>JAWZYU010000022.1:20468783-21905033 GCA_038380435.1 Ryuthela nishihirai
AACTCAGAATATGTTTTACATACTATCACCATCAAAGAAAAGTGATCTAAATCTTGATTTGCAAAAATATTTGTTCAGTATTATAGAAGCTGAAATATTTCACAGTTACTAAATGTTTGTGCCACTAGCCTTCAATACTAAACTACAAAAGAAAATGAGATCATTCAAAAATTATGAGGGCTGAAATATTCCTTACAAAAATGTAATAAAGTGTGGCACTCTCAAATTAAAATTATCTCAGATATTATGGGTCAAATTTCATCTTTATTCAAACACATTTCAATTATTTTGCTCTTTAACATATCATGAAGGATAAAACCAAAGCACCTTTTTTACACACTCTATGTTTCCTGTTTTGAAAACACCTATTGTTATTTAATTCTGGTGTGTAGTTACTTCTGGATACATCACCTACAATTTGGGAGAAATATCAAAAACACTAAATGTCAGAGTCTGATTTCAGCAATGCCACAACACAGGCAACACAACTGAAGTCTCTTGCCTCAGGTGCAAGGATGGGAGGGGCACATGAGCCACAATATTATTTTTTTAATAATAATTTCATTAAATTGAAAAAAAAAACATTTCCTTTGTAATCTCTGTAATATATTAAAAAATAAATAAATAAATAAATACCCTCTCAAGGTTAATTATAATTCTGTGAATACATGATTTGTGGGTTTGCAAGTTTATACAGGATTTTTCGCGTGCACAGTTTTCTAGTGTATAATATGGGAACATGTCTATTCATTATTCAGTACTGTTTATGCTAAACATGTTGACTTGTTCATTGGACATACTTTCCTATCACTCATAAGCAATACGTTATAGCATGAATCATGGGTGAGCTATGCTCCCAAACTAAAAACCTAGATGTGAAGCAACTATGATTCACGCGGCTTAGTAGTCTAGAACAAGTGCGAATCATATATGATTTATACTGCAGTCAGCATGTTAAAATCCTTACAAGGGTTGGGTTGTTTTACCTCTGAGCGGCACTTTTTTGCACACCAAGGGCTAAATGGCCAGGTCACATGAACCCCGAAGGCTCAGAGAAGGTTGGGGGAGGGGACCCACTGGAACAGCTGTTGGGAGACAGATGGTAGCCTTCCGTCAAGGCCATCCAGCGTGTTCTTTAACGTGCACAGGGTATGGCTCTCCCGCACACGGGGCCACGGCTTAACGTCCCATCCGACGGACGGCGGCCTTTTCAAGCCCATCGGTGTCCCCTACTGACCGTGGGCAGGACGGGGAAATTTTGCGGAGATAAATCTCAACGCTGACCCAGCTGGGACTCGAACCTGGGAACTACAGATTACGAGCCTGGCGCGCTACCGACTGAGCCACCCCCGCCCCAAAATCCTTACAAGAGGAATACTAGTGTGAAACACTTCTGGTATGTTCATATAATTGTAAAACTTAGTTAGTTTTAATAATTGTTTTTACTCAGTAGCAAAAATATTTAAGTTCAAGTGCTTTTGAAGTACTTAAGAGTGACAGACAATTAAATCTGTTTTCATTTAATTATGGCACTGTGAATTTTTACATTTGTGATCTGTGCATAACTATGCATTTTTTTTATAATGAACAGTTTATTATGATTAGTCATTAACAATGTGAACTACACAAGAATTCTAACCCAGTTGTTGATAAATATGTTTTGACACAGATTGTACATACAGGGGGGAGAAATTAAAAAAAAATTTTACAAGCCAACAGATTTTGTCACCAGCTAGGGCAAATGCATATACCAACAGGGGAGGGAAGGGCAAAAATATTTCCTGCTTTTATGAGCATTAAAAAAGAAAATTCACTGAATTTAATGATACTGCATTCAAAGGTGAAAGTTAATATTCTTTTCCCAAGAAATATTTTAGTGCTCCTTTTTTTTGTAATCTTGAAAAAGAAAAACCACACCAAAAAGTTCACTCACCATGGGCAAGTGGATTTCTCCAGCCCTGTGTATATGTATTTAATTCAGAATTCAGAATTAATTTGTGATGCTCTTAATATGTTAGCCATCCTGTGGCCGAGTAGTTAGCATGCTTGGCTACTGATCTAAGGGACCTGGGTTTGAGCCCCAGGTAAGGCTTGGGTATATATGTCGTTTTTCTGCTGAGGACCTGCCATCCTCTCAGACCTTCTACTATGGCTTATAAACTGACAATCTCCTATCAGACCTCTGTGTCAGTATCAAATTTTTTGCCCTATAGGTCATGCAGTGCCCATGTGATTCACAGTTAAAAAAGATGGTTCAAAACGTTTTTGACATAAATTCATCTTAAATAGTCATCTTGTGGTATTTTTGAGCAAATACAAGAAAAAGAACAGCATGGCTTAGGAGAACCCTAAAATTCTAAACATTCTGGCAGTCAATGTATTAATGACTGGATACTTCATCAGGTGGTAATGTGAATCCTTTGGCTTTCAGTAGAAGAAAGTTGTTCCCTGTTTTCTGCACATGAAGGAGGGGTGAAATAAAATCAATTGAACTTTCACCACCATAGCTGCATATTAGAGTGGTCAGGTAGCTGTAAGCTGATCTTCATATGACAGATGTGACCAGGAATTTGGGAGTTCTTTTAACTCTGAGAGGGCATAAGATTTTGAAGCAACTTCTCTACTCCTTAGAGAACTGATAACTCCCTGGTGACACTTTTCAGTGTTAGACCTATAATTAGCAGTTCCACCTAAAAACACTGCAAAACTGTGTATATTTAAGTCTCTTTGCCTCTTTCAGGAACTTTCATCATTAAACTACCATGAACTTTCACTTGAAAAATGGGGCAGGGGTGGCTCAGTTGGTAGTGTGCCAGGCTCATAATCTGCAGTTCCCAAGTTCGAGTCCCAGCTGGGTTAGTGTCGAGATTTATCTCCGCAAAATTCCCCACCCTGCCCACGGTCAGTAAGGGACACCAATGGGCTTGGAAAAGCCAACGTCTATCGGATGGGATGTTAAGCTGCGGCCCCATGTGTGGGAGAACCATACCCTGTGCATGTCAAAGAATATACTGGATGGACTTGACAGGATGCTACCATCTGTCTCCTAACAGCTGTTCCAGTGGGTCCCCTCCCCCAACCTTCTCTGAGGCTTTGGGGTCCTTGTGACCTGGCCATTTAGCCCATGGTGTGCAAAAGAGTGCCGTTCAGAGGTTAAACAACCCAACTCACTTGGAATCAGCAATTAAATCAAACTGAAACACTACCACCCCACTTATCATCAGATCCCCAAAATATTCAGCTCAATCTTATCTCCTTTAGTATATTACAATTAATCTCTTTAAACAAACACCATTTATCAGAAAAAAATGAGTTTTGCTGATCCACAGGACTCAAACCCACATTTCCCCTGATTCATGCTAGTGTTCTAACCACTAAACAGGCCAACTCTGTCATTTATCCACTAATGTGAAACATCTAACTAATATAAATCAGAATCATCAATTAAGTATAAAGGTAGTAAAAATTTTCAGAAACATTTTTGAAAAAGTATAATATCAAGAATGTTTAGAAAAATATTATTTTTGTGTTGTTTTACCTCTGAACAGGATGTTTTTTGCACATAATGAGCTAAATGGCAAGGTCACAAAGATTCAGAGAAGATTGGGGAAGGGAGTGTACTGGCCAGCTGTTAAGAGAGTTGACAGAAGCCTCCTCTCAAGGCCGAGGTACTAAACAGAATTAAAGTTATATTTCAGCTCTGAGAAGTTAACAAACTATGCACTTTTTTTACAAAAATTAGAGGGGGGGGGGGGGGCAGTATACCCCAGTTCTTCAGAAGTGGGATAAAAAAGGAACTAATCATAAATAACATGATCAAAAACAACTTTCACCTATTTGCAGCCAAAAGATGCACATTACAACCTGTTAAAGTACCCAAAGTCAGGGTTAAAGTACCCAAAGTCAAAGCTCATGGTGAAGTACTCCATGCTAATATTTGTGTTGTGTCTGCTGAGGTCCCACCATCCTCACAGACCTACTATGGCATATAAACTGACAAGTTCCTGTCAGACATCTGTGGCAAGCAGCTGCTTGAGGTCATATTTATTTTTTTATCTATCACTGACACATTTCTTAAAACACCTTATAACAGAAAATTGTACCTGGGAGCCTGCTGTTCTCTCTTGAATCTCATTACAAGCATCTCCCACAAAATTTCCTTGTGTCTGTGTATCATAATTGGGGAGGGTGCATAATGAAAAGACCTGAGCCAAGGAATCCATTTAGCTTGCTATGTCACTGAATCTACTATCTGAAGCAGCTCCTTGAAGTCCCTACTAAAAGGAAACATGCATTTTCCTGCTTGGCCAAGCAATTAGTATGGTAAAGCAGGAAAGGATAAGAAATTTGTGTTTATTTCATGTCATTCATTACATTACAAATTTTAAAGGTTGGTTCCTATTTTTATGCAATTTACACAAAAAAAGAGCTTTCTAGGATGAATTTCGTATCTAATATTTATTTAAAGTTTTACACTAGTAATACAGATAATATATTACAATTAATAGTTTCTGAAACTTCCCTATATACACCCAAAGTACACATTAATTCATTTTTCTCCTGACAAACTAAATCACTTATCACAAGTGTGACAAACAAATCTTCGGTGGCTCTGATATACACTGTGGAATGAAAACATCAGCAACAAAACATCCTCTTACCGGGCATTATAATTTTCGTACGTAAGGGGTCTTTAAACATGAAAAAACTTTTATTTGCAAACTCTTTCAAACGAATATTCTTCATGAAACAGAGCTTTAACTGCGATACGAAATGTTACACAGTAATATTACTTATTTTTACTGTACTGTATTTTTTTAATCATCGCTGTTCATTACCGCAATTACGACGAGTATTCAACTAATTTTGAAAGTTTTAAGTCATCATAAACATATTTGCTCTAAAACAAGCTCAGCTGTTGCTTCACACACAACTGATAAAAAAAAATGCATAGCAATAGATATGATAATTTTCGTAAACGTACCATCTCAGCTGAAGGTCACTGGAATGTATCATATCACGAGAGTATACCTCTGTATTTTGATTTTCACATGCATCTGCTATTCTCCGTTCATCATAAACCTGCTACAACGATGTCAACAAGCCTCATATTACAGTTACCATTGCCAAATCGGAAAATAAAAATTCAGATTTAACTGTAGTGGTAGCTAGAGGGGGCCTGTAAATGGTAGCTAGGCGTAAACTGGAAGGAGAGCTGTGTACAATCCCTAGTGATGATGCAAAGAACCGGCCAGGTCTAGCACCTAATGTCCGACCCCGCTTTCTCGTGGTGCAGGCCGTTAGTACCTTTCAAAATAGAATATCTCTTTTGGAAGGGAACGGAAGGGGATGGCTGCCAGTTCAGTATGGCCTACTGATCTGGTCATCTATGACAACTTTTTTCTTTTTTTTCAAACCTGCTGAGGAGTAGTCAACTTCACAGGGTCCTGGTGCTGACCATTTATACCTAGTACACTGGAATTATTTATGGATTTGAGTTTGATTATGGATTCTGGACTTGCTGCACAGGTGGGCCTCTGTTGAGAGAGAATCTGCCGCTGTGTTTTCTGTTTGCTTCTGGGTCGCCAGCCCTAAGTGAACAAAGGCATGGGATACCTTATATCAGCTGGTGGATAATCCTTATTAGAGGCATCGCAGGTACCTGAAACTTACTTAGCTAGTTGGGCATCGTCAAGCCTAAACTGGAGTCATGTGTCTCAGGCAGGCCATATGGCTCTTGAAAAAGTCCACTTGAAAAAGTGTTGCCTGAAGTTCCTACCAGCATCGGTGACTTCAGCCTGTAGCGGAGGAGGAACAGGTCTTTGCCCCATGCCTGCGATCAGGGGGCTGTTTGATATTGTTGGCCCTACCAATCTCAATAAACCTAATTTCTTTAAAAATCCTTCTAATCATTTTCTCTCTGCAGGAACGTGGAACGTGATGACATTACATATAGATTATTCTCTTGATGTCCTCACGCAGGAATTCCAGCGCTATAACTTAGATATTCTAGGCTTGCAAGAGATCAGATGGACAGGTAAAGGTGAGATACTTAAAAATAACTTTAAATTTCTCTTTACAGGGAGGAGGATGGAAAGCATCACCAAGGCGTGAGTCTGCTGCTCAGTAGACATGCTAGTGATGCTCTTCTAGGATATAAGTGCATTAATGAAAGGTTTCTTACAGCAAAATTTCAGACAAGTGTTAAAGACTTGAATGTTATCTGCTGTTATGCCCCCACTGAGGAAACCGATGAGGATGAGAAGGATAGGTTTTACGGACAACTTCAGGATATTTTGAATTCTGTCAAGAAAGGAGATATCACAATTGTTTTAGGTGACTTCAATGCCAAAGTTGGTACTGACTCTGACCTTTGGGGAGGGGTGATAGGCCTTTTTGGTATTGGTAGCTACAATGACAATAGGCATTTTCCCCTACAGGTAAGTAAACTTAATGGTTTGAGAATAACTAACACTTATTACAAACATCATGACATACATAAGTACACATGAGTTTCACCTGATGGGCTGCATAAGAATATGATTGATTATATATCAATTAACAGCAAATGGGCTAGTTCTGTTAGGAATATCAGGTCTTATAGGGGAGCAAAAATTGGATCTGACCATTACCTTGTTAAAAGTGTCTTGCAACAAACTTAAAAAGTGTTGTGCTAAATTTAAAAAATTTACCTTTAATACTGAAGCTCTGAAAGACCCAGTTATAGCTAAAGCTTACCATGATAGGTTACTTAGTCGTTATGACAGTCATGGTTGGCTTAATACTGAAGTTGAGGAAGAATGGGGCCATTTTAAACAGGCTTTTTTGGAAAATAAGAGTACCCTTTTAGGAAAAAAGGGGCAGAGGAGACAGAATTATTTAAGTGATAAGGCATTTGAGCTTATTTCAGAAAGAAGGAACTGCAGGAATGTCCTTAATCAGTACCCTACTAGTCCTAATAGAAAGGATTACAGAGAGCTTAATAAACATGTAAAGGATCAGTTAGCTGCTGATAAGAATCTTTGGCTTGATGACTTGTCTGACAAAGCTGAGGAAGCAGTTAGACAGCAGAGAGCTGTATCAGTTAATGTTTTGTGTTGTAGAAAATGGGCAGGTGTACAGGGATTGAAGGATAAACAAGGTTATAGAATGTGAGGATTCTGTCGTGGCTAGGTAGGCTGAGCATTTCAGTGATGTTCTTAACAATGTGGTTTAGTTCTACTCCCATTGTTTTTAATGATGATAGATGCATTACTGGCTTTAATATTCTTCCTATATCACAGTCTGAAGTTAGTTTGGCTATTTTTAAACTTTACATAAATCCCCAGGGGTAGATGAAATTATTACAGAAATGCTTAGAGCTGGGAATGTTTCGGTTACCACATGGATGACAGAAATTCTGAATATCTTTTATGATAAAGGCATGGTTCCTAAGAATTTTACCAGAGCTATTATCCCTATTTTCAAAAAAGGTGATCGCAGTTCTTGTGATAACTATAGGGGTATCAGCCTACTCTCTGTTCCAGGTAAAGTTCTTTCCATGATTGTGCTTAATAGAATTAAGAATCTGGTTGACAGTCAATTGCGTCATGAGCAATGTGGATTCAGAAGTGGTAGGGGATGTGTGGATCAAATATTTTCACTTAGACAGATTCTTGAGAAATGTTTAGGGTTTCAGAAACCTTTGGTTGCTATTTTTGTTGATTTCAAAAAGGCTTTCGACTCTGTTGATCATCATAATTTGTGGTTGATTGTGGGATCATATGGTATACCAGACAAGTTAGTTAACATAATGAAAGCTCTCTTTAATAACACTGAGTCGTGTGTGAGAGTTGGTAAGGCTTGTAGCAATTGGTTTAACATTACTTCTGGTGTTCGACAAGGGTGCATTTTGTCTCCTTTCCTCTTTAGTTTGGTTATTGATTACGTTATGCGAAATTCACTTCAAGGAAAAGATTTTGGCCTTAAATGGGCTGGAGATACGAAAATTTCTGATTTAGATTATGCTGAAGATTTAGCCCTTTTGGCAAATGATGTTGATGAGATGAACTCTTTCATTCGAGCTGTTGATGAGACTGGTAGTAGAGTAGTTTGGTTATAAACAGAGAGAAAAGTAAAGTGATGAAAATTGGTCAGGCAGATAAAGGTTCAGTTCATCTGAATGGTTGCAGTCATGAGCAGGTGTCACAGTTTAATTACCTTGAAAGCTATGTAACAGATACTGGTGATGTGCGGCACGAGATTAACAGACGAATAGGGATTGCTACCGGGACTTTTAAGAATCTATGGAGATTGTGGAGAAATAGGCGTATACACCTAAAGACTAAAATTAGACAGTATAATAGTTTGGTTCTTTCTAGGGTTAGTTATGGTAGTGAAACTTGGACGCTGTGTAAACAAGATAACAGGAAACTAGATGCTTTTGATTCCAGATGCTTACGTAGTATCTTGGATATTAGGTGGTTCAACTTTGTAACTAATGATGAGGTTAGGCAAAGGAGTCTGCAACCTCCTTTAAGCAGCGTATTGTGCAGAGAGAGACTCCACTGGTTTGGCCACGTTGCCCGTATGGATAATTATAGATTGGCGTATAGGGTTATGAACAGTGTGCCTAGAGGCCTCAGAAGGAGGGGGAGACCTAGGATGCGGTGGGCAGACAATGTCAAACTGGACCTTGCTAAAATTGGTGTGCAGTGGCTGGATGCAGCAGATGTAGCTAAGGAAAGATATGCTTGGAGAATTAAACTGTGTGGTCTGGTTGGACCTCCGTAGTCCATGACTGCTTGAGGATGATGATGATGGTAGCTGAAGGGATGTATTGGACGCCACGTTTTGTCGTCTCGGATTGTTTAGCGTTCATAGCTGAATGGTATTGCACGGTATTTATGGATTCCGCAAAAGGGTTGGGTAATATTTGATACAGATTAAAGTGTTCACGATTGGAAGCACTCTATAAAATGGTTAAAAAGGAAAAGTAAATTTTAGAGCTTTTTTTTTCGTAGAAAAAAATGATATATTTCGCTTTGTTGTCTGTCTGTAGACATTCAACTTTTTTGTTTATACAGATAAAAAATATTCTTTTTGTCTTAGATAGGTATTACTGATTATTACAATTTGCATTTTTCGAATCTCCCAAAAGTTATAACTGCGCCCTGTAACGGTGGAAAAGTTTTAAAATTCGAAAATATCAAACGAATATTTCAAACGATGTAGTTATGTTAGAAGTTTGAAATTTGTTGTTGAAATGTGAAGGTTACGAAGTTACCATTGGCAACAATCACTTGACCCTTTAGACCCAGTGGGAGAAGGTCATTGAGGTAATATTACTAGAGACAGGACTGGCAAAGGACGCCTTGTACACGTACAGATATTAAGCCTAGTCGATAGTGAGGCGAAAGTTGGGTGTTTTTAATAACTCAACAGTGAAATGCCCTACTTCATGCTCTGCGTACAGATGCAAAATAGATGTTGTAAAAACAGAAATTTGACATTTCATAAGTTAGTGCTTTACGAAAATTACGAGATGTGTTCTTTGTGATAAATAAAAATTGAAATTGTTAAACTAAGGGATTTAAAAATAAATGGTTGTCAACTTTTCAATATACCTTTCTGTCGAAGTCGAATGTAGTTCACGAAGTTTTTAATACATGAAACTAATAATATTTGCATTTGTAAAGTAAGTGATTTAAAGCCTGAATTAACATGAAATTAAAAGAATGTTTTCGTACATTTTATTACAATAAGAAATATTTAGCATATGGCATTAAATTTATGAGACGTCTGCTTTGCATTTTTTATTTTGCCAAAGTTTACAGTCAATTTAGTTCAGCTTTAATCGCATATCGATTTTTTTTTAATTTTCATATAAAATCTCGATTTGAAAGAGAAGCAGTTTCCAGCATCTTCGCTTTTCATCCGATAGAAATCAATAAGTGTGTATTAATTAAATCTATTTTGCTTTAATTACTACACTGGAATAACCTCATTGAACTCAAAAACAAAAAACAGCAATGTTCTGCCTCATTTAAATCATTTGTTAAGCATTTTTAAATAGCCTTCATCGTTGTTCGCAGCCAATTCGCCAGGCTTCATGGGTATTTTACCTCACTAAGCAGTCGGCAGACACAGCCTCTGTGATCATGGCGGTCATTGCTACGGGAATCGGAGTCCTGTCTCTAGTATTACTACCTCAGTGGAGGAGGTGAATGAAACTATTTTTTTTTTGTTTTAACAGAAAAGTATGTTTTTAACCCTTTAACTTCCACAGGCCATGAAAAATGAAGTACCTTAGACTACCATACCAGCCGAGTTTTGAAATGGACTTTTCCTAGTTGTGTCATTCCCTCTTCCTTCACCCGTAGGGGGAACGGCGATAACCGCAGCATAGCTCCCCTCCACTCCGTAAATTGCCTCTCATTAAGCTGAGAATTCCCTCACCTCGAAACCAATATGGTCATGAGCTACCCCCCCCCCCCTCATTGAACACGAGATGTCTTTTTTTCTTAAATCCTTTCCAAAATAGTTTTTAAAACATATGCATATTTGTCAATTTTTGAAAAGCCTTTTTTTTACTAATAGCTTCTAAAAGCTATTTAAATTTGTTTTTCTACTTAAAAACGGGCATAAGATTGCAGTTATTTGAATTACATCTTTGTAATGAAATATATGTCATAATTATAAATTTCAGAGAGAAAAAAGTTTTCAATGTTTCCATTTTTTGGATTCTGATATCAGTTTTATAACATCCAGCAAAGAGAAAGCTGCTACTAATATTCGAATGTATGATGAAAAAAATCAAAGATTATCAAAAGGGAGGACCAAAAATAGAAAGAAGAGTGCTAAATTCAGTTTTAAAGAATAGTTTTTAACGCAATTGTAGATAGTAATCTAACATAAGAATCAAAAATGATTTTGACAGAAAGATTGGTATCTGAGATAAAAGTAATCGAAGTGGATATTTCAAAAGTTATCCGAGGAAACAAAGACTAGATAAAATGAGAAATAAAGAAACTAAAGCAATCAGATATTTCGTAAAAATATTGGAGATAGTAAAGAAATATTATCAAAATGAGAAATACTTATGAATTTGATGGATAAAGGAAGATGGCTAAATGAAATATGAAAATGGGACCTCTCTGGAAGAAGACTGTGAAAGAGATGGAAAAATGGTGTGAAAAAAGCAAAGCTGAAAAGAGGACTTCAAGAGTAAGATTGCAAAGAAAAAAATAAGTGGATAGAGAGAGCTGACTGGGACCACACAACTTGAACTTGGGAGGATGAAAAGAATAAAATTTTGTATCATTATACTTTTTTATAAAATGCATTGTTAAGTAATTGACTAAGTGATTCAATTCAGCAAATGATTAAATCAAAAGTAGTCTGTTTTATTTTACATTTTAGATCATCAGTAATGTGCCTAAAAAAGTCTTATGGGTGGTGGATTACATACTCGATTCCAAGGGCAAGATTCAGGGGGTTGGGGTATCTCCTCTTCCTTTTCAGAATCCTAGTAAGGGTAATAGAAGCAAAAATTATTAAATTTATTTGTTTCATGGAGTTTTCATAAAATTTTAAAGACTTATATAAACGAAGAGAAAATGACATACTGCAATGGAAATAAAATAGATTCTTGCCCCCCCCCCCCTTTAATTTTTTCGGCTCGATTGTGTTTCTTGTTTCCTTCTTTTCTTGATTTTTTTTTTTTTTTCAGATCCGGGCCTGCTCGTGTCTATTGGGGTGAGGGGGGGGGGATGGAATGATGCTTCAGTTAACGTATTTCGTCTGAGCGGCAGTTTTCTGCACAATGGGCTAAATGTCCTGGTCACAGCAAAGACCCACTATACAGCTGTTACGAGACAGATGGAAGCCTGCCTCAACCTTACTGTTTTAATGGCACAGGCTATAGTTATCCTGCACAAGGGAGCTAAAATTTTACTTCCCATTTAACTGACGTCGGCCTTCCCAATCCCCTGCAGTGTCATATTTTTTCCCCGAGGGCAGAGCAGATATTATATATATACGCCCCCTCAAACAGCTGCTTGTCACAGAAGTCTGATAGGAGTCTTTCAGTTTATACAGCATAGTAGGTCTGATGAGAATGGCCGGACCTCAGCAGAAAGACGACACAAACATCCATGCCTTAACCAGGGCTCTAAACCTAGGTCCCTTTGATCAGTAGCCAAGAACGTTAACCATTCGGCCACGGGACGGCTAGGGTAGATATTAGAGGAGATAAATATTAATATGCGACAATTAAAGATGTTTGAATGTAATAAATGTGTGTGTTTGGGGGGGGGGGGTCTTAAATCACTGATTTCTGGGGCTGAATTCAGGAAAATATGTTATTGAAGCCCTCGAGGTGCAAGGGAAATTATAACTCCTTAATTCTTTTTCCTTATTTGTGTACTACACTGTTTCACATAAATCATTTCTGAGGGTGAATTTCGTCAGCATCGGTGCAATTACTTCGTCGTAATCTTTTGCTGATGTATGATTTTTCATGCATATTTCTCTTTGGGAAGATGCAGTAGTACAATAGTTTACCAACTTACACTTTTTTGTAGGGGAAAAAAGGACATGGAAATTATTTTATAGCCTATGGCAGTCTTGACTTCGCACATTTAATACATGACTAGCAGGGAGTTACCGAAATATGCAGAAACAATAAATTATCGAATGAGTTTAGTTTTTACTGAAACTGGAACAGGAAGAAAAGGATGCGAAGGCTGATAAAAGATTTGTAAGGAAAGAATTTATGTCTCTCTACGCCTTTTATTAGGATTTCAGGAAAATTTCAGCTTTGAGATAGAATCTCGAAAATCAATATTTTTTTTATAGATTTCACAAAGGAAGCAACTACCTGAGTGGTTCATTTTGGTATGAATGTGGAATACAGTTTTCACTAACTTCTTTTACAGTAAATTTTTTTCCACCCTACTTATTAACTTTCCTAGAACAGCAATACTTTCTACTCGCCTTTCAGTTTTTTCCCCAAGTTTCATGCAAAACCTTTTTAATTTTTTTTACAAACCTTAATTTGAGGTACTCTTTTTTATTAGCAAATCAATAGTTCATATTCGTTGATTCTTTTGATGGAATTACCTTTGACTTTTACATACTTATTAACATGCATGTCTCTCCAGGGACGTACTCAGAAGTCAGTTTCGGGGGGAGTGGGGGAGAGAATTTTTTTAGGGAGATGGGGGATAGGGTTGGTGGCTGAGAATAAGACTTGAAAAATTAACTATGTCATTTACTAAAACTATTCCACAGCACAAGAAAGGTTAAAATGATAGTCTGTAAATAATATATATAGATTATCTATATAATAAAAGAAGTCTGTCTGTCTGTGGCAGTCATCAACGTATACACTCCAAATTTTCGGAGAACGTTTCTGGTTGTGGTCCGGATTGCAGTGCCAAATTTCAGGTCGAAAGTCCAAGAGGGGGGAACTTGCTAGAACCAAAAATATTTGCCATGCTATTCCTACGGGAAACGAGAATCGCTGTCAAATTTACTGTTGCCATTTATTGCTCCCTAACTGTGAAAGTAAAGTCAGCAATGACCTTTCCAACACCGGAAAATTCTTCGTGTTCAAATTATCATAAAATGTCAGGGGGGGGGGGATACTTAGAAACTAACCATTAGTGACGAAATAAATTATGCAGGTTAAAAGTGATACAGGAGCTGTCACAATTTGTGTAGAAACGATGTCACGGGCTAAGTGAGAACCTGATTTTTAAACCAATCACCGGTGCACACGAGGGACGCTGTGCATGAAATTTCGACCGTGCGGACGAATATCACGGGAGCCATAGGGTGGCAAAATCTGTGGTAACGGAAATCAAAATCTCGATAGTTTACGCAAAACGTCGATCTCGATAGCTTACGCTGACGTCAACAAGATCCAAGCCAACACCGGGCAAATTTCTTCCTATTGAAAATTTGTGCTAAAATGTCGGGGGGGGGGGGGGTAATTACAAAATTTACCTTTAGTGCAGTGAAAAAAATATACAGGTTAAAAGTGACACCCGGGCAGCGCCGGGTAAGTTCAGCTAGTATAAAATATGTATATAGACTAAAAAATAATATATATATATAATAATAATCCTCACAGACCTTCTACTATGGCATATAAACTGACAGGCTCCTGACAGACCTCTGTGGCAAGTAGCTGCTTGACGGGGTAATAAAATAAATACACCCTCAAACAGTTGATTTCCACAGAGATCTGACAGGAGCCTGTCAGTTTATACGCCATAGTGGAAGGCCTGTGATGATGGCGGGGACCTCAGCAGAAAGAGAACACAAACATCCATGCCTTACCCGGAGCTTTAAACCTAGGTCCCTTTGATCAGTAGACAAGCATGCTAATAAATAATAATAAATGTTTTTAGTTTCTTTTTTAAATCTTCTTTTTAGCGTTCCAAATGCAACTCTGTCTATTTTTAGTTCCAAATACAAATGTTTTGGATTACAAAGCAGGTAAAGAAGTCTGAGATATGAATATGACAAGATCAAGATCGCAAAGATAAAAATAAGTGGAGAGAGAGTGTCGATCTGGACCTCACAACCTAAACTTGGCTGGGTGAAAAGAATTAAATTGTGCATCATTAATTTATTTATGAACTACATTGGAAAGTAATTCAGTAAGTGATTCAATTAAGCAAATGACTAAAACAAGCAGAGAGGATGGAAAGGACAAGAGCCTGGCCGATGCCTAATGCCAGGGGGAGGGTCAGCGGCTCCCAACCTAAGACCAGAGACCACGGAAAACAGAATGGGTGGATAACAATACAAATTTGTGCGCACAAAACAATACAATATTCCCAGCCCCTGGGTACGTCCCTGTCTCTCTCGTTACACAAGAAGCTAGTCAAAAGTTGTTGATGTCTTCATCTTCTAACCACATCATTATTTGCTTAGTCAAACCACCTAATATCCAAACTGACACTTCAGCATCTAGAATAGAAGTTATCAGGAGATATTTTCTCGTTGTCACATTACAGCGCGACAATAAATGAGCTACAGCAGCATTAAGAGGAAAACGAATAAAATTGTAAACTCAAATAGAAAAAGAAATTTAGATAACAAAAGCGTCTATTTTTTTTTCTTTTAATCCATAATTCAATCCCCTTATCAAATAGTTACATACTGTGTCGGACAATACACTTAAAAATAGGGCTTTAAGCTTCTATTTCATTTTTCTTTTAATCCATAATTCAATCCCTTCATCAAATAGTTACGTATTGTGTCGGCCAATACACTTAAAAATAGGGCTTTGGTTGAAGTAAATGCTTTCATAATAAAATAACAAATGCTATAAGTTTGAATATATATTAACGCGCTTATTTAAAATTGCTCTTTCGACGGCGAACTTGTATCATAAATAAAAAGTATCATTAATTTATTTTTTATTTCAATTATCAAGTAGCCTCACTTGATATCTTGTCACAATAGAATTATTTTTCATTTTATAATTCGTTTTTTGCAGAGCTACACACATGCCAGTCATGCGCTATAGGAACTAATAAACCCAACTTTGCTGTTAGGAAAATAAGCCTATTTTTTTCCCCCATGCCCAAATTTTAGGATGAATATGTAATAATATGAGATAAAGATTGAACTTATAAAAGTTAACTGTTCTGTGTACTAATTTGTTTTCAAACATTTATTATTATATTACGTGAAATTATATGTTTTTTCGGAATTAAAATTATGCATCTAATCTATATTTTTTCAGTTCTACCACTTTTTAAAAGTTTTGCAAACCATTTTTCCAGTAAATACTTCCTGGCTATATGCTAGAAATACGCTATAAATTCTTTTATAAAAATTGAATATTCCCTCAAGCAGTTGCTTGCCACAGAAGCCTGTCAGTTTATAAAGTCATAGTAGATAACAATGGGAATAAAATAAAACATACATATCAGTGGTTCTCAACCCATTATGCTTCACGTACCCCCGGGAAATGTGTATGTAACTGGCGTACCCCTTCTATAGATAGATAAAACTATAGTTATAGTATAACAATGGGAATAAAATAAAACATATATATCAGTGGTTCTCAACCTTTTGCGCTTCACGTAACCCCTGGAAATGTGTATGTAACTGGGCGTACCCCTTGTATAGCTACATAAAACTATAGTTATAGTATAACAATGGGAATATAATAAACCATATATATCAGTGGTTCTCAACCTTTTACGCTTCACGTACCCCCTGGAAATGTGTATGTAACTGGCGTACCCCTTGTAAAGATGGATAAAACTATAGTTATAGTATAACAATTGGAATAAAATAAAACATATATATCAGTGGTTCTCAACCTTTTATGCTTCACTTACCCCCTGGAAATGTGTATGTAAATGGCGTACCCTTTATATAGATAGATAAAACTATAAATATAGTATAACAATGGGAATAAAATAAAACGTATATATCAGTGGTTCTCAACCTTTTATGCTTCACGTACCCCCTGGAAATATGTATGTAACTGGCGTACCCCTTGTATAGATAGGTAAAACTATAGTTATAGTATAACAATGGGAATAAAATAAAACATATATATCAGCTGTTCTCAACCTTTTATGCTTTACGTACCCCCTGGAAATGTCTATGTAACTGGCGTACCCCTTGTATAGATAGATAAAACTATAATTATAGTATAACAATGGGAATAAAATAAAACATATATTTCAGTGGTTCTCAACCCATTATGCTTCACGTTCCCCCTGGAAATGTGTATGTAACTGGCGTACCCCTTGTAAAGATAGATTAAACTATAGTTATACTATAACAGTGGGAATAAAATAAAACATATGTATTGTTACTAGATCTAGCGACTTTTGAGTTCTCACGGCGTACCTCAAAAAATTTTACCGCCTACCCCACGTTGTGAACCCCTGTTCTATTAGATAGACGATATGTCCAGGATAAATATTAGTCATTGACTGCACAAATGTAAATAGTACTATATTCAGATACAAGAAAGAATAAGCCGCTTTATGCTGTACGACCATAAATAAAATAATCAGTTAATGTTTACGAAGTAACAAATATTATGTAACTGTGCTTGAATCAGTATTGGTTATACTTAATAAATATAAGAACAGAATAGGTTACACATAACTATTGTACATACAACATAATGTAAGAAAACAATGAAATAGAATTAGGAAGAAAAAGCGCATTGAAATCACAGGACATCGCCATCTTTGATTTTTCGGTACAACTAATACTTGCACCAGATTGAATTTAATATATATAAACAGACTTAACTCGGAAATAATGGTCCATTGCCATCATCGAGAAGAGACTCGTTCGATATATCCGTACCAAAAATCGCAATGTTCTTTATTAACTGATTGGGATAATTACTCTACTTGTGATACACTAACAACCAACTCTTCGACACTCTGAACTCTTAACAGCGAATGAAGCCTATCCTCCATTGTCCTCGCAGTACACCAACACACAACGATCTATGATGGCGTTAGTTATGTGTTTGCGAGCCTTACATTCTTTATCCGTTTAATATCCTTTTGGGGAGATGCGAAGTCAACAATCAGAATGAGTGTTGCTTATGAACGGTGAAGTCACGTTTGCTTAGTTCGTCAAAGTGACATAGCTCTTTCTCGTAAACCCTAAAGGAGCATGGTTAGGTTCTGTGTAAGCCAGTTATGTAGGCAAGGATTATGATATCCTTTCGCCGAGTTTTGAGGTCTGTAAAGCGATTTCTGTACGGGAAAGTTCAGATTTCCACCTCATTATATGAATGCCTGCAAAAGCAAAGCAGCATTCAAGTTTTATTAAGCTGATTGGGGAAAATCTCTAAGAAACATCGATAAAACCATTTCATCCAACGAAGTGTTGAGCGCAGCTAAGACCTACAGAATGGAGCACATTCCCATGTAATATGTATGGGTGAATGTAAATAAACAGTGTGTCATTCTCTACTCAGTGCATTGGACATGTATTTCTTTCGTCGAAGGCACGGCACGTCTGATGCACACTTAAACACGGGTGTAAAAACCCGCGAATATGTGATTTCACCCACAGTAACTGGTGACGATTAATTAACAGAGAAATTTAAAGGAAGTTCGGGAGTGGTTCACCACTCGTCTACCACATGACAGGGGCCCTCTTTGAGGGTGTGGCCTCCGGCCATTATGTTAATTCGGCTTTGACCACATTGAATCATTAAGCCTGGAACGAGGGCCACAGAAATAAGAATTGCATGATAGATTTAACTTTTCATTCATTTTACTCCGTGGAATAGGAACAATAGATTTTAATAGAGTTTTATATCACAATCATAATTTTATAGATTCTGAGCGTACACAAATATTTTCGCTTTGTTAAAAGAACTGAAAGTCGAATGAAATCACCCTTGGGGTCTCATGCTGCCCTTAAAATTCAAGTTGGGGACCACTGATGCGGAGTATTAGTTCGAGGAATAATAAAAATATCATTAAAGTTGCCTAACAAAGCATAATTCTAAAAGTGAATAAAAATGAAAGGAACTTTTCTGTTATTTTTGTTTCATTTAAGTGTTTGTGTTTTGTGCGACAGAACACAAACTAAATAAATGAATAATATATTTCCTTTTAAAATTCAATCTCTCTTTCAGAAATAAGTTTACCTTTTTCAGAAATTGTTTCAGAAAGGAACCGAATTCCAGGCTTAAACTAATAAAAATACGCTTCTTTAAACATCCGTGTTCAGTGTTCTCTTCGTGTGATGTTAAATGGAACTAATTTGTACCAGGACTCGATAAGTTGGGTTGTTTTACCTCTGAGCGGCACTTTTTTGCACACCATGGGCTAAATGGCCAGGTCACATGGACCCCGAAGGCTCAGAGAAGGTTGGGGGAGGGGACCCACTGGAACAGCTGTTGGGAGACAGATGGTAGGCTCCCGTCAAGGCCATCCAGCGTGTTCTTTAACGTTGGGTTGTTTTATCTCTGAACGGCACTTTTTTACACACAATGGGCTAAATGGCCAGGTCACATGGACCCCGAAGGCTCAGAGAAGGTTGGGGGAGGGGACCCACTGGAACAGCTGTTGGGAGACAGATGGTAGCCTCCCGTCAAGGCCATCCAGTGTGTTCTTTAACGTGCACAGGGTATGGCTCTCCCGCACACGGGGCCACGGCTTAACGTCCCATCCGAAGGACGGCGGCCTTTCCAAGCCCATCGGTGTCCCCTACTGACCGTGGGCAGGGCGGAGAATTTTGCGGAAATAAATCTCTACGCCGACCCAGCTGGGACTCGAACTTGGGAACTTCAGATTACGAGCCTGGCGCGCTACCTACTGAGCCCCCCCCCCCCCCCCCCCCGCCCCCCAGGACTCGATAAATGTCGGAAAGCAAAATGTTGACACAACAAAAGGAGACTCGTCTTCAGTGTGGATTCTATCCAAGGAAGCATTTGCAAAGTGTTTTCACTGCAGCGAAAACTTCGCAGAAAGGGGAGCATTGTTCGTTCAACATAATGCATATGATTAACATAATAAATGAGTTGATAACAAGGAATGGATAATGAGAGGAATGAACGCATGAAAAAGAAGAAGCTCGGAAAAATCCTCTTTTGAAAATGCTATCTTTGGTTCAGCGAGTAATTTAAAAGTGAAATATAGTTTCGGAAGTGCCATCACATGGGTTTTAAATCCAGCTCGTTACTAATGCGAAGAGTTTTAAAAGGTACAGTTATCTTCAAATGGATCATAAAGACATGTGGTAAAAATCGAAGCCTCAGTAATCTGATTACACTTTATAGCGAGTCAAGACTGAATTGCGAGCTTTTTCTTTAATTTGGTGAAATATAATGGGTAACGTAAGTAATCTAGGCAGAGAGTCAGAAGTTAGGTTCCTCCCCGCACGCTCCCCCCCACCCTACGCCAGCAGCTGATGTTGAAGTCGAATGGGTTGACATTTATAACCGCTTTAAAATTATTTATTAGCCTTTTCACTGTTGTAGGAAGCCCTATTCATTATAATGCGCAACTGCAGATCCGATTGAACCGTGTGAAAAAAATTTTAAGCCCCTCTGGCATTCAGCAGATTCATTTGAAACAACCGAACGGGTTGACATTTATAACCGCTTAAAAATTATTTATTAACCTTCTCACTGTTGTGGGAAGCCCTATTCGTTATAATGTGCGGCTGTAGTCCCGACTGAAACAGCTGGCACCCGTGAGAAAAAAAAATTAAGCCCCTCTGGCATTCAGCAGATTCGTTTGAAACAGCCGAACGGGTTTGACATTTATAACCGCTTAAAAATTATTTATTAACCTTCTCACTGTTGTGGGAAGCCCTATTCGTTATAATGTGCAGCTGCAGTCCCGATTGAACCGTGAGAAAAAGAATTAAGCCCCTCTGGCATTCATTAGAAATGTATGCAAGCAGCCAAACGGGTTGACATTTATGACCGCTTAAAAATTATTTATTAACCTTCTCATTGGTGAGGGAAACCCTATTCATTATAATGTGCGCCAGCAGATCCGATTCAACCGTGAGAAAAAATTTTATCAGAATGTTTTGTTATTGCAAGAGTGAGGTCCCCCACCCACCCTTCGCCATCAGCTGATGGTGAATGGCTGAAATCGCTTTTAAATTATCCTTCTCATTTGTGAGGGAAGCCCCCCTGTGGCATTCATAAGAATAAAGGATTGGCCACCGGCAGAAAGAGCCTACAGCTAGGTTGACATTTATGACTGAACTCGTTGGTATGGTATTTTATGACTGAACTCGTTCGTTGGTGAGAAAAGTTTTTTTAGCCGTACTCTAACGTAGGTATTCATTAGAATGTGTGTGTCAGCAGAATATAGCTTCCGTCGGAATCAAAGACGGCATTGTTAAAGCCTCCCAGTATCAAATCCTTTCAGGTATGCGCGTTCAGCTCTGAAAAAAAAAATTACGCTTAGAGACGAAAAAGGAATTTTATGCCACGATCGGCGAAACCTGGACGCTTCAGATGATGATCCATTCTTTCGTTTAGAGAGGTATTTGAAAGGCCTCCTAATAATGTGTGGTGACGTTAATATTTGGGACCCCTCAAATCCTTTCAGATATGGGTTGGTCAATAACGGGTGCCCAGAAGAAGTCAAGCCACTGGTGACATTTATGACGACTGAAAATAATTTGAGACTTTATGAAAGAAATCGAAATTAAAGCACCAAGAAACGGGATGAGACTATCAATAACGGTTTGGATAAAAAAAATATCACGTCAATTTTATTAAAATAAAAATAATTACCCCCTCAAGCAGCTGCTTGCCACAGAGGTCTGATAGGAGCCTGTCAGTTTATATGCCAAAGTAGAAGATCTGAGGGGATGGCAGGACCTCAGCAGAAAAACGACACATACAACCATGCCTTATCCGGGGCTCGAACCCAGGTCCCTTAGATCAGTAGCCAAGCGTGCTAACCACTCGGCCATAGGATCTAAAAAATAGTTGTAGCTTTTGACTACGAATGAAACCCTTTGTTAACAAGAATCTTTATGGCCTAGCTTAGGAGGCCAGCGCCGGGGACGCCCCTCGCTAGACTTCCTTGAAAGGGAAAGTGATAACTGAGGATGGGGAATCCTTGCGACACCTGGTGGCGCAGATGGCGGCTGAACGCCTCAGAAGGGTTTTCTGTCTGCGAACAGCCGAACAAAATTAAAACCTTTCACCAATTGATTCTTACATAACAGTATTGGGGTGCATAATATTATAGAAGAAATGGCCCCAATGTAGAAGAATATAGTTACTTAAAAACTGTAGATAATTGTGAGTCAAAGTAATTAAAGAAGTCACGTGTTCTAATAAAGAAAATTTTACAATAACTGAAATGGGCGATATACGATTTTTCCCGATCACTTCATGAAAAGATTTTTAAATGAGTAATACGCTAAGAGAACGGGCTACTACAAAAATAAATATTATTATATCGAGGCAGCTGAGAAATTGGTACGCAATCAACGACAATTTTTGAAATATTTCAAGTAGCTCTAAATAAAATCGGCGTCAAAATGCTACACGTACCCGATTCATAATAATCATCTTTGATGAATATTTTGTCAACTATTAAGAAACTGTTGTGATCTTCCAAAATGGACAGGTTGAAAGACTTTAAGAGTTGAAAACCTAGACACTATTCAACCAACACGAGACAGTAATGTGAAGAGATAAATAAGATTTCGGTCAACCTCCAAACGTTAGATTATAAGAGCAGGAGTTGTTATGTAGAGAATTTTGCCTGAAAATTGCGAATAAAGATTTTAATCAAATTGTCATTAGTTAATAAATAATTGTCACAAAGACCTGATAACGTCGTATAAAAGTTATCTGAACTAAAGGAGAAGAACACAGTTAGTATCACGAGATTTTTCTAAATTTTTCATTACTTCGTGAGTTTTGAGACGACCTTCTAAATTTTAGAAATGGCCGATTTCCGTCTCTTGGTTTTAAATCCGTACGCTAAGAAATAATTTGGCTTATAGATCAGAAGATATTTTCTCACTATAAGAAAACGAATGGAGTCACTTACGTGGCAGGATTTAAATACGAATAGGGCTCATTTAGGTCGGCGCGGATTTTAACTGTCAAGATATTCAGCAAAACTATGGTTTACCAAGGAACTTGATTTAAATCATCTGTCTACCCTACAGCGCCTTCCCCTTGACACTATTTTGATATGTATCATCTTAATTATACCAGCTGATTAAAAACTCTGTTGTACTTAAATACGCTGTAGAAAGAAAGAGTCGTTATTAATCTATGGTTCAATCATAGTAGTTTTAAATCGTCCTACGCTCATTGGTCAACGATTTTGATTAAAATACTGCTCTGTGTCTCGTACGAGCATCATTTTCGACCAGCAATGGAAGCGGGGTGTCAAAATATGAGAGGGCGAAAGAACGATCCTATTTGGAATGGTTTCAAGAAATACCCAAAGGGTAAGGGGTTTCGCGCCGTTGCTTACAGTGTAACAAAGACATCATCGGTCTTGTACCACGCCTTAAAAGCCACCAATGTAAAGAAAAAGCTATAACATCTTCGGAATGGCTAGACCAGCAAATCGCATCTGTGATGAACTCTTCCGAACCTGACAAAATCAGGCGGTATCTCATCGTCATACAATCTCATCTAAAGGCCTTACGTGACCAAAGTTTCAACGTGAATGACTGAAAGACAATGTGACCTACCTAAGAACTGCTTCGGACGTGAATCGTGTCGTTGCTGACTGTTTAACGTAAGAAAGATTCATTTAAGCGATGATGCTAAACTTTTTGTGGAAGATAATTCATGTCGGAACTTTCCTATGTGTACGAGCTTTGAATACGTACTCACTAAATATTGATAGTGTGGAAATATTGTTACTAATAAAGGATTTTGTATATATGATTTCGTAGTGAACATCGATTTGTTGTATGTCTGATTATTTCTTAGCGCAGTTAAGTTTACAACGACCTAAAGGCTATGTGCTTTACAAACTCGTGAAACAAAGTGGGGTATGACTGATTGATATGTTAAATTCTATTCTGAAAATAAATACATGAAGCTGAAATGCTTCAAACATTTGTCCGACTTCAAACTGAAAATACAAATTATTATGTATTTTATTACACTCGCCAATATCAGATTAATGAATCTACATGTTTTTGCAAGATTATGGTGAAATTAGCCTCCAATGTGTAGAACCATCGTGTTAAAATGTGTTGCTTATGTCCCACAAATCGTATTAAAGAGAAATGTAGACACCGCAACTCATTTCTTAGAGCTAAATTAGTAATGTGTTGCACATAACTGACTGATAATTTTAGCACTTGGTCATTTATGAAAGTATTTTCCTTCTCGAGTAGTTGGGAAGAGAATGGTTTCTTTCTGTAAGAAAGCTTTTTTTGGTGTAATTTATTGATTTCGAATAGTTACTTAACAATTGTTATTTCTAAAAAGCGAACTATCACAAATTATGTAAACGACATCAAAAGATAATATTTATTGCACGAAGTAAAAGGGAATTATTTACAGCACTTCAGCCAAAAAGAGCACGTTCTTTTTTTTTACGGAGGACATTGGTCGAAGGCAGAGATCCATTTAAGCAGATACGTTTAGAACATCGCCAACGATTGGATTTTGGTCCCACGAAAGGTACCAAATCCGTTAGTCAATGATTAAATGCTGTTCTGATGTATGAGCAAGCGTTAAAGAATATTTCACACTTTGAACAGAACACACCTTTGCAGTCGTGGTTCTTTTTTTCGGAAATATAACTGGTTGAAGAAAACAATGTATTACATTAAAAATGAAGTTTGACTGCGCATAAATATCTTTTAAAGATTTGTTTAGAAATTATCCTAACAAGTATATTTTGCAACATACCGCGGGGAGAAATTCTCTTTGTATACAAGGTGGGTCAAACGTCCCTAAAATCAACAACTTACTGATCAGGTATGCTACATTTGATAGATGTCAAATAACATTGCTCTCCTCGAATTTCAGTGTCTGACATCGCGTCTACTTGTTTTGTATGTTAATGATAAGTTCTTCAGACATTTACATTTTTTAATAATGCATCGTAAGTCTGCCCTCTCGAAGAATCCTTGAAATAAACGTGAATTAACTGAATTGAAACTTTGTTTTTTTTCTCGTAGTCATGTGTACAGAACCGAAATCTTCTACAGTAAGCTATAAATACGCAAAAAGCAAATAAAAAATCCTATCTGATATAAAAATGGGAAGATCCTCTTTTTAAAGAAAAGGTGATTTAGGCAAGATATGTTGATTTATCATGTAACTTCCAGAAATAAAGTCTGCAAATATAATATTTTCCTTTTACCATACCAGTTAAGTCCCAAAATGAACCAAATTACAGACGTGATTTTCCGATAATAGACAGTTTGATAGAATGCGTTGTCGAATGTACTCACTATTTGAAGGAAACTTTTTTTTGTATTTCACATAAATTTAAGATCGTTTATGGTTACGGGGACCGTACATCAGAACATCGCCAACGATTGGATTTTGGTCCCACGAAAGGTACCAAATCCGTTAGTCAATGATTAAATGCTGTTCTGATGTATGAGCAAGCGTTAAAGAATATTTCACACTTTGAACAGAACACAGCTTTGCAGTCGTGGTTCTTTTTTCGGAAATATAACTGGTTGAAGAAAACAATGTATTACATTAAAAATGAAGTTTGACTACGTATAAATTTCTTTTAAAGATTTGTTTAGAAATTATCCTAACATTATCATCCATGTTAACAAGTATATTTTACAACATACCGCGGGGAGAAATTCTCTTTGTATACAGGGGGGTCAAAAGTCCCTAAATCAACAACTTACTGATCAGGTATGCTACATTTGATAGATGTCAAACAACATTGTTCTCCTGAATTTCAGGGTCTGACATCACGTCTATTTGTTTTGTAAATATATTGTTCTTTTTTTTTAGTGTATATCCTTGTTGTTTGTCGGGCATTCGACGCCCGGAAGATTGGTTGCACCTCATTAGGTGTGGACGTTTGTAAAATCTCGTTTTTAAGAAATGGTAATATTTTGGGGAATATTTAATGTATTGGGATTTCAGTTGGAATACAATGTCTGTTATTAGTTTAAAATACTTTAGCTCAGGAGTTATTTTTCACGAGTATAATTAAAATATCTCTGTGTTAGCCGAGTAGACGGAGACGTTAAAGGCTTACACTCTTGGTTATCCGACCTTCGTTTAGGCAGCTAACAGGATGCAAAGTAGTCACTATATTTGTATAATCGATTTAACACTGCTGAATTAAATTAAAATTTAATACTATCCGAGCTACTTAGTATCGTTTTAGAAATAGAAATTTTCGATTGATGAATACAGAATGGTACAGAAGCGGACAGGCAGACATATAACACACAAACAAACTTTCTTCTTACATATGAGATAATGCATTAAACTATAAATAATGCTTTTTCTTTCCTTTGCACATTATTAGTACTACAATGTTTTTTAAACTTACACGTACCATACAAATTTGTTCCTATTTCATTTTATTTCGTTATAAAGTTTCCTGTGACTGAAAAATTGTATCCAAGGTTTCGCAACTTGAACGGAAGTAACTCTGCTGACTACGAAATGGTTTGAAAAATTCGTGTTTTGAATGAGGTGATATTGTTTTTTCGGGTTTAGGAACACCTGACGTGGAGACTACCGTTCTGTACAGTCGCTCAAAAAAGTATCCGAACACTATAGGTGATTACAGAATTCAGAAAAAAAATATCTGGCAACGATTTTTTAGAAATTAGTGATCTGGCAACCTTCGTGTACTGTAGACGAAGGTTGCCAGATCACTAATTTCTAAAAAATTCGTTGCCATATATTTTTTCTAAATTCTGTAATCAACCATAGTGTTCGGATACTTTTTTGAGCGATTGTACCTCAAAATATGTCCACTTCTCTCTGACCGTAAAAGAGTTTTTTTATTATTATTTTATGTGTCAATATAATTTATCAATCATAATGCAGTTTATTCCAAATTACAGCTTGCGACATGGAAACTGAAATATCATATATTTTAGAGCAGTGGTTCTCTCAGTGTGTGCAGCGATATTACGGATGTTATTGTAAAAAAAGGAAATTTATAAACCATTTTGTTGCTACTTTCTGACATTGATTCTTCATTTAACGTTTTCCGTTTAATCAAAAACTTACCGGTACTAAATGTTAAAACCAAAATTAACGCAAAAAATTCCCATAACACGTACGACTATGCACTGTCTCAATACAAATCAAAACTTGAACTTAACAGCTATTCGTTTACAAATATTTCCACAGAAATGTCTATTTTTGAAGTTATCTGGGTATTTGTCAGGGCAATTATTATCCGGGTATCAAATAGTTTGAAGGATAAACTTTAAAATTTTATTGCTCAACAACAGAGAACTTTAAGTTATTTTTAATTATTCTTTTTGCATATCAATGTGAATACTTTTCGTGTAGTTCAATTGATATATTGTGGGGAGGGTTGGGTTCGGTTCTTTTACCTCTGAGCGGCACTTTTTTGCACACCTTGGGCTAAATGGCCAGGTCACATGGACCCCGAGGGCTCAGAGAAGGTTGGGGGAGGGGACCCACTGGAACAGCTGTTGGGAGACAGATGGTAGCCTCCCGTCAAGGCCATCCAGCGTGTTCTTTAACGTGCACAGGGTATGGCTCTCCCGCACACGGGGCCACGGCTTAAAGTCCCATCCGATGGACGGCGTCCTTTCCAAGCCCATCGGTGTCCCCTACTGACCGTGGGCAGGGCGGGGAATTTTTGCGGAGATAAATCTCAACGCTGACCCAGCTGGGACTCGAACCTGGGAACTACAGATTACGAGCCTGGCGCGCTACCGACTGAGCCACCCCCGCCCCCATATTGTGGGGAGTGTAACGTTGACAGTTGAAAACAAACTGCGCATGCCCGAGTCTTCCGCAGTGTCACCATATTCACGGCGATAAATAATGTACCGTGAGCAAAAAAGTTTGAGAACCACTGTTTTAGAATTTGAAATCCGAGCAACACAAGATAAATTTTCTTGTTTATTATAATTCACTAAAATATGAAGCTGTTAACAAACAAAAGGCTATATAAATATAAGTTAGAGGACCAAAAGATATTCTAATTTTGGGTGTCAAGTAAGAGTCAGTTGGCTCTGAATCCAATACGTTGAAGCAGCGTCCAAAGGACAATTTACTTTTGAGCGGCACAATGTTGCTCTTTTTCATAAACAAAAGAGCTAATGTCTGTCTGTAGACATTTTTCGTTTCGGAAACAAATCCCAAAATATTTTTAGGTTCTTTAGGTATTGATGAAACATTACGATCCGTACTTCCGAAATTTCCGTATAGCGTCAATTGCGCTCTCTAAGGGGTAGGGGACACCGATGGGCTTGGAAAGGCCGCCGTCCGTCGCATGATACCTTAAACCGTGGTCTCTTGAGTTGGACAGCCATATCCTAGATGCACGTTATATCTATGATATAACTATGCACGTTAAACAATACATTGGAGGATCTTGACTGAATCTATCTACCAACATCTGTTGCAGTGGGTCACCTCCCCCAACCTCCTCTGAGCTTTCAGGGGCGGGGGTGGCTCAGTCGGTAGCGCGCCAGGCTCGTAATCTGTAGTTCCCAGGTTCGAGTCCCAGCTGGGTCAACGTTGAGATTTATCTCCGCAAAAAACCCCGTCCTGTTCACGGTCAGTAGGGAACACCGATGGGCTTGGAAAGGTCGCCGTCTGTCGAATGGGAAGTTAAGCCGTGGCCCCGTGTGCGGGAGAGCAACCTGTGCAAGTTAAAGAACACGCTGGATAGTCTTGACGGGAGGCTACCATCTATCTCCCAACAGCTGCTCCAGTGGGTCCCCTCCGCCAACCTTCTCTGAGCTTTCAGGGTCTTGTGACCAGGCCATTTACCGCACTATGTGTAAAAAAAGTGTCGCTGGGAGGTGAAACAAACCAAACCAATCCCTCTAACGGTGGAAGAGTTGAAAATGGCAAACATTTGAAGGAATGTTATGAGCAATGTAATTATATTTCGAAATTAGAAGTGTTGATGGTGACATTTCACCATCAACGATTTCATCCATATTTTTCGTTTTTACAGATAATTCTAGTTTTCGAGATAAATTAAAAGTTATTTTTACTTTGGATAGGTATTAATAAACTATTACGATTCATAATTTCCTATTTTTCTAAAGTTTTAATTGTGATTTCTGACGGTGGGATAATTTGAAAATTTTAAAAAATTAACGCATATTGCAAACGAACTATTTGGTGGAGTGTGATGGTCAGGTGTTTAGAGTGGTGGCAACCAGGGCCGCCGAGAGAATTTATGGGCCCCTATGTAATATTATGCTCGGGGCCCCCCCTTGAAAATTTTTTATCTTTACAAATCATTAATAGCAATTATTCTGGACACAGTGATGACATCAGAGGAAAAAAAGCCTGTTGCGCAGTCAGGCATGCATTTTTTGCACCTTCAGTGTCCACATTCACTTTTACACCGACTTCAAACAAAGTTTTACTCCCTTTCTTAATAACTTCCAATTTTCTACTTCTCTCCTTGGGCTTCTCAGCTCCTGACTTATGCTTATACTTGTCCATTGTTCAGTTAGACTATAGCACCAATGAATATATCATTTTACTAAACAAATGACAACGAAATGGTGAAACAAATGTGCCGACAAGAGACTTTTAAACTGTTATAATTTGTAACACTGACACACAGACCACAGACGATGTTACTGGAATCTCGAAACATGAACAATGTAATATACCTGATCGCACGGGTTGGGTTTGGGAGAGTCCAACTGTTGCTACTGCTGCAGGGGTGAGGTGGTTAACAGGGAAAATACAAGCAAATGCTGTAAGTTAACGCGGACAAAAGAAGATGTTAAGAAATGGTTCGTTCAACTAATATTAATGAGATAATATGTCATAATCCAACTAGTGTTTCTTTTAAATAGCATATTATAACAAATAATGTTCTTATGGAATTTTATAGGATCGATATATAGTTTAACTAAGAATAATTTTTGTAAGAAAAAGTAAAGAGTCACTTAATCTGAATCTGACGGGTCCTTATTGCTGACGGGCCCCTATGCACTAGTCCCCCTTGCCCCCCCCCCCTGTCGGCGGCCCTGGTGGCAACAAATCGTCTCATCATTCCTGGCGGGGACGGAACTTTTTGCTTTAAGAGAAAAATGAAAATCTCTTTTTGAGTTGATTAAATACTAACGAAATATGAAGATTCATAGTTTTCAAAAGGCTTTAACTTGCATCGTTAGAGAGCGCTAAATGCAAAACCTGAAGTAGTGTTATAAACGAAATATTTAAGCTAGAAATTCTGGTAGTAAGTATCGATTAAGAACAAATACCCAGATAACTTAAAAAGAAATATATATTACTAAGCGTTATACTCTGTGTGTGTGTGTATATATATATATACTTTTTCAATAATTTTGGAAACGACTGGTAAGATGGAAATTGGTCTGTATTAATTTGGAATTTATATTCCCATTTTTATATATTTGAAAAATTAAAGCATATTTCAAAGCATCAAAAAAGAAGCCTTATTTCATAGAGATATTTGCCAAATATGTTAAAATATGAACATGATATCTACAAAAAATCACCCTATATTGTATTTTTTCTATTTAAGCTTGAGAAAAGACACAAATTTCAAAACATGCAAAATATGTACCATAATAACAGATGTTGAAAGTGATTTCCTGCAACCTAGATGCAGGTTCGTACCCGTTTCATGACATTTGCAACCACCTTTCTTAATGCTTTTTTTCTTTAATTTTTTTTTTTTTGATTTAATGAAGGTGATCGCAGTTCTTGTGATAACTGTAAGGGTATCATCCTACTTTCTGTTCCAGATAAAGTTCTTTGCATGACTGTGCTTAAAAGAATTAAGAATCTAGTTGATGGAGAATTGCGTGATGAGTAGTGTGGATTCAGAAGTGGTAGAAATGGGTACATCAGATTTTGTAACTCAGGTTTGAGAAATGTTTAGAGTTTCAGAAACCTTTGGTTGCTAGCTTTGTTGATTTCAAAAACGCTTTTGACTCTGTTGATTGTCATAATTTGTGTTTGATTGTGAGATCGTATGAAATACCAGACAAGTTAGTTAAGATAATGAAAGCTCTCTATAGTAGTAACACTGAGTCGTGTTAAGAGTTGGTAAGGCTTGTAGCAATTGGTTTAGCATTACTTCTGGTGTTCGACAAGGGTGCATTTTGTCTCCTTTTTTCTTTAGTTTGGTTACTGATTATGTTATGCGAAATTCACTTCAAGGGAAAGATTTTGGCCTTAAGTGGTCTAGAGATAAGAAAATTTCTGATTCGGATTTTGCTGATGATTTAACCCTTTGGGAAATTCTTTCATTTTGAGCTGTTGATGAGACTGATAGCAAAGTAGGTTTGGTGATGAACAGAGAGAAAACTAAAGTGATGAAAATTGGTCAGGCAGACTGTGGTTCAGTTAATCTGAGTGGTCTCAGTTTAATTACCTTGGGAGCTATGTAGCAGATACTAGTGACGTACGGCATGAAATTAACAGACGAATAGGGATTGCTGCCAGAACGTTTAAGAATCTATGAAGAGTGTGGAAAAATAGGCGGATATGCTAGTTTGGCTCTTTCTAGGGTTAGTTATGGTAGTGAAACTTTGACGCATTATAAACAAAATAACACGAAGCTTGATGCTTTTGATTCTGGGTGCTTACGCAGTATCTTGCGTATTAAGTGGTTCACAACGGTTTGTTGTGTGAACCACATAAGTTTGTGTGTAAATAATGATGTGGTTAGGCAAAGAAGTCGGCAACCTCCTTTGAGCAGCATATTGTGCAGAGAGAGACTCCGTTGGTTTGGTCATATTACCAGTATGGATAACTGTAGATTAGCGAATAGGATCATGACAGTGTGCCTGAAGACCTCAGAAAGAGGGGAAGATCTAGGATGCAGGGGGGCAGAAATGTCAATCAGAATCGTGTTAAAATTAGTCTACAATCGCCAGATGCAGCAGATTTAGTTCAGGACAGATGTGTTGGAGAACTAAGTTGCACAATGTGGTTGGAGCTCCGTAGCCCATGACAGCTTGAAAATGATGATGATATCTTCCGAACGCAAGGACCTACAGTTACGAGTTAGGGGTTAAATAAATGTTCTTGTGAGTCCTATTTACCTACTCAACAAGATTGCCTGTGCCCTATCTTCCTTTGAAGTGAATGCGCATTTCATGACTGATTGCACCTCGATAGGCTTTAGGCTTATTATCTACTTTTTAGGACCCATACTGGATGATAGGAAATTAAAATTTTTAATTTATTTATATTTTTATTACTAAAAGCACCAACTTGAGAAACTTTGATATGATATTCATAAACATTGATCACATTTTCCCTCCCCCAATTTTTGGAGTAGTGTTCAAAATAGACCATGAGATTGGAGACATCACTACATTTAATTTGAGACGTAACTCGTTAAGGGCTCTCTATTACAGTAAAGAAACTTATATTAAATAATATAATCTCCCGCGAAAATCAGCCCCCTTTTTGAGGGAGGAAAATGGTGGGAGGTGGGAAATTTCGAAATAGTCTACGACCATTCTCATATCAACTTTCATTTGACACATACCTCCTAATTTAGGTCCTCACCTTCGGAAGATATAGCGGAATAATGGTTTTCATATTTCACTTTTTTTAGGGGAGAAGGAAACATGGGCTGGGAGGGAATATACATATTTTTTTATAGCCCATGACATTCCTCGCGTTGTAAGCTTTGATTTGATACATAAATCATTAAGTTTGAACGTGGCGTCCGAAAGATATGATGGAACAACGTTTTGTGTGAAAAGCACACAAACCGACAAATGACGGTCGAAGAGCAATAGGGAGAGAAGTAATAAAAGCAGTTACAGAGTCTGTTCAGACAAATCTTGACAGTTTCTCCAAGCATGCGTTACTACACAAAAAGAGAATTTCTACTTCTGGTTATGGGGCGGGGGTGGCTCAGTCGGTAGCTCGCCAGGCTCGTAATCTGTAGTTCCCAGGTTCGAGTCCCAGCTGGGTCAGCGTTGAGATTTATCTCCGCGAAATTCCCCGCCCTGCCTACGGTCAGTAGGGGACACCGATGGGCTTGGAAAGGCCGCCGTCCGTCGGATGGGACGTTAAGCCGTGGCCCCGTGTGCGGGAGAGCCATACTCTGTGCACGTTAAAGAACACGCTGGACGGCCTTGACGGGAGGCTACCATCTGTCTCCCAACAGCTGTTCCAGTGAGTCCCCTCACCCAACCTTCTCCGATCCTTCGGGGTCCATGTGACCTGGCCATTTAGCCCATGGTGTGCAAAAAAGTGCCGCTCAGAGGTAAAACAACCCAAACAAACATCTGGTTCAAGTTTGGGCAATTTTTTGGATTTGAGTGCCATTATTCCTGGATCTGCCTTCGAATATTTTTAAGTCGCCTATCGAAAAAAAAAATTGCCGTGCTCTTTTTCCTTTTTTAAATAAACATTTCAAAGTAAAATATCTTTAATATATTTTTAAAGACTCAAATTGCAGTGTTGTTTGATGAAGAAGAATCTATTTCTAATTTTAGTAACATTGGGTTATACCAATCAACACTAGAAATCATAAGTAAATAAGCATAACTTTGAAATTAATCATCTCAAATTAATTTTTATTTTTGTAGCAAGATTAGGAATGACTTTAAGAGGTAACGAAAAATATTAGAAATACTCGTGTAATACGTCACAAATATTCTCAAAAATTCATATCTAGCGTTCGATTGTTTCGAAAGAATTCCATAAACACCAACAGAATCTATTGTCAACTTGGTTTATTGGGCTAATGAAATGAATTGTTTAGAATTTCCGGTGCTAATTTCCTTTGAGTGCAAGGCGACTTCCTTTTCTAACATCTTCTTTCACCTCAGCCATATCATTTAGGAAGGATCGTGCTGGACTTTACCTCAACAGCAACATACTCTGTTCTTCGGCAACAAGGTACGAAATCAATTCTTTCTCTGACTTGAATTTACTCAATTTTATATCTAATCAATCATATTTCCTTTTGACTTAGATGGTAGGGGAAGTTGTGGATTGTCTATTAGTCCTTGGAAAACTCCCGGATAACACAGACCTTGAGTTTGGCATTATATTTGAAGTGCCGAATTCAACACCTGCAGATTCACACTTTACTGTATATCAGAATAATCAACAAATACCGCCTCAAGCAGCTGTTTGCCACAGAATAGAACAGTTAATGAAATCAAAAAAAAACAATTGTCGTCAAAACTATTCTCATACGGTAATAATACGGTAATACAAAACTATATTCATATGGTAAAATAATTTATATAAGATATATGTCGCGAGAGAAATACATATAATTGTTTTATATTTTGTAGCATATGATAGCGATATTTAAATTTCAAATATGTAAATAGTCTCGATTCTAAATATTTAAGCGGTTAAAGGTTTCTAATTGCTTATCAAAATGTAATTCACCGTTGGTTAAAATGGCTTTGAATGTAAATCTAATTGCTCTTTTCACTGCTAGCAATCTCCTTTGCTAAAAATGCTGCAATGTCATACCACTTTTCGCGGAATATTGCATTCGTATACCACTTTTCGCGGAATATTGCATTCGTATACCACTTTTCGCGGAATATTGCATTCGTATATCACTTTTCGCGGAATAATGCCTCGGTTTTGTTGCCGGATTCCCAAAACATTGTTCTTTTATTAATATGTCGTTATATTATTCTTTCATCTTTCTGCCTTTTTCTCTCTTCCATTCGAACATTTCAAATAATTTTTAGGTATTTTTTCACTTAAAAGTGAGGTCCTCCTTGAGCAAGTGGTTATTATGTTGCTGCGGTTAAGTGATTGTATGAATTGAATATGCTATTATACGAGCAATTATACGAGCAATTATACGAGCATTATGTTAATCCGTCCCTAGCTACTGCTATTTACTGAGCAGGGGTGGTTCAGGTGAAACCGCGCCAGGCTCGTAATCTGCAGTTCCCAGATTAAGGTCCCAGCTGGGCCAGGGTTGAGGTTTACCTCCGCAAAACTCTCGCCCTGCCGTCGTTCAGTAGGGGGACACCAATGGTCTTGGAAATGCCACCGTCCGTCGGATGAAACATAAAGCCGTGGCTTAGTGTGCAGCAGAGCCATACACTCTGCACTTTAAAGAACACACTGGATGACCTTGATGGGAGGTTATCAACTGTCTTCTAACAGATGTTCAACTAACATATTAACCTTCTCTGAGTATTCGGGGTCCTTATGACCTGGCAATTTAGCTAATTGTGTGCAAAAAATGACGCTTGAAGGTAAAACAACCCAACTGCCATTTAGCTCAATGTTGCAAAATTTACTCGAACGTAAAGAAACGTTCCCTTTAAATTTTGGGGAATGTATCTAACTTTGAACAGATTTAACAACTGTTGATACTTTAAACTATAGTTTACTTTCACGTTTCATAATTACCGTCACCTTTTTAAATTAAATATATTTTTCCATCTCTCCTCAAAGTGTAAAATCTCTTTGGGTAACTCTTCGTTGGCTGTTCTTTCTCCATTCATTTGGTTGATATCTAGTGCCGATTAAAAACAATAAATAATAGTTAACCATAGTTTTCTAAAACTTAAATCGCTTTGCTCTTCTTATTAATAAGAACTTCTCGTTTTCTTAATTTTCCAACATTAAAATCATTTACATAAAGCGTGTATATTTTTAAGGTTTTTAGTTAAAAAAATGGAAATCCTAGTTTTGTTAATGTTCTGAAACATGTCAAGTAAATCAGCAATCAGACATTTCGTCATGATTGAAAGCGATTAATTATTTCACTTCGACATTAGGGTTGAAAAGATCCTTGAGGAAGATAAAATTCACGGATAAAATTCTGGACTTGGAATGTTTTACTTCGAGTGACTCTTAGTTTGTAAAGATATATATCCAATATACGTTGTACGAGAGAACATCGATTTTTTTGTGACATATCTATAAGTACAGAATTCTTTTACTGAGGTCCGATAGCAACATATATGTCAAAGCAAACGACTCCGTCCCTCACCGGTGTGAGCCATCGAGTCTCACTGAGGTTGTGAAAAGGCATTATTGGGGCGACTATGAAAATTAAGCACAAAATTCACTGACCTGTGACGTAGTTGGCCCGCTGCACATCCATGCTTGTGGATGCGGCAATCCATCGCTGATCCAACCGTTCGCTATAATAGGAAAAAAATTCATCAGATCTCCATTAACATACACTGAAGTTAATGTTGTGCTTGGATGTAGAATTAAAGATAGATGTTTTACGCAACGCAAGCGAAAACGCAAGGGTAGTTGCAACGTATGAATCGTTTTCTACTTTTAGCATTGCTTACTTTCTATAAAACGGGGGCGGGAGTTGCTCAGTAGGTAGCGCGCCAGGCTCGTAATCTGTAGTTCCCAGGTTCGAGTCCCAGCTGGGTCAGCGTTGAGATTTATCTCCGCAAAATTCCCCGCCCTGCCCACGGTCAGTAGGGGACACCGATGGGCTTGGAAAGGCCGCCGTCCGTCGGATGGGACGTTAAGCCGTGGCCCCGTGTGCGGGAGAGCCATACCCTGTGCACGTTAAAGAACACGCTGGATGGCCTTGACGGGAGGCTACCATCTGTCTCCCAACAGCTGTTCCAGTGGGTCCCCTCCCCCAACCTTCTCTGATCCTTCGGGGTCCATGTGACCTGGCCATTTAGCCCATAGTGTGCAAAAAAGTGCCGCTCAGAAGTAAAACAACCCAACTTTCTATAAAACTAAACCGTGTACGAAAGCTCTTTGCAGATTTTTTTTATCCGATGAAAGACAACCGAATACCCGACCTTGCAAACAAACGTAACTCGCAGCGCAAAATTAAATTTCATTAGCATGATGAGTCGTTGGTCTTGTGATCACACGTTCTCCAGTAAACGGAGGAAAAGACGATTTTTAAAATTGTAAGAGTGTTTATAATTCCAGATTTTTTTATATGATATCTTACTTCCAAATAATTTTTTATTAGCAGATTTTTCTTTCGAGGAAGGAATAATATTTTGTTTTCGATTGTTACTGAGCAGAGTTACTTCCAAGGAAAGAGTAATACTTTGCATAAGTGAATCTTATGCTGAATTGGGGATACAGCAAATATAAGTACAGTGGACCTTCGTTATAGCGCTGCTCACTATACCGCGCACTCGGTTATAGCGCTGCTCACTATACCGCGCACTCGGTTATAGCGCGGGCGATGTTCGCGATAAGTTCAAACATGTTTATACAGGTCCGTGCGGCGTTAGTGAGTATCGCATTTTATTGTTACTGCGTATTGAGTAATTGTGTATGTATTGAGTTCCTGCATGTATTTTGAATAGTGTTTAATTATTGTATGCATGATGAGTAAAAAAAAAGCTTACAGTAAGTTACAATTTATTGTGTCGCCACCGCGCCACTCGGTATAACGCGGTTCACCTTATAACGCGTGTGTTGTTTCCCGCCCGACATGCGCGTTATATCGGGGGTCCACTGTATTAGGAATAAAAAGTTTTAAATTTCAGACCAAGTCGCGTAACGGATATACGGGAATTAAAAAATTAGTTTTATTGGTTATTCTTTTGCTGACGCAATCGCAATTCCTTTGAGCCGGTTTAGTAATAAACTATTGGAATAAAAAATAGGAAGGTGAGTTTATTTCTTTATATGTGATTTTTAGGTGTTGTTGCGATCACGATGTCTTTGAAATGGCTTAATATTAAATTAAAAAATTTGAAATGGAAAATAAATTAATTGGGAGGAGATTGAAATTTGTAAGAAAGAAGGAATTTTTTTACCTCTGATTAGTGTGGTGAGGTTTTTGAAATGCTTTAGTATTAATATGAAAATATGGAGAGTAATGAATTGAGACATGGCAAAAATAGGAATTTAACATAAAATCACTTAATCGTTTCAAAACAAGTCCTGACGTGGTAAGGGACGTGGGAAGTGTGGTGCAGAATATGTCTGAACATAAATATCTGAAGATATAATCCTTCAACCATATGGAGACTAATTTTAAAAAGAGAGGCACAACACTTGAAGGTTTAGGAGTGCCAAGGGATATTTGAAGATGTATTGTCTTCTTCCGATGGGGTACTTTGCTTATTTACAAAATAGCTGATCTGTCATAAAGGGGAGATGGGATAATAAGTTTCGATAAGAGGATGAATATTATTTTTAAAAAATAAATTGCCCGCAAAATTTATTTTTTAATAAAAAAATAAATTGAATTAATTGCCCGCCGTGAGGGGCAGAACCTTTGATAGGTGTTTAATAAAGGTGGATGCATATTATTAAGGGTTTTTTAATGAGGAGGTCGAACTTTTGATAAGCGTTTTAATTAAGGGAGGCCGTCACTTTTGATAAGTGTTTAATTAATAAGGATTTAAAAAATTCGTTTATAAATATTCGCAAGTTAAATTATAAAAAAAAAAAATCTAGAGCTAACTTATAAAGAAATAAAAAATTTGTAGGTTAATTTATAAGGAATAAAAAATTCGTAGGTTTATTTACAACTAATAAAGAGATTAGCGAGTTATAAAAAATAAAAAAAAGTTAATAAAAAATAAATACAAAAAATAAAAAAAATCCCCACGTTAAATTATAATAAAAAATAAATTCCGAAAATATAAAATTCGCACGTTAAATTATGAGAAATACAAATTCTTAATTTACAGGGACTAAAATACGTAGGTTATTTACAAGAAATAAAAAATCATCGAAGAACATTCGCACGATCAGTTATAAGAAATTAAAATTTCATAGGTTAATTTACAAGAAAAATAAATGCAGGAAATATGAAATTCGCACGTTAAATTGCAATAAAAAATAAATGCCGGAAATATAACATTACCTAGATATTTTATAAAGATCAGTTATTTCAACTTCATCCACATTTCAACACTCTAAGAATATACTTCCCTTGGTGTAATGGATTAACATGCTGTGTAATGTGCTAGTAAGGTGAGGGTCGCAGGATAGCGTCCGACTATAGGAAATTTATTTTAAATATATATGTGTGTTAAACACTAGATGTCACCACAATTAGGTGGAATATTTCGGAATTTTGGATGATAGCGGAAACCAATATGGCGGACGTTAGACTTCAAAATGGCGGACTCGGGACTTTCAGTTACTTCGGGAGTTTGTGGTCAAAATGGCGGACATAGGGTTTTTTTAATAAAGGAGGATGGCCCTAAGGAGTTAATTAATGAGTTATGAATATTAATTATGAATAATAATAAGTTATTAATAAGGGAGAAAGTAGTGGGATGCATAAAGGGGGGGGTTGTCAATTATGAATAATATAAAGGGGCGTGGTCCACGACGTCATAGGAGGAAAGCACTGGAATAGGACTATGGGTTGGGTTGTTTTACCTCTGAGCGACACTTTTTTGCACACAATGGGCTAAATGGCCAGGTCACATGGACCCCGAAGGCTCAGAAAAGGTTGGGGGAGGGGACCCACTGGAATAGCTGTTGGGAGACAGATGGTAGCCTCCCGTCAAGGCCATCCAGCGTGTTCTTTAATGTGCACAGGGTATGTCTCTCCCGCACACGGGGCCACGGCTTAACGTCCCATCTGACGGACGGCGGCCTTTCCAAGCCCATCGGTGTCCCCTACTGACCGTGGAAAGGGCGGGGAATTTTGCGGAGATAAATCTCAACGCTGACCCAGCTGGAACTCGAACCTGTGAACTACAGATTACGAGCCTGACGCGCTACCGACTGAGCCACCCCCGCCCCAAATAGGACTATGATACTTGCATCTGATTGTGAGTAAGTGAGGTAGTGACTGAGTGTATGCAGCCGATTGTAAGTGAGGTAGTGACTGAATAACTGACAGGGGGTATGTCTTATTCTAACTAAGATGCAGAAATCGAAGAGCTCTTACAATTTGCACGTAAGGGTAATCCTAACAGTAGATTTCGCAAAAAAATTGGCCTTCGAAGTATTCTTCCAGATCAAATAGAGGTCAAGGCTGGATCTGTAAGCCCTAGAAACAATTTGGTTTCCATGTTCTAAGCGATATTACGAATTTGATCAGTCTATCGAGGTCAGTTGTCAAATTTAAATCTATATATGCTAAATATGACAATTGATGCCTGTTGGCATTTATTTTCTATATCTTAGAAACGTTACGAAATTTCTGATCCATTAGATTCCTTGAAGTCAAAGGTCAAATTCCTCCTTGTGCTAGAGAAGTGAGAATTGGTGCTCAGTGGTTCTTCGGGTCATAGATCTCAGAAACGTTAAGAAATTTCAGATCCTGTGTCATGTTCACGGCCAAATAGCGATAAGGGTGATGGTCGTGAAATCAAGAGGTGCGAAACATTATTCTTATATGCAATTTTGATTTCTCGATTAAAATATAACTAAAGAATATAGAAGTGGATAATAGAATATATTTATAATGTTTTTATAAGCAATGATTTCAATAATGTCATTGTAATGTTTCTCAAAATATTTCACTGTGGTTGCAACTAAAAATAATCTAAATTGAAGAACATAATGTGAAATATATCATATAATTATAAATAAAAATAAAAAATTAATACCCCCTCAAGCAGCTGCTTGCCACAGAGGTCTGACAGGAGCCTGTCAGTTTATATGCCACAGTAGAAGATCTGAGAGGATGGCAGGACCTCAGCAGAAAACAACACGAACATCCATGCCTTAACCCGGGGCTCGAACCCAGGTCCCATAGATCAGTAGCCAGGCGCTCTAACCACACTATCTATTAAATAACAGTTAACAAATATTAAAATTTGAAATAGAAATTGACCAAAAATACACAAAGTAACATAAAGTATTATTAATTTCATTTAAATTCTAGTAACTAATATCGTGCTCCATACCACCTAAATAACCTGCTACTATAATATTAGATTCAAAAGAGATCACAAAATGCGACAGTCTCACAGTAAAGTAGATTTTATATTTTTCACTTCCAGTAGGAGTTCCTGTCCACTGAGATATTGTTCTATGCGAAAATGTTGAAATTTTGCTCCCTCTCCATCCCGGTGATGAATCTTCGTTCACAGTATTTGCATGCTGAGCGTAATTTACGAACGATGTATTTGTAATAGGAATTTTAAATTTTGGTTGTGGAGAATAATTTTGGGTTGTGCAGGTAAGAGGAAAAATTAGTGCCAATATCAAGAGCTTTATATTGGCGCTAATCATTCCTCTTACCTCCAGGGGCAAAATTCCCCGCACTGCCCACGGTCAGTAGGGGACACCGATGGGCTTGGAAAGGCCGCCGTCCGTCGGATGGGACGTTAAGCCGTGGCCCCGTGTGCGGGAGAGCCATACCCTGTGCACGTTAAAGAACACGCTGGATGGCCTTGACGGGAGGCTACCATCTGTCTCCCAACAGCTGTTCCAGTGGGTCCCCTCCCCCAACCTTCTCTGAGCCTTCGGGGTCCATGTGACCTGGCCATTTAGCCCATGGTGTGCAAAAAAGTGCCGCTCAGAGGTAAAACAACCCAACCCAACCCAACCTCCAGGGAGTAGTGGAAAAATAACACTTTTATTTTAAGAGATAAACAAAAAAATTAATTTTGTGCCAAACAGATACTAATAAACTATTATTATTTGCATTTTCCCACTCATCTATTGCAGTGGTCCTCAACCTTTTATGCTTCACGTACCCCCTGAAAATGTGTATGTAACTGACGTACCCCTTGTATAGATAGATAAAACTATAGTTATAATATAACAATGGTTATTTTTACTTTGTTACTAGATCTAGCTAGTTTTGAGCTCTCACGGCGTACCCCCAAAAGTTTTACCGCGTACTTCACATTGAGAACCCCTAATCTACTGCTTCCAATTTCCACAGTTTGACCCAATAAATGCGGAAAATGATGAAAATTCCAATTGTGACCTGTAATGATGGAATACATTGGAAAATGTTGAAGTTTCAATTAAATTTTGCAAACGACCTACTGGTTATAGAGGGGCGGGGTTGGCTCAGTCGGTAGCGCGCCAGGCTCGTAATCTGTAGTTCCCAAGTTCGAGTCCCAGCTGGGTCAACGTTGAGATTTATCTCCGCAAAATTCCCCGCCCTGCCCACGGTCAGTAGGGGACACCGATGGGCTTGGAAAGGCCGCCGTCCGTCGGATGGGACGTTAAGCCGTGGCCCCGTGTGCGGAAGAGCCTTGTGCACGTTAAAGAACACGCTGGATGGCCTTGACGGGAGGCTACCATCTGTCTCCCAACAGCTGTTCTAGTGGGTCCCCTCTCCAACCTTCTCTGAGCCCTCGGGGTCCATGTGACCTGGCCATTTAGCCCATGGTCTGCAAAAAAGTGCCGCTCAGAGGTAAAACAACCCAACTGGTTATAGAAGTTTGAAATCTTTGTGGTAGAGTGTGATGTGCAATCGGTTTTACATTTGCAACAATCATTTGCCTCATTTCCACTCTGATGGAGGGAGGAAGCTTTTTTTTTTGTTTTAATAGATAATTGAGGAATTATTTTATGTTTTATAGGTACAGAAGAAATATTAAAATTTGCATTTACGCAATGAACTGTTAGTTTGAATTTCCAATATTAGATGATCCTAAATTGGGAATAAAATTTCATTCCTTTGAAAACGAAAATCTGATATTCACGAGAGGTGATATATTGTTCTTCTAGTTACAAATTCTGATCACATTACGACAAATGGTATTTGATTTCAGAACACCCTGAAATTATTCTGGTGACTCAATTCAAGATTTTGAGAACAATAATTATTATAGCAATAGCTGTACGAAATCTTCAGATTTTTATTAGCAATCAATTCATATGAAACATAATTTTCTTGCAGCCTGCGACAAGAGATCCATTCTAGAGACTTCTTTTCTCAGGTTCAGGGTCACATAAAAATCCAACTTTCAATCAATTAATAATTAATACCCCTATTGTACTAAACGTATTAACCATTACCTTCTTGCATTTGTAATTATTCGGTGTAAGAATCCGCGCTTTTTGCAAGTTTTTCTACATAAATGCAATTTAATTATTAGAAGAAAGAGTTATGAGAGATTAGAAGAAATTACCCTTCAATTGGATAGCACTAAAGGCGAAGACATTGCTCTAGAGCAGTGGTTCTCAACCTTTTATGTTTCACGTACCCCCTGGAAATGTGTATGTAACTGGCTTACCCCTTGTATAGAGAGATAAAACTACAGTTATAGTATAACAATGGGAATAAAATAAAACATATATATCAGTGGTTCTCAACCTTTTATGTTTCACGTACCCCCTGGAAATGTGTATGTAACTGGCGTACCCCTTGTATAGATAGATAAAACTATAGTTATAGTATAACAATGGGAATAAAATAAAACATATATATATCAGTGGTTCTCAACCTTTTATGTTTCACGTACCCCCTGGAAATGTGTATGTAACTGGCGTACCCCTTGTATAGAGAGATAAAACTACAGTTATAGTATAACAATGGGAATAAAATAAAACATATATATATCAGTGGTTCTCAACCTTTTATGTTTCACCTACCCCCTGGAAATGTGTATGTAACTGGCGTACCCCTTGTATAGATAGATAAAACTACAGTTATAGTATAACAATGGGAATAAAATAAAACATATATATATCAGTGGTTCTCAACCTTTTATGTTTCACGTACCCCCTGGAAATGTGTATGTAACTGGCGTACCCCTTGTATAGAGAGATAAAACTACAGTTATAATATAACAATGGGAATAAAATAAAACATATATATATCAGTGGTTCTCAACCTTTTATGTTTCACGTACCCCCTGGAAATGTGTATGTAACTGGCGTACCCCTTGTATAGAGAGATAAAACTACAGTTATAGTATAACAATGGGAATAAAATAAAACATAAATATATCAGTGGTTCTCAACCTTTTATGTTTCACGTACCCCCTGGAAATGTGTATGTAACTGGCGTACCCCTTGTATAGATAGATAAAACTACAGTTATAGTATAACAATGGGAATAAAATAAAACATATATATATCAGTGGTTCTCAACCTTTTATGTTTCACGTACCCCCTGGAAATGTGTATGTAACTGGCGTACCCCTTGTATAGAGAGATAAAACTACAGTTATAATATAACAATGGGAATAAAATAAAATATATATATATCAGTGGTTCTCAACCTTTTATGTTTCACGTACCCCCTGGAAATGTGTATGTAACTGGCGTACCCCTTGTATAGAGAGATAAAACTACAGTTATAGTATAACAATGGGAATAAAATAAAACATATATATATCAGTGGTTCTCAACCTTTTATGTTTCACGTACCCCCTGGAAATGTGTATGTAACTGGCGTACCCCTTGTATAGATAGATAAAACTACAGTTATAGTATAACAATGGGAATAAAATAAAACATATATATATCAGTGGTTCTCAACCTTTTATGTTTCACGTACCCCCTGGAAATGTGTATGTAACTGGCGTACCCCTTGTATAGAGAGATAAAACTACAGTTATAATATAACAATGGGAATAAAATAAAACATATATATATCAGTGGTTCTCAACCTTTTATGTTTCACGTACCCCCTGGAAATGTGTATGTAGCTGGCGTACCCCTTGTATAGATAGATAAAACTACAGTTATAGTATAACAATGGGAATAAAATAAAACATATATATATCAGTGGTTCTCAACCTTTTATGTTTCACGTACCCCCTAGAAATGTGTATGTAACTGGCGTACCCCTTGTATAGAGAGATAAAACTACAGTTATAGTATAACAATGGGAATAAAATAAAACATATATATATCAGTGGTTCTCAACCTTTTATGTTTCACGTACCCCCTGGAAATGTGTATGTAACTGGCGTACCCCTTGTATAGATAGATAAAACTATAGTTATAGTATAACAATGGGAATAAAATAAACATATATATATCAGTGGTTCTCAACCTTTTATGTTTCACGTACCCCCTGGAAATGTGTATGTAACTGGCGTACCCCTTGTATAGATAGATAAAACTACAGTTATAGTATAACAATGGGAATAAAATAAAACATATATATATCAGTGGTTCTCAACCTTTTATGTTTCACGTACCCCCTGGAAATGTGTATGTAACTGGCGTACCCATTGTATAGAGAGATAAAACTACAGTTATAATATAACAATGGGAATAAAATAAAACATATATATATATCAGTGGTTCTCAACCTTTTATGTTTCACGTACCCCCTGGAAATGTGTATGTAACTGGCGTACCCCTTGTATAGATAGATAAAACTACAGTTATAGTATAACAATGGGAATAAAATAAAACATATATATATCAGTGGTTCTCAACCTTTTATGTTTCACGTACCCCCTGGAAATGTGTATGTAACTGGCGTACCCCTTGTATAGATAGATAAAACTACAGTTATAGTATAACAATGGGAATAAAATAAAACATATATATATCAGTGGTTCTCAACCTTTTATGTTTCACGTACCCCCTGGAAATGTGTATGTAACTGGCGTACCCCTTGTATAGATAGATAAAACTATAGTTATAGTATAACAATGGGAATAAAATAAAACATATATATATATCAGTGGTTCTCAACCTTTTATGTTTCACGTACCCCCTGGAAATGTGTATGTAACTGGCGTACCCCTTGTATAGATAGATAAAACTACAGTTATAGTATAACAATGGGAATAAAATAAAACATATATATATCAGTGGTTCTCAACCTTTTATGTTTCACGTACCCCCTGGAAATGTGTATGTAACTGGCGTACCCCTTGTATAGATAGATAAAACTATAGTTATAGTATAACAATGGGAATAAAATAAAACATATATATATCAGTGGTTCTCAACCTTTTATGTTTCACGTACCCCCTGGAAATGTGTATGTAACTGGCGTACCCCTTGTATAGATAGATAAAACTATAGTTATAGTATAACAATGGGAATAAAATAAAACATATATATATCAGTGGTTCTCAACCTTTTATGTTTCACGTACCCCCTGGAAATGTGTATGTAACTGGCGTACCCCTTGTATAGATAGATAAAACTACAGTTATAGTATAACAATGGGAATAAAATAAAACATATATATATCAGTGGTTCTCAACCTTTTATGTTTCACGTACCCCCTGGAAATGTGTATGTAACTGGCGTACCCCTTGTATAGATAGATAAAACTATAGTTATAGTATAACAATGGGAATAAAATAAAACATATATATATCAGTGGTTCTCAACCTTTTATGTTTCACGTACCCCCTGGAAATGTGTATGTAACTGGCGTACCCCTTGTATAGATAGATAAAACTACAGTTATAGTATAACAATGGGAATAAAATAAAACATATATATATCAGTGGTTCTCAACCTTTTATGTTTCACGTACCCCCTGGAAATGTGTATGTAACTGGCGTACCCATTGTATAGAGAGATAAAACTACAGTTATAATATAACAATGGGAATAAAATAAAACATATATATATATCAGTGGTTCTCAACCTTTTATGTTTCACGTACCCCCTGGAAATGTGTATGTAACTGGCGTACCCCTTGTATAGATAGATAAAACTACAGTTATAGTATAACAATGGGAATAAAATAAAACATATATATATCAGTGGTTCTCAACCTTTTATGTTTCACGTACCCCCTGGAAATGTGTATGTAACTGGCGTACCCCTTGTATAGATAGATAAAACTACAGTTATAGTATAACAATGGGAATAAAATAAAACATATATATATCAGTGGTTCTCAACCTTTTATGTTTCACGTACCCCCTGGAAATGTGTATGTAACTGGCGTACCCCTTGTATAGATAGATAAAACTATAGTTATAGTATAACAATGGGAATAAAATAAAACATATATATATATATCAGTGGTTCTCAACCTTTTATGTTTCACGTACCCCCTGGAAATGTGTATGTAACTGGCGTACCCCTTGTATAGATAGATAAAACTACAGTTATAGTATAACAATGGGAATAAAATAAAACATATATATATCAGTGGTTCTCAACCTTTTATGTTTCACGTACCCCCTGGAAATGTGTATGTAACTGGCGTACCCCTTGTATAGATAGATAAAACTATAGTTATAGTATAACAATGGGAATAAAATAAAACATATATATATCAGTGGTTCTCAACCTTTTATGTTTCACGTACCCCCTGGAAATGTGTATGTAACTGGCGTACCCCTTGTATAGATAGATAAAACTATAGTTATAGTATAACAATGGGAATAAAATAAAACATATTGTTGCGGATTACAAAAATGGATAGCCGCTGAGCGTGAGTATTAAAAGCTATATTTCAAAACCAAATTCAATACAAGGTAAATTGTTACAAAGGAAATATGGATGAAGTATCTTATTAACAAATCAACTATTAACATGCACAAGTCATCAATCTTCACGTAGAGCACACAACGTCAGCTCTGTGTATTTTACTAAATACTACCTTTTACTTGATTTACCAGGTCACCCGAAGATCTTCACTCGCAAACCAATTCTCGTCCTGTGCTAATAACTTTTCACACACTAGCCGAACAAAAAGACAGTCCGTGTAGACATTCGAAGTTAGCCATAAAAGTTCCCACTTTTATACTTCCGCGTATACACAACACATCAAGTTACTTCTTGATACTTAACGATAAAAGATCCCACTTTTATCCTTCCGTGTATACACAACACATCAAGTTACTTCTTGATACTTACGCGCACTGTCTCAGAACAGCTCACCGTCCATTTTCGAACTCTCCGACCGTTACAACACAACAACCGTTACAATACAAAACGACCGTTAACGCTCCACTCTTCTTCTCCAAATTCTCCCAACGTTCTTATTCGTTGGCTGAAACTTTTTGCTTTCGGTTGCCAGATTCCTTCTGTCGTAACACTGCCCCCTTCCTAGGTCTTGTTCGTCCCGAACAATTCTGGATTCCAAAGCTTCTTCAGTTCTTCGATGAAACATGGCCAAACGATCCACGTGAACCACCTTGCACTTTGTAGCTGGACATCGACGAATGCGATATACCACGTCTGTGTCAAAATGAAAGCGAATCTCATTATGACGTAGATTTCTTTTCCGACTGAAGCCTCGTCCACAAACATAATACGTGTAAGGCCTATAGCCCTTGTGAACACGTTTATGTCTCTGCAGGGAGAAGAATCGACTAAGAGTTTTCGTGCAAAACCTGTAAAAAGTTTTCTTCTTTGTCGAAAGTTTTCTTCTTTGGATTTTTACTTCTATCAAGAGTAACAAGGAATGAAAGTCATTAGTGACATAAAATCTAGGGAGAAGTTTCATCCTCCAGTCTGACCTTTTTGTCAGTTGACTTTCCCTTAATTCAGAACTGTCGTGATGAACCTTCAGCCATATTTCACCTGATTCCATTTGATCCCCGAGGTGCTTCACAAATATAATATCAGCTCCATAATTCTTTTTAGCTCTTCGGTCCATCTCCTCCTTCCATACTCTTGCTAGAATTGCAGCTTCTAATCCGACAACCTTACCTGTTTCTCCTGTATAAGTGAAATCAGTGATGTGTCGAGCTGCTAGCAATATTTTTTTCTGTTTTACCTTCACATAGCCAGCTTGCAACATCTTCAGATACTCCTTGTTCTATTAACATGTTACGAAACTTGTTCAAAGCATTGCCGTTATGCAGAACCTTGCAGACACGTGATGCTTCATCTACCCTATTATCCACAATGTTCACCAAACGCAGAAGTTCTCCTCCTAACTCTTCGACGAGCTCTTGCTGTTCCAAGGATCCGTTACCAGGGAAACACTGAACAGCTTCCATCACTTCCAGAGAGTTGTCAACAGAGTTTTCAAGAGGTGAATCCATGTTGCTGATAACAGCTGAACTCTTCATTCCACGAGTTTGTGATGCTGCAACCATTTTCTTAACTAAATCAACAGCAACATCTTCTGTACTGATGAGATCAATAGCTCCTTTTCCAAATTCATCATCATAAACCAAAGCGCACACTCCTTCAGCCAGCTTTTTGGACACAATTGAGCATCTCCTTAGAGGAACGCTATCTACGGTAGCCGTCAGATCCTTGCAGCGGTAAATCTCCTTATCTGTTGGCACCAGCTCCTCTGTCTGTCCTACGATGCAGCATCCGACGTCTTCCATCATCTGCTCGATTTTATCTTTAGTGCAGTCGACTGTGAAGCCAGGGATGGATTCCAATTTGTCCAGAGTATCTCCCGTCAATTGGAGAGCACGACCGGAGATCATAGGGACCTTGAGACCTAAAGCAGCAAGTGCAGGAGCCAAGACAAGACTCACTTTGTTTCCGACACCTCCTGTGCTGTTTTCATCTACCATCCGATGGCGCCACTCGGGTCTCCAGCAAAACACATGACTCGAGGAGGTCATATTTGCTGTTTCTTCCGAATTCACTTTCTTGGAGCTCTCATTGTAATTAGCCAGGGAAACATCAGTCATGATTGCCAAATTGTTCATTCTGGAGATCAGCGACGAGTTTTGTAACATGATATTGTCCACTTTAGAGCTCTTGTAATCGTGATAAAACTTTTCTATATCCTTATAATCTAAATGGTTATAATGTCCAAATCTGCGCATTGACTGTTCAGAAAAGAAATTCAGCATGGTTTCGTTGAGATTGTCTGAGGGCTTTACTTCTCTCTGATCATAACTCTGAGGCTTAGTTTCATCCAAAAAGTTAGTCTTTGAAGTACTGTCTCTGCCTGAAGCTCTTTTACTAGCATCACCTGTTATGCTTCTAAGCCATCCTTCGGAACTCCTCTTCCTTAAATCCCCACTTTCTATAAACGATTCGAGTGTGGCTATATGCTTTGGAAAAATCTCTCCGACTTCCGCGGTAAAGTCGAATGGCACTTTGTATCTATGATGAATGGACGCCTCTTCTTTACTCGGACCACTCTGCGAAACGTAAACTCTGTTTCGTTCCCCTTCATTACCACTCGTTACTCTGCCTTTGCGATAATTGTCCATGACGCATTTTGCTGAGAGCGAGGAATAGAATACCTTTCGTGTGGATCTCTCTTCAGATCGTGCCAGACTTGTATACCTAGGTATTTTGAAGTGCAAAGCGTACTGTATAGTCTCGCAGCTCTCTGATCTGTGTGATTGTTCTTCACAGTTCCTAGACATGTCACCAGCGACATAGACACTCTGCCATGCATCACCAGTAGTTGCGTGGTCAAAGGCATTATCTGCGCTATCTCTACGATTCTTGATTTTCAGTAGCAGATCCACATTTTTATATGCGTTGCCTTTCTCTTTTCCATGTTTACAATCTAACTTAACACTATCAAGATCATCTTTTTCACTGACAAATTCAACATTTAAACTATTGCATTGTCTATTGAGTTCGGTTTTATGATCCTTGAAGTGATCAATAATCTTACCAACTCGAGAAGCCACTTCAGTTCTCATCTCAGTATTTTGTGCGGCTATTTCGGCTTTCAAATCATCTTTTTGAGAAACTATCTCCGCTCTCAACTCATTATTTTGTGCGGCCATTTCGGCTTTCAAATCATTATTTTGACTTTTAATGTCATTCATCAGCGTAGTCATAATGGTTTTCCTATCAGTCATCAGCGCAGTCATATCGGCTTTGAAGCTATTTATCAACTTTACTAATTCATCCATACTTCTAGTTAACGGCATTCAATAAATTATCCCACTTCTGACACCAAATGTTGCGGATTACAAAAATGGATAGCCGCTGAGCGTGAGTATTAAAAGCTATATTTCAAAACCAAATTCAATACAAGGTAAATTGTTACAAAGGAAATATGGATGAAGTATCTTATTAACAAATCAACTATTAACATGCACAAGTCATCAATCTTCACGTAGAGCACACAACATCAGCTCTGTGTATTTTACTAAATACTACCTTTTACTTGATTTACCAGGTCACCCGAAGATCTTCACTCGCAAACCAATTCTCGTCCTGTGCTAATAACTTTTCACACACTAGCCGAACAAAAAGACAGTCCGTGTAGACATTCGAAGTTAGCCATAAAAGTTCCCACTTTTATACTTCCGCGTATACACAACACATCAAGTTACTTCTTGATACTTAACGATAAAAGATCCCACTTTTATCCTTCCGTGTATACACAACACATCAAGTTACTTCTTGATACTTACGCGCACTGTCTCAGAACAGCTCACCGTCCATTTTCGAACTCTCCGACCGTTACAACACAACAACCGTTACAATACAAAACGACCGTTAACGCTCCACTCTTCTTCTCCAAATTCTCCCAACGTTCTTATTCGTTGGCTGAAACTTTTTGCTTTCGGTTGCCAGATTCCTTCTGTCGTAACAATATATATATCAGTGGTTCTCAACCTTTTATGTTTCACGTACCCCCTGGAAATGTGTATGTAACTGGCGTACCCCTTGTATAGATAGATAAAACTACAGTTATAGTATAACAATGGGAATAAAATAAAACATATATATATCAGTGGTTCTCAACCTTTTATGTTTCACGTACCCCCTGGAAATGTGTATGTAACTGGCGTACCCCTTGTATAGAGAGATAAAACTACAGTTATAGTATAACAATGGGAATAAAATAAAACATATATATATCAGTGGTTCTCAACCTTTTATGTTTCACGTACCCCCTGGAAATGTGTATGTAACTGGCGTACCCCTTGTATAGATAGATAAAACTACAGTTATAGTATAACAATGGGAATAAAATAAAACATATATATATCAGTGGTTCTCAACCTTTTATGTTTCACGTACCCCCTGGAAATGTGTATGTAACTGGCGTACCCCTTGTATAGATAGATAAAACTACAGTTATAGTATAACAATGGGAATAAAATAAAACATATATATATCAGTGGTCTCAACCTTTTATGTTTCACGTACCCCCTGGAAATGTGTATGTAACTGGCTTACCCCTTGTATAGAGAGATAAAACTACAGTTATAGTATAATAATGGGAATAAAATAAAACATATATATATCAGTGGTTCTCAACCCTTTATGTTTCACGTACCCCCTGGAAATGTGTATGTAACTGGCGTACCCCTTGTATAGATAGATAAAACTATAGTTATAGTGTAACAATGGGAATAAAATAAAACATATATATATCAGTGGTTCTCAACCTTTTATGTTTCACGTACCCCCTGGAAATGTGTATGTAACTGGCGTACCCCTTGTATAGATAGATAAAACTATAGTTATAGTATAACAATTGGAATAAAATAAAACATATATATCAGTGGTTCTCAACCTTTTATGCTTCACGTACTCCCTGGAAATGTGTATGTAACTGGCGTACCCCTTGTATAGATAGATAAAACTATAGTTATAGTATAACAATTGGAATAAAATAAAACATATATATATCAGTGGTTCTCAACCTTTTATGTTTCACGTACCCCCTGGAAATGTGTATGTAACTGGCGTACCCCTTGTATAGATAGATAAAACTATAGTTATAGTATAACAATTGGAATAAAATAAAACATATATATCAGTGGTTCTCAACCTTTTATGCTTCACGTACTCCCTGGAAATGTGTATGTAACTGGCGTACCCCTTGTATAGATTAGATAAAACTATAGTTATAGTATAACAATGGGAATAAAATAAAACATATATATCAGTGGTTCTCAACCTTTTATGCTTCACGTACTCCCTGGAAATGTGTATGTAACTGGCGTACCCCTTGTATAGATAGATAAAACTATAGTTATAGTATAACAATGGGAATAAAATAAAACATATATATATCAGTGATTCTCAACCTTTTATGTTTCACGTACCCCCTGGAAATGTGTATGTAACTGGCGTACCCCTTGTATAGATTAGATAAAACTATAGTTATAGTATAACAATTGGAATAAAATAAAACATATATATCAGTGGTTCTCAACCTTTTATGCTTCACGTACTCCCTGGAAATGTGTATGTAACTGGCGTACCCCTTGTATAGATAGATAAAACTATAGTTATAGTATAACAATGGGAATAAAATAAAACATATATATATCAGTGATTCTCAACCTTTTATGTTTCACGTACCCCCTGGGAATGTGTATGTAACTGGCGTACCCCTTATATAGATAGATAAAACTATAGTTATAGTATAACAATGGGAATAAAATAAAACATATATATATCAGTGGTTCTCAACCTTTTATGTTTCACGTACCCCCTGGAAATGTGTATGTAACTGGCGTACCCCTTGTATAGATAGATAAAACTATAGTTATAGTATAACAATTGGAATAAAATAAAACATATATATCAGTGGTTCTCAACCTTTTATGCTTCACGTACTCCCTGGAAATGTGTATGTAACTGGCGTACCCCTTGTATAGATTAGATAAAACTATAGTTATAGTATAACAATGGGAATAAAATAAAACATATATATCAGTGGTTCTCAACCTGTTATGCTTCACGTACTCCCTGGAAATGTGTATGTAACTGGCGTACCCCTTGTATAGATTAGATAAAACTATAGTTATAGTATAACAATGGGAATAAAATAAAACATATATATATCAGTGGTTCTCAACCTTTTATGTTTCACGTACCCCCTGGAAATGTGTATGTAACTGGCGTACCCCTTGTATAGATAGATAAAACTACAGTTATAGTATAACAATGGGAATAAAATAAAACATATATATATCAGTGGTTCTCAACCTTTTATGTTTCACGTACCCCCTGGAAATGTGTATGTAACTGGCGTACCCCTTGTATAGAGAGATAAAACTACAGTTATAGTATAACAATGGGAATAAAATAAAACATATATATATCAGTGGTTCTCAACCTTTTATGTTTCACGTACCCCCTGGAAATGTGTATGTAACTGGCGTACCCCTTGTATAGATAGATAAAACTACAGTTATAGTATAACAATGGGAATAAAATAAAACATATATATATCAGTGGTTCTCAACCTTTTATGTTTCACGTACCCCCTGGAAATGTGTATGTAACTGGCGTACCCCTTGTATAGATAGATAAAACTACAGTTATAGTATAACAATGGGAATAAAATAAAACATATATATATCAGTGGTCTCAACCTTTTATGTTTCACGTACCCCCTGGAAATGTGTATGTAACTGGCTTACCCCTTGTATAGAGAGATAAAACTACAGTTATAGTATAATAATGGGAATAAAATAAAACATATATATATCAGTGGTTCTCAACCCTTTATGTTTCACGTACCCCCTGGAAATGTGTATGTAACTGGCGTACCCCTTGTATAGATAGATAAAACTATAGTTATAGTGTAACAATGGGAATAAAATAAAACATATATATATCAGTGGTTCTCAACCTTTTATGTTTCACGTACCCCCTGGAAATGTGTATGTAACTGGCGTACCCCTTGTATAGATAGATAAAACTATAGTTATAGTATAACAATTGGAATAAAATAAAACATATATATATCAGTGGTTCTCAACCTTTTATGTTTCACGTACCCCCTGGAAATGTGTATGTAACTGGCGTACCCCTTGTATAGATAGATAAAACTATAGTTATAGTATAACAATTGGAATAAAATAAAACATATATATCAGTGGTTCTCAACCTTTTATGCTTCACGTACTCCCTGGAAATGTGTATGTAACTGGCGTACCCCTTGTATAGATTAGATAAAACTATAGTTATAGTATAACAATGGGAATAAAATAAAACATATATATCAGTGGTTCTCAACCTTTTATGCTTCACGTACTCCCTGGAAATGTGTATGTAACTGGCGTACCCCTTGTATAGATAGATAAAACTATAGTTATAGTATAACAATGGGAATAAAATAAAACATATATATATCAGTGATTCTCAACCTTTTATGTTTCACGTACCCCCTGGAAATGTGTATGTAACTGGCGTACCCCTTGTATAGATTAGATAAAACTATAGTTATAGTATAACAATTGGAATAAAATAAAACATATATATCAGTGGTTCTCAACCTTTTATGCTTCACGTACTCCCTGGAAATGTGTATGTAACTGGCGTACCCCTTGTATAGATAGATAAAACTATAGTTATAGTATAACAATGGGAATAAAATAAAACATATATATATCAGTGATTCTCAACCTTTTATGTTTCACGTACCCCCTGGGAATGTGTATGTAACTGGCGTACCCCTTATATAGATAGATAAAACTATAGTTATAGTATAACAATGGGAATAAAATAAAACATATATATATCAGTGGTTCTCAACCTTTTATGTTTCACGTACCCCCTGGAAATGTGTATGTAACTGGCGTACCCCTTGTATAGATAGATAAAACTATAGTTATAGTATAACAATGGGAATAAAATAAAACATATATATATCAGTGGTTCTCAACCTTTTATGTTTCACGTACCCCCTGGAAATGTGTATGTAACTGGCGTACCCCTTGTATAGATAGATAAAACTATAGTTATAGTATAACAATTGGAATAAAATAAAACATATATATATCAGTGGTTCTCAACCTTTTATGTTTCACGTACCCCCTGGAAATGTGTATGTAACTGGCGTACCCCTTGTATAGATAGATAAAACTATAGTTATAGTATAACAATTGGAATAAAATAAAACATATATATCAGTGGTTCTCAACCTTTTATGCTTCACGTACTCCCTGGAAATGTGTATGTAACTGGCGTACCCCTTGTATAGATTAGATAAAACTATAGTTATAGTATAACAATGGGAATAAAATAAAACATATATATCAGTGGTTCTCAACCTTTTATGCTTCACGTACTCCCTGGAAATGTGTATGTAACTGGCGTACCCCTTGTATAGATAGATAAAACTATAGTTATAGTATAACAATTGGAATAAAATAAAACATATATATATCAGTGGTTCTCAACCTTTTATGTTTCACGTACCCCCTGGAAATGTGTATGTAACTGGCGTACCCCTTATATAGATAGATAAAACTATAGTTATAGTATAACAATGGGAATAAAATAAAACATATATATATCAGTGGTTCTCAACCTTTTATGTTTCACGTACCCCCTGGAAATGTGTATGTAACTGGCGTACCCCTTGTATAGATAGATAAAACTATAGTTATAGTATAACAATTGGAATAAAATAAAACATATATATATATCAGTGGTTCTCAACCTTTTATGTTTCACGTACCCCCTGGAAATGTGTATGTAACTGGCGTACCCCTTGTATAGATAGATAAAACTATAGTTATAGTATAACAATTGGAATAAAATAAAACATATATATCAGTGGTTCTCAACCTTTTATGCTTCACGTACTCCCTGGAAATGTGTATGTAACTGGCGTACCCCTTGTATAGATTAGATAAAACTATAGTTATAGTATAACAATGGGAATAAAATAAAACATATATATCAGTGGTTCTCAACCTTTTATGCTTCACGTACTCCCTGGAAATGTGTATGTAACTGGCGTACCCCTTGTATAGATAGATAAAACTATAGTTATAGTATAACAATGGGAATAAAATAAAACATATATATATCAGTGATTCTCAACCTTTTATGTTTCACGTACCCCCTGGAAATGTGTATGTAACTGGCGTACCCCTTGTATAGATTAGATAAAACTATAGTTATAGTATAACAATTGGAATAAAATAAAACATATATATATCAGTGGTTCTCAACCTTTTATGTTTCACGTACCCCCTGGAAATGTGTATGTAACTGGCGTACCCCTTATATAGATAGATAAAACTATAGTTATAGTATAACAATGGGAATAAAATAAAACATATATATATCAGTGGTTCTCAACCTTTTATGTTTCACGTACCCCCTGGAAATGTGTATGTAACTGGCGTACCCCTTGTATAGATAGATAAAACTATAGTTATAGTATAACAATTGGAATAAAATAAAACATATATATATCAGTGGTTCTCAACCTTTTATGTTTCACGTACCCCCTGGAAATGTGTATGTAACTGGCGTACCCCTTGTATAGATAGATAAAACTATAGTTATAGTATAACAATGGGAATAAAATAAAACATATATATCAGTGGTTCTCAACCTTTTATGCTTCACGTACTCCCTGGAAATGTGTATGTAACTGGCGTACCCCTTGTATAGATTAGATAAAACTATAGTTATAGTATAACAATGGGAATAAAATAAAACATATATATCAGTGGTTCTCAACCTTTTATGCTTCACGTACTCCCTGGAAATGTGTATGTAACTGGCGTACCCCTTGTATAGATAGATAAAACTATAGTTATAGTATAACAATGGGAATAAAATAAAACATATATATATCAGTGATTCTCAACCTTTTATGTTTCACGTACCCCCTGGAAATGTGTATGTAACTGGCGTACCCCTTGTATAGATTAGATAAAACTATAGTTATAGTATAACAATTGGAATAAAATAAAACATATATATCAGTGGTTCTCAACCTTTTATGCTTCACGTACTCCCTGGAAATGTGTATGTAACTGGCGTACCCCTTGTATAGATAGATAAAACTATAGTTATAGTATAACAATGGGAATAAAATAAAACATATATATATCAGTGATTCTCAACCTTTTATGTTTCACATACCCCCTGGGAATGTGTATGTAACTGGCGTACCCCTTGTATAGATAGATAAAACTATAGTTATAGTATAACAATGGGAATAAAATAAAACATATATATCAGTGGTTCTCAACCTTTTATGCTTCACGTACTCCCTGGAAATGTGTATGTAACTGGCGTACCCCTTGTATAGATTAGATAAAACTATAGTTATAGTATAACAATGGGAATAAAATAAAACATATATATCAGTGGTTCTCAACCTTTTATGCTTCACGTACTCCCTGGAAATGTGTATGTAACTGGCGTACCCCTTGTATAGATAGATAAAACTATAGTTATAGTATAACAATGGGAATAAAATAAAACATATATATATCAGTGATTCTCAACCTTTTATGTTTCACGTACCCCCTGGAAATGTGTATGTAACTGGCGTACCCCTTGTATAGATTAGATAAAACTATAGTTATAGTATAACAATTGGAATAAAATAAAACATATATATCAGTGGTTCTCAACCTTTTATGCTTCACGTACTCCCTGGAAATGTGTATGTAACTGGCGTACCCCTTGTATAGATAGATAAAACTATAGTTATAGTATAACAATGGGAATAAAATAAAACATATATATATCAGTGATTCTCAACCTTTTATGTTTCACATACCCCCTGGGAATGTGTATGTAACTGGCGTACCCCTTATATAGATAGATAAAACTATAGTTATAGTATAACAATGGGAATAAAATAAAACATATATATATCAGTGGTTCTCAACCTTTTATGTTTCACATACCCTCTGGAAATGTGTATGTAACTGGCGTACCCCTTGTATAGATAGATAAAACTATAGTTATAGTATAACAATGGGAATAAAATAAAACATATATATATCAGTGGTTCTCAACCTTTTATGTTTCACGTACCCCCTGGAAATGTGTATGTAACTGGCGTACCCCTTGTATAGATAGATAAAACTATAGTTATAGTATAACAATTGGAATAAAATAAAACATATATATCAGTGGTTCTCAACCTTTTATGCTTCACGTACTCCCTGGAAATGTGTATGTAACTGGCGTACCCCTTGTATAGATTAGATAAAACTATAGTTATAGTATAACAATGGGAATAAAATAAAACATATATATCAGTGGTTCTCAACCTTTTATGCTTCACGTACCCCCTGGAAATGTGTATGTAACTGGCGTACCCCTTGTATAGATAGATAAAACTATAGTTATAGTATAACAATGGGAATAAAATAAAACATATATATCAGTGGTTCTCAATCTTTTATGCTTCACGTACCCCCTGAAAATGTGTATGTAACTGGCGTACCCCTTGTATAGATATAAAAAAATTATAGTTATAGTATAAGAATGGAATAAAATGAAATATATTTATTTATAACCTATATCTAGCAACCTTTGAGCTCTCACGGCATACCCCAAAAATTTTTACCGCGTACCCCCCACGTTGAGAACCCCTACTCTAGAGTAACGCCTTGATTTTCTAATTACTTGTTTAAGGTACTCATTACATTATTTTTCAATCGTCTAATAGATAACGTTGCATAAAGTTGTGCAAAATCCATTATCCTTGACTTTATCATGATAAAGAGTGCTCCATTTACTACTGGGCTCCAGGGCCCCCAAATTATCGATCCAGCTTTACCCTTTTAACAATTCCTTGAAAAGATGTCTGATAGTTAGTATAATACAAGACATAAAGACAGTCTGGAAGTCAATGTCTTTTGGATTTTATATGTCCAAGAGAAAAGAAAAGTTGAATAAATATAAGAGACTTAGAGATGATTAAAAGATAACCGATGTTAATAACTATGTTTCGCATTTCATTGAAACATTTCATAGTAACTTAATGGTTACTATGAAATGTAGAAGGGTAAATTAAGTAGTAAGTTAAAGGGTAAAGATAGTAACTAAGTAGTTTTTTCTAACAAATGTACCAAACTACTTAGGTGAGAAAGGTGACACCAGAGGTCTTGAGAAAGCTGCCGTCCGTTGGATGGGTCATACCCTGTGTCCCTTAAAAAACAGATTTTGTGGTTTGACAGGAGGTTTCCATGCCTCCTGAGAGCTGTACAGTGGCTCCCCTTCGCAAACCTTCTGTGAGTCCTTGAGGCCTTTGTAATCTGGATCTTTAGCCTATTATGTGGAAATAAAAGTGCAGCTCAGTATGTCAGTATGTCAGATTAATTAGCAACCCAATCTCTCCCACGTATACGATAGATAGATACTTAGTTTTAAAACATCCTAAAATATATTTGTTTTTTATATATGAATCATAAGTTATTATATGTCTTTTCTCATGGTTTAATTCAAAGCTTTAGTATTTTTTAAGATGCCAGATGCAGAGCAAACGAATGTTTTCTTATACGATTATTACGAGGCATTTGCTATTGACGTCATATCGCGATTGTTACTCTATAGATGATACCACATCGATGAATAACAATTAAATTCCGTTTGACGAACAGAATACAAGTTTTAACTGAATGTTTGTTTTTCGCCGTGCTCTGATTAGAGTCGTCACTTCCAGGAAGAAGAAGCAAGTCATCCCAGATCCTTGCAGACATCCGACGGGAATCGACATCAAGCAGGTCAGAGGGTAAGTCATGAGGTAAGTGGAATATGATTATTAGAAACTGAGCATCTCATCATATATATCATATAGCTTAAAGCAGTCAATCATAATGAAATGTTTGTATCGCCTTGGGGAGCAAAAGAATTGATTTTAAGATTAAAACATTTCTTCATTTTTATAACTCTAAAATCCGAATGTTTATCATATAGTTTACTTCTACGGAGCAGAACGCTTTGCCAACTTGGGCTGCGTTGAAACTTGTAAAATTGAAAACATTCGGATTTTAGAGTTATAAAAATGAAGAAATGTTTTAATCTTAAAATCAATTCTTTTGCTTCCCAAGGCGATACAAACGTTTCATTATGATTGACTTCTTTAAGCTTAAAAAATATAAATTGTGAAATTAAAATTAAAGTGATCGTTAGTATCAAAATCTTTCATTTTTAGTTTTTCTTGTAGAAAAGAACAGTCTTAATGGTTTACGAATAGAGTAGATTTCACAAATGTAACCTATAGGTCATTTTGTCTCGAAACAGGTATAAATGCTCTCCACACTTGCACAAAGGAAGTTTTGTCATGCGTTTTGAACGTGTCTTATTTATCAAGTGGGATCCAAATAAAAAGCTGCTGACTTTAATGCAACCGATAACTCATTACCTAATTGTGCATAACATTATAAATATTTCTAAATTCAAGTTTAAAGTTTGAGTGGCAGGGAAGGAAATCACTTAATTTTCGTTCATAAAAATGTTTTTCTAACATATCGTGATGTAAAAGCACCGAATACTTAAATTGTTAGCAAAATAAGGCTATAGAGTGTCTTCATTTAGATATGATACTTTAGTTGTTACAATGAGTTTGGGCCATTTCTTGGCCGATCTCATCGCCATCAGAGTCAGTAAGAATAACTACAGGCAAATGGAATGGGCGGGCATTATTTCTCCATATGATGCTTAGTAACAAAACAAAAGATATGTTGGTTGGGTTAACCATAGCATTGACCCTTTGCGTTACGTCATTCCATTCCTTCCACTTTCTATTTAATATGTAAAAAATAGATAAAGTAACGGCGTCGATTATATTAAATCACTATATTCTAAATAAACTGAACGTTTCCGTTATTTATGAAATTACGAGTGTAAAATAAGAGTTAAAATTTCAACGACTTTTTTAACTCTGGAGACATTATATTAACTTTTAGTACTGAATGTATAAAAATCTATTTTATAATGTAATACTGACCTAAAATGTTTGGCGAATTGGTTGAATTAAAATGTTGCCTTAGTAACCTCCACAGTCGAAGCAGACAGCCCCTCGCTTGTCTCAGAAAGTGATGTCACGTAGTGCATGTTGCTTCCGAGACGTAGTGCTTGTTGCCGCACCCAAAATAGCCACGCGCGCTGATAGTGGTAGCAACTGATCGCTTCGCAAATTGCATGAGCGCCTTTTGTTCTAATTGCTCGCGCCTGGGAGGAGGAATGTACCTGGCCATCTGTCGATCAGAGTCCCGTGGACGCGCATTACTTCGACTGCTCACTAAATGATTTAATATATAATCTATGTGGTCTCTTGGATTAAACCAGTCCCAGCGCTCCTGCAATGCAATGTATTCATCAGTGCTATTCGGTACCTCAGATTTAATTCGATCGGCCACCAGCAGGACGACCAATTCCTCAAATGTGGACAATTTTCTGCTTCCAATATACGTTCTCCATATTTCCCTAATTTTTCCGAAAACCTGGTCCACGTTTCGTGTGCAAGCTTCTATGCCCTATCCAAGCTTCTATGCCCCATATTCCGCCAAAATTCCTTCTATGCCCCATATTCCGCCAAAATTCCTTCTATGCCCCATATTCCGCCAAAATTCCTTCTATGCCCCATATTCCGCCAAAATTCCTTCTATGCCCCATATTCCGCCAAAATTCCTTCTATGCCCCATATTCCGCCAAAATTCCTTCTATGCCCCATATTCCGCCAAAATTCCTTCTATGCCCCATATTCCGCCAAAATTCCTTCTATGCCCCATATTCCGCCAAAATTCCTTCTATGCCTCATATTCCGCCAAAATTCCTTCTATGCCCCATATTCCGCCAAAATTCCTTCTATGCCCCATATTCCGCCAAAATTCCTTCTATGCCCCATATTCCGCCAAAATTCCTTCTATGCCCCATATTCCGCCAAAATTCCTTCTATGCCCCATATTCCGCCAAAATTCCTTCTATGCCCCATATTCCGCCAAAATTCCTTCTATGCCCCATATTCCGCCAAAATTCCTTCTATGCCCCATATTCCGCCAAAATTCCTTCTATGCCCCATATTCCGCCAAATCGCGCTTAAATTAACGGCAGAAAGCGCTTTAAAATCGTCCTTCGTCAGAAGTGCAGGAAGTGCCAGACGTGATGAAACATCAATCACTAAATTAATTTCTGGCCTAATCATGGAGTCATGGGGGAATTGCATCCCCCCACTAACTGCATAGGAACGTGGATCATTGCAGCTATCTCGAAATTTCCAAATGCTGTCCTCAGCTTGATCGTCGTCTTCGGCGTAAAAAACTGCTCTGGGACAACATCTCTTCTAATCACGGAGATTTCAGCGCCAGAATCAATCACAGCTGTGAAAGCATTCTGGTCACATCGCACATTCGCTGTCTGAAGTTGGGTAAGTCTAACCGTTGTTAATTGCCCTTCGTCCTGAGCTTCAAACATGTGCGTTGAAACGCGGATACATCATGCCTCTTCCTGCTCGTCTCGTACAGTATACACTGTATTAAATCCAGCACTGGGAGATTTCCTCTTTGCTCGCCATTGAGGACAATCTCTGCGAAGATGCTACTTCGAGCCGCACCAAAAACAGCCACGCGCGCTGATAGTGGTAGCAACTGATCGCTTCGCAAAAATCATGGGCGCTTTTTGTTCTAATTGCTCGCGCCTGGGAGGAGGAATGTACCTGGCCATCTGTCGATCAGAGTCCCGTGGACGCGCATTAATTCGACTGCTCACTAAATGATTTAATATATAATCTATGAGGTCTCTTGGATTAAACCAGTCCCAGCGCTCCTGCAGTGCAATGTATTCATCAGTGCTACTCGGTACCTCTGATTTAATTCGATCGGCCAACAGCAGGTCGACCAATTCCTCAAATGTGGACAATATTCTGCTTTCAATATACCTTCTCCATATTTCCCTAATTTTTCCGAAAACGTGTTCCACGTTTCGTGTGCAAGCTTCTATGCCCTATCCAACTGCCTCTTGTATTAAACTGCAGAGACTTTACACCTCGCCAAAATGTAAGCTTTGAGCTTACTGTAATCGTTACGTCATTCCATTCCTTCCTCGTCAGACAATAAAGCCAAAAGATCGTTCAGCTTCTCACGAAAAATGGGGAGGACTACCTGGCTCCTAACCTTTTCAGGCACGCCCTGATTAGCGAAAACGCTCTTGATCCTCTTGAAATGCAAATGAATGTAGAGGAGAGTTTCTGGGGGCGATCCCAACGTAGTGTGCAGAACCAAAATCCAATATTTCAGTACCTCATGCTTCTTCCTTTTCGCGGTGCTATGGGAATCGGACCCAGGCGAATCATAACCATCACACGACGCACCGTGAGATCTGACGCCACTTGCCTTTGCTGTCTCAAGCTCAAGATGCCTCATTTGCAGTTCATGCTCGCGTTGTGCTTGCATTTCTTCGCGCTGCGTTTGTCTTTCTTCAATTCCAGTCGCAAGGGTCATTCTTCGGCCTCGGCCTCGCTTTGCGCTTGTCTATCAACTAGTTCGAGTTGCGTTAATTCGAGTTTCCTCAATTCCAATTCGAGCTTTCTAGCGTCATCGGATTGATCTGCTATTTCTTGAGTCGGATTATCAGTCGCTGACAGCATCTACTGACAAATCAGACGCAATAGCCTCCATGTTTTGCGTTGATCTGTGTCGAGTAGTGTCCACGCAGTGCGATTTAAAACCGTTTCTCGCCTTCCCTCGCGTATTTTATGGCATAGCACAGAATAATAACAAGACAAAAAACTGGTTCTACATACTAGATCTTACCGCACCTGATGTGAAGTTCTCGCAGCGATGATTTACTTTCCTGCCAGCACTCAACATTTGCTAAAATTGTCCCTTAATGTAACGCCACCTCGTACCGAACTCTCACAATACAGATCCCGCTGATGACGCCAATGTAGATAGGCTCCATCTCTGCCTGTCTGGGCAGGAGAGTACCTGAACACTCAGGTTGATTTCCTTAGGTGCTAAGCGATACATATATACAATCGGCCAATGATGCTTATCAGGTAGCAGAGCATCTGGTTTAAAAAGTTTCGTTTCGGACCTGTATTAGCGAAGTTCTATGGGTAATTGCTATTGCAATTAACTATTGCTTAGATAGGATAATGTACTCATTGCTAATATAAGATCAATGAGTGGAGGGTTTAAACAGGTTTAGTGTAGTCAAATGATGGCCAAAATCAGATGCTATGAGTACCGTTTTCTTTCTCCTAAGGTGTGGCTATAGGTATGATAATTTGAACTAAAATTTTCAATGTTTTTATGCTTTTAAGTAAAGCTGAATAAAAAATATATTTAGTTGCTTGTGATAACAAAATAATTGATTGAGAACCGTTCTTCCAGTACGTCAGTATATCACTTTAGAAATAAAAGTTTAAGATTCATTTTGAAAAAGACGTTCAAGCATATTTTAAATTATACAGTTGAATTACTGACTCTAAAAGAAGTTTTTGTCAAGGAGAAAGCTAAACATGCCCGCGTCAGAGTGAAATGTCAGTGATGGTTGAAGACATATTCCATTTAAAAGTGACTTGGATCAAATTTTGTATAAGGCATGAATAATGGAATTCTCTTGAACATCTCTCTCACAAGTTCATTATTTATCACTATAAACTATACAGGTGAAAGGACTAAGGATATTATTACAAAATTACAAGTTCCATACTTTCTGTTTTGATTCATTTGGCAATGGCAATCAGAAAAAAAAAAAATAAATGATAGGGATAGTAAAATTATATTAATATTTATCTAAAATTTCAATGGTAGATCTAAAGGCAGAAAAAGTGCAAAATAATTAATTAGGTAACTATACACATATATCAGGAATTTATTTATTATCTACCGTTTGTTTAGTTTTGCCTGCGAAGCGTTACATATATACAATCGGCCAATCATGCTTATCAGGTAGCAGAGCATCTGGTTTAACAAGTTTCGTTTCGGACCTGTATTAGCGAGGGTCTATGGGTAACTGCTATTGCAATTAACTATTGCTTAGATAGGATAATGCACTCATTGCTAATATAAGATCAATGAGCGGAGGGTTTAAAAAGCTTTAGTGTAGTCAAATGATGGCCAAAATCAGATGCAATGAGTACCGTTTCCTTTTCCCTAGGATGTGACTATAGGTATGATAATTCGAACTAACCCTTTTAATGTACCTTAAGGTGAAGGTGACAAAAATATATTCAGCTGTTTGCGATAAGAAAATAATTGCTTGAGAATCGTTCTCCGTGTATATCAATATATCCCTTTAGGAATGAAAGATAATGAATCGTTAAGTAGCATAGCATCTGGTTTAACAAGTTTCGTTTCGGACCTGTATTAGAGAAGGCCTATGGGTAACTGCTATTGCAATTAACATTGCTTAGGTAGGATAAGGCACTCATTGTCTAATACAAAACAAATGAGTGGAGGGTTTAAATAGGTTAGTGTAGTCAAATGATGGCCAAAATCAGATGCCATGAGTACCGTTTCCTTTCCCTAGGATATGACTATATGTATGATAATTCGAACTAACCCTTTAAATGTACCTTTAGGTGAAGGTGACAAAAATATATTCAGCTGTTTGCGATAACAAAATAATTGCTTGAGAATCGTTCTCCGTGTATATCAATATATCCCTTTAGGAATGAAAGATAATGAATCGTTAGGTAGCATAGCATCTGGTTTAACAAGTTTCGTTTCGGACCTGTATTAGCGAGGGCCTATGGGTAACTGCTATTTCAATTAACATTGCTTAGGTAGGATAAAGCACTCATTGTCTAATACAAAACAAATGAGTGGAGGGTTTAAATAGGTTAGTGTAGTCAAATGATGGCCAAAATCAGATGCCATGAGTACCGTTTCCTTTTCCCTAGGATATGACTATAGGTATGATAATTCGAACTAACCTTTTCAATGTACCTTTAGGTGAAGGTGACAAAAATATATTCAGCTGTTTGCGATAACAAAATATTTGCTTGAGAATCATTTTCCGTGTATATCAATATATCCCTTTAGGAATAAAAGGTAATAAATCGTTAGGTAGCATAGCATCTGGTTTAACAAGTTTCGTTTCGGACCTTTGTTAGCGAGGGTCTAGGGGTAACTGCTTTTGCAATTAACATTGCTTAGGTAGGATAAGGCACTCATTGTCTAATACAAAACAAATGAGTGGAGGGTTTAAATAGGTTAGTGTAGTCAAATGATGGCCAAAATCAGATGCCATGAGTACCGTTTCCTTTTCCCTAGGATATGACTATAGGTATGATAATTCGAACTAACCCTTTAAATGTACCTTTAGGTGAAGGTGACAAAAATATATTCAGCTGTTTGCGATAACAAAATATTTGCTTGAGAATCATTTTCCGTGTATATCAATATATCCCTTTAGGAATAAAAGGTAATAAATCGTTAGGTAGCATAGCATCTGGTTTAACAAGTTTCGTTTCGGACCTTTGTTAGCGAGGGTCTAGGGGTAACTGCTTTTGCAATTAACATTGCTTAGGTAGGATAAGGCACTCATTGTCTAATACAAAACAAATGAGTGGAGGGTTTAAATAGGTTAGTGTAGTCAAATGATGGCCAAAATCAGATGCCATGAGTACCGTTTCCTTTTCCCTAGGATATGACTATAGGTATGATAATTCGAACTAACCCTTTAAATGTACCTTTAGGTGAAGGTGACAAAAATATATTCAGCTGTTTGCGATAACAAAATAATTGCTTGAGAATCGTTCTCCGTGTATATCAATATATCCCTTTAGGAATGAAAGATAATGAATCGTTAAGTAGCATAGCATCTGGTTTAACAAGTTTCGTTTCGGACCTGTATTAGAGAAGGCCTATGGGTAACTGCTATTGCAATTAACATTGCTTAGGTAGGATAAGGCACTCATTGTCTAATACAAAACAAATGAGTGGAGGGTTTAAATAGGTTAGTGTAGTCAAATGATGGCCAAAATCAGATGCCATGAGTACCGTTTCCTTTTCCCTAGGATATGAGTATAGGTATGATAATTTGAACTAACCCTTTTAATGTAACTTTAGGTGAAGGTGACAAAAATATATTCAGCTGTTTGCGAAAAAAAAATAATTGATTGAGAATCGTTCTTCGCGTATATCAATATATCCCTTTAGGAATGAAAGATAATGAATCGTTAGGTAGCATAGCATCTGATTTAACAAGTTTCGTTTCGGACCTGTATTAGCGAGGGCCTATGGGTAACTGCTATTTCAATTAACATTGCTTAGGTAGGATAAGGCACTCATTGTCTAATACAAAACAAATGAGTGGAGGGTTTAAATAGGTTAGTGTAGTCAAATGATGGCCAAAATCAGATGCCATGAGTACCGTTTCCTTTCCCTAGGATATGACTATATGTATGATAATTCGAACTAACCCTTTAAATGTACCTTTAGGTGAAGGTGACAAAAATATATTCAGCTGTTTGCGATAACAAAATAATTGCTTGAGAATCGTTCTCCGTGTATATCAATATATCCCTTTAGGAATGAAAGATAATGAATCGTTAGGTAGCATAGCATCTGGTTTAACAAGTTTCGTTTCGGACCTGTATTAGCGAGGGCCTATGGGTAACTGCTATTTCAATTAACATTGCTTAGGTAGGATAAAGCACTCATTGTCTAATACAAAACAAATGAGTGGAGTGTTTAAATAGGTTAGTGTAGTCAAATGATGGCCAAAATCAGATGCCATGAGTACCGTTTCCTTTTCCCTAGGATATGACTATAGGTATGATAATTCGAACTAACCCTTTAAATGTACCTTTAGGTGAAGGTGACAAAAATATATTCAGCTGTTTGCGATAACAAAATATTTGCTTGAGAATCATTTTCCGTGTATATCAATATATCCCTTTAGGAATAAAAGGTAATAAATCGTTACGTAGCATAGCATCTGGTTTAACAAGTTTCGTTTCGGACCTTTGTTAGCGAGGGTCTAGGGGTAACTGCTTTTGCAATTAACATTGCTTAGGTAGGATAAGGCACTTATTGTCTAATACAAAACAAATGAGTGGAGGGTTTAAATAGGTTAGTGTAGTCAAATGATGGCCAAAATCAGATGCCATGAGTACCGTTTCCTTTTCCCTAGGATATGACTATAGGTATGATAATTCGAACTAACCCTTTAAATGTACCTTTAGGTGAAGGTGACAAAAATATATTCAGCTGTTTGCGATAAGAAAATAATTGCTTGAGAATCGTTCTCCGTGTATATCAATATATCCCTTTAGGAATGAAAGATAATGAATCGTTAAGTAGCATAGCATCTGGTTTAACAAGTTTCGTTTCGGACCTGTATTAGAGAAGGCCTATGGGTAACTGCTATTTCAATTAACATTGCTTAGGTATAATAAGGCACTCATTGTCCAATACAAAACAAATGAGTGGAGGGTTTAAATAGGTTAGTGTAGTCAAATGATGGCCAAAATCAGATGCCATGAGTACCGTTTCCTTTTCCCTAGGATATGACTATAGGTATGATAATTCGAACTAACCCTTTAAATGTACCTTTAGGTGAAGGTGACAAAAATATATTCAGCTGTTTGCGATAACAAAATAATTGCTTGAGAATCGTTCTCCGTGTATATCAATATATCCCTTTACGAATGAAAGATAATGAATCGTTAAGTAGCATAGCATCTGGTTTAACAAGTTTCGTTTCGGACCTGTATTAGAGAAGGCCTATGGGTAACTGCTATTGCAATTAACATTGCTTAGGTAGGATAAGGCACTCATTGTCTAATACAAAACAAATGAGTGGAGGGTTTAAATAGGTTAGTGTAGTCAAATGATGGCCAAAATCAGATGCCATGAGTACCGTTTCCTTTTCCCTAGGATATGAGTATAGGTATGATAATTTGAACTAACCCTTTTAATGTAACTTTAGGTGAAGGTGACAAAAATATATTCAGCTGTTTGCGAAAAAAAAATAATTGATTGAGAATCGTTCTTCGCGTATATCAATATATCCCTTTAGGAATGAAAGATAATGAATCGTTAGGTAGCATAGCATCTGGTTTAACAAGTTTCGTTTCGGACCTGTATTAGCGAGGGCCTATGGGTAACTGCTATTTCAATTAACATTGCTTAGGTAGGATAAGGCACTCATTGTCTAATACAAAACAAATGAGTGGAGGGTTTAAATAGGTTAGTGTAGTCAAATGATGGCGAAAATCAGATGCCATGAGTACCGTTTCCTTTCCCTAGGATATGACTATATGTATGATAATTAGAACTAACCCTTTAAATGTACCTTTAGGTGAAGGTGACAAAAATATATTCAGCTGTTTGCGATAACAAAATAATTGCTTGAGAATCGTTCTCCGTGTATATCAATATATCCCTTTAGGAATGAAAGATAATGAATCGTTAGGTAGCATAGCATCTGGTTTAACAAGTTTCGTTTCGGACCTGTATTAGCGAGGGCCTATGGGTAACTGCTATTTCAATTAACATTGCTTAGGTAGGATAAAGCACTCATTGTCTAATACAAAACAAATGAGTGGAGTGTTTAAATAGGTTAGTGTAGTCAAATGATGGCCAAAATCAGATGCCATGAGTACCGTTTCCTTTTCCCTAGGATATGACTATAGGTATGATAATTCGAACTAACCCTTTAAATGTACCTTTAGGTGAAGGTGACAAAAATATATTCAGCTGTTTGCGATAACAAAATATTTGCTTGAGAATCATTTTCCGTGTATATCAATATATCCCTTTAGGAATAAAAGGTAATAAATCGTTACGTAGCATAGCATCTGGTTTAACAAGTTTCGTTTCGGACCTTTGTTAGCGAGGGTCTAGGGGTAACTGCTTTTGCAATTAACATTGCTTAGGTAGGATAAGGCACTTATTGTCTAATACAAAACAAATGAGTGGAGGGTTTAAATAGGTTAGTGTAGTCAAATGATGGCCAAAATCAGATGCCATGAGTACCGTTTCCTTTTCCCTAGGATATGACTATAGGTATGATAATTCGAACTAACCCTTTAAATGTACCTTTAGGTGAAGGTGACAAAAATATATTCAGCTGTTTGCGATAAGAAAATAATTGCTTGAGAATCGTTCTCCGTGTATATCAATATATCCCTTTAGGAATGAAAGATAATGAATCGTTAAGTAGCATAGCATCTGGTTTAACAAGTTTCGTTTCGGACCTGTATTAGAGAAGGCCTATGGGTAACTGCTATTTCAATTAACATTGCTTAGGTATAATAAGGCACTCATTGTCCAATACAAAACAAATGAGTGGAGGGTTTAAATAGGTTAGTGTAGTCAAATGATGGCCAAAATCAGATGCCATGAGTACCGTTTCCTTTTCCCTAGGATATGACTATAGGTATGATAATTCGAACTAACCCTTTTAATGTAACTTTAGGTGAAGGTGACAAAAGTATATTCAGCTGTTTGCGAAAACAAAATAATTGATTGAGAATCGTTCTTCGCGTATATCAATATATTCCTTTAGGAATGAAAGATAATGAATCGTTAGGTAGCATAGCATCTGGTTTAACAAGTTTCGTTTCGGACCTGTATTAGCGAGGGTCTATGGGTAACTGCTATTGCAATTAACATTGCTTAGGTAGGATAAGGCACTCATTGTCTAATGCAAAACAAATGAGTGGAGGGTTTAAATAGGTTAGTGTAGTCAAATGATGGCCAAAATCAGATGCCATGGGTACCGTTTCCTTTTCCCTAGGATATGACTATAGGTATGATAATTCGAAATAACCCTTTTAATGTACCCTTAGGTGAAGGTGACAAAAATATATTCAGCTGTTTGCGAAAACGTAATAACTGATTGAGAATCGTTCTCCGTGTATATCAATATATCCCTTTAGGAATGAAAGATAATGAATCGTTAGGTAGCATAGCATCTGGTTTAACAAGTTTCGTTTCGGACCTGTATTAGCGAGGGCCTATGGGTAACTGCTATTTCAATTAACATTGCTTAGGTAGGATAAAGCACTCATTGTCTAATACAAAACAAATGAGTGGAGGGTTTAAATAGGTTAGTGTAGTCAAATGATGGCCAAAATCAGATGCCATGAGTACCGTTTCCTTTCCCTAGGATATGACTATAGGTATGATAATTCGAACTAACCCTTTTAATGTACTTTTAGGTGAAGGTGACAAAAATATATTCAGCTGTTTGCGATAACAAAATAATTGCTTGAGAATCGTTCTCCGTGTATATCAATATATCCCTTTAGGAATGAAAGATAATGAATCGTTAGATAGCATAGCATCTGGTTTAACAAGTTTCGTTTCGGACCTGTATTAGCGAGGGCCTATGGGTAACTGCTATTTCAATTAACATTGCTTAGGTATAATAAGGCACTCATTGTCCAATACAAAACAAATGAGTGGAGGGTTTAAATAGGTTAGTGTAGTCAAATGATGGCCAAAATCAGATGCCATGAGTACCGTTTCCTTTTCCCTAGGATATGACTATAGGTATGATAATTTGAACTAACCCTTTTAATGTAACTTTAGGTGAAGGTGACAAAAATATATTCAGCTGTTTGCGAAAAAAAAATAATTGATTGAGAATCGTTCTCCGTGTATCTCAATATATCCCTTTAGGAATGAAAGATAATGAATCGTTAGGTAGCATAGCATCTGGTTTAACAAGTTTCGTTTCGGACCTGTATTAGCGAGGGCCTATGGGTAACTGCTATTTCAATTAACATTGCTTAGGTAGGATAAGGCACTCATTGTCTAATACAAAACAAATGAGTGGAGGGTTTAAATAGGTTAGTGTAGTCAAATGATGGCCAAAATCAGATGCCATGAGTACCGTTTCCTTTCCCTAGGATATGACTATATGTATGATAATTCGAACTAACCCTTTAAATGTACCTTTAGATGAAGGTGACAAAAATATATTCAGCTGTTTGCGATAACAAAATAATTGCTTGAGAATCGTTCTCCGTGTATATCAATATATCCCTTTAGGAATGAAAGATAATGAATCGTTAGGTAGCATAGCATCTGGTTTAACAAGTTTCGTTTCGGACCTGTATTAGCGAGGGCCTATGGGTAACTGCTATTTCAATTAACATTGCTTAGGTAGGATAAAGCACTCATTGTCTAATACAAAACAAATGAGTGGAGTGTTTAAATAGGTTAGTGTAGTCAAATGATGGCCAAAATCAGATGCCATGAGTACCGTTTCCTTTTCCCTAGGATATGACTATAGGTATGATAATTCGAACTAACCCTTTCAATGTACCTTTAGGTGAAGGTGACAAAAATATATTCAGCTGTTTGCGATAACAAAATATTTGCTTGAGAATCATTTTCCGTGTATATCAATATATCCCTTTAGGAATAAAAGGTAATAAATCGTTAGGTAGCATAGCATCTGGTTTAACAAGTTTCGTTTCGGACCTTTGTTAGCGAGGGACTAGGGGTAACTGCTTTTGCAATTAACATTGCTTAGGTAGGATAAGGCACTCATTGTCTAATACAAAACAAATGAGTGGAGGGTTTAAATAGGTTAGTGTAGTCAAATGATGGCCAAAATCAGATGCCATGAGTACCGTTTCCTTTTCCCTAGGATATGACTATAGGTATGATAATTCGAACTAACCCTTTAAATGTACCTTTAGGTGAAGGTGACAAAAATATATTCAGCTGTTTGCGATAACAAAATATTTGCTTGAGAATCATTTTCCGTGTATATCAATATATCCCTTTAGGAATAAAAGATAATAAATCGTTAGGTAGCATAGCATCTGGTTTAACAAGTTTCGTTTCGGACCTTTGTTAGCGAGGGTCTAGGGGTAACTGCTTTTGCAATTAACATTGCTTAGGTAGGATAAGGCACTCATTGTCTAATACAAAACAAATGAGTGGAGGGTTTAAATAGGTTAGTGTAGTCAAATGATGGCCAAAATCAGATGCCATGAGTACCGTTTCCTTTTCCCTAGGATATGACTATAGGTATGATAATTCGAACTAACCCTTTAAATGTACCTTTAGGTGAAGGTGACAAAAATATATTCAGCTGTTTGCGATAACAAAATAATTGCTTGAGAATCGTTCTCCGTGTATATCAATATATCCCTTTAGGAATGAAAGATAATGAATCGTTAGATAGCATAGCATCTGGTTTAACAAGTTTCGTTTCGGACCTGTATTAGCGAGGGCCTATGGGTAACTGCTATTTCAATTAACATTGCTTAGGTATAATAAGGCACTCATTGTCCAATACAAAACAAATGAGTGGAGGGTTTAAATAGGTTAGTGTAGTCAAATGATGGCCAAAATCAGATGCCATGAGTACCGTTTCCTTTTCCCTAGGATATGACTATAGGTATGATAATTTGAACTAACCCTTTTAATGTAACTTTAGGTGAAGGTGACAAAAATATATTCAGCTGTTTGCGAAAAAAAAATAATTGATTGAGAATCGTTCTCCGTGTATCTCAATATATCCCTTTAGGAATGAAAGATAATGAATCGTTAGGTAGCATAGCATCTGGTTTAACAAGTTTCGTTTCGGACCTGTATTAGCGAGGGCCTATGGGTAACTGCTATTTCAATTAACATTGCTTAGGTAGGATAAGGCACTCATTGTCTAATACAAAACAAATGAGTGGAGGGTTTAAATAGGTTAGTGTAGTCAAATGATGGCCAAAATCAGATGCCATGAGTACCGTTTCCTTTCCCTAGGATATGACTATATGTATGATAATTCGAACTAACCCTTTAAATGTACCTTTAGATGAAGGTGACAAAAATATATTCAGCTGTTTGCGATAACAAAATAATTGCTTGAGAATCGTTCTCCGTGTATATCAATATATCCCTTTAGGAATGAAAGATAATGAATCGTTAGGTAGCATAGCATCTGGTTTAACAAGTTTCGTTTCGGACCTGTATTAGCGAGGGCCTATGGGTAACTGCTATTTCAATTAACATTGCTTAGGTAGGATAAAGCACTCATTGTCTAATACAAAACAAATGAGTGGAGTGTTTAAATAGGTTAGTGTAGTCAAATGATGGCCAAAATCAGATGCCATGAGTACCGTTTCCTTTTCCCTAGGATATGACTATAGGTATGATAATTAGAACTAACCCTTTCAATGTACCTTTAGGTGAAGGTGACAAAAATATATTCAGCTGTTTGCGATAACAAAATATTTGCTTGAGAATCATTTTCCGTGTATATCAATCCTTTTATCCCTTTAGGAATAAAAGGTAATAAATCGTTAGGTAGCATAGCATCTGGTTTAACAAGTTTCGTTTCGGACCTTTGTTAGCGAGGGTCTAGGGGTAACTGCTTTTGCAATTAACATTGCTTAGGTAGGATAAGGCACTCATTGTCTAATACAAAACAAATGAGTGGAGGGTTTAAATAGGTTAGTGTAGTCAAATGATGGCCAAAATCAGATGCCATGAGTACCGTTTCCTTTTCCCTAGGATATGACTATAGGTATGATAATTCGAACTAACCCTTTAAATGTACCTTTAGGTGAAGGTGACAAAAATATATTCAGCTGTTTGCGATAACAAAATATTTGCTTGAGAATCATTTTCCGTGTATATCAATATATCCCTTTAGGAATAAAAGATAATAAATCGTTAGGTAGCATAGCATCTGGTTTAACAAGTTTCGTTTCGGACCTTTGTTAGCGAGGGTCTAGGGGTAACTGCTTTTGCAATTAACATTGCTTAGGTAGGATAAGGCACTCATTGTCTAATACAAAACAAATGAGTGGAGGGTTTAAATAGGTTAGTGTAGTCAAATGATGGCCAAAATCAGATGCCATGAGTACCGTTTCCTTTTCCCTAGGATATGACTATAGGTATGATAATTCGAACTAACCCTTTAAATGTACCTTTAGGTGAAGGTGACAAAAATATATTCAGCTGTTTGCGATAACAAAATAATTGCTTGAGAATCGTTCTCCGTGTATATCAATATATCCCTTTAGGAATGAAAGATAATGAATCGTTAGATAGCATAGCATCTGGTTTAACAAGTTTCGTTTCGGACCTGTATTAGCGAGGGCCTATGGGTAACTGCTATTTCAATTAACATTGCTTAGGTATAATAAGGCACTCATTGTCCAATATAAAACAAATGAGTGGAGGGTTTAAATAGGTTAGTGTAGTCAAATGATGGCCAAAATCAGATGCCATGAGTACCGTTTCCTTTTCCCTAGGATATGACTATAGGTATGATAATTCGAACTAACCCTTTTAATGTAACTTTAGGTGAAGGTGACAAAAGTATATTCAGCTGTTTGCGAAAACAAAATAATTGATTGAGAATCGTTCTTCGCGTATATCAATATATTCCTTTAGGAATGAAAGATAATGAATCGTTAGGTAGCATAGCATCTGGTTTAACAAGTTTCGTTTCGGACCTGTATTAGCGAGGGTCTATGGGTAACTGCTATTGCAATTAACATTGCTTAGGTAGGATAAGGCACTCATTGTCTAATGCAAAACAAATGAGTTGGAGGGTTTAAATAGGTTAGTGTAGTCAAATGATGGCCAAAATCAGATGCCATGGGTACCGTTTCCTTTTCCCTAGGATATGACTATAGGTATGATAATTCGAAATAACCCTTTTAATGTACCCTTAGGTGAAGGTGACAAAAATATATTCAGCTGTTTGCGAAAACGTAATAACTGATTGAGAATCGTTCTCCGTGTATATCAATATATCCCTTTAGGAATGAAAGATAATGAATCGTTAGGTAGCATAGCATCTGGTTTAACAAGTTTCGTTTCGGACCTGTATTAGCGAGGGCCTATGGGTAACTGCTATTTCAATTAACATTGCTTAGGTAGGATAAAGCACTCATTGTCTAATACAAAACAAATGAGTGGAGGGTTTAAATAGGTTAGTGTAGTCAAATGATGGCCAAAATCAGATGCCATGAGTACCGTTTCCTTTCCCTAGGATATGACTATAGGTATGATAATTCGAACTAACCCTTTTAATGTACTTTTAGGTGAAGGTGACAAAAATATATTCAGCTGTTTGCGATAACAAAATAATTGCTTGAGAATCGTTCTCCGTGTATATCAATATATCCCTTTAGGAATGAAAGATAATGAATCGTTAAGTAGCATAGCATCTGGTTTAACAAGTTTCGTTTCGGACCTGTATTAGAGAAGACCTATGGGTAACTGCTATTGCAATTAACATTGCTTAGGTAGGATAAGGCACTCATTGTCTAATACAAAACAAATGAGTGGAGGGTTTAAATAGGTTAGTGTAGTCAAATGATGGCCAAAATCAGATGCCATGAGTACCGTTTCCTTTTCCCTAGGATATGACTATAGGTATGATAATTTGAACTAACCCTTTTAATGTAACTTTAGGTGAAGGTGACAAAAATATATTCAGCTGTTTGCGAAAAAAAAATAATTGCTTGAGAATCGTTCTCCGTGTATCTCAATATATCCCTTTAGGAATGAAAGATAATGAATCGTTAGGTAGCATAGCATCTGGTTTAACAAGTTTCGTTTCGGACCTGTATTAGCGAGGGCCTATGGGTAACTGCTATTTCAATTAACATTGCTTAGGTAGGATAAAGCACTCATTGTCTAATACAAAACAAATGAGTGGAGGGTTTAAATAGGTTAGTGTAGTCAAATGATGGCCAAAATCAGATGCCATGAGTACCGTTTCCTTTCCCTAGGATATGACTATAGGTATGATAATTCGAACTAACCCTTTTAATGTACTTTTAGGTGAAGGTGACAAAAATATATTCAGCTGTTTGCGATAACAAAATAATTGCTTGAGAATCGTTCTCCGTGTATATCAATATATCCCTTTAGGAATGAAAGATAATGAATCGTTAAGTAGCATAGCATCTGGTTTAACAAGTTTCGTTTCGGACCTGTATTAGAGAAGGCCTATGGGTAACTGCTATTGCAATTAACATTGCTTAGGTAGGATAAGGCACTCATTGTCTAATACAAAACAAATGAGTGGAGGGTTTAAATAGGTTAGTGTAGTCAAATGATGGCCAAAATCAGATGCCATGAGTACCGTTTCCTTTTCCCTAGGATATGACTATAGGTATGATAATTTGAACTAACCCTTTTAATGTAACTTTAGGTGAAGGTGACAAAAATATATTCAGCTGTTTGCGAAAAAAAAATAATTGATTGAGAATCGTTCTCCGTGTATCTCAATATATCCCTTTAGGAATGAAAGATAATGAATCGTTAGGTAGCATAGCATCTGGTTTAACAAGTTTCGTTTCGGACCTGTATTAGCGAGGGCCTATGGGTAACTGCTATTTCAATTAACATTGCTTAGGTAGGATAAGGCACTCATTGTCTAATACAAAACAAATGAGTGGAGGGTTTAAATAGGTTAGTGTAGTCAAATGATGGCCAAAATCAGATGCCATGAGTACCGTTTCCTTTCCCTAGGATATGACTATATGTATGATAATTCGAACTAACCCTTTAAATGTACCTTTAGGTGAAGGTGACAAAAATATATTCAGCTGTTTGCGATAACAAAATAATTGCTTGAGAATCGTTCTCCGTGTATATCAATATATCCCTTTAGGAATGAAAGATAATGAATCGTTAGGTAGCATAGCATCTGGTTTAACAAGTTTCGTTTCGGACCTGTATTAGCGAGGGCCTATGGGTAACTGCTATTTCAATTAACATTGCTTAGGTAGGATAAAGCACTCATTGTCTAATACAAAACAAATGAGTGGAGGGTTTAAATAGGTTAGTGTAGTCAAATGATGGCCAAAATCAGATGCCATGAGTACCGTTTCCTTTCCCTAGGATATGACTATAGGTATGATAATTCGAACTAACCCTTTTAATGTACTTTTAGGTGAAGGTGACAAAAATATATTCAGCTGTTTGCGATAACAAAATAATTGCTTGAGAATCGTTCTCCGTGTATATCAATATATCCCTTTAGGAATGAAAGATAATGAATCGTTAGGTAGCATAGCATCTGGTTTAACAAGTTTCGTTTCGGACCTGTATTAGCGAGGGCCTATGGGTAACTGCTATTTCAATTAACATTGTTTAGGTAGGATAAGGCACTCATTGTCCAATACAAAACAAATGAGTGGAGTGTTTAAATAGGTTAGTGTAGTCAAATGATGGCCAAAATCAGATGCCATGAGTACCGTTTCCTTTTCCCTAGGATATGACTATAGGTATGATAATTCGAACTAACCCTTTCAATGTACCTTTAGGTGAAGGTGACAAAAATATATTCAGCTGTTTGCGATAACAAAATATTTGCTTGAGAATCATTTTCCGTGTATATCAATATATCCCTTTAGGAATAAAAGATAATAAATCGTTAGGTAGCATAGCATCTGGTTTAACAAGTTTCGTTTCGGACCTTTGTTAGCGAGGGTCTAGGGGTAACTGCTATTTCAATTAACATTGCTTAGGTAGGATAAAGCACTCATTGTCTAATACAAAACAAATGAGTGGAGGGTTTAAATAGGTTAGTGTAGTCAAATGATGGCCAAAATCAGATGCCATGAGTACCGTTTCCTTTCCCTAGGATATGACTATAGGTATGATAATTCGAACTAACCCTTTTAATGTACTTTTAGGTGAAGGTGACAAAAATATATTCAGCTGTTTGCGATAACAAAATAATTGCTTGAGAATCGTTCTTCGCGTATATCAATATATTCCTTTAGGAATGAAAGATAATGAATCGTTAGGTAGCATAGCATCTGGTTTAACAAGTTTCGTTTCGGACCTGTATTAGCGAGGGTCTATGGGTAACTGCTATTGCAATTAACATTGCTTAGGTAGGATAAGGCACTCATTGTCTAATGCAAAACAAATGAGTGGAGGGTTTAAATAGGTTAGTGTAGTCAAATGATGGCCAAAATCAGATGCCATGGGTACCGTTTCCTTTTCCCTAGGATATGACTATAGGTATGATAATTCGAACTAACCCTTTTAATGTAACTTTAGGTGAAGGTGACAAAAGTATATTCAGCTGTTTGCGAAAACAAAATATTTGCTTGAGAATCATTTTCCGTGTATATCAATATATCCCTTTAGGAATAAAAGGTAATAAATCGTTAGGTAGCATAGCATCTGGTTTAACAAGTTTCGTTTCGGACCTTTGTTAGCGAGGGTCTAGGGGTAACTGCTTTTGCAATTAACATTGCTTAGGTAGGATAAGGCACTCATTGTCTAATAAAAAACAAATGAGTGGAGATTGTCTAATAAGAAACAACACTTGGAGATTCTTGTCAATTATTTGAAGTCACTTTTAGTTTTAAATAATAGCAGGATTGTTAGAATGGATTAATATTTTTCGGTCTTTGTTGATCAGATAGCTTTAGCCTTTGGAGCTGTTGGGTTGGGTTTTTTTTTTAATCTGAGCATCATTTCTTTGCTCCGTAACGAGCTAAATATTTAGGTCACAAGGATCCTTATAAATCTCAGAAAAGGTTTGGGAGTAGAATAATAGGAAGCAAATATTTTCCTCTAATAACTTTTATGCAGAGTTGTTAGGGGAAGATATTTGCCGCCCATTAATGCCATTCATAATACTTTAAAACGTGTGCAGAATATGTGGCTTTCCTGTATACAGGGCCACAACTTTAAGTATTCAACCAACGAAAGGTGGATTTTTTTAAGAATATCAGTCGCTCTTTTCTCAGCATGGGGAGGGAATAGGTAAGTAAAGACACTCTTCATCAGCAAGCTCTTCTGGGTAAGTATAGGTAAGTATATTTTATTTATTTTTTCTTCATGGCTAAACCAAAATTCCAAAGTGGCTAAATGGTCACACGGAACCATTCATTCCGGTGACTTAGCAGTACTTTCTGATCACCGGCAACTAGTGGTGAAAGCCCTAGTGGACAGTCGCCTGCAGATCAGGGAAGGTGCATCATAGAAGGATTCTGCCACTGGAAGGGATGGGGGCAAGGTCTAATGTTTTTTCTTTTTTTTAATTAGATCTTGCACAAGATGCTGCAAAATATTCCATTAAATGCGCTCAACAGGGAATGCTGTTTGACAATTTAATGCAACTTTGTGGTTCTTGATCCCTCTTTTTTCTTCCACACTAGCTGCCTGTGTGTGGAGGGGTTTTCTCCTGGTTAGAGCAAAACACTCTGACATGGATGGTGCCTTGACGTGGCGTCAGAGCTTTTCACTAAACCATCTGGCAGATATACTTCTATGTAACAGAAAATGCTGATTGACACTTTAATGCGACTTTGTAGTATCTTTTATCCCTCTTTTTCCTCCCATGCTAGCTGCTTATATGATTCAATCGGTAGCGCGCCAGGCTCGTAATCTGTAGATCCTAGGTCGAGTCCCGCCTGGGCCAACGTTGAGATTTATATCCGCAAAACTCTCAGTCAGTAGGGGACACCGATGGACTTGGAAAAGTCGCCGTCCGTCGGATGGGAACGTAAAATCGTGGCCCCGTCTGTGGGAGACCCTGTGCACCTTAAAAATATGCTGGGTGGCCTTGACGGGAGCTACAATCTGTCCAGTGAATTCTCTTCCCTCAACCGTCTTTGAGCCCTCGGGGTTCTTGTGACCTGGCCTAAATGGCCCATTTTGGACAAAAAAGTGTAACTCAGAGATAAAACCAATGACAATCCTATTTTTTCGTTTTCGGCTATCCGTAGTTGCGTTAGAGTAAGATGTAGGCATAATTGCTGTATTTGTAACTGCGCTCATTAGTGAACGGCTTAAATATTTCATTCTTGAAACATTGATTTGTTTATCCCCCCCTCTCCTGGAAGACTTTTGCTGCCCTTGAAAGATCCACCCCCCACTCCACCCTCTGAAAAAGTCTTTCCTAATGCCCATTCGAAGTTTCTAGCTGAAATATTTAGTGCGTTGCCTTGACCTAATTCGAAATGGTTTTACACAAATTTGACATCTAACGTATGCGAAAAGAACTGTACAAAATAATCTCTGAATGTTTTTGAATATCGTAAGAAATGCAATACCGATTATGAACATTTTTCTAAATACCCTTCCTTTGTGGAATTTTAAATTTTTACGTGAAATTTGTTTTTATAAATGAGCAAATGAAATTCAAGTGCTCAAATATATAATTATTTTTTTTTTTTTTTCAGATTCCTAACTCTATATATATTGAACTTAGGCTCTCTGAGATGAGTTCGAACTCGAGCGAGCTTGGGCTCAGAATGATTTAAGTTTCAAATACATAAAAATTTGAAATAAGCACCATGTGGGTTTCGCTTTTTTTTACATATTCTCTAGCGTTATTACATAAATAGCTCTTTGCGTTTAGCAGGAGGCCTACGAATTTTCATTTTCTACTAGTATTTCCATTTTTTCGTTCCAAATAGCATTGGCATTTTAATTTTATTATAAAATGATTATTAGTAATAAGAATAAAATAAATGATTATCGACATGCATTTCTCTACATAAGTCTTATGATGCGTCAGAGAATGTTTTCTCCAAATCGGTCTCGGGCTCAAATAATTGACGAAATGGACTCCGGGCTCAGACGGACTCGGGCTCAATAATTGACGAAATGGTTCAGGCTCGGACGGTCTCGGATTCAACAGCTTTGAGCACGGGCTCGTAAAATTGATCCCGTCCTGATCTCGTTTCTGCTAAGCTTCATTGCAACTATACCAATGAGAGATTTGATGTGATGAACGTAAGAACGGCTCAAGCGAAATGGGATGAGTTGTTCACGCTTTGTATGAATTTTTATGAGCAAAGAATTTTTTAATTCTTCTTCCAGATCCATAACCATTGTTAGTTTATTAAAGTGTCTCAAGACAGACAACAGTGGAATACGATTTTGTCGGAAGAATAGAAACATAATTCATTACAGCTCACAGAATTTTTAGTTCATTTTCAAAAAAAAAGCCACCAAAGTTTTCACTTTGTCGTATGTAGATATTCACTTTTTTGTTTTTACAGATAATTCTTTTTGAGTTGGATAAATATTGATGAAATGTTACGATTCGTATTTTTCGCATATCCCAATAGTTTTCATACCAAACCTAGGCATATAATACAAACAATGAAAATGACGATTCTGATCCATTTCTAGAAAATTTTTTGACCAAATACTTTTAGGTGCATAATAATCAGTTCATAGTACTCATCAAAAATGTATATTTTTGGTTCTTAATCAAAATATTTTAATAATTCAGAACCACTGATATCAGAACCACTGATATATATGTTTTATTTTATTCCCATTGTTATAATATAACTATAGTTTTATCTATCTATACGAGGGGTACGTGAAGCATACACATTTCCAGGGGGTACGTGAAACATAAAAGGTTGAGAACCACTGATATATACATTTTATTCCTATTTTTATACTATAACTATAGTTTTATCTATCTATACAAGGGGTACGCTACTTACATACACATTTCTAGGGGGAACGTGAAGCATAAAAGGTTGAGAACCACTGATATATACGTTTTATTTTATTCCCATTGTTATACTATAACTATAGTTTTATCTATCTATACGAGGGGTACGCCAGTTACATACACATTTCCAGGGGATGCGTGAAGCATAAAAGGTTGAGAACCACTGATATATACGTTTCATTTTATTCTCATTGTTATACTATAATTATAGGTTTATCTATCTATACGAGGGGTACGCCAGTTACATACACATTTCCAGGGGGTACGTGAAGCATAAAAGGTTGAGAACCACTGATATATACGTTTTATTTTATTCCCATTGTTATACTATATCTATAGTTTTATCTATCTATACGAGGGGTACGCCTGTTACATACACATTTCCAGGGGGTGCGTGAAGCATAAAAGGTTCGAGAACCACTGATATATACGTTTTATTTTATTCCCATTGTTATACTATAACTGTAGTTTTATCTATCTATACGAGATGTACACCAGTTACATACACATTTCCAGGAGGTACGTGAAGCATAAAAGTTTGAGAACCACTGATATTAACGTTTTATTTTATTCACATTGTTATGCTATAACTATAGTTTTATCTATCTATACGAGGGGTACGCCAGTTAGATACACATAAGTGAAGCATAAAAGGTTGAGAACCGCTGCACTGGAGAAGGGGTTCTCAACGTGGGGTAGGGGTAGAAAATTTTGGGGTACGTCGTGAGAGCTCAAAAGTCGCTAGATCTAGTAACCAAGTTGTATTCCAATTGTTATACTATAACTATAGATTTATCTATCTATATAAGGGGTACGCCAGTTGCATACATATTTTCAGGGGGTACGTGAAGCATAAAAGTTTGAGAACCACTGATCTATATTATAGTTTTTGTGTGCGACATAGTATGATCATTTCATGTCATTGGGTTAAGCGAACTATTTCTAATCTTGTTTTATTTTTCCCTACTTCCATTCGAACTGTAGTCTGCAATAGATGTCAGAAGCGTTTTTAAAAACACCTGTTATAGAACTTTCTTTTTGCTCTTGGATGTTAATTCTGGTAATTAAATTTTCCAAAAAAGCTTCATTGGATTGCCGACTTTGGTTTTCTAATAATTCGCAACACTTCGGGCAAAGAATCCTACTCCTGGATTTTCCATGACTTCCCGTACAAGGACATGCCCTATCATTAACAATATATTGTTCAAAATATACAAAGCATACTTTAAGTGTATACAAAGCATACTGACTATGCTCATCAAACTTGAGAGTTTGTTTGACCACTGCCTCAGTCACAACTAAACCAATGCTTGGCATTCTAATGGAACTGGAGGCAAAGTTACCAAATTCCGTGTTATTTTTATTTTGCTTTACCTACGTTGTTTATTGTTAAAATTGAATACATCTGTTCGAGATGAAAGACTGCACCATGAACTAAATATCCGTAAAATGTTTTGGACTAAACAAATGATACATTCTGACAAAATCTTTTTAATCCATATTCCGCGCAATGGTTTCTAAATCCTTGATAGTATTTCTTATTCCGTTATAATGGTATCCTAACTCAGTGACAGGGTTCCTAACAGTGACGCAGCAAGGTGACTGGGCCTTCTCGCGATACTTATTTTTTGAGCCTCTTCCTCCTTAAAAACATATTTTGGAAAAAAAACTAGGAAAACATTTTTTAATGAAATAGAAACACCTTTGTTTCATCGTTTTCTTAATTTAATTGTGCAATGTACACATATAATCACGAGATATCATATCAGTATCATTCAGGCCAGGATCTGAAAAAATATAAAGAGGATGGGAAAAAATTGGGGTTTGGGCGAGTGCAAGTCACTCAACGGAGCCGAAAAAGGTAAAAAAAAAAAAGGGGAAGGCAAGAGGCTGGCTTTACATTGAAGTATAACATTTCCCCCTCCGCTTCAGAGGTCTTTAAAATGTCTTGAAAAATGTGTGAAATATGCACATACGGGCTCTGATCTAGAAAAAAAGGGGGGGGGAGCAGGAAATGCAATCGAGTGAGACAAACGTAAAGAGTGAGCAGGAGGGTGGTTTTCTAATGCAGTACAAGATTTTCCCCTTGTTTTACAAGTCTTTAAAAATTTCTTGAAAAATGTATTGAAATGTAAATAAGTTTAATATTTTTTTTGCATCCATTACACATCCTCAAAGGGGGAAGACATGGCCAAATGTCGAACACATTATTGTAGTTTGCTCCCACCTGCAACTCCCACCTGAATCAGAGTAATTTTTAGTTGCTCTGTTAAACTTTTTTTATACATCCTAAGTACACTTATTAACTTAGTGCTTTTTCAGATTTCTGTGATTTTTTTCGTTATTAGAGTAAGACAATAATTTTAATCTCCTCAACGTAGTAAAAACTTTTGAGAGTTAAAAATATTTTTATTTTATGGACAATCTTCTAGTAACGAAAAAAGAAAACAGACACCCATTATCATGTTATTGTAAGGTAGATTTTTAATGAGAGTAAGAATACATTTGCGTTTTCAAACTAGCAGATGAGTCTGCGAATTTAGATATCGTTTAACGATACATCAGAGCATTTTATTCTGATGCGTGTGAATCTTTGCAGAATTGCAGGGAAAATATTTGCCTTCGCATTTCAGCCACTAAGAACATTTTCCAGTTTTTCATTTAAAAAAAAGCAGATTTTCTCTTAAACAAGAGTATGGTGACTTCTTTTGGAAAATATTTATACATGGAAGATTAACGTCACTTTACTTAACATTAAGTTATTCGCATTCTCTTTTGTACAATTTACACATTCGCAAACCAAATAATGTTTGACACTTGATTTATAGTACAGTCGCTCAAAAAAGTATCCGAACACTATGGTTGATTACAGAATTCAGAAAAAATATCTGGCAACGATTTTTTTAGAAATTAGTGATCCGGCAACCTTCGTGTAACGTGACACGAAGGTTACCAGATCACTAATTTCTTAAAAAATCGTTGCCAGATATTTTTTCTGAATTCTGTAATTAACTATAGTGTTCGGATGCTTTTTTGAGCGACTGTACCACAACAAATGAACAGTGTTTCATTATATTCTACTCAAAAGCTTTTCCGAGAAATGCGGTAGTACGGTGCTGGTTTTTATGAAACTGGCTAAGAGTTGTGATATATTTCGGAAAGGTTAACACCGACACTTCATTTCTTTAATCAATATATCAAAAAACATTATTCTATGGCTTTCGAGTTTAAAAAAAAATATTCAGCCCTGCCATAAAAATATTTCTGTTTCCCAAAAATAAATTATGTACATTTTTATTTATATCAATCAGCATTATATATATATACATGAATAAAAAGAGACAAAACGACAACATATTTATTGATCTCTAGCCTAATAACTATTTCAGTTTCAGTGCACATATTTTTATAAAACTTTTCACTCGTTTTAAAATTATTTCACGGATTGCGAAAAACTTAACATGATAGATTGAAGATTCGATGAATTGATAATTACAATAATCACCCTTTTTGTTATTGAGAAAATGAAAACTTAGTTTAAAAATTAATTTACAATTCGAAAGCGATGTGAAGAGGCTGCAGCATAGCTTGACCGAGCTGGGCACGTGGTACGAAAAATGGAAGATAAAGATTAACTCTGACAAGAGTTCTGCCATCTTTTTTACTGGAAAGCAACCTTTTTTACTGGAAGCAAGCCTTTTTTACTGGAGGCAAGTGGGATGAATCCCACTTGCCACCATTTACAAGATATTCCCATTGACTGGAGTGATTCAGTCAAATATCTTGGGGTTGTTATACATAAGAGGTTAAAGAGGGACTATCACATAAATAATATAATCTCCAAAGTCAATTCATTGAGGGACAGATAGGCCAACTCCTTAGGAGAAATTCCATTTTAATGATTGATCATAAGCTTTTACTCTGTGATATGATCATCAGACCAGTAATTCTCTATGCTTCACCCATATGGGCGAATACTACACCTACCGATATTCGTACAGAACAAGATTTTGAGAACTGCGGTCGATGTCCCCTGGTTTGTTACTAACAGATAACTCCGTAAAGACCTGGGCATCAACCATATATATATATACACATATAAAACGCACCTAAAAAAGATTTTTTTAGGCTGTAAGCAATAATCCCAATGAGATTATTTCTTCTCTGATTCTTTACGATCATACTATTTTGAACAAGTACAAGAGGTCTGAAACGGTACGTTCTCTGATGAGACCTACCCGTTTTAGGTTTCTTATACAATTTTACTGCTATTTTTAGCTTTTCTTATGTTTGCCCTTAGGGGCCCACCTAAGGGTTGTTTACTTATATATTTTTTTCTTACTCATGCCAAATCTTTATGATGAAGATGGTTAGGGGTAAAATTACTGCCCGGTACATCGAATATGAATGATTATACGATCTACGATCTACGATTTCCATTGCAGTATGAAATTTCTCCCTCCGTTTTAGAGATCTTTAAAAATGCATAAAGTAAAAAAAAATTATCATTATTTTTTTTTATCTCTTATACCCTTAATTTTGTCTCTGTTACCCTTCTGAAAGGGGAGGATTACACACTTGCCCCTATTAATTAGTTTTAAGAAGTTTATTATTATTATTATTATTATTATTATTCCATTACAAGTCATTATACATAGCATTAATATTATTTATTTATTTTAGGTAGGTATATATTATATTTTTATTCCCATCCCCATCTCGATATTAATGTCTAAGTCCTTCATAAACGATTTCCTGGTACTGTCGCTCAAAAAAGTATCCGAACACTACGGTTGATTACAAAATTCAGAAAAAATATCTGGCAACGATTTTTTTAGAAATTAGTGAGCTGGCAACCATCGTGTCACGCAACGATTTTTTTAGAATTAGTGAGCTGGCAACCATCGTGTCACGTGACACGATGGTTGCCAGCTCACTAATTTCTAAAAAAATCGTTGCCAGATATTTTTTCTGAATTTTGTAATCAACCGTAGTGTTCGGATACTTTTTTGAGCGACAGTACATTTCCAGTTGCTTAGGGTAATGTGAAAAATAATGATAATTACGATTCTTTTTTTCAAGGCATTTTTTATTATGGAAATCGAAACGAATGCATTATATTTTTACTCTTTGTGAATAAGATATTTAAATAATTTTTCAAATTTAGTCACAAATGACTGATTTAAAAAAAATGGTGTACATATGATTATAACATTTTGAAATAAATTATGAATAAGGTAAATAATTTTAATCGTACTATCTCGTTGAAACTGTAGTTCATGAATATACCAGTAACTGACTAAATTACCAAAATCTTTGGATATATTTTTGAGATTTATCTAGTATAGTTTCAGAATCTGACATATGAGAATGACTAAAAATAATTTATGAATTTGAACTTCTAATAAACCTGTTTTTCGTTTTAAAAGTCATAACAAAGCGATAATCACTTATTTGATTTCGTCAAATAATAATTTAAAAATGAAGATAATTTTGAAATAAGCACTGAGATCTACCACAGCAAGCAAAGGTTTTAAAACAGAAAACTATTGAACACATCAGAACAGTTTGGAAGACATAGAGGTGACATTGCTATTCTCGGAACATTCTGTATATCGAAAAGGATGGGAAGGGGAGACGGGAAGATTTCTGCCTGAAGATCGAACACAAGGAGTGGCGTTACGGTTTGTTCAATTAGGGGCTGCTTATGATCGGGGGGGGGGGGGGGGGGGAGGAAACAAGCAGGAGAGAGTCGAGGCGGCAGTCGGCCTGACAGTCGTTTTGCATGACGGCCGGCAAAGATACGGACTGGCTTTCAAATGGCTAAAAGAAATGTAGACAACTGAGTCACATTGACTCAGGCTCACATGATGTCTCTCCCATACAGAAAATGATTTGCTGGCACCAGTTCATTGGTGAGTCACAGCAAATTCAGCTGCCATGCCAAAGTAGTTTACAAAGAATAATTCCAGTGCATAAATCTCTGAAACCTAATGATGCATAGCTAGAGGAGTGGCAGCTACTGTAAAAGTAATATAGGAAATTTTAAAAAGATTTCAACATCTCTTCCGAGTGGTTAGCGCGCTTGGCTATTGATCTACGGGACCTGGGTTCGAGCCCCGGGTAAGGCATGGATGTATGTGTCGTTTTTCTACTGAGGTCCTGCCATCCTCTCAGATCTTCTACTGTGGCATATAAACTGACAGGCTCCTGTCAGACCTCTGTGGCAAGCAGCTGCTTGAGGGGGTATTTATTTCTTTTAAATATACGAAAAAACAACTAAGTTTTAAAAAAAAATGGTCGATAAAATTTTAATGGTGATTTCTGCTTTTCAGTATTCCATAGTAATAATTTCATGTTCTAGTTTAGATAAAGCCTCTAGCTAAACGAGGAAATATACTGTTTTCCATAAAGTAAGGAACAACCTGGAAACTCATTGGCTCTGCCTCATGTGAGTGAGAAGATATATATACAGGGTGAATCTGAAAAAGTGCGCAAAACTTTACGGGGTGGTAGAACGCAGCTATACGATAAATATTCGTCATAGAACGTATGGGCGGAACGCAAACGGCGAGCCACTAGGTGATGTTGGAAATGGTATAAAAGGGTCGGTCCTCGCACCCAACGGCATTTCTACCGTGGATTGCCGAGAGGATGGCTGGTTATACTAACCACGAAATGGCTGATATGCACTTTGTGTACGGTGCGGCGGACGGGAATGCAAGTGAGGCATAGAGTATCTCCTCTCCTTCTTGTGTTCATTCTTTAAATGTGACAGTGGAAAACTACCTTTTAACTTCTCACCGCTTGCGTTCCGACCATACATTCTATGACGAATATTGCTCGTATAGCTGCGTTCTACCACCCCGTAAAGTTTTGCCCACTTTTTCAGATTCACCCTGTATATAAGCACTGTGCCTAAGAGTAACAGTTGAAAAATAGAATGAAACTTTTAATTCCCAAAATTGTAAAGGAATATAGACAAATGGTAGAAAGATGAAGGTCAACTGATAGCCCATTGGTTCAATATGGAGTCTCATCACCAGTTACGCTATGCCACAGATAAAGGAGGACCAGAAATGCAACTCTCAGAGGGTCCATGGTAACCAAAGTTAGTGGTCCTATATATGGAGAGGTTGGCAAACAGAGTGAATGGGCGCCATGTTTGGGCTCTGCGAATACATGACTCGCAGAGCCCAAACATGGAGAGCAGACTGATTTCTAGCTCGTCAACTCATACATGGGGACGGAACAACTTCATAATACGATTTTGTTACTTAAAAATAATGGAAATGTTTTCTCTTCTCAGTATTTTACAATAATATTTATTGATTGATTATATTACAATTCCGTCAATTCATTAATTTTGAAATTTAAGCAAAAACTGTTCCTTCATACGTTCAGTCCCAGATATTAGTTTTAATTAAAAAGCAAAAATTCCTGAAAAGTTATGATAAAAATTTTTATTTCAGCATGATTTATGCCTTTACAAAATTAATACTAAAATTCTGTTCCAAAAATAATAGTTGGACACTTGTAGCATAATCTTCGGCATAAGCAAGCTTCATAAACATTTTCACATATTCTAAATTCTATCAAAATTATGCTACATATAAAAAACTAGAACATTTTAAATCAATTTTTCCCTTATTACACTATGATATGTAAAATATATATATAAAAATAAAAAATACCCCCTCAAGCATCTGCTTACCACAGAGGTCTGACAGGAGCCTGTCAGTTTATATGCCACAGTAGGAGATCTGAGAAGATGGCAGGACCTCAGCAGAAAAACGACACACACATCCATGCCTAATTCCGGGGCTCGAACCCAGGTCCCTTACTTGAGAAAAATTCCACCTTTCCAGTTTTGGTAATTAATTTACTTTTGCAATAATCCATCTCATTGCAATACATTTGGTTGCCTTTTCGTTTTGTTTCTGCCTTTTTAAATGCCGCTTCCTCTCTACTGTCCAAATTCTAATACGAAACACGATAAAACGATGTATTAGATTTTGCTTAATATTGTGATAGTTTGGAAGCTGAACTTGTGAGGCAATTTCTTTTAAAATCTGTGAAAAAATGCTTTTCGATGTTGGGAATTTTTCAAGTTTGTACATCTGTTGAAGTTTATGAAAACATTTTTCACACATGAACATTATGTTATGTATTATGTTGTATGTTGTTATGTAATTATATACGATTACGTTATAAATTTCGGCCCTAACTTTCACCAAAGAATTTTCTTTATAGTTTAGTGCATTTAATGAAGCATCCTCAATCTCCTTAACTGCGAAAACAAGTTTTTACGGAAAAAATGTCACTAGAAATAAATTGAAGATCTCGCGCAAATCTTTCTAATTCTCAATTTTCATAACATTCTTTTAATGTTGTGAAAATCCGCTGTTCTACTAATTCTAACATTTTCAAAATTAATTGAATAATTGAATGAATTTAATTATTTCAAATTTATTTTAGTAAATGACGTTTTTACAACAAATTATGTCACTCTTACCTCCAGTGCCATTTTTTGTATAACTGAACTTTTCATGGGAATTTCAATTTACAAAAATATTTCTTCAATAATTTGGTGAAGCTGAAACATTTAACAGTGAGGTCGCTTTTAAATGTTCACCATGAAAACATTTTTTTCTTCAGCACTATTGGGCAACTGGCCGACCCCACCTCCCAACTGCAGAAGAGTAATCCGACACTTCAACTGCCCATCATTGCTCCTCTGAAGTTAGTGACCGGCACATGGGACACGAAGTCACGTGACACGAAGGTTGCCAGATATTTCTTCTGAATTTTGTAATCAACCATAGTGTTCGGATACTTTTTTGAGCGACTGTAGGTGGTCATATTATTTTGATACTAGATCGTGGTACATAGGATGGGGCCACTCGACACGACCGACCGCAATTTCACCTTTCCCGAAATCCTTAGGCAGACAGAGACTGTACCTTTTGATCCTGATGCCTTTTATAAAACAGGACGGATTTATGCCATAAGAGAGAAGGTACGTCAAAGGAAACAAGGGAGATTGCGTCCATTCTGCATTACCTTACGTCGATTGCTGTGTTCCGCATGCTGCAAACTGAAGAAAGATGACATGGTAGTTGTTTGAATGTTCTAGTCGTCCCACATCAAAAGAAAACGGCCCTTTTCAGGGCCCCTAAATTTGATAAAGGAATGCCAATCTCGTACTCTTAAGTGTTGTTCTGTCCTTCTCTGATTCTATTTCAGCACTGAAACTAAATTTATCTTAGCCTTATCTCTATCAGTTGATTTGCATGGCATAGTGACGCAATTTCTTTAGCATAACACGGAGGAGAGTAATTGTAGCTAAGTATCCTTTAAATCCTGATTCAGATAATTATAAAACATTGACATTTGTAGAATCATCAGACAATGACAAACATGCATGTAACTACTTAAAAATTTAATCTGAATCTCTGTCTTCTCAGTGATATCTCCTAGTTATTACCATTATACTGCTAATAAGTTAGCTTCTATTAGCTCTGTCGTCATTTCTGCAAAACACGTTTTACACTCTAAAATTTCAATACGATACATTTTTCAGAGTACGTCACACTTTGCATGAAAAGAAAAATAACAACATTAAGAAAAGTAATTTACTAGGAAATAAATCATAAATTGCAAAAGTTATCAGAAAGATCCGCCTTAAACGTTATTACATATATAGTCTTGAAGCAGCCTTGGAGTAAAAAGGTCCAAACAGACTGCGCAATTTAGTTGTCCAAATGTCTGTCCTGTGCAGAGCTGCTGTATTTGGTAACTGAAAGCCAATTCTAACAAGATTTTATTTGACATTGTCTGCCCACCGCAACCTATGTCTCCCCCTTTTTCTCTGGCCTTTAGGCACATCGTCCATAATCTTATTCTCTAATCTATCGCTATGCGTACGGGCAACGTGGCCAAACCAGCGCATTCTCTCTCTGCAAAATATGCTCCCCAAATGTGGTTGCAGACTGCGTAGTCTAACATTACCATTGCTTATACAGTGAAACCCTTTAATTCCGAAGATACTGCGTAAGCATCCAGAATCAAAGATATAAAGTTTCCTGTTATCTCGATTAAAAATAATATTCAATGCCATAACTAACTCCAGAAAGAACCAAACTATTGTACTACTATATTATACAAATTAATTTTGCTCTTTAAATGTCAAATATATACTCCAATTTCTCTCTCTCTGCACAATGTATACTCCAATTTTTCCACACTCTGCATAGACTATTAAAGGCACCGGAAAAATCTCAGTTCTTCTGTTTATCTCATGTCGCACATCACCGGAGATAATTAAACTGAGACAATTGCTCGTGGCAACCATTCAAAATAACTGAAGTACAACCAAGCTGACCAATTTTCATCACTTTAGGTTCTTCTCTGCTTCTGATGAAACCTCCTCTATTACCAGTCTTATCAACAGCACTAATAAAAGAATTCATCTAATCAACATCATTTTCGAAAACAAACAAATGAGCATAATCTAAGTCATCAACCTCCTCAAGCTGCCATGAGCTACGGAGGTCCAACCAGACAGTGCTACAATCATATCTCTCCTGAACTACATCTGTCCACTACACATCAATTCTAACAAGGTCTGTTTGACATTGTCTTCTCACCTCATCCTAGGTCTCCCCCTCTTTCTGAAGCCTTTGGGAACACTGTTCATAACCCTATTCACTAATCTGTATATAATATATAATATTCATATGGCCAAACAACGAAGTATCTCTCGCTCAGAGGTAAAACATCCCAAAAACAACGAAGTATCTCTCTCTGCACAATATATTGCTTAAAGTAGGCTGTTGACTACTTGCCTAACCTTATCATTACTTACAAGGTTGAGCACCTCATACCCAAGATACTGTGTAAGCATCTAGAATCAAAAGCATCTGGTATCCTGTTATCTTGTTTACAAAGCATCCAAGTCTCACTACCATAACTATCCCTAGAAAAAACAAACAATTATAAGTCTAATTTTAGTCTTTAGGTGTATATGCATATTTCTCTACATTCTCCATAGACTTTTAGAAGTCCCGGCAGCAATCCCAATATATATGTCTGTTAATCTCATGCCACCCATCACCAGTATCTGTTATATAGCTCCCAAGATAATTAAACTCAGACACTTGCTCAAGAGTGCAACCATTCAGATTAATTCAATCACCACCTGTCTGAACAAGTTTAATCACTTTAGTTTTCTCTCTGTTTATAACCAAACCTACTCTATTACAGTCTCATCAACAGCTCGAATGAAAGAGTTCATCTCATCAACATCATTTGCCAAAAGGAGTCTAAATCATCAGCATAATCTAAATCAGAAATTTTGAAATCTCTACACCATTTAAGACCAAAATCTTTCCCTTGCAGTGAATTTTGCATAACATAATCAATAACCAAACTAAAGAGAAAAGGAGACAAAAAGAGACTAAACCAATTGCTACAAGACTTACCAACTCTCCCACACTACGCAGTGTTATTAGATAATAGAGCTTTTATTAGGTTAACTAACTTGTCTTGTATGTCTAACCTGGCCGTTTAACTCACCGTGTGCAAAGAAACTGCCGCTCAGAGGTAAAACAACCCACTCTGCTGAAACAGCTGTTTGTCACGGAGTTATAAAGTTTTTTTGGTTTGTCATTCAAGTAGATCAAGAATGCTATCAAGAACAGATTCAGTGAAAAGTCTCTTCCAGAATCAAGAAAAGCAAGAGTCCCTCACATATGAAATTTATATTAAATTATGATCATATACACTATTATACATGATAATGACAATTTTTTTACCACTGAGCAGTACTTTATTTGAGGACAATGGGTTAAATGGCCAGGTCACAAGGACCCCGAAGATTGAGGGACCCACTGGAACAGCTCTATGGAGACAGATGATAGTCTTCCATCAAGGCCATCCAGCGTGCAATTCCATTCTGTCCCCGGTGAGAAAGGGGACACTGATGGGATTGGAAAGGCCGCCATCCCCTAATGAGGGACGAAGCCGTGGTCCAATGTGCAGCAGTCTTATCCTGTACCAAGCCCGGATCTGGAAAAAATTTAAAGTGGGAGAGGATGGCAAAGTGACGCAATCGCACCGGAAAAGAGCAAAGGGGGTGGGGAACCAAGAGACAGGGTTTCCCAGGGTGAATGAAGGTGCCATTGCACGAGGAAGCATTTCTTGCCGTTCAATGGCTAAGACTTTTGACGTGACAATGGGGAGACTGATGAGTTGGGATGTTTTACCTCTAAGCGGCGCTTTTTTGTACACAATGGGCAAAATGGCCAGATCACAAGGACCCCCGAAGGCTTAGAAAGGGGACCCATCAAACAGCTGTTGGGGGACAGTAGTAGCCTCCCATCGAGGCCATCCAGCATGTTCTTTAACGTGCACAGAGTATGGCTCTCCCACAAAAGGAACCGCGGCTTAATGTCCCATCCAATGGACGGCGGCATTTCCAAGCCATCGGTGTCAGCCTAAGAGTTCGGTTCATAGGTTAAGTGCAAGCTACGTCCCTACTGACCATGGGAATGGTGGGGAGTTTTGCTGAGATAAATCTCCGCACTGACCCAGCTAGGGCTCTAACCTGGGGACTGCAGATTACGAGCCTAACGCGCTACCGACTGAGCCACCACCGCCCCTGGATAATGACAAAGTAGCTGTACATCTTCAAACAAATATAAAATATAAATATAACTACTTTATCTGTCACACGAAAAGAAAACAAATATAACAATGAAAGGAAATACAAATACATCAAATTTGATTTCATTGGTTTGCAGTGTTTGCTATTTTTTCTGGAGGAGCTTCTGTGAGATTGAGGAAAAATGAAATGAGGGATTGTGCAGATGCACATAAAATGAAATGAGGGATTGTGCAGATGCACATAAAATGAAATGAGGGATTGTGCAGATGCACATAAAATGAAATGAGGGATTGTGCAGATGCACATAAAATGAAATGAGGGATTGTGCAGATGCACAAAAGCACAGTTTGTATTTTAGTTTGACGAAATCCATCAAACCCTCACTCGATTTTTTCTGTGGGGATTTCTTTCAAGATGCAGCTCATCACCCATCTTTATCATAGTCCATTAATGAACTGGATGACAGATTACTATTAGTCGGGGCGGGGGTGGCTCAGTCGGTAGCGCGCCAGGCTCGTAATCTGTAGTTCCCTGGTTCGAGTCCCAGCTGGGTCAGCACTGAGATTTATCTCCGCAAAAATTCCCCGCCCTGCCCACGGTCAGTAGGGGACACCGATGGGCTTGGAAAGGCCGCCGTCCGTCGGATGGGACGTTAAGCCGTGGCCCCGTGTGCGGGAGAGCCATACCCTGTGCACGTTAAAGAACACGCTGGATGGCCTTGACGGGAGGCTACCATCTGTCTCCCAACAGCTGTTCCAGTGGGTCCCCTCCCCCAACCTTCTCTGAGCCTTCGGGGTCCATGTGACCTGGCCATTTAGCCCATGGTGTGCAGAAAAGTGCCGCTCAGAGGTAAAACAACCCAAAACAACTATTAGTCATCACCCAAGTAACTTTTAATATGCTCCACAGAGTGCGGGAGGGAGTTGAAAACCTTTGTATATTTGCCGCATTACCTACGACGCTCATATTGATCATCCCTAAACTCTTCGTACATTTTCTTCATTTGCCATGTATTTTATTTTCTTTCTATTTGGAAAATAAAGTGGTTTGGACAGTTTATACCTCTGAGCAGTGCTTTTGTGCATACAATGGATAAATGGCCAAGTCACAAGGATCCCAAGGGCTCAAGAGATGTTTGGGGAAGGCGACCAATTGGACAGCTTCACATCTGTCCAATTGGAAGTTGGGTTGTTTTACCTCTGAGCGGCACTTTTTTGCACACCATGGGCTAAATGGCCAAGCTACAAGGACCGAAGGCTCAGAGAAGGTTGGGGGAGGGACCCACTGGAACAGCTGTTGGGAGACAGATGGTAGACTCCCGTCAAGGCCATCCAGCGTGTTCTTTAACGTTGGATTGTTTTACCTCTGAGCGGCACCTTTTTGCATACAATGGGCTAAATGGCCAGGTCACATGGACCCCGAAGGCTCAGAGAAGGTTGGGGGAGGAGACCCACTGGAACAGCTGTTGGGAGACAGATTGTAGCCTCCCGTGAAGGCCATCCAGCGTGTTCTTTAACGTGCACAGGGTATGGCTCTCCCACACACGGGGCCACGGCTTAACGTCCCATCCGACGGACGGCGGCCTTTCCAAGCCCATCGGTGTCCCCTACTGACCGTGGGCAGGGTGGGGAATTTTGCGGAGATAAATCTCAACGCTGAACCAGCTGGGACTCGAACCTGGGAACTACAGATTACGAGCCTGGCACGCTACCGACTGAGCCACCCCCGCCCCCCAATTGGAAGAAGGCAGATGGAAGTTTCCTGTCAAGGCCATCCGGTGTGTTTTAACATGTACATGGTATGGCTCTCTCTTGCACATGGGACCAGGATTTAATGCCTCAGCCGAAGGACGATGGCTCAAAGCAAGCACACTTAAGACTTGAACCTGGGATCATCAGATTAGAAGCTTAGAGCTCTTCTGACTGAGCCAATTCCGTCCCAATAAAAGAGATAAATATTTAAAGCAGTAGAGCTAGTTCTCAATTACTCTGCACACAAGTGATGCAAACTATTGTTGTGCTATTACTGTTTGGCACTTATTTCGGTAACTACATAAAAATAAATATTCCCTGAAGCAGCAGCTTGCCACAGAGGTCCGACAGGAGCCCGTCAGTTTAATACGACACAGCAGATCTGTGAGGATGGCAGGACTTCAGCAGAAAAACAACGCAAACATTCATGACTTATTCGGGGCTAGAACTAAAGTCCCTTTGATCAATAGGGAAGCACGCTAACCACTCGGCCACGGGACCGGATATAGGCGAGGACAAGGGAACCTGGCCCCCTTGTCCCCCCTATATATAACTAGGGGTAATTTTTTTTATTTTCTGATTTTTGGCGCACTGACAATAAGTTTTTATTCTCTTGATCAGTGTACTATAAGCTGAAGTATTTAAATTATCAATTGCCTATGAAAATGCTACTTTTTTATTGGGCACATTGTCCCAGTTTTCAGGATCATTGATTTATTTTTTCCAACACTCATTTGCGTTTTTGTTCGAGTCAATAATCGTTTGGTACGAGTAGAAGCTGTCGTCGTAACCAAGACTGAATTTTTGTGCGTCACATTTATATATGGACTATATTTATCCCTTTAAGTTTACGTTTAACAGGCAGTCCTGAGAATTTGGTTCATAGGTTAAGATCGTAATAGGCTCCTCAAAAATGCTTACTACATATCTTAGCATGCTGCACATCGAATTAGTTTCGACGCCGACCCTGCATCTTCTTTAAAAGAGTACCCTTAAATAGGACCAGGAAAGTAATCAACGCAACGCAAAATGAATCATGACGCTTTAAATTTGTTTAGTAGATTTTTTTCCCATATGGCACAGGGTATGCCATATGGGAAAATATATATGCATCAGGCTCGTAATCTGCAGTTCGAGCACCAGCTGATCCAATGTTGAGATTTATGTCTTCAAAATTCCCCACCCTGCCCTCGGTCAGTAAGGGACACCAATGAGCGGGGAAAGGTCGCCGTCCGTCTGGTGGGACGTTAAGCAGTGGGACCGTGTGCTGGAGGGCCATACTCTGTGCACGTTAAAGAACCTGCCAAATGGCTTTGACAGGATTTCATCTGTCTCGCAACAGCTCTCTGAGATAAGGTTGGGTTCCCTCCCGCAACCTTCTCCGAGTCTTCGGGATCCTTGTCACCTGGGCATTTAGCCCATTGTGTGCAAAAGAAAGTACCGCTCAGAGGTAAAACCGCTCAACTCTTTCTATATCAACTTCATTTTTGTCAGCCGCCATACCATGTGCCCATTAAAGAACACGCTGGATGGCTTTCTATTCTTTTCCTAACAGTTCACCTTCCCAAACCTTCTCTCCCTTGGGGTCCTTGTGACCAAGTCATTTAGCCCATTATGTTCACAAAGTGTAAGTCACATAAGTGCCACTAAGATGTAGAACAACCCAATAGATATTAATATTTTTTACACGAGGTATTAACGACAATTACTTATCTAGGAATATTATCCAGTATCAGTGGCGGTCTCAAGCAGAAGAGCGGCCACCCCTGACAAAGGCTGTGAGAAATCAAAGAGAACTATTGCGCAGTTATAAAGAGTTCGGTTTTTAAGAGTTGGTCACTGCCCGACCAGTGGCGGTGTTTAATGAGGAGGTTTGGGGAATTCTTCCCTGCCCCCAAAATGTACATGTTACATATTTTTTTTTCATTTCTATGCTTTTGAAAAAGATTAGATAAAAATTATTTTTTATTTTTGATTAGAGAGGTATTGATGAAATATTACAATCGCACTTTCCCCGAATATTTCAATAACGTCCTAAAATGGTGGAAAAAGTGTGAAAATGCCACAATATTTAACAAACATTGCCAACGATATGTTTATGATAGAAATTTGAAATTTGCATGATAGATTATGATGGTTACATAGTTTACATTGGCAGCAATGATTTGCTTCGTGCTTTCAAAATATAGCTGGGAAAATGCAATTTTTTGTTTAATGAGAAACTCAATTTGTGTGGTAAAGGTACTAATAAAATATTAATGCCTGCATTTTTCCAATCATCCATTACATCAAATTTCTAATATGAGAGGAATGTAAAGATCGAAAATCAGAACTTCATTCTTTTTGAAAACGAGTATCCCTTTTTCACCAGAGGCGATATGTATTCTTCTAGTTGCTAATTGTTTCCCATTTCCTTCTCTCGTAAGTTATATGGAAAAATTACGAAAATTATCGATCTAAAGATTTTTTATTATCAGAATGTCGAAATGTGAAATGATGATGAAATGTATTTTTCTTCTTATTTGGGAAGGGAGGGGGCAATGTTGCCTCTCTGTAAATGTTACTAACAATCAGCTAAGTTATTTAGTTGAAATTTATATCGAAGTATATTTCGAGCTGACTAATGTCCTTCTACGGCTTTTATGGCAAACTTACTGGAAGCTGTGAGAGGGGGGGGGGGCTATTTCTAAATTGTCAAGTATGGCATGCTATGTTGGTAGTGAATTTATAATTTCCTGTCTTAAACTTCCAGACACATTTCTCATTAATTATGAGTGTATTCCTTCAAAATCTTAAAGAATACAATGCTTGTTGTAAAAACTGGAGTAACATGGAAATTAGTGCCTAAAAGTTGTTCTTGGGTTGTTTTACCTCTGAGCGGCACTTTTTTGCACACCATGGCTTAAATGGCCAGGTCACATGGACCCCGAGTGTGCCTAAAAGTAGCAAGGTGACTGTTTGGCTTAGTTGGCAGTGTTGGAAGCCTCTACTCCATAGTTTCCAGGTTCGAGTCCCAAATATAGCAGCGTTGAGATTTTATTTCCATTAAATCCAAACCCTTCATTTGGTGAGAAAGCATAACCGATGGACTTGGAACGATGCCTTCCTGCGGTTGCGACGAAACTCCGTGGTCCGTGTGGAGGTAAACCACACTCTGTGCACGTTTATTGATGGCCTTGAAGGGAGGTTTCCATCTGTCTCTTAACAACTGCCCAAAGTGTCTTGTATATTCAACCCATGTATAAGCCTTTGAGATCCTTATTACCTGGCATTTTAGCTAATTGTGTTCACAAGAGTGCGACTGAGAATAAATAACTCTACTAAATAAAGGTATCTGCTGTAGAGTGATTTTATAAAATGGATTTTAAAATAACACTTCTGCTAAGATTTTCAACAAATTTTGCTATTTTTTCGAACCGTAATCCCAAGCTACAGTACGGAACTTATATACTCCTCCCCCACGAAAAACTATCATATTCACTGGGAAAAACCCAACGTTTTAATTTTTTTTTTTTTTTCTTTGTAAATACTAATAAAATATTATTATTTAAATTTTCCAAATCATCTGTTGGTTCGAATTATCACTGTTAAAGAGTACAAAATTTGGAAAACGATAAATTTCGTTCTCTTTGAAAAGGAACATCCTATATTCTCCAGAGGCGATATATGTTCTTCCAGTGTTTTGACAGAAATTATTCTTACCGAAAAGGGCAGCGTATGATTTTTCTCACCTTCGAAGCGATCTTTCAAAGTGTATTATTCCAAAGTATGTGTACGGCACATGAAAATTAATATGGTCCCCTTTCAGCTCTCCCCAGAACTACCAAGGCCGTAACAACGGTGAGGCAAGTAAAGCATTAGCCTCGGGCGCACAAGATGAGGGGTGCATAAAAATACAAAATGAGGGGTTCAGAAAAATACAAGATGAGGAGGCTCAGAAAAAGACTGCTATGAAACTATATAGCGGTGCAATTTCTGTTCTTGCCTCTGGCACAAATATAGCTAGTTACGGCTCTGCCCCCCCCCCCCCTCACAGCATGGGGTGTCTGTGTGTGTGTGTGTGTGGAGGGAGCAGGTTGATCCATTTGACAGAGCTTCAGCCCAATATTTTATTTCCCAATTTCTACTCCCAAATGCGATTGCATTCAGATTTTCTTCCGTTAACCCCCGTTAACCCCGTTGGGCTTCTGAAGATTGCCGTCCGTCAGATGGGACATTAACCTGTGGGTAAAACGCCATACCCTATATGAGTAAAAGAATGCACTGAATTCTCTTGACGGGAGATTACCATCTGTCTCCTACTAATAGCTGCCCAGTGGATCTCCTACACCAACTTTCTTTAAGCCCTTTTGACTTGGCCATTTAGCCTTTTGTGTGGAAAAGGGTGCAGATTAGAGGTTAAACCTAAGACTAAACCACCCCAAGTGCTGAGGAAAATAACTTTGTCTCTTACTATTTACTTGGTTCCTAATCAGAGGTACAGTCGCTCAAAAAAGTATCCGAACACCATGGTTGAGTACAGAATTCAGAAAAAATATCTGGCAACGATTTTTTTAGAAATTAGTGATCTGGCAACCTTCCTGTCACGTGACACGAAGGTTGCCAGATCACTCATTTCTTAAAAAATCGTTGCCAGATATTTTTTCTGAATTCTGTACTCAACCATGGTGTTCGGATACTTTTTTGAGCGACTGTACACGAATTTGCACATCGTACAATCATTTATTAGGGTATAATAATCTTTCATCCTTGAATTTTCATTATTACTGAAGTGCGCGTAGCTAATAACCAACGGGACGTGGGTTCGAATCCCTGATGAGGCATGGATCTTTCTTTTTCTGTGTTGTCTTTCTACTGATGTTTCGCTTTCATCCCAGTTCTTTTCCATAGTGTATTATGCGTACTAACAGGCTTCTCTCACATCTCTGTGACAGGCTGCTCTAATAATTTAATATTTTATTTATTTTTAGAGTGCTGTAGCCGTCCCATGGCCGAGTGGTTAGCACGCTTGGCTACTGATCTAAGGGACCTGGGTTCGAGCCCCGGGTAAGGCATGGCTGTTTGTGTCGTTTTTCTGCTGAGGTCCTGCCATCCTCTCAGACCTTCTACTATGGCATATAAACTGACAGGCTCCTGTCAGACCTCTGTTGCAAGCAGCTGCTTGAGGGAGTATTTATTTTTATTTTTTTTTATAAATAATACTAACTACCTAAGCTTTATGAGAGAATTTCTTGGAGCACGTTTTCGGCATGTTCGCACTTATGTTATATATAAAACTTATGTTATATATAACATATTTCCATAGGCCTTGGTTAGTATCGAATAAAAAGTGGATTGGTGAAGGAAAAGTGGGTTGGAACTTTTCGGAATGTCGCCATTTGCAGTAATATATCCATTGCCGATTTAGAAAGAGCATTTCATGATGTGAAAAAAAAGCATATTCGTAGGTAATGTAAAATTTTAGTGTAAAGTGTTTTATTGAAGATAAATTAGTCATCATAACACGTGACTCTTTAATTCCATATTTTCAACATAATTCACTCAATATTTAAAGGGTTATAGAAATTTAAATATTTAACAATCTCATTGTATCAGAAATCTATTCCAGAAGTACTTTAAAATTATATAATAATTTTATATAGGTCGGATCTAGAAAAAAAAATATGGGAAGAGCAATTAACTGGATCGAACCGGAAAAGAAATAAAAGATGGAAAATAACTGAATTGGTGTTTCAGTATGAAATTGCCACTCCGTTTCAGTGGTCTTAAAATTCTTTTGAAAAATCGTGTTACATATTTGTTTCATATTATTTTCATCTCCAATCCGTTTACTAACATTCTGAAGATGAGGGAAAGAGGGACATGCCCTCCCCTCGACCCCAGTAATAAATGAAAATAAATGAAAAATAATATGAAACAAATATGTAACCAATTTCATCAAATAATTGTTTATTTTGGAAGTTTGTATAAATAATTATTGCTCTATTAGTAAAGATTATGTAGCTTCTGTTAAATATTCCAGCATATGCAACTTCTTAAATAATAAGAGAATATTATTGAAATTTAAGAATTAGCTCCACTAAATGTAGATCTTCATTTTTTGTTTTGTTGTAGCATTTTACCATAAAGTCTAATATTTCAAGTTAGAAAGCTTCAAAAGTTAGCATTCTGTTTACAAAATGTGGAAATTCTTTTATATCGTTGTCTAAGCATTATATCTATACGCAGGTACTGAACAGAAAAAACGTTTCATGTTATTTGAATATGGAGTCATATTCAGATATCAGTAACTTCTTAAGTAATAGGGGCGGGGGTGGCTCAGTTGGTAGCGCGCCAGGCTCGTAATCTGTAGTTCCCAGGTTCGAGTCCCAGCTGGGTCAGCGTTGAGATTTATCTCCGCAAAATTCCCCGTCCTGCCCACAGTCAGTAGGGGCCACCGATGGGCTTGGAAAGGCCTCCGTCCGTCGGATGGGACGTTAAGCCGTGGCCCCGTGTGCGGGAGAGCCATACCCTGTGCCCGTTAAAGAAGACGCTGGATGGCCTTGACGGGAGGCTACCATCTGTCTCCCAACAGCTGTTCCAGTGGGTCCCCTCCCCCAACCTTCTCTGAGCCTTCGGGGTCCTTGTGACTTGGCCATTTAGCCCATGGTGTGCAAAAAAGTGCCGCTCAGAGGTAAAACAACCCAACCCAACTCTTAAGTAATATTAATATGGACAAAATATGACTATAGTTATACTTGAGGCCTCTATCAAATCTCTTTAAATGTTGAATTATTCACAAATAATCGTTCAATATCCAAATAATTTTGTAAGCTGGAAAATGTACTCAAAACCTGAAAAATTAGTGCAACATATTAAAATGAAAAAGAAACATTCTGTAAACTTTAATAAAATGTATATTTTAGCTGCATATGTAATGATTGAACAGTATATGAATTTTGAATGATTTTTTGTTTAACAAGGTAAGTTAATGTTAAATATTCCAGATTTTATAACTCATTAAATATTAAAAATATCAAAAGTAGGTATTTAGGCGGACCGCAGTCAGATCTTCAAATGTGATTGCCAATAACCACATTTTTCTATAAAAAGCGCTTTTAAGAAATTGTGTGGCCGAGTGGTTAGCGCGCTTGGCTACTGATCTACGGGACCTGGGTTCGAGCCCCGGGTAAGGCATGGATGTTCGTGTTGTTTTCTGCTGAGGTCCTGCCATCCTCTCAGATCTTCTACTGTGGCATATAAACCGACAGGCTCCTGTCAGACCTCTGTGACAAGCAGCTGCTTGAGGGGGAATTTATTTTTTTTTTTATAAAATTGTGAATTTGGTTCCCTCTTGATTAAACATTCAACTATTTCAACTGTTTCTACTTTCTGTTGAGAACCTATCAATGCATGAATTTATTATTCAGTCCTAACACTTTTTGATCTCCCCTTCAAATCCGAAAGAATTATTCTATCTTTCCTTTGCTTTTTGCTGAAATGCAAGTTACAAGAAGGAAATAAACACACCACATTCTGCAGTCGACACTTAGAGTCCCCCTGTTGCCTGGAGGGATGCAGGCAGTTTGTCATTTAGATGTTAATTGATGGTCGTTTGAACCCTCTGAGAGGGAGATGTACAAAGAGGGGAGGGAGAGTTCACCCGTTCAACCTACCTTCTCCCCGGCCGACGGGCCGGTATGGTAGCGAAAGGGATTCGGCCGGGACGGCCGGAACTGTAGCGAAAGGGTTAAAGATACATTAAAAATTCTTTTTCGGTTGGACAGGTATTGATGAAATACAGTGGACCTTCGATATAGCGCTTCTCGCTATACCGCGCACTCGGTTATAGCGCGGGCGATGTTCGCGATAAGTTCAAACATGTTTATACAGGTCCGTGCGGCGTTAGTGAGTATCGCATTTTATTGTTACTGCGTATTGAGTAATTGTGTATGTATTGAGTTCCTGCATGTATTTTGAATAGTGTTTAATTATTGTATGCATGATGAGTAAGAGAAAAGCTTACAGTGTGAAATTTATTGTGTCGCCACCGCGCCGCTCGGTATAACGCGGTTCACCTTATAACGCGGGTGTTGTTTCCCGCCCGACATGCGCGTTATATCGGGGGTCCACTGTATTACAATTTACATTTTGCGAATTTCTCAAAAGCTATAATTGAGCCCTCTAACGGTGAAAAAATCGGAAAATCCTAAAATTTAAAAATGAATATTGTAAATGATGTAGTTATGCTAAAAATTTGAAAATTTGTTCGTGGATTGTGACAGTCTTGAAAATTTCATTACGGTGGAAAAAATTTTAAATTCCAAAATATGAAACGATTATTCCAAACGATGTAGTAATGTTTTGAAGCCATTCGCACGAGGTAGGTAGAAACGAAACGATTTCGTTTTAAGAGATAATTGGAAATCTCTTTTTTAGTTGGTTAGTAACCCATTTCCTGCCATGGTCCTCAAAAGGGGACCGATGATTTTGTATTTAATTTTTAATTAAATTGATTTTTAATTTATTTGAGGCTATATCTAAGCAAATATGAAAAAATTTCTAAAAAAAATTTCGCAGTTAATGGGCTAATGAAATGTAATTCGCATTTTCAAATGTAGTTTTAATTTATATCATTAGAGATAACTAAATATCGAAACTGCAAAACTTTTAACGAATGTTTCAAGTGATCAGTTTATGTTAGAAATTCTGCCGACAGCAATGATTTGCCCACTATTTTCAGAGGAACGAGAGAAAAGCAAGTTTTTACATTTAAGAACTAAAAGACAAATACTTTTTATGTTTTATAATTACTAATAAAATACTACTCTATGCATTTCCCCATCACACATTGAAAAAAAATAAGTAAATAACCTCTCAAGCAGCTGCTTGTACAGAGGTCTGACAGTCAGTTTATACACCATAGTAGAAGGTCCATGAAGATGGTGGAACCTCAGCAGAAAAACAACACGAACATCCATAATTAAAATTCTTAAGGAATGAAAAATTAGGCAAAAGAAGAACTTCTTACTCTTTGAAAATGAGATTCTCACATGTGCCAGAGGCGATATGCATTCTTCTACTTATTTTACGCATTCAGTACTTTTTTGCAGTGGAAATTCGAACTACAGCATAATTGGTAATAATATATGGTATTAATATATATATATAATACCATATATTTTTAGCCATATATTTGGCTATTAATACTCAAACATATGGCTAAAATATGGCTATAATGGCAAATATTTGACTATTAATAGCCAAATATATGGCTATTAATATTTTATTAGTACCTATAAGCACAAAAATGTTTTTCATTAATCACTTAAGACAGAAAAGCTGCATTTTACCAACACCCCTTTTCTATAATGGGACAAATTATTACTGTTAGTATAAACCACTTGGCCATTACACTCTATGACCAAAAATTTAAATTTTTATTGCAAATAGATCGTTTTGCAATATTCGTTTAAAGATCTGGTATTTCTAGCGTTTTCCAACCACTAGAGGTCGCCTTTCAATTTTTAATTTACCACATTTAGTATTTTCTAACATTGGAAATTCCAACTGATGGGGATTCGAAAAATGTAAATATTAATATTTTGTTAGTACCTCTAAATCCCATCCCCCCCCCCAAAAAAAAGGAATTATTTCGTTTATCTCTTAAAATTCAAAAGTTTCATTTTCGCACCTTCTTTTGGTTAAGAGTGTAAAGCCTTGTTGCTGGTGTAAACCTTCTGACCATAACACTGCACTACCAAAATTTCGGTTTCTAGTGTAAATAGTTTGTTTGCGATATTCTTTTGAAACTTTAACATTTTCTATCATTTTTCACCGCTAGAGGGCGCTATTAAAACTATTGGAAAATTTCAAAATTGCAAATCGCAATATTTCTGCAAAGTCTATCCAACCCAAAAAGAATTTTTCATTTATCTCTAAAAATAAAAAAGCTGATTGTCTATAGACTGACAGATAGGTGGAAAGACAAACGGACAGACAACAATTAACAGAGAGACGGACAGACAGACGAGCAAATATTGGCATAAGCAGACAACAAAGTGGAAAAATTAGCTCGTTTTTCAAACGAACTTTGAAAGAAATTATTTACTGATTTTCATTTGGCTCCTTTCACTTTTGCAGGCGACTGCTATCTTCTGGCGGAGTTTCTCGGAAAAAATATTCATTAATTTATTTCTATGAGTGGAATTTTTACATCCAACTGCAGCTTAGTAAGGCATTGATAAAATATGGAAGGTTTTATAGGCAAAAAAAAAAGCGGTAGGAATGTATAAAATTGTAAAAACTGAAAATTTTTAACTAGGTACACAAACTCATAGGCGTTCGTTTTACGGTACGACAAAACATGGCGCCTATAAACCATGTGATTCAATCAACCAATGACAGTCAATCACCGAGATGGACAGCCTCTAACTATACAGGACCTCTAGTGGTAGCCATCATATTCGTTTTCGAACGAAAATTCACCATGTATAACAATTTTGTGTAGTTTCGCCATAAGTAACTTTTCGTAAGTTTGCATATCATTTTCTCCACACCATTATTTCAAATCATCGCTTCATTTTATTCTTGATATCAATTTACCTATTCATCTTTCCCTCCCCCCCTCCTAGGGTGGGTAATGCTGTTTTGACTCCGAGACTTTCTGTTGTTACAATGATGTTCAATGAACAATAATACTAAATACTCCCTCAAGCAGCTGCTTGCCACAGAGGTCTGACAGGAACCTGTCAGTTTATATGCCATAGTAGGAGATCTGAGAGGATGGCAGGACCTCAGGAACGTGTACAGCAACTGTACACGTTCCAGTTACCGTTCACAGCAAACTGGAGCGTTTGCAGTTACTGCACATGCTCCAGTTTGCTGTGAACGGTAACTGCACACGCTCAATATTTCCGTGAGTAAGCCCACACGATCCAGGTTTTTGTGAGCTCACACGATCCAATGTGCTGTAGTAGAAGGTCTGAGAGGATGGCAGGACCTCAGCAGAAAAACAACAACACAACCATGCCTTACCCGGGGCTCGAACCTTAGATCAGTAGCCAAGCGTGCTAACCACTCGGCCATGGGACGGCTCCAAAATAAATAAATACCCCCTCAAGCAGCTGCTTGCCACAGAGGTCTGACAGGAACCTGTCAGTTTATATGCCATAGTAGAAGGTCAGTGAGGATGGCAGGACCTGAGCTGAAAAACATCACGAACATCCATATCATACCCGGGGCTCAAATCCAGGTCCCTTAGGTCACCCGGGACTCCAACCCAGGTCCCTTAGATCAGTAGCCAAGCGCACTAACCACTCGGCCACGGTCAAATTTCTTTTTGCATCTGTAATAAAATTTTTTAAAATTTTCCTTCTCTTACACCTTGCCATTGATCTCATTTGAAGTGGAGTAGTTCTCTATGTTGAAGTTGGGTTGGATTGTTTATCCTCTGAATCCCTCTTTTTGCACACTAATGATGGTAACGATTTATATTAAAAATAACAGATTTTACTTAAATTTATTATAAAAGTGTCATGGTTAATGATTGATTATAACTACTTCAACTGAACATAAATAATATTAATTTTGACATTAAGTCACGTCTTTCATTTTTCAGAGAGTCGAAAAAAAAATCAAAGAAAAAGCAGAGTTTTTGATAAATAATATTAACTAGTCTGTTTTCTGTAGCCCAGTAATCAATTCTTCCTAGTTTTTCGAAACGAGAATATGAAGTCCTTAATTTTCCAGTGAAGAATATTGTAGCTCTGCTTTAAATTTATCTCCTACTGTGGCATATAAACTGATAGGCTCCTGTCAGACCTCTGTGGCAAGCAGCTGCTTGAGGGGGTATTTATATTTATTTATTCCGTCCCGTGGCCGAGTGGTTAGCGCGCTTGGCTACTGATCTACGGGACCTGGGTTCGAGCCCCGGGTAAGGTATGGATGTTCGTGTTGTTTTCTGCTGAGGTCCTGCCATCCTCTCAGACCTTATACTACAGCACATTGGATCGTGTGAGCTCACAAAAACCTGGATCGTGTGAGCTCACAAAAACCTGGATCGTGTGGGCTCACTCAGGGAAATATTGAGCGTGTGCAGTTACCGTTCACAGCAAACTGGAGCGTGTGCAGTAACTGCACACGCTCCAGTTTGCTGTGAACGGTAACTGGAGCGTGTACAGTTGCTGTACACGCTCCAGATATTTTTCCTGAATTCTGTAATCACGTGACACATAGGTTGCCAGATCACTAATTTCTAAAACAATCGTTGCCAGATATTTTTTCTCAATTCTGTAATCAACCATAGTGTTCGGATACTTTTTTGAACAACTGTAGGTGGTCATATTATTTTGATACTAGATCGTGTGGGCTCACTCAGGGAAATATTGAGCGTGTGCAGTTACCGTTCACAGCAAACTGGAGCGTGTGCAGGAACTGCACACGCTCCAGTTTGCTGTGAATGGTAACTGGAGCGTGTACAGTTGCTGTACACGTTCCTGAGGTCCTGCAATCCTCTCAGACCTTCTACTATGGCTTATAAACTGACAGACTCCTGTCAGACCTCTGTGTAAAGCAGCTGCTTGAGGGGGTATTTATTTTTATTTATTCCGTTTAGTATTGAGCTACATCCATCTTATATATTGCTCCCCATTGTTTACAATTCGTGTCCACATCATCTTTGTGGCATGAGGAAATCAAATCTTTGCTCAAATGAGCGCCAGACTGGATGGATCAGAAATGAGTGACAACCACAGCCAAGCACTTTTTTTTTATAGTAAACCTAATTTATAAGCTAGTGATCAGGCAATTTTTTCTTATTACCCCTCAAACAGTTGTTTGCCACACTATATTACCTGTAGTATATAGTAGTAGCCTGTCACTATATTACACCATAGAGGCTATACATAAAAGAGATCTTTGAAGAAAGAAAAATCTCTTTATGCATTGCAAAATTTTCATGTACCGATCATTTCATGACATTCTCTTATATGAGTTCTGAAACAGGTGGGGGGCGGGAGTGGCTCAGTCGGTAGCGCGCCAGGCTTGTAATCTGTAGTTCCCAGGTTCGAGTCCCAGCTGGGTCAGCGTTGAGATTTATCTCCGCAAAATTCCCCCCCTCCCCCTGCCCACGGTCAGTAGGGGACACCGATGGGCTTGGAAAGGCCGCCGTCCGTCGGATGGGACGTTAAGCCGTGGCCTCGTGTGTGGGAGAGCCATACCTTGTGCACGTTAAAGAACACGCTGGATGGCCTTGACGGGAGGCTACCATCTGTCTCCCAACAGCCGTTCCAGTGGGTCCCCTTCCCAACCTTCTCTGAGCCTTCGGGGTCCATGTGACCTGGCCATTTAGCCCATGGTGTGCAAAAAAGTGCCGCTCAGAGGTAAAACAACCCAACCCTTACACCAGGGCCACTGCTTTACATCCTATTCCAGAGATGTGCTTTCCAAACCATTCCGTGTCCCCTTTCTCAACGAGGGCAGAAAGCAGAGAAAATCCTCAATGCTAACATAGTTGGGACTGGAATTTGGAAACTGCAGATTACGAGCCTGGCGCGCTACCAACTGGGCCAACCCACATCTCTCATCATCATCTCCCTGTATACTGGATCCATATATGAAATAGTTGCTGATCCTAATCATCGCAGGTGGCTAAACCTCATTCAGATTATAACTGGCGACACTAAATTAGCCTGAATCACGAACATTCTGCTGGTCTAATAATAATAGTCTTATTGATAATTATACACTACTGTTAAATTACTACTTAATATTAATTACTACCTTAAACACTTTTGAAATATACTGTCTTCCTCTAAACCTATCAGACCCTAAGCCCCAGTGATTTGTTACTGGAAATTTTACTAGTGTTGATGAATCTCAGTTTAAAATTCGCGAAATCAAAGAGATAAGAAAACTGTTGTGTCTTCCGCTTTTGAAGAAGTTTTCGAAGCATTCCAACACTGAACTGAAATGAAAGTAACCAGATACATACTGTTATACACAGATAAATTTAATAATATATTTATTATATCCTTGGATCAAATTAATGTTTCACAAGACCGATGCTTTTTGAAGTGCACTAATGTGTACAATGTAGCAACCAATTATATTTCGAAACTGAACTACATAATAATGGTGACCTATAGATTGCAGAGTTGGCTTCCAAGCAGAGCCCCTTTAATTTTGCCTAGTACAATGCTGACAACAAATTGCAGAAAGAAGAAATTTCTGAATATATAAATCTTATCCGTGGTACATCTTCAAACATCTTGAAGTTAATCCGTTGAAAGAGCTAGAGTACTTTCTTATTGACTCTGCTTGCAATGAGAAGAAAATCAAAGTATTAGCTTTGTATAGGATGGCCATATGTCCAGGTTTCCGGAGACATATGGCCATCCTATATGTCCTAATATGTGTCCTATATATCCTAAATTCGACACGGAAAAATGTAAAAGTGAGTAGGTGGGGGCAAGAGACTGAATTCCCAATGCATTATAACATTTCCCCCTCCGTTTTACGGTCTTTAAAAAAATTCTTGAAAAATGCATGAAATGTAAATAAGTTTAATAATTTACTGTCTCTATTACCATTATTAGCATTCTTAAGGAGAGAAAATGTCCCCTTTCGAAAGCCCCCCCCCCCCCCCCCCCCTAGATCCGGCCTTGTGTGCAATAATGGATAAAATTTATTCTACATGAAAAAGATGTGCTGCTTTTTAACATTATTTTATGACAAGTAATCCTTCAGATTGAATTTTTAGAAGTACCCGGACCTTTTTCTTTAAATTCTGGTCACTCTTAAAAAAATCAGTCCTTGAGGCAGAATTTTTCAAAAGTCCCCGAATCTTCCTTAAATCTTGTCACTCTAAGTTTATTCTATCATAGTGCAATAATATTAAGACATGTGTCTAGGCCTATGTCCTAAAGATTCAAACCAGTGTGATCACATATAATATGCAGCTTAAAAAAAATTTCAGTGCTCTTTATTTTAACAGCAGGTTTTACCCTAAAATTTGCAATCCACCAAATTATAACTTAATCATTCAATAAATTTTGCGTATTATGTATGTGTTGCAAGCATACATATAAATCCTCATGAATCCAAGGGCTACAGAGGTCGAAAAAGCAAAAAAGAGTGCTTTCAAAATATTGCAAACTAAGGATATTTTTTCTTCGGATATGAAATTTTGCTTCGGAATGTATTTTCAGTGAGTCAGCCATTTTGAGAATCTCGTTTCATCACCCATTTCGTCTGAAATAGAAATTCACCCTTTTCCTACGATGTATTAGTTCAAAAATAAGCTTTCACTTAATTTAAAAATATTGTTGGAGTCGACTCAATTTTAAAAGTTAACAACCAATGCATCTTCCGAAAAAATGAAATATAAATTAAGGAAATGGCTAGAAGTAATAACGGTGTTCTCACTAAATGCTAGAATTTTTCATACATAATGAAATATTATTTCATTAAACTGAATTAATTTTGTTCAATGGTAAAATATTTTCATAACTTTGCAGTATTAATTCATTTTTAAACGTAATTCTTTTCAATTAAAACAAGTTTCAGTTACATTAAGTTCACAGACACAAGGCTACAGAATTACAATACCTGTCAGTTATTTCGATTTTACTGTATAAAATGATATCTTCACCATATTCTACACTTACTTAAATTAAGCAGAGTCACTAAACAGATGAAAAACTCCGAATTATTAGAAAATAAATCGTAAGGAATCTATGTCTCTTCAAATTATAAATATCAAAACGAAAGTTAAGATGTAATATTTTCAGCTATCATAAACATAACTTTTGTCTGTCGACTGTAGGCCAACTTTTTTAGGAATCGTTTTTATCGAAAGATTAAACAGAATTACCTGGGCTGTAAATAATAACCACAGTATATTATGAACTAAAAATACAACGTTAAATTAAAGAAATTGCTTTAAAAAGAATATAATTTTTAAGAATACTTTGTTTCGCTTTCTCTCTCATGCATTTCATTTTCTGCAAGAGTCACTTTCTGGTGATTCTTGATGCTCGAATAGATGCTAAGGTTGGGAGATCGTAGAGGCTGCAGGATATTTTCCTAGAATTCTTCGAACGTGATGGTGGAGATATTCTCAAAACGGGAAGTTTCAGTTTTGGATAATTGACGATATTGTTGAGTCGCGACCTTGCCATTTTTATGGACATCATTGCTCTTCTGAATTGTAAGGCTCGATACACTGAAGAGACTGGAGACAATTCGCTGATGATATCATCAGGAATCTAAATGAGAGAAAGAAGAAAATCTTGATTATTGAATAATTGCAATGTCTCGCTAGGAATTATCAGAAGAGTTAATAATTGAAGAGTACTTTTTGATGTCTTGAATAGTTATAATTAGTCGAGGAACCAGGATTTTTGTAATGGAAAATTTTAAAACGCTTCTTAACATTTTACTTTTCAAATAGCATTGATAATAATATGCATGGCTCTTCTTAGGGTGGCCACACATCCCGGTTTAGCCAGAAAAATCTCGGATTTAGAAGCTATCCCATCCGGTTTAGTATTCGTCCCGGTTAAAAATTCCTGTTACCTTCATTTATAAATAAAAAATAAATAATTCAGTCAGTTAAGTCAGTTATCGCCTGCTGTGTTATTGACACTTGCTTTAAACTTAGTCAATTTTTTGTGGGGTTATATGTTCGAGAAGAAATATTCCAGTTTCAGTCAGCTGAAGTCAGAACACTTTCCAAACTATCCTGGTTCCAGTCTGGGCAGGTTTTCACAAATTGAAATCTGGATACAGAAACATATGGACCACTACACTCGTGCACACGGGCCCAAGGTTTAAAGTCCCTCCGACGATTGGTGACCATTTGAAACTGATCTCCCCCTGCTGACATAGGGTTGGTAGTGGAGAAAATCTCAAGGCCCAGTGGAGACTCCAAAATGGAAACATCAGATTAGAACTTGGCTCTCCACTGGCTGAACGAAACCAACAACTGACCTATGTCCCCAACACTCATGCAGTCAAAAGTTTTAGATATTGGCGAAACTTCATTATTAGATAATTATTTGTCTCTATGGGAAGGTGTTGGACTTTTTCGGTTAGAAGTTTTCCTTTTCCCTTTGAAAGTTTTCTATATCTTTTCATGTCTCATTGTTACATGATTCTCCAGAATTCCAAATTCCATTACAAACGGTTGATTTTAGAAACGGTATTAATATTAATAATACAAAGACATGCCTTTGAAATTGTTCTAAAACTTGCCATTATTATTATTCACCTAGAAAGCGATGCATTCTGAGATAATTCATAACCTAGATAATCCTCGATTCAGAGTGTTATCAGTTTCCGACCCATCTTAGTACACTGTAACATGACACTATTTTATACAAGGAATGTTGAAGCCATAAGTGAGAAATCTGAATTCAATTGAAATGACGGCTGATGTGGGAAGACAAAAATCTATAACAACAAAAGATTTTTGTCTGTTTGTGGCAGACGTAAATCATCGATTAATTGATGTAGATGCTTCAAATTTTAACAGAGTTTAACAGATCGTCCAGGTTGCAGTGCCAAATTTCAAGTCGAAATCGAAAAAGGGAACTTACCATACTATTCTTACTGTTACCATACTACTATATGCTATACCAGTTATGGTTATCATGCTATTCCTACCGAAAACATAAGTCAAAATAACATTTAAATCTGCTGCAGTTGCCAGATTCCCCACATTTCCAAAGGCGTTATTACTTTAAGGTTTCCCATTGCAGCTGGGGACTCCAATTTTTTAACCCAACAACGGGTCAATCAGGGGAAATTCACACAGGAAATTTGGGACTGTTCAGTCGAGTACACCACGAACCCCAGGATATCCAAATCTGTAGAAATAACTCAATAAATTGCGAAGAAACAACGGACGTCTGTGCAGCAACCTGAGCAACGCTGAAAAATTCTTCAAGTTAAATATGTGCTAAAGGGTTTGAGGGGAGGGGAGGCAGAACTCACAAAAGTAACCATTAGTGCAGTTAAAAACAGAATATACGGATTAAAACTGAGGCCCAGGCAGCACTGGATGTCGTTCAACTTGTCTTTAATAATAAAAAGTGATGTCTGTTTGTGACAGCCATAACGCAAAGGAAAAATGTGCTAGAAGCTTCATTCCTTTTAAAAAGGGTTTTTGGTTGTCGTCCAAGTTGCAGTTGCCAGTTATAAGTTGAAATCAACAAAAATCGACATCCAACAGAGGTGCTTGCTAAAATTATTTACCTTAGGAGTGATTTCATTTTTCAGAGTTGGCAACGTGGCATTTAATCGGTTTTCCTCTATTATAATATCAGCATCTATACATACGTGTTGAATCTATGCTACTCACAAAATTAAACTTACTGAAGTGAAAATCAGAATATACAGATTTCATTTTAAAAGTGAGACTGGGCAGCCCCAGGTACAGTAAAATTAATAGATATAATAAAGGAGAACTAAATAGTGCACCACTTGCATTTTCCTGCTGACATCTTCGGACCAAAATTGTTTTAATCGTGATCCAAGTTTGCCACCAAAATGGCGGTCTTTCAGTTAGTACTAACGTTTGCATTAGTCAAATTTTTGTAGTTTGCATTCACAGTAAATTATGTTAATTTCATCAATATTTCTAGTAGTTTGCATTCACAGTAAATTATGTTAATTTAATTTCATTATCGTTGATCTAATGCCCTTTAATATTTTGGTTCATCAGCAAGATGGTAATATCTTAGGCTACCATTAATTGCTCTCCAATAAAGGTGTGGAAGGAAGCAATAAATCTTTTTTGCAATCAGTTATATTTTGCCTTTTAAAATCCACTGTTTAATAGACAGCCGATTTCTATTTTGGTTATATACCTAATGCTGGCATGGTTGGAACTCCAACCTGGGCACTGCAGATTATGAATTTGGGGCGCTACTTAAAAAGCCAACACCCGCTTTCCATTCGACGGGAAATTTTAATAATTTTCACATATCGGAGAATACAAAGCTTGGTACTGTTTGCATGGTTCTACTCCTCCTCCATGTTGCATAGTGTATATTATAAATTAAAATGAAAAACCACATATAATAGCCGTAATTCCTGGGTCAATGCACTCAAATGAGTTCATTGGTAACATGAAATGTGTTTCCCTGTAGTTCAGCAGGTACTTGAGTGATCGGTCTCAAATTTGGTGAGATGGTCCCACTTAGTTTTAGCCCTGCTGGGCTAACAAATTAAGTTCCCTAGCTGCTGTGGGTCGTGAGTAATTCCTCCGAAAGTGTCTGAAATTTCTTTGGGGGGGGGGGGGGGGCGCTGCCGTCGCCTACCTTGCGAATGGAGTAATAAATACCGAAGACAGTTGTAACTGCTTGGATATTAGGAGCTATCCCGTACTGGAGGTCGTTAACAGTAGATTTGGGTTCGGTTGTTTTACCTCTGAGCGGCACTTTTTTGCACACCATGGGCTAAATGGCCAGGTCACATGGACCCCGAAGGCTCAGAGAAGGTTTGGGGAGGGGACCCACTGGAACAGCTGTTGGGAGACAGCTGGTAGCCTCCCGTCAAGGCCATCCAGCGTGTTCTTTAACGAGCACAGGGTATGGCTCTCCCGCGCACGGGGCCACGGCTTAACGTCCCATCCGACGGACGGCGGCCTTTCCAAGCCCATCGGTGTCCCCTACTGACCGTGAGCAGGGCGGGGAATTTTGCGGAGATAAATCTCAACGCTGACCCAGCTGGGACTCGAACCTGGGAACTACAGATTACGAGCCTGGAGTTAACAGTGGAAAGCTGTGAATGAACTTATCGATAGGAAGAGTTATTAATGGACATACGTTTCGCATCAAACATTCTAATACTAAATGATCCTTGATTGCTAATTTTTTGTTTACAATTTTTGTTGAGTTTAAAGCAGCTTCTCCATAGAGAATTTCATTGTTCACGGCGAAAAATTAAGTTCGTTTCTAATTCTGCAACTGTCGTTGGACTTCGTTTGGATCACTGACCAAAACAGAAGGCTTGATACTTTTGATGTATCTTAGTAAGATACGTACTATATGATCTAATACAGTTAAAATGAGGCTCAAAGAAAGAATAAGTCACCTTTGAGTAAATCTTTTGAGTAAATCAGGTCTGGGAAGGACCATAGCAGAGTGTATCTTAAACAGGTACACTTTGCCATGGTCCTTACAGACCTGTTCCCATCGATTTGGTCTGGAATCCTATTGGACGATAACTCTTCAGAGGCATTCTTGCTCCTAAGTTACAAGAGCTGCAAGCACTTATATGTTCTTCATGTACCTACACTCGAAAATGTTTCATCCGTATGGAGCCCATTCATGGTCTGCGATGTTTGCCATTAGAATGATTGCAGGTGCTTCACTAAAAGACTGTCAAGTTTACTTCGACATGCGAACAAAGGCTAACAAATCTCAATACCCATTCATTCGAATTGATACTTGAATTTGATCGACAAACATGCCAAAAGCTGATTTAAGAGACAACTCACCAACACCAGAAGAAACTATATGTCTATTAACATTCCACTGGCCAAGAGAAACTAAATGAAAATACCAATCTTTCGTATGTAGAGATTCCCCACCCTGCCCATGGTCAGTAGGGGACACCGATGGGCTTGGAAAGGCCGCCGTCCGTCGGATGGGACGTTAAGCAGTGGCCCCTTGTGTGGGAGAGACATACCCTGGGCGCGTTAAAGAACACGCTGGATGGCCTTGACGGGAGGCTACCATCTGTCTCCCAACAGCTGTTCCAGTGGGTCCCCTCCCACAACCTTCTCTGAGCCTTCGGGGTCCATGTGACCTGGCCATTTAGCCCATGGTGTGCAAAAAAGTGCCGCTCAGAGGTAAAACAACCCAACCCAAAATTCGTATGTAGAGCAGGGAGGGTTTACAACGAACTTCCGAGGGACGTGGTGCTTTCGTCTACATTACACAGTTTCAGCAGAAACCATTTCTTCAATGCTTCAGATTTGAAATCTGGTAATGAACTTTGTTGCAACAAATGTTAACTATTATTGTACGGTCTTGTGCTTTGTATTTTTCTTCTTACAAGTCAACAGGGAAGAAGTAAGAGTGCCAATCTCCATCTGACCCTTCTGTTTATTCAGTTATATGAAAAATTAAGTATTATTATCTCCGAGCCATTCTGAGTTTGAGCTATATCCGAATAAGGCATGGATGTTCGTGTTGTTTTTCTGCTGAGGTCCCACCATCCTCACAGACCTTCTACTATGGCGTATAAATTGACAGGCTCCTGTCAGACCTCTGTGACAAGCAACTGCTTGAGCGAGTATTTATTTTGCTGTCCCGTGACTGAGTGGTTAGCGCACTTGGCTACTGATCTAAGTGACCTGGGTTCGAGCTCCGAATAAGGCATGGATGTTCGTGTTGTTTTTCTGCTGAGGTCTCACCATCCTCACAGATCTTCTACTATGGCAAAAAAATTGGCAGGCTGCTGTCAGACCTCTGTGGCAGGAAGCTGATTGAGGGGGTATTTTTTTATTATCACCGAGGACACGATTGATGGTCTGATTTATAGTATGCCTCACCATCCCAACACTTGTATCGCAACCCCAAGTGGGCATACTGCTGCTGAATAAAGGCCAATGTTTTGTATATTTCTCCAATTTCAGTCCTCGCTTCTCAGAATATCCCTCAAACATGTACGCGACTACATGGAATTTCCTTTAAAATTCATGGTATTGCAATTGCCATTTTGCATAGTGTACCGTGGCCCAGTGGTTAGCATGCTTGGCTACCGATCTAAGGGACCTGGGTTCGAGCCCCAGATAAAGCATGGATGTATGTGTCGTTTTTCTGCTGAGGTCCTGCCATCCTCTCAGACCTTCTACTATGGCATATAAACTGACAGGCTCCTGTCAGACCTCTGTGGTAAGCAGCTGCTTGAGGGGGTATTTATTTATTTTGGAGCCGTCCCATGGCCGAGTGGTTAGCACGCTTGGCTACTGATCTAAGGTTCGAGCCCCGGGTAAGGCATGGTTGTGTGTTGTTGTTTTTCTGCTGAGGTCCTGCCATCCTCTCAGACCTTCTACTACAGCACATTGGATCGTGTGAGCTCACAAAAACCTGGATCGTGTGGGCTCACTCACGGAAATATTGAGCGTGTGCAGTTACCGTTCACAGCAAACTGGAGCGTGTGCAGTAACTGCACACGCTCCAGTTTGCTGTGAACGGTAACTGGAGCGTGTACAGTTGCTGTACACGTTCCTGAGGTCCTGCCATCCTCTCAGATCTCCTACTATGGCATATAAACTGACAAGCTCCTGTCAGACCTCTGTGGCAAGCAGCTGCTTGAGGGGGTATTTATTTATTTATTTTTATTAATATAAACCTCTCGTGTTCTCTAGTTTGTTAAAAAACTGAATCCCGATTTCATTCTTATATGAGGGAGAGAGGCAAGTAAATCCATTTCCTGTCCCCAGACATCTCGGAAAAAAGTTGTCCATGGACTGTTCATAGGTTAACTTTTAACACTCATTACCTAAAATTGTTAAAACGCAAAATACTTTTTTGAAACCTAATTTCTAACCATTTTTTTAGAAACCATTCAGCCGTGAATGAAGAAGCTAGGGAAAGGGATATTTCTGATTGGACAGGCAGTCCATCATTATCGAAGATTGGAAGTTTACGACTAAGGAGTTAAATGAACACATTAATGTTATTTTTCTAATATATATATACTATTTTAACCACTTAATAGTCAGTTTTTAATTCCGGCCAATTTAATTCACAGTTAATTCAATAAGGATTTACTCAACTCGCCGTTTCTTGAGTCCCAGCTGGGTCAGCGTTGAGATTTATCTCCGCAAAATTCCCCGCCCTGCCCACGGTCAGTAGGGGACACCGATGGGCTTGGAAATGCCGCCGTCCGTCGGATGGGACGTTAAGCCGTGGCTCCGTGTGTGGGAGAGCCATACCCTGTGCACGTTAAAGAACACGCTGGATGGCCTTGACGGGAGGCTACCATATGTCTCCCAACAGCTGTTCCAGTGGGTCCCCTCCCCCAACCTTCTCTGAGCCTTCAGGGTCCATGTGACTTGGTCATTTAGCCCATGGTGTGCAAAAAAGTGCCGCTCAGAGGTAAAACAATCCAATCCAATCTGTTTCTTGAAATGTATAAATCTCTCACACCAAAAGGTTTAATGGAGCATTTTTCTTATATCTGAGAACAAGCTTTCTATCCAAACAATAATGTATAAGAGTGTCCAAGTGTTATCTTCTCTAATTTTGATCTATTAAGTAAATGTTTCAACCCAACTAGTTAGCAGCATATGATGTGAGGGGTCAGCTTTTTATTAACCCTTTCAGTACCATAGCAACCCAAAATGGCCGAAATTTTAAATGGATTCATCCAGTCAATGCTATTCCTCCTCTTCACTACTCCTACCTGCAGTTGGACAGTTCGGGGCCTATATGACAGGCTCCTGTCAGACCTTGCAGAGGGTTGGGTTGAGTTGTTTTACCTCTGAGCGGCACTTTTTTTGCACGCCATGGCTAAATGGCCAGGTCACATGGACCCCGAAGGCTCAGAGAAGGTTGGGGGAGGGGACCCACTGGAACAGCTGTTGGGAGACAGATGGTAGCCTCCCGTCAAGGCCATCCAGCGTGTTCTTTAACGTGCACAGGGTATGGCTCTCCCGCACACGGGGCCACGGTTTAACGTCCCATCCGACGGACGGCGGCCTTTCCAAGCCCATCGGTGTCCCCACTGACCGTGGGCAGGGCGGGAAATTTTGCGGAGATAAATCTCAAAGCTGATCCAGCTGGGACTCGAACCTGGGAACTACAGATTACGAGCCTGGTGCGCTACCGACTGAGCCCCCCCCCCCACCTTGCAGAGGAAAAGTGCTGTCAGAAAAAACCTTGCTGTCAGAAAATGCGGAGAAAGGGTTAATATCATTATAAAAAATGGTGAAAGCGTGACTTTTTTTAATGATCTTAACAGCCATTCAATACTCAGGTACAGTCGCTCAAAAAAGTATCCGAACACTAGGGTTGATTACAAAATTCAGAAAAAATATCTGGCAACGTTTTTTTTAGAAATTAGTGATCTGGCGACCTTCGTGTCACGTGACACGAATTTTGCCAGATCACTAATTTCTAAAACAAATCGTTGCCAGATGTTTTTTCTGAATTTTGTAATCAACCCTAGTGTTCGGATACTTTTTTGAGCGACTGTACTTCTTCCGTATCTTGTTAATATATGCTATAATCCAGTTTGGAAGGATAAAAGGCTACTGGGAATAGAGCTAAAGATCTTTTTGGCAAGGCGTAATCTTTGTGGATAGTTTCTAAATCAGAGATGACACATTTCATGTCCTTGAGCTTGGTCAAGGTACCTTCAGCTGTCCAAAGAGCATAATTTAACAAACACAAATTATTATTGATAACAGTAGGGTAATTTTCTTTCTGTTGTTTGTCCGAAAAACAAGCTGAGTTTCATAATAATCAAGTCTAAAGCATGTGCATCTTCTGTATAGAATGGGGAGGGGGTGGCTCAGTCAGTGGCGCGCCCAGGCTCGTAATCTGTAGTTCCCAGGTTCGAGTCCCAGCTGGGTCAGCTTTGAGATTTATCTCCGCAAAATTTCCCGCCCTGCCCACGGTCAGTAGGGGACACCGATGGGCTTGGAAAGGCCGCCGTCCGTCGGATGGGACGTTAAGCCGTGGCCCCGTGTGCGGGAGAGCCATACCCTGTGCACGTTGAAGAACACGCTGGATGGCCTTGACGGGAGGCTACCGTCTGTCTCTCAACAGCTGTTCCAGTGGGTCCCCTCCCCCAACCTTCTCTGAGCCTTCGGGGTCCATGTGACCTGGCCATTTAGCCCATGGTGTGCAAAAACAGTGCACGCTCAGAGGTAAAACAACCCAACGCAATCTGTATAGAATTAGGTCCAAGAGTGGTGACATGAAATATTAGACCTGCAGGAGCAGATATTCCATTTGTGTACAACACGAGTTAATAGAAAGATAAAATATCTTATTTTGAGTTGGGTATCTAACTTAATTCTTTAAATCAATGTTTCTCAATCAGTGTACATGGAACACTAGCGTTTCGTTGGCAATTACCAAATGTTGAGCGAAATGTTCAATTTTTCCACAAAAAAGAAAGAAGCTTTAATGTAAACTCTGTTTTCCCAAACTTTTTCTTGTTTATTGAAGAATTGGGTAATAAAATGACTCAGAGGAGCAAGGTGCGCGGACTCTCGCTTACATCTGGGGTGACATCAACAATGGAGAAGTTTTCGGCTCCCGCAAGTACATGGCGATTGGTCCACAATTTGGTGTGGTGGTCCCCACTTGCGCCTCTGTGCTTGAAGTTTATACATCAGATTCCTAGATGAGGCCAGGCTCGTAATCTGTAGTTCCCAGGTTCGAGTCCCAGCTGGGTCAGCGTTGAGATTTATCTCCGCAAAATTCCCCGCCCTGCCCACGGTCAGTAGGGGACACCGATGGGCTTGGAAAGGCCGCCGTCCGTCGGATGGGACGTTAAGCCGTGGCCTCGTGTGCGGGAGAGCCATACCCTGTGCACGTTAAAGAACACAATGGATGGTCTTGATGGGAGGCCACCATCTGTCTCCCAACAGCTGTTCCAGTGGGTCCCTTCCCACAACCTTCTCTGAGCTTTCGGGGTCCCTGTGACCTGGCCATTTAGCCCATGGTGTGCAAAAAAGTGCCGCTCAGAGGTAAAACAACCCAACCCAACCTAGATGGGGAGGGTCGCAACTAAACCCGCCAAAAGTGTCTGATGTTGTTCTGATGAATGAATATGATCTGGAAAATGCAGAAAGCAGCTATACATTGTAAAGATAGTAGTGTAATGGCATCATGGTTTGGGGATGAGGTGCGTTGGGTTCTGATATAAAAGCAGTCATGTATAAGAGACGTGGACTTACTTGAACTTTGCAGCGTATCCAGTACACCATTCAATGCTAGTGTTGTTTCCCAATGGCGATGGTATCGTTCACGAAAATATTGCATTATGTACCTTGAGACGACTTCACTAGCTAACTCCCCAGATCTTAGCCAATTGAAAGTCTGTGGGCTGTTGTTGAATCTAATGGGCTGATACAGCAGTGGTCGCCTTTACTCAACTAAGGTGTGCTGAAAAGCTAGCACACACTAATAAGTACTCGTCACCTTCATCAGAACAAAGATCACCATGGATTACATTCTCGTGCTTTCTCTTTCAATCAAAGCACACCTACCAGCAACTGATGCATCGGATCCTGGTATTGCCGTCCATATCTATTGGGGGAGAACATCAGAGAGTTTTTTCTCTGCTTGTTAATGACGTCTGTTAACACCCTAGCAGTTTTCTGCAAAGATCATTTCCTTTCTTAATAGTTTAGCTCCTTATACAGAAATGCCAACCACAAATCTGAACAAATGCAAAGAAGCAAAGAAGAGGCAATTAGCTCAAGCGGGTGCCCTGGGCTAATTGCCTCTTCCGCTCAGTAAACATATTGCCGGGTTGGGTTGTTTTACCTCTGAGCGGCACTTTTTTGCACACCACGGTCTAAATGACCAGGTCACAAGGACCCTGAAGGCTCAGAGAAGGTTGGGGGAGGGGACCCACTGGAACAGCTGTTGGGAGACAGATGGTAGCCTCCCGTCAAGGCCATCCAGCGTGTTCTTTAACGTTGGGTTGTTTTACCTCTGAGCGGCACTTTTTTTGCACACCATGGGCTAAATGGCCAGGTCACATGGACCCCGGAGGCTCAGAGAAGGTTGGGGGAGGGGACCCACTGGAACAGCTGTTGGGAGACAGATGGCAGCCTCCCGTCAAGGCCATCCAGCGTGTTCTTTAACGTGCACAGGGTATGGTTCTCCCGCACACGGGTCCACGGCTTAACGTCCCATCCGACGGACGGCGGCCTTTCCAAACCCATCGGTGTCCCCTACTGACCGTGGATAGGGCGGGGAATTTTGCGGAGATAAATCTCAACGCTGACCCAGCTGGAACTCGAATCTGGGAACTACAGATTACGAGCCTGGCGCGCTACCGACTGAGCCACCCCCGCCCCATATTGCCGGCCGATGCGTTTACTGCTAAATCATCATTGGTCATTCAGTCACTTCGTATTCTGCGAGGTGTTTGAGCCCGAATAAGGCTCTACACAGTGTGAGATGGGCGGTCATAATTAAATGGAATAAGAAACCTTTAAGTTTTCGGGAATTCTTCGTAGAGCAAGAGTGGCCAACCTGTGACTTGCACAGGTCTTGTTGGATGCAGGCCTTCTAATTTTTATAATTTTCCAAATTTTAATCTTCCTGGGTGACTTTTAAATACAACACTGTGTGGCAAGTGATACATTTCTGACGTAATATGTAACATATTGCACAAAACGGTTAACGCCCTTGGTCAAAAATTTTAAAGGTTCAGTATTTCTATGTCAGTCTAAAGTACATCCTCCAGAAATATTTTAGAGGTATGATGTTAATTTTTCATGAGTGAGATTTATTTCCATTGATCACAACGAATTAAATGTGTGTTCCAAGAAAACGTCAACTGCTTCTATGTATTCAAATTGCATATACATAGGTGGATCAGAAAGTAAGGTTAGGTTGGGTTGTTTTACCTCTGAACGGCACTTTTTTGCACACCATGGGCTAAATGGCCAGGTCACATGGACCCCGAAGGCTCAGAGAAGGTTGGGGGAGGGGACCCACTGGAACAGCTGTTGGGAGACAGATGGTAGCCTCCTGTCAAGGCCATCCAGCGTGTTCTTTAACGTGCACAGGGTATGGCTCTCCCGCACACGGAACCATGGTTTAACGTCACATCCGACGGACGGCAGCCTTTCCAAGCCCATCGGTGTCCCCTACTGACCGTGGGCAGGGCGGGGAATTTTGCGGAGATAAATCTCAACGCTGACCCTTGGAACTACAGATTGCGAGCCTGGCGCGCTACCGACTGAGCCACCCCCTCCCGAAAGTAAGGTTACAAGGTCAATATATCACAAAGGAAATCCTGAGGACATAGGAGAACTCTAAATATATATTGTAGTGCACCCGATAGGCAACACAGCAGGGTTTACAGACGCATGCTTGTGTAGTAGCGGAGATGTCGCAGTTCAAAGTGGCTACGAGGTTGCAAAGCAGTCCGAGCTGTTATTCGCTTTCTGTGGGTGAGGAAAGTTAATGCAATCATAATCCACTGACAGCTCGTTGAAGTGTATGGGGAAAGTGTGATGTTGCTCAACACGTCACCTAAAGGTGTCAGGGATTTTCGGCAGGAAGGGATACTGCACGAGACGACAATCGCAGTGGACATCCCAGTAGTTCCACAACGGAAATGAATGCAGCACGCATACAGTCCTGATCTAGCTCCATGCGATTTCCACTTCTTTCCACACTTGAAAGATCACTTGGGAGGACTTCGTTTCACATCAGATGAAGAGGTGCAACGTGCGTTGCATCACTAGGGACAGGACTTTTATGCTGATGGAATAAATAAGCTCATTACATGTAGCAACAAGTGTTTGAATATTTGTGGTGATTCTGTTGAAAAATAATGTATTGGCGGAGGTTGCACTTTGTATAGTTAGCTGTGTACATTACAGATATTGGATATGATATATCGACCTTGTAGCCTTACTTTCTGATTCACCCACGTATATACACATTACAATTAGAATAGGAATCCTGTTAATTCTGGTTCTAAGCAGCTGATACTAAAATGCACAAGGATCTTCGATTTAATAAATTTTACCTAGTTTCAATTTGAATTAACGAACTGTTTTGTGGGTCCTAGTATTCAGTAATATTTCAGTTCAAATTAGTTTCGTGGGAGGCATTCCCAGTCAATACTAGTTTTAACTGATTCCCCTTATACGAAAAGAGATTGAGCTCTCGTTTTCTCTAAGAAAGACAGTTTAAAAATATTCTAGAATATTAGAAATTTAAGAAATTTTTTGTTACTTATTTTTATACTGTAAGGTGCTGTGGAAGTTAGAGTTGCAAGAATTTCTTTGGATTTTTTTTTTCACACATTCATCATTTGTAAAAAAGTTTTTTATTTTCACAATTATATCGATAAAATCCCTGGTTTGTCAATAAAACTACTTTTCTTGTTGTTCCTCTTAACGATAATTCTTTCCCTGCACATCATCCACAGACGAAAAATGGGTGCTTATAAAAAAATGGGTGCATAATGTACACATGGGTTTCACCCGATGGGCTGCATAAGAATATGATTGATTATATATTAATTAACAGCAAATGGGCTAGTTCTGTTAGAAATACCAGGGCATATAGGGGAGCTGAAATGGGATCTGACCATTACCTTGTTAAAAGTGTCTTGCAACTTAAACTTAAAAAGTGTTGTGCTAGAGTTAAAAAATTTACTTTTAATACTGAAGCTCTGAAAGATCCAGTTATAGCCAAAGCTTACCATGATAGGTTACTTAGTCATTATGACAGTCATGGTATGCTTACTACTGAAGTTGATGAAGAATGGGATCATTTTAAACAGGCTTTTTTGGACACTAACAGTACTCTTTTAGGAAAAAAGGAGCAGAAGAGTCAGACTTATCTGACTGATAAGGCACTTGAGCTTATTTTGGAAAGAAAGAACTGCAGGAATGTCTTTAATCAATACCCTACTAGTCCTAATAGAAAGCATTACAGAGAACTTAATAAACGTGTAAAAGATCAGTTAGCTGCTGATAAGAATCTTTGGCTTGATGGTTTGGCTGACAAAGCCGAGGAAGCAGTTAGACAGCACAACAGCAGAGAGCTGTACCAGATAGTTAATGTTTTGTGTGGTAGAAAACGGACAGGTATACAGGGATTGAAGGATAAACAAGGTAAGGTTATAGAAGGTGAGGATTCTGTCATGGCTAGGTGGGCTGAGCATTTCAGTGATATTCTAAACAATGTGGTTAGTTCTATTCCCATTGTTTGCAATGATGATAGATGCATTGGTGGCTTTAATGATCTTCCTATATCACAGTCTGAAGTTAGTTTGGCTATTTTTAAACTTAAACTACATAAATCCCCAGGGGTAGATGAAATTACTACAGAAATGCTCAGAGCTGGGAATGTGTCGGTTACCACTTGGATGACTGAAATTCTGAATACCTTTTATGATAAAGGCATGGTTCCTAAGGATTTTACCAGAACTACTGTTATCCCTATTTTCAAAAAAGGTGATCGCAGTTCTTGTGATAACTATAGGGGTATCAGCATATTCTCTGATAACGGGAAACTAGATGCTTTACAAACAAGGGAACAAGATAACGGGAAACTAGATGCTTTTGATTCCAGATGTTTACGCAGTATCTTGGGCATTAGGTGATTCAACTTTCTAACTAATGATGAGGTTAGGCAAAGGAGTTTGCAACCTCCTTTAAGCAGCATATTGTGCAGAGAGAGACTCCGTTGGTTTGGCCATATTGCCCGTATGGATAATTATAGATTGGCGAATAGGGTTATGAACAGTGTGCCTAGAGGCCTCAGAAGGAGGGGGAGACCTAGGATGCGGTGGGTGGACAATGTCAAACAGGACCTTGTTAATATTGGTGTACAGTAGCCGGATGCAGCAGATGTAGCTCAGGACAGATATGCTTGGAGAATTAAACTGCACGGTCTGGTTGGACCTCCGTAGCCCATGGCTGCTTGAGGATGATGATGATGATGATTCCTCGTTGATCTTTTTTATTCTTTTACCTGCTTTTGCAATTTAAGCAAAGAAAATTCGTGTCATAGCCTTTTAATAGAAACCATCATAATCTTTACTTACATCTCCAGAAAGGCATCAGTGCTAGACCCACTTATTAACACAAATTATTATAACCACATATTTATGCATAATGCAAATGCATACCATTACGTAAAACTATTCGAACAATACGTCAACGATGACTTGATTACTTTAGAATTTGATGCCTAGTTTTTAGGTAGAATTTAGATGTTTTAAATTTTGGATTGTTGCTAGAAAGCAATATCCTCAAATAAGGAAGTTAAGCTTTAACGTGGGCCGAGGGTGGTTCAGTCGGTAGCGCGCCAGGCTCGTAATCTGTAGTTCCCAGGTTCGAGTCCCAGCTGGGTCAGCGTTGAGATTTATCTCCGCAAAATTCCCCGCCCTGCCCACGGTCAGTAGGGGACACCGATGGGCTTGGAAAGGCCGCCGTCCGTCGGATGGGACGTTAAGCCATGGCCCCGTGTGCGGGAGAGACATACCCTGTATACGTTAAAGAACACGCTGGATGGCCTTGACGGGAGGCTACCATCTGTCTCCCAACAGCTGTTCCAGTGGGTCCCCTCCCCCAACCTTCTCTGAGCCTTCGGGGTCCATGTGACCTGGCCATTTAGCCCATGGTGTGCAAAAAAGTGTCGCTCAGAGGTAAAACAACCCAACCCAAGCTTTATCGTTGCTTAGTATCCACGTGATGTGATGTAGAGCGATCTTCTGGCAAATTAAATCGTCTGCAACCGCCTGACAGAAGTAATCTCTCTGAAGACATTTTGCCAATATAAGTGGTATTGTATGTCAATAATAATATTATTACCAAATGTCTAAAATTTTAAATTATTTTTATTTAAACCTGAATTTTAAAATCAATATTAGATTATGTTTTTTCGAGCCGATTTTAATTCGAATTAACAAAAAAAAAAAAGATTTTGCCCGATAAATACTTCCCGAATAGAATTTATTCTAACGCGAAAAGGTCACATTCATGAATTTGTTACGAGCGTTAGATCTGACTACTTGTTGATAATATCCTTCATTCATTCTGCTAACGTATTGTCAGTCAGAACGTGTCTGAACAAGTATCGACTGGGAATGACTGCGACCATGTTAGTTTTAATTGAAATTTTAGTGAGCACTACGATTGCCAACGACGATTCGAGTTATCCGCATACATCGTTCGTTAATTCCAGTTTTAACTAGCTAAAACTGTTCCACCAAAGATACTTAGAGCATTCTAACTGAATTTGAATTTTAACAATAATACATATTTATAATTATATATTGAAGAATAAAAATATAAAATACACTTTACCGTAACATAAGTACTGTAGTACAGAACTGGAAACTGTACAGTCGCTCAAAAAAGTATCCGAATACCATGGTTGATTACGGAATTCAGAAAAAATATCTGGCAACGATTTTTTTTTTAGAAAAAAATTTCTGGCAACCTTCGTGTCACGTGGACACGAAGGTTGCCAGATCACTAATTTCTAAAAAAAACCATTGCCAGATATTTTTTCTGAATTCTGTAGTCAACCATGGTGTTCGGATACTTTTTTGAGCGACTGTACATATACTGTATTACGAGCAAATTGCACTTGAAGTTGCAATAGTGAAAAGTAGAGGTTTCCTCTTTGTTAGAAAAACTTAAAAAGAGGCATTAGCTCTGAAAGGCATTCCCACACAGTGTATTGTTGCCCTGAAAGTTGTCTTAAAGTGAGGAGGTATGATTTGTGAAGGATTGGTCCTCAAAACAGCCCCAAGTGATCGTCCTTTTCCAGGTGCTAGTGCGAGTTTTGCTCCTTCAAGGGTTCCGAAACGGTGAAGAATTCTGTAAAGGTGAATGAATAATAAATACTAAATGATCCCTCAAGCAGCTGCCTGATATAGAAGTCTAAGTTGGGTTGTTTTACCTCTGAGCGGCACTTTTTTGCACACCATGGGCTAAATGGCCAGGTCACATGGACCCCGAAGGCTCAGAGAAGGTTGGTGGGAGGGGACCCACTGGAACAGCTGTTGGGAGACAGATGGTAGCCTCCCGTCAAGGCCATCCAGCGTGTTCTTTAACGTGCACAGGGTATGGCTCTCCCGCACACGGGATCACGGCTTAACGTCCCATCTGACGGACGGCGGCCTTTCCAAGCCCATCGGTGTCCTCTACTGACCGTGGACAGTGCGGGGAGTTATTGCGGAGATAAATCTCAACGCTGACCCAGCTGGGACTCGAACCTGGGAACTACAGATTACGAGCCTGGCGCACTACCGACTGAGCCACCCCCGCCCCTAGAGAAGTCTAAGAGAAGCCTGTCAGTTTATATGGTATAGAGAAGATTTGTGAGATAGATGAGACCTGAGCAGAAAGACAACACAAACATCCATGTTTTACACCCTGGGCTCGAACCAGGTCACTCTGATCGGGAGCCAAGGGCACTAACCCCTAGAGCATCGGGACACAGATCTCTGTGGTGTATTAAACTGATAAGCTCCTATCAGATCTCTGTGGCAAGCAGCTGCTTGAGGGGTTATTTATTTGAGATTAGCTCCTGAAAACAAAGAGATATTACAGCATCGGCTAAAGAAGGGTATTACACTACATGGGCGATTTTGCTGCAGTTTAGGCCAAGGGTTGGGTTGGGTTGTTTTACCTCTAAGCGGCACTTTTTTGCACACCATGGGCTAAATGGCCAGGTCACATGGACCCCGAAGGCTCAGAGAAGATTGGGGGAGGGGACCCACTGGAACAGCTGTTGGGAGACGGATGGTAGCCTCCCGTCAAGGCCATCCAGCGTGTTCTTTAACGCGTACAGGGTATGTCTCTCCCACACACGGGGCCACGGCTTAACTTCCCATCCGACGGACGGCGGCCTTTCCAAGCCCATCGGTGTCCCCTACTGACCGTGGGCAGGGCGGGGAATTTTGCGGAGATAAATCTCAACGCTGACCCAGCTGGGACTCGAACCTGGGAACTACAGATTACGAGCCTGACGTGCTACCGACTGAGCCACCCCCGCCCCTTTTAGGCCAAGATATTGAAATAAAAAAATAGATTCATCTGATGAAAATGGGAACAATCGTCCAAAACATTAATGTAAGAAGCAAAAAGAATCATCTTCAGCGACTTCTGAAAAGAAAAACATTGCAACAAGTCACTGAAACAGCAAAATCTTTGAAATGCAGTCAGAAATGAAAATCATAATGTTTCATTTGTTACCTTGACGTAAAAAGCCATATCAATAAAAAAGTTGTTTTTTTTATTTGAATCTTTGTAAGATGTTGCTAGAATATTTTTCATGATAAAGATTCTAATTCCAAACATTCCAAGTGTATTTGAAGTTCTTCCTCTAAAAGATAAATTTATTGTAGTGGTCTATGCAGTGTTTTTATATCCTCCTCTGTGTTGCAATTTGGCAAATTTACTTTTCCAGAAAAAATATTGAATTCGGATCAGGCGATGAAAAATTGTTTGAAGTGTTCGAGGAAAAAAGATTAAATGATTTTATCTAATTTCCTTATCAATAACTTATCTGAAAAGCTGTCTTTGTTGTGCCAAAATGTTCCAGCCATCGTGACACTCATTAATAAATGATCTTTAACATTGTGACATGAGATTATTAGTTTCAATGCAATCATTCTTCATTGTACAGGGAGGCCAAAGTGCTTCTCTTGGGCGTCGCCAGAAATGTTTTCATAATAACCTAACCACTATGCCTCAACTGGCATAGTAGTTAGGAAGCTAGCGACTGTTCCAGCAAGGCAAACTTTGTGTGTTGTGTTAGTTCTAACTAAGGCAGTGGTTAGCAGTGACTTCGGTCTTAGTAGGGCATGTCCTTGTATGAGAAGGCCTGTAAAAGCTAGGAGTAGCTTCTAGGATTCTTCTCTGTCCTATATGTCGCAAATAAAAAAAAAATATATGGGGGAGGGTGGGGGACAAATAATAATTTAAGATACAAATATTTATGTTCGAACTGTTTATTAATGAGTGCAGTTGCAAATAAAGGAAAATGCCTACATCATACCATAATGCAACTAAGAATGCCCGAAAGCAAAACGGAAACAGGAAAACTTATTATTGAAAATACACGTAAAAATATTTTTTTATAATTAATAACTATAAATGATATTTTTCCAAAAAGAAGGAAAAAAAGCGAAAATGAAAAATGCAAGATTAAAATTATGTTAAAGGAAAAACGTTAGTTTTTTTGGTACAACTGATATTGTTAAACACATTTGTAACGTATCTCACCATCAGTTGGGTTGTTTTACCTCTGAGCGGCACTTTTTTGCACACCATGGGCTAAATGGCCAGGTCACATGGAACCCGAAGGCTCAGAGAAGGTTGGGGGAGGGGACCCACTGGAACAGCTGTTGGGAGACAGATGGTAGCCTCCCGTCAAGGCCATCCAGCGTGTTCTTTAACGTGCACAGGTTATGGCTCTCCCGCACACGGGGCCACGGCTTAACGTCCATCCGACGGACGGCGGCCTTTCCAAGCCCATCGGTGTCCCCTACTGCCCGTGGGCAGGGCGGGGAATTTTTGCGGAGATAAATCTCAACGCTGACCCAACTGGGACTCGAACCTGGGAACTACAGATTACGAGCCTGGCGCGCTACCGACTGAGCCACCCCCGCCAGAAAGCAAAACGGAAACAGGAAAACTTATTATTGAAAATACACGTAAAAATATTTTTTTATAATTAATAACTATAAATGATATTCTTCCAAAAAGAAGGAAAAAAAGCGAAAATAAAAAATGGAAGATTAAAATTATGTTAAAGGAAAAACATTAATTTTTTGGCACATTTGATATTGTTAGACAAATTTGTAACTTATCTGACCATCAGTGTCTTCAGTTACAGTCTAAATACTTGCCAATTCTGACTCCATGATATAATGCATAGCCACCAAGAGAAGAGATCTTGATCGACGACCTGTAGCTGAGCGGTCAGAGCACCTGTCATGTTATCAGGAGGTCATGGGTTCGGATGCCACACGCCTCAAAACAATTTTTCCTAAAAAAAAACTCCTGTAAACGTAAAAACTCGTGAAAGGTTTTGCTGAAAAAAATAAATTTCGCCTAGAGTGAAATAAGAACCCACTATATTTTCAGCAAAACATTTCATCTGTTAAATCACTCCATATTTTTCGGATGGGGGAGAAAGGGGGAAGAAAGAGAGAAATTGATTTGCAGTTGGTGAGCTCCACACGTTATATAAATGTTCATTTAACCATACTTGCTGAGGTCCTGCCATCCTCACAGACCTTCTACTCTGGCATATAAACTGACAGGCTCCTGTCAGACCTCTGTGGCAAGCAGCTGCTTGAGGGGATTAACCATACAGGTTGACCTGAACAATGCCCTTCATTGTCAATATTCTTAGATATATTAATTTTCTGGCTATTGTTATAATTCACCTCAATGTGAAAAAGAAAAGAATTTTATTTCTTAGTCAGTCAGTCAAAACTTCCCTCAAACTTGGATCTTCTGAAACTCGAAAATTCTCATGAGTTTCAACTCATCCAGATTATTTCTTAGTCAAATCAAAACTTCCATCAAACTTGGATCTTCTGAAACTCGAAAATTCTCATGAGTTTCAACTCATTCAGATTATTTCTTAGTCAAATCAAAACTTCCCTCAAACTTGGATCTTCTGAAACTCGAAAATTCTCATGAGTTTCAACTCATCCAGATTATTTCTTAATCAAGTCAAAACTTCCCTCAAACTTGGATCTTCTGAAACTCGAAAATTCTCATGAGTTTCAACTCATCCAGATTATTTCTTAGTCAAATCAAAACTTCCCTCAAACTTGGATCTTGTGAAACTCGAAAATTCTCATGAGTTTCAACTCATCCAGATTATTTCTTAGTCAAATCAAAACTTCCCTCAAACTTGGATCTTCTGAAACTCGAAAATTCTCATGAGTTTCAACTCATCCAGATTATTTCTTAGTCAAATCAAAACTTCCCTCAAACTTGGATCTTCTGAAACTCGAAAATTCTCATGAGTTTCAACTCATCCAGATTATTTCTTAATCAAGTCAAAACTTCCCTCAAACTTGAATCTTCTGAAACTCGAAAATTCTCATGAGTTTCAACTCATCCAGATTATTTCTTAGTCAAATCAAAACTTCCCTCAAACTTGGATCTTGTGAAACTCGAAAATTCTCATGAGTTTCAACTCATCCAGATTATATCTTAGTCAAATCAAAACTTCCCTCAAACTTGGATCTTCTGAAACTCGAAAATTCTCATGAGTTTCAACTCATCCAGATTATTTCTTAGTCAAATCAAAACTTCCCTCAAACTTGGATCTTGTGAAACTCGAAAATTCTCATGAGTTTCAACTCATCCAGATTATTTCTTAGTCAAATCAAAACTTCCCTCAAACTTGGATCTTGTGAAACTCGAAAATTCTCATGAGTTTCAACTCATCCAGATTATTTCTTAGTCAAATCAAAACTTCCCTCAAACTTGGATCTTCTGAAACTCGAAAATTCTCATGAGTTTCAACTCATCCAGATTATTTCTTAGTCAAATCAAAACTTCCCTCAAACTTGGATCTTGTGAAACTCGAAAATTCTCATGAGTTTCAACTCATCCAGATTATTTCTTAGTCAAATCAAAACTTCCCTCAAACTTGGATCTTCTGAAACTCGAAAATTCTCATGAGTTTCAACTCATCCAGATGATTTCTTAGTCAAATCAAAACTTCCCTCAAACTTGGATCTTCTGAAACTCGAAAATTCTCATGAGTTTCAACTCATCCAGATGATTTCTTAGAATGACCGAATTTTGTGTTGCACATTTTGTGTTGCACCTGTCACTACCTAGTTGCATTTTGTATAACTGAATTGCTGCGATCAAGATTTATTAGTTATCCTCAAGGCCGAAGCTATGCGGAGACATGCCCTCCCCCACCTCTTTTGGAATGGTAATGGAGGCTGGATTGGATAGATTTATCGCTGAGCGTCACTTTTTTGCACACCACGGGCTAAACGGCCAGGTCACATGGACCCCGAAGGCTCAGAGAAGGTTGTGGGAGGGGACCCACTGGAACAGCTGTTGGGAGACAGATGGTAGCCTCCCGTCAAGGCCATCCAGCATGTTCTTTAACGTGCACAGGGTATGGCTCTCCCACACACGGGGCCACGGCTTAACATCCCATCCGACGGACGGCGGCCTTTCCAAGCCCATCGGTGTCCCCTACCTACCGTGGGCAGGGCGGGTAATTTTGCGGAGATAAATCTCAACGCTGACCCAGCTGGGATTCGAACCTGGGAACTACAGATTACGAGCCTGGCGCGCTACCGACTGAGCCACCCCCGCCCCGCACATCATGGACTAAATGGCCAGGCACAAGGAACCCAAGGTCTCAGAAAAAGTTGGGGGACAGATGATAAGTTCAATCAAGGCCATCGAATGTGTTGTTTAACGTGAGCAGGGTATGGCTCTCTCGCACACGGAGACACGGCTTAACGTCCCACCGGTGTCCCCTACTGACCGTGGGCGGGGTGGAGAGTTTTGCAAAATCCATCCTATTTTTCCCCCGGCTTGATTGCATCACTTCCCCTCCCCCCCTGTATTTTTACTCCCTGGTTCTTCGTGTCTTACAGTTTTCCCAGAATAAATCTGATCTCTCTCTCTCTCTGAATTCTATCTTTCTGCAATTTCTTCATTCTTCAATTTTTCTCTGGATTCTCTGAAATACTCCTTCAATTCAAAGAAATTTTTCTCTGAATTGCTCCTTCAGTTCTTTGGATGGTCTTGCTCCTTCAATTCTGCTATTTCTTCAAAGTCTGTTTGTTCTTCAAGGATTTGAGTTGAGGGCTGTTGTTGTTGTTGTTTTACCTCTGAGCGGCACTTTTTTGCCCACCATGGGCTAAATGGCCAGGTCACAAGGACCCCGAAGACTCAGAGAAGGTTGGGGGAGGGGACCCACTGGAACAGCTGTTGGGAGACAGATGGTAGCCTCCCGTCAAGGCCATCCAGCGTGTTCTTTAACGTTGGGTTGTTTTACCTCTGAGCGGCACTTTTTTGCACACCATGGGCTAAATGGCCAGGTCACATGGACCCCGAAGGCTCAGAGAAGGTTGGGGGAGGGGACCCACTGGAACAGCTGTTGGGAGACAGATGGTAGCCTCCCGTCAAGGCCATCCAGCGTGTTCTTTAACGTGCAGAGGGTATGGTTCTCCCGCACACGTGGCCACGGCTTAACGTCCCATCAGACGGACGGTGGTCTTTCCAAGCCCATCGGTGTTCCCTATTGACCGTGGGCAGGGCGGGGAATTTTGCGGAGATAAATCTCAACGCTGACCCAGCTGGGACTCGAACCTGGGAACTACAGATTACGAGCCTGACGCGCTACCGACTGAGCCACCCCCGCCCCTTAGTTGAGGGCTGTAAAGGTATTAAAGAACGGAAGAGGACACCCTAATTTAGCTTTCGGATATGATGCAAATAATCATGAAAAGAAAGATAATCTGATGAAAATAGTATGCAGGAGCTGCAACAACCAAAGGTTATCTGTATGATTATGTGAAGCAAGAAAAGTCTTTCTAGGTTTATTTTGATAAAGCTGGAAGGCAACAGCACTCCGGCTCATTTGCATTTATGTTAGTGGATGGGTTTTTTAAAAACTCATATTAGTTGCTTATTAATATAAAGAAGGCAGAATAATGACAGATTAGAGATGCTTGGGGGCGGAGGTGGCTCAGTCGGTAGCGCGCCAGGCTCGTAATCTGTAGTTTCCAGGTTCGAGTCCCTGCTGGGTCAGCGTTGAGATTTATCTCCGCAAAATTCCCCGCCCTGCCCACGGTCTTCAGGGGACACCGATGGGCTTGAAAAGACCGCCGTCCGTCGAATGGGACGTTAAGCCGTGGCTCCGTGTGAGGGAGAGCCATACCCTGTGCACGTTAAAGAACACGTTGGATGGCCTTGACGGGAGGCTGCCATCTGTCTCCCAACAGCTGTTCCAGTGGGTCCCCTTCCCCAACCTTCTCTGAGCCATCGGGGTCCATGTGACCTGGCCATTTAGCCCATGGTGTGCAAAAAAGTGCCGCTCAGAGGTAAAACAATCCAACGTTAAGGAACACGCTGGATGGCCTTGACGGGAGGCTACCATCTGTCTCCCAACAGCTGTACCAGTGAGTCCCCTCCCCCAACCTTCTCTAAGCCTTCGGGGTCCTTGGGACCTGGCCATTTAGCCCATGGTGTGCAAAAAAGTGCCGCTCAGAGGTAAAACAAACCAACGTTAAGGAACACGCTGGATGGCCTTGACGGGAGGCTACCATCTGTCTCCCAACAGCTGTACCAGTGGGTCCCCTCCCCCAACCTTCTCTGAGCCTTCGGGGTCCTTGGGACCTGGCCATTTAGCCCATGGTGTGCAAAAAAGTGCCGCTCAGAGATAAAACAATCCAATCCAATCTAGAGATGTTTGGAGGGCATCATGTCATCCTCAATGATGATTCTTGCCTTTGTTCGCTTTGCGTAAAATCACCAAATCACATGAGGAGATGCTATAGACAGAGGTTTGATCCATCAACTATTTGGTAATGGCATATTTTAGGCAGCTGATAGAATAGTTTGGGCACCATTAGTTCCGATCTACTTTAATGTTCATCGCAAAAACTCCCGATAAATAGATCGATGAGATCCTTGCAGCCATTGCATTATTTTTAGTAGATGCTGTATTGAAACTATCTATCAGCCGGGAAATGGCAGGAATGGTCACACATTGCAATCATCACTAGAGAGTGTCTGCGTGATATGAACGTCATGCCTGGTTAACGATATCCCAGATTTTTTCGCCGATCAAAGATGCCTAGGTTGGGTTGGGTTGTTTTACCTCTGAGCGGCACTTTTTTGCACACCACGGGCTAAATGGCCAGGTCACATGGACCCCGAAGGCTCAGAGAAGGTTGGGGGAGGGGACCCACTGGAACAGCTATTGGGAGACAGATGGGAGCCTCCCGTCAAGGCCATCCAGCGTGTTCTTTAACGTGCACAGAGTATGGCTCTCCCGCACACGGGGCCACGGCTTAACGTCCCATCCGACGGACGGCGGCCTTTCCAAGCCCATCGGTATCCCCTACTGACCATGGGCAGGGCGGAGAGTTTTGCGGAGATAAATCTCAACGCTGACCCAGTTGGGACTCGAACCTGGGAACTACAGATTACGAGCCTGGCGCGACTACCGACTGAACCACCCCCGCCCCAGTCGTTTTAGAGTATCAAAGAACTAAATCCAGATGATACGAAAAATATGTTTTTAGAAAATTTTGAAAGAATTTAGGATTTATGTTTCACTTTCAATTCACGAATCACGTTTTGCAAAAACGCAGAGAAGCGTAAAAAACGTAGAGAAACGCAAAAAACGTGGAGAAAAAACGTTGCAAAAACGTAGAGAAAGGTAAAAAAGGAAACAAATTTCTTGCTACAATGGTTAGATAAGAGCTTGTATATACAACACGTTGTATTAGAAAGAGTAACAGGACACTTCAATGTTATGTGAATGGAAATCCATATTTAAATCTTCCTAACTTTGAAAATAATCTTTATTCGATAAAATGTCACTAGAGATAAAATAAAGATCGCATTGAAATTTTTAGAAATTTAAATTTTCAACAATATTTGTTTATTACTTAAAGAACTATCCAAGCTGAAACATTTAACACTAGATGTCACTGTCACACTGTTCGTAAACGTTTGCTTTCTCCCAAATTTACGGAAATTGAAACAATTATTACACAAACTTCCAATATTGCATTTTATGTTAGTGAACGATTTGTTTTAAATAGTTGTGTTTCGTCTTGTCTTACGAGTGAAATTTCACGAGTAACAAAAATTACAATCAAATGTTTCAACTTCCATAATTCTGTAAATATTGAATGAACTTTGCGGGAAATAGATATTTACAGAGATTTCAGTAAGATCTAAATATTTCTCTAGTAACGTTTTTCATGAAACGGTATTCTCAAAGTTAGGGAGATTTGAATGTGGCTTTACACGTGATTACAGAATTAAAGAAAAATATCTGGAGCGTGTACAGCAACTGTACACGCTCCAGTTACCGTTCACAGCAAACTGGAGCGTGTGCAGTTACTGCACACGCTCCAGTTTGCTGTGAATGGTAACTGCACACGCTCAATATTTCTATGAGTGGGCCCACACGATCCAATGTGCTATGAACATTAACCGCAACCGCTCCAATTTGCTGTGAACGGTAACTGCACACGCTCAATATTTCTATGAGTGGGCCCACACGATCCAGGTCTTTGTGAGCTCACACGATCCAATGTGCTGTGAACATTAACCGCAACCGCTCCAGTTTGCTGTGAACGTTAACCGCAACCGCTCCAGTTTGCTGTGAACGGTAACTGCACACGCTCAATATTTCTATGAGTGGGCCCACACGATCAAGGTCTTTGTGAGCTCACACGATCCAATGTGCTGTGAACGTTAACCGCAACCGCTCCAGTTTGCTGTGAACGGTAACTGCACACGCTCAATATTTCCGTGAGTGAGCCCACACGATCCAGGTCTTTGTGAGCTCACACGATCCAATGTGCTGTGAACATTAACCGCAACCGCTCCAGTTTGCTGTGAACGGTAACTGCACACGCTCAATATTTCTGAGTTGGCCCACATGATCCAGGTTTTTGTGACCTCACACGATCCAATGTGCTGTGAACATTAACCGCAACCGCTCCAGTTTGCTGTGAACGGTAACTGCACACGCTCAATATTTCCGTGAGTGAGCCCACACGATGTAGTATCAAAATAATATGACCACCTACATTCGCTCAAAAAAGTATCCGAACAAAATATTTATTTGTATAAAGTTAAAAATGTCAGGTTACTCTTTGTAATATAGTGTATGTCATATAGAAGATCTGGGAGAAAGGCTAAACCTCAGCAGAAAGACAGCATACATACAAAAAGAAAGAAAATATCAGGGACTTAGCCAATTCTTATTTCTCACTAGCCACATACCATTCTGACAATAGGATAAAATAAAAAAAAAATACCTCCTCAAGCAGTTGCTTGCCACAGAGGTCTGACAGGAGTCTGTCAGTTTATATGCCAAAGTAGAAGATCTGAGAGGATGGCAGGACCTCAGCAGATAAACAACACGAACATCCATGCCTTACCCGGGGCTCGAACCCAGGTCCCGTAGATCAGAAACCAAGCGCGCTAACCACTAGCATGGACAAAAAAGTGTACACGTTTAAAAAAAAGTGCTTTATGAACTTCTACAGCGTAACCGTAGACTTAATTACTGACGAAATAACGAAATTTCGATGGTAATCTCTATTTTTACAGCTTGTGCAGAAGAAAATCACTTTCTTTCCTTTTAGAACCTCGGTCTAAAAATCTGTCATTTTAAATAATCTCTCTAATATGTACACACATTTCTTTCTTCCCTAATATAAAAATGAGCATGAATGAAAAATGGACAAAATCTGACATAATTTATAAGTGTTGTTAAAGATTCTAGAAATGATTTACCTTATGCTTCCATTTTAACATACAATTTATACTTATATTCTAATTTTATTGGGCTTTTCGTTTTCTATCGTCTTTATACAAATAAATATTTTTTTCAATAAATAAGATATAAAAGATATTTTTTTTTTTGCTGTTGATCATTTAGTTCTGTGATTCGTCCATTGGTTCGTCCTTTTTAGGAATGATAATTGCTGCCAGTTGTGCCTGTTAGAAGAAGAAAAAAAGACAAAACATGTAACAGGTGAAAAGGTAACAGAATGAGAGGTACAGTCGCTCAAAAAAAGTATCCGAACACTAGGGTTGATTACAGAATTCAGAAAAAATATCTGCAATGTTTTTTTTAAATTAGTGATCTGGCAACCTTCGTGTCACGTGATTACAGAATTCAGGAAAAATATCTGGAGCGTGTACAGCAACTGTACACGCTCCAGTTACCGTTAACAGCAAACTGGAGCGTGTGCAATTACTGCACACGCTCCAGTTTGCTGTGAATGGTAACTGCACACGCTCAATATTTCTATGAGTGAGCCCACACGATCTAGTATCAAAATAATATGACCACCCTGCACACGCTCCAGTTTGTTGTGAACGGTAACTGCACACCCTCAATATTTCTATGAGTGAGCCCACACGATCTAGAATCAAAATAATATGACCACCCTGCACACGCTCCAGTTTGCTGTGAACGGTAACTGCACACGCTCAATATTTCTATGAGTGAGCCCACACGATCTAGTATCAAAATAATATGACCACCTACAGTCGCTCAAAAAAGTATCCGAACACTATGGTTGATTACAGAATTCAGAAAAAATATCTGGCAACGATTTTTTTAGAAATTAGTGATCTGGCAACCTTCGTGTCACGTGATTACAGAATTCAGAAAAAATATCCGGAGCGTGTACAGCAACTGTACACGCTCCAGTTACCGCTCACAGCAAACTGGAGCGTGTGCAGTAACTGCACACGCTCCAGTTTTTCTGATACTTTTTTGAGCGACTGTACTCGCTACTCTTAACGCTAGGAATGTGCGATATTAAAAATTTTAAATCAACCGAAACTTACAAAAAGAAGTTAATAAGAAGTTAAAAAAGTTAAAGCAGGCCTATCAACCTTTGTCAAAAAAAATAGATTCTATCAATCAGGACCTATCAACCTTTGCCAAAAAAAAGAAAAGAAGGAGTCTATTTTTTTTCTGGCTTCCTTCGCTTTAGAAAACAAACTTAACAGACTTAAACTTAACAAACTTATAAAAATTTAACAGACACTTTTTGTCTGTTAAATTGAGAACTTTTAACAGACAGATTTTTCTGTTAAAAAAACTTTGTCTTGCTGATCTCCTTTTCCAGTTAATCTATTAATTCTGTCCTATCAAAATATTCGAGAATTTACATTATGTCAATGGCAACAGTAATAACTTTTAAAATATGCATTTAGTTTAAATATGTGACTGAAGATAAATATCTTAATCGAATTTCAATCTGAATTTTCAAACAATATTTGTTCATTATTTGTAGAGTTATATGAAGCTGGAATATTTCACCACAGTAATGCGTCATAAGAATTTATCTCAGAAATTAATTAAAAGTTAAATAATAAGTATCGTTTCAGGCCAATTAATAAATAAATATATATTTGAAAGCTTGTTTAATGCTTATTTCAATATTAAAGATAAAATTTATTTCATTCATCATCATCATCGATACGACATAAGTTTCAATGGACTCTTAACACCATTTTAGTCCTCAAATAGTATTACTACACAATCCTGTATCCTTCATTCTGTGACTACTGTCGAAATTTCGCTATTTTTTTTTTGATTTGCGACATATAGGAGAGAGAAGAATCCTGGAAGCTACTCCTAGCTTAATACAGGCCTTCTCATACAAGGACATGCCCTACTAAGACCGAAGTCACTGCTGACCACTGCTTTAGTTAGAGCTAACACAACACACAAAGTTTGCCTTGCTGGAACAGTCGCTAGCTGCCTAACCACTATGCCAGTTAAGGCTATTTCGTCAGTAATTAAGTCTACGGTATCTCGATAGTATTACTACACAAAAATTATAAGCAATATTAACGGGAAATGAAGGAAACATTCAGTTTTTCGATGATCAACTTGATTATATAAGGCATAAATATAAAATTAGCCGTCCCGTGGCCGAGTGGTTAGAGCGCCTGGCTACTGATCTACGGGACCTGGTTAAGGCATGGATGTTCGTGTTGTTTTCTGTTGACGTCCTGCCATCCTCTCAGATCTTCTACTGTGGCATATAAACTGACAGGCTCCTGTCAGACCTCTGTGGCAAGCAGCTGCTTGAGGGGGTGTTTATAAAAGCAAAATACGAAACCTGCCATAATTCGCTTGGAAAATAATTTTCATAAAAGAATATAATTTATTGTGAAATATTTCACTTTTCATAATTCTTTAAACACTGAGAGAATATTTTTGAAAATCGAGATTTAAATAGTTTTCATTATGATCTTCAATTTATCTTTGTCACATTCTTCTATTAAATGCATATTTTGAAAGTTATAGAGCTTCGAAATCAGATTCTCGTTGACGTAACATGGAAATGCTCTAATATTTTGATAGGGCAGTTATATATTATATATTCTTGGAGAATTTGGCATTTATGAAACTAAATGCCGATCACAAAAGTTCACTCAGAGAATTCGAGCTCAACTTTCCGGTTAGGTTTAAGATAGTCTCAAGTCTTCAGATTTTGGACCCAAATTTTGGGCCAAATAGACTATCTTAAACCTAACCGGAACTTAGATTTCGATCGTAAACTGAGCCGAAGAGTTAAATTCAAAATCTGCAGCCTCGCACATTCCTAAGATAATATCACACAGCATTAAATCAATGAGGGAGCGAGATACGTTGATCACTAACAATGTTATCAATTTACAAACCTTCTATTTTTAAAACATTTCTGAATAATTCCACGAAGAGTTTATCTGTAGGTAAATTCTAGATTTAGTTCAATTGCACTGGTGTCCAAAAGTTAAGCATAAGATACAATTTCTGGAAGATCTGTAAAATGCTGTCAGATTTGGAATGACAACGCATTGTTGGGTTGGGTTGTTTTACCTCTGAGCGGCATTTTTTTGCACACCATGGGCTAAATGGCCAGGTCACATGGACCCCGAAAGCTCAGAGAAGGTTGGGGGAGGGAACCCACTGGAACAGCTGTTAGGAAAGAGATGGTATCCTCCCGTCAAGGCCATCCAGCGTGTTCTTTAACGTGCACAGGGTATGGCTTTCCCGCACACGGAGCCACGGCTTAACGTCCCATCCGACGGACGGCGGTCTTTCCAAGCCCATCGGTCCCCTACTGACCCTACTGACATCCCCTACTGACCGTGGGCAGGGCGGGGAATTTTGCGGAGATAAATCTCAATGCGACCCAGCTGGGACTCGAACCTGGGAACTACAGATTACGAGCCTGGCGCGCCACCAACTGAGCCACCCCCGCCCCGATTTCGATGGGTTATGCTCATGAATGCAAGAGTATCCACAGCTAAGGATCTGTTTCAGTAGAACACAGAGATTAATACGGAGTATGATAACTCCAAATAGCTACACAAGCATCGCAACGATTCTCATATTGTTTGTTAATCTGATGGTAGTACTTCCCACTCTTAATAGAGACCAGATCGGAGATCGTGGAGGATTCTTGGACGGATTGACGACCTCCAATGCATATCCCCAGAGCATCCCAAATATGAGCTCTAGGTTCAGGTCTGGAGAATAGATCTGGCATACCATTCGCTGAATATCCTCACTTTCGAGGAATTAATCGATTCTCTGAGCTCTATAAGGGTGAGTCCCGCGGCCGAGGCGGCGGGGAGGCTAAGTGGTAGCGTGTCAGGCTCGTAATCTGAAGTTCCCAGATTCGAGTCCCAGCTTGGCCAGCGTTGAGATTTATCTCCGCAAAACTCCCCACCCTGCCCACGGTCAGTAGAGGACACCGATGGGCTTGGAAAGGCCGCCGTCCGTCGGGTGGGACGTTAAACTGTGGCCCCGTATGCGGGAGACCAATACCCTGTGCACGTTAAAGAACACACTGGATGGCCTTGACGGGAGGCTACCATCTGTCTCCTAACAGCTGTTCCAGTGGATCCCCTTCCACAACCTTTTCTGAGCCTTCCGGGTCCTTGTGACCTTGCCATTTAGCCGATTGTGCGAAAAAAAATGCCACTCAGAGGAAAACAATCCAACGTTAAAGACCACGCTGGATGACCTTGACGGGAAGCTACCATCTGTCTCCCAACAGCTGTTCCAGTGGGTCCCCTCCCCCAACCTTCTCTGAGCCTTCAGGGTCCTTGTGACCTGGACATTTAGCCCATGGTGTGCAAAACAGTTCCGTTCAAAGGTAAAACAACCCAACCCAACACGCGACCGAGTGATTAGTACTCTTGTCTTCTGATCCAAGGAACCTGGGTTCGAGCCCCGGTCAAAGTATGGATATTCATGTTGTCTTTCTTCTGGGATCTCACCATCCTCACAGATCTCTTCTATGGCGTATTAAACTGACAGGCTCCTGTCACATCTCTGTGGTAAGCAGCTGCTAGAGGGAATATTTATTTTATTTTTATTATCATCCATCAAAATAAACTCAAATAGGACTGAAGAATATCGTCCTTAACCTCCGACCAGTCGGAATACCTCTGGCAAAGTATGAAGCTGTGTGCCTACATTTGATACAATGCCGGCTTTCTTTTTATTCACTGATTTATTTACATCTCCAGGTTTACGATCGAGAATCAGTCTGGAGACTGAAAGATTGAATTACGATTCGTCGGTGAAGAGCACATGCGTTCATTGCTCCTGAATGATGTTGTCTGCTCCATATTAGTTTGTCTCCCCTTTGGGACAGATTGAAGGATACAGAAACCATCGGTTCTCTGGCATAGAGCCCTCTCTGGTGAAGGTTGGGTTGGGTTGTTTTACCTCTGAGCGGCACTTTTTTGCACACCATGGGCTAAATGGCCAGGCCACATGGCCACGAAGGCTCAGAGAAGGTTGGGGGAGGGGACCCATTGGAACAGCTGTTGGGAGACAGATGGTAAGCTCCCGTCAAGGCCATCCAGCGTGTTCTTTAACGTTCGATTGTTTTACCTCTGAGCGGCACATTTTTGCACACCATGAGCTAAATGGCCAGGTCACATGGACCCCGAAGGCTCAGAGAAGGTTGGGGGAGGGGACCCATTGGAACAGCTGTTGGGAGACAGATGGTAGCCACCCGTCAAAGCCATCCAGCGTGTTCTTTAACGTTGGATTGTTTTACCTCTGAGCGGCACATTTTTGCACACCATGGGCTAAATGGCCAGGTCACAGGGACCCCGAAGGCTCAGAGAAGGTTGGGGGAGGGGACCCATTGGAACAGCTGTTGGGAGACAGATGGTAGCCTCCCGTCAAGGCCATCCAGCGTGTTCTTAAACGTTGGATTGTTTTACCTCTGAGCGGCACATTTTTGCACACCATGGGCTAACCATGGGCTAAATGGCCAGGCCACATGGCCACGAAGGCTCAGAGAAGGTTGGGGGAGGGGACCCATTGGAACAGCTGTTGGGAGACAGATGGTAAGCTCCCGTCAAGGCCATCCAGCGTGTTCTTTAACGTTGGATTGTTTTACCTCTGAGCGGCACATTTTTGCACACCATGAGCTAAATGGCCAGGTCACATGGACCCCGAAGGCTCAGAGAAGGTTGGGGGAGGGGACCCATTGGAACAGCTGTTGGGAGACAGATGGTAGCCACCCGTCAAGGCCATCCAGCGTGTTCTTTAACGTTGGATTGTTTTACCTCTGAGCGGCACATTTTTGCACACCATGGGCTAAATGGCCAGGTCACAGGGACCCCGAAGGCTCAGAGAAGGTTGGGGGAGGGGACCCATTGGAACAGCTGTTGGGAGACAGATGGTAGCCTCCCGTCAAGGCCATCCAGCGTGTTCTTAAACGTTGGATTGTTTTACCTCTGAGCGGCACATTTTTTGCACACCATGGGCTAAATGGCCAGGTCACATGGACCCCGAAGGCTCAGAGAAGGTTGGGGGAGGGGACCCACTGGAACAGCTGTTGGGAGACAGATGGTAGCCTCCCGTCAAGGCCATCCAGCGTGTTCTTTAACGTTGGATTGTTTTACCTCTGAGCGGCACATTTTTGCACACCATGGGCTAACCATGGGCTAAATGGCCAGGCCACAAGGACCCCAAAGGCTCAGAGAAGGTTGGGGGAGGGGACCCACTGGAACAGCTGTTGGGAGACAGATGGTAGCCTCCCGTCAAGGCCATCCAGCGTGTTCTTTAACGTTGGATTGTTTTACCTCTGAGCGGCACATTTTTTGCACACCATGGGCTAAATGGCCAGGTCACATGGACCCCGAAGGCTCAGAGAAGGTTGGGGGAGGGGACCCACTGGAACAGCTGTTGGGAGACAAATGGTAGCCTCCCGTCAAGGCCATCCAGCGTGTTCTTTAACGTTGGATTGTTTTACCTCTGAGCGGCACATTTTTGCACACCATGGGCTAACCATGGGCTAAATGGCCAGGTCACATGGACCCCGAAGGCTCAGAGAAGGTTGGGGGAGGGACCCACTGGAACAGCTGTTGGGAGACAGATGGTAGCCTCCCGTCAAGGCCATCCAGCGTGTTCTTTAACGTTGGATTGTTTTACCTCTGAGCGGCACATTTTTGCACACCATGGGCTAAATGGCCAGGTCACATGAACCCCGAAGGCTCAGAGAAGGTTGGGGGAGGGTCCCATTGGAACAGCTGTTGGGAGACAGATGGTAGCCTCCCGTCAAGGCCATCCAGCGTGTTCTTTAACGTCGGATTGTTTTACCTCTGAGCGGCACATTTTTTGCACACCATGGGCTAAATGGCCAGATCACATGGACCCCGAAGGCTCAGAGAAGGTTGGGGGAGGGGACCCACTGGAACAGCTGTTGGGAGACAGATGGTAGCCTCCCGTCAAGGCCATCCAGCGTGTTCTTTAACGTTGCATTGTTTTACCTCTGAGCGGCACTTTTTTGCACACCATGGGCTAAATGGCCAGGTCACATGGACCCCGAAGGCTCAGAGAAGGTTGGGGGAGGGGACCCACTGGAACAGCTGTTGGGAGACAGATGGTAGCCTCCCGTCAAGGCCATGCAGCGTGTTCTTTAACGTGCACAGGGTATGGCTCTCCCGCACACAGGGCCACGGCTTAACGTCCCATCCGACGGACGGCGGCCTTTCCAAACCCATCGGTGTCCCCTACTGACCTCTGGTGAAGACTTCTCCAAACAGTTTGCATTGAAACTGTCTTACCAATGGCTGCAGAAAGCTCCAAAGAGAGTTGTTTAGCTGACATCTCTCTAAGACGTGGGGCAGTTTTGTGTTAACGTACTACGTCTTAGAGTGATCGTTTATTCGATCATTATTCTGCTTTGCTGTCATTTTACACTATCTTACTTATCTAAGGCTAACATTTCCTGTCTGATGGAGTCGTCTCCAAAGTCTTGAAAGCACTCTTTGAGGAATATTTATCATTGTAGCCATATCGATCTGGGATTGACTGGATTTTAACAGTTGTTCCACCACATGTAAAAGCATCCGTATGATATCTTTGTGCCGTACTGTTGCAATACAATGTCTTTGCGAAATGCTCTACCAAACTCTAACATGAACACAACGCTTGCTCAAAAAGAAAGGTTGGGTTGTTTTACCTCTGAGCGGCACTTTTTTGCACACCATGGGCTAAATGGCCAGGTCACATGGACCCCGAAGGCTCAGAGAAGGTTGGGGGAGGGGACCCACTGGAACAGATGATGGTAGCCTCCCGTCAAGGCCATCCAGCGTGTTCTTTAACGTTGGATTGTTTTATCTCTGAACGGCACTTTTTTGCACACTATGAGCTAAATGGCCAGGTCACAAGGACTCCGAAGGCTCAGAGAAGGTTGGTAGAGGGGACCCATTGGAACAGCTATTGGGTGACAGATGGTAGCTTCCCGTCAAGGCCATCCAGCGTGTTCTTTAATGTGCACAGGGTATGGCTCTCCCGCACACGGGGCCACGGTTTAACGTCCCATCCGACTGACGGCGGCCTTTCCAAGCTCATGATGTCCCCTACTGACCGTGGGCAGGGCGGGGAATTTTGCGGAAATAAATCTCAACGCTGACCCAGCTGGGACTCGAACCTGGGAACTACAGATTACGAGCCTGGCGCGCTACGGACTGAGCCACCCCCGCCCCTACTCAAAAGGAAAGAAGAATCAAAGTTAATTTTTATAACACCTCGAATTTGCTTTTTTTTAACCACGTAAGTAAAAAGTGTTTTCCAGTCGGGAGATTTTTGCTAAACTTACAACCATCTGTATATTCTATTTCATTAACACACAAAATACAATGTTAATAATTTCAGTCGTTTGTGCGCTATTTAATAGTTTGTGACTTGTGCTTAATTTTTGGATACCAGTGTATTTCAAAATGTTTAAATCAAACGCATTTTATTTGAACCGAAAGTATGTAGTGATGACGTCATAATTTGAAAAAGTTGAAAATTTCAGACCCATTTTTCTCGTAGAAAGAGCGGGAAAGTCACCAATCTAAAGTGACCACCATATGTCCCCCCAAGAGTACTACACATCCACCCCATTGGTCAGTCCCCAAACCCCTTCCATTTGGTATAAAACAGCGCCGAAATGTACCAATTTGGACCCAAAAATCAGACCCTTCCCGATGTGACAGCGCCCTCTACCGGTGCAAGGGTGTGGAAAAGGGGTGCCCCAAAGTGACCCTCAAGTTTGAAAATCCTAGGAACAATAGGAAGAGAGCAAAGGTCAAAAAATAGATTCTGAAAAGTCACGAGATTGAAGTGTAAAAAAGGTACTAGGAGTAGGAGAGGAGGCCGAAGTACGAGAGGAAGCCGAACGAGTTGAATTACTTTTAAAAAGAATCTAGAGCATGAATCATCAATGATTAGAATTAACAAGGGCAGGATCTAAGACAAAATAAAAACAAGCGGGGGTCAAGTGACGCTATTCAAGCCACAAAAAGGAAAAGGAAGAGGGGGGGGGGGAGCAACAGACTAGATTTCCGTTGCAATATAAATTTTCAACTCCATTTTGGAAACCTTTACAAAACTTATTTAAAAATGCACTAAATATGCACAAATAGATCAGGTCCTAAACTAACGATGGGGCCGGGGTGGCTCAGTCGGTAGCGCGCCAGGCTCGTAATCTGTAGTTCCCAGGTTCGAGTCCCAGCTGGGTCAGCGTTGAGATTTATCTCCGCAAAAATTCCCCGCCCTGCCCACGGTCAGTAGGGGACACCGATGGACTTGGAAAGGCCGCCGTCCTTCGGATGGGACGTTAAGCCGTAGCCCCGTGTGCGGGAGAGCCATACCCTGTGCACGTTAAAGAACACGCTCGATGGCCTTGACGGGAGGCTACCATCTGTCTCCCAACAGCTGTTCCAGTGGGTCCCCTCCCCCAACCTTCTCTGAGCCTTCGGGGTCCATGTGACCTGGCCATTTAGCCCATGGTGTGCAAAAAAGTGCCGCTCAGAGGTAAAGCAACCCAACCCAACGTACATCCAGAATCCGATGTAAGGAAATCTAAACGTGTGCGTTAAATGGACAGCAACTTGTCAGATTTCTCTGATAAGCAGAGACTATTGAGAAATAATTAATTTTCCATGTAACCAAAAAATTGGTTATTGATAATAATGCTTCTACGACCTGGCCATTACTGGCAGTGATTATCAAAAACTAATTCTAGCGAGGGGATTCGAACAACGCATGCATATTGTTAAAACTGCAAAAGAGAATAAGAAATTAGATTTTTTCCCGAATTGTGAGAAGTTTTTTTTTTTTCCGATTACAATGTTTTTGATTAGCAGGCAAAAGAGGAGAGTTGGGTTGTTTTACCTCTGAGCGACACTCTTTTGTACACCATGGGCTAAATGGCCAGGTCACAAGGACCCAGAAGGCTCAGAGAAGGTTGGGAGAGGGGACCCACTGGAACAGCTGTTGGGAGACAGATGGTAGCCTCCCGTCAAGGCCATGCAGCGTGTTCTTTAACGTGCACAGGGTATGACTCTCCCGCACAAGGGGCCACGGCTTAACGTCCCATCCGACGGACGGCGGCCTTTCCAAGCCCATCGGTGTCCCCTACTGACCGTGGGCAGAGCGGAAAATTTTGCGGAGATAAATCTCAACGCTGACCCAGCTGGGACTCGAACCTGGGAACTTCAGATTACGAGCCTGGCGCGCTACCGACTGAGCTACCCCCGCCACATTTCTAGAAAGAAACGAGATAAATTTCAGTTTCAATTTTCTGTTGTAAGCATCTGAATGGAGATTTTCTTCCTCTACATAAACCTTTTGAACTTCTTCACTCACCTTTAGTTGTTCTTTGGTCTTCTTAAGGAATTCCACTTCTTCCGAATGCTTTCTGTTCTCCATGGCCATCTTCTGCTCCATCATCTGTTCCCTCTGAGCACAGGTATAGTCCATCTGCTTCAACTGCTCCCGGAGTTCTCCGTTTTCTATTAGCAAGTTACGTACCTAGACCGATACTTATCTTTGAAAAAGAGAATTACTCTGTACGACATGCATAAGTAATCATGCTCAAAATTTTAATAACTTATCCATTTAAGGCCAAGTATTTTACGTCTTAAGGTCACACCAGGTAAGCGTTAACCAAAGCTCTTGAAAATCCGTATATATGTTACCGCTAAAGCTCGAAAGCCGTTAATGTGCACATTACCTAGCTAATCTGCAGATTAACTGATTTGCTCCGTTAACGTGCGGAATCAAGAGTTTTCCGCATTTTACCTAGGTAATGTGCACATTAACGGCTTCCGTATCGTTAAAGTTCAAAAGTTTGTTTCTCTCATAGTGGTGAATCTCTTGAATATGAATCTTCGTGTCACGTGATTCACTCGTCCGCATTATAAAAAACGCCCCGGATGAGCGGAGGCCAAATGAGAACGAATCGGTAAAGTGATTCATTCTTGATTACGAATCACTAAAATGATTCGTTCTCACTTGGCCTGCTCATTTTGGGGGCGTTTTTTATAATTCGGACGACTGATTCATGTTGACAGAGTGTTGACCCTGGTTTCAACTCTACTCTCGGACACTAGATAAATAACATTATGTTAATTTAAGCGTGCAGAAACGTTCCTGTTGTTCCAGCAAAGATTTTATTTCACTTTAACGAGTGCCTAGTAGGTAATGTGCAGATTATCCAGGTAATTTGCAGATTACCTAGGTAATTTGAGAAATGAAACAATTTTCCGCACGTTAAAGGATCACCCTAGTTAATCTGCACAATACCTGGATAATCTGTAGAATAACTGATTTCTGCACTTTAGCGGTAACAGATGTTATACAAGATAAACGATCATCGAAAAAACGGGAAAGAGAATTTTAGAGCATCAATTTTTTTTTGAAAGTGCGAAAAGCACAGATGTCGGATGGCTGTTTTTTGACTATTTTCAGTCAAGAAATGAATTTAGTTACCTTATATCTATATATAGTGCATAAATTATAAATTTATGTGTTGGTATCAGGTTCGGACCTTTGGGTTGGTGTTTTACCACTGAGGGCACTTTTTTGCACACCATGGCTAAATGGCCATGGCCAGGTCACATGGACCCTAATGCTAAATGGCCAGGTCACTCGCTAAATGGCCAGGGCTAAATGGGGGTAAATGGTCAGGGCTAAATGGGGGTAAATGGTCAGGTCACATGGACCCCGAAGGCTCAGAGAAGGTTGGGGGAGGGGACCTACTGGAACAGCTGTTGGGAGACAGATGGTAGCCTCCCGTCAAGGCCATCCAGCGTGTTCAGCGTATGGCTCTCCCGCACACGGCTTAACGTCACATCCGACGGACGGCGGCCTTTCCAAGCCCATCGGTGTCCCCTACTGACCGCGGGCAGGGCAGGGAATTTTGCGCACATAAATCTCAACGCTGACCCAGCTGGGACTCGAACCTGGGAACTACAGATTGCGAGCCTGGCGCGCTACCGACTGAGCCACCCCCGCCCTAGGTTCGGACCTGGAAAACAAACAAACGGAAGGGGGGGGGGGGGCACAGAAACTCAATTCAACAGGGAAAAAGTAAAAGAGGTCGCCAAGAGACTTGATCTCCACTGCAGTATAACATTCCCTCTTCCGTTTTAGAGGTCTTTAAAAGGAATTCCTAAAAATAACATGAAGTTTAACTTAATAATAACATAAAAATAACATGAAATATACATAAGTTTAATAATTTTTTGCCTCTTTTGCTCCTACTATCATTCTAAAGGGGACCTTTCCCCTGCATCCCCTCCCCACGAGATTCGTTCCTGGTCGATTGTCACCTTTGTGTTATTCAGAGGGTGAGATGTTCTTTGGGATAAAGGACAAAAATAACTGCGACGTTAACAAACAGACACTCGGACATTTTTCTTCCATAAGAATTAATCTAAAACAAATATGGACTAATATTTATTATCATTATTTAGCTCAGTATTTCTTGATTCGTATTCGAGGAAAAAAATTAAACGTGCTTTTCCTAACCTATCATTTATTTTAGAGAGCGAAATAGAAATATAGAGAAAAGGAAAAAAACATTTTTTGAAGATATTTTAATAATTCTAAAACATATTGAAGAATATTTTCTATCTTACCTTGAGATGATGATTGGTGCGGCTTGGCTGTCTTGTTTGGTGGAGAGAGGATAGGGCAATTAAATCGGCTTCTCCTCTTCGGGCAGCTGAAGCCGTCGCCGTGTGTGCAAGAAAAGCCATACCCTGTGTACGTTGTGTTTGTGTTGTTTTACCTCTGAGCAGCACTTTTTTGCACACCGTGAGATAAATGGCCATGTCACAAGGACCCCGAAGGATCAGAGAAGGTTGGGGGAGGGGACCCACTAGAACAGCTGTTGGGAGACAAATGGTAGTCTCCCGTCAAGGCCATCCAGCGTGTTCTTTAACGTTGGGTTGTTTTACCTCTGAGCGGCACTTTTTTGCACACCATGGGCTAAATGTCAAGGTCACATGGACCCCGAAGGCTCAGAGAAGGTTGGGGGAGGGGACCCACTGGAACAGCTGTTAGGAGACAGATGGTAGTCTCCCGTCAAGGCCATTCAGCGTGTTCTTTAACGTTGGGTTGTTTTACCTCTGAGCGGCACTTTTTTGCACACCACGGGCCAAATGGCCAGGTCACATGGAACCCGAAGGCTCAGAGAAGGTTGGGGGAGGGGACCCACTGGAACAGCTGTTGGGAGACAGATGGTAGCCTCCCGTCAAGGCCATCCAGCGTGTTCTTTAACGTGCACAGGGTATGGCTCTCCCGCACACGGGGCCACGACTTAACGTCCCATCCGACGGACTGCGGCCTTTCCAAGCCCATCGGTGTCCCCTACTGACCGTGGGCAGGGCGGGGAATTTTGCGGAGATAAATCTCAACGCTAACCCAGCTGGGACTCGGACCTGGGAACTACTTATTACGAGCCTGGCGCGCTACCGACTGAGCCACCCCCGCCCCTTCATTTTCGGGAATCTTAGTTGCATCATAATATGATGTGCGCATGATCCACTATTTGTAACTGCACTCGTTAATGAACGGCTCAAAATAAATATTTTTCTCTTGAAATAATTTCTGCCCCCCAAATCTGGAAATAAATCCCCCCCCCCCCAGAAAAATTTCTGTCGGCGCCCATGACAAAAATAATAATTTTATACAACAATTTTTTTCGTCTCTGAGTGTTTAGTATTGATAAATACTAAAGTTGATGAATGAGTTGATGAAATAAAGTTGATGAAATGATAAAGTTGATGAAATGAGTGTTTAGTATTGATAAATACGGTCCCTGATTGCTTTACCTGATCTTCTATATCCATCTTCCCTTTCTCCGAGAGAAGAGCCTTCCTGATGCCAAAGGCAATGCTGCTCTCGTAGAGTGTTTCGTAGGCAGCGAGTGTGATCCTCAATTCGTCTCTTACTCGGAGCAAGAGAAGACCTCGCTCAGCACAGTTGATCGTTTCTTGGCGTATTAATTCATCTGAAGGAAAAAAAAATATATATATACAAAAGAAATGGATGAAGATGGCCTAAGTGTTACAGATGTAAATCATGCGAAATATTCCATTCAACTAGAGTAATAAACATCTCATAAAAAATAACATTGTATTGATCGATCCCCTTGTTGAATTGTTTTTATGATTATACAAATAAAAAATAAATACCCCCTCAAGCAGCTACTTGCCACAGAGGTCTGACAGGAGCGTGTCAGTTTATACGCCCCAGTAGAAGGTCTGTGAGGATAGCAGGCCCTCAGCAGAAAAACGACACAAACAGCCATGCCTTACCCGGGGCTCGAACCCAGGTCCCTTAGATCAGTAGCCAAGCGCGCTAACCACTCGGCCACGGGACGGCTCAGTAAAAATAAATTCTCCCTCAATCAGCTGCTTGCACAGAGGTCTGACAGGAGCCTGTCAGTTTATATGCCATAGTAGAAGATCTGTGAGGATGGCAGGACCTCAGCAGAAAAACAACACATACATCCATGCCTTAACCGGGGCTCGAACCCAGGTCCCTTAGATCAGTAGCCAACCCAGGTACAACCCAGCCGGGGCTCGAACCCAGGTCCCTTAGATCACGGCGGCTAACCACTCGGCCATGGGACGGCTATACAAAGGGCGTCCCAAAACAACTGAGAATATTTTTATTGTAAATTGGCAACACTGTTTAGAAGCCGCACTAGCGCCATTGGTTAATAGAAACTGTTTCGTGACCATGACAACCGTTGTTTAGTTTCTCGTGTTTTTTATTTTACTTATTTATTTAGACCTTATATGCTACTGGGAGATTGGTGAACAAGCACCTCCTACCCACACAAAATTTTGAACTATATGAATTTGAGAGAATAATATACAATTGATAAGGTGAAAAAAAAAAACAAGAAAAAATAACAAATACAACAAACCAAAGTCTATCTAACAAGTTAGTTTCAGAAAGGAAAAGAAAGAGTTCTTGTAGGCGTTTTATTTGAGTTTGAGAGGTTCGAATGGCAAGTAGGTTTGGCAAAGTGAAATCAGTGAGTGTTTTTTTTTAATTTATTAAATAGTATATCTCTTTCATGTGTGAATTTTGAGCAGTTTAAGATGACATGTTGAATGGTTTCAGGAACTTTGCGAGTTGAGCATTTGTTTGCAGTTGCTTTTTTTTATTATGTTTAGATAAAAATTTAGGCCAACAAAACCAATTCTTAGGCGACAGAAAGTTGAGGTCAGTTTTCTGGGCAGTTTTATATTAGCTAATGTTGTGACTTCTGGTTGTAAGAAGAATCTGTGGGGACTGAAGATGGGACCATTTACTAGGAAAAATTTTTTTAGTGATTTAATTTCAAAGTTTTTTGTTTCATTTTTGAAGTTTACAAAGAAGTGATTGGATTGTATTGTTTTACCTCTGAGCGGCACTTTTTTGCACACCATGGGCTAAATGGCCAGGCCACAAGGACCCCGAAGGCTCAGAGAAGGTTGGGGGGTGGGGACCCACTTCAACAGCTGTTGGGAGACAGATGGTAGCCCCCGCGAAGGCCATCCAGCGTGTTCTTTAACGTGCACAGGGTATGGCTTTCCCGCACACGGGGCCACGGTTTAACGTCCCATCCGACGGACGGCGGCCTTTCCAAGCCCATCGGTGTCCCCTACTGACCATGGGCAGGGCGGGGAATTTTGCAGAGATAAATCTCAACGCTGACCCAGCTGGGACTCGAACCTGGGAACTACAGAATACGAGCCTGGCGTTGTTTCTAGTCATTGTCTATATGGGACTTTTAATTTGTTATTTAAGAGGAAGGTTAGAATTGGATGATTATTATGTTTTAAGTGGAGTCGCATTATTAATTTTAATAGTAATGATTGAGTTCTGATTTGGAATGTTGGAATAGAGGTTTACTCACAGAAATCGTCTCAAGTGACGTATCTTCGTAGCCACCTGCTAAAGGCATTGTTGTGATTGTTTCATTAAAGTTTTGTATGTTATGGGAATTAAAACTGAACAGCATTCCGAGATAGAATTTTGTGTGCGACTTGGAAAAGTGTTTTGGAAACTGCAAATGTTGGAAGACTAGCACTAGCGTTTCTGCCGCTTGTTAAAAGTTTTCTGGGACGACCTTCAAAATTGACTGCGTTTTGAAACCGCTAAAAAAATCCCTGCTGAATTTCCGTCCTCTCAGTTGTTTTAAATGGACATAATCAGAAGTCGCATGGCGCCAGATTTGGATCGCACATTTTGTTCAGTTTTGATATTGTTGTGTCCCTCTAATTTGCTTTATTATCTTATTTTTCGTTAGTTAATTATCTATGTTATAAATGGGTTGGGTTGTTTTACCTCTGAGCGGCACTTTTTTGCACACCATGGGCTAAATGGCCGGGTCACATGGACCCGGAAGGCTCAGAGAAGGTTGGGGGAGGGGACCCACTGAAACAGCTGTTGGGAGACAGATGGTAGCCTCTCGTCAAGGCCATCCAGTGTGTTCTTTAACGTGCACAGGTTATGTCTCTCCCGCACACGGGGCCACGTCTTAACGTCCCATCCGACGGACGGCGGCCTTTCCAAGCCCATCGGTGTCCCCTATTGACCTTGGGCAGGGCGGGGAATTTTGCGGAGATAAATCTCAACGCTGACCTAGCTGGGACTCGAACCTGGGAACTACAGATTAGGAGCCTGGCGTGCTACCGACTGAGCCACCCCCGCCCCCAGGTCATAAAGACCCCGAATGGCGGTCACAAGGACCCCGAATGCTCAGAGAAGGTTGGGGGAGTTGGAACAGCTGTTGGGAGACAGATGGTAGACACTCGTCAAGGCCATCCAGCGTGTTCTTTAACGTGCACAGGGTATGGCTCTCCCGCACACGGGGCCACGGCTTAACATCCCATCCGACGGACGGCGGCCTTTCCAAGCCCATCGGTATCCCCTACTGACCATGGGCAGGGCGGGAAATTTTGCGGAGATAAATCTCAACGCTGACCCAGCTGGGACTCGAACCTGGGAACTACAGATTACTAGCCTGGCGCGCTACTGACTGAGCCACCCCCGCCCCACAGCAGATGATGATTTGGTGGCTGGGTCATAGGAGCCATCAGTATAGTTGGAAAGTAATTTTTATAATGGGTATGACAATAAGAGTCAGTTAGGTATTTTTGGCATGAAGGTGAGAGGGAAGATTTTGATATTAAATTAGGGATGGCATCATGTATGAATGGTTGACTGAATGACCAGTAGGGTTCATTAGCAAAAGACATCTCCTTTGTTGTGAATTGTACAGATGGTATTGAAAATAAATAAGTGTTGAAGACATTGTCTATATGGGGCTTTTAATTTGTTATTTAAGAGAAAGGTTAGAATTGGATGATTATTATGTTTTAAGTGGAGTCGCATTATTAATTTTAATAGTAATGATTGAGTTCTGATTTGGAATGTTGGAATAGAGGTTTACTCACAGAAATCGTCTCAAGTGACGTATCTTCGTAGCCACCTGCTAAATGCATTGTTGTGATTGTTTCATTAAAGTTTTGTATGTTATGGGAATTAAAACTGAACAGCATTCCGAGATAGAATTTTGTGTGCGACTTGGAAAAGTGTTTTGGAAACTGCAAATGTTGGAAGACTAGCACTAGCGTTTCTGCCGCTTGTTAAAAGTTTTCTGGGACGACCTTCAAAATTGACTGCGTTTTGAAACCGCTAAAAAAATCCCTGCTGAATTTCCGTCCTCTCAGTTGTTTTAAATGGACATAATCAGAAGTCGCATGGCGCCAGATTTGGATCGCACATTTTGTTCGGTTTTGATATTGTCGTGTCCCTCTAATTTGTTTTATTATCTTATTTTTCGTTAGTTAAATATCTATGTTATAAATGGGTTGGGTTGTTTTACCTCTGAGCGGCACTTTTTTGCACACCATGGGGTAAATGGCCGGGTCACATGGACCCGGAAGGCTCAGAGAAGGTTGGGGGAGGGGACCCACTGAAACAGCTGTTGGGAGACAGATGGTAGTCTCCCGTCAAGGCCATCCAGTGTGTTCTTTAACGTTCACAGGGTATGGTTCTCCCGCACACGGGGCCACGGCTTAACGTCCCATCCGACGGACGGCGGCCTTTCCAAGCCCATCGGTGTCCCCTACTGACCGTGGGCAGGGCGGGGAATTTTTGCGGAGATAAATCTCAATGCTGACCCAGCTGTGACTCGAACCTGGGAACTACAGATTACGAGCCTGGCGCGCTACCGACTGAGCCACCCCCGCCCCAGAATCAGAGGTAAAGATTAATTAATTGGAATAATTAATTAAAAGGAAGTTCGGGGATCAATAATCATCCTGTAGGGGGCGAGATATATATCCACAACGGAAAATTTAAAAAAAAATGTGTTTAACAGGCGGCTACGGCAATACCTCACTTCAAACGATTTTTATGTGTAAGAGAACATCGAGAGAAATTTAACGACGGTTGTCATGGTTACGAGACAGCATTATTAACCAATGGGCACACTCTCGCGGTTTCAATAACAGTGTTGCCAATTTACAGTAAAATATTCTCAGTTATTTTCGGAAGCTCTTATGTCAATATTATATTAATAAATATACAGGAAAATTGTCATTAGCCGGTTGGGATCAGAACCCACAACCTCCAGATAATATGCCAGCTCCTCTGCATTTATCTAATAAATTGCTACCAGGTTTATATGTGAGAGATCCTATTATTTCAATTGTTATATTATTACTAGTTAACCCCATGGAAGTGGTTACATCCCGCCAAATGTTTGGTGTGAAACGCATATCCATGTTGATAATTTTTACCGTTTGGCGCGTGTACTGTCGCTCAAAAAAGTATCCGAACACTATGGTTGATTACAGAATTCAGAAAAAATATCTGGAAACGATTTTTTTTAGAAATTAGTGATTTGGCAACCTTCGTGTCACGTGATTACAGAATTCAGGAAAAATATCTGGCGACGATTTTTTTAGAAATTAATGATCTGGCAACCTTCCTGTCACGTGACACGAAGGTTACCAGATCACTAATTTCTAAAAAAAATATTCTCCAGATATTTTTTCCTGAATTCTGTAATCAACCACAGTGTTCGGTTACTTTTTTGAGCGACTGTACTTCTAATAGATACTACACGATTATCCAGCTATCCGTGATTAACTGGGCCAAAAGAAATGCCACTTAAAGCGAATTCACTGTACGGGGGGGGGGGAGGAATTTCCGCCCATAAAAAGGAATGTAAACAGAGGTTAATTAGGACGAGATCATCTGACTAATCATTTGATTACACATTTTTTAAAAGAAATTACCTTCACTTACCATTTGCTATAAATTATTGAACAATTTATCTTAAAAATAAGACACCAATTTTACGTTCTGTGTGTTCGTATACGCAATAAATTTGTGTATGTTGGTGCCCGGATTGTGTAATTTAACCGGCGTCGCATTTTGCAATTCATTTAATACTGAGTTTCGATTTTGGGTTGGGTTGTTTTACCTCTGAGCGGCACTTTTACCTCTGAGCGGCTCAGAGAAGGTTGGGGGAGGGGACACACTGGAACAACTGTTGGAAGGCAGATGGTAGCCTCCCATTAAGGCCATCCAGCGTGTTCTTTAACGTTGGGTTGTTTTACTTCTGAGCGGCACTTTTTTGCACACATGGAACCCGAAGGCTCAGAGAAGGTTGGGGGAGCGGACTCACTGGAACAGCTGTTGGGAGACAGATGGTAGCCTCCCGTCAAGGCCATCCAGCGTGTTCTTTAACGTGCACAGGGTATGGCTCTCCCGCACACGGCTTAACGTCCCATCCGACGGACGGCGGCCTTTTCAAGCCCATCGGTGTCCCCTACTGACCGTGGGCAGGGCGGGGAATTTTGCGGAGATAAATCTCAACGCTGACCCAGCTGGGACTCGAACCTGGGAACTACAGATTACGAGCCTGGCGCGCTACCGACTGAGCCATCCCCGCCCCAACGTTAATTAGAAGTGAACAATTTGTTTCGTTTCGTTGAATTGAAACTGAAAGGATTTTCTTAAAGTTCTGATTCCTACCTGATAGGTTTGTGTTTTGCAAAGACCCTTTCTTTCCAAAACACAAACCCATCACGTATCTATCTGCTAGGTTGCAAAAATTGTTTGGATTCCAGCTTGCATTTTTACTTTTAGAATTGCTTTGTAGCATGACAAAACATCTCGCAGTTCACGTTTAACTTTGGCAGAACGATCATAGAGATGATCGTGGTTTCAAAACTAATCGACAGCCTCATCAGTTTTGTTGAAGGCTTCTCTTAAACTTTTAATTGGTAAGAGCTTTTCTTCTGAAATGATGCTGTCGTCGTCATTTTGTGGTCCACGGATGTGATTCTGGGAAGTGCGGGAATTACACGTAGAGTTCATCAAACATTTGGTCACCTATATGTTGGGTAAAGAGTTGGGTATCTTTACCTCTGAACAGCACTTTTTGCACCCAAGGATCAGTTTAATAGCGTCTGCTGTTGAATATGTGGGGCGGGGTTGGCTCAGTCGATAGCGCGCCAGGCTCGTAATCTGTAGTTCCCAGGTTCGAGTCCCAGCTGGGGCAGCGTTGAGATTTATCTCCGCAAAATTCCCCGCCCTGCCCACGGTCAGTAGGGGACACCAATGGGCTTGGAAAGACCGCCGTCCGTCGTATGGAACGTTAAGCCGTGGCCCCGTCTGCGGGAGAGCCATAACCTGTGCACGTTAAAGAACACGCTGGATGGCCTTGACGGGAGGCTACCATTTGTCTCCCAACAGCTGTTCCAGTGGGTACCCTCCCCCAAACGTCTCTGAGCCTTCGGGGCCCATGTGACCTGGCCATTTAGCCCATGGTGTGCAAAAAAGTGCAGCTCAGAGGTAAAACAACCCACAAACCAACTGGTGAATGTTTCCAACTTTTTCAGTTACATTTCAAAGCTTTGAATCCGATTTTTCATTCGAAGATAATGTAAGGGTTCCAAACACATTTGGTAACACAGTGTATTTTCTTCATGATGCAAGATAATTAAAATATATTTAACAAATCTGAAATTTGTATGCCCAGCATGCGCGTCGGCAAGAAATGTTTTCAGTGGGGTGTGGGGCAAAAAGGGCTTCAAAGAGAGGTAAATTTTTTCGTTTGGGAAGAGGGGAGCAAAAATACAAATTGATGTTTCAAGGGAGAAATATTTATGTCGAGCGATTCACTAATGAGCGCAGTTGCAAATAAGGAATCGTGCATCCATCCATATTGTAATGCAAATAAGGCATCATGCATCCATCCATATTGTAATGCAAATAAGGAATCATTCATCCATCCATATTGTAATGCAAATAAGGAATCATTCATCCATCCATATTGTAATTCAAATAAGGAATCATGCATCCATCCATATTGTAATGCAAATAAGGAATCATGCATCCATCCATATTGTAATGCAAATAAGGAATCATGCATCCATCCATATTGTAATGCAAATAAGGAATCATGCATCCATCCATATTGTAATGCAAATAAGGAATCATGCATCCATCCATATTGTAATGCAAATAAGGAATCATGCATCCATCCATATTGTAATTCAAATAAGGAATCACGCATCCATCCATATTGCAATGCAAATAAGGAATCATGCATCCATCCATATTGTAATTCAAATAAGGAATCACGCATCCATCCATATTGCAATGCAAATAAGGAATCACGCATCCATCCATATTGTAATGCAAATAAGGAATCATGCATCCATCCATATTGTAATGCAAATAAGGAATCACGCATCCATCCATATTGTAATGCAAATAAGGAATAATGCATCCATCCATATTGTAATGCAAATAAGGAATCATGCACCATCCATATTGTAATGCAAATAAGGAATCATGCATCCATCCATATTGTAATTCAAATAAGGAATCACGCATCCATCCATATTGCAATGCAAATAAGGAATCATGCATCCATCCATATTGTAATGCAAATAAGGAATCATGCATCCATCCATATTGTAATGCAAATAAGGAATCATGCATCCATCCATATTGTAATGCAAATAAGGAATCATTCATCCATCCATATTGTAATGCAAATAAGGAATCATTCATCCATCCATATTGTAATTCAAATAAGGGATCATGCATCCATCCATATTGCAATGCAAATAAGGAATCATGCATCCATCCATATTGCAATGCAAATAAGGAATCACGCATCCATCCATATTGTAATGCAAATAAGGAATCATGCATCCATCCATATTGTAATGCAAATAAGGAATCATGCACCATCCATATTGTAATGCAAATAAGGAATCATGCATCCATCCATATTGTAATTCAAATAAGGAATCACGCATCCATCCATATTGCAATGCAAATAAGGAATCACGCATCCATCCATATTGTAATGCAAATAAGGAATCATGCATCCATCCATATTGTAATGCAAATAAGGAATCATGCATCCATCCATATTATAATGCAAATAAGGAATCATGCATCCATCCATATTGCAATGCAAATAAGGAATCATTCATCCATCCATATTGTAATGCAAATAAGGAATCATTCATCCATCCATATTGTAATTCAAATAAGGGATCATGCATCCATCCATATTGCAATGCAAATAAGGAATCATGCATCCATCCATATTGTAATGCAAATAAGGAATCATGCATCCATCCATATTGTAATGCAAATAAGGAATCATGCATCCATCCATATTGTAATGCAAATAAGGAATCATGCACCATCCATATTGTAATGCAAATAAGGAATCATGCATCCATCCATATTGTAATTCAAATAAGAAATCACGCATCCATCCATATTGCAATGCAAATAAGGAATCACGCATCCATCCATATTGTAATGCAAATAAGGAATCATGCATCCATCCATATTGCAATGCAAATAAGGAATCATGCATCCATCCATATTGCAATGCAAATAAGGAATCACGCATCCATCCATATTGTAATGCAAATAAGGAATCATCCATCCATCCATATTGCAATGCAAATAAGGAATCATGCATCCATCCATATTGTAATGCAAATAAGGAATCATGCACCATCCATATTGTAATGCAAATAAGGAATCATGCATCCATCCATATTGTAATTCAAATAAGGAATCACGCATCCATCCATATTGCAATGCAAATAAGGAATCACGCATCCATCCATATTGTAATGCAAATAAGGAATCATGCATCCATCCATATTGTAATTCAAATAAGGAATCACGCATCCATCCATATTGCAATGCAAATAAGGAATCACGCATCCATCCATATTGTAATGCAAATAAGGAATCATGCATCCATCCATATTGCAATGCAAATAAGGAATCATGCATCCATCCATATTGTAATGCAAATAAGGAATCATGCACCATCCATATTGTAATGCAAATAAGGAATCATGCATCCATCCATATTGTAATTCAAATAAGGAATCACGCATCCATCCATATTGCAATGCAAATAAGGAATCATGCATCCATCCATATTGTAATGCAAATAAGGAATCATGCATCCATCCATATTGTAATTCAAATAAGGAATCACGCATCCATCCATATTGCAATGCAAATAAGGAATCACGCATCCATCCATATTGTAATGCAAATAAGGAATCATGCATCCATCCATAATGTAATGCAAATAAGGAATCATGCATCCATCCATATTACAATGCAAATAAGGAATCACGCATCCATCCATATTGTAATGCAAATAAGGAATCATGCATCCATCCATAATGTAATGCAAATAAGGAATCATGCATCCATCCATATTGCAATGCAAATAAGGAATCATTCATCCATCCATATTGTAATGCAAATAAGGAATCATTCATCCATCCATATTGTAATTCAAATAAGGAATCATGCATCCATCCATATTGTAATGCAAATAAGGAATCATGCATCCATCCATATTGTAATGCAAATAAGGAATCATGCATCCATCCATATTGTAATGCAAATAAGGAATCATGCATCCATCCATATTGTAATGCAAATAAGGAATCATGCACCATCCATATTGTAATGCAAATAAGGAATCATGCATCCATCCATATTGTAATTCAAATAAGGAATCACGCATCCATCCATATTGCAATGCAAATAAGGAATCACGCATCCATCCATATTGTAATGCAAATAAGGAATCATGCATCCATCCATATTGCAATGAAAATAAGGAATCATGCATCCATCCATATTGCAATGCAAATAAGGAATCACGCATCCATCCATATTGTAATGCAAATAAGGAATCATTCATCCATCCATATTGTAATGCAAATAAGGAATCATTCATCCATCCATATTGTAATTCAAATAAGGAATCATGCATCCATCCATATTTTAATGCAAATAAGGGATCATGCATCCATCCATATTGTAACGCAAATATGGGATCATGCATCCATCCATGTTTAATGCAAATAAGGGATCATGCATCCATCCATATTGTAATGCAAATAAGGGATCATGCATCCATCCATATTTAATGCAAATAAGGGATCATGCATCCATCCATATTGTAATGCAAATAAGGAATCACGCATCCATCCATATTGCAATGCAAATAAGGAATCACGCATCCATCCATATTGTAATGCAAATAAGGAATCATGCATCCATCCATATTGCAATGAAAATAAGGAATCATGCATCCATCCATATTGCAATGCAAATAAGGAATCACGCATCCATCCATATTGTAATGCAAATAAGGAATCATGCATCCATCCATATTGTAATGCAAATAAGGAATCATGCATCCATCCATATTGTAATGCAAATAAGGAATCATGCATCCATCCATATTGCAATGCAAATAAGGAATCATGCATCCATCCATATTGTAATGCAAATAAGGAATCATGCATCCATCCATATTGTAATGCAAATAAGGAATCATGCATCCATCCATATTGTAATGCAAATAAGGAATCATGTATCCATCCATATTGTAATGCAAATAAGGAATCATGCATCCATCCATATTGTAATGCAAATAAGGAATCATGCACCATCCATATTGTAATGCAAATAAAGAATCATGCATCCATCCATATTATAATTCAAATAAGGAATCACGCATCCATCCATATTGCAATGCAAATAAGGAATCACGCATCCATCGATATTTAATGCAAATAAGGAATCATGCATCCATCCATATTGCAATGCAAATAAGGAATCATGCATCCATCCATATTGCAATGCAAATAAGGAATCACGCATCCATCCATATTGTAATGCAAATAAGGAATCATGCATCCATCCATATTGTAATGCAAATAAGGAATCATGCATCCATCAATATTGTAATGCAAATAAGGAATCATGCATCCATCCATATTGTAATGCAAATAAGGAATCATGCATCCATCCATATTGTAATGCAAATAAGGAATCATGCATCCATCCATATTGCAATGCAAATAAGGAATCATGCATCCATCCATATTGTAATGCAAATAAGGAATCATGCATCCATCCATATTGTAATGCAAATAAGGAATCATGCATCCATCCATATTGTAGTGCAAATAAGGAATCATGCATCCATCCATATTGTAATGCAAATAAGGAATCATGCATCCATCCATATTGTAATGCAAATAAGGAATCATGCATCCATCCATATTCTAATGCAAATAAGGAATCATGCATCCATCCATATTGTAATTCAAATAAGGAATCACGCATCCATCCATATTGCAATGCAAATAAGGAATCACGCATCCATCCATATTGTAATGCAAATAAGGAATCATGCATCCATCCATATTGCAATGCAAATAAGGAATCATGCATCCATCCATATTGCAATGCAAATAAGGAATCATGCATCCATCCATATTGTAATGCAAATAAGGAATCACGCATCCATCCATATTGTAATGCAAATAAGGAATCATGCATCTATCCATATTGTAATGCAAATAAGGAATCATGCATCCATCCATATTGCAATGCAAATAAGGAATCATGCATCCATCCATATTGCAATGCAAATAAGGAATCATGCATCCATCCATATTCTAATGCAAATAAGGAATCATGCATCCATCCATATTGTAATGCAAATAAGGAATCATGCATCCATCCATATTGTAATGCAAATAACGAATCACGCATCCATCCATATTGCAATGCAAATATGGGATCATGCATCCATCCATATTTTAATGCAAATAAGGGATCATGCATCCATCCATATTGTAATGCAAATAAGGAATCATGCATCCATCCATACTGTAATGCAAATAAGGGATCATGCATCCAGCCATATTGTAATGCAAATAAGGAATCATGCATCCGTCCATATTGTAATGCAAATAAGGAATCATGCATCCGTCCATATTGTAATGCAAATAAGGAATCATGCATCCGTCCATATTGTAATGCAAATAAGGGATCATGCATCCATCCATATTGTAATGCAAATAAGGAATCATGCATCCATCCATATTTTAATGCAAATAAGGGATCATGCATCCATCCATATTGTAACGCAAATATGGGATCATGCATCCATCCATGTTTAATGCAAATAAGGGATCATGCATCCATCCATATTGTAATGCAAATAAGGGATCATGCATCCATCCATATTTAATGCAAATAAGGGATCATGCATCCATCCATATTGTAATGCAAATAAGGGATCATGCATCCATCCATATTGTAATGCAAATAAGGAATCGTGCATCCATCCATATTGTAATGCAAATAAGGAATCATGCACCATCCATATTGTAATGCAAATAAGGAATCATTCATCCATCCATATTGTAATGCAAATAAGGAATCATTCATCCATCCATATTGTAATTCAAATAAGGGATCATGCATTCATCCATATTGCAATGCAAATAAGGAATCATGCATCCATCCATATTGTAATGCAAATAAGGAATCATGCATCCATCCATATTGTAATTCAAATAACGAATCACGCATCCATCCATATTGCAATGAAAATAAGGAATCACGCATCCATCCATATTGTAATGCAAATAAGGGATCATGCATCCATCCATATTTAATGCAAATAAGGGATCATGCATCCATCCATATTGTAATGCAAATAAGGGATCATGCATCCATCCATATTGTAATGCAAATAAGGAATCGTGCATCCATCCATATTGTAATGCAAATAAGGAATCATGCACCATCCATATTGTAATGCAAATAAGGAATCATTCATCCATCCATATTGTAATGCAAATAAGGAATCATTCATCCATCCATATTGTAATTCAAATAAGGGATCATGCATCCATCCATATTGCAATGCAAATAAGGAATCATGCATCCATCCATATTGTAATGCAAATAAGGAATCATGCATCCATCCATATTGTAATTCAAATAACGAATCACGCATCCATCCATATTGCAATGCAAATAAGGAATCACGCATCCATCCATATTGTAATGCAAATAAGGAATCATGCATCCATCCATATTGCAATGCAAATAAGGAATCATGCATCCATCCATATTGTAATGCAAATAAGGAATCATGCACCATCCATATTGTAATGCAAATAAGGAATCATGCATCCATCCATATTGTAATTCAAATAAGGAATCACGCATCCATCCATATTGCAATGCAAATAAGGAATCATGCATCCATCCATATTGTAATGCAAATAAGGAATCGTGCATCCATCCATATTGTAATGCAAATAAGGAATCATGCACCATCCATATTGTAATGCAAATAAGGAATCATTCATCCAACCATATTGTAATGCAAATAAGGAATCATTCATCCATCCATATTGTAATTCAAATAAGGGATCATGCATCCATCCATATTGCAATGCAAATAAGGAATCACGCATCCATCCATATTGCAATGCAAATAAGGAATCATGCATCCATCCATATTGTAATTCAAATAAGGAATCACGCATCCATCCATATTGCAATGCAAATAAGGAATCACGCATCCATCCATATTGTAATGCAAATAAGGAATCATGCATCCATCCATATTGCAATGCAAATAACGAATCATGCATCCATCCATATTGTAATGCAAATAAGGAATCATGCACCATCCATATTGTAATGCAAATAAGGAATCATGCATCCATCCATATTGTAATGCAAATAAGGAATCGTGCATCCATCCATATTGTAATGCAAATAAGGAATCATGCACCATCCATATTGTAATGCAAATAAGGAATCATTCATCCATCCATATTGTAATGCAAATAAGGAATCATTCATCCATCCATATTGTAATTCAAATAAGGGATCATGCATCCATCCATATTGCAATGCAAATAAGGAATCATGCATCCATCCATATTGCAATGCAAATAAGGAATCACGCATCCATCCATATTGTAATGCAAATAAGGAATCATGCATCCATCCATATTGTAATGCAAATAAGGAATCATGCATCCATCCATATTGTAATTCAAATAAGGAATCACGCATCCATCCATATTGCAATGCAAATAAGGAATCACGCATCCATCCATATTGCAATGCAAATAAGGAATCACGCATCCATCCATATTGTAATGCAAATAAGGAATCATGCATCCATCCATAATGTAATGCAAATAAGGAATCATGCATCCATCCATATTGCAATGCAAATAAGGAATCACGCATCCATCCATATTGTAATGCAAATAAGGAATCATGCATCCATCCATAATGTAATGCAAATAAGGAATCATGCATCCATCCATATTGCAATGCAAATAAGGAATCATTCATCCATCCATATTGTAATGCAAATAAGGAATCATTCATCCATCCATATTGTAATTCAAATAAGGAATCATGCATCCATCCATATTGTAATGCAAATAAGGAATCATGCATCCATCCATATTGTAATGCAAATAAGGAATCATGCATCCATCCATATTGTAATGCAAATAAGGAATCATGCATCCATCCATATTGTAATGCAAATAAGGAATCATCCACCATCCATATTGTAATGCAAATAAGGAATCATGCATCCATCCATATTGTAATTCAAATAAGGAATCACGCATCCATCCATATTGCAATGCAAATAAGGAATCACGCATCCATCCATATTGTAATGCAAATAAGGAATCATGCATCCATCCATATTGCAATGCAAATAAGGAATCATGCATCCATCCATATTGCAATGCAAATAAGGAATCACGCATCCATCCATATTGTAATGCAAATAAGGAATCATGCATCCATCCATATTGTAATGCAAATAAGGAATCATGCATCCATCCATATTGTAATGCAAATAAGGAATCATGCATCCATCCATATTACAATGCAAATAAGGAATCATGCATCCATCCATATTGTAATGCAAATAAGGAATCATGCATCCATCCATATTGTAATGCAAATAAGGAATCATGCATCCATCCATATTGTAATGCAAATAAGGAATCATGTATCCATCCATATTGTAATGCAAATAAGGAATCATGCATCCATCCATATTGTAATGCAAATAAGGAATCATGCATCCATCCATATTGTAATGCAAATAAGGAATCATGCACCATCCATATTGTAATGCAAATAAAGAATCATGCATCCATCCATATTATAATTCAAATAAGGAATCACGCATCCATCCATATTGCAATGCAAATAAGGAATCACGCATCCATCCATATTGTAATGCAAATAAGGAATCATGCATCCATCCATATTGCAATGCAAATAAGGAATCATGCATCCATCCATATTGCAATGCAAATAAGGAATCACGCATCCATCCATATTGTAATGCAAATAAGGAATCATGCATCCATCCATATTGTAATGCAAATAAGGAATCATGCATCCATCAATATTGTAATGCAAATAAGGAATCATGCATCCATCCATATTGTAATGCAAATAAGGAATCATGCATCCATCCATATTGTAATGCAAATAAGGAATCATGCATCCATCCATATTGCAATGCAAATAAGGAATCATGCATCCATCCATATTGTAATGCAAATAAGGAATCATGCATCCATCCATATTGTAATGCAAATAAGGAATCATGCATCCATCCATATTGTAATGCAAATAAGGAATCATGCATCCATCCATATTGTAATGCAAATAAGGAATCATGCATCCATCCATATTGTAATGCAAATAAGGAATCATGCATCCATCCATATTCTAATGCAAATAAGGAATCATGCATCCATCCATATTGTAATTCAAATAAGGAATCACGCATCCATCCATATTGCAATGCAAATAAGGAATCACGCATCCATCCATATTGTAATGCAAATAAGGAATCATGCATCCATCCATATTGCAATGCAAATAAGGAATCATGCATCCATCCATATTGCAATGCAAATAAGGAATCATGCATCCATCCATATTGTAATGCAAATAAGGAATCACGCATCCATCCATATTGTAATGCAAATAAGGAATCATGCATCCATCCATATTGTAATGCAAATAAGGAATCATGCATCCATCCATATTGCAATGCAAATAAGGAATCATGCATCCATCCATATTGCAATGCAAATAAGGAATCATGCATCCATCCATATTGTAATGCAAATAAGGAATCATGCATCCATCCATATTGTAATGCAAATAAGGAATCATGCATCCATCCATATTGTAATGCAAATAAGGAATCACGCATCCATCCATATTGCAATGCAAATATGGGATCATGCATCCATCCATATTTTAATGCAAATAAGGGATCATGCATCCATCCATATTGTAATGCAAATAAGGAATCATGCATCGATCCATACTGTAATGCAAATAAGGGATCATGCATCCAGCCATATTGTAATGCAAATAAGGAATCATGCATCCGTCCATATTGTAATGCAAATAAGGAATCATGCATCCGTCCATATTGTAATGCAAATAAGGAATCATGCATCCGTCCATATTGTAATGCAAATAAGGGATCATGCATCCATCCATATTGTAATGCAATTAAGGAATCATGCATCCATCCATATTTTAATGCAAATAAGGGATCATGCATCCATCCATATTGTAATGCAAATATGGGATCATGCATCCATCCATGTTTAATGCAAATAAGGGATCATGCATCCATCCATATTGTAATGCAAATAAGGGATCATGCATCCATCCATATTTAATGCAAATAAGGGATCATGCATCCATCCATATTGTAATGCAAATAAGGGATCATGCATCCATCCATATTGTAATGCAAATAAGGGATCATGCATCCATCCATATTGTAATGCAAATATGGGATCATGCATCCATCCATATTTAATGCAAATAAGGGATCATGCATCCATCCATATTGTAATGCAAATAAGGGATCATGCATCCATCCATATTTAACGCAAATAAGGGATCATGCATCCATCCATATTGTAATGCAAATAAGGGATCATGCATCCATCCATGTTTAATGCAAATAAGGGATCATGCATCCATCCATATTGTAATGCAAATAAGGGATCATGCATCCATCCATATTTAATGCAAATAAGGGATCATGCATCCATCCATATTGTAATGCAAATAAGGGATCATGCATCCATCCATATTGTAATGCAAATAAGGGATCATGCATCCATCCATATTGTAATGCAAATATGGGATCATGCATCCATCCATATTTAATGCAAATAAGGGATCATGCATCCATCCATATTGTAATGCAAATAAGGGATCATGCATCCATCCAGATTTAACGCAAATAAGGGATCATGCATCCATCCATATTGTAATGCAAATAAGGGATCATGCATCCATCCATATTGTAATGCAAATAAGGAATCATGCATCCATCCATATTGTAATGCAAATAAGGGATCATGCATCCATCCATATTGTAATGCAAATAAGGGATCATGCATCCATCCATATTGTAATGCAAATAAGGGATCATGCATCCATCCATATTGTAATGCAAATATGGGATCATGCATCCATCCATATTTAATGCAAATAAGGGATCATGCATCCATCCATATTGTAATGCAAATATGGGATCATGCATCCATCCATATTTAATGCAAATAAGGGATCATGCATCCATCCATATTGTAATGCAAATAAGGGATCATGCATCCATCCATATTTAATGCGAATAAGGGATCATGCATCCATCCATATTGTAATGCAAATAAGGAATCATGCATCCATCCATATTGCAATGCAAATAAGGAATCATGCATCCATCCATATTACAATGCAAATAAGGAATCACGCATCCATCCATATTGTAATGCAAATAAGGAATCATGCATCCATTCAAATTGTAATGCAAATAAGGAATCATGCATCCATCAATATTGTAATGCAAATAAGGAATCATGCATCCATCCATATTGTAATGCAAATAAGGAATCATGCATCCATCCATATTGTAATGCAAATAAGGAATCATGCATCCATCCATATTGCAATGCAAATAAGGAATCATGCATCCATCCATATTGTAATGCAAATAAGGAATCATGCATCCATCCATATTGTAATGCAAATAAGGAATCATGCATCCATCCATATTGTAATGCAAATAAGGAATCATGCATCCATCCATATTGTAATGCAAATAAGGAATCATGCATCCATCCATATTGTAATGCAAATAAGGAATCATGCATCCATCCATATTGTAATGCAAATAAGGAATCATGCATCCATCCATATTGTAATTCAAATAAGGAATCACGCATCCATCCATATTGCAATGCAAATAAGGAATCACGCATCCATCCATATTGTAATGCAAATAAGGAATCATGCATCCATCCATATTGCAATGCAAATAAGGAATCATGCATCCATCCATATTGCAATGCAAATAAGGAATCATGCATCCATCCATATTGTAATGCAAATAAGGAATCACGCATCCATCCATATTGTAATGCAAATAAGGAATCATGCATCCATCCATATTGTAATGCAAATAAGGAATCATGCATCCATCCATATTGCAATGCAAATAAGGAATCATGCATCCATCCATATTGCAATGCAAATAAGGAATCATGCATCCATCCATATTCTAATGCAAATAAGGAATCATGCATCCATCCATATTGTAATGCAAATAAGGAATCATGCATCCATCCATATTGTAATGCAAATAAGGAATCACGCATCCATCCATATTGCAATGCAAATATGGGATCATGCATCCATCCATATGTTAATGCAAATAAGGGATCATGCATCCATCCATATTGTAATGCAAATAAGGAATCATGCATCCGTCCATATTGTAATGCAAATAAGGAATCATGCATCCGTCCATATTGTAATGCAAATAAGGAATCATGCATCCGTCCATATTGTAATGCAAATAAGGGATCATGCATCCATCCATATTGTAATGCAAATAAGGAATCATGCATCCATCCATATTTTAATGCAAATAAGGGATCATGCATCCATCCATATTGTAATGCAAATATGGGATCATGCATCCATCCATGTTTAATGCAAATAAGGGATCATGCATCCATCCATATTGTAATGCAAATAAGGGATCATGCATCCATCCATATTTAATGCAAATAAGGGATCATGCATCCATCCATATTGTAATGCAAATAAGGGATCATGCATCCATCCATATTGTAATGCAAATAAGGGATCATGCATCCATCCATATTGTAATGCAAATATGGGATCATGCATCCATCCATATTTAATGCAAATAAGGGATCATGCATCCATCCATATTGTAATGCAAATAAGGGATCATGCATCCATCCATATTTAACGCAAATAAGGGATCATGCATCCATCCATATTGTAATGCAAATAAGGGATCATGCATCCATCCATGTTTAATGCAAATAAGGGATCATGCATCCATCCATATTGTAATGCAAATAAGGGATCATGCATCCATCCATATTTAATGCAAATAAGGGATCATGCATCCATCCATATTGTAATGCAAATAAGGGATCATGCATCCATCCATATTGTAATGCAAATAAGGGATCATGCATCCATCCATATTGTAATGCAAATATGGGATCATGCATCCATCCAGATTTAACGCAAATAAGGGATCATGCATCCATCCATATTGTAATGCAAATAAGGGATCATGCATCCATCCATATTGTAATGCAAATAAGGGATCATGCATCCATCCATATTGTAATGCAAATAAGGGATCATGCATCCATCCATATTGTAATGCAAATAAGGGATCATGCATCCATCCATATTGTAATGCAAATAAGGGATCATGCATCCATCCATATTGTAATGCAAATATGGGATCATGCATCCATCCATATTTAATGCAAATAAGGGATCATGCATCCATCCATATTGTAATGCAAATATGGGATCATGCATCCATCCATATTTAATGCAAATAAGGGATCATGCATCCATCCATATTGTAATGCAAATAAGGGATCATGCATCCATCCATATTTAATGCAAATAAGGGATCATGCATCCATCCATATTGTAATGCAAATAAGGGATCATGCATCCATCCATATTGTAATGCAAATAAAGATGCCCGAAACAAAACGAAAAAAGAGAAAATGCATGTAAAAAAAAGTCTTTCATATTAATGAATTAATAATATGCTTCCAAAAGAAAACGAAAATAAAATAAAATAAAGATTTAATTTTTTTTAAAGAAATAAGCTTTAATATTTGGTAGATATTATTCAACATGAATTAATCTTTCGATTAATTTTTTTTCAGAGGGGGGAACTGCTCCACTTGCTTCCCCTCCTCCCTGCGATGTCCATAATGCCCAGTTTGATCTGAATTTCCCTTCAACAGCGTAAAATATAAATGAGCGGTTTCGTTTGCCTACACAAAATATTACCAAACGTGTGCAAGTGTTGACTTACGCTCCGTGTTTGAAGAGAAAATATGGTAAAGAAATTCCATCTGTTGTTGTTTTGAGTTGTTTTACCTCTGAGCGGCACTTTTTTGCACACAATGGGCTAAATGGCCGGGTCACATGAACCCCGAAGTCTCAGAGAAAGTTGGGGGAGGGGACCCACTGGGAGACCGAAGGTAGCCTACCGTCAAGGCCATCCAGCGTGTTCTTTAACGTGCACAGGGTATGGCTCTCCAGCACACGGGGCCACGGCTTAACGTCCCATCCGACGGACGGCGGCCTTTCCAAGCCCATCGGTGTCCCCTACTGACCATGGGAAGGACGGGGAGTTTTGGGGAGATAAATCTCAACGCTGACCCAACTGAGACTCGAACCTGGGAACTACAGATTACGAGCCTGGCGCGCTACCGACTGAGCCACTCCCGCGCCCTCTCTTTGAGACTATTAGCTCTGTAATTGTCTTCTACATCCGTTGATGCTTAAGCATCACTACATGTGCTATCGCTATCTAATTGTATGCGAAAGTTATCAATCGATGAAAGCAATTACCTCACTCACCGAAGCATTGGTCATACAGTTCCCTTCTCACAGAGCAGATGCCCAGTTCGCGAGCTTGACGCTCTGTCAGAAGTGAATCTAATCTTTCTTGCAAGTTAATGACGTCAAGCCGAGTTGCCGGAGTCCTCGACACAGGCTGTATCCAGAGCGTGCCTCCTTCTTCGTATTCCCTCGGAAAAGTAAAGAAAGAAATCAGGATATACAATATAAAGATCTTTAGAAGATGCATCATCAGTTTTTTTTTTACTTTTAAGTTTAAAAATAAAGACCTATGATTTGTATGCAGAGGTTTCGTCAAAAAAAAAATGATTAAGGAAAGAAACCAATGGTAAAAATAAAATATCCTCCTCCTTAATATCATGAAATTGACAATATGAAAATAAAACAATTTTATAGACGTTCGCCCCCTCTGCATCTACACTCAAAATCGACTAAACATGATAGATGCATTCTTCAAAAAATTCGTTGAAGATGAAATCGTGTTAGTCGGACAGGAATTTCTGAAAAGAAATAATGTAAATGGGAGGGAATGAGATCCAGAATTCCTTCCTGATTGCTATACTTTTAATTTTAATACTTTTCATGACCTTACTTAGGTTAGTGCTGTGTGTTTTTTTACTTGTTTATGTGCATATCATACCCGTAACTGATTTTCGCGGAAAAGAAACAATGATGAAAGTAGAAGCAAACAACTGTTCAATGTTGCTTTCGTTTTAAAACATGGTAAGTAGAGATGATTGCCATGTAAAGGAGATTGAAAATGAGAGATTGACTGTTGTGAAATAATGAAAGTGACTAACTGTATATTTCTAATCGGTTCTACACGTGACAAGTTATGATCTTAACCAATCACGATGCATTTATATACATGTGCATTATCGTCGGTCAGCGACAATTAAAATATTCTTTATTTTGTACAAATATATTACGTGTTATAACTGTTTAAACACAATAATTCCTATACGCAAATGAGAAAAATATTTTATGGAAGTGCTGAAATTACGAACAAGGATAGCAAGGAAAGCATCATTATTTAGTAAATAGGGTTCTTATTTAATAATATGCATCTTATTTAATAAATGCAATAACGTAAAATGATCGTAGAGAAGTAGTTCAGAAAGCCTGTTAAATCGAACGACCAATCGTGTTTAGTTCGAAAATCAATCCTACTTTAAAAATAGTGTTAGTTGTGGACTGGGTGCATTTCATTTATTGAGCTTTCTTTGAAAGTTAGGTCTCTACACTTAGAGTAGGCCACTGCAAGAAATCTTATGACAGCCATTCAGTAAGAAAAAACACAAATTCTTATCTGCCTTTGACTTATCAATAATAATAGAAACCCATGAAAGTACTAAATATCAATGTGGATTTTTTTTTACAGTAGTGTTTGACTTTATACATATGACAAAAAAATTAAACATGAAAGATAATATGTTTCAAGTACCTTTTATACAGAGCTATACCAAATGAATTAAATCTATGCTATATGCAATGAGGAATTCTTTGAAGCTTTCTAACTTCTCAAATAAACTATTTATGAAAAAATGTGACTGAAGATAAATTAAACATCTCAATCTAAACAATCTGAATCATGATTTCCAACAATATTCTTTCAGTATTTAAGGAGCTGTAGAAGTTTGAACATTTAACAACAGCAAAGGCAGTTAGTGGAATTCACCTCAGTAATGAAAACTTAATAATAAGCATTATTTGAAACCATTTATTAAGAGTTGGGTTGGGTTGTTTTACCACTGAGCGGCACTTTTTTGCACACCATGGGCTAAATGGCCAGGTCACATGGACCCCGAAGGCTCAGAGAAGGTTGGGGGAGGGGACCCACCGGAACAGCTGTTGGGAGACAGATGGTAGCCTCCCGTCAAGGCCATCCAGCGTGTTCTTTAACGTTGGGTTGTTTTACCTCTGAGCGCCACTTTTTTGCACACCATGGGCAAAATGACCAGGTCACATGGACCCCGAAGGCTCAGAGAAGGTTGGGGGAGGGAACCCACTGCAACAGCTGTTGGGAGACAGATGGTAGCCTCCCGTCAAGGTCATCCAGAGTGTTCTTTAACGTTGGGTTGTTTTACCTCTGAGCGGCACTTTTTTGCACACCATGGGCTAAATGGCCAGGTCACATGGACCCCGAAGACTCAGAGAAGGTTGGGAAAGGGGACCCACTGGAACAGATGGTAGCCTCCCGTCAAGGCCATCCAGCGTGTTCTTTAAGGTGCACAGGGTATGTCTCTCCCGCACACGGAGCCACGGCTTAACGTCCCATCCGATGGACGGCGGCCTATTCCTAGCCCATCGGTGTCCCCTACTGACCGTGGGCAGGGCGGGGAATTTAGCGGAGATAAATCTCAACGCTGATCCAGCTGGGACTCTAACCTCGAACCTGGGATTACGAGCCTGTCGCGCTACCGACTGAGCCACCCACGCCCCCACGCCGAAGGAATATTGTTGAAAAATCAATGTTTAGATTACATTAATATTTTTAATTTATCTTGGCATATTGTTGCAACGAAATCTTATTTTATAATATACGAAGCTCCTAAATCAACTAACTATTGACACAACGCTGAAATTCTTTAACACACTGTCCTATCAAAATCATAGAGCATTTCTATGGTGTGTCAATGGGAACCTTAATTCGAAGCTTAATTTAATGGGGAAATAAAAAATAAATACCCACTCAAGCAGCTGCTTGCCACAGAGGTCTGACAGGAGCCTGTCAGTTTATATGCCAAAGTAGAAGGTCTGAGAGGATGGCAGGACCTCAGGAACGTGTACAGCAACTGTACACGCTCCAGTTACCGTTCACAGCAAACTGGAGCGTGTGCAGTTACTGAACACGCTCCAGTTTGCTGTGAACGGTAACTGCACACGCTCAATATTTCCGTGAGTGAGCCCACACGATCTAGTATCAAAATAATATGACCACCTATAGTCGCTCAAAAAAGTATCCGAACACTATGGTTGACTATAGAATTCAGAAAAAATATCTAGCAAAGATTTTTTTAGAAATTAGTGATCTGGCAACCTTCGTGTCACGTGATTACAGAATTCAGAAAAAATATCTGGAGCGTGTACAACAACTGTACACGCTCCAGTTACCGTTGATGGAGCGTGTGCAGTTACTGCACACGCTCCAGTTTGCTGGAGTTTGCCAACTACACACGCTCAATATTTCCGTGAGTGAGCCCACACGATCTAGTATCAAAATAATATGACCACCTACAGTCGCTCAAAAAAGTATCCGAACACTATGGTTGATTACAGAATTCAGAAAAAATATCTGGAAACGATTTTTTTAGAAATTAGTGATCTGGCAACCTTCGTGTCACGTGATTACAGAATTCAGGAAAAATATCTGGTAACGATTTTTTAAGAAATTAGTGATCTGGCAACCTTCGTGTCACGTGACACGACGGTTGCCAGATCACTAATTTCTAAAAAAATCGTTGCCAGATATTTTTTATGAATTCTGTACTCAACCACAGTGTTCGGATATTTTTACGTAACCATTATTATTCACAACATTCGCTTTAAATTTCGAAAGTACATGAATTGCCGACAGATGGCGACACGATATAGGTGATAGAAGCCTTTGAAGAGCGAGCAAGAGAGACCTACTCCGTTCATTTGACCCCTTTGCTGACTCTGGTGGATTTCTCTTGTGGCAGCGGGTCGGGTGTGTGCCAGAGTCACGGCCAAGGAACTGGGTCACCCAGGTTAGAGTTAACCCTTCAGCACTACTACCCACAGGGGAACAAGAGGGAGGTGGAGTGGCTCTATCTCATTGAAGTGTTGTGGGCAGTGTGCTGACTTAGTTGGCCGATTGATAAGCACAAGATACGACAAAAAGCCCAATGGCGAAATAAATGGCTAATAATGAATGGGTGTGGCCGAGTAGTTAGCGCGCTTGGCTACTGATGCTAAGGGACCTGGGTTCGAGACCGGGGTAAGGCATGGATGTGTGTGTGTTGTTTTTCTGCTGAGGTCCTGCCATCCTCTCAGACCTTCTACTACAGCACATTGGATCGTGTGAGCTCACAAAGACCTAGATCGTATGGGCTCACTCACGGAAATATTGAGCGTGTGCAGTTACCGTTCACAGCAAACTGGAGCGGTTGCGGTTAATGTTCACAGCACATTGGATCGTGTGAGCTCACAAAGACCTGGATCATGTGGGCTCACTCACAGAAATATTGAGCGTGTGCAGTTACCGTTCACAGCAAACTGGAGCGTGTGTGGTTAATGTTCACAGCACATTGGATCGTGTGAGCTCACAAAAACCTGGATCGTGTGGGCTCACTCACAGAAATATTGAGCGTGTGCAGTTACCGTTCACAGCAAACTGGAGCTTGTGCAGTAACTGCACACGCTCCAGTTTGCTGTGAACGATAATTGGAGCGTGTACAGATATTTTTCCTGAATTCTGTAATCACGTGACACGAAGGTTGCCAGATCACTAATTTCTAAAAAACATCGTTGCCAGATATTTTTTCTGAATTCTGTAATCAACCATAGTGTTCGGATACTTTTTTGAGCGACTGTACGGCAGTTTCATTCGGTTGAATCGGGCATTCGAGATGATTCATTCATTTCTTTCTTAGATTAGTGTGCGCAACCTCTTTCATTCAGCGAGATGCCGTCACTCTTCTAGATAAGCTTTCTTTTTTTCCACAGGAAACTTGAGAATAAGTATAAACGACTTAGAGAATAAAATGTTTTGTTATATCTCTCTGAAATCTTACCTTGGAGGAAGGATTGCATCGAGAATTTCTGCCGTTTGGTCTCTGTTTCTTAGATCGAAGCGAGGCACTTTAGCGGAAGACCGAGGCTCTCTCCCACAAGGGAACTGGCTTCCTTTCGTCTGCCAATCAAACAACATCGCACAGTTAAGCATTCGACATATGCAAACGAAACGAATGAGATTTTCTATTACATTTAGCGACTATGTGTTTAAGATTTATTAAACAATGCTGGTTACCATTATAAAAAATTCTTCTGTGTCTGATTTTGTGGGCGAGGGTGGCTCAGTCGGTAGCGCGCCAGGCTCGTAATCTGCAGTTCCCAGGTTCGAGTCCCAGCTGGGTCTGCGTCGAGATTTATCTCCGCAAAATTCCCCGCCCACGGTCAGTAGGGGACACCGATGGGCTTGGAAAGGCCACCGTCCGTCGGATGGGACGTTAAGCCGTGGCCCCGTGTGCGGGAGAGACATACCCTGTGCACGTTAAAGAACATGCTGGATGGCCTTGACGGGAGGCTACCATCTGTCTCCCAACAGCTGTTCCAGTGGGTCCCCTCCCCCAACCTTCTCTGAGCCTTCGGGGTCCATGTGACCTGGCCATTTAGCCCATGGTGTGCAAAAAAGTGCCGCTCAGAGGTAAAACAACGTGACTGATTTTGCAATTGATGGGTTGTTTTATCTCTGAACTTATTTTTTTTGCACACAATGGGCTAAATGGCCAGATCACAAGGACCCCGAGGGATTAGGGAAAGTTTGGGGAAGGGGTTCCACTGGACAGATGATAGGAGACAGATTATAGGCGCTCATCAAAGCTATCCAGCATGTTCTTTAACGTGCACAGGGTATGGCTCTTCCTCACACGGGGCCACGCTTTATGCCACATTCGATGGACGGCGGTTTTTTCAAGCACATCAGTATCATCTACTGACCGGGGGTAGGGCGAGGAGTTATGTAGAAATAAATCTCAACGCTGGCCCAGGTGGTGTTCGAACCTGGGAAATGCGAATTGCTAGTTTGGCACGCTAACGGATGACCCCCCCCCCCCCCCTCCCTGCAATTGGCGAGACGGGGCAGTTTCAGTGCAGTTTGGCAGAGGATTCTCTGGATACGGACTGTGTCAAGAACTCTAGTAATTCCCCCAGACACCATTAACTTGCAATTGGTTATGTCTGGACAAGTGAGCCAGAAATGCGTGAAAATTGGAATGTGTAGATAAAAATTGTGTCTATGAACTGAAATGCATTTAAAATATGAAATGAAACATTCATTGGATGACTTTTACCAGTTTGTTCAGGATTCTGTACATTTTGAGTGAATGTGCTGAGTAGATAACAAACCGAAAAACTCTATAATCGGGAATTTATATGCTTTATATTTCAGCCGTTTCTTTGATCTACAAATACTGGGTAAAGGGGAAAAAATTCTCTTTAGCCGGGAGGGATCCGAGCCCACGACTTCCTGATAACAGATCAGGTGCTCTAACCGCTGAGCTGTCGGCCGCTAATCAATATTTCCCCTTTTGTTGTTGTTAAGTCTCACATCCTAGTCTCAAGTAGATGTTATGATTGCAGATAAAGTCTCAACCCATCAGAGCTATTCCAGGCTAATACATAACACCAGTAACACCCCCAGGCGATTCAACTTGGGAGCGGGGGTGGCTCAGTAAGTAGCGCGCCAGGCTCGTAATCTGTAGTTCGCAGGTTCGAGTCCCAGCTGGGTCAGCGTTGAGATTTATCTCCGCAAAATTCCCCGCCCTGCTCATGGTCAGTAGGGGACACCGATGGGCTTGGAAAGGCAGCCGTCCGTCGGATGGGACGTTAAGCCGGGCTAGCGTTGAGATTTATCTCCGCAAAATTCCCCGCCCTGCTGCTTCGAGTCCCAGCTGGGTCAGCGTTGAGATTTATCTCCGCAAAATTCCCCGCCCTGCCCATGGTCAGTAGGGGGTACCGATGGTCTTGGAAAGTCCGTCGGATGGGACGTTAAGCCTTTGCCCCGTGCGCGGGAGAACCATACCCTGTACACGTTAAAGAACACACTGGATGGCCTTGACGGGAGGCTACCATCTGTCTCCCAACAGCTGTTCCAGTTGGTCCCTTCCCCCAACGTTCTCTGAGCCTTCGGGATCCATGTGACCTGGCCATTTAGTCCAGTGTCTCGCAAACTTTTTTACTCTGCGGCACACTGAATCTAATTTTTTTTCCGCGGCACACCTAAAGAAGAATAAAAGCAAACTCTATATAATCGTCATTATATTTGCGCTTTGTTGAAGTCATCAGCCTGGTTTTACTTGAAGACTTGCTCTCGTTCTTTCATTCATAACTCAGTGTTTGTTTTAAATATTTGTCCATTCTATGGCTTGAAATAATCAAAAATTAATACCAAAATTTGGAAAAAGCTTGATAAATACTTATGCCACATCCGACGGACATACAAGATCCCAGTTGATAAAATCTGAAAGATTTTTATTAAAGCACGTCGATAACACAAGCCAAGTCAAAGTGAAATCTTTCGAATATCTAGTGTCAATTTGAAAATCTCTCGCGACACACTACTGTGCCGCGGCACACAGTTTGCGAGACACTGATTTAGTCCATGGTGTGCAAAAAAAAAAAACGCCGCTCAGAGGTAAAACAACCGAATCCAACTTGTAATTTTTGCCTATTTTTTTACATCTCTGAACTGAATTGTGCATGTTGGTATATATTAGTTACCAATAATCATATTCCTCTGAATTCACAGCAATCTTTAGGTTTATATTCAAGCCACTATCTTCGCTGTATTCTGCTAATATTACGTATTGTGGAAAAGCTGCCATGAACAGCGTGGGATCCGACCCCACGAAGACCGCGCTCGTGACAATGTTTCCCCTCTACGCAGTATTAGCAGAATTCAGCAAAAATAGTGGCTTGAATATAAAATAATGGATCGCTGTGGCTGCAAAAAAATATAACTAGTGTATGTGTGTGTGTGGGGGGGGGGGGGGGTCAATTGGTAGAGCGCCAGGCACGAAATATGTAGTTCCCAATTTAGAGTCCCACCTGGGCAAGGTATGAGATTTATCTTGATTAAACTCCCCGCCCTGCCCTTGATCAGTATGGGACATTTATGGACTTGGAAAGGATGCCGTCCATCAGATAGGAAATTAAGCCGTTGGACCGTGTGTGGGAGAGCTACACCCTGCGCACAATAAAGAACACGCTGGATGGCCTTTACGGGAGGCTAACATTTGTCTCCCAACAACTGTCCAGTGTGTCGCCTTCTCCCCAACCTTCTCTGAGCCCTCTGGGTCCTTGTGACCTGGCCATATAGCCCATTATGTTCAAAATAGGTGTCACTCAGAGGTAAACCAACCCACTGTATATGCATTTTACTATTATGTAGCAAAATGCTTTTTAATATAGCAATAATAGGGAGAGGTTATTTGGTGAAAAATTTTAATTTTTTTTTTAAAAGCTATGCAACATTATGAGTCGAAGAAACAAGGCTTCAATAAATAAAACATTTAGCCCATGGTGTGCAAAACAGTTCCGCTCAGAGGTAAAACAACCCAAAATTAAAGAATACGTTGGATGGCCTTGACGGGAGGCTACTATTTGTCTCCCAACAGCTGTTCCAGTGGGTCCCCTCCCCTAAACTTCTCTGAGCTTCGGGGTCCTTGTGACCTGAACATTTAGCCTATGGTGTGCAAAACATTTCCGCTCAGAGGTAAAACAACCCAACATTAAAGAACACGTTGGATGGCCTTGACGGGAGGCTACCATCTGTCTTTCAACAGCTGTTCCAGTGGGTCCCCTCCCTCAACCTTTTCTGAGCCTTCGGAGTCCTTGTGACCTGGACATTTAGCCCATGGTGTGCAAAACAGTTCCGCTCAGAGGTAAAACAACCCAACATTAAAGAACACGTTGTATGGCCTTGACGGGAGGCTACCATCTGTCTCCCAACAGCTGTTCCAGTGGGTCCCCTCCCACAACCTTTTCTGAGCCTTCGGGGTCCTTGTGACCTGGACATTTAGCCCATGGTGTGCAAAACAGTTCCGCTCAGAGGTAAAACAACCCAACATTAAAGAACACGTTGTATGGCCTTGACGGGAGGCTACCATCTGTCTCCCAACAGCTGTTCCAGTGGGTCCCCTCCCACAACCTTTTCTGAGCCTTCGGGGTCCTTGTGACCTGGACATTTAGCCCATGGTGTGCAAAACAGTTCCGCTCAGAGGTAAAACAACCCAACATTAAAGAACACGTTGTATGGCCTTGACGGGAGGCTACCATTTGTCTCTCAACAGCTGTTCCAGTGGGTCCCCTCCCTCAACCTTTTCTGAGCCTTCGGAGTCCTTGTGACCTGGACATTTAGCCCATGGTGTGCAAAATAGTTCCGCTCAGAGGTAAAACAACCCAACATTAAAGAGCACGTTGGATGGCCTTGACGGGAGGCTACCATCTGTCTCCCAACAGCTGTTCTAATGGGTCCCCTTCCACAACCTTTTCTGAGCCTTTGTGATCTGTCCATTTAACTTTCTGTATGAAGATTTCGGATGCCAGAGAGGCTATCTGAAGAAATATTCATTCTGAAATTTGTCTCCCCATCCCCCTCTTTCCCGTTCAAGTGTTTGCATGAAATTTGGTGATCTGTTTCAAGTGAAAATCTAAGAAATAAATTCTCAAACACTCATTTTTCACATCGATATATTTCAGTCTTAAAAAACGAATATTAGCATAAATTACACTCTTCATATCGAACTTAAATGAATGATGAATTTGCACTAAGACAGTCTGAGCGCAAGAACCTCCCTTCTGGGATTTTCCTTCAAATATTCAGAATTTTGTCACGGTATCATTCACACCGCATTCCTCACGAGCGTTTACTTGTTGGCGATGGCCGAATTTTTCGAGGATCTATTCGATGTGGTATTTCCCAAATAGAGATATAGGAGAAGCTGTACGGCCGAATAGATGTATCCAACCATACTTGGAATCATATTGATCATTTTTCCATGGCAATAGCCGTAGATGAGCCAGGGGATATTAACCACGTGGGATCCCAATAGTGGATAGAAAATCTTGGCGTCTGCGTTCTCTCTGCGGATTGCAACTCGCAGAGCAATGGCGATAGTGAGGAAACCATATAAGTTACCACAATTTGCGAATTTTTCAACTTCTGGCATGTCTGGTGATATTCTGGTGATAAAACAACTCATGTAAACGGCAGCCGATATCGGCAAGGCGAAAGCCATCAAATTTCTGCACTGATCAGAGCTCATGAAGAAGTAGCAGAAGGAGTAGATACAGTGACTGAAGAGGATCAGCCATCCCATCCACACGTGACTGGTATCTCCCACTAGCATGCCGTACAGGAGCCAGATAGCTGCACAGAGTGTCCCTACGATGATTGGTGCTACGGCAGACGGTCCTCTGCGCTTGACGAATGGATTTTTTGCCGGCAACTTGCTCGCACTGACTAAGGGTGTTTCCTTCTCTGCTAGTGGCAGAGCTTCCATGGCAGCACACACAGAAGGCACAACTCTCAATAAATACAGGAATTCACAAAAACATCAAGCAACAAATTTTAGGAAAACTTGACCAGTTTTTTTCTTACGCCTGCCAAGCAATCAGGTTTCGGTTTTAGACAATGGCGTCTAAACAAGTCAGTTCAACGCAACAATATGATCGCTGCAATCTATAAAATGACAGTATTTTTTTACCTATAATGTATGTGATGTGTTTTCACAGGGGGCATATCCTGCCCCCTGTGAAAAGATTAATAAAAAAAATAGAAAAATAGAAAAATAAAAATAGAAAAGATTAATAAAATAAATTAATCTTTTCTACAGCACTTGACTGTAGAAAAGATTCATTTATTTAAAAAAGAGTTTGAAAAGTTTGGGTTGGATTGTTTTACCTCTGAGCGGCACTTATTTTGCACACCATGGGCTAAATGGCCAGGTCACAAGGACCCCGAAGGCTCAGAGAAGGTTGGGGGAGGGGACCCACTGGAACAGCTGTTGGGAGACAGATGGTAGCCTCCCGTCAAGGCCATCCAGCGTGTTCTTTAACGTGCACAGGGTATGGCTCTCTCACACACGGGGCCACGGCTTAACTTCCCATCCGACGGACGGCGGCCTTTTCAAGCCCATCGGTGTCCCCTACTGACCGTGGGCAGGGCGGGGAATTTTGCGGAGATAAATCTCAACGCTGACCCAGCTGGGACTCGAACCTGGGAACTACAGATTACGAACCTGGCGTGAAAAGTTTGGAAGTATGGACCCCTAACATGACCGAATCGGTTCCAATTTCACATATGGGTATCTCCAGTGCCACCATGTGTTACATAAAAAAATCGAGACCCTACTTATAATAGAACCAGAGTTTCGAGTTCAAAACCATTGTTATTTTTAAATTATCATATTTTTCGGTTTTGTTTCTTAGAAGACTATCTTTGGACTATAAAGTCATAAATTCCCCAAAATTATTAAATGTCCGATAGTACCCTACATTGCATTAAAAATTGAAATCCTTACCTATAATACAACACGATTTCGAATATGGAGCAACTTTAGGCTACAAATCTATATTAATAATAGATGCAGACGTTAACAGGTAACGTAGCTTAAGCTTTCAGCGAGGTTCTCAGCAGATAAACTTGCCTCTGTTGTTTATGTCTTATAGTATTTGTGACAAAAACTTGATAAGGCGGATGTTCTGTTAAAATTCAAACAAACATTTGATATGAATTACTATGAATACAAACATTACTATGAAATAATATATGGGTGCTAACAATATAGTCTAAACCAGTGGTTCCTGGACCCAGAGGGGTAGGAACGTATTGGCATCGGGGCACTTGCCAAGGGCGCCGCAATCACAGGGCGGTGCTGGGGCGGCACGAGCCGTTCCATGATATCTGACGTTTATGTGCAAAATAAAATCGAATGACTAGCCGTCCCTAGTTCGTTGAATTCAATACGTATTGTTTATACCGTCGTATCGTCGTTACTTCCTACAAAAATATTTTTTCCTTTTATGGGGGACAATTAGCCCCCCCTCCCATGCACCGCGCATGCCATAAAACAGCTTTAGAGCCCAATTTCCAACTGTTCACATTACTTTTACAAATCATGCCGGGGGGGGGGGGGGGGGGGGGCTCAGTCGGTAGAGCGCCGGGCTCGTAATCTGTAGTTCCCAGGTTCGAGTCCCAGCTGGGTCAGCGTTGAGATTTATCTCCGCAAAAGTTCCCCGCCTTGGCCACGGTCAGTAGGGGACACCGATGGGCTTGGAAAGGCCGCCGTCCGTCGGATGGGACGTTAAGCCGTGGCCCCGTGTGCGGGAGAGCCATACCCTGTGCACGTTAAAGAACACGCTGGATGGCCTTGACGGGAGGCTACCATCTGTCTCCCAACAGCTGTTCCAGTGGGTCCCCTCCCCCAACATTCTCTGAGCCTTCGGGGTCCATGTGATCTGGCCATTTAGCCCGTGGTGTGCAAAAAAGTGCCGCTCAGAGGTAAAACAACCCAACCCAATCCCCCAACGTTCTCTGAGCCTTCGGGGTCCATGTGACCTGGCCATTTAGCCCATGGTGTGCAAAAAAGTGCCGCTCAGAGGTAAAACAATTAAACGTTAAAGAACACGCTGGATGGCCTTGACGGGAGGCTACCATCTGTCTCCCAACAGCTGTTCCAGTGGGTCCCTTCCCCCAACCTTCTCTGAGCCTTCGGAGTCCATGTGACCTGGCCATTTAACCCATGGTGTGCAAAAAAGTGCCGCTCAGAGGTAAAACAATCCAACGTTAAAGAACACGCTGGATGGCCTTGACGGGAGGCTACCATCTGTCTCCCAACAGCTGTTCCAGTGGGTCCCTTCCCCCAACCTTCTCTGAGCCTTCGGGGTCCGTGTGACCTGGCCATTTAGCCCATGGTGTGCAAAAAAGTGCCGTTCAGAGGTAAAACAATCCAACGTTAAAGAACACGCTGGATGGCCTTGACGGGAGGCTACCATCTGTCTCCCAACAGCTGTTCCAGTGGGTCCCCTCCACCAACCTTCTCTGAGCCTTCGGGGTCCATGTGACCTGGCCATTTAGCCCATGGTGTGCAAAAAAGTGCCGCTCAGAGGTCAAACAACCCAACCCATCTGCAGAGATAAATTCAACACTAGTCCAACTGGGACTCGAATTTGGGAACCGCAGATTACGAGACTGACGCATTACCATATGAGCCAACCATGACTCTTAAGTGTACTGAATCTCAGTATAAGTGAGTGCGAGTGATGTTATTGTATTGGTGGGAAAAGGGACACCGTTGCATTTGGTAAGGTCGCCGTCTGTCTGATGAAACATAAAGTTGTTCAGGGTGGCAGGAGTGGCTCAGTCGGTAGCACGCCAGGCTCGTAATCTGTAGTTCGCAGCTCGAGTTCCAGCTGGGTCAGCGTTGAGATTTATCTCCGCAAAATTCTCGCCCTGCTCACGGTCAGTAGGGGACACTGATAGTGTTGGAAAGGCCGCCGTCCGTCGGATGAGACGTTAAACCGTGGTTTAACGTCCTATCTGACGTAAAAAAATACCGTGTGCTGTCCCGTGTGCGGGAGAGCCATACCCTGTGCACATTAAAGAACACACTGGATGGCCTTGACGGGAGGCTACCAATCTGTCTTCCAACAGCTGTTCCAGTGGGTCCCCTCCCCTAACCTTCTCTGAGCCTTCGGGGTCCATGTGACCTGGCCATTTAGCCCATGGTGTGCAAAAAAGTGCCGCTCAGATGTAAAACAACCCAACCCAACCCAAATCAAGCCGTTACAAAATAAAATTCTGTTACATAGGTATCTTTTTCTTTAGACGGGAGTTCATAATTTGCACATTGTATTGAATTATTATGTTTATAAATCCCGGGATTGTTTAAGATCAACATCATCAGGACGGAAGCGTACATCGTCACTTGGTTTCCTATCAATCGAGCGCGAACCGACTCAAAAAATTAATTTGATGAGATTTTGCCAACGGGAAAGTAGGAAAAATTAAAATACTTTAAAAACTAATTCATTGCAATTTCTTTTGTAATTATTTATGTGGAATTAATATTTATTCATGCAACTGTATTAAAATAATGACACTAAATATATATAATATAAATAACATGTGTATTTTTATCAATAACTGAACAAGGGCTGAAAATTACAAATTTGTCAAGGGCGCCAAAAGCCTAGCTACGACTCTGCCTGGACCTCTTGGGGCTCCGCGAAGGTAGTAAAATGATTCAAAGGTCAATTTTTAATATTTCAAAGAACTCTAATGGAAATTTTACATTTGCCGTGATTACAAAACCGAATATTGGGTTGGGTTGTTTTACCTCTGAGCGGCACTTTTTTGCGCACCATGGTTTTTTGCACACCACACATAAATGGCCAGGTCACATGGACCCCGAAGGCATAGAGAAGGTTGGGGGAAGGGACCCACTGGAACAGCTGTTGGAAGACAGATGGTAGCCTCCCGTCAAGGCCATCCAGCGTGTTCTTTAACGTGCACAGGGTATGGCTCTCCCGCACACGGAGCCACGGCTTAACGTCCCATCCGACGGACGTCGGCCTTTTTAAGCCCATCGGTGTCCCCTACTGACGGTGGGCAGGGCGTTGAATTTTGCGGAGATAAATCTCAACGCTGACCCAGCTGGGACTCGAACCTGGGAACTACAGATTACGAGCCTGGCGCGCTACCGACTGAGCCACCCCGATCTCTTAAGAAAAATTATATTTAATTCCTTTGCAAATTTTGTTAAAATTTGAAAAAAATTGCGCACATTAAAAATTTTGCTTTTTTTTTCTTTATATTGCTGAATTATCAATATATGCTTTATGTGGTTGGCTTTCTCAGGTGAATATAAAACATAAAGAAAAATTCATTCATTATAAAAAAATGCATTCGTGATACGAATCCAAAAAAATCCCAGCAATGAGATTTATATCTGCTAACTGCAAACTTGCCCTCTGCCAGAAAGGTCACACCAATGGGCTTAGAAAGGCTGCCATCCATCAGATGGTATATTGAGCCATGACTCCATGTACAGAAGAGCCATCTGTCTCCTAACAGCCGTCCAGTGGGTTCCCTTCCCCCAACCTCATCTCAGCCATTGGGGTCCTTGTGACCTGACCATATAGCTCACTGTATGCAAAAAAGGTGCTGCTCAGAGATTAAACACCCCAATAACTCTACTGCATACGGGATCATGGCTCAGTTTCCTATACAATGGATAGCAGCCTTTTCAAGGATACAAGATTCCCCTTTCTCACCGGGGGCGGGGGTGGCTCAGTCGGTAGCGCGCCAGGCTCGTAATCTGTAGTTCCCAGGTTCGAGTCCCAGTTGGGTCAGCGTTGAGATTTATCTCCGCAAAATTCCCCGCCCTGCCCACGGTCAGTAGGGGACACCGATGGGCTTGGAAAGGCCGCCGTCCGTCGGATGGGACGTTAAGCCGTTGCCCCCTGTGCGGGAGAGACATACCCTGTGCACGTTAAAGAACACGCTGGATGGCCTTGACGGGAGGCTACCAACAGCTGTTCCAGTGGGTCCCCTTCCCCAACCTTCTCTGAGCCTTCGGGGTCCTTGTGACCTGGCCATTTAGCCCATTGTGTGCAAAAAAGAGTCGCTCAGAGGTAAAACAACCCAACGTTAAAGAACACACTGGATGGCCTTGACGGGAGGCTACCACCTGTCTCCCAACAGCTGTTCCAGTGGGTCTCCTCCCTCAACCTTCTCTGAGCCTTCGGGGTCCTTGTGACCTGGCCATTTAGCCCATGGTTTGCAAAAAAGTGTCGCTTAGAGGTAAAACAACCCAAGGTTAAAGAACACACTGGATGGCCTTGACGGGAGGCTACCACCTGTCTCCCAACAGCTGTTCCAGTGGGTCCCCTCCCCCAACCTTCTCTGAGCCTTCGGGGTTCTTGTGACCTGGCCATTTAGCCCATTGTGTGCAAAAAAAGTGTCGCTCAGAGGTAAAACAACGCAACGTTGAAGAACACGCTGGATGGCCTTGACGGGAGGCTACCACCTGTCTCCCAACAGCTGTTCCAGTCGGTCCCTTCCCCCAACCTTCTCTGAGCCTTCGGGGTCCTTGTGACCTGGCCATTTAGGCCATGGTGTGCAAAAAAGTGTCGCTCAGAGGTAAAACAACCCAACGTTAAAGAACACACTGGATGGCCTGGATGGCCTTGACTTGTGACACACTGGATGGTCTTGACCTGTCTCCCAACAGCTGTTCCAGTGGGTCCCCTCCCCCAACCTTCTCTGAGCCTTCGGGGTCCTTGTGACCTGGCCATTTAGCCCATGGTGTGCAAAAAAGTGCCGCTCAGAGGTAAAACAATCCAACGTTAAAGAACACGCTGGATGGCCTTGACGGGAAACTACCACCTGTCTCCCAACAGCTGTTCCAGTGTGTCCCCTCCCCCAACCTTCTCTGAGCCTTTGGGGTCTTTGTGACCTGGCCATTTAGCCCATGGTGTGCAAAAAAGTGCCGCTCAGAGGTAAAACAATCCAACGTTAAAGAACACGCTGGATGGCCTTGACAGGAGGCTACCATCTGTCTCCCAACAGCTGTTCCAGTGGGTCCCCTCCCCCAACCTTCTCTGAGCCATCGGGGTCCTTGTGACCTGGCCATTTAGCCCATTGTGTGCAAAAAAGTGTCGTTCAGAGGTAAAACAACCCAACGTTAAAGAACACGCTGGATGGCCTTGACAGGAGGCTACCATCTGTCTCCCAACAGCTGTTCCAGTGGGTCCCCTCCCCCAACCTTCTCTGAGCCTTCGGGGTCCTTGTGACCTGGCCATTTAGCCCATGGTGTGCAAAAAAGTACCGCTCAGAGGTAAAACAATCCAACGTTAAAGAACACGCTGGATGGCCTTGACAGGAGGCTACCATCTGTCTCCCAACAGCTGTTCCAGTGGGTCCCCTCCCCCAACCTTCTCTGAGCCTTCGGGGTCCATGTGACCTGGCCATTTAGCCCATGGTGTGCAAAAAAGTACCGCTCAGAGGTAAAACAATCCAACGTTAAAGAACACGCTGGATGGCCTTGACGGGAGGCTACCATCTGTCTCCCAACAGTTGTTCCAGTGGGTCCCCTCCCCCAACCTTCTCTGAGCCTTCGGGGTCCATGTGACCTGGCCATTTAGCCCATGGTGTGCAAAAAAGTGCCACTCAGAGGTAAAACAACCCAACCCCTTTCTCACCCAGGGTCGGGTGAGGTTTAAGCATACCCAAATCCCAACGTTGGCACAATTGGGACATATAAATTAAAATATCAGCAAGATCAAAATTGTTTTAACCGATGAGTATTATAGTTGATTAACACGTTTCTTCAGTTTGTTTCCCCTTTATTAGGAAAGATCCGGAGAAAAGAACATTTTGTTGCAAGAAATTCAGATAGGTATCTTTTATTGTCCCTACCAAAGATTAAATCATATAAAACATCGTAGAAATTTATAATTGCCATTGGTGCAATTTCTAGATTATTGGTTTTAATCTCTTTAAATGCAATGGTTTGTTTATTTATTTATTTATTTATATTTGTAGAATAAGAAAAAAATTTTGTAAACATAGGAAACTTGGCATGTTGCATTTGTAATTTGTTTTTTCAATTCTGCTATATTACCAGGTCCGTAATAAAAAAAATGAAATGGGGAGTGGGGGGGGGAACTGACACAATTGAGCCGGGAAAAAATGAAAGGAGGGCAAGAGACTGGAATCCATTGTAGTATGACATTCCCCCCCCCCCCCGTTTTGTCTTTAAAAAAATCTTGAAGAATTCATAAAATATTCACAAGTTTAAAAATTTTTCAACTCCTTTACTCTAAGTAGCATTCTCAAAGGGGTGGGGGAGGCATGGGTTCCTTTCCCTCTCTATATCCGGCCCTGTAAAATATGTATTTGCTATGTATAGTTTATTAATGCTCAAAGCTTAAACTGTTTTCAACTATTTATTTGGCGACACTTATCAATAAATGTTCAAAAATTATGTAATAATTTCTTTTATTATTGGTCCATTCATTCAAATTTATCTATTTGTATGAAACATTTGTGGCAATCAAAGCAATAGTTATGTAACGGAAAAGGTATACAGTACTCTGCTGTATATCTGCTGTATATATAGCTATTCGATATAGGAATATTCATTTCCGAAAAAGAAAATATATACATGTTACCGCTAAAGCTCGAAAGTCGTTAATGTGCACATTACCTAGCAAATCTGCAGATTAACTGATTTGCTCCGTTAACGTGCGGAATCAAGAGTTTTCCGCATTTTACCTAGGTAATGTGCACATTAATGGCTTCCGTATCGTTAAAGTTCAAAAGTTTGTTTCTCTCATAGTGGTGAATCTCTTGAATATGAATCTTCGTGTCACGTGATTCACTCATCCGCATTATAAAAAACGCCCCGGATGAGCGGAGGCCAAGTGAGAACGAATCGGTAAAGTGATTCATTCTTGATTACGAATCACTAAAATGATTCGTTCTCACTTGGCCTGCTCATTTTGGGGGCGTTTTTTATAATTCGGACGACTGATTCATGTTGACAGAGGGATGACCCTGGTTTCAACTCTACTCTCGGACACTAGATAAATAACATTATGTTAATTTAAGCGTACAGAAACGTTCCTGTTGTTCCAGCAAAGATCTTATTTTCACTTTAACGAGTGCCTAGTAGGTAATGTGCAGATTATCCAGGTAATGTGCAGATTATCCAGGTAATTTGCAGATTACCTAGGTAATTTGAGAAATGAAACAATTTTCCGCACGTTAACGGATCACCCTAGTTAATCTGCACAATACTTAGATAATCTGTAGAATAACTGATTTCTGCACTTTAGCGGTAACATATATATATTAAATAGAAATAACGTAAATTCACTTTTCTTAGAGATAGAATTAATAGTAGTAGTAGTAAATATCATAGTAAAAGCGATCAAAACGTGCAAAAAGTAGGCTTGATTTTAGTTGTAGAGGGTTTGAAAGCATCAACATGGATGGCCACTAACCCTCCTGCGGAAGCATCACGGCCTTGGGCAGGGAAAGCGCATTAGGGGGGTCTCCTCTCATTGTTACCTCACTTGTCTCGAGTCCCGGTATGACATGGTCGTTTGTTCTGTCATATGTGATTGTCCCTCAGTAAAAAATAACAAAATGTTCACTTATCGACATGTCAAAAAAATTCTATATTCTAGCATTGGGACAAAAAGCGGAATATGGGCTTTAAATCCTAGCAACCAAATGGGAAAAAGAAACAATAGATATAACCTATCCTTGAAACTTCTGGAGAATCTTCGTTATAGGATCTATATTTTAGTTAAAAAAAATGCATTAAAAAAGTGATGAAAAGAGGATCCGCATAAAAAGAGTGAAACTTTGTAGGGAGTCTGCAGAAAGAATGAAAATTTGTAAAAGTTCTGCAGAAAGAATGAGATTTCGTAAAAGGTTCGCAGAAAGAATGAATATTCTTAGAGGGTCTGCAGGATGAATGAGACTTCTAGAGGATCAGCAGAAAGAATGAGATTTCGTAGGATGTCCACAGAAAAAATGAGACTTCTAGAGGGTTCGCAGAAAGAATGAGACTTTTAGGGGGTTCGCAGAAAGAATGAGACTTCTAGGGGGTTCGCAGAAAGAATGAGACTTCTAAGGGGTCAATAGAAAGACAGATTACGTAGGATGTCCACAAAAAAACGAGACTTCTAGGGGGTTCGCAGAAAAAAATTAATATTCTTAGAGGGTCTGTAGAATGAATGAGACTTCTAGAGGGTCAGTAGAAAGAATGAGATTTCGTAGGATGTTCACAGAAAAAAATGAGATTTTTAGGGGGTTCGCAGAAAGAATGAGACTTTTAAGGGATCAGTAGAAAGACTGTGTTTTTGTAGGATGTCCACAAAAAAAAAATGAGACTTCAAGGGGCTTCGCAGAAAGAATGAATATTCTTAGAGGGTCTGCAGAATGAATGAGACTTCTAGAGGGTCAGTAGAAAGAATGAGATTTCGTAGGATGTTCACAGAAAAAAATGAGATTTTTAGGGGGTTCGCAGAAAGAATGAGACTTTTAAGGGGTCAGTAGAAAGACTGTGTTTTTGTAGGATGTCCGCAAAAAAAAAATGAGACTTCTAGGGGTTTCGCAGAAAGAATGAATATTCTTAGAGGGTCTGCAGAATGAATGAGACTTCTAGAGGGTCAGTAGAAAGAATGAGATTTCGTATGATATTCACAGAAAAAATGAGATTTCTAGAGGGGTTCGCAGAAAGAATGAGACTTCTAGAGGGTCAGTAGAAAGAATGAGATTTCGTAGGATATTCACAGAAAAAATGAGATTTCTAGAGGGGTTCGCAGAAAGAATGAAACTTCTAAGGGGTAAGTAGAAAGACAGATTTCGTAGGATGTCCACAGAAAAAACGAGACTTCTAGGGGGTTCGCAGAAAGAATGAATAGTCTTAGAGTGTCTGCAGAATGAATAAGACTTCTAGAGGGTCTGCAGAATGAATGAGACTTCTAGGGGGTTCGCAGAAAGAATGAGACTTCTAGGTGGTCAGTAGAAAGACTGAGATTTCGTAGGATGGCCACGGAAAGAATGAGACTTCACTGGGGGCTCCAGGGTATGAATGAGATTTCATAGGGGGTCGGCAGAAAGAAGAAATATTCCTAGAGGGTTCACGGAAAGAACGAGACTTCGTAGAGGGTTCACAAAGAGAATGACACTTCGTAGGGACAGTGCGCAGAAATAATAAAAGCACAGAAGATGTTTTTATAAGCTACACTAAATAATATAGATTTAAGTTATCCCCTTCTAGTGAGTAAAGCTATCATCTATTGTATCATTTATTTCTAACTATTTTGAAATTATCTTCGTGTATAATATTGTGAAGATGTTTCTTATGCTTCTTATATAACTTATCTTTTAATTTAATACCATTTTTGATATCATCTGTTATCCATGGAATTCCACTTCTGTCGTTAGATTTTTCAATAGCATATTGTTTAGTATCTTCCACCAATTCAGATAATTTATCGATAAACAATATGTAGCACAAATTGACATCATTGAATATTCTTAGAGGGTCTGCAGAATTAATAACACTTCTAGAGGGTCTGCAGAATTAATGAGACTTCTAGGGGGTTCGCAGAAAGAATGATTCTTCCAATCTACAATTTATTAGTTTTTTCCTTAATGCTATGAAATTTATTTTATACACTACATTCGGAATTGTCTGATCTTCGTTCCTCTTTTGATCCCGGTGGGCTTGGAAAGTCCGCCGTCCGTCGGATGGGACGTTAAGCCGTGGCTCCGTGTGCGGGAGAGCCATACCCTGTGCACGTTAAAGAACACGCTGGATGGCCTTGACGGGAGGCTACCATCTGTCTCCCAACAGCTGTTCCAGTGGGGCCCCTCCCCCAACCTTCTCTGAGCCTTCGGGGTCCATGTGACCTGGCCATTTAGCCCATGGTGTGCAAAAAAAAGTGCCGCTCAGAGGTAAAACATCCCAACCCAACCTCTTTTGATCCTGTATATCATTTCTTATTCCTACAGGGTAATGATCAGCAATATCAATATGTAAAACAACTGTTCGCACTTCAATATTAAATGTGTGTCCTACAAAACATGAAACTAGTTTGAGTCTATCTTGCAATTGCATCTAAATATGGTTGGAATCCATATGAAGAAAGCATATGCAAATAACTTTACATAATCATTATCAAGCAAAAGGTCAATATTAAGATCACCGGTAAGAATAATTGTACTATTTTTAATTAAATTCAAATAGTCATTGAATTCCTCTATAAAAGACGAAAATAAAACCCAGCAAAATATTTGTTTCCGAAAAAGATAATGAAAAGAATGAACGAGTGAAAAACTTTAAACAACTCTTATGCACAAAAATACTTAAAATTAAATAAATTAAAAAAATCCGATTGAAAATGTAATTGAATAATCCTGCTGTTTGCTCGCAAAATATTTGGTGCGATTTTGAGTCAAACTTGAGCACAATATTTTAAATATTTGTCGACATCTTTGCCACTTTATTGAGGTAATGCGCCAGAATTTAATATTTTTCTCCAAAATAAATAATTTAAAAGATGTTAATTCACAGGTACAACGGATGTGCGAGTGTTTTCTTATCTCTTGAAAGAAAACTTTAATGCGCTGCCTTTTTTTTAGTAGTTTGAGTAGAAAGGAAGAACTCAAGTTGCCAATTCTTCGTGCTGAGTTGCAATTAACGTGAGTTGCATGTTTTAATTATCTAGTCATTGACCTTCGCCTTTATAAAGATCAATCTATTACGATTGATTTTAAAAATGAGCACGTGCTGTATGTCGAGTGGAATTCATTACATCCATCTCTTGGCAGATTCGTTTCGCTGAACTAATTCCATTTGACACTAGTTCCATTCATTACCTGAATTGGTTGCCCACGTGATTCTTACATTCATTGACCTAGCTCTATTCTCAGAGCAGAAATTGGGGTTGGGTTGTTTTACCTCTGAGCGGCACTTTTTGCACACAATGGGCTAAATGGCCAGGTCACATGGACCCCGAAGGCTCAGAGAAGGTTGGGGGAGGGGACCCACTTGAACAGCTGTTGGGAGACAGATGGTAGCCTCCCGTCAAGGCCATACAGCGTGTTCTTTAACGTTGGGTTGTTTTACCTCTGAGCGGCACTTTTTTGCACACCATGGGCTAAATGGCCAGGTCACATGGACCCGAAGGCTCAGAGAAGGTTGGGGGAGGGGACCCACTTGAACAGCTGTTGGGAGACAGATGGTAGCCTCCCGTCAAGGCCATACAGCGTGTTCTTTAACGTTGGGTTGTTTTACCTCTGAGCGGCACTTTTTTGCACACCATGGGCTAAATGGCCAGGTCACATGGACCCCAAAGGCTCAGAGAAGGTTGGGGGAGGGAACCCACTGGAACAGCTGTTGGGAGACAGATGGTAGCCTCCCGTCAAGGCCATCCAGGGTGTTCTTTAACGTTGGGTTGTTTTACCTCTGAGCGGCACTTTTTTGCATACCATGGGCTAAATGGCCAGGTCACATGGACCCCGAAGGCTCAGAGAAGGTTGGGGGAGGGAACCCACTGGAACAGTTGTTGGGAGACAGATGGTAGCCTCCCGTCAAGGCCATCCAGCGTGTTCTTTAACATTGGGTTGTTTCACCTCTGAGCGGCACTTTTTTGCACACCATGGGCTAAATAGCCAGGTCACATGGACCCCGAAGTCTCAGAGAAGGTTGGGGGAGGGGACCCACTTGAACAGCTGTTGGGAGACAGATGGTAGCCTCCCGTCAAGGCCATCCAGCGTGTTCTTTAACGTTGGGTTGTTTTACCTCTGAGCGGCACTTTTTTGCACACCATGGGCTAAATGGCCAGGTCACATGGACCCCGAAGGCTCAGGTTGGGTTGGGTTGTTTTACCTCTGAGCGGCACTTTTTTGCACACCATGGGCTAAATGGCCAGGTCACATGGACCCCGAAGGCTCAGAGAAGGTTGGGGGAGGGGACCCACTGGAACAGCTGTTGGGAGACAGATGGTAGCCTCCCGTCAAGCCCATCCAGCGTGTTCTTTAACGTGCAAGGGGTATGGCTCTCTCACACACGGGGCCACGACTTAACGTCCCATCCGACGGACGGCGGCCTTTCCAAGCCCATCGGTGTCCCCTACTGACCGTGGGCAGGGCGGGGAATTTTCCGGAGATAAATCTCAACGCTGACCCAGTTGGGACTCGAACCTGGGAACTACAGATTACGAGCCTGGCGCGCTACCGACTGAGCCACCCCCGCCCCCCGAAGGCTCAGAGAAGTTTGGGGGATGGAACCCACTGGAACAGCTGTTGGGAGACAGATGGTAGCCTCCCGTCAAGGCCATCCAGCGTGTTCTTTAACGTTGGGTTGTTTTACCTCTGAGCGGCACTTTTTTGCACACCATGGGCTAAATAGCCAGGTCACATGGACCCCGAAGTCTCAGAGAAGATTGGGGGAGGGGACCCACTTGATTAGCTGTTGGGAGACAGATGGTAGCCTCCCGTCAAGGCCATCCAGCGTGTTCTTTAACGTTGGGTTGTTTTACCTCTGACCGGCACTTTTTTGCACACCATGGGCTAAATGGCCAGGTCATATGGACCCCGAAGGCTCAGAGAAGGTTGGGGAATGGAACCCACTGGAACAGCTGTTGGGAGACAGATGGTAGCCTCCCGTCAAGGCCATCCAGCGCGTTCTTTAACGTTGGGTTGTTTTACCTCTGAGCGGCACTTTTTTGCACACCATGGGATAAATGGCCAGGTCACATGGACCCCGAAGGCTCAGAGAAGGTTGGGGGAGGGGACCCACTTGAACAGCTGTTGGGAGATAGATGGTAGCCTCCCGTCAAGGCCATCCAGCGTGTTCTTTAACGTTGGGTTGTTTTACCTCTGAGCGGCACTTTTTTGCACACCATCGGCTAAATGGCCAGGTCACATGGACCCCGAAGTCTCAGAGAAGGTTGGGGGAGGGGACCCACTTGAACAGCTGTTGGGAGACAGATGGTAGCCTCCCGTCAAGGCCATCCAGCGTGTTCTTTAACGTTGGGTTGTTTTACTTCTGAGCGGCGCTTTTTTGCACACCATGCGCTAAATGGCCAGGTCACATGGACCCCGAAGTCTCAGAGAAGGTTTAGGGAGGGGACCCACTTGAACAGCTGTTGGGAGACAGATGGTAGCCTCCCGTCAAGGCCATCCAGCGTGTTCTTTAACGTTAGGTTGTTTTACCTCTGAGCGGCACTTTTTTGCACACCATGGGCTAAATGGCCAGGTCACATGGACCCCGAAGGCTCAGAGAAGGTTGGGGGAGGGGACCCACTTGAACAGCTGTTGGGAGATAGATGGTAGCCTCCCGTCAAGACCATCCAGCATGTTCTTTAACGTTGGGTTGTTTTACCTCTGAGCGGATGGGCTAAATGGCCAGGTTACATGGACCCCCGAAGTCTCAGAGAAGGTTGGGGGAGGGGACCCTCTTGAACAGCTGTTGGGAGACAGATGGTAGCTTCTCGTCAAGGCCATCCAGCGTGTTCTTTAACGTTGGGTTGTTTTACCTCTGAGCGGCACTTTTTTGCACACCATGGGCTAAATGGCCAGGTCACATGGACCCCGAAGGCTCAGAGAAGGTTGGGGGAGGGGACCCACTGGAACAGGTGTTGGGAGACAGATGGAGCATCCCGTCAAGGCCATCCAGCGTGTTCTTTAACGTGCACAGGGTATGGCTCTCCCCCATTTGGCCACGGCTTAACGTCCCATCCGACGGACGGCGGCCTTTCCAAGCCCATCGGTGTCCCCTACTGACCGTGTGCAGGGCGGGGAATTTTGCGGAGCAAAGGAGAAGAATTAGTGTCTTGTGATTACTTGATCCCTCTAGAGGGTGATTCAAAATTTATCGTTCAAATTTCGTGGGGAGGTAGGGAATACGTCAGGAAACCGATTTCACATAGGAAAGTATGTCCGCAAACGTCATATACATGAACAAAATGGACAAGTAAAGTGAACATAAGGAAACCGTACAGTTAAGTGGTAACGAATGTGACTTTTATTCCAACAAGGTAAAGTACAGGTTCACAGTAGGTTGCGATGATTGCGATGATGATTCGCGCAGATTGCGATGCACACGTGCAAACATTTGATGCTGCGGTATTCTTCTGTTGGGGTATCGGTCTTCGTAAACTTGCCTAGCTCGGCGGCCGCTTTCGCCAGCTGCCCCATATGCGAGATGCATATCCGCTAGCTCTTGGATGCGTAAAACGATTCATCTTATCACGAGTAAGTCAGCTCGTACACTGATGACAGCGGGAGTGGTCGGGCGAGCTGTACACTGGTGGCGAGCTCTACATACGCATGCGTACATTTGCGGATATACTTTCCTATGTGAAATCGGTTTCCTGACGTATTCCCTACCTCCCCACGAAACTTGAACGATAAGTTTTGAATCACCCTGTATATGAAAAGCATTAAATCCTGATAGCTAATGAAAAATAAAAAAACAGGTCACATTCAGCGAAGAATTCTACAATTAGGGTAAAGCGTTGGTTGCGATTTCAGTAAGTCTCATTTAATCATCTCATGACACCTCTCTTGCCAGCAGAGCAATCACCTAAAGTACATATCGAGCAAATCTAATGATCGAGCGAAATAGGCATTTGTCGATTTAAACCGCAATCATTTAAATGAAGTTTGTCGCATTTCGTGAACTGTAATGTACTTTGCTCCAGTTCAGTAGTTAGCCTCCCGTTTATGTTACCTATTAGTAAAAAACCTACATAATATATAGATTTCCAGGTGCTATGTTTCTGGTGGTTAAATTGCATTCTTTTATCTCTGGGTTGCACTCTTCTGCACAGAATAGGCGAAATGCTCAGATAGGACTATAGTCGCTCAAAAAAATATCCGAACACTATGGTTGATTAAAGAATTCAGAAAAAATATCTGCAACGTTTTTTTTTAAATTAGTGATCTGGCAACCTTCGTGTCACGTGATTACAGAATTCAGGAAAAATATCTGGAGCGTGTACAGCAACTGCACACGCTCAATATTTCTATGAGTGGGCCCACACGATCCAATGTGCTGTGAACATTAACCGCAACCGCTCCAGTTTGCTGTGAACGGTAACTGCGCACGCTCCATATTCATTGGATTATATATTCATACGCATTATATATATTAAAAAATATCCGAACACTATGGTTGATTACAGAATTCAGAAAAAATATCTGGCAACGATCTTTTTAGAAATTAGTGATCTGGCAACCTTCGTGACACGTGACACGAAGGTTGGCAGGAATACTTAAACACAGAATTTCTAAAATAATCGTTTCCAGATATTTTTTCTGAATTCTGTAATCAACCATAGTGTTTGGATATTTTTTTTTGAGCCACTGTACAAGAGCACAGACTAAAAATTAGTAAAATTCAAGATCTTTTCCTTGCTTGGGAGGGGAAAATTGTTATATTCATTATACGTTATTTCGCAGGTCAAGACCGTTCCTTTGATTTAATCACGGTCAACCCCGAAACATTTCTGTCTACCTTTTTGGTGCACGAGAGGAGAGCAGAATAATTTGAGACAATCTAAAACATTCCCTTGCCAAAAGATTTTATTTGATATATAACTCGTTAATCTTGGCCTCTGCGTCAAAAGAGTTGGGTTGGGTTGTTTTACCTCTGAGCGGCACATCGGCTAAATGGCCAGGTCACAAGGACCCCAAAGGCTCAGAGAAGGTTGGGGGAGGGGACCCACTGGAACAGCTGTTGGGAGACAGATGGTAGCCTCCCGTCAAAGCCATCCAGCGTGTTCTTTAACGTTGGGTTGTTTTACCTCTGAGCGGCACTTTTTTGCATACCATGGGCTAAATGGCCAGGTCACATGGACCCCGAAGTCTCAGAGAAGGTTGGGGGAGGGAACCCACTGGAACAGCTGTTTGGAGACAGATGGTAGCCTCCCGTCAAGGCCATCCAGTGTGTTCTTTAACGTTGGGTTGTTTTACCTCTGAGCGGCACTTTTTTGCATACCATGGGCTAAATGGCCAGGTCACATGGACCCCGAAGTCTCAGAGAAGGTTGGGGGAGGGAACCCACTGGAACAGCTGTTTGGAGACAGATGGTAGCCTCCCGTCAAGGCCATCCAGTGTGTTCTTTAACGTTGGGTTGTTTTACCTCTGAGCGGCACTTTTTTGCACACCATGGGCTAAAGCCAGGTCACATGGACCCCGAAGGCTCAGAGAAGGTTGGGGGAGGGGACCCACTGGAACAGCTGTTGGAAGACAGATGGTAGCCTCCCGTCAAGGCCATCCAGCGTGTTCTTTAACGTACACAGGGTATGGCTCTCCCGCACACGCGGCCACGGCTTAACGTCCCATCCGAAGGACGGCGGCCTTTCCAAGCCCATCGGTGTCCCCTACTGACCGTGGGCAGGGCGGGGAATTTTGCGGAGATAAATCTCAACGCTGACCCAGCTGGGACTCGAACCTGGGAACTACAGATTACGAGCCTGGCGCGCTACCAATTGAGCCACCCCCGCCAGGTTTTTGTGACAAACTTGTAGCCCTACTGTCACCAATTCTCAAAATTAATAAAATTTTACTTACCGTTCTCCAAATGTTTCTGTAATATTTTTATCACCTATATTTTGATCACAATAATAAAGTATAAGCTCTAATATTATCTCGTCCCATATTAAACATATAATACTCTATTATTTGTCATAAATGTATTCATTTCCCGCCATATGACAACGCATCAGACGATATTACAATGCAAAGTAGCAGATAGTGTTAGAAAAATCAGCATTTGATGCACAAGAATTGTTTGTAAAATGATTCACTTACCTTAGCTGCTTTACCATCATCAATCCCTCGAGTTGTGACAAGGATAGGAGATTCATACCTAACCAAAGATACCGAAGAAGGAATCATATTACTGGAAGAAGTAGCCATTGCGATACGCGACGGCGTCTGCTTGGTCTGCTCACGTGTGACAACAGAAAAACGTTTGCAGCTCGCTGCATGTTGTCACTAGTTGCTATGACAACCACTCACCAAAACGAGAGCCATTCCATGGCACTTCTCGAGTAGTTTCATGATACACCTTACTGGTTCAGGACACATCATGACCTTCGCTTTAATAGAAGCTTTAAATCATGCAAAACTCTGCGATCAGGGGACCTTGACCACACTGGAAACGACACATTTTCAGACAATGTATTTTATTATTTGTACCGTCCAGGTGGCCGAGTGGGTTGGGTTGTTTTACCTCTGAGCGGCACTTTTTTGCACACCATGGTCTAAATGGCCAGGTCACATGGACCCCGAAGGCTCAGAGAAGGTTGGGGGAGGGGACCCCCTGGAACAGCTGTTGGGAGACAGATGGTAGCCTCCCGTCAAGGCCATCCAGCATGTTCTTTAACGTTGGGTTGTTTTACCTCTGAGCGGCACTTTTTTGTACACCATGGGCTAAATGGCCAGGTCACATGGACCCCGAAGGCTTAGAGAAGGTTGGGGGAGGGGACCCACTGGAACAGCTGTTGGGAGACAGATGGTAGCCTCCCGTCAAGGCCATCCAGCGTGTTCTTTAACGTGAACAGGGTGTGTCTCTCCCGCATACGGGGCCACGGCTTAACGTCCCATCCGACGGACGGCGGCCTTTCCAAACCCATCGGTGTCCCCTACTGACCGTGGGCAGGGCGGGGAATTTTGCGGAGATAAATCTCAACGCTGACCCAGCTGGGACTCGAACCTGGGAACTACAGATTACGATCCTGGCGCGCTACCGACTGAGCCATCCCCGCCCCTGTTGTCCGGATTGCAGTGCCAAATTTCAGGTCGAAAATCCAAAAGGGGAGCTTGCTACAAGCAAAAATATTTCCCATGATATTACTACGGGAACGAGAATCGCTGTCAAATTTACTGTTGCCATTTACTGCTCCCTAACTATGAAAGTAAGTGTTAAAATAGCATTTAAATCTATGTCGTTGTCAAATTCCCCACATTACCAAAGGCATTATTGAGGCGTTCCATTGCAGCTAGGGACCTGATTTCCTAACAAAACATGGGCTAATAAACATGTTAAAAGTGGCACCCGGGCACCGCCGGGTAAGTTCAGCTAGTAGAAAATAAAAGAGAGAAACCATGGTTTGGCGTTAGTCTACATCCCAATGTTTTTGAACTAAAGATGCTGGAGTATATTTCTTTTCGGCGATTTCAGTTGAAACTTAAAACACCTACGATAAATTAATAAATTTATTATTATTCAGTTAGCTTAAAAAACTGCCGATTAATTAACAACCAGTTCACAATATTGGATTTAGTATTGGGTAGGTCGTTTTACCTCTGAGTGGCACTTTTTTGCACACCATGGACTAAATGGCCAGGTCACATGGACCCCAAAGGCTCAGAGAAGGTTGGGGGAGGGGACCCACTGGAACAGCTGTTGGGAGACAGATTGGTAGCCTCCCTTCAAGGCCATCCAGTGTGTTCTTTAATGTGCACAGGGTATGGCTCTCCCGCACATGGGACAGCACACGGTACTTTTTTTTACGTCAGATGGAACATTAAACCACGGCTTAACGTCCCATCCGACGGACGGCGGCCTTTCCAACGCTATCAGTGTCCCCTACTGACCGTGAGCAGGGCGGGGAATTTTGCGGAGATAAATCTCAACGCTGACCCAGCTGGGACTCGAACCTGGGAACTACAGATTACGAGCCTGGCGCGCTACCAACTGAGCCAACCCCGCCCCTAATTTAAGAAGGAAGAACCGACTCTATGGGTAATTATCGGGTAATGCAATAACACCATTTAATAGAACTATTGATCTCACCAAAAACCTTTAGGCGCCAGTGCTGCATCAAGAATCATTGAAGAGTACGAGACAACTGTCCTCCTTGTCTGAGAATATTGATAGTGAGGACGTGGTCGTCACGAAGAGGGATAAAAAGATGCCAGGATATTGGTTCCGCACAAATGGGATTCATTTATCAGGAATTGCGTTTCAAGCCATTTGCCTTGTACAGGCGCGGATCTGGGGAAAAAAATAAGTGGGAAGGGGGGGGGGGAGGGGGTAAAGCAATCGAGTCGGAAAAAAGCAAGAGACTGAACAGCTCTGAGGAGATAAGTGGAAGCCTTTCATCAAGGCCATCCAGCGAGTTATTATAATGGGATCAGTGTATGGATCTCCTGAACAAGGCTTTTTTTTGGATTGGGTTGTTTTACCTCTGAGCGGCACTTTTTTGCCCACCATGGAGTAAATGGCCAGGTCACAAGGATCCCGAAGGCTCAGAGAAGGTTGGGGGAAGGAACCCACTGGAACAGCTGTTGGAAGACAGATTGGTAGCCTCCCGTCAAGGCCATCAGTGTGTTCTTTAACGTTGGGTTGTTTTACCTCTGAGCGGCACTTTTTTGCACACCATGGACTAAATGGCCAGGTCACATGGACCCCAAAGGCTCAGACAAGGTTGGGGAGGGGACCCACTGGAACAGCTGTTGGGAGACAGATTGGTAGCCTCCCTTCAAGGCCATCCAGTGTGTTCTTTAATGTGCACAGGTATGGCTCTCCCGCACACGGGACAGCACACGGTATTTTTTTTACGTCAGATAGGACGTTAAACCACGGCTTAATGTCCCATCCGACGGACGGCGGCCTTTCCAACACTATCAGTGTCCCCTACTGACCGTGAGCAGGTCGGGGAATTTTGCGGAGATAAATCTCAACACTGACCCAGCTGGAACTCGACCTGCGAACTACAGATTACGAGCCTGGCGTGCTATCGACTGAGCCACTCCCGCCACCCTGAACAACTTTATGTTTCATCAGACGGACGGCGACCTTACCAAATGCAACGGTGTCCCTTTTCCCACCAATACAATAACATCACTCGCACTCACTTATACCGAGATTCAGTACACTTAAGAGTCATGGTTGGCTCATATGGTAATGCGTCAGTCTCGTAATCTGCGGTTCCCAAATTCGAGTCCCAGTTGGACTAGTGTTGAATTTATCTCTGCAGATGGGTTGGGTTGTTTGACCTCTGAGCGTCACTTTTTTGCACACCATGGGCTAAATGGCCAGGTCACATGGACCCCGAAGGCTCAGAGAAGGTTGGGGGAGGGGACCCACTGGAACAGCTGTTGGGAGACAGACGGTAGCCTCCCGTCAAGGCCATCCAGCGTGTTATTTAACGTGCACAGGGTATGGCTCTCCCGCACACGGGGCCACGGCTTAACGTCCCATCCGACGGACGGCGGCCTTTCCAAGCCCATCGGTGTCCCCTACTGACCGTGGGCAGGGCGGGGAATTTTGCGGAGATAAATCTCAACGCTGACCCAGCTGGGACTCGAACCTGTGAACTACAGATTACGAGCCTGGCGCGCTACCGACTGAGCCACCCCGCCCCTATCTCTGCAGAATTCATCCTGCCCTAAAGGGCCAGAAAGGGCCCTCTACACTCATGTTTTTTTTCCTTTCACGCCAACCCCCATCCCCACCCTATTTGCTGGCATGGCATGTGAACACTAATTGGTTTGTCTCCACACTGACAGTCTTTTCGCTATTCCAGTATCTCCTCGTTACGCATGCTCTTATCAATCAAAGATACCACGTGGTTCTGTTCCATCCTTCAAGCATCCCTCAAGGCTGTGGAAGGGACGGAGAAAGGGTGGAGGGTGGGTTGGGTTGTTTTTCCTCTGAGCGGTACTTTTTCGCACACCATGGGCTAAATGGCCAGGTCACAAGGACCCCGAAGGCTCAGAGAAGGTTGGGGGAGGGGACCCACTGGAACAGCTGTTGGGAGAGGGGATGGTAGCCTCCCGTCAAGGCTATCCAGTGTGTTATTTAACGTGTTGGGTTGTTTTACCTCTGAGCGGTACTTTTCTGCACACCATGGACTAAATGGCCAGGTCACAAGGACCCCAAAGGGTCAGAGAAGGTTGAGGGAGGGGACCCATTGGAACAGCTGTTGGGAGACATATGGTAGCCTCCCGTCAAGGCTATCCAGTGTGTTATTTGACGTGTTGGGTTGTTTTACCTCTGAGCGGTACTTTTTTGCACACCATGGACTAAATGACCAGGTCACAAGGACCCCAAAGGCTCAGAGAAGGTTGAGGGAGGGGACCGATTGGAACAGCTGTTGGGAGACAGATGGTAGCTTCCCGTCAAGGCTATCCAGTGTGTTATTTAACGTGTTGGGTTGTTTTACCTCTGAGCGGCACTTTTTTGCACACCATGGGCTAAATGACCAAGTCACAAGGACCCTAAAGGCTCAGAGAATGTTGGGGTAGGGGACCCACTGGAACAGCTGTTGGGAGACAGGTGGTAGCCTCCCGTCAACGCCATTCAGCGTGTTCTTTAACGTTCACAGGGTATGGCTCTCCTGAACACGGGGCCACGGCTTAACATCCCATCCAACGGATGGCTGTCTTTTCCAGCCCATCGGTGTCCCTACTGATCGTAGAACAGAACAGAACAAATCAACAAACTCATTCAGAGAATCTTATGAAACATAAAGAAATTGAATTTAACTAATTGGTATAGTATTAGAAAACATTAACAGGTTTTTTTCTATTTATTTTTTTCTTTTTTGTTCAATTTTATTTTTAAAATTATAAAGAATCCGACAAAAGAGAGCTTTTCAAGAAGCTGATCAAAAAGTTAAAAGAACGGGAATTAATTTTTTATTTTGAGAATGCAGAATAGAAGGAAAAGAAAAAATTTGTGATTTTCAATTTGGTTAATTTCAAAAAGTCGGTTTGTCTTGCTTTATCGTATAGTGGACATTCAAAAATAATATGGTGTAAGGCAGGGGTTGGCAATTGTTTTCGTATCTACACTGCGCATGCATATTGACGTGGCCGTCCTAGTGGAAAATACGAGACGAATCTTCGGTCGCGGACGGGAAGGAAATCTCGGTTCAAGGCGGATTTTTCCGACTGTCTTGGCGGGCCACAAAAAACTCTTAGCGGGCCGAATGCGGCCCGCGGGCCGCTATTTGCCCACACCTGGTGTAAGGTATGAAGAGCATTACAGCTCGAACAATTTGGGGTTGCATAAATTTTGAATTTAAAACGAGTTACATTATTGAGTGCATTGTTAGTTTTTATTCTCAAGATAGCATTAAGTTCTTTTTTAGAAAGATTATAAATAAAATAAATAAATCCCCCCCCCCCCCCAAAAGCAGCTGCTTGCCACAGAGGTCTGACAGGAGCCTGTCAGTTTACGTGCCATAGTAGAAGGTCTGTGAGAATGGCAGGACCTCAGCAGAGAAACGACACCTACATCCATGCCTTACCCGGGGTTCGAACCCAGATCCCGTAGATCAGTAACCAAGCGTGCTAACCACTCGGCCATGGGATGGCTTTAGAAAGATTAAAGTCATTAAATTTTTGGATTTGAGGATTAATTAAGAATGTGTGTGTGTGAGATGCATTTAATTGATACCAATTTTGAGTAGTTTCCAGTAATTTAGTCTTGTTAATGTTTTTTATAAATTTAATGAATGACGGGGGTAGGAATATGATTATCAAGGTGAAGGGCTTGTTTAGCCAAAGAATCAACCTTTTCATTAAATGGAATTCCCGAATGTGATGGAATCCATTGAATAAAAACCTGATTATGATGCTGTAAATGTTGGAGTGTATAAAAAAGAATGTCATTAACAAAAATTAGGAATGAGGCTTTGGTAGGGTTATGAAAGCTACATTGAATAGCAAATTTACAATCAGAAAGAATAAGAATTTTAGAATTGTGTAAATTTAGAGTCCATTTAATTGCTTCGATTATAGCAAATAATTTCGAGATAATTATGAGAGTAGGGGAATCAAATTTAAATTGATAACTATAATCAAGTTCTGGACATAAAATAGCTCCAGAAAAATTTTTACTATCAGGGCTTGAAGACCCGTCTGTATAAATGTGAATGGCAGGGCGGGGAACTTTGCGGAGATAAATCTCAGCGCTGACCCAGCTGTCACTCGAACCTGGGAACAACAGATTACGAGCCTGGCGCACTACCGACTGAGCCACCCTCGCCCCGGAGGGGGGTGGGGGACTGCGGTTGGAATTACAACAGGCACACAACGCAAATTTCCCTAACACCGAGATTTGGAAAATTCAGTTCGCAATGATACAGGGCATTAGGGAAGGTTGGTATGAGTCACTTATGGAATGGCATGTAGGAAAAAGTGTGCGTGTGGAGGGCCTTTAAAAGCCAATAGGCAATATAAATGAGCTTGGAAAAGCCACCGTCCATCAGATGAGATGTAAAGCCATGATCTCGTGTGCAAAATAGAGCCATACCTTGTGCACATTGAAGAACACGCTGGATGGCCTTGACCGGAAGCTTCCATATGTTTCTTAACAGCCAATGTCCAGCAGTCTAATGAATTCCATCTCCAACCTTCTCTGAGCCATCGGGCTCCTAGTGGTCTGTCCATTGTGTGCAAAAAAAAAAGTGACGTTCAGGGGTAAAACAACCCAAACCAACTTACACTCAACTCTTTAGGCATCACGCAAAATACCTGAATAGGTTTCGTCAAAATTTGGGTATAACCGTGGGAGTATAACCATGGATACATTTTCACCGCTCTACACGATGGGAGGAGGGGCGGGGGTGGCTCAGTCGGTAGCGCGCCAGGCTCGTAATCTGTAGTTCCCAGGGTCGAGTCCCAGCTGGGTCAGCATTGAAATTTATCTCCGCAAAATTCCCCGTCCTGCCCACGGTAAGTAGGAGACACCGATGGGCTTGGAAAGGCCGCCGTCCCTCGGATGGGACGTTAAGCCGTGGCCCCGTGTGCAGGAGAGAGCAATACCCTGTGCACGTTAAAGAACACGCTGGATGGCTTTGACGGGAGGCTACCATCTGTCTCCCAACAGCTGTTCCAGTGGGTCCCCTCCCCTAACCTTCTCTGAGCCTTCGGGGTCCATGTGACCTGGCCATTTAGTCCATGGTGTGCAAAAAAGTGCCGCTCAGAGGTAAAACAACACAACATTAAAGAACACGCTGGATGGCATTGACGGGAGGCTACCATCTATCCATGTGACCTGGCCATTTAGTGACCTGGCCATTTAGCCCATGGTGTGCAAAAAAGTGCCACTCAGAGGTAAAACAACACAACATTAAAGATAATGCTGGATGGCCTGGACGGGAGGCTCCCATCTGTCTCCCAACAGCTGTTCCAGTGGATCCCTCCCCTAACCTTCTCTGAGCCTTCGGGGTCCATGTGACCTGGCCATTTAGCCCATGGTGTGCAAAAAAGTGCTGCTCAGAGGTAAAACAACACAACAGTAAAGTACACGCTGGATGGCCTTGACGGGAGGCTCCCATCTGTCTCCCAACAGCTGTTCCAGTGGGTCCCCTCCCCTAACCTTATCTGAGCCTTGGGGGTCCATGTGACCTGGCCATTTAGCCCATGGTGTGCAAAAAAGTGCCTCTCAGAGGTAAAACAACCCAACCCAACCCTTTCTCTATGCTCTCGCTTTCACTTCAATTATAGTCTTATTTCATTGCGACTATTATACCTATGAAATTTCTCTTCCATTTCTTAAGCTTTTTATCTATATATATTAAATAGATAGTTTTTCTGTATCTCTCTGTGTGTGTGTCTGTTTGTTAGATTTCTCCTCCTAGACAGTCACAGCTACAACCACCATACTTCATCTATAGCTTCATCTCACGGTAACTAAGTGCATTGTAAGTTTTTTCGACCTCACAAAATTAGTCCTACCTCCAAACACTGGCTGCGAAACGTTTGTCAATTGATAAATTGGCGAAATGATAACATCATGTTCCATTCACTAGGTAAAAAACGTCAGCACCCCACAAACTTCGGACACTTGAAGCAGGTTCACACCCGACTCACCACAGCAAGGAACACAATCTCTAAACCGTACACAGCCAGAAGTAATTGGAACCATCATACCAAATTAGGGATCGATTGGTCCAGTAGGTGCGGAATTATGGGAAGCCAAAACTTCCTGCCACCAATGACGTCAACACGGACGTAAACGAGCCCCCGAACCCGTGGAGTGAGGTGGCTAAGTCGGTAGCATGACAGGCTCGTAATCTGTAGCTCCCAAATTCGAGTCCCACTTAGGTCAGCATTGAGATTTATCTCCACAAAACTCCGTCCTGCCCTCGGTCAGTAGGGGACACCAATGGGCTTGGAAAGGCCGTTGTCCATCTGATGGGACATTAAAACATGGCCTCGTATGCGAGAGTTGGGTTGGGTTGTTTTACCTCTGAGCGGTACTTTTTTGCACACCATGTGCTAAATGGCTAGGTCACATGGACCCTGAAGGCTCAGAGAAGGTTGGGGGAGGGGACCCACTGGAACAGCTGTTGGGAGACAGATGGTAGCCTCCCGTCAAGGCCATCCAGCGTGTTCTTTAACGTGCACAGGGTATGGCTCTCCCGCACACGGGGCCACGGCTTAACGTCCCATCCGACGGACGACAGCCTTTCCAAGCCCATAGGTGTCCCCTACTCTCTGTGGGCAGGGCGTGGAATTTTGCGGAGATAAATCTCAATGCTGACCCAGCTGGGAACTACAGATTACGAGCCTGGCACGCTACCAACTGAGCTACCCCGCCCACCATATGTGAGAAGTCATACCCTATGCACACGCTGGGTGGCCTTAAGAGGAGGCTGCCATCTGCCCCTAACAGCTGTCCAGTGAGTCCCTTCCTCTAATCTTCTCTAAGCTCTCGAGGTCTTTGTGACTTGCCATTAAGCCCGTTCAGACACAACCAAAATATCCGTAGCCTATCTAGACGGCATGTAGATGACTTATAGATATCCATTTGTGATACTAGATATTTTTTGGACTTGTGGTTGTGTGAGTTATGTGCAAAAAAAGAGCTGCTCAGAGGAAAAATAACCCAACTCTGCAATAGAGGGGGAAATGAATCATAATCAAAAGAATTTAGTTGAAACTATGTTTGCTTTTTAATGCAAATTTTGTTTATGTCAGTCTGAAAACGACTGAAACAATAATTTTTGAACACATTTAAAAAAAAACGTAAATCCTCTTTGGATGCGTTAATTGTTAAGAAGCATCTATGCATTTATTGCAAATTCACGTAAAAGATTTCTTACTAGGGACATACCCAGTGGATCGCCCCCCCCCCCCCCCGAAAATACTGTCGTTTTATATTAAATCTCAAATTTGTCTGCCTGCTTTGTAAGCCAAAATAGTTGTATTTCTATAATTTTATTTTAACCCCAGAGTATATGAACGACACTAAATATAGATTTAAGAAACCACTGTAAAACTTAATTCCATATGCAATCGAATATCATTTTAACCTTTCCCATCTGGTGGATATTGGAAATTGGGAAACCCTACTTTTTTTTAACAAAGTCTAATTCAGAGATCTCCACTCTACACGAAACTAAATTCTCAGAACCAAACACCCCCATAAAAGAGAAATAAATTTTTAACTACATTTTTTCCTAAAATCACTTTAAATTATGATTATGAGAATAAATTTTCAGGAATTCTTCTCATTCGGATCTTTTAATGAAGCTATATTATGCTGAATTTGAAAACTAAAGTGAAACCATTACAAATGAGTTTTCAGTGGCTCTTGCTTTTGATTGGGTTTTTCTCTGCTTTAAACCTAATAGTTCTTTCTGATAAAATAAATTTTAGCTGAAAAGCTAGAAGAAGTAAAAGTAACACTATCACATAGTAAAAAAACAACAAACAAATATCTGTGGAAACGCAGTGGAATAGATTAAAACTAAATATGGTGGTCAGATTCAGACTTTAGAATTATATGCAATGATTTGGGTTTTCAGTCACTATATGGCAAGCTCAGTATGTAGAAGCCTTCTTACAATCGTGGTTCAGTATCAAAAATAGTTTAACAGGACTTTTGAATTTCACTGCAATTCAGAAATCATAAGTACTATGTAATAGATATGGTACTGTAAATCCAAATTTAAAACTAAACTCTTTGAACTATATATTTCTCTATTGACTTTCTCAATACATATCAGCTGCTCTTACTCTCTGGGCTATCAGACACTATCAATTTTTAAATTAATTTGACTATTAAGAAACCCTAATGTTGCTTTTATTAAACATTCTAGTTGGGTTGTTTTACCTCTAATTATCACCTTTTTTTTCGCACACAATAAACTAAATGGCCAAGTCACAAGAATACCAAAGACTCAGAGAATGGTCAGTAGGGGACACCGATGGGTTTGGAAAGGCCGCCGTCCGTCGGATGGGACGTTAAGCCGTGGCCCCGTGTGCGGGAGAGCCATACCCTGTGCACGTTAAAGAACACGCTGGATGGCCTTGACGGGAGGCTACCATCTGTCTCTCAACAGCTGTTCCAGTGGGTCCCCTCCCCCAACCTTCTCTGAGCCTTCGGGGTCCATGTGACCTGGCCATTTAGCCCATGGTGTGCAAAAAAGTGCCGCTCAGAGGTAAAAACAACAACAACCCGACTCAGAGAAGGCTAGGGGAAAGGGACCCAATGAACAGCTGTTAGGAGACGAATGGTAGCCTCTTGTCAAGGCTATCCAGTGTTCACAATGTATGACTCTGCTGCACACTTGGCCACAGCTTAACATCCCATCCAATGGATGGCTGTCTTCCCAAACCCATCAGTGTCCCTTTCTTATTGAAAGCAGGGTGAGGGTTAGTAGATAAATCTCAATGCTGGCACAGTAGGGACTTGAACCTGGGAACTGCATATTACAAGCTTCATGAACTATTGACTAAGCCTCCCCCACCCCAAAACATATCATAGTCAACAGAGGAAGCTACATGGCTGTGAATCCTGATAAAAGAAGACAGCTATGGGAAAATATGTCTATTTTAAAAGTGTTATCAAAACCATGAAATTTGACTATTATTGCTAAGAATCCGAACATTCATCATCATCAACCTCAAGCAGCCATGGGCTACGGAGGTCCAACCAGACCGTGCAGTTTAATTCTCCAAGCATATCTGTCCTGAGCTACATCTGGCCACTGCATACCAATTCTAACAAGGTCCTGTTTGACATTGCCCACGGCATTCTAGGTCACCCACTCAATCTGAGGCCCATGTTCATAACCCTATTCGCCAATCTATAATTATCCATACGGGCAACATGATCAAACCAACGATGTCTCTGCACAATATGCTGCTTAAAGGTGGTTGCAGACTCCTTTGCCTAACCTCATTAGTTACAAAGTTAAACCTCCCAATACCCAAGATACTACGTAAGCATCTAGAATCAAAAGCATCTAGTTTCCTGTTATCTTGTCTACACAGCGTCCAAGTTTCACTACCATAACTAACCCTAGAAAGAACCAAACTATTATACAGTCTAATTTTAATCTTTAGGGGTATACGCCTATTTCTCCACACTCTCCATAGATTCTTAAAAGTCCCGGCAGCAATACCTATTCGTCTGTTAATCTCATACCGCACATCACCAGTATCTGTTACATAGCTCCCAAGATAATTAAGCTGTGACACTTGCTCAAGACTGCAACCATTCAGATTAACTGAATCACAGCCTGCCTGATCAATTTTCATCACTTTAGTTTTCTCTTTGTTTATAACCAAACCTACTCTACTACCAGTCTCATCAACAGCTCGAATGAAAGTGTTCATCTCATCAACATCATTTGCCAAAAGGGTTAAATCATCAGCATAATCTAAATCAGAAATTTTCGTATCTCCAGTCCATTTAAGGCCAAAATCTTTCCCTTGAAGTGAATTTCGCATAACGTAATCAATAACCAAGCTAAAGAGAAAAGGAGACAAAATGCACCCTTGTCGAACACCAGAAGTAATGCTAAACCAATTGCTACAAGCCTTACCAACTCTCACACATGACTCAGTGTTATTATAGAGAGCTTTCATTATGTTAACTAACTTGTCTGGTATACCATACGATCTCACAATCAACCACAAATTATGACGATCAACAGAGTCGAAAGCCTTTTTGAAATCAACAAAGCTAGCAACCAAAGGTTTCTGAAACCCTAAACATTTCTCAAGAATCTGCCTAAGTGAAAGTATCTGATCCACACATCCCCTACCACTTCTGAATCCACATTGCTCATCACGCAATTTACTGCCAACCAGATTAATTCTAGTAAGGACAATCATGGGAAGAACTTTACCTGGAACAGAGAGTAGGCTGATACCCCTCTAGTTATCACAAGAAACTGCAATCACTTTTTATGAAAATAGGGATAACAATAGCTCTGGTAAAATCCTTAGGAACCATGCCTTTATCATAAAAGTTATTCAAAATTTCAGTCATCCATGTGGTAACCGAAATATTCCCAGCTCTAAGCATTTCCGTAGTAATTTCATCTACCCCTGGAGATTTATGAAGTTTTAGTTTAGAAATAGCCAAACTAACTTCAGACTGTGATATAGGAAGAACATTAAAGCCAGTAATGCATCTATCATCATTACAAACAATGGGAGTAGAACTAAACCACATTGTTAAAAACATCACTGAAATGCTCCGCCCACCTAGCCATGACAGAATCCTCACCTTCTATAACCTTGTTTATCCTTCAATCCCTGTACACCTGTCCATTTTCTACAACACAAAACATTACCTGCTTCCTCAGCTTTGTCAGACAAGCCATCAAGTCAAAGATTCTTATCAGCAGCTAACTGATCCTTTACACGTTTATTAAGCTCTCTGTAATGCTTTCTATTAAGACTAGTAGGGTACTGATTAAGGACATTCCTGCAGGTCCTCCTTTCTGAAATAAGCTCAAGTGCTTATCACTCAAATAATTCTACCTCCTCTGCTCCTTTTTACCTAATACTATTAGTTTCCAAAAAAGCCTGTTAAAAATGGCTCCATTCTTCCTCAACTTCAGTAGTAAGTAAACCATGACTGTGATAATGACTAAGTAACCTATCATGGTAAGCTTTAGCTATAATTGGGTCTTTCAGAGCTTCAGTATTGAAGTTAAATTTTTTAACTTTAGCACACTTTTTAAGTTTAAGTTGCAAGACACTTTTAACAAGGTAATGGTCAGGTCCAATTTCAGCTCCCCTATATGAACTCGTATTCCTAACAGAATTAGCCCATTTGCTGTTAATTAATATATAATCAATCATATTCTTATGCAGCCCATCAGGTGAAACCCATGTATACTTATGTCTGTCGCAGTGTTTGTAATAAGTGTTAAGTTATTCTGAAACCATTGAGTTTACTTACCTGTAGGAGACGTTGCCCATTACAGCTACCAATACCAAAAGAGCGTATCACCCCTCCCCAAAGGTCACAGTCAGTACCAACTTTGGCATTGAAATCACCTCGAACAAGGGTAATATCGCCTTTCTTGACAGAATTCAAAATATCCTGAAGTTGTCTGTAAAACTTATCCTTCTCATCCTTATCGGCATCCTCAGTGGGGGCATAACAGCAGATAACATTCAAGTCTTTAATGCTTGTCTGAAATTTTGCTGCAAGAAACCTTTCATTAATGCACTCATATCCTAGAAGAGCATCACTAGCATGTCTGCTGAGCAACAGACCCACGCCTTGGTGATGCTTTCCATCCTCCCTCCCTGTAAAGAGAAATTTAAAGTTATTTTTAAGTATTTCACCTTTACCTGTCCATCTGGTCTCTTGCAAGCCTAGAATATCTAGGTTATAGCGCTGGAATTCCTGCGTGAGGACATCAAGAGAATAATCTCTATATAATGTCCTCACGTTCCTGCAGAGAGAAAATGATTACCCACGACCCCGCCTTCTCGTGGTGCAGGCCGTTAATACCTTTCAAAAGGGATATTCTCTTTTGAATATTTTCTTTTTGGATGGGAACAGAAGGGGAGGGCTGCCAGTTCAGTATGGCCTACTGATCTGGTCCTCTATGGCCATTGGTTTCTTTTTTTTCAACCCTGCTGAGGAGTGGTCAAATTTACAGGGTCGTGGTGCTGATCATTTATACCTACTAGACCGAACATTAATAACTCATAATTTTTCCTATTGAATAAATATTTTTTGTGCCAGTGAAAAAAAAAACACTTCCTTCCTGCAAACAAAATTGCCGTTTATTCAATAGAAAATATAGCCTTCAAGTTCAACTATTATTAATTACTAAACAATTAAAAAACAAAATATAACTATAATAATAAAGTTTTATTGGTCTGTTTTGTAATATAAACGGTACAAAGCAATATATAAAACCTCAGACATTGCAACAAAACAAATCTGATCATGAAAGATTTGCTTCTTTATATTCCTTTAATAATTACATCTTAATTTAAGAATAACTCACAATATATCTATTTTGCTATCGAATCTTCTTCCATGTAAGAGATAAAAATGTTTAACGTTTTAATGCTAATTTAAAAACTTTGAATTTCTATTAAAATATCAGAAAAAAAAACTTAACTCACCATAATTAATTTACTGTTATAAAAAAATGCAATTTCATAAATCAACTGCAACTTAGAAAATGAAATGACACCATATTAATGATAAAATTTAATATAACATTGAACAAACATATGCTATTGAAATTTCGTACATTTTGATTGCACTGATAATTGTGTTTCAAAATGTGTAGAGAAAAATAAATACATTTATAAAGGAAGTATCAATTAATCTGTTTCTTGACTGATGCTTTTGAACCTCTCCCTTTCACTGAGAAGCTGCCTAAAAGTAATATATAAAGGCTATGCATTAACATGTGAAATTCATCATGTATATTTTGCTTTAAAATACAAGGAAAACAATCTGATAAAGTAATATTTGCACTCTTAAATAGCAAAAAATTATTAGTAAATAATTTTCCTTCACTTCGCAAAAAACAACAACCAAACAACTTTTTATGATTAGAAAATTATATGACAAAACGTATGCTAATAAATATTTATTAAACTCTGTCATATGAATAAGTTAGGTAAGTGGTGTTAATCAAAAGTGACATATTATTGAAATAATTTTTTCTTCGATATGTATATGGACATTAATTCCCACAGATCTTACTGATTTTTAATATTTTGCACCAAAAAGGGAAATTATTAAAAGTTGTGAATCATGTAATGGCATATTCTGAAAATTAACTCTTAATGTAAAACATCTGATACAAGACACTATATAGATGTTATAAAACCTCAATAATATAGGTAGCAGAATAAATAAAATAAATAAATAACCCCTCAAGCAGCTGCTTGTTACAGAGGTCTGAACAGGAGCCTGTCAATTTATATGCCATAGTAGAAGATCTGAGAGGATGGCAGGACCTCAGCAGAAAAATGACATATACATCCGTGCCTTACCCAGGGCTCGAACCCAGGTCCCTTAGATCAGTAGTCAGGCGTGCTAACCACTCGGCCACGGGTATTTTTATTTATGTTGCTAGATGCATTTTTTTTACTACGACTCTAAAAATGTCCTATTCAAATAAAACTTATAGTCCAGAATTAAATGCTGATTAATTTGGCATATAACATGCCATAATTCCTTTCATTAGTTATTTGGCAAAAATGTCTTAAAGTTTTTTTTTTTTGGCTGAGTATAGGGAGAAAATAGCTTGGCCTCTAGATGGAAACCAGTTTTTTAAGCTGGACACTGGAAGGGTTAAGGCTTCATTTTGGAAAACCTGATGAATAAAAATAGTTAGATTATATACTAATCGAAAGGAAATTTCCTCCCAAATAATATAATATTCAATCTGAAATATGATTTTTATTTCTTTTAATGATTCTTTTTAGTATTGTATATTTCAAACATGACCAGTATTATAAAAAGTGACTTGGACCTCTCGCATTCAGGGGATTTTCTGAACTGGTTATGAAATAAAAAAAAACTTTCTTGGCTGCTTTTTTTTACTAAACATCATGATTTTTTTTTTTTTTTTTTTTGGGGGGGGGGGGGGTTTGAAGTATGGAGATCTTGGCTAAGTGCAGAAAGGTTTGTGCACCCGCCCCCCCCCCCAAAAAAAAATGCTATATCATCTGTGTGGCACAGCCAAGGTACTGTGGGGGTAGGGGGCTTTAAAAACATTCAATATAAACATAAAAACTCGCGATTAAAAAAAAAATTATATTTTTCTAGAGGGTGTGTGTGTGGGGGGGGGGGGGGGGTTACGGTGAATTTGGTGGAGGGAAGCCTTCCCGAAATTGCCCTCCCATATGATGGCTGATTTCTGTAGCAAGGAAGTCTATTTTGCTTCTGTATCCAAGACAATCATTTGCAGAGAATTGTACCAGCTCAAAGTTTTTTTTACTAAAAAAACAAGAAATAATAAAAGAAAAATTACGTATAACCTAATGGGATGTGAAATAAATATCCTTTTAAGCCAGCCTCCAATCTAACATAACTCGGAAAGATAGATGAATCAGCTGATTGAAAGATTACTAACTAACAGAAATAAATGTACAGAAATGAATTTGCTTCCATATCCAAGACCTCATTTATTTTCAGAAAATACCAGATAAAAGATTTACTGGAAAAGTAATAAATAATTAAATAAAAATTAACATATAGCCTAATGTGATGTTAAATTATCCACAGCAACAAGTTGTAGGCTGGCCACCCAAGGTAGCATAACTATGAAAAATCAATACTTATCGGCTGGCCAAAAGATCGCAAATTTATGAAAATTAATGTACTGAAATGGAAACAAGGTTTAAATATAAAAAACTAAATACTAACTTTACAAAGGGTATCCAATATGCTGGACCAAAAGTAAACAATATGGGAACCACTTATAGTACACGGAACACGAGTAGCATATGTCAAACATCTGCTCTTTGCTTGCCTCAGTGAGCCATAATGTAATTAAATGCAGCAGCATCCAGAATTTTTAAGAAGGATGTTTTTACTTCCAGTTTCGATTTTAAGATATGCATAGAATACTGGGGAAAATGATAAAAATAATTTTGGGAATACCGAAATAGGTTTATAACAGAAAAGATTGTGAAACAAAAAAAAATGACAGTACATACTTTGTAATTACTTCGAAAATCTACAGTTTTAAAAATAGCAGTTTTTTTGTTAATTTTTTTAGGATATTTTTAAAAATTTAAAGAAAAATTTGTTTATAATAGTTTAAATCAAACTTGTGAGCTAAAATCAGAAGGTTGCTTCAGCAAATAGGAACATTAATAAGCAAATGGGCAATACTGTTAATGCTTCTAAGAAATGGAAATTAGATGGCTTTATCATATTATTTATATTGTAGTTTAATAAAATATGCATCAAATTAAAAAAGCAAAATATTATTTTACAAGCCTGAATTATATATTTTTATAATATATATAAATTACAATGGCAATTTTTATTTTTTTTAAAAATCGATTTTTTTTTGGTTGTACTAAAAGAGTATACATATATCCTTTGGCTCTCATTTCGGATTCTGCGAATGTATACAGATGACATGGACACTGAAAAGGTTAATCTGTTGTACAGAATGGACTTGCACTGATAAAACCTTCTATAAATTCTTATATATTAAAATTTGATAAAATATAATAAATATAAATATACCAGTTAGGGCACATTGGTTAGCAGCTAGTGACTATTTCAGCAAGGCAAACTTTGTATGCTGTGTTAGCTCTGAGGCAGTGGTCAGCAGTGCCTTCAATCTTAGTAGGGCATGTCCTTGTATGAGAAGGCATGTAAAAGCTAGGAGTAGCTTCTAGGATCCTTCTCTGTCCTATATGTTGCAAATCCATATAGAACACATAACCCTTGGCATATCTAAGTTATTGTTGTTAAAAACATGTGTAATATCATAACTTTATTGGTTAAAGTTGCATTGGCTAAGTTTATTTATAAATAGCCATCTTCCTTATAAGGTTATAGAGTGATAAAAGGTAGAAATATGTTTTCATTTTTATGTAGAGAATTTTTTTCCTGTGGCTCTTTAAGAAAGCAATTGCTTCCTAATGACTCTTCACTAAGTTTGAGTTGGACAAAGAGTGATTAGGGATGGGGGTGACTCAGTCGGTGCATGCCAGGCTTGTAATCTGTAGTTCCCAGGTTCGAGACCAAGCTGGGTCAGCATTGAGATTTATCTCTGAAAAATTTCCCGCCTTGCTCAGGGTCAGTAGGAGACACCGATGGGCTTGGAAAGGCCGCTGTCCATCAGATGGGACGTTAAGCTGTGGCCCTGTGTGTGGTAGAGCCATAACCTGTGCACATTAAAGAACATGCTGGATGGCCTTGATGGTAGGCTACCATCTGTCTCCCAACAGCTGTTCCAGTGGGTCCCCTCCCCCAACCTTCTCTGAGCTTTCGGGGTCCATGTGACCTGGCCATTTAGCCCTTGGTGTGCAAAAAAGTGCCGCTCAGAAGTAAAATAATCGAACCCAAAAGAGAGTGATTTCCAGCTGATTGTAGACTGAAATACATTTCCATTTTAAAGTTAAAATTTTTAAATGTTTTTATTACTACATTTTTTCATAAACATTTACATAATTGAACACTGGCATTTATTTAGCATTAGAAGTACAGGATTGTACATCTCTGGTATTGTGTTTTATATTCGCATGTTTAACATGTGCTTAAAAATGAAGCCTCAAAATGTAACCAACAGCAGTAACTTCTGGATGCATTTATATGAAAGGTTTGTTGTGTCAAACAGTTTAGGTTAGGTCTCATTAAGCATCCTATTAAGACCATCCAGTATGTTCTTTAATGTGTACAGGGTATGGCCTTCCTGCATACAGGGAATAGCTTAACATCCCATCTGACAGATGACAGCCTTTTCATGCACCATCAGTGTACCCTTTCGGACCAAGGGTAGGGGGGAGTTTGGCAGAGGTAAATTTCAATGCTGGCATGGTTAGGACTTTATTACTTACTTTATTACTTTCTTATTTATTATATTACTTACTTTATTATACTTGAGAACTGTAGATTAAAGCCTTGTGTGCTAACAATTGAACCAATTCATAGTTTCTGAGATCAAGCAGTCAACCAAGAAAGAATCGTGGAAGAAGCTTTACCCAAAATACCAAAGTAAGGTCACCAATTTTGAAGGATTGAAATAGATCTCGAGTAGATCATTAAAGTTCTTGCACTGTGGAGACAACTTAGAAATGGATGAGGCAAATGACAATGAGAACTTGCATCTCATTCAAAAGAGTTGATCAATGATCACTTCCCTGAATTGCAACAATCCAATGAGAGCAAGAAAAATGGAAATATGATGCTCTGGTTTCTATGATCAACTTAAAAGCAAGTGAGATCTTCAGTCTGGATAACTTTGTAAGCTTGACTGAAGAAAAGGATCTTAATACTAAGGGTTCATTGGTACAGAGAGCTTTTTATAAGGATACAGCCTGCTACACAAGATCCTTCATGAACAAAAAAAAAGAAGGATGCAGTTCAATTGAAACTGGACAGAAGCAGCAGCTTCAACATTTGTCATGAGGATACATTCAAAATTTCCATCCAATCTCTTGTAAAGACTTGTAAGTCTCAAATTTTCCACCCCTAGTTAATTAAATTTCCCAGCTACAGTTCCCTTTCTTACATCTAAAATCTTCCAAATATTCAATAAATAAGCTAAATCCAGTAGACATAACTGAAAAATATTTAAAATGTGAAAATATTTTTTAATTGTATTGTATCTTTAGTCTTATTACTTTGTGCTTTTTAAAGATTTTATATTGTTGTTTTAATACTTCAGTAACTCTTTTTTAATGTAACACAAGAATGAGAAAAAATTAATTTTTATTCTGAGATGATGCAATGCATCCACCAACAATAACATGTCAGTTTTTATATAAAACATTTGATATTTGAATTTCAAGATTCAAGACACTTTCAGAAACACATCCTGGTAAAATATTGGGCCTGTATTGAATATTCAGCAGCAAAATTCCCATAACATTTGGCCAAATACTGATTACCATTTTATATTTTCCAGAATATTACCTTAGCATTTTATTCCCATTATTCATATATTCACTAAAGTATAATTATTTTAACAATTGCATGTAAAATATTTTGATTGTAAATAAACTGAAACAATGGCATACCTTAAATTAACATTTGGATATTTCAAATCTTTTACTTTTAGTTATTCATGAATGGTGCTAGCTACCTTTTGCAACAATTTCTTGGCATTTTTAAATAATTGGATTAACTGTTGCTGGAATTTTTGTACAACTATTCAAAGTCACAATGTATACTTGGTAGCCTTTTAGTATCTAGTTTTCGAATACATATGTCAGCCTTTCAAATATATATGTCAGACTGAACTACCATATTACCCTACATGAAGTCTGAGCTTTGGCAAAAACTTCATTTGCAGCCTTTGTCCATAATCTAATACTGCTTACAGGATAAGACAATTTCTGTTTAGAAAAATAAGGCAATTTGATTTTAAAATCTGTATTATTAAAGCCAAAAGTATAAAAAAGTTCACTTTTAAATAGTAAAGAAAATGCCTTTTCTTATTAAATACAATTGAAACTTTACTTTTCAGAAAAAAAGAATCAAGTTTACTGATGCCACATCAGGAGATTTCTCAGCTTGTATCTTAAAATATTAATCTCTGCCTTAAAACAAACATCCATTTCAGATTATGATTTGTACCATAAAAAAAGTGAAATATAAACTACTCACTAAACAGTGATATATAACTATTGAGTTTATATATTACTGTTTGTTGTTATGTTATCGATGGTTATAGATCACTGTTTTATTATATGTATGACTAAATGATTATTCCCTTTCCTTCTTCTTCTTCTTTCTTTCTTTTTTGACAGTGAATAATCTCACACATATTGACGGTAATTTGAACTCTTTGCAGGTTTAAGAAGCAAAATCTGCTTGAAGTAAAATCTCTAATATATACACAAACATTTATTACAGAATATCTGTTTCTTAAAAAATATACTATGTACTAAGAGGCTAAATGACAGATTACATTAGTGAACAATTAATTAACATCTATGAAAACTGATTTTTTAAAGATTTCAAAAAGTTTTGGTAAGTAGCTCTATGAGTCAACTTTATAACAGCATAGCCAAAAATGTAAAATTTGTGATTCTCAATTGGCTGAATTGTATTTAGTGATATGAAATATTGATTGCTATCACTATCGCATAGTTAAAATTTAAAAACAAAAGAAACAAAAAATTCTACAAAATTACCTTAATACACTTTGGTGGTGTTTGCAACTTGATTTCATTGCAGCAGCAATCAGCAACAAATTAAATAAGTCTCTCTGTACACAATAAAAACAAGTTTTCAAATTACTCAAAACAATTTAAGGAATATTTCAAGGAATATTTCAACAAAACCATATTCAAAGCTCTCTAACTTTGAAAATAAGCTCTTTTTACAGAAAAATGTTGCAGAAAATAAATTGCAAATCTCTCTAATGGTTTTAGAAAAAAATTAATTTATTATTTAAAAAGAGTTGTTGAAGCTGAAATATTTGACAGCCAAATACTGCTATTATATTCGTCCTAAACACTGTTTCGAAACTGATGCAAAGTGAATAACTTTACCCAAACTTTTAAGATTACATTTATTTCAGAAACAGTTTGTTGTAATTTTAAGGTAAATTCTTATAAGTAGATTTTCTTTTAGATTTACTTTTAGATTTTACATTTCTTGTAACATTTTGCTACAAAAGCTTAATTCAAAGTTAGGGAGATTTGAATACAGTTTTTGCACAATATGAAAGTATCTTAACATTTTTGATAATTAAGTGTAATTTAATCAATCTCGAAGTGCTAAAGTGAGGAAATACTTTTTGAAATTTAACTTGATAATTTGATTGTGTAATATTACTCAATATTGAATACAACAAGTTATGTGTTATCCATAATATTAATTTATTACATTAATTTCACTATGTTGATAACAGCAGATCACCACTTTGTGTGCCTGGAGATGCATGAGGTGTAAAATTAGCCCTGACTAAAAAAACAAATATCTCCCCTCAAGCAGCTGCTTGTCACAGAGGACAGACAAGAAGTGGCAAAACAGCAGAAAATCCATGCTTTAACTGGGTCTCAAACCCAGATTCCTTTCAAATAGCCAAGCACCCCAACCATGGCTACGAGGAAAAAAAGCAAATGCATGAAAATTATACGACATTAAATACATATAATTTTATGAATAATGCTGGTTTTTCAAACACACAAAAATTGTTTTGGCTTTTTTACTATTTACATAATACAAGTTTATTCAACATTATCGACAATAATAGTATTTTTGCACATTAAATGAGAAACAAATTTAATTCTCTGCCAATTCTACTTTTTGAAAGATGGGGGTTCTTCAAAAACTTTGTTAATATTTTTATTAATACCAGTTAATGAACAAACAAACTCTCCCCTCAAACAGCTGCTTTCCCCCAGAAATCTGACAGGAGTCTGTCACTGCAATGTACCATAAAGAAAGTTTGTGAGAAAGGCAAGACCTCAGCAAAAAGAAGACATTCATGCATTATAGCCATGGCTTGAACCCAGATTCCTAAGGTTAATAGCCAAGCATGCTAACCACCCGGCCATTGGAACGCTGATGAACAGTGTTAAAAATAACTTTCACCAATGACGGAAAGATTGCACTCTCAACCCCCACCCCTACTTCACTATTAGACTGTATATATACTAGCATTTGATTGAAAAAGTATATAACTATTTTCACTCAATAATTCGGAAACATCAAGTACCAGAACCCATTCCAGTTCAATGATTCGAAAATATCTAGCAGTGGAATGGCATTCCATTTCAGTGATTTGGAAACAGCGTTCCAGTTTAATGATTCAGAAGCAGAGAGTAGCAAAACAATGTACAATTTAGTTGCGGTAGTGCTTTTGTTAATTGCTTCCCCTACTCAAAATGTCATGCTTTGTCACTGAAAGAATATGCATTTGATCTAAAAACTCATAAATTTAATCAGCTTTATCACATACCATTTATAATAATCTGCAATAATCATTGACAACAAAATAATTATCTTCCCTCTCCCTACTAAATTTCAGCTCTCCTACATGGAAAACCTCTTCATCATTAACAAAAACCATGTGCGAAACTGACATTCACCCTCTCCTGTCACCATGAAATAGGACTAATAATAGAGTAGACAGATTTAACATCAAACTGGTAATATATAGAAATTATTTCGAATAGAAACTTAAAATAAACTAGAATTATTTAACAAAATCTTGTAAAAAAAACTTCTGCTATAGACTCCAAATCACTAGTTATAAATCTAGATCTTCTAAATTGATAGCATACTTTCAGAATTGGGTAAGGTAAAAAGGTAAGGTAATCAGACATTGGAATGGTAAGGTAAACTGAACTACCACATCTGAACTTTGTTACATCAATGCTTATAACCTGTTGGTAATGTAAAATATTCCTGCATACCATCTTTTGTGCACTTAAAAATTAACTATCAGAATTTAAAATCACAGTGTTGTCCTTATCCACCATTGTAAGGATAAAAAATCACAGTGATGTCCTTATCCACCATTGTAAGGATACTTACCTTGTAAATCTTCAACATTCTCATCCCCTACCCTTTGTAGAATACCTTTCTATAGCTATACAGAAAATGTCATTCTGTACTTACAATAATAATCGCGAAAATTACACAATAATGTAACGAAACTTAACTGCAATTATGGCATTTACTCTAGTAAATCTTAGACCTGAAATATCTGTTTAACCTATATTTTGGTGTTATACAGCTACTTTCATTGTTAGATCAAACTGCATTATATGCTACTTTTTATATTTACAGTTATAAAGTTTTTATTATATTTGTAATATGCACACTAGGACTTTTTGAATTCCAAATTAACATTATCTAGGAGCTCTGATATGTCACTTTTAATATACAGTGAAGAGCCAAAACATTATGATCACATGCCAAATATGATGCCAGTCTAGTCCTCCACATGCTGCCAAAACAGCTCTTACCTGGTGAGGCATGGGCACTACAATATTTTTAAAGGTGTCTTGTGGTATTTGGTACCAACATGTTACCAGCAGATCCTTTAATAACTTTTGTAAGTTATGTGGTTGAGCTGCTGCAGATCAGATATGCTGTTCCAACACAAACTACAGATGTTCAATTAGATTGATGTCTGGGGAATTTGGAGGCCAATACCTGGACGTTCTCATGATCCACAAACCATTCTTCAACAATCTCAGCAGTGTGACATGGTGCATTATCCAGCTAAAAGAAGGCACTACTAGAGAGATATACTATTGCCATGAAAAGATGTAACTGGTCAGCAATGATGTTTAGGTAGATGGTAGACATCATAGTTTCCTGCACATGAATGACTGGACCCAGGGTTTCCCAGCAATACATTACCCAAAGTATTCCATTTCCTCCCCTGGCTTGTTTTCGTCCCACAGTGCATCCTGGTGCCAGCACTTCCCCAGGTAAACAATGCACATGTACCCGGCTGTCCACATGGTGCAACAGGAAATGAGATTCATTGACCTTCTTCCAATCATTCAAGGTCAAGTTTTGATACTCACATGCCCATTGTAGGTGCTTTGAACAGTGAACCGAGGTTAGCATGGGCACTTGGAGTGGCCTGCAGCTATGCAGCCCCATTTTCAGCAGGGTTCAATGTACTGTGTATTATGACACATTACTCCCGTCACCAGTATTCAAATTACAGGCAAGTTGCACACAGTACCCCTTCTATTGGCTCATACCATATGGGATAGCTTTCGCTCACCACTAGCATCAATGGGCCATGGTCAGCCGACATCTTGCCAGCAGTTTGTGGTTTTTCCTTCCTTGGACCACTTTTTGAAGGTACTAACCACAGCTGACAGTGAGCACCCAACAAGCCTTGCCATCTCAGAAATGCTCTGACCCAGTTGTCTGGCCATTACAATTTGGACTTTGTCAAACTCGCTTAAGTCCACTGCCTTTCCCACCTGAAGAACAAGAATAACACTGATTAACAGAGCTCAGTATCAGGTGTAATGACCATTTCATGACCTTCACATGCACGGTAGTTTGCCTGCAGTTGCTTCGATTAGCACAAAGAAGTGCTGTTTATAATGTTTTGGCTCTTTGGTGTATATAAAAGTTCAAAAATTTATATTTTTTTCAATTCCAATTTCTTTTGTTGCATTAATTATGAAATTTAACATTCATGGCCATATATGCAAGCTTTTGAATGGCATTTTCTATATGGCATCTAGAATCAAGAACATCTAATTTCCTTCCATCTTGTTTACAATGTGTCCAAGTTTCACTACCATACCTAATCCTAGAAAAACCAAACTATTATACAGTCTAATTTTAGTTTTTTGGTACATATGCCAATTTCTCCACACTCTCCATAGATTCTTAAAATTCGTGGCAGCAATCCCTATTTATCTGTTAATCTCATGCCACACCTCAGTCCATATGATGTGGATCAGACACCAATGCCCATGATCATTCAAGGCTGGTTGTCCTTTACAGTTTGTCCAGATGCTTGTTGTTGTTGTTTTTTTGCCATAATTTTCATATTCCTGGATGTATATTAATTATTATTTATTATGTTTATATGAGAAAATCCAAGTTCGTTGACAAGTTCAGAGATCGAGTATCCCATCCGTCGGGCACCTACAATCTGCCCTCTGTCAAATGCATCTAAATCCTGTGCTTTTCCCATTACGCTTATCACAACGAATGCTTGGGGAAGCCAAAGCTGACAGCTATATATGACCAGAGTTTCAGCCTTGCATGCGCGCAAATGCGGGACTTTCGGTACTGAATTTGGATAACATTTCCTATCACTCATTCAATGGCACTTCAACCAGTCTCAATCAGGTACAACCAGTCTCATCAACAGCTCGAATGAAAGAGTTCATCTCATCAACATCATTTGCCAAAAGGGCTAAATCATCAACATAATCTGAATCCAAAATTTTCAGATCTCAAGTCCATTTAAGACAAAATTTTTCTCTAGAATAAATTTTGCATAGCATATTCAATAACCAAATTAAAGAGAAAAGGAGACAAAATGCACCCTTGTTGAACACTAGAAGCAATGCTAAACCAATTGCTACAAGCCTTTGCAAATCTCATACATGACTTAATGTTATTATAGAGAGCTATCATTACATTAACTAACTTTTTTGTGGTGCCATGATCTCACAATCAACCACAAATTACGATCTACAGAGTCGAAAGCCTTTTTGAAATCAAGAAAGCTAGTAACCAAAGGTTTCAGAAACTCTGAACATTTCTCAAGAATCTGCCTGAGTAAAAATATCTGATCTCTACATCACCTAACACTTCTGAATCCACATTGCTCATCTTGAAATTGCCCATCTACCAGATTCATAATTCTATTAAACACAATCATGCAAAGAACTTTACCTGGAACAGAAAGTAGGCTGATACCCCTATAGTTATCACAAGAACTGTGATCACCTTTTTCACAAAAAAAAGGGGGGGGATAATAATAAATCTGATAAAATCCTTAGCCACCATGCCTTCCTTTATCATAAAAGATATTCAAAATTTCAGTCATCCATGAGATAACTGAAACATTCTCAGCTCTAAGCATTTCAGTAGTAATTTCATCTACCCCTGGGAATTTATGAAATAGCCAAAATAACTTCAGATTGTGTTATAGGACCAACATTAAAGCCACCAATGCATCTATCATAATTACAAACAATGGGAGTAGAACTAACCACATTGTTTAGAACATCACTGAAATGTTCAGCCCACCTAGCCATGACAGAATCCTCACCTTCTATATAATCTTACCTTGTTTATCCTTCAATCCCTGTATACCTGGCAGTTTTCTACCATACAAAACATTAACTATCTGGTACAGCTCTCTGCTGTTGTGCTGTCTAACTGCTTTCTCTGCTTTGTCAGCCAAGCCATCAAGCCAAAGATTCTTATCAGCAGCTACCTGATCCTTAACATGTTTATTAAGCTCTCTGTAATGCTTTTTACTAGGGCTAGTAGGGTGTTGTTTAAGGATATTCCTGCAGTTCTCTCTTTCTGAAATAAGCTCAAGTGCCTTATCACTCAAATAATTTTGCCACCTCTGCTCCTTTTTTCCCTAAAAAGAGTACTGTTAGTTTCAAGAAAAGCCTGTTTAATTTAAAACAGTTCCATTCTTCCTCAACTTCAGTAGTAAGCAAACCATGACTATCATAATGACTGAGTACCTATCATGATAAGCTTTAGCTATAACTGGGTCTTTCAGAGATTCAAAATTAAAAGTAAATTTTTTAACCTTAGCACAACACTTTCTTAAGTTTAAGTTGCAAGACACTTTTGACAAAGTAATGGTCAGATCCAAATTCAGCAGTCCTATATGACCTGGTATTCGTAAAAGAATACTTACTAGAAAATTTGCTGTTAATTAATATATAATCAATCATATTCTTATGCAGTCCATCAGATGAAACTCATGTGTACTTATGTATGTCATGGTGTTTGTAATAAGTGTTAGTTAATCTCAAACCATTAAGCTTACTTATCTGTAGGGGAAAATGCCTATTGTCATTGTAGCTACCAATACCAAAAAGGCCTATCACCCCTCCCCAAAGATCAGAGTCAATACCAACTTTGGCATTGAAATCACCTCGAACAAGGGTAATATCTCCTTTCTTGACAGAATTCAAAATATCCTGAAGTTGTCTGTAAAACTTATCCTTCTCATCCTTATTGGCATCCTCAGTGGAGGCATAACAGCAGATAACATTCAAGTCTTTAACGCTTGTCTTAAATTTTGCTGTAAGAAACCTTTCATTAATGCACTTATATCCTAGAAAAGCATCACTAGCGTGTCTGCTGATGTTTATTGTCTTCCCTCCCTGAAAAGAGAAATTTAAGATTATTTTTAAGAATCTGACCTTTATCTGTCCATCTGGTCTCTTGCAGGCCGAGAATATCTAAATTATAATGGTGGAATTCTTGTGTGAGGACATCAAGAGAAAAAGCTCTGTGTAGGGTCCTCACATTCCAACTACCTATGGAGAGAAAATGGTTAGTGGGATGTTTAAAGAAACTAGGTTTACTGAGGGAGAGAATGATGACAATATCAAACAGCCCCCTAATTGCAGACATGGGGCAAAGACCCGTTCCCCCACCACTAAAGGCTGAAGCCATCTACACTGGAAGACTTCCTCCAATGTAGAATTTGACAATGACAATAGAAGCAGAGAGTTCAGGTGGTCTGCAATGACCTCTGCTCAGGATTATCCACCAGATGATAAAATATATCTTGTGAATCTATTCATCTGGGCCTATCCACCCACAAGAAATAGAAAACACAGCGGGAGATTTTCCTTCCAGAGAAGCCCACCAGTGCAGAAAATTCAGGATTTATAATCAAGCTCAGAGCCATAATTCTGTTCAGGTTGGTATATATGGTCAGAACCAGGATCCTGTGTGGTTGACCACTCCTCAGCAAGGCAGAAATAAAAAAGTAGCCATAATTGTCCAGGTGATTAGGCCACACTGATCTGGCAGCCCTCCCCTTCTGTTCCCTTCCACAAGAGAGTATCTCTTTTGTCACGAGAAGGTCTGGCTAGTTCTTTGCATCATCACAGGGGATTTGTGCATAGCTCTCCTTCCAGTGACTACCTAGCTACCATTAACAGATCATTACAGACAGTTTAATAAACCTTTCTTATTCACTGGTATTAACTTTATTTTGTATTTGACAAAGTTTGAGAATAATAAGGTTTTGAAGTGATAGTTGGGTTGTTTTACCTCTGAGCAGCACTTTTTTGCATTTTTGCACACAATGGGCTAAATGGCCAGGTCACAAGGATCCTGAAATTTCAGAGAAGGTTGGGGGAGGGGACCCACTGGAACAGCTGTTGGGAGACAGATGGTAGCCTCCTGTCTGAGCTACAAATAAAAAATGTTTTATTTTTTAAATTTTTTTTTCAATTTCTTTTTGCAACCATTGAATACTTAATTTTGTTAGTTTTCATACCTGAGCATTACTACCACCAATTTGTATAATTTGTATCTCAGAGGCTACATATATACTACATATAAATTTTTTTTATTTTTTTCAATTTCTTTTTGCTACCATTGAATACTTAATTTTGTTAGTTTTCATACCTGAGCATTACTACCACCAATTTGTATAATATTGTATCTCAGAGGATACATGATATCACAGCAATCTTCTACTCTGCCTTCATCATAGGCTATTATGGCTTCACACAGGGAAAAACCAACATCTCTTGTAATAGTATGGTTGGTTCCTCGGCCATTACTATAAGGATTATAAAAGAATTAATAAATTTAAAATGTTAAATCATTACAAAATCCTAAAATATATGATGACCTTATCAAAACAGTAAAACATTGGAAACATTGTAAAAAAATAAAAATAGCATTTATAAATGGATATCTGTTGTAGATTTAAAAGAATCAGAACAGACTGTATTTTTTGTAGTATCGTATTGATTATTAGATGATCTAGGAACAGCTTGAGTTGTTCTCTTAACCTTACAGGGTCTCCGGCAAATACAGATATTGACAGAATCTGAAATGAGAGGCCCAAGATGTTCATGTTCATTTTTAGTATAACAAAAATCTTCCAATTTTCTAAAAATAGAAATTGCCATTTGAAAATTTTATTACATATTATTTTATAAAAATACACAACTCAAGTTTAAAAATTAATATTTTCATTTGATGTATATTTTATTAAACTACAATATAAATAATTTGTTAAAGCCATCTGATTGCTGTTTCTTCGAAATGCTGTATGATATTGCTGATTTGTTTGTTAACATTACTCTGCAATGAAGCAACCTACTGATTTAAGCTCACTAGTTTGATTTGAATTATTATCAACAAATTTTATCTTAAAGTTTCAGAAATCTCCTGAAAATTAATAAAAAATTCCTATTTTTAAAAACAGATAATTTTTGAAAGTAGTTACAAAGTATGTGCCTTTCCAATTGTTTTTTTTTTTGTTCTACATTCTTTTCCATCTTAAACCTATTTTATTATTCCTAGAATTATTTTCATCATTTATATTATTTACCCAGCATTCTATGCATCATTCTCGTTCTTCAAATTTAAACTATAAGTAACAAGAGCCTTCTTATCCAGAGCAAGGCCAGAGTTTGTTGTTATGAAGACTGCCTGCAGCATTACAGTGCCATGACCTAGTTAATAGTTCACACATGGGGCAGCCAAGTGGCTACACATTGGATTGTTTACAGTAAGCACTGTAAATAATTGTACACAAAAGTTGTAATTTCCATTTGATTAATATGTAATGTAATTTTTTTATTCATCAGGTTTTCCAAAATTAAGCCTTAACTGCAGGGACCGATCTATTTTTTTTTCACTATATTGTTGTGAAATATTCTTATTAAAATTAATGTTTGAAATTTTTTTTAATTTTTATTTTCATGAAATTCAGAATTAAATTCGATTTAATTTGGCGTATAACATGACTTATTTTGGTTGATTGGTTATTTAAAAAAAAAGTATAAAGGTGATTTTTTATCTGAGTCCACAATTGGTTAAAAGCCTAGACTTTTCTCAAAGATTGGTACTGAGAAAAAAATTAAAAAACAGGAGAAATATTCACTTGAAACAAGAAAATTAATTTTTTTGCTATTCAGAAGTAAATAACTTTTCTATTTATGTGCAATATAATCATTTCTCTCTATTAGTTTTTAAATAAATTTTTATTTGCATTGCCAGATGCATTTTTTACATGCCTCTATAAAAGCCCTATTAAAAAAATTGGTCATCTTTTTTGTAAAATATTTTATTTTCAGAAAATCCAAACTAGCAGCTCAGCCATTTGTTTGGTTACTTCTGGTCAATGCCCACTGCAAACAAATGCTGTTCTTAAAGTTGGAATCCTCCCTCTCAAACACTCCTCTGGCTTACTCCAAGAGCTTGAATGCTTCATTTAATCCTTTAGTTATAAGCATGTTCATTGCTGAACTCTCCAAAACGAAAAGTTCTGCAATAACTATCTGTTTTTGAAGTTTCATAAGCCTTTTCATCATCACCCAAAGCTTGAGAAATGAGTAATTTTTCCACATCCTGAAGCTTCACTTCTAAATCAAATCCCCTTTTCTGATCACAATATCAGATGCCACTGATTCCTGATTGGGTACGACAGTTTAAAATTAATTTACAAAAGCCAGATACATTTTCTTTTATACTGCAATCATATCATTCTCTTTGATGTGTTCCCATGCTCATATGCACTGCATCCATGACACTGAATTTTCTCAAGAATTCTAGTAAGGTTAGTGTATTTTATCCATACATTTCTGCAATTAGTATCATAAATGTATTCTTCATATAATGCTCTTTGAAGGCACTGATACTCCTTGGTCCATCGGCTGCAGACAAATGGACTTTGTTGGGCTCTGTTGGGAAGCAAAAACGAAACCTTCACTTTAGGATCAATATCACCAAGATAGTGAATGTCCAGTAGCATTATAGAGTAGCAACATCTTAAATTCCATATTATTTTCTCCTTGCATTAATCTTTGACATCAGACACAAAGTGCTTGGTGATCAACCAACCAAAATCTGTGCCAATCAATGAAAAGTGAAATGGTCACTTGCATTCTAGTTTTAAATGACTAGAAGCATAACCTTTGTGTAGTCTTTAATACTCATGATTTCTTGGCATGGTAGATGAGCAGAGATTTGAGCTTCAAGTTTCTTGCTGTACTGCCTCTTAGCATGAGATTCATTCTATCATTGACAACTTTGTAGCCAGGAACAGATTTCTCCTCTTCAATGACATAGGTTCTAGAAGGCATCTTCTTCCAGAATAGCTGTTTCATCAACATTGAAGATTGCTTTGAATAGCATACTCCCTCTTTAATTAACTTCTTCAGCTGTTCAAGGAAGGAATCAGCCGCTGAAATATCTGCACTAATAGCTTTCCCTTGCACTGTGATATTGTGTGCTGAAAACATTTTCTGAAATAATAAAACTATCCAGTGCTTGCTTTAAATTCCTCTTCTGCTGATTAGAAAGATAAAAGAACACAATGATAATAAATTAAAGTTAATTTAATTACAGTTTCATTGCATTATGTTTTAAATGCTTTCAACGCTAACATTTAAAATTTACTATGAGATAATAGATTCTAAGTCAACTATTGCCCTAAGCAATGGATGCTGGAGTCATTTTGATCTTAACCTTTTGAGTGTAATTTTTTTTCTTTATCTTTTCCCTGGGTTGAGGTGTTTTATATTCATTTTAAAACATTTAAAAATTCAGCAGAGCCAGTTCTAACAAATAGGAAAACAACTTTCAGCACTATTTCATGGCAAAAGCAGCAGCTAATTTTCCAGATGATCCAAAATACATCACCTGAGTAAACACGTGCATGATGTTTAAAAAGTTAATGATCTCAATAGCAAAATAACAACACTTTAACTGTTAGAGGTAGCTAGGTAGTCACTGGAAGGAGAACTATGCACCAATCCCCTGTGATGATGCATAGAACCGGCCAGGCCTAGCACCTAATGTCCAACCCCGCCTTCTCGTGGTGCAGACCATTAGTACCTTTCAAAAGAGATTCAAAAGAGATACCCTCTTGTGGAAGTGAATGGAAGGGGAGGGCTGCCAGATTAGTGTGGCCTACTAATCTGGACAACTATGGCTATTTTTCTTTTTTTTTTCTACCCTGCTGAGGAGTGGTCAACCACACAGGGTCCTGGTGCTGACCATATATACCAACCTGAACGGAATTATGGCTCTGAGCTTGATTATGGATCCTGATTTTGCTGCACTGGTGGGTTTCTGTGGAGGGAAAATCTTCCACTGTGTTTTCTGTTTCTTGTGGGTGGATAGGCCTAGATGAATAGATTCACAAGATATATTTTATCATCTGGTGGATAATCCTGAGCAGAGGTCATCGCAGGCACCTGAACTCTTTGCTTCTATTGTCATCGTCAAATTCTACATTGGAGGAAGTCTTCCAGTGTAGATGGCTTCAGCCTTTAGTAGTGGGGGAACAGATCTTTGCCCCATGCTTGCAATTAGGGCTGTTTGATATTGTCATCATTCTCTCCCTCAGTAAACCTAGTTTCTTTAAACATCCCACTAACCATTTTCTCTCCATAGGTAGTTGGAATGTGAGGACCCTACACAGAGCTTTTTCTCTTGATGTCCTCACACAAGAATTCCACCATTATAATTTAGATATTCTCGGCCTGCAAGAGACCAGATGGACAGATAAAGGTCAGATTCTTAAAAATAATCTTAAATTTCTCTTTTCAGGGAGGGAAGACAATAAACATCAGCAGACACGCTAGTGATGCTCTTCTAGGATATAAGTGCATTAATGAAAGGTTTCTTACAGCAAAATTTAAGACAAGCGTTAAAGACTTGAATGTTATCTGCTGTTATGCCTCCACTGAGGATGCCAATAAGGATGAGAAGGATAAGTTTTACAGACAACTTCAGGATATTTTGAATTCTGTCAAGAAAGGAGATATTACCCTTGTTCGAGGTGATTTCAATGCCAAAGTTGGTATTGACTCTGATCTTTGGGGAGGGGTGATAGGCCTTTTTGGTATTGGTAGCTACAATGACAATAGGCATTTTCCCCTACAGATATGTAAGCTTAATGGTTTGAGATTAACTAACACTTATTACAAACACCATGACATACATAAGTACACACGAGTTTCATCTGATGGACTGCATAAGAATATGATTGATTATATATTAATTAACAGCAAATTTTCTAGTAAGTATTCTTTTACGAATACCAGGTCATATAGGACTGCTGAATTTGGATCTGACCATTACTTTGTCAAAAGTGTCTTGCAACTTAAACTTAAGAAAGTGTTGTGCTAAGGTTAAAAAATTTACATTTAATTTTGAATCTCTGAAACACCCAGTTATAGCTAAAGCTAATCATGATAGGTTACTCAGTCATTATGATAGTCATGGTTTGCTTACTACTGAAGTTGAGGAAGAATGGAACTGTTTTAAATTAAACAGGCTTTTCTTGAAACTAACAGTACTCTTTTTAGGAAAAAAAGGAGCAGAGGTGGCAAAATTATTTGAGTGATAAAGCACTTGAGCTTATTTCAGAAAGAGAGAACTGCAGGAATATCCTTAAACAACACCCTACTAGCCCTAGTAAAAAGCATTACAGAGAACTTAATAAACATGTTAAGGATCAGATAGCTGCTAAGAATCTTTGGCTTGATGGTTTGGCTGACAAAGCAGAGAAAGCAGTTAGACAGCACAACAGCAGAGAGCTGTACCAGATAGTTAATGTTTTATATGGTAGAAAACTGCCAGGTATACAGGGATTGAAGGATAAACAAGGTAAGATTATATAGAAGGTGAGGATTCTGTCATGGCTTGGTGGGCTGAGCATTTCAGTGATGTTCTAAACAATGTGGTTAGTTCTACTCCCATTGTTTGTAATTATGATAGATGCATTGGTGGCTTTAATGATGGCCCCATTACACAATCTGAAGTTATTTTGGCTATTTCTAAACTTAAACTTCATAAATTCCCAGGGGTAGATGAAATTACTACTGAAATGCTTAGAGCTGGGAATGTTTCAGTTATCTCATGGATGACTGAAATTTTGAATATCTTTTATGATAAAGGCATGGTTGCTAAGGATTTTACCAGAGCTATTATTATTCCCCCCCCCCCTTTTTTTTTTGAAAAAGGTGATCGCAGTTCTTGTGATAACTATAGTGGTATCAGCCTACTCTCTGTTCCAGGTAAAGTTCTTTCCATGATTGTGCTTAATAGAATTAAGAATCTGGTTGACAGTCAATTGCGTGATGAGCAATGTGGATTCAGAAGTGGTAGGGGATGTGTGGATCAGATATTTTCACTTAGGCAGATTCTTGAGAAATGTTTAGAGTTTCAGAAATCTTTGGTTGCTAGCTTTGTTGATTTAAAAAAGGTTTTCGACTCTGTTGATCATCATAATTTGTGGTTGATTATGAAATCATATGGTATACCAGACAAGTTAGTTAACATAATGAAAGCTCTCTATAATAACACTGAGTCGTGTGTGAGAGTTCGTAAGGCTTGTAGCAATTGGTTTAGCATTACTTCTGGTGTTCAACAAGGGTGCATTTTGTCTCCTTTTCTCTTTAGTTTGGTTAATGATTAGTTATGTGAAATTCATTGCAAGGGAAAGATTTTGGCCTTAAATGGTGTGGAGATACTAATATTTCTGATTTCGATTATGCTGATGATTTAGCCCTTTTGCAAATGACGTTGATGAGATGAACTCTTTCATTCGAGGTGTTGATGAGACTGGTAGTGGAGTAGGTTTGGTTATAAACAGAGAGAAAACTAAAGTGATGAAAATTGGTCAGGCAGGCTGTGATTCAGTTAATCTGAATGGTTGCAGTCTTGAGCAGGTGTCACAATTTAATTATCTTGGGAGCTATGTAACAGTTAATGGTGATGTGCGGCATGAGATTAACAGATGAATAGGGATTGCTGCCGGGACTTTTAAGAATCTATGGAGAGTATGGAGAAATAGGCGTATACACCTAAAGACTAAATTTAGACTGTATAATAGTTTGGTTCTTTCTAGGGTTAGTTATGGTAGTGAAACTTGGACACTTTGTAAACAAGATAACAGGAAACTAGATGCTTTTGATGCTTACGCAGTATCTTGGGCATTAGGTGGTTCAACTTTGTAACTAATGATGAGGTTAGGCAAAGGAGTTTGCAACCTCCTTTAAGCAGCATATTGTGCAGAGAGAGACTCCGTTGGTTTCGCCATGTTGCCCGCATGAATAATTATAGATTGGCGAATAGGGTTGTGAACAGTGTGCCTAAAGGCCTCAGAAAGAAGGGGAGACCTAGGATGCGGTGGGCAGACAATGTCAAACAGGACCTTATTAGAATTGGTGTGCAGTGGCCAGATGCAGTAGATGTAGCTCAGGACAGACTTGCTTGGAGAACTAAACTGCACGGTCTGGTTGGACCTCTGTAGCCCATGGCTGCTTGATGGTGGTGGTGGTGGTGGTGGTGGTGGTGGTGGTGGTGGTGGTGGTGGTGGTGATGATGATGATGATGATGATGATGATGATGATGATGATGATGATGATGATGATGATGATGATGATGATGATGATGATGATGATGATGATGATGATGATGATGATGATGATGATGATGATGATGATTGTCAGGCTAATAAGTAGGATATTATTAAGAAAAAAATTGCAAATTGCAGTCTAATCTATGATGTATATGAAGATGGTTTTTCTCTTGATATCATCAATGTTTGCTTTTCTTTCTTTTCATTAGTGAACAACAGAAGTGGACATTGTGACATCAATGAAAATATCATCTTGGCACATCATGGATTAGAAGTAAACTTATGAACTTTTTCTGAGTCTGTAACATCCATCTGTTTTGAGAGCAATTCTTGATATACCAGTGGAGGAAGCCACATCAACTTCATTCAAACTGATTGTGTGAGTACTTGAAACAACCACACTAATATACACAGTCGTATCAGAATAATATGACTACCTACCACAGAATATAGTTGCTCCAGGCAGCTTCCACTCTGGCTCTATCAGATTCCTGACAGATGCTAAGTACTACATGGTACTTAATGCCAAAACACTGTTATTTTGAATCACAGGAGAATTTTTGACATTTTTAGATGTATTTTACCATCTACATAAATTTAGTGTGCAAATTACTGTAGAAGAGTTTACATATGCTATTTAATACACTGCAATCAATTCTATTTTCAGATACCTAAATGTATCCAAGAAAAAAACTTTCTGAAGGAAAATAACATCATCATTTTGAAGGTACCATCAGTCAGACTATTGTCATGCCTAAGGTACTGTTACTGCTGAGAAATAAAACTTACAATCATCTATTCACAGTAAAGGAAAGAATTTAGACTGAAATGCCTTAGGACCAACTGTGGGAGAAACAAGTTGGAATTTCATGGTACATCAACAACTATGGCTATTATGAGCCAAGCAAGATAATTTGTTCAGCAGCCCATAGCCAAAGTTAAAGGCAAAAGTTATATAAAACATCAAAAACAAGAACATGGTAAACAAAATACAGAATTCATACATAAAAAAGGAAATAAAATCAATTAATAACAAAAACAACTTATGTAAAATTCGACCCTATTAAGAACATCTAGTGTAATGTAAAGGTCAAAAATAGGTGTAAAAAAAGATTGATTGGGTAAAAGACTTCTGAGCGTAAAAGACTTGGACAATAAATGATGAAATATAAAGAACATTCAGTGTTAAAAAAAATTGGACAGGTGATTATAATACAATGAATGATTTAAATGATGTCATAAAACTTGCTCATAGGTTGGTCATTGCCCAAAGAAGAATATGTTAAAAATACCTGACCTATGAGGACTGAAAGGACAAAACAGCAAAAAGAAGACTGGCATGGATTGACAACAGGATTGAGTTAGAACAATTTGCTTAATCTGTTCTGGCCAAGATCACTGCAACTGTGTCTGGAGTTTAGTGGAGAAACAATATTGAAAATCCAGAAAGGAACTGGAAGTGGAAAGTTGAAAAGGGGTATAAGCCAACCTAGCAGCAGCATCCACAAAATAATTCCTGATAACATCAGGAATAATTTTGATGAATCATCTTTGAGCAAATAAAAATATTGATGGTAGAGGGATAGCTAGCAGAGCTCTTAGTGAATCTTGGAAAGAACAGGGTGAAGGAGAGGACTCACCAGAATCAAAGCCTGTAGTAAGCTGAACAAGCTAATGTAAAACAAATACCAATAATAATGATAAACCATCAGGAATAATTTTGATGACCAATGTTCTTAGTCTTCTGAGCGTAAAAGACTTGGACAGTTGACTTTGGACAAGTTTTCCATGTTCTTGTTTTTGATGTTTTATATAACTTTTGCCTTTATGCTACATGGTCCAAGGAAAAACTGACAGTGTGCAACTCTGATTTGAAGATGCTACATTCTAATTTAATTTACCCACTATGGTGACATCATAAAAGACATTGGCCAAATTTACTCAAGTGCTGGACTTCAAGCCATTAATGAAACAAGCAAGAAATCCAAATATGCAGCACAGTAGTTGGGTTGGGTTGTTTTACCTCTGAGCGGCCCCTTTTTTGCACACAATGGGCTAAATGGCCAGGTCACAAGGACCCCGAAGGCTCAGAGAAGGTTGGGGGAGGGGATCCACTGGAACAGCTGTTAGGAGACAGATGGTAGCCTCCCGTCAAGGCCATCCAGTGTGTTCTTTAACGTGCACAGGGTATGGCTCTCCCGCACATGGGGCCATAGCTTAACATCCCATTTGATGGACAGCGGCCTTTCCAAGTCCATCGGTGTCCCCTACCAACTGTGGGTAGGGCAGAGAGTTTTGCAGAGATAAGTCTCAACGCTGACCCAGATGGGACTCAAACCTGGGAACTGCAGATTATGAGCCTGGCGTGCTACCGACTGAGCCACCCCCTGCCCCTACAGTAGCTGGGAAAGAGTTATCAGAATATATAGTCAGGTGTGAAAGTCTTCCCCATTTTTTAAAAAAAGAAAAAAGTGCAGGAAGAGGAAATGGTAGCCATGGTGCAAGTAGATCAGATGATGGCAGGGTATGTTATCAAGACTGATGTTGATGTTACACAAGTGCCCTGGACACACAAACTGAAAGGACAAAACTGAAGGTCAGTCAGAGAAAATGTATCGCATTTGGAATGAAAAACATAGTCCCAAGGAGAATGATTCAGTAGGGAATAGAATTTACACACCTACTACAAGGACAACTATTGGTGCCAAAGGGATGAAAGTGGTTCAACAGCCCAAGTGTAAAGACTGGTGCATGGTACAAATCACACTAAGAACATTGGTCTGTTCTCCAGGAGACAAAATGAAGAGGACCCTGATAATGTTGCACTTGGACCTGAAATGGCACTAATGTGAGGTGAAAAGGTCAATTTTCAGATAGAGAGATAAGACCAAGAAACTGGATTGTTGCCATGACAGAAATAATAGAATCTCCAACCTGCAGCATGAGGACTGGATCAAGATTCTGCTTGTAGCAAAAAGGCATGCAAGCAGCCTTCTTTGGGGAACCCAAAACCTGTTTGCCATCATCCAAAAAGCAGATCATTCAGGGCTGTCTGCAACTGTTAATCCATAACCCTATGTTGGAAGGATAAAATATATTAAAATCAACATTGAGGGAATTCTTACAGTTAACAAAAGTTGTTATGTGAGATTTACTTTGACAGCAAAAATAGTAGCACTCAATACAAAGCCATGAGAAATCCATTTCTTGACTGAAATACTCTTGTCTGTGACAAGAGTTGCAAGCAGCCTTCAACAGAAAGACAATTAGCAATGGTCTCTAAATACCAGATGAGTCTGACATTTACCATTCTTCCCAACATCTTGCATGCCAACTGAAAATTGCCAAATGCAATAGGATACTAATTCAAAGTATTCTGGAATGTTTTCAGGATTTGGAAAGGCAAAGATGATAATCTCTTGTCCAGAAACTGTTCTTCAAGAAAAATACAATTTAAAATGTGGAGTAGCTGATCTTTACCTAATGGAGAATTGGCTAGAACATCACATAATGGATGTTGTCTGGCCCAACAGATGCATGAGAAAAATGTAAATCAAGATGCAGTTCCTCTGTCATGAATGTTCAGTTGTAGGGTTCAAAGAGAAATAACAAGCCCATTTCTGCTGTATGACTCTAGAAGTTTGTGGGGGGGGGGGGGAGAGAAATTTCCATAGGTCATATATTATGTTACAATATAGCAAGCAAGATTTTATCTCTCTCCCTTTCTCATACTAATCTACCTCATAACATTTTAGGACTATTTGCGAAATTTTAAGTGCATATATTTCTGGCCTTTTACATTTATGAATTGCATTAAATCAGAAATATAAATCCTATCCTTAATATGCTTTCAGGAAATAAACAGTTTTCAATTTCTATTATTAGCACTGGTTGTACTATTGAATTCCATTACTACTGTAAACAAAATTCCACAACTCAAAAAGGAGAGGAGAGATCACAAGGGCGGAAAAATTCCATTTGAGGTCACTACAAGTAGAGAGAGATGTACTTACAAAATATATATGTAAATTTTAAATGTTACCTTATGAAATCTCTAATCGAAGTCATTAAATATTCTGTTGCATCTTTATTTTTTGAGCCTACACTGGACAGGAGAAGATGAATATCATTAAAAGCCAATAAATGATCATCAAAATGAGGTCGACACAATTCATAAACATCATTCCACCTGTTGCCTACATTGACTCCTGTAAAAAACGAACTATTTTTAATTAAATAGGTTTTAATAGAAAAAGACATGCAATTAGTAATTATCAGTAATATAAAACTTTATAAAGCTTTTAAAATGATAAAATCTGAATTTTACTTTGATTTAAAACATGTTAATGTCATTAATAAAAGTAAATACATAGCAGCTGCAGGAAATACCTGCTGATCATGAGAGTTATGTTCCACGAAAAGGCTGCAGTAGGAAAAATTGCAATACACAAATTAATCTTTCATGGAAAAAATTTAAATGGAGGATAGATGACATGAATATAAAAGTGTAGACACCAAAGGATTTTTTCAGAATTTTTTTTCAATAGATGCCTGCCTGGGAATAAATAAATTTATATATGACTCGTGAATAGTTAGCTGAAAAAAAAAACAACTAAGTTTCACCATGAGTGGGACTCAAACACACATCTCCTAAATACTTGCCAGATGTTCTAGTCATTAAACTATCAGCTGCTTACAGTTTAGTGGTTAGAACACCTGGTATGTATTCAGGAGATGTGATTCAAGTCCCACTCACAGCAAAACTAGATTTTTTAAATAACTATTTATAAATTCCATGTTTACATGATATTTCCTGTGCTACATTCCTATTAAATATTACATCTACATATGCATGAGGTAAATTAAATTAATAAACAAGAAAATATTAAAGTAAAAATTTTAATTATTTAAATATTTCACTGGGTGGGGAACTGAAGGAAACAACTTATCTTGAGAGTTATCCAATGGTAATAATGGTTCTACGTCTTCTTTTAGACATAAACTTAGAAGAGTCATTAAAAATACTTCTTAAAGAACCATATGATTTATTACTATTCTCTGATATGGAAATTCAGATTTAATCCAAGCAAAACATAGTCATCTGGCCTTCTGCCATTACAGAACTGCACATTACTTTGCAGATCATAAATGTCAAAGTTCTGAAGATAGTTGGACTGTTTTACTTCTGAATGGCACTTTTGTGCCCACAATGGGCCATGTTACAAGGACCCCAACAAAGGCTCAGAGAAGGTTGGGGAAGGAGACCCACTGGACAGCTGTTAGGAGACAGATGGTAGCCTCCCATCAAGTCCATTCAGCATGTCCTTTAACATGCATAGGATACAGCTCTCCTGCTCATGCAACATGGCTTTATATCCCATCCGATGGATAGTAACCTTCCCAAGCCCATCAGTGTCACCTTTCTGACAGGTTGAGGGTTTAATGAAGATAAATCTCAATGCTGGAACAATTAGGACTTGAATGTGGGAACTGCAGATTATGAGCCTATGTGCTACTGACTAAGCCAACCTCTGCCCCAGTGTCTGGAGACACTCAACATTCTGTCATTATAAATCTACCAATAAATTTATAAAATGAAGTTACATCCACGAAAAAAATCAAAAGAGACACATTATACACTATTTTCCATAAATTAAGAAAAACTCAGAAAAATTATGATAAACAAAAAATTATATGAATGAGTTAATGAATTTGATGGAACATGAATTACAATGCTAGTTTCAGAATGGCATAAAATATTTTACACTACAAACATTTTTCCTCAAAAAATAACACTTACAGGAACTTGGCAAAAATGAGGTGTCAGAATGCAATGGGCAAAGTTCTTTAATAAGGAGTGTGGTCACCCCTTACAGCAATGCATGCACGACAGTGATATTCCATGCTGTTTATGATGTTGTGAATCAGCTCAGTAGGAAGTAATGACCATTGTTCCTTTATAACAGTAATAAGTTCCCCCTTGGTTTCAGGTGGCGGGTTGAGGGAAGCAACACGTCTCCCTAGGGCATCCCACATATGCTCAATCGAATTTAAGTCGGGAGATCAAGCTGGCCACTCCATGCACATAATGGTCTCCTCTTAAAGGTTTTGTTCCACTTGTCAAGCTCTGTGTGTATGAATGTTATCATCATGTAAGATGAATATTTCATCTATTGCACCAGCGTAAGGACGTACATAAGCGTCCAGTAATGTAAGGACATACATAAGGGTCCAGGATGTAATCTTTATACCTCTGAGCATTGAGGTTACTACTCGTCAATACATAGAGGTCTGTGTGTCCACCTAAGGAAATGCCACCCCAAACACATATGCTACCTCCACCGTAACTGCTGACAGATGTTTAACTTTGACAGATGTTACATGAGTATTCTATGGTATAATGCTTAAAGCCACTAACAGAGGAAGATTGTTCAGCGGCCAGTAGCTCAATGGTCAGAGCACCTGACATGTTATCAGAAGATCATTAAATATCCTAAACACATATGCTACCTCCACCGTAAACTGTTGACAGATGTTTAACTTTGACAGATGTTACATGAGTATTCTATGATATAATGCTTAAAGCCACTAACAGAGGAAGATTGTTCAGCGGCCGGTAGCTCAGTGGTCAGAGCACCTGACATGTCATCAGGAGATCGTGGGTTCAGATATCCATATCAAACAATGTCTGGAATCACTCTGCAAGCAAAACCTGGACTCATCTGTGAAGAGTACGAACCTCCATTGCTCTTCTGTCCAGTTAAGGGATCTGAACCCACGATCTCCTGATACCATTGTAATTGAAAACTCTGGTTTCAATTACAGTCAACAACATTCCCAATGACTATTCTATGGTATAATACTTAAAGCCACTAATATAGGATGATTGTTCAGCAGCTGGTAGCTCAGTGATCAGAGCACCCGACATGTTGTTAGGAGGTCGTGGGTTCAGATTCCACCCAGCTAATGACAATTTTTCCTCTATATTTATCTAACAAATCACTACCAGGTGTATCTGAGAAATTCTATTATTTTAACAACAATGCTTATGCTTGATTCTCGACATGTTGGCTAAAAAAATTACCATGACATTTGACACTTGATGTGGACTGGCTGTGTGCACTAAACTGGAAGGTGCCATCTGGCTCAGAGCCTTCAATTACAGTCATCAACATTTCCAATGAGTATTCTATGGTATAATGCTTAAAGCCACTAACAGAGGAAGATTGTTCAGTGGCTGGTAGCTCAGTGGTCAGAGCACCTGACATGTTATGAGGAGATCGTGGGTTCAGATCCCACTAGGCTAATGACAATTTTTCCTCTATATTTATCTAACAAATCACTACCAGATGTATCTGAGAAATTCTATTATTTCATCAGAGAATTATCATTTTGTCCAATTTATCTGATATGTCATGCAGTTTCACAATCAACAGAATCAAAAACTTTTTGAAACCTACAGAGCTAATAATCATAGATCTTTGAAACTCTAAGCAATTTTCAAGAATCTTACTAAATGAAAATATTTGACCTATACATTTCCTATCACTTTGGAAGATACTGTTCATTACGAAGTTGTCCATCAACCAAACTATTACTTAAATTAAGTACAATATTTGCAAAGAACTTTGCAATTACTTACAACTTAATAGAACAGAGAGTAGGCAGTTCCTCCTGCAATTAACACAAGAACTGCATTCGTTTTATTTATTTATTTATTGTTATTTTTTTTTTTTTTGGAAACAGGGAAAATGACAGCTCTAGTAAAATCAACACCTTTATAATAAAAAAATATTAGAAATTTGAGTCAGCCATGTGAAAACATAAACATTCCCAGCTCTAAGCATTTTAGCAGTAACTACCTCTACTACTCTGGTGACTTGCGAAGTTTTGAATTTGAAAGAACCAAAGTAACTTTAGATTGTGAAATAAGATCAATATTAAAGCCAATATGCATCTATCCTCATTACAAACAATCGATTAGAACTAAAGAATTTAAAACATTTCTGAAATACTCAACCTACCTTACTATAATAGAATCATCTTCAATAACCTTATCATGTTTATCCCTCCTTCACTGTAATCATCCTTCACTGTAAGCCAGTCTGTTTCCCCCCTCCCATAGAAAACATTTACTATCTAGTACAACTCTCTGCTATGCTGCCTAGCTGCTTCCTCTGCTTTGACAGCCAAGCTGTCATGATAAAAATTCATATAAGTTTTCAACTGATCCTTTGCACAATTATTAAAATAAAAATAAATAAATATCCCCTCAAGCAGCTGCTTGCCACAGAGGTCTGACAGGAGCCTGTCAGTTTATATGCCATAGTAGAAGGTCTGAGAGGATGGCAGGCCCTCAGCAGAAAAACAACACAAACAGCCATGCCTTACCCGGGGCTCGAACCCAGGTCCCTTAGATCAGTAGCCAAGCGCGCTAACCACTTGGCCATGGGACGGTACAATTATTAAGCTATCTGTAACTGTTGACTGTTAGAAAGACAATTCTTTCTTACAGAAATAAGCTCCATTGCCTTAGTTTTTTAAATTTAATATATTAAAAAGGGAAGAAGGCACTTCCCCATATCAGATGGAGATAATCTAGAAGCTCTATTTATATTATCCTGATTTCTCATACAGCTTGCAAACACATACTTAGAGATGTGCCCACTGATTTAGTAATCAGGTACACTAAGCACTAGACCAGGTATTATCACTCAAATGACTCTGCTCCTTTTTACATAGAAAAGTATGGTTTCAAAAATAACCCATATAAAATGGTACAATTATTTAAAGAAATAAATGGTACAATTATTTATGGAAACAAATGGTACAATCATTAATAGAACCAATAATCCACAAAATATATATAATAATAAATATATATAAGTCCACAAATGACTAAGAAACCTATCATGGTAGGCTTTGGCTATTTCTGGGTTTTTCATAGCTTAAGTGTTAATTAACCTTAGCACATTTCTCAAGTTTCCATTGTAAGACACTAAATAATAATGGGAACTGAATAATGGTCATACCTAATTCAGCTCATGTGTATTCATAAATATCTTGGTGTTTGTAGTAAGTGATAGTTATTCTCAAACCATTAAGTTTACTTATCTGTAGGAGACATGCTCCAAGTAGATGGCTGTCACTTTTCAAAATATATTCCTAAGATATATCGAAAAAAATTGCCATGCAGAAAATGTGTTATGTGCTCAAGATCAGAAAACATATGAGAGACATCATAGAAATATGAACTGTGTGAGGTTACATTATAGAACATTGGTCATGCTTTAAAATATACCACAGCAAAAAAAATTACAAATTAGAATAACACATAACAAATATGGGAATATTGTTTTTGAAGAGAATAAAGTTTTCAATTTCCAACTTTTTCACTCTTTAATAGTGATAATTTGAAGTAATGAATAATTGGAAAAATGCAAACAGTAATTTTTTTTAGTGACTATAGAAAGCAAAAAGAATAATTTTCATAGATTAATGAGACAAAGTTGTTATCTCACTCCCTTAGCCCTTCCAGTGTCCAGGTCGTCTATATACATTCGCAGAATCCGAAATGAGGTGCCAAGGACATAATGTATCTGTTTTTAGTACAACAAAAAAATATATCTTTAAAAAATAAAAATTGCCACTGTAATTTTTTTATATATATATCTTATAAAAATATATAATTCAGACTTGAAAAATAATATTTTGTTTTTAAATTTGATTTTTTAATAATGATGATGATTTTATTAAACTACAATATAAAGCCATCAGATTGCCATTTCTTAAAAGCACTAAACAGTATTGCCGATTTACTTGTTAATGTTCCAATTTGCTGAAGCAACCTTCTGATTTAAGCTCATAAGTTTATTTTAAACTATTATCAACAAATTTATCCTTAAATTTTTGGAAATCTAAAAGTTAACAAAAAACTACTGTTTTTAAAAATGGTAGATTTTGGAAGTAATTACAAAGTATGTACTGCCATTTTTTTTTTCCATTTCGCACTCTTTTCTGTCATAAACTACTTCAGTATTTCCAAAATTATTATCATCATTTTCCTCAGCATTCTATGCACCTTTCCTGTTCTTAGAATCGAAACTGGAAGTAAAAACATCCTTCTTAGAAATTCTGGGTGCAGCTGCATTTAATTATGTTATGGCTCATTGAGGCAAACAAGGAGAAGATGTTGGACATATGCTATCTCCATTCTGTGTACTATAAGTGGCTCCCATATTGTTTAGTTTTCGTCCAGCATATTGGATACCCTTTGTAAAGTTAGTATTTACTTTTTTTTTATTTAAACCTTAGTTTTCATTTCCGTAGATTTATTTTCGTAAATTTGCAATCTTTTGGCTGATCGATAAGTATTGATTTTTCATAGTTATGCTACATTGGATGGCCAGCCTACAACTGTTGCTGTGGATATTTTAACTCTGCATTAGGCTATATGTTAATTTTTATTTTATTATTTATTACTTTTCCAGTAAATCTTTGATCTGGTATCATTTTTGGAAAATAAATGGTCTTGGATATGGAAGTAAATTCATTTCTGTACATTTATTTCTGTTAGTTAGTGATCTTTCGATCGGCTGATTATCTATCTTTCCGAGTTATGTTAGATCGGAGGCTGGCTTAAAAGGATATTTATTTCACATCCCATTAGGTTGTATGCAATTTTTCTTTTATTATTTCTTGTTTCTTTAGTAAAAAAACTTTGAGCTTGTACAATTCTCTGAAAATGAATATCTTGGATACAGAAGAAAAATAGACTTTCTTGATATGGAAATCAGTCATCATGTGGGAGGGCAATTTCTGCAAGGCTTCCCCTAGGCTTTCTAGAGGAGGGGAACCCCCCCCCCCCCCTCTAGAAGAATATAATTTTTTTTAAATTATGAGTTTTTATGTTTACATTGAATGATTTTAAAGGCAACTCCCCCCTCCCCCACCTTGGCTGTGCCACACAGACAATACAATGCTGTTGTTATTTTTTTTGGTTTGGTGCACAAATCTTTTTGCACTTAGCCAAGATTGCCAAACTTCAACACCCAAAGAAAAAATTCATAATGCTTAGCAAAAAAAGCAGCCAAGGAAGTTTATTTACATTTCATAACCAGTTCAGAAAATTCTGTGAATGTGAGAAGACCAAGTCACTTTGTATAACACTGGCCATATTTAAAATATATGATACTGAAAGAATCATTAAAAAATAAAAATCATATTTCAGGTTGAATATTATATTATCTAGGATGAAATTTCCTTCTGATAAATATACAATTTAACTATTTTTATTCATCAGGTTTTCCAGAATGAAGCCTTAATTGTACAGTGCAATCTTTTTTTTTTTCATCATAAGGCATGGATGTTTGTGTTGTTTTTCTGCTGAGGTCCTGCCATCCTCTCAGATCTTCTACTGTGGCATATAAACTGACAGGCTCCTGTCAGACCTCTGTGGCAAGCAGCTGCTTGAGGGGGTATTTATTTATTTATTTATCACACTGAAAAAGGCTTATTAAAATCAATATGCTTGAATATTTTGTTACATTATTTATTTTCATAAAATTTGTAATTAAATTCTGTTTAATTTGGTATATAACATGACCTATTTCCATTGAATGGTTATTTTTTTTTTAAATTCTATAATTGGCTTGTTTATCTGACTCAGCACAATTGGCTAAAAGCCTGGAATTTTCATCATAGCATGGTAATGAGAAAAAAATTACAAAATGAGAGAAATATTTACTTGAAACCAAAAAATTTTTTTCGTTATTCAGAAATAAATAACCTTTCTATTCATGTGCATTATAACTTATTTCTGTTTATTAGTTTTTTTTAAATAAATTTTTGTGTTGCCAAATGCATTTTTTTACTACATGACTAAAAAAATCCTATTAAAATAAAACATATCGTCTTTTTTGTTAAATACTTTATTTTCAGAAAAATTCAGAATTAAATGCTGATTAATTCAGCATATAACATGCCATAATTCCTTTCATTAGTTATTTGGAAAAAAAGTTTTAAAGCTAATTTTTTTGGCTGAGTATAGGGAGAAAATAGTTTGGCCTCTGGATGGAAACCAGTTTTTCAGGCAGGACACTGGAAGGGTTAGGAGTAAAGCAGCATATCATTACTGTCAGTGTAAATCCCTTGACCATCTCACTCCACCACTGAAATTTCAAATTTCTCACATAAATTGATCATTTGCAATATGTTGCTGTATTTATGCTATTAATTTATAAATTTACCCTCATTGCAGACTCCACTGGCAGGCAGAGGTTACGTCACATGAGTAATGACGCCTCCACCTATTGGCAGAGAGTGCATGAACGACTTGAATGATCCAGTGGCTGCCAGCAACAGTTGTGTCAAGTTGTTTTAGCATCAGCACTGTTCTTGAGCATTGTAAATAATAATACATACATTTAGGTTTCCAATTTTGAAACTGGCAGAGCAAAACTGTTAAAAACATTATACCAATCTGCAGTTTTACCTAGAGTTAATACTTTATAAGACAATCCACTGCCATTGCTAATGGAGACTATGTTACAGTATAATCAATATAACCTAATTAAGTCTCTCTGCCCAGGCAGAGATGTAGAATATGATGTCAGTTTCAGTGAGAACTTGACATTAGACTTTGACTGAAGAGGCTTGGATATTTGCACATTATCCTTGACCGGTGTTTGCTGTCATGTTGTTTTTCGTTTTGCAGCTGCCAGTTGAAACCAGTCCATAATGTTGAATATTTAACCTCTGGATGATAGATTATATTAATAGTGGATGCACTGATAACCAATGTTAGCAATCCATTAGAGTTGTTATTAAGATGACCCATGGCTGCATTTCATACTAGTTACATTTTTATTCAGCAAATCACTTAGCTTCTTGTAAATAACTATTCCAGATTAAAATTTTAAAGATTTCAGTTAACTTATTTATTTTAAAACTGGCACCTCTTAAAAAGGCATTTTAAAACTTGTAAGTTAATTTAAATTTTTACAATGCAGCAGAGAGACATAAGTTACATCAGTTGTATTACGACATAGCCTCCATTATCAATAACAATGCATTATCTATCTATAAAGCATTGACTATATAAAATTCCACATTGGTATGTTTTTCAATAGCATATATACAGCTAAATTACAATATATTGAATGATACGATACTTAATTTGATGCACAACATGACCTATTTCTGTTCATTAGCTACTAGCCAAAATGTCCTAAACCTTATATATGTTTGGCTGTTCACAGTGGAAAAACAGCTTGCCTTTTAGATTTATTCCGGTTTTCTAGACTGAACCCTGGAAAGGTTATAAATTAATAGACTTCACAATAAGTATGATTTGCTCATTGAAATATACACATACATAGAATGAATTAAAATAATGCCAAAAGACTCTACCTGCTAATTCCAGGCGATAGAGCAATGAAGTGGAATCTACAATATCTAACATTGCACCAGACTTCATCCTTTCCGAGACTTGCACATCAAAGATATCAAGTGCAGCATCAATTTCACCCTACAACCAGAAGGGTTGTCAGTAACTGGTACAATGAAATTAATTTATACAGTTAAGCATATTATTCTGAACACATAATATATTATTTAAAAATTGAAAAAATATTGAGTTTTACAAAAGTGTTAAATATTTAAATTATCAAATAATATTTGATGTAAGCATTATATACGTAAGCATAATATTCAACAGGTGATATTCATTTTGGCCTTTCTTCATTTTACAACACCTATTTCATAACCTTTGGTGCACAGCTTTGGCTAAGGTAATCATTTAAAATGCTACTCATCATTTAATGGTCGAACTCATTTTTTACTCAGATTATCTGCTTTATTTTCCTTCATTGCCTGCATGTTTATATATATGTGTGTGAGAGAAATATAAGGGTTATAGTGATAAGCAGAAATGAAGTGTAAATCATGTAATGATCTATTCAAATTCTTATGCCTACTCAGACATTTGTCGCAACATGAATCTAGCAATGTGATACACACTTTCCTACTAAACTTTGCCTGTTGCATGAGGAAGATGTGAAAATGACTGCATCTCTTTGACTTCAACTTTCCTCTTTTTTACGATAATTTTTAAAGGTCCAGAAATGTGAAATTCTAATAGGGAAGATGCCAGAACTATGAGGAGGATGCTCCAGAAATTCCAAACTATATCTGTTCAATGTTGCTACTGTTTCTTGGGTCACACGGAAGTTGAGATTGTCATAGAACAAAACAACCTTCTCAATCAAAAGCTCTGGTTACTTCAGCTTTATTGCCTGCCTTTAAACACCCAAAGTTTCACAATATCATTGCAAGTTGGTGGTATCACCATGGTCCATAAACTCAGTGAAGAGCAAACCCTGATAACAAAATTAAATTGTCAACATATATCACATTGTTCAACTTTGGAAGCTTCCATGCAAGATTTATCTGGAATCCACACACTGTTTTAATACATTCAAGCTGATACTTCTGGTGTTAACTGTGACCACTGATTCTGGTGTTGATAAGTCCCTTGCATGCATAAATGTTTAGCTGTGTGAGGGCACAAAAATCACTGAATCCATTACCCAGATATAGGTGTTGTCCACTTTTCATTTGAATGACCCTTAAAATCTTATTATTTTTGTATTATTCAAGGCATTTAATGATGCACTAAATTTACATAGAATTTTACTTCCAAAAATACGATCACTTACAATTGTACACTTCCACAGTTTTCACAGTTAAAGTTATACACTTTCACAGTTGTAAAGCCTAACCTTAACAGAGCAGTTTCTTTATATGCTACAAGAACTTTTTTGAAAATAACTATTAGGTTTTTTCCATTTTGATTTAAAATTTTGCAGTTATGTAACATTTCTCTCTCAACATTTCGGCTTATGGAAAAGTGGCCCCTCGGATTTCGCCCCACAATTCGCCTCCCACATTTCACCCCCAGCACATTTCACCCCCTGTAGATAATGAGTAGGCTACAAAAATGTAAATAATACACCTAATTTTTTAATAATTCTAATTTATTTTGTTTTAATAGAATAAATGCACATTATAATTGTTTAAAACTCGAAGTTGTATGCAATACCTCTAAGGTAATCAATCACATTACAATTTTGAAAATCTTGGAATATTTTTTGATTCTAGCAGAAATTGCAGCATACTTCTTGTTTCTTTGATTGCCTGAATTACCGGCAATTAGTTGTGTAATTTCGAAATTGTACAGCCCTTGTTGTTTCTTTAAAAAATCAATGAATCGGTAAATATTTGGGAATAAAGTAACACAAGTTTCCTGAAATCCCCTGTGCCACCCTTCCACACTGTTGTTGGTACATTGCTGATCATTCAGTGTCCGTGTGTAAATATTCCACAATTCGATGACAAAAATGGGTAATTGCTGGCCTCTCCATTGTCTTCTTCCAATGTATGTATCTTCAAAGTAGTTTGCAATCACCATAGCTTCAATGGGGAAGTTATCAGCTTCAACTAAATCTTCAAATGCTTGAATAACGTTAGCAGGAGGAATAAATGCCAATGCCGGAATCATTCGGATCCAATGAGCAAATTCATGGTCTTGTTCGTATCGGGCTTTTAAACCTTTATTCGGTACCTTTCGCCAAATGCTTTGGGAAAGATGAAAAAAAAAAACAACCGGTATTTACAATACCAGGAAATTTTTGTTGGAAGGCTTGCGTGGCACTTTGTTCAAAATCTGTCATAAGTCACTGGAGTTGGAGACCTGGTTGTAGATTTTTAACTTCTTGAAGCAACTTGACGTATGTAGAACAAGTTTTGTTTGGCAGAAGAGCATAGACTACTGGAATAACTGCATTGAATTGAACCACATGAATTGTATTAAGCTGCTGAAAAAGGGTGTGGGTACTGTGCTAAAAGTTCCATCAGAAAACCACTCCTCGCAACTCCCCAATAACTGAAGATTGTTACTAGTGGAAAAAATAAGCATGCAACCCAGGAGCAGTTCGCCCTGAGAATCACACATCAAAAACTGTTGTACATTGCCATCGATAATAATTTCTTGATAATTTTGTGGAATTACTAGGTCCTGGATATTGCTCGGTAAAGCAGGAGTACCACTGTTACATTGAACATGACGAATGGTTCGTTTAAGCGAATCCTTTCTAGGAAGTAATGCCGTGGCATTGGCATGAGCCTCTGCAATTACTGATGACCATTCGTTATCAGTAATTGCAGCTGCGACTGTTTGTTTGTGATTGTTGCATGTTGCCATATTTGACCAATCAATTGCAATGCTTCCGACCTTGCAGCTTGAGCTGCATGGTTATATTTAGTTACGACTTTCACAACTGGGCCTTCCAAACCCTCTGTCCAAACACACCCTTTGCAGGTGGAACGTTTTTCACAAACCCATATTCCATGTTGTTCATCTACAGTTCTCTTTGAAAACACGTAAATGTGGTTGTCATCATCTACCAATTTTCTTTTGCCTCTTATTGACGGAACACTTTTTGCCATTGTACACACAGGATTAATCAATCAAGATGCAAAAATAATATGCAGATATTGCACTGCCTGCGACGTTCAGCTTGTTCGTGCGATGCACCGCCGATAATGTGGTGGTGAAAACAGCAAACGCATGCTGTCCACTGCGCCAGGAAATGTGAGGTGAGCCAGATGCAGAAACTTTTATTGTTTGAATTTAGACAAATCAGAACAAGATTCACTTGTTACTGAAAAGACTCTTGCAAGATTAATCACCATTCCCCCCCCCCCCCCAAAGTCCATCACTAACCACGTGACTATCGCCCTCATAGTCGAGTATGTATTCTTTCCATTGTGAAAGGATTAACAGTTCCAGTTAATCCTTTCACAATGGAAAGAGAACCCTGAAGACATACAAAAGGGGAGAAATTAGTTTAAAAGGTATGTGACAATTTGTACATGAATGCAATTTTGAAAATTTGTTCGGAAAAGTTAGAGTTATTGGAAGTTCAATTCGAGTAATCAAGAGAGTTTAACATTGAATCTCCACTAAAGGGGCTGGGACTTCAATAAAAATTTGAGTTATCGAGAGTTGACTGTATTTACATTTTTGTAACCTACTCATTATCTACAGGGGGCAAAATGTGCCGGGGGCGAAATGTGGGGGGTGAAATGCGAGGGGCCACTTTTCCGGATCCCCAACATTTCATATTTAAAAATATGATTATACATAAAATTTCTTCAGAAGAATTTTTTTTTTCTGTTTTAAAGAATTTTCAAATTCAATATGCAAAATTTCCCCCTGAATTACATTTTTCAGATTACCTATAGAAATAGACTTCATATATTAGTAACTGAATGCAAACACTGTATATGTCCATCCATAGTAAATACACAGATTACCTGTAGAAATAGACTTCACAATTATTAAAAAAAAACTGAAAAAACATCACTGATGCAGCAGAAATCAAACCTGCAACTCTCCAGATACATGCCACAGAACTCTACCCTTAAACCACGCATCAGATGCTAAAATCTTCCAGAATAAGACCTATAAATCTTTCACTGAGATGTGGTGGACCTTGTGCCATCTATACTTCAGGAGAGGCAACTTTTCCAATTGTTGCTAATGATTTAGATGTTAATGAGGAGGTCAATCATGCTTAAGCATTTATTATTAAAAATCCATCCATAACAAATAAACAGATTACCTATAGAAATAGACTTCAATCACACATCAGATGCTAATTTTTAATAATTGTTGAAGTCTATTTCTATCACTCCTAGCGACGACTGATGGTGACAAAAAAATTAATTTTTCCAGAATTATACCAAGTTTTTTAAAATTACTTCTGAAAAAAAAAAACACTAAATATGCAATTAAAACTAATTAAAAACACATTTCAATATCAAATTAGAAGAATATTCAACTTCTTGGAACGTTCTACAAATAGTAACCTAAAAAATTGTATTACTAGTAATAAAGAGGCTGTATAAAGAGAATATGCTGAGTAAAGAATATAAATGATAAACACTTATTCCTAAGAGTAAAATTTTATATTCACAAATAAAAGAAAATCACCAGAAGTAATAGTATCTAAGGTATATTTTCCTTTAACTGTGTATATCATTATACAATGAATGTCAGTCAGTACCATCCAAGGCTACTTATTTCAACAGTCTATAATCACTAACAAATGTTCATTCTGTATTTTAAAAAACACTTGCAAAAATCAATAATCTCACTGGAGACAGCTATTCTAACAAGAACATATCACTAAACAATATATTGCAATTCTGCAATTTAAGAAAACCCCAGAATAAAGCTATCGAAGATAGCCATTTTAACCTGAATGTACTGCTAAACAATGAACAACCATTCCACCCTTTTTACATCTCCCCAAGAACAAACCAATCTTATAATAAGCCTAAAAAACAAAATTATGAACAATTCACCACTGATCCACAGTATAGAAAAGTTCCCTTGGAACTAAATAATCCCATCAGAGACAAGTTTAAAAAACGTGAATTATCATTAACAACCTGCCATCGATCCTCAGTATAAAAAGCCCCCAGAATTAAATAATCTCATGACACAATAAGCCTAAAAAAATCTGAATTATCATAAACAATTCACTGCCAATTTGCAGTATAAAACAGCCCTAAGAATTAAATAATCCCATCAGAGAAAACAAGTCTAAAAACATGAATTATCATAAACAATGTACCGCTATTTGCATTATAAAAAAAAAACCAGAACAGCAGATAGCCAGATCTCATCGTAGACAACCCATCTTAAACAGAGCATATCGATATAATATAGAAATAAATTAATAGATAGAAAATTAATATAGAAATAAATAATAGATAGAAATAAAAAATAGACTTCAAAATTATTAAAAATTAGCATCTGATAATATAGAAATCAAATAAAATCGAAAAGATATCAAATAAAGAAGAAATCGTCCCATTTCCCGCTTAACACGATAATAGGGAATATTCATTAACTAAATATCACAAATTGTCTGCAACTTTCAGTACTTACCTGAGGCAAAATTTATAACTTTATGCTACATATATAGGAATTAAATCCAAATTGCATTAAAAAAATACAATTATCTGAATAGCCCTTCCCTTCCCTAAAAATAAACTAATAACTTTATTCACCTTTAAAAAAATCAACAACCAGAGGCCACACGAAACATACCAACAGGCAACCCAAAAAATCGTTCAATATAATGAAAAGCTATTATACTGTATGTTATTCACATACATTACACACTCTAAGAATGTTCAGTTACCACTCTTGGTGCCATCTAGTGAGCTGAGTGATTTAAACTGCAAATGTGCATCAACAATATGTAGTAGGCATCATCCAATGATTAACGATATATTGAAGAAGTTAAAATTTACAATTCAGAGAGAATAGTAATAATTATTGCGCCCCTTTCTCCAACGATTTTTTGCATAGTGCTTGGATCATCGGCAGTGGTAAGCTTCATATGCAGCATAAGAAATGGTGCTCACTGCAGCCAACTCAACTGCATCTGTATGTTTTACATAGATATAATCACGTGGAACCAGCAGAAGCATTTTTGATATTAATGAAAATTACCTCAATCACTAATAATTAATATTCAATACGTGATCATGCATCATCCCCTGATCAACAATAGATCAATTTATTTCAAAAGTTAGCATTAAAATACACTGGGAATTACAACAAATGCTATTGTGACCTAGAATTTTTTTTTTTTTTGAAAGTGCTTAAATTCCACCGGCAGTGGCAGCCTGTCATGCAGCATAAGAAGTAGTGGCTTACCACAGCCAAGTCACTGCATCCATACATTTTTGATATTAACAAAAGTTAGCCTAATAGCTAATAATTAGTAACTAACAATCAATACATAATATCATTCAGTGATTAATAATCGACTAATAGCCTCTGAGCAGCATTTCATGCAGCTTGGAGGTGAAAACAATCCAAATACATACTCTTGTGATCAGCTGCTGGGTTACAAAGTTATGGTGAAACAACACTGATATCGGCCAACAAATGACAAGCAAAATGCAACAGGAAGATAAGTAACATAATAGTAGGGAACATAAAGTGCATAACTGATTATAATTAAAAGTGACTGAACTCTAGTGAAAGAAAAGTGTTAATCCCTTATCAACTCAATAGCCCAATCCTGATAACAATAGACATGCCAGAGACCCCATTCAAGTTGCAATGTCAATCATGTCCCACAGATAAGTGAAGTTCTCCAATCTGTATTATCTCTTTCATTATTCCAAGTAATCCAATTAGTGTTTAGTTGGCCATAGCCATGAGAGTTTGGTATAGGTTCAATAAATTTCTTCTGATTGGAGCACAGGTGAGCCTACAGGCAAGTACAAATTAGGGAATGGGGACACAGCTGCACCTTTAGTACAGTAAAAGAGTTAAATCGGAAACAATTATTTCCTTTCATTAACATTCTACTTTTAGGAAAAGGGAAAAAATACTGTACAATTTGGGGGCAGATTTTAAAACTAAAATTCAGATTTTCAAAGACAAAATCGGAATTTTGGATTTTAAATCAAAAATTGGAGAAAATCTGATAAAATCAGAGTAGTTGGCAACTCTGAAAAAGTATGTAAACTGAAAAAGGTTCAGAATTTCTGGTTTAAAGTTTCAAAAACTTGTGGTTTCTAGCGTTGTAGATTTCGAAAATGTTTTTCCCTCTGTTGGTAGAAATAAAATTATGTTGAACTGCAATATTTTATGGTATATCTAAAAAGTTAGTTAACATAATAACTGGTCTCTATAATAAGACTAAATTGTGAGAGACATTTGGTGAAGTGTATAGTAATTTGGCATCATAACTGGAGTCACACAAAGCTGTTTTGTCCATTTTCTTTTTAGTTTGGTAATTATGTTATGAAAGAAAGCTTTTCAAGGTAGAGACTAGACCACAGATAGTCTAGGGCAGTGGTTCTCAACCTTTTACGCTTAACGCACCCTCTGGAAATGTGTTTGTAACTGGCGTACCTCTTGTATAAAAAAAACTATGGTTATAATATAACAATGGGAATAAAATAAACACATATATATAGCATATATCTAGCGACTTTTGAGCTCTCACAGCCTACCCCAAAAAATTTTACTACGTACCCTATGTTGAGAACCACTAGTCTAGGGACATGAAACAGACTCTGAAGAAAACGACTTAACTTTTTGGTCAGCTGGTCAGTTGAGAGGGGCTTCAGTTCTTTCGAATAGCTGTGCACTCGAACAAGTTCCGAGTTTATAATTGTATTGGAAGTTGTGGGAGAAGCCAGCAATGCATTACATGAGGCAAATACAAGAATAGGCATTGCTGCTGAGATGTTTTAGGAATTTGTGAAGAGTGGAAAAATAGGCATATATGTAAAGATTTATATTAGACTACATGATAGTTTGGTCCTCTTTAGAGCTTGTTATGATAGTGAAATATGGATCCTTTGTTAACAGAAAGCTTCATACAAAAAAAAATAGCTTTTAGCAATTATGTATTCAATTGGCTTGTACATTTCATCCTTGTCATCATTAAAAAATGTCCTATAATGAAAAAAAGTTTGCAAAATATCTGCTGTGAGCCACCAGTTGGCCGTCACTGATGAAGTAATGATTAAATTGCACAAAAGGTCATTCAATTGCCTTAAAGTTGCACCTTACAGAGGGAGAGAGTGTGCTGCCATTTTGTTCAACTACAGATTAGTGGAAAAGGGATGGGCCAAGAATATGGTGAGTGGATAATGTAAAACAGGATCTCATTAGAAGTTTCCTCTAGTGAAGTGTTCAAATGCAACAGCTGTTCAGAAAAGATGTAGTTGAAAAATAAAATTATAGTTTAATTGGCCCTCCATGTGGCTGCTTGAGGAAGAGAGGAAGGGAGGGATGTACTTGAAATGATTTCCAATAAGGGATGGTTTCTGAAGCAATTTTTGTTGTCATCTAACTGTCTTCTACAGAGATGTTGGATTGTTAATGTACCTTATGGCTCAAGTTCATGTTTTTAGTGCCATATCTTTCTTTCAGTGACTCTTTTTTCTATTGCTTGATATTGATGTAATCTGTAGCTTTCTACTGCAAGATATTGTTATAATTCAATTAATGTAAATCACCAGTTCAAACCTGTGCTTATTATGACCTGCCAGATAGCTTCTAACAAAAAGTTTCAGAAATCCTCCACAAACAAGTTGTTCTTTTTCATTTTACAAGTTCTCCCCTCCCCCCAAAAATGTTACAGCTGAACTATTCTACTAAGCTGAGAATGGAAGGCTTTAGAAACAAGCCATTTGAAGGAATATCAGTAAAAACAACCCATACTCAAAGATTTAGTATCATTATCAGTCAATATTCATCAAAATGCAGTTTTCTAAATTTAACAAAATTTACTTTTTTCTTTTGTTTTTAACACTCAAACCTATATTAAATAGAAATAACGATGTAAAATTCCCTGACTAATACAGTTTGTGTTCATCATTAGTCATGCAATTATCTGAAGCTTATCACGCTAGTTTAGTTTGTATAGAGGAAAAACATCTGAATAAAGTTTCTTTTCATACATTTTATACTCATAAAACTTATCCTTATTGCTAAACTTAAAACTCATTAAAAAAACTTTCACTTTACCTTTTGTATATGGTAAAGAGCCCAGTGCCAAAAATTATGACATGCAAGTAGTCCACAATACTGAAACAAACAAATCATAATATGAAAATAGTTATTATGTATATAAAATGCTTTTAATTATTAAATTTACTAATATTCAGTGCATTACTATCAAGTGATAAAATGTGTAAATACTATTTTATCAGGTTATATTTCAATAAAAACATTGAATGGCATTATATTTAATACTCTGCTTTGGGAGGGCTGACTTTTATTACTGATGTTATCCTATTGGTTACTGCACCACACACTTAAAAAGCTTTTCTCTCTTTTTCATACTTTGTATCATGCATACCAACAGTGAGATTCTTCATAGTTAATTCTATTTTAGAGGTATAAATGATGCAATCATTACTCCCTTATGAAGATTTTTGATTTAAAACTTGTCTGTCTAATACACCCAGTTCCTAGCTAGCAAAAATGAAGCAATTTCGATTTAACACAATTCTTAAAGTAGGGCTGATTTTTGATTAAGATGATTGACCATTCAATTTAGCATGATTTCTCAACCATTCTCTACAATTGCTTATATTATGTACAATATTATCCAGAATAAAGTGTACCAAAGTTTGGCAACACTGCATGTCACAGATGGGGTTGGGCAAACATCTATAGATGGAGTGTGGTGTGGCCTCTGAACAGGAATGATGTGTGAGTAGCTGCGTCATAATAAAGAACGGTAATCGAGAAAAAGCCTTTATTTATTGTAGAGCATCATTTCCATACATATGGGAAAGGGCATGAAGGGGGACAAAGTGTGAAAATGGGTGCGAGCAGTTTGAGGAAGAGTTTAACAAACCACCCCCAACTAAGCAAACAGGATTGTTGCTGGCAAAGATATTCTGAGAAACTGGAATAGTGATACCTCAACAAAAGCAGCATTCAGAAACGAAATCTGTAGAACCCACAGCCAACAAGAACACAGGAGAGGTGATTGACAAAATTATCAGATTACCAAGGAAAAGTCAACAGTGAATACCAAAAGAACTAGCTATGAATAGAACATCTGTGAAAAGAATGATTCACAAGTTGGGGGTTTTTTCACACTGAAAGCAGAACATGAAGTTGTGAGAACCAGACATCATTATGTGAGAACCAGACATCTTACATAGATGTTTTGTAACATCTAGTTTTCTAACTCTTGCTAATGTTAAAGAAGATAAATTTCTTCTGCAATGTCTGGTTTTCTGAAGAATGTCATGTGTTACTGCAGGAATACATAAGCAAGTAGGTGATGATACTGAGTTTCCAGTAACCAAAAGAGGTCGTGGAACATCCTGATCACAGTGAGAACATCACTATCTAGTGTGCCATTTCTGGGCATGGTCTTATTGGACCTTATTTCATTGAAGATAATCATGTAAAATATATCATGGTAATATGGATATGTTAAAGCAGATTATACAAGCCCTTTCGGCACAATCTGAAATGCTTCTGCTGAATAAGAAATTTGTCTTTGGCTAACCAATGGTTCCAACAAGACAGAGCTACAGGGCACATGGCTAGGAAACATTTGCAGGTCCTCCAGAAGCATTTTCTGGATCTTCTCATCTCCAGGAGGGCAGATTATCCATCCCCTTCGAATTCACTATACCTCATCCTGCCCACACTATCTGCAGGAATGCTTAAAGAAAAGGCATATTGCAATTCAGTTCCTTTTGATACTGATCAACTGAAGAATAACATCCAACATGCATTGCACTCTATACTACTTCAGTATATCCAGGAATTATGTTACAATTTCCATCTCAGATATGAAACCTGTTTGGAATATCTTGGTTCATACATCTGTATCAGCATTGAGATTTATCTTTGTTACCCCTTGGTCAGAAAGGAGGCACTGATGGGCTTGGAAAGGACACACCATCTGATGGAATGTTAAGTTATGGTCCTGTGTCCACAGGGCCATCTTCACCTTTATCTGGACACCTAGGCAAAAGTAAAAATTTGCCTATGCCAAAAGATGGCCCTGCTTGTGCAGGAGAGCCATACCATGTGCACATAAAAAAAAAAACATGCTGAATGTGGCCTAAACAGGAGGTTAACAGTTGTCCAATGGGTCCCCTTCCCCCAACTTTCTCTGAGCCTTTGGGGTCCTGGCCATTTAGCCCATTGTGTGCAAAAAAAAAGTGCCACTCAGATGTAAAATAAAACCCAACCCTTGGTTCAGATTTGGGGCATGTGTTTGTCTAATGTAATCTGTTTCGTTTAATTTCCACTGCTGTAGTGTGTTTCATGTTCTGTTGACCCTAGGATATATTAGAGTAAAAATATTCCTCAAACATTTCTTTATTCTCATTTTCAGTACACTTTATTCAGAGCCATATCATATTTACCATATAAGAAGATACACTGTATGCATTCCTTGTCTCCCCTATCCTTGTTCATAAATTCAGCACTTCCAAAAAGATTTTTCACATTTGCCTATACAAATTAATGTGTTTAAACAGCTACAACACCTATATTTGTAATGAATAAAGGAACATTTTAACTGCTGCTGACTGATGACAGTGTATGCATATAAAAATCCATCCTGATTGGTTAAAGATTATATAACTTCACAAAGTAGAGTAGAAATTCTTGCAAACATACAGTTAGTCCTCTTTATTACTCAACAAAAATTACTCATTTTCAAACTTCACTGCTTGACAGTATCTGTAGAGAACATGTATTAAAATAAAACTACATTTCTATATATATATTTTTTTCATTTCTATAAAAATGAGATACATATGAAATATACATCAAAAATAAGAAACACAGCATTAACAAAAAGTATAATCATAATGAAGGAATGCAATTAAAAATATGCTAATCAGGTTAAGATTCTGGAATGCATCTCCTACTTACTATATTTCTTATGAGAAATTCATATCTAACTAACATGATTTTGCCTTACACGAAGTTTTTTGAAGAAGCATCTACCTTGTTAGTTAGGGACTGAGTGTATAACTAATAAACTATATAAATGAAAGCCATAGTTGTTAACAAGTTATATCATTTATGCTAGTCTTTGAGTCAAGTTCTCCATAGATGCCCTTAATTGTGTTGTACTAAAGTGCTTCTTATATATTTGTACTAAAGCTTAATTAGAGGGATGTTCAAGAGAACCATTGAATTTCAATGGAACATTTGACAGATTTAATCAATTATAACAGATTACACAAATTATAATAAAAAATTTAAATATTTTAACTAGAAATTTTTATTTCATTTAAAAAATGTTATGGACTTTGAAATATAAAAAAAAATTACCAGAAACCTAATTATGTTAAGGACACAATAATGATGGATAAATCATCTAGAATTAAATAATTCTGAAAGTGACATTTTTTTTATGTCCTGAAGCAAAAGTTTACACATAGTGAAATCACAGATGCTTAAACTCTCTATTAGCATTCATGCACTGCCAACAAATGCAACAGAGCTACAAATCCATGCATAGGTTTCTACTAAGAGAACAATGCAAAATCTCTCTCATTGCAATAATAAAATATTTTCCAAAATAATTTTTGAGCAGCTTGTGCAATAGATGATGCTTGCAAAGGATACGACTGTTCTTTACCAAACAACTCTTGCTATAATGGTAAAAGAAGATGCACACAAATTATCTCTTGAGTAATTAAAGTCAATTTTTAAATATTAGAAATTTGAGAAAATATGAGCTACATCAAGAAGATTGGGAAGTGAATTTGGAACTATGTTACCAATAACAGTAGCAGTTTCAAGATTCTTGCATGTTGTTGTGTAAGTGTTTGTATGAGAAACCAAGACAAGTCTAATATAGCTTCTAGGTTATCTCCATCTTTTATGTAGGGAAGTACCTTATTCTATTTTTTTTTTTAAGTTTCTTGATTAAAAAAAGGGTTTATGGTACATGGCAAGACATTAATCTCTAGAGGAACTCGAAAATGAATGGCTGAAGACATTTTTGTGAAGGATTCATTCACAAAATTACATGAAACAATATGGTAGTTGGTGGTGGAAGTTACATTCTAGCTTCAGGCATGAAAGAGGAATTCTGTGTCATTTCACTAGAAATTTGTGAATGACTCACTGCTTTCAACAGTCCTCCACATGGTTAGTGTGCTAGCTCTGGTGTAAAGAGGTCTGGTTCAATCCCTAGATAAAACAAACATTTCTTGTGATGTCTTTCTGCTAAGGTCTCACCTTCCTCAGATCTTCACTCTATAGTATATTACACTGAAAGCCTTCTGTCAGACCTCTATAGCAAACAGCTGCTTCAAGGCCCATCCAACCTGTGGCTCATGAGCCATATGTGGTTCTTAAAACAAATAATTAATAATGTATCTGCTTCATTTCTTTCAATTTTTTCACCAAAAATTTTTAGGTACGATTTTTGCCAATTCATAGCACTTATTGAAAATGTTTACTTGATTCCTTACAGTTTTAGTTTCTTTTCCCCCAATTTGTTATTCATTATTAACTTACTATTATTAATTACTCATTAAAAATGAAAACATATATTAGAAATGCATATTTTCATTTTTCAGTAAAGTTTTTTTTTCTAGCTCCTTTTCCCCTAACAGCTCTTTACTAAGTTTGGATTGGAGAGCCCTGATTTAAATGCTATTGGTAAACAAACTGAACATTTTGTAACAGTGGAACTATGTGGTTCAAATTTTGATTTTCCAGACACAAAAAAAAACCTTTCTAAATTATTTACATACATTTTTTATTTCTTAAAATGCACATATATTTTTTTCAGAACCCTATATTTAAGAGCCAGCCTCTTACTATCAAATAACGATTTGTGAAGCACTAGAAATAATCATCTCCATTAATACAAAAGATATGATCTATTGTTTCTATGATATTAGAAATGATATTTTTAACATTAAGACTTTTTTGATACTCTTTTTCCTGTTTGTTTTTCTTAATAAACATCACTCAGAATACTGAGAGCTTATTCCAAAAACCTTTCAATTATATGCAATGAAAATTTCATTAAAAAACTTTTTTTATTGCATACAGACTTTTTTTGCTGTTTTTTTTTTTCAGATATAAATTTTACTACATCACACAATGACTACACTACATTGTTGAAGAATGATAATAAACTAACTTCCCAGTCTTGGACAGTTTTGCTTAAGAATGAAATGCCTTCATCCACCCTTCCTTCCATTTCAAACACATGTGCCAAAGCATGTGTAGACCAAGCATCTTTAGCATTTAACTCCAAACCCTATAACAATTAGAAAGAAAGAAAAATTATAACCAGTTTTGAGAAATACACAAAATCAATATCAAAAGTCACTAAAAAACAAGTAAATTAGTGTTTTCTAACTACATAGTTAACAAGGTCAATTTCCTTGAAGCCTATTCAAAAGCATTTGCTTAAAGGATATAAAAGCATCTGTAATTTTAACTCCATTTCTTTTTTTTTTTCAAAGTACCTTATATTTTTTGGAATAAAATTTATGGTTTCAGTGCTTTTTAATTCTTGTGCAAAATGCATATTATTATTGTAGCATCATTAGCCAAGAATGATTAGATGAACTGAATTCTGTTTGATAGTGCAATCCAATGCAGTAGACTGCCAGAATGTAAAACCTGTTTTCCTAGATCGTCAGACAAGCTTCAGAACCAACAATATTCGGCAAATGTGCTGATCCAGCAATGACTGCCATCTATGTTTTTCGAAACTGATGGTACTCGGATCAGTATTTGCCAGCACTTTTGCCAAATATTCAACTTCTTGGAAAGTTCTACAAACAGTAACCTAAACAATAGTATTACTAGCAGTAAAGAGGACGTACAATGAAAATACGCTGAGTAAAGAATATAATGATAAACGTTTATTCCTAAGCATATTTTTTTTTCCCCACTAGAAGTAATAATATCTAGACATATTTTCCTAACTGTGCATATCATTATACAGTGAATGTCAGTCAGCACCATCCAAAGCTACTTGTTTCAACAGCCTATTATCACTAACAAATGTTGATTACATAATTAAAAAAACTTGCAAAAATCAATAATTTGATTGGAGATGGCTATTCAAGTAAGTGCCTACCACTAAACAATGAATTGCCATTCCACAATTTAAGAAAACCTCAGCACAAAATTATCAAATATAATCACTTTAACCTAAACATACTGCTAAACAACAAACCCCCTCCACCCTTTTTACTGACCAAAGCCTAAAACACAAAATTGTAAACAATTCACTGCTGATTCGTAGTAATAAAATAGACCCTGGAACTACATAATCCCAATCTACATAATCCCATTATGTACAAGCCTGAAACATAAGAATTATCCTAAATAATGAACTGCCGATCTACAGTATAAAAAAAAAAAGCTCCTGGAACCAAATAATCCCATCAGAGAAAACAAGTCTAAAATACATGATTGTAAACAATGCACAGCCATTTGCATTAATAAAAAATACCCAGAATAAGATCATCTCAACGGAGACAATCATTTTAAACGAGTTTTTTAACACACTATTTTAAATGGAGCTTTTAAAACCTTGCAAAAGATCGATTATCATAAATGCAACTTTCAGTACTTACATGAGGCAAAATTTAAACCTTTATGCTACATATGTAGGCATTAAATCCAAATTGGATTTTACATTAGTACAAAAATACAATTATACATTAGTTAAATCTCTGTTTATACATTAGTTAAATCTCTGTTTATTAGGAAAGTTTAGGTTCTGAAAATAAACTCTTTTTATTCACTTTAGAAGGTTAGACCAGCAAAAAAAAAAAAATCAAGAACCAGAGGCTGCACAAAACATACTAAAGATAATCGAATAAATCATTTGATATGATTAAAAGCTATCATACTATATAAATTTTCTTATGTCTCCTTTTAATCCTATTAAGAACAAATGTTAGGGCTTTACACACCTTAAGAAGGTTAGCCACTCATGGCACCATCTAGTTTGAATGCCATATACTGCAGGGTTACTGCCAAACCAGATAACAGACATGCACAACACCCATTCAAGTTGCAGTGTCAATCATCGCCTACAGATAGGGAAGTTCAGTAATCTGTATTATTTCCTTCACTCTGAAGTTTCTGATTCTAAATAATCCAATTAGCATTAGTTGGCCAGAGCTGGGAGAGTTGGGTATAGGTTCAATAAACACACATTTAGAAACACTCTATGACTTTCAACTCTGTAAAAGAATTTAGGTGTGTACTTTGGCTTATGTTCTGGCCAGAAAGGGTTATCTACAGTCCTTAGAGATTTTCTCTGGTTGGTATGTAGGTGTGCATATATGCAAGAGCAGATTAGGAAGTGGTGATACAGCTGCACCTTTAGTACAGTAAGAGCTAAATCGGAAACTATTCATCCCTTTCATTAACATTTACCTATTAGGAAAAGGGCAAAAATACTGTACAATTTGGAGGCAGATTTTCATAAACGTAAAACTGAAAAAACCCCTAAATATTGGATTTTCAAAGACAAAATCAGATTTTCGGACTATAAACCAAAAATTGGAGAAAATCCGAGAAAATTGGAGTAGTTGGAAGCTCTGTTTTATGATAAAGGCACTGTTCCTAAGGATTTTATCAAAGCTCTTATTATCCTTATTTAGAAAAAAGGTGATCACAGTTCTTCTGATAACTATAGGGGTATCAAAGAACCCAAGTATCTGTTCCAGGTAAAGTTCTTTGTATGATTGTGCTTAATAGAACTAATGATCTGGTTGATGGACAATTGCAGGATAGCAGTGTGGATTCAGAAGTAGTAGGGGATGTGCAGATCAGATTATTTTTCACTTACGAAGATTCTTGAGAAATGTTTAGAGTTTCAGAAACTTTTGGTTACCAGTTTTGTTGATTTCAAAAAGGTCTTTGACTCTGTTGATTGTGAGATCATATGGTATCAGACAAGTTAGTTAACGTAATGAAAGCTCTCTATAATAACACTAAGTTGTGTGTAAGAGTTGGCAAGGCTTGTGTGTAAGAGTTGGCAAGCAATTGGTTTAGCATTTCTTCTAGTGTTCGACAAATGTGCATTTTGTCTCCTTTTCCTTTTAATTTGGTTATTGAACATGTCATGAAAAATTTACTTCAATAGAAAGATTTTGGCCATAAATGGTCTGGAGATCTGAAAAGTTCTGGTTTAGATTATGCTGATGATTTAACCCTTTTGGCAAATGCTGTTGATGAGATGAACACTTTCATTCAAGCTATTGATGAGACTGGTTGTAGAGTAGGTTTGGTGATAAAAGAGAGAAAAACTAAAGTGATGAAAATTGATCAGGCAGGCTGTGATTCAGCTAATCTGAATAGTTCCATTCTTGAGCAGGTGTCTCAGTTTAATTATCTTGGGAGCTACGTAACAGATGCTGGTAATGTGTGGCATGAGATTAACAGACAAATAGGGATTGCTGCTGGAACTTTGAAGAATCTACGGAGAGTGTGAAGAAATAGGTGTATACACTTAAATATTAATATTAGACTTTATAAATAGTTTGGTTCTTTCTAGGGTTAGTTATGGTAGTGAAACTTGGACACTTTGTAAACAAGATGGAAGGAAACTTGATGCTTTTGATTCTAGATGCTTGTGCAGAATTTGACCCACCTTCTTCATTAGGTGGTTCAACATTGTAAGTAATGATAGGGTTAGGCAGAGGAGTCGGAAACCTCCTTTGAGCAGCATATTGTGCAGAGAGAGAGACTACTGTTTTTACCTGTATGCATAATTACAGATTAGTGAATAGGGTTATGAACAGTGTATCTAAAGGCCTCAGAAAGAGGAGGAGACCTAGGATGCAGTAGGCAGACAATGTCAAACTGAACCTTATTAGAATTGGTGTACAGAGGCCAGATGTAGCTCAGGATAGATATGATTGGAGAAATAAATTTCACAATCTGGTTGGACCTCTGTAGCATGGCTGCTTGAGGATGATGATGATGAAAGTTTGGACTTCAGGTGGCTAACAAGAAAATTTGTGCTTTTTGCAATTTCTGATACTGATATTTTTTTTTATTTTTATATCTTTAATTTTCATACACTGAACTTAAAAATGGAAAATTCCTCTAAGGATATTTCACAGTAATACAGAAGAACTAATAAATCTGGCATCCTCAGGTCCTAGAACAAGCAAGATTTTAGAAAAATTCTGGTTTTCTGAAAATGCTGCTTACTCTCTTCTCTGTATCTCCTATCTGTGTGCTGTAATATGTACCAACGTGCATTGGTCAGCTGACAATTTGATGTCTTGACTGGCTGCCTGCAAATTCTAGAATTCATAAATTTTGATGCAAATTGATGCATTCACCATTCCATAGGAAAGGAGGTTACATAAATTATAAAAAGTGTTGCACTTTTGATAATTTCAGATTTTTGAGTGCCAGATTTATGAGATTTTACTGCTTTATAAACTTCCATTTTTTCAAAATGTACTATTAAAATTTAGACATCAGAATCTGTTATAAATAGTAATTTTTAAACTTTGGTAATAAAATAAAACATAACTATCAAAATTAGCATTTATAATGCTTTCTGATTCCTGTTACCTTTTTCGCACTGTTTTCTGCTTTCTTGTACGAGTCATTTTCCACAAGACCAAAAGCATACATTCCAAACAAATGACTGAAAAAGAAAATAACTTTATATTATTCTTTAATTGAAACATAAAATATCTCAATTACATTATCAAGTTCATTGATAATGGAGGAATTGTACTGGAGAAATTAACAAAAAATCAATTTGTTACATAATAAAAAACTGCAAATGAATGAAAAGTAGCACGGCAAAAAAGGGTGCATAGTAATTAGTTTTCCCTATACACCCAGAATACAGATAAATATTTCAGTAGCCGCAATTATCTGATAATTAATTTTAAGATAATTAACTAATAGCATTAATGAAAATGCAATAAGTACCATTCATACAAATTAGCAATAACTGGACTGATTAACCACTGATTTAAGTTTTTAATAATAAAAAAATTCCCCCTCAAGCAGCTGCTTGCCACAGAGATCTGAACAGGAGCCTGTCAGTTTATATGCCATAGTAGAAGGTCTGTGAGGATGGCAGGACCTCAGCAGAAAAACGACACACACAACCATGCCTTAACCCAGGGCTCGAACCCAGGTCCCTTAGATCAGTAGCCAAGCATGCTAACCACTCAGCTATGGGATGGCTAAGTAATACTCAACCAAAAACCGTGTATAAGGCTTGTATTTTGTAGGAGATACCAATATATGTCAAAAATTTAGAGGTTATCTTAATCCCATGTGTTTTTTTTTTAGATGATAAACTAAGCAATTTTATGCAACATATTTTCATCAGGCATCATTTAATATTTAAAATGCGCATTACAATTATGAATTGAATATGTGTAATAAGGCAAAAATTAAAAACAGAGATACCAATTTTCTCAACAGGTCAGGTAGGGCTTCAGGCTCCTGTCAGATAATGAAAATAATAAATCAGGACCTATATTTGGTCTGCAGACATATAGAAGTAACAAACCATCCTATCTAAGTATTTAAAATAGAAAAACAAACATTTTAAATAGGAAGAAATTAAAACTTTTTTTAACTTCTTTAATAAGCAATTGATTCACTTTACCATCACATGCCAATTACACTGAACAACAAAATTTTGACCTTTGGTGTATTTCGAAAGTGCAAACAGCCGCTTCTTATGTAAATCGAATTGCTGAACATGAAAATGACAACAAAAATGTTTGATTTGCTATGTTTTTTGAGATACAGTCACTTACCTATATTACATCATTCACTGAAGATTGCATATTGGTCTACAGCAACAGCCACTTCTTTGCCCACTACTATATACTAAATCTTGAGAATCTCGCATCATATTCCAACAGTAATCTGCTAACATTGATGGGTCCCATTTTCCTCGATATCTCTTTTCCATTGTAGCTATTTCCTGATGAAAATGTTATACTATGCTCATCACTCACAGTGCCACAGTTTTCCGGAAAGAATCCAAATGAGAACTTAAGAAATGTACCTTCATAAAAGAGGGTGTTTTGATCTTTTGTGTCCTTTTAAGTCTTTTCTGTCTTAAACTATTGTCGTAAGTTTCCTCTTTCACCTGTCCAGATATTCGCTTACTGCTACTTGATGAGATATTTGATCTTATCATCACTGATGATGAACAGAGAGGATGGCATGCCTTCCAATTAAATATTAAATTTAAATTATTATTAATTATAATAATATATAAATTTAAATTATAATTAAGTTAAATATGCCACTTGCATACAATATCCCAGTTTGTGATATGAGGACAGCAGTTCTTTCACAAGGTCCTTGTAATTTTTCACTCTTTTATTCCCTAAGAAGCCCATTACCACCTGTCAGAAGGCATGCCTCTGTTCATCACAAGTGATGATAAGATCACATATCTCATAATGAAGCAGTGAGTGAATATCTGGATAGGTAATAACACCCTCTTTTATCTTTGCATCACTAAGTCTTGGAAATTTCTGGCAAAGGTACAGAAAGGCAGTTTGCATCCGATCCATAACCATGACAAAATTCCTCATTAGGGCCAATTTTATGTGTAAAGGTAAAGGTTTCAAAAAAAAAAACTTTGTGAATTGTACCAGCAAATGATGCTGTATATTATTCTTTCCTGGCTACAGTGATTGCCAAGAATACCAAATCCTCTTCATGTCTTCATGTAATGAGATGCTTTGTCTCTGCTATTCCATTCGAAAGCAACAGAACTTTGCATATTCGAACTGTAGTACAGGCAAAAGAGCAATGACTTTTATGCCAAACAGATATGCCACTTGTATTTGCCATAATTTATATATTGAAGTAATTGTTTTATATTGTCATAAATTTCCTTCATATTAACAACATGACCTACTGGGACAGAAGGCAACACATTTCCATTGTGTAGAAGAATGGCTTTCATACTTAATTTTGAGGAACCTATAAATAATCTCCATTCTTCTGGGCAAAATCATCAGCATAATCTAATGAGAAATTTTCGTATCTCCAGACCATTAAAGACCAAAATCTTTTCCTTGCAGTGAATTTCACATAGCATAATCAATAACCAACTAAAGAGAAAAGGGGCAAAATGCACTCTTGTTGAATACCAGAAACAAGCTAAACCAATTGCTACAAATCTTAAAAACTTTCACACAAGACTCAGTGTTAATATATAGAGCTTAACTCTATAATAACAAACTTGTTAACTAACTTGTTTGGTATGCCATACAACCTCACGATCAACCACAAATTATGACAATCAGCAGAGTTCATCAGCCTTTTTGAAATCAAGAAAACTAGTAACTGAAAGTTACTGAAACTCTATAAACATTTTTCAAGAATCTGCCTGAGTGAAAATATTTGATCTACACATCCCCTACCACTTCTGAATTCACATTGCTCATCACACAATTGTCTGTCAACTAGATTTATCAATTCTATTAAGCACAATTGTGCAAAGAACTTTACCTGGAACAAAAAGTAGGCTGATACCCCTATAGTTATCAGACTGCGATCACCATTTTTTTTAAAAATAGGGATAATAATAGCTCTGGTAAAATCCTTAGGAACAATGCCTTTATCATAAAGATATTCAAAATTTCAGTTATCGATGTGGTACCTGAAACATTCCCAGTTCTAAGCATTTCAGTAGTAATTTCATCTACCCCTGGGGATTATGAAGTTTAAGTTTAGAAATAGACAAAATAACTTCAGATTGCGTTATAGGGCCAACATTAAAGCCACCAATGCATCTATCATCATTACAAACAATGGAAGTAGAACTAACCACATTGTTCAGAACATCACTGAAATGCTCAACCCATTTAGCCATGACAAAATCCTCACCTTCAATAACCTTAACCTTGTTTATTCTTCAATCCCTGTATACCTGTCCATCTTCTACCACACAAAACATTAAATATCTGTATATTACAATACAGATGTCTATTATATTACAAAATAATGGTACAGCTTTCTACTGTTGTGTTGTTTAACTGCTTCCTCGGCTTTGTCAGCCAAGCCATCAAGCCAAAGGTTCTTATCAGTAGCTAACTGATCCTTTACATGTTTATTAAGCTATCTGTAATGCTTTCTATTAGGACTAGTAGGGTGTTGATTAAGGACATTCCTGCAGTGCCTTATCTCTCAAATAATTTTGCCTCTTCTGCTCCCTTTTACCTAAAAGAGTACTGTTTGTTTCAAAGAAAGCCTGTTTAAAATGGTCCCATTCTTCCTCAACTTCAGTAGTAAGCAAACCATGACTGTCATGGTTTGCTTACTACTGAAGTTGGTTTTACTACTGAAATTGGTTCATAAGTAACCTATCATGGTAAGCTTTCGCTATAATTCAGTCTTTCAGAGTTTCAATAAACTAGATAATAATACAATAAAGTATAAATTAAGAAGTGTTGAGCTAAGGTAAGTGTAACTTATAACCTTAGCTCAACACTTCTTAAGTTTGCATTGCAAGACACTTTTGACAAAATAATGGTCAGATCCAATTTCAGCAGTCCTATATGAACCTTGTATTCCTAACAGAACTAGCCCATTTGCTGTTAATTAATATATAATCAATCATATTATTATGCAGTCCATCAGGTGAAATCCATGTGTACTTATGTATGTCATGGTGTTTGTAATAAATGTTAGTTATTCTGAAACCATTGAGTTTATTTACCTGTAGGAGATGTGTCCATTGCCACTGTAGCTACCAATACCAAAGGGACCTATCAACTCTTCCTAAAGTTCAGAGTCAGTACCCACATTGGCTTTGACAAGGGTAATATCTCCTTTCTTGACAGAATTAAAAATATCCTGAAGTTGTCTGCAAAATATATCTTTCTCATACTCATCCTCAGTGGGGGCATAACAACAGATAACATTCAAGTCTTTAATGTTTGTCTAAAATTTTGCTGTAAGAAACCTTTCATTAATGCACTCATATCCTAGAAGATCATCACTAGTGTGTCTGTTGAGAAGCAGACCTATGCCTTGGAGATGCTTTTTATTTCCCTCCCTGAAAAGAGAAATTTAAGATTTTTTTTTTACCTATCTATTTGGTCTCTTGCAAACCAAGAATATCTAAATTATAATGGTGGAATTCCTGTGTGAGGACTTCCTCACACAAAAAGTTGGTACTGATTCTGACCTTTGGGGAGGGGTGATAGGCCCTATCAAAAGAATAATCTTTGTGCAGAGTCCTCACATTCCAGCTACCTATGGAGAGAAAATTTAGTGGGATGTTTAAAGAAACTATATTGACAGAGGAAATGCCAGCAATAATCAACAGCCACCTAATAGCAGGCATGGGACAAAGACACTTTACTCCACTACTAAAAACTGAAGCCATTTACAATGGAAGACTTCCACCAATGTAGAATTTGGTGATGCTTGTAGAAACAAGAGTTCAGGTCCCTGTGATGACTTCTTCTCAGGATTATCCGCAAGCTGATAAAACATATCCTGCGAATCTATTCACTTGCAGCTGTCAATCCACAAACAAACAGAAAACACAGCAGAAGAGTTTCTTTCCACAGAAACCCATCAGTGCAGGAAATTCAGGATCCATAATCAAATTCGAGAGCCTTATTCTAGTCTGGTCCGGTAGGTTTTATATGGTCAGCACCAGGACCCTGTGTGGTTGACCACTCCTCAGCAGGGTAGAAAAAAAAGAAGTAGCCATATTTGTCCAGATCAGTAGGCCACACTAATCTGGCAGCCCTCTCCTTCCATTGATTTCTACAAGAGAGTAAGTAGCTCTTTCGAAAGGTAGTAATGGCCTGCACCACGAGAAGTCAGGGCTGGACATTAGGTGCTAGGCCTTGCCAGATCTATGCATCATCACAGGAAATTGGTGCATCACATTAATGTTACAGCCACTAGATAACTCCATAAACTAAGGTACACAAAATGGTAACTGCCTTTAACACTATAGAGAAAAAAATAGCATATGAAATTATTTTTCTTAAAACAAGAAAACAAATTTCCCTCTTCATCAGCTCATAAAAAGAATCTGGATTTTTTTTATTCATTATTATGGATTAATGGATTTTGTAAACTGAAAGTACTGTTTAATTATGTTCAATAAATATTTATATCTGACATTTCAATTTGTTTTCTTTGAAACTAGGAAAATGAGTGTAATCACTGAGACTGCTTGAAAACTTTGTCATAGAGTAATCAAGCTATATTTATTCAAAGAAGTTGCAACTGCTACTGGACCCTTTACTACATTCAACTTGAAGATAATGAATAAGCAAACAGTCTGACAGCCTATGTCTCACCATTAACCCTTCCAGTGTCCACGTCGTCTGTACACGTTCGCAGAATCTGAAATAAGGGGCCAATCTGAAATAAGGTATCCGATTTCAGTACAACAACAAAAAAAAAGTAGATTTTTAAAAACTAAAATTGCCGTTGTAATTTTTTTAATACATATCTTAAAAAATATATGATTCAGGCTGAAAAAACAACATTTTGTTTTTTAATTTGATGCATATTTTATTAAACTACAATATAAATAATTTGATAAAGCCATCTGTTTGCCATTTCTTAAAATGCTGTTATTACTAAACGGTATACTAAACTTGTTATACTAAATGGTATTGCCAATTTGCTTGTTAATGTTCTTATTTGCTGAAACAACCTTCTGATTTAAGCTCACAAGTTTGATTTGAACTATTATCAACAAATTTTCCCTAAATTTTTTTCCGTTTCACTCTTTTCTGTCATAAACTTATTTTAGTATTCCCAAAATTATTTTTATCATTTTTCCCAGCATTCTATGCATCTTTTCCACTCTTAAAATCGAAACTGGAAGTAAACACATCCTTCGTAGAAATTCTGGATGCAGCTGCATTTAATTAGTTATGCTTCCTGAGGCAAACAAGAGGCAGATGGCTGATACATACTATCTCCATTCTGTGTGCTGTGTTTTTTACAGTTTTGGTCCAGCATGTTGGATATCCTTTGTAAAGTTAATATTTACTTTTTTTTAATTTAAACCTTAGTTTTCATATCAGTCGATTTATTTTCGGAAATAGCGCTTTTCGCCAATCAATAAGTATTGATCTTTTCATAGTTATGCTAATCATATGGCCAGACTACAACTTGTTGCTGTGGATATTTTAACATTGCATTAGGCTATAGTTTAATTTTTATTTTATTATTTATTACTTTTCCAGTAAAACTTTGATCTGGTATAATATTTTGAAAATAAATGATATCTTTGATATGGATGCAAATTCATTTCTCTAGATATATTTCCATAACTTAGTGATCTTATGGTTGGCTGATTTTTCAATATTCTTGAGTTATGCTATATTGAAGGCCAACTTAAAAGTTGTTGTGGATATTTTATTTAACATCCCATTAGGTTATATGTATTTTTTCTTTTATAATTTCTTGCTTTTTTTTAGTAAAAAAACTTTGAGCTTGTACCGTGAAATTTAAGTTTTGTACTGTGTAATCAATGTCTTGGATACGTCATGCAGGACAATTTAAGTAAGGCTTTCCCTCCATTAAACTCAATGTGAACGTTTCACCCACCCCCCACCCTCTAGAAGAATATAATTTTTTTTAAATTATGAGTTTTTACGTTTACATTGAATGATTTTAAAGGCAACTCCCCCCCCCCCCCACACACACACCTTTAGTAACTTGGCTGTGCCACACAGACGATATAATGTTTTTTTGTTTTTTTTTCGGTTTGGTGTACAAACCTTTTTGCACTTAGCCAAGATCACCAAACTTCAACACCCAAAGAAAAAATTCATAATGTTTAGCAAAAAAAGCAGTCAAGGAAGTTTATTTCTATTTCATAACCAGTTCAGAAAATCTCGTGAATGTGAGAAGTTCAAGTCACTTTGCATAACACTGGCCACATTTAAAATCTATGATACTGAAAGAATCATTAAAAAAAATTAAAATCATATTTCAGGTTGATTATTATATTGATTGAGAGGAAATTTCCTTTCGATAAATAATCTATTTTTATTCATCGGGTTTTCCAAAATAAAGCCTTAATTGTATAGTGCAATCTTTTTTTTTTTCACCATATCACATTGAAAAAGGTTTATTAAAATCAATATGCTTGTAAATTTGTTTATATTATTTATTCTCATAAAATTTGTATTTAAATTCTGTTTAATTTGGTATATAACATGATCTAATTTTATTGCTTGGTTATTTTTTTTTAATTCTAAAGTTGACTTGTTTATTTGTCTCAGCATAATTGACTAAAAGCCTGGAATTTTCTCAAAGGTACCAAGAAAAAAAATTACAAAACGAGAGAAATATTTACTTGAAACCAAAAAAAAATATTTTTTTTCATTATTCAGAAATAAATAGCCTTTAATTTTAATTTTAGAATTAAATAGCCTTTCTATTCATGTGCATAATAAAAATAAATAAATACCCCCTCAAGCAGCTGCTTGCCACAGAGGTCTGACAGGAGCCTGTCAGTTTACATGCCATAGTAGAAGGTCTGAGAGGATGGCAGGACCTCAGCAGAAAAACAACACATATATCCATGCCTTACACAGGGCTCAAACCCAGGTCCCTTAGATCAGTAGACAAGCGTGCTAACCACTCGGCCATGGGTATTTTTATTTATGTTGCTAGATGCATTTTTTTACTACATGACTCTAAAAATGTCCTATTAAAAAAAAACTTAATAGTCCAGAATCCAGAATTAAATGCTGATTAATTTGGCATATAACATGCCATAATTCCTTTCCTTAGTTATTTGGCAAAAATACTTTAAAGTTAATTTTTTTTGGCTGAGCATAGGGAGAAAATAGTTTGACTTCTAGATGGAAACCAGTTTTTCAGGCTGGTGACTGGAAGAGTTAAAGGTTAAAAACAACTATCTGCTGTATTTAATGTTACCATTTCTATTTGTTTATTTACTCATACAACAGAGTATAAGAATCCTTATTCGTACATATATACTTATGAAAGCGCAAAATAAATTTGTTGTAAAGAAAGGAACTTGATCAACTGCAGTTAGAAATAAATGTCAATAAAAGCTGTGTTTGATGACCAAAAAATATTTTAGCATGATTACTTATAGATGAAATCTTTAAACAACTTTTGAATCAAATTGTACATGAATCTATTACAGAAATACTGAGTAGAAAAGAGAAAAATAATAAGTTTTACCCATAAAGTGGAATTTCTGGTGTCCAGTGTGATAAAACCCGTTCAACAGATTCTTTCATTTCTTTCTGCATGCCTAGATAAAAATATGTATCATGTGCCAACTTTAAAGCTAAGATGTCTGTTGGATGGTTGTCTAGTATATCTTCCCAAATCAAAGCAGCTTCATTGAGATGACTACAAATAAAAAATAAAATTTTAAAATCCCAAAAATAAGGCAAAAATGCAAAATTTTTGAAAACTAATTTTAATCATTATGATAAAGATTAAGAAAAGCAATTGTAAAAGAGAATTAGAAGTTATTCACAAAACATTTCACATATAACTGCTGATTATTTATTTTCTGGCAGATCATGAAATATATATAAATAGAATAAAAATTTTGTTACATATGCAAAAACTTAAAAAAAAAACTAATAAATATTCATTTCATTTTATCTTCTAAAATTATATTTAGCATAGTTTATTCCATTAACACAAAATATATTTATGAAAGAATACATGATTTTCAGAAAGGGTAACACATGCTATTATAATTTAATTGTAACAAAATCATTATATAGTGAACTCCAGATATAGTGCAAAAATATCCTTGGTTTCAACTCAAGCTCTAGTTCAGGCCTACAAACCCAAGGACTAGATCCGGTACACAAAAGTACACTCCTTGACATAGAAATTGTCCAAGACATAGATTTGCATCCAAAGTAGCATATGAGGGCAGGGCAGTGATATAAGTAAATGATTACGTTTCCAAGACAAACAGATGGTAGGTGATCACAGTATGAATCCCGAGTGGGTAAGACAAATGCATCAGGCACGTGGTACTTGTCTGCAACAAGTTAAGAAAGCAATGTGTCTTCAGCAACAAGCCCAGCTCTGCCTGGGTGTTGACAATGTTGCATCCATGTCTGGAGACATGGAGAGAGGGCAAATCCAGTCATCATGCATGAACACCATACTGCTCACACACAGGGTGTCCACATTTGAGGAGTCAGGGCATGTTTGCAAGACACCCAGACATTTTGTGGCTAGTCATATCACTGGATCTGTTGAGCATATTTGAGACATGATCAGTTGTTAACTGCAAGCTCACCCTCAACTGGTCCAAATTGCATCTGCATCAAAATTGCAAGAAATCTTTACACTTCTATGGCAAAACATGCCATTGAATGTATTGCAAACCATGGAGGTGTTACTACACATTGAGGAACATTTTCAATTGCTGAGCAATGCATTTTCAGCATCTCATGGAAACATTTATATTTGGTTGGGACAAAATAATGGCTTGTACAATAAATTCTTGGATCTTTGCATGTAGTTTATTCCACAATAATTGTTGAGGGTTTTTTATATTTTTCTGTTTATAAATTATTTACGAAGCTTAGAAAATTAAATGATTTACTTCATATTTTTAAACAATAATTAGTATATAAAACTCTAAGCATATATGAAAAAGAACAATATTTTATATTAATTTAATAAATTCCTGTATTTCAGTTTGTATATTAATCTTAATAAAATTAGAGTGCAAAAATGTAGAAATTGTGAATATCATCCCAAACTATGTTTAGTCAATTTTAAAATGACAGAAAATAATTAGGTGTCATCTGCACAATGCAACTAGTTCTTATACTAGGGTCTTTGCAATATTTTAGTTATGAAGGCCTGGGTAACTAATGTCCATGCACATAATGCATGCATTTAAAATAATAGAAAGAGAGAGAGAGTGTGTGAGAACTGCTTAGTTCCATTTAAAGTTAATTCTCATCAACCTCCATGTTTAAATTCTGTACCACTCTAGACATTCAATACATTTTTCTGTATGTAATATGTACTCTTGTACAGTGATACTTTATTTATAATAAGGAGTGGAAAAATTCAGAAAAAACTGATCATTTACGAATTTTATTTTATCAGAAGCCAGAAAAATGACATATACCAGTGTGTGTGGGGAGGAGAGGAGAGCTAATAACATGCAACAAAATTAATGACAGTGCATTCAATAGTGAAAGTTGATGTTCTTTCCCCAGAAAAAGTTTTATTTTTATTGTGATATTTCTGAGCTTTGATTCACTTATCATGACAAGTTGATTTTTCTGAAGTATGTCAAATTTTTCAACAATAGTTGTTCAAATTACAAGTTTTCAAAATGATGAGTTTTTCAAAAGTCAATTTCTAAGCAAAGTGTCTGAATGAAAAATTTTTAGAACACTGATATTTCGAATGATCAATTTTTCAAAAAAGAATCATCATCTATCTGTGACTCAACAAACAAAAATCACTAGTTGACAGAAGTCAGTAAAATGCAGGAGTTAAAAAGAGGGGTTTTTTTTTCTAGAAGTCAGTTTCTTCTGAACAAAACATTCAGAAATAAAAGGAAATCTACCTTTTTTCTTCTGAAAAATCTAATCACCATGTTTAGCAATCCCCTATTTAATTCAGTTTCAATAGACTAATTCTCTTTTTTCTATTTATCCTAGTGAATCAATTAAAAATCAAATCATCTCAGGGGAAAAAATATCATCATATATTCCTTAATATGGACTCATTAAAGTGGAGTTTGTTAATTTCAATACTTCTAAAAGAATAAGAACAACTAAGAATTAAATCTAGTCCTCCTAATGCAGAATGCAGATCTTAATAAAATGGGCTTCTTTTTTCCATTTTCTTTCAATCCCATTTCTGTCAATGAATAAGCAGGAAAATCATTTAAATAATTCTTGTTAAAATATTTCTAGCTCTTACTCTCCCCCCCAGGTTAAAATGGTTCCATAACCACTCAAATTACTCATTTAGCTTGTAAATAGTACCTAAGCATTTTTTTCATGTATTAAAAGGAAATCTTCATACTACAGATGAGTTTGTGCCCAAGCTCAGTATGTAGACTAATTTCCCTTAATGAGTCATTCGTAGTGTTTATAACGATGCTACTCAAGTATTTTTAGTTTCTACAAATTATTTTGGCTACTTTTGTTTCGAATAATATTAAGATTTTAACTTGGTCTTCAAAAATTATTGGGTTTTAAAATTTATGGTGGAGTATAATGCAAATAAATAATAGTTTAGTGGCATGCATTTCTGTATATACACTGAAGAGCCAAAACATTGTGACCACCTGCCTAACATGATGTTGGTTCTCCACGTGCGGCCCAAACAGCTCTTACCCAGGAAGGCATGGATGCTATAAGATTTCTAAAGGTGTCTTGTAGTATCTGAACCAACACATTACCAGCAGATCCCTTAACTCTTGTAAGTTACATAGTTGAGCCACCACAGATCAGATATGCTGTTCCAACACAAACCACAGATGCTCGATTGGATTGATGTCTGGGGAATTTGGAGGCCAGGGAAGTCTTCCTCATGTTCTGCGAACCATTCTCGAACAATCTGGGCAGTGTGACATGCATATTATCCTGCTGAAAGAAGGCACTACTAGAGAGATATACTGTTGCCATGAAAGGATGTACCTGGTCTGCAATGATGTTTAGGTAGGTGGTAGACATCATAGTTTCCTGCACATGAATGGACCCAGGGTTTCCCAGCAGAACATTGCCCAAAGCATTACACTTCTTCCACCGACTTGTTTTCATCCCCCGGTGTATCCTGGTGCCAACAATTCCCCAGGTAAACGACGCACATGTATCTGGCTGTCCACATGATGCAGCAGGAAATGAGATTCAATGGATCAGACAACCTTCTTCCAATCATTCAAAGTCCAGTTTTAATGCTCATGTGCCCATTGTAGGTGCTTTCAACGGTGAACTGAAATTAGCATGGGCACTGAGTGGCCAGCGGCTACGCAGTCCCATTTTCAGCAGGGTTCGATGTACTGTGTGTTGTGACACATTACTCCCATCACCAGCATTCAAATTACAGGCGAGTTGCACCACTATATCCCTTCTGTTGGCTCATACCATAAGGGATAGCCTTCACTCACCTCTAGCATTGATGAACTGTGGTTACGCACCTTGCCGGCAGTATGAAGGTGTGTTGAAACACCTTGCCGGCAGTTCGTGGTTTTTCCCTCCTCGGATCACTTTTTGAAGGTACTAACCACTGCTGATCATGATCACCCCACAAGCCTTGCTGTCTCGAAAATGCTCTGACCCAGTCATCTGGCCATTATTTGGCTTTTGCCAAACTTTTTTAAGTCCACTGCCTTCCCCATCTGAAGAACAAGAATAACACTGTTTAACAAAGCTCAGTATCAGGTGTTACTTATACCATTTTATGACCTTCACACGCACAATCATTTACCTGCAGTTGCTTTGATTTGCATAAAGACACGCTGGTCATAATGTTTTGGCTCTTCGGTGTGTATATGTCTTACAATGTGTCAGAGAATTTTTTTCCTTCTTTCCAGGAGGGCTCTGGCTTAATAATTATCAAAATGGCTTGGCCCTTGCTCAAAAATATAAGCCTGAATTTTATTGCGTACCAATCTTCTCTGATAATGAACAGAACTGGCCACGACTAGCACCTAAAGCACGAACCCATCTTCTGCTGGTGCTGTTTATTAGTATCTTTAAAAGAGATATTTTCTTCTAGAAGGGAATAGAAAAAAAAGCATGCTAAATCAAATGACCTATTGATTTGACACTTTGTGGACACATTTTATTCAATTTTTTAAATGCTGCTGAAGAGTGGTCAACTTCACGCAGTCTTGGATCATTTAAACCCACCATGCTGTTCAATTTGCTGCACTGGTGAGCCTTTGTTGAGGGAAAATCCACTATTGTGCAGTTAAAAATGGGGGAAATGGAATTTAAAAAAAAATTCTGCTTTATTGTGTTCTGGGCTAGAGAGATTATATGGTGTTGGCAATTTTGTCTTCTTGGAATGCATTCATTTGATTTCAGACTGATACAGGGTTAGTTGTTTTACCTCTGAGGAGCACCTTTTTTTGCACACAATGGGATTTATGGCCAGGTTACAAGGATTCTGAAGACTCAGGTTGGAAGGAGGGGACCCACTGAACAGCTGTTGGGAGACATATAGTAGCCTCCCATCAAGGCCATCCAGTGTGTTCTTTAATGTGCACAGGGTGGCATTGTTTATGGCTCTCCTGCATACAGGGCCATGGGCTTAAAGCCCATCTGATGGACTGTGGCCTTTCCAAGCCCAGTGGTGTCTCCTTACTGACTGAAGGCAGGGCGAAGATCTTTGTGGAGATAAATCTCGAATAAATCTCAAAGCTGGTTCAGCATCTGGGAACTGCAGATTATGAGTCTGGTATGCTACCACCTGAACCATAACTGATATCCCCCCACCCCACCCCCCCCAAAAAACTTTTTCTGCTTTATTAAAATACTTGTTTGGTAGAATAGGTATAATTCTTGGTTGTCTTACTTCTTGTAGTGCATTCTTTAATTTCCAATGAATTTTGTTTGTGAAAAATGGAATAAAAAAGAAACATGCTTTACAGAGAGCTGGATAAAAAAAAGGACATATAAATGACAGTATTTTCATCTTCTTGGAGTGCATTCCTCTGATCTTTGACTAATGTAATTGGAAGAAACATAATTTTAAAAATTTTGTTTTATTACAATATAGAATAAAGAGAATATATATAAATTTTGGCATTCTCCTGTAGTGCATTCCTTTGATTTCTGACAGATTTACTTTGAAGAAATGGAACTGAAAGAAAAAGAAAAAAAAAGAAAACGTTTTACTGAGATCTATAGTATGGACCAGCTATAATTTTTGGCTGTTTCATTTTTTTAGTGCAATTTTAATTTTTCTGACTTATTTGTTTGGAAAAAATTAAATTAAGGAACTCCACCTTATTGAGATCTGGATTAATGAGAATATATATTGTATGCTTTTTTTTGATGGGGGGGGGGGGGAGAAGTGGAATGATTTGATTTTGACTGATTTGTTGGAAGAAACAGAATAAGGAAAAACAAAATTTGGTTTATTGAAATGCATAGTAGAAAGGTTAGACAGTGCATCATTAAGTGTAGTGATGAGATATTCTGGAAAGAATTCCTTTTATTTCTGATCATTTCGTTCAGAAAGAATAAACTTCTAAAAATCATCCATTTTCTTTTAAACTTCTGTGTTACACTGATTCTGATAAGTGTTGATGTTATTTGTTCAGTAGCATATAAATGACTTCTTATTTTGAAAAATATGCTTTTTTGAAATATATGTTTTTGAAAAAAAAATTCTATTAAAAAAACTAGCATTTCAAAACTGATTTCTGAAAAATTAGTTTTTGAACAATTTACCTAACACTGATTTCACCAACCTTTTTAAAACAATAAATCCAATTGAGCACACAATCTCTTTTTTTTTTCTGGCATTTGCCATCAGAGGTCAGAAACGTATACTTGTAAACGTTCACTGACCTGACAAAACAATCCAATTGCTGATCTGTTGGAAGCAAGGTTCAAGCAAATTGCAAGTGATGTAGATATTATCGTTTCTGTTGTTGAATCAATGGCTACCAGTGCTAACAAAAATGAAAACATGGAGTCAAAACATAGTGTTAAAACTCCAAGACAAGTAACAGTGATACATGTGAAGCAACTAAAATAATGCCACAATTCACTTATACAGCAGCTTCTATATGAATTTGACAATTCTGTTATTCATCCTACTCTGTTGGTTGTCCTCAGAGCTTCATTCTTCAAGTGAAAATATTGTTTCACTGGCTGCTTCCCTCTGGATCTACTGGGTAAGCCATCCTCACCTTTATACAGTTGGTTTTGTTATATATATATATTATCCTTATTCATTTAGAAGCTCACAAGATACCATTAAGGTCAAAGGCACTTTATGCACAAGACTGTTAATTTACTTTAGAGGAAACTGCAGATGTCTGAAAATAAGGTCTGCCATTAAAATTATATTTTGTCAAACTCTGAATTACACAATAAAGCAGTCTAATGATTCTTAAAAATTTTCTTCCCATCTTGACATATTATAGCTTATATTTTAAGAGGATAGACTAAAGGAAAAAAATACACTCTTATCCATTTCCTTATCTCAAACAGATTTTAATATTGTTCGACAGTTACTGATTTTTTCGAAAGCTTCTATGTTACCAGGTAATCTCTGTCAAGTTTCAATGACTAAAATGACAAAATTTATGCATTGAATATTGCAGACTTTTTTTCTTCATCTGTCAAAAACACATTATTTGAGATATCAAAAAATCAGGGAAAATCAAATCATCAGAAGTATACATTATATATATAATAACTGCTTATCATTATATACACCCAATTCTGTTTTTACACAGTAGACAGGTTCCCGAAAAAACCTGTGCAAAACAAAACGTGTAAACAAAAATACAGTACATATGAAAAAATAGATTGGTTCCAGATGTGAAAACCCAGTACAAATAATAAGTTGTTTTCAAACAAATCATATAAAAACTTTAATTAAATCTTTATTTGATTTTTATTCATTTAAACACATTTTTTATTTTATAAGCTTATAAAGATAATTATATGTACATATATAAAGTAAATTATCCTTCATAAAGAAAATAATATGTCACTAATTCAAGAATACAAAAGTGCAAAAAATATGACTTACACATGCTTATTAACTAGATTTTATTCGTCGTCACTTTCTGACAATAAACACATTTGTTTGTGTAAGACTGGAATTAAATCACTTTCATTGCTTGAAACATTTTGGTTGTCATGTTCATACTCCAATGGTGAAATGCTCTCTGTGGCATGGGGAACCAAATTATCACTTGTTTCCAGTGATATTGAAGTTTGATTACTTTTGACAACAAACTCTGTAATCAATAGTTGAGATCCTGCTTTGACTAGATCTTTGTACAATTCTTGATAACGTGCCATACATGACTTCAGTTCATGTTTAAACTACTCAGTTTGTTCAACAATGGGATCATGTGTAAGAAAATGACTTTCCAATTTACTAGACATTTGAAGCCCTTCTTTAATTAAACCTGCAGTGAGTGGACCTCTTCATCACCATCACTTTTTTCTTTTTCATCAGGAGTCTCAAGGACAACTTCTATTATTTCATCTTTACTAAGAGCTTTGTCAATCAGCAATTCATAAATATCTGCAAATGATAAATCATCGAATCCTTCTCCACCAACTGAATATGCTAAAGTGATGATATTAGGATATTCAGTCATATTTGGGGGTGCAGGATCTTTGATTTTTACACATTCTTGCCAAATAGCTTTCCAGCATGCATTTAAAGTTGATGGTTTTAATTCTGAAAACGTCAATCCAGCATAATGAATATTGAGATAAACTCGACAGTTCAATATCCAGTAATAAATAGGCACTTTTGATGTCGATTTCAGTTTTAGAGGAAAAATTGTCTGAGCCGGGTGGGATATGAACTCCTGACCTCCTGATAACATGTCAGGTGCTCTGGACCACTGAGCTACTGGCCGCCGATCAAGATTTCCTCTAATTAACGCTATGAACATTCCCTTTTATATCACATGTAGGCGTTATTTTAGGCAATTTTTAGCCTTAGTGGCTTTTTTATTTGCCAATAGATGGAAAGCATGCTTTACAAGTATGCTAATGATAATGAATATTGAGATAAACTCAGATAAACTCGACAGTTCAATATCCAGTAATAAATAGACACTTTTGATGTCGATTTCAATTTTAGAGGAAAAATTGTCCGAGCTGGATGGGATATGAACCCATGACCTCCTGATAACATGTCAGGTGCGATATTGAACTGTCGAGTTTATCTGAGTTTATCTCAATATTCATTATCATTAGCATACTTGTAAGGCATGCTTTTCATCTATTGGCAAATAAAAAAGCTGCTAGGGCTAAAAATTGCCTAAAATAACGCCTACATGTGACATAAAAGGGAATGTTCATAGCGTTAATTAGAGGAAATCTTGATTGGCAGCCGGTAGCTCAGTGGTCCAGAGCATCTGACATGTTATCAGGAGGTCGTGGATTCATATCCCACCCGGCTCAGACAATTTTTCCTCTAAAATTGAAATCGACATCAAAAGTGCCTATTTATTACTCAATCCAGCATGTCTGATACAATATAAAACAGAAAATTTCTTCCACATATCAATAACTGTTAGTGTTTTATCCTTATCTAGTTTATCAAAAATGTACTGGAATGTTCATCTTATGTAGTAAGTTTTAAATGTGGCAATTATACCTGGTCTAGTGGTTGTATTAAGGATGTCGTATTAGGTGGCAGAAACAAAATTGCACATATGGGTGTCCCAAAACAGGATGGTCAGGTACATTGTCTATAATAAATAGAACTTTAAATTCGAGATTTTTTCCCTTCAAATAGCGTTTAACTTCTGGAACAAAACATTTATGGAACTATTCATTAAAAATTTCCTTTGCAGCCCACGCTTTTTTGTTTGCTATTCAATACACTGGCAATTTATTCAAATCCAACTGGCAAAAATTAACTAAGACCATGGCCTTTCATTGACCGTGGTCTTAGGGATTGATTGATGAGCAGCAGTTTTAACATACGATCTCCTGAAGTGTTGCTGCAAAATAGAAAGGTCACACGATCCTTAGCTGCTTTAAAGCCACCAAGTTTTTTTGTGATTTTGCTACGTAGGTTCTACTCTGCATTTTTTCCCCAAAAAGACCAGTTTCATCTGCATTCTAAACTTGATCAGGAGTGTATCCACTATCTTCAATGATTTGGGCCAATTTTGGACAAAATTCTTTAGCAACTGGCTCATATGCAGATGCAATTTCACCTTTTATCTTTACATTGTGAAACGCATGTCTTTGAAGAAATCCTGCAAGCCAACCTGTACTTGCAGAAAATTCATAATTTTGTTTAACTGAGCTAATATGGTTGGTTCCATTTCTTTTACCTGCTTATATATTCGTAATGCTATCTGTTTGATGGTATTTCTGTCTAGAGGTATTCTTTTTTGCGAGTTATCTTCTATCCACATTACTAGTGCCTTTTCCATCTTCACTTTTACAATATCTCTCATGTACGATGACAACTTAGCACTCCATTTTGTTCCAGAAAACACAAATTTTCTAATAGCATCTTCATTTTTCTTGATGGTTCTTATGGTAGCTTCGTTCAAACCAAAATTTATCTATGGATGTTGTTATCAAAAAGTTATCTATGGATGTCCAGTTGCAAGACAATCTTAGTATTCAAAGAGATAGCTTTTCTTTTCTGCTTTTGTATAGTTGAATTATCCAACATCATGGTAAGGCTTACGAAAAATATTTGAATGTAGTTAATAAATCAGATGATGAAAAATTGTAAATTACCTATCAGCAAAATTAATTAAATTTTTATTATGCACACAAAACTTCAAAAAACAAAAATTTTTTTCGATTTCTTCTATGAAACATCTAAACACTTCTAACTTTAAACATGAAATGAGAGACCAAGACTAACATAAGCATTGAAGATAAAATTGAGGGGAATTCCCAGAACTTAGTGTTGTCACTTTATTCTGAATGAAATAGGTTTTGTACAATTTTTCCTTAAAATAGAAAAAACTTGTTATGTAATGGTGTTAGTATAGTTTTTATTTTGGGGATTTTAGTGCACAAAATGTGTATCTATAGTACATTTTCAAAGTTAAAACTACTTCGAAAAATGTGGCCATAAAAATGGCATCTTTGTTATAAATGTAAATTCTAGGAATTTTTTCTTGAATGGGAATATTTGTTCAGAATTAAATTCAAATGGAGATTTTTAAAAAGGCACCATTTGAACTGTGTTAGATCAAAATAAATCGTGTAAAAAGAGAATTGGAATTTTTTTTTCTAAACCATGTTAAATGAAAATCATATAAAAAAAATCAGTGTAGAAATAGAATTGGGTGTATATATAATGTGTACTTCTGATGAATTTTTTAAATATATTGCTGCATTGGAAGTAGATAATTTGGTGAATTTTCATAATCACTAGTCATTCTTTAAAATAACAACACCAATCAGTGAATGCAATAAATATGTTAAGCATTTCAAACATTCCAGGTCAAACAAACCAGTGATTTTATAAAACCACCATCCATCTGTGATGAATGTAATTAATTCATGGCTAAATACTTTAGCATTACAATTTCACCCCAATGAGGATAGTGATGATGACTTTATCAATAAAGTGTCTGAAGCTGTTAAAAATCTCCAAAATCTGGAATCTCCCAAAAACACGAAGTTTGCAAATTTCAATGAACTGATGGAGGCAATCAAAGGTCTAAAAACCAAAGAGGTGGCAGGCTTCAATGGTATCTACAACACAGTGCTGAAAAACCTGCCAAAGGAACCTTATGTCAGATTGCTTGAAATTATAAATAAGATTATGAGAATTTTCATTTTCCTATTACATGGGAAAAGGCAGTTATTGTTATGCTGTATAAGTTAGGTCAAGAACCACTATTCTTGCATACCTATAGGACTATCAGCCTGTTGTCCTGCATGAAAAACTGTTTGAGAAAATAATTCTTAATAAAATTGACAAGGTCTTGAAGCATCAAAAACATTCTGCCACCAGAGCAATCTGGTTTCAGATGTATATTAAAAGCAAATTCACAGAACAGTCACTAAAAAATTCTTATTAAATACACTTAAATATATACAAATTACACTTACTTATATTTGTTTAAGGCAAATAACAAGAAGCATATTTGTCTTGAGCATGAAACTGATATCACATGTTCAATTGCGGCAATGTGAGCAAAGGTTTATTGGCAGAATTTTTTAAGATGTTGCTGATCAAAATAGTTACTGGGAAATTCTTTTAGAAATATCTTCCAGACTGAAAATAAATTTTGTATTTCACTGCTATAGCATAGTCAACATTTGAAATAGTTGATTTTTTTTTAGTGTGTATGTGTCATAGTTCAAAATTAAAATTAGCTGTAGAAATGAAGGCAGCATCTTGAAAATTTGTTGTGGACTTGTTATTGATAACTGTAGTGCTAATGCGTTGGGTTGTTTTACCACGGAGCGACACTTTTCTTGCACACCATGGGCTAAATGGCCAGGTCACATGGACCCCAAAGGCTCAGAGAAGGTTGGGGGAGGGGACCCACTGAAACAGCTGTTGGGAGACAGATGGTAGCCTCCCGTCAAGGCCATCCAGTGTATTCTTTAATGTGCACAGGGTATGGCTCTCCCACACACGGGGCCACGGCTTAACGTCCCATCCGACGGACGACGGCCTTTCCAAGCCCATCGGTGTCCCCTACTGACTGTGGGCAGGGCGGGGAATTTTGCGGAGATAAATCTCAACGCTGACCCAGCTGGGACTTGAACCTGGGAACTACAGATTATGAGCCTGGCGCACTAGACTGAGCCACCCCCGCCCTGTAGTGCTAATGCAGTAGCTGAAATATTATGTTTCATATCATCCTTGTGTTCTGTTCCTTCCTGCAAAGTTCTAGAAGTCATACAAATATAGCCATATGGTAAGTATCTACTTAGAGATCTTTTAGTTTGGTATTTTAAAGGAATTAATTAATATTCCTTCTGTTCTGCCTTTGTCCATGCTTGTCTTTTGCAATTGAATGTCCTATGTTTAACCCTTAATACCCCAGGTAAGGCATGGATGTGTGTGTTGTTTTTCTGCTGAGGTCCTGCCATCCTCTCAGATCTTCTACTGTGGCATATAAACTGACAGGTTCCTGTCAGACCTCTGTGGCAAGCAGCTGCTTGAGGGGGTATTTTTATTTTTTATTATCAGGTTTATAGAACAGAATTCACTCTGGCAGCCAAGCGAATTTTAAAGTGCTTCCAGCAGAAAAAAAAGAACAACTCAAAATCTTATATTGAAATAATTAATATACAGAAATAGGTCATATCACATACCAAAATAAAAAGCATTTAGTTGTAAATTTTTAGAAGATATCTGGAAGAAGAAAAAAAAACAGCAAGCATATAATTTTAACAGTGCTGTTTAAAACCATATAATAAAAAAATAATAATTTGAACCTCATTTAGAATAACTAAATGAACAGAATATGACATGTTATATTTTAAAAGGAAGGTAATTTAATTCCACATAATAATATATACATGAATTTATCCAAAACAGGAAAAATATATAGTTCCATATTTTTTCTTGTACAGTACTGCTGAAACCTTCGTTAGGGTCACTATATTGTGTACTTTCACTGGAAATATTGACGTTTACTACTAATCCATTATGGGTTATTTTGAGGGAATTTCAAAAGAACAAGTTTAAATAGGAAGAGGTTAAAGAACACTCTCCACGAAACTTTAATTTTGGAACAAGAAAGAAAGAAACAACCAAAAGGTCTGTTGCAAAATAAGGCAGGCACAGCAATGTTATGCTTTTTTTCATCACTTTTTGTAACTTTATTAGATATCTAATTAGTTCTTAAATTTTCAGAACTAAAAAAAAGTGTAAAATGGCTGATTTCTATATTATAATATTAAGCATTTAAAACATATTACCTTGGGAACTGTAGTTCTCAACAGATATAGCACTGCATTTAGCTTTGGGAACTAAGTGTCTTAAAGGTTAAAGAAGACTTGACAAGTAATTTAGAGTAGATTTTTATAATACTTTTAAGAGTATGGTTTGAAGCTGAAAGGAAGGTATGTAGTAGAACTATTATATTTATACTCTTCTGTGTGGGACAGGGGTGGCTGTCAGTAGGGCGCCAGGCTTGTAATCTGTAGTTCCCAGGTTCGAGTCCCAGCTGGGTCAGCATTGAGATTTATCTACGCAAAATTACTCGCCCTGCCCACGGTCAGTAGAGGACACCGGTGGGCTTGGAAAGGCCGCCGTCCGACGGATGGGACGTTAAGCCATTGCTCCGTGTGCAGGAGAGCCATACCCTGTGCATGTTAAAGAACACACTGAATGGCCTTGACGGGAGGCTACCATCTGTCTCCCAACAGCTGTTCCAGTGGGTCCCCTCCCCCAACTCTCTCTGAGCCTTTGGGGTTCATGTGACCTGGCCATTTAGCCCATGGTGTGCAAAAAAGTGCCACTCAGAGGTAAAACAACCCAACTCTTCTTTGTTGATAACAGAAACACATTTGTAGAATTTATTTGTTGCATATTCATGGGATTTTTTTTATGGTATTAGTTAGATATTCAGCATCTTTTCCTAAGGAGTATGTTATTTTGGTTTTTATTTAGAAAGCAATTATTATTGCTAGATCTATATACATATAAATGCATACTATTCTTTGTTGGTAACAGTACAGTCGCTCAAAATAGTATCCGAACAGTACGGTTGATTACAAAATTCAGAAAAAATATCTGGCAACGATTTATTTAGAAGTTAGTGATCTGGCAACCTTTGTGTCACGTGACACGAAGGTTGCCATATCACTAATTTGTAAAAAAATCGTTGCCAGATATTTTTTTCTGAATTTTGTAATCAACCGTAGTGTTCGGATACTTTTTTGAGCGACAGTACATTTGTTGCATATTTATGGAATTTTTTTTCATTAGAATAATTAGATACCCAGCATCTTTCCAAAGGAGTATACTGTTTTGATTTATTTAAAAATTATTATTGCAGGATCTATATGCATAGAAGAATAAAGTATTTAAACTTCAGATTACTTATTATTTGGGATGAGATAAATTATATAGTATCAAATTACTGATAAAAGTAAGTTTTCTAGACTGTGACGATAAGTTCATTATTACAACTTTGAATCAATATATACAGAAGAGGAAATTTTTACTATTGTTGTCAGAAGTTAAATTTATAATGGGATAAATACTATTTAATTCTGATACAAATTCTAATAATGATATTTTGGAGTATTCCTAAATAATGAATATGCCATCTATATATATTTTTTTCCAAATTAATGGTTTTAATATTGATTTTTATTGATTTTTCTACTTTAAAAAGAGAAAAAAGAAAATCCTAAGAAATATAGAAGAAAAAGTGCTGGGAAAAAAAAAGATTAAATCAATAAATAATATTCACAGAGTTACCTGTTGATTTTGACCATCAATAAATGTTTTTGTAGAAAAAAGTAGTGCAAAAATCACGGGAAGAGTGATAAGTCATATTAGTGGAGAAAGGACAGAGCCAATGTTAGTTTAGTGGTCTTTTTATATTACATATATTATACATATTTGAATATAATACTTTAAAAGTCAAAAAATTTTGCTGTTTTCCAAATCTAGTACCTCTAATGGTGGAAATTTAAATTAATCGGAGATCTGAAAATTGTGAATAGTAATATTTAACTAGTACTTATACAATTAGAATTTTGCATCTCTTAAAACAGAAGATTTGTTTTCCCCATTCCTGGGTGTCACTTTGTCAAAGTAAACACCTTCACCATCATATTTTCCCACCACAATTTTAAACTTTTAGAATGAATATGCTTACAATATTCATTTGAAATTTTGTCATTTTCAAATTTGCTACTCAATATTCCAGTAGTGGTGGAAATTTGCCCTAATGGAAAAGTCAAAAAATGTGAATCTTAATCTCTTTAGTGCCTTTTAAACTAAAAGTAATCTTTTAAAACAAAAAAAAGTCTACATATTTACTGACATTAAAGTAAAAAAAAAGAATAATTCACACTTTCAAAACTGTTTTGATACTAGAATGACCTACTGAGTTATCACTCTTAAATTGAAATGAAAACTTTGGAACATCATGAAACAATGACTCATGAACATGGCAACCATTACTTACTGAAATGTCTTTCTGCCATCCTTCAAAAGGATTAAAGAAATCACTTCACATAAAGAAATATATTTCTGCCATCTTTAAGGATTCAGGAAATCACATCATATAAAGAAATGGATGTGCCAGGTATTAAGTTATATAGATCTTACATTCAATCTTATAAACATACAGTATACCTCAATTTCAAAAATGTAAACAACTACTTGTCTGTTTTTAATAATATTTCCTTTTGCTTTAAATTAATTCCATCTGAAAGAATATTTCCATCTATCATTGGTTATTTCCACTACAAGAACAATGACGAATAAGACAAATTACTGAAGATTAAGAAGAAGAATTATACATTGCATTTACTCATATATTACCCCTTACACTGCCACAACCTATAAAATCAGGTTCATGAAGCTTGGATATATGTATATGGCCATGAACCATAAAATCAGTCTTTAATACCATAAAAAAATTAAAAAATATTAAAGTTTCAACTAACTTTTTTATTTATATATACAGGGTGATTCAAAATTTATCGTTCAAATTTCGTGGGGAGGTAGGGAATACGTCAGGAAACCGATTTCACATAGGAAAGTATGTCTGCAAATGTACGCATGTGTATGTAGAGGGCGCTGTGTGTACCCAACCAGTGTACAGCTCGCCCGACCACTCCTGCTGTCATCAGCAATCGCTTGGCCACCCAGGTCACCTGATTTATCGCCCATGGATTTCTTTTTGTGGGGGGCCATGAAATACCATGTGTACGAGACCCCTGTCGACAGTGAAATGGACCTTGTTGCACGAATAGTGGCCGCCGCAGGCATTGTCCGTGATATGCCAGGCGTTTTTGAAAATGTTCGGCGGTCAATGCAACGACGCTGTGAATCCTGTGGCCGTGTAAATGGTTGCAATTTTGAGCACCTACTGTGAACCTGTACTTTACCTTGTTGGAATAAAAGTCACATTAGTTACCACTTAACTGTACTGTTTCCTTGTGTTCACTTTACTTGTCCATTTTGTTCATGTAGATGACGTTTGCGGACATACTTTCCTATGTGAAATCGGTTTCCTGACGTATTCCCTATCTCCTCATGAAATTTGAACGATAAGTTTTGAATCACCCTGTATATGTAAAAATAGACATTTCAGAGCTCCTAAAAATGCTATATTTTTCCATTTACACCTCAACTTGATTTTTCCAAAAATAAAAAGCCCTTTCTCTTGTTTAAAACTGCTATTAGCCAGCCCACATGACGTCTTTACCATAGCTGCTGTTCTATCTTTGGAACAGTCCTCCACTAGCTGGCTGAGAGCTACAGCAAGTTAATTGAGCTATTTTGTAAACATCCCACCATCTGTTTCTCAATAAATTGAAGTCAGATGCCAAGGGAACATTTTTTTTAATAGGGGTTTTGAGTGATTTGCACAAAAATACAGCCATATATGTGTTTGCATCATTTTAGTATATTTTGAGATTAAAACTATTTTAGCATTTCAAAATTATTTTTATCTATTATCAGATATTTTTTATGAATGGTATATCAGAGAATTATTTGATCATGTGATCAGCAACATCATAGGAGCTTCATGTCAATCCGTAAACATCTGGTTTTGATTTCAAACTTAGTGGGCATATTAGGCTGTACAGATTAGATATTTCAGAAAGTACCAAAACGTTTTTGCATTTTCTTTTGCTGATGAAATACAGTTTAAAAAATAGTGATGTCAAACACTTTATCATATATGGACATTAATCATATTAGTTGAACAGAAAAATAGTGAGCTTTTTTTTAATTGAAGAGATTTCTTTTCACATATTTAATCAATGTTAAGGAAGATATCACTCTGAAGTTAACATCGAGCAATTTTAGAGGAAAAATTATCTTGAGCCGGGTGGGATATGAAACCACGACCTCCTGATAACATGTCAAGTGCTCTGGACCACTGAGCTACAGGCCACCAATCAAGACCTCTTCTAATTGATGCTATAAACTTTCTACCAGCAGTACACAATTCTCCATGTCTCATGGAAGCATTTGTCCCAACTGCTTTCAGCCTCAAGAAACAATGACAATCAGGTCATGGAGATGGTAAGTACATTCTGAGTATACACTTGTTTAAATTGAAGAGGTATTTTTTTTTATGTATTTAATGAATGTTAAGGAAGATATCACTCTGAAGTTAACGTCAAGCAATTTTAGAGGAAAAATCTTGAGTCGGGTGGGATACGAACCCATGAACTCCTGATAACATGTCAAGTGCTCTGGACCACCGAGCTACTGACCACCAATCAAGATCTCCTCTAATTGAGGCTAAGAATTTTCTACCAGCAGTACACAATTCTCCGTGTCTCATGCAAGTATTTGTCCCAGCTGCTTTCAGCCTCAAGAAACAATGACAATCATGTCATGGAGATGATAAGTAAATTCTGAGTGTACAATTGTTTAAATTGAAGAATTTTTGTGACATATTTAATGGATGTTAAGAAAGATATCATTCTGAAGTTATCATCAATAAATTTTAGAGGAAAAATCATATTGAGCCAGATGGGATATGAATCCACGACCTCCTGATAACATGTCAGGTGCTCTGGACCACTGAGTTACTGGCCACTGATCAAGATCTCTTCTAATTGATGCTATGAACTTTCTACCAGCAGTACACAATTCTCCGTGTCTCATGGAAGTATCTGTCCCAGCTGCTTTCAGCCTCAAAAAACAATGACAGTCATGTCATGAAGATGGTAAGTACATTCTGAGGGTACAATTGTTTAAATTGAAGAGGTTTTTCGACGTATTTAATGAATGTTAAGGAAGATATCACTCTGAAGTTAAACGTCGATCAATTTTAGAGGAAAAATTGTCTTGAGTCAGGTGAGATACGAATCCACGACCTCCTGATAACATGTCAGGTGCTCTGAACCACTGAACTACCGGCTGCTGATCAAGATCTCCTCTAATTAATGCTATGAACTTTCTATCAGCAGTACACAATTCCTCGTGTCTCATGGAAGTATTTGTCCCAGCTGTTTTCTGCTTTAAGAAACAATGACAATCATGAAGATGGTAAGTACATTCTGAGTGTTCAATTGTTTAAATTGAAGAGTTTTTTTGACATATTTAATGAATGTTAAGGAAGATATCGCTCTAAAGTTAATGTCGAGCAATTTTAAAGGAAAAATTGTCTTGAGCCAGGTGAGATAAAATTCCACGACCTCCTGATAACATGTCAGGTGCTCTGGACCACTGAGCTACCGGTCGTCAATCAAAATCTCTTCTAATTGATGCTATTAACTTTCTACCAGCAGTACACTATCATTCATCAATTAGAAGAGATCTTGATCGGTGGCCAGTAGCTCAGTGGTCCAGAGCACCTGACACATTATCAGGAGGTTGTGGGTTCATATCCCACCTGGCTCAAGACAATATTTCCTGTAAAATTGATCGACATTAACTTCAGAGTTATATCTTCCTCAACATAGTGAGCTTTTTTTTATAAACTACAATATTTTATTGATTCTGAATGGGTATATCAATTTTAACTATTTCTAGAATTATTTATATTGCTTCTCAAATATATACTGAAATTATAAAGAGTAATTATCTGACACTTGGCCCAAAATTAAATCATTAGGCATACAATAAAACCAAGACCTAAAATGGTAGTTACTTTTGGAGACATCTGATTCGTAGGACACTATATATTTATTAAAAGCTCTATATCACTGTATAAGGTTAAAACACAGCAAAACACAACAGCCAGGCCAAACAGATATGAAAACACCTAAGAACCATTTTTCAAGTAACCATTTTGTGATAACAGAAGTGCCTATGTGGTTTACTGACTACAAATGCATTTAGGATAGAATATTGTCATAGATGCTCAACAGAAAAATTTTTTTTACAGATTACTAGAGTTTGTATGGGTTACAATTTAACATAAAAAATTAGGTATTTATCATATAATTTATACGGTCATGGTTTTATATTAGTCAATTCTATTATTGTTGAAGTATGGTACTATAAAATGTCATGACAAACAACTATAGGAGGTAATATTGCCATACAAGGCAAAATTGTGCTATGAGTACAAACAATTCAGAATCCAGTAACCTAATTCATGCTGAAAGTTCACAAAGATGTCTCAATTTATGCTCAATTTGAAGAACTTGGTCACCTATACCTGATCAATTACTTTACCTTACCAAAGTTCTTTCACATACCTTGTTAGTTATACAGTACTAACACGTAGGTGTATGTATCAATATCAGGTAATGCACTATAAAGGAATATATTCAAATTTTAAACGTTTTAGGGTACTGCTTTTAATGTTTTAATTTTCTAAGTTGACTTTAACAATCCAAGATGATCTTATCAATGGCACAAATTAAAAAAACAATAAAGCATTACCGTTCTCTTCAGATGCTGTGGTTCCATTGTGGATCAATGAGTTTCATGACCTGGAAGTTTGGTCACATTTTCAAGGCATTCCTACATGCATTTGTAGTCAGTAAGCCACATAGGCACTTCTGTTATCACAAAATGGCTACTTGAAAAATGGTTCTTTTGGTGTTATCACATCTGTTTGGCCTGGTTGTTGTGTTCTGCTGCATTTTTTAACCTTATACAGTGATACAGAGCTTTCAATAAATATATAGTATATACACTGTGAAAATATAATTGTAGTAAGACACTATAACAAAAAATTTAATTTTTTAATGGTAGAACGTTTTAGTACTATTTTTAATTAAACTGAAGTAATTTCATAACTAGCATTCAGAATTTGTAATTTCTAAGTCTTTGCTGTTTTTGTAAAGTTCAACTTTTCTGTAGTAGTCAGCATATAATGTAAATTGATCTTGAATGGTCTCAAATTTAAGAGGTTAAAATAAATTATATTTTCTTTGAAATAGTTTTATTTAATTTCTTTACAGCTCTTTATCCCTTTTTTAGTTATTTATTTTTCCATATTCATTTAAAAAGTCTTGTTTTAAAACAAAATATATTTTTGTAACTGCTACCTTAACCTTAGAGTTTGCTGATTGGAAAAAAATCAGCATTATGAGTTGTTTGCATAAACATTTTTGAAAAACAATTTTGGAAAAATTAAATAAATGAAAGATTTAAGTAATGAGAGAAATATCACGAATTATATATATATATATCAAGGGAGTGAAATACTTCAGAAAATATGACAAAATTAATATTTTAAAATTTTTTACTGAATTTAAAATGCAAAAAATACAGTAAAATCTTGCAATTTTCTTTTTAAAAAATGCTTATAAATTTTACTTACGTGTCTTTTTTTAATTTTTGTCATTTTCTTAATCCTAATTAAATGTTTTTTTTCTTTCAGTATATAACATGACCTATTTCTGTTCATTCGTTATTTTTTTTTTACAAAATTCTAAAATTGACTTGTTTATTTGACTGGTTGCAACTGGTGAAAAGCCTGGAACTTCCTCAAAGTACAGTACTGTGAAAAAAATTTGACAAAAAGAGTAATTTTCTTCATTTAAGAAAAATTTCTTTTCCTCTCACACATAAACAAATAGCCTTTCTATTGATATGCATTATACTCATTTTTGTCTATTGCTTTTTTTTTTAATAAATTTTTATTTGCATTGCCTGACAGGCTCCTGTCAGACCTCTGTGGCAAGCAGCTGCTTGAGGGGGTATTTATTTATTTATTATTTATTTATTTAGAAAAGCCCAATTAAAACAACACTGGTCATCTTTTTTGTTAAATATTTTATTTTCAGAAAATCAAGAATTAAATGCTGATTAATTTGTCATACAACATGCTATAAATTCCTTTCAGTAGTTATTTGACAATAAAATTCTAAAGTGCACTTTTTTTTGCCTGAACACAGTTGAAAATAAGCTTGACCACAGGGTACAATTTGGTTTTTCAGGCCTGGCATGATAAGGGTCATTAACAATTTCCCCAAATATTATCCTCTGAAATTACGCTGCAAGTAATACATGGAGTATTGGCATTAGGATTTAAAATATCTGTCACTACTACAATTAGTGCCTAATGTTTTTAATGGGTATGAATATTTATCTGAAATCTATGGAAACACTAAAAACCTTCTGAAATATTTTCATAACATGTTTTTCAGCTATCAAAATTGATTTTGCATTTTTTTATAACCTTCAACAATTGTGGTATATGCCATCATAGTGCATTTATCACATTTTATGGGTGAACTTCATAAAAGGAACTTATTTAAAACAGACTTTACTTTTAACCTCATGTTTTAACCCTTCCAGTGTCCATGTCATCTGTATACGTTCGGAGAATCTGAATTGAGAGGCCAAGGACATATGGATCCGTTTTTAGTACAATAAAAACAATGTCGGGTTTTTTTTTTTAAATAAAAAGTGCTGTTGTAATTTATATACAGGGTGATTCAGAATTCATCATCAATATTTGGTGGGGAGGTAGGTAATAAGAAACGAAGGAGATTTCACATAGGAAAGCATGGGCGCATATGCCATGTAGTAGGGCAAAATGACCCCAGTTCAATGATGGAAAGAACACATAAGAAGGAAGTGGTAAGGAAAAAACATTTATTATCTTACATGTAACATTTCTTTGCATTGGTTGTACAGACTTACAAGAGGTGCTCGAACTGCCGACCATGTGCTAGAATGCATGACTCACAACGGCGTTGCATGGACAGCCGGACCCTGTGGAAGATGCCTGGCATTTCCCGGATGTTTGAGGCAGCAACTGATATGCGTGCTACAAGATCCATAGCACTATCAACAGGGGTCTCGTACACCATGTTTTTCATAGCACCCCATACAAAGAAATCGATTGGAGATAAATCCGGTGAACGTGGTGGCCAAGAAACCGGTCCACCGCGGCCAATCCATTGACCACCAAACTGTCTGCGTAGGTAAGCACGCACAGCATTTGCGAAATGTGCAGGAGCGCCGTCATGCTGGAACCACATTCGCTGGAGACTACCATCAGGAACCTCGTTCAGAAGATCCGGTAACACAGTCTGAAGAAATGTTAGGTACTTGGCACCGTCCAAACAGGATGGTAGTAAATACGGGCCCAACAAACAGTCACCGACAATCCCAGTCCACACATTGACAGCAAAACGTTGTTGCGCAGCTCCAGGTCTTGTACCGTGTGGGTTCTGATGAGCCCACACATGCCAATTGTGTGTGTTGAAGACACCCTCTCAAGTGAACAACGCCTCATCAGTGAAAAGAACATACGTTGGGAAATTGGGATCAACGGCTGTTCTCTGCATGAACCACTGACAAAAAATAACACGCTTGGGATGGTCGTCTGCTGCCAATAATTGCACTCTTTGCAGATGAAACGGATGTAACCCTTCATCGTGTAATATCCACCACGCTGTTGCTTGCGAAATTCCAAACTGCCTAGCCATACCTCGTGTGCTAGCACCAGGTTGTTCCTCGATTTCCTGTAGGACAGCTTCCTGTACTGCTACTGTCCGTGCCGATCTGCGCCTCCCTCGATTAACATTACTAGCAGCAAACGATCCTGTTTCACGCAGTTGGCGATGAATACGTGAAAACATTTGATGCTGTGGCACACGGCGGTTTGGGAAGCGCGCTGCATACAATTGCCTGGCTCGAAGACATCTTTCTCCTGCCGCACCGTAAGTTACATGCATATCTGCACATTCATTCCACGTATACCAGTTCATGTTACTTCTGCAAATTCACCTTGTCGAATGACAACTGACTGCACGCGTCAAACAGCTGTGCTTCTGTATGAGAGGTGTGTACACACAGCGCCCTCTACACCACCATGCGTTCGTCTGCCCCCATACTTTCCTATGTGAAATCTCTTTCTTTTCATATTCCCTTCCTCCCCACTAAATATTGATGATGAATTCTGAATCACCCTGTATATATATATCTTATAAAAATATATAATTAAGGCTCCAAAAATAATATAATTTTTTAATTTGATGCATATTTTATTAAACTACAATGTAAAAATTTTATAAAGCCATCTGATTGCCATTTCTTAGAAGCACTAAATGATATTGCCGATTTGCTTGTTAACATTCTTATTTGCTGAAACAACCTTCCGATTTAAGCTCACAAATTTGATTTGAACTATTGTAAAAAAAAGTTTTCCTTCAATTTTCGAAAATTTGAAATTAATGAAAAAAACTGATATTTTTAAAATAGTAGATTTTGGAAGTAATTACAAAGTATGCACCTCCATTTTTTTTTTTTTTTTGTTTCACACCCCTTTTCTGTCATAAACCTATTTCAGTATTCCCAAAATTATTTTTATCATTCTTCCCAGCATTCTATGCATCTTTCCTGCTCTTAAAATCGAAACTGGAAGTAAAAACATCCTTCTTAGAAATTCTGGATACAGCTGCATTTAATTACGCTATGGCTCACTGAGATAGATATCACTCATAGCAGATGTTTGATATGTGCTATCTCCATTCTGTGTGCTACAAGTGGCTCTTATATTGTTTAGTTTTGGTCCAGCATATTGGATACCCTTAGTAAAGTTAGTATTTACTTTTTTTATATTTGAACCTTAGTTTTCATTTCAGTAGATTTATCTACGTAAATTTGTGATCTTTTGGCCAATCGATAAGTATTGATTTTTCATAGTTATGCTACATCTTGTTGCTGTGGATATTTTAACATCAAATTACTTTTCCAGTAAAACTTTGATCTGGTATCATTTTCTGAAAATAAATGAGGTCTTGAATATGGACTTAACTTAAAGAGTGGTAATTTATTTGGTATATACCTAATAGGTTGAGTTTATTAATTATCTATACAATTGCATACTTGCAAGACATGCATTCCATCTAAATAAAGACATTAAAAAGCCACTTGAGGCGTGATTTCCTGAACACTCCCTACATATTATGGAAAGGTAGGTGGAGAATGTTCATATCATCAATTAGAGGAGATCTTGATCAGCAGCGGGTAGCTCAGTGGTCCAGAGCACCTGACGTTATCAGGAGGTCGTGGGTTCATATCCCACCAGGCTCAAGACAATTTTTCCTCTAAAAATTTGAATCAACTTAAAGAGTGGTAATTTATTTGGTATATACCAAATAGGTTGAGTTTATTAATTATCTATATAAGGTACAAAAATATTATTGTTATTAAACAAAATTATTTATTACTCAACATAATATTTAAAACATTTATTAATTATTCGCAAATACTTTTATTAGCTTTTGCATATTTTTCAAATTAAGTTACTGATTTTAATTTCGATACAAATTTAGGTTTCGAAGCTTTCATTTCAACAAAGAAACTCCCATTCTACTCATGCTTAATTAGAACGACTTCAATATCCATGGATACTCGCACTCTTGACCCAGCAAACTGAACAATGAGTTTATCATGCGAAATCAGGAAGAAATTAGTTTGATGCATTGATTATTTCAAATTTAAATGGTGACAACAGTTATTTTGAATAACTTGACTGTTAATATTTATCACGTGAAATCAGATATTGGTTTAGTTTGATGCATTTCTTTTTTCAAATTTATTAGTGGCAATAGTTATTTTGAATATATTTCAAGCATTAATGTTAAGTCTATGGAGATTTTGAGAAATTCAAACCCACCCACCCCAATTTTGGTTGACCCCAGCGTGTTCACACATAGCTTATATTCTTCCCCTGGGTGAGGGTAATGTTCATGCAATGTTTAGGGTCTCTAGCTCTTCTGGGGGCTGAGTGCATAAGTGGACAGACACACAAACAAACAAACTTTCTTCTTTATATATGTCCTAGTATGGGAAGAATAGAGCAGCAGCTATGTTCTTCCAGTTTATACAATAAACTCACACAATCATGCAATGTGCTTATACACAGAAAAATGCATGTGATACTTGTTTTGCCAACCACAGCAAAATTCTGTTGTATGTGATTTAGACAGTTCATATTTGTTGCAGAGCTCAAAACTTTTTCATTAGTATTACATATGCAGCATAGAAAAAATATTACTAACTGAGAAAAAAATATTAACCTCAGTTATTTATTAACTCTCATTTCCCCTCAACAAAAGGCCTCCTTTTACATATATAGTTTTGGTTACTAACTCTACATCCATACAATTAAAATGGTGAAACAGATGTCATAAATTTCATAGCATTCCATACAATATTGACATTTAGTTAATATAATGGAAAAATGTAATAATAACTATATAAAAAAGAGGTATATTTTGAAACCTTGGAACAGCAACCTATTTTCCTCTTTCATTTTATTTACCAGAAAGGTGAAACACAATGAAGGTAAACATCTGTGAAACATACATGCTACACATAGTTACTACATACAGTATGTGTAGTATTTTACACTACACATACTGTGTTAGTGTAAAAATAAGTAAGGGCATTAAAGCCTGACACGCCATCAGGCTTTAATGCCCTGACTTATTTTTATTACATTATTTAGAATTATCTTCCTTTTGCCTGATAGCATGATCTAGTGCTATATGAACTTATGATCTACTGGTTAATTCTTTGTTGAGTTTCTTTTTACTGCACAAATCAACCCAACAGAGAACACATTTGCAATTGCATATTAGTTTATTAATCAATGTCCTGTGAAAGCTTTTACTCAATAAAACTAGAATCTCCCCTCATCTACTCAGAAGTCATCTTTACTCACTATAATAGAAAAAAAAATACACATGATAGATAATTGAACATTCAATCATGAATTAAACAAGGGTAAATTTCCTCAGCTCTCTTGTATTTACACTAATTCAAATTTTCCGATACAAAGGACAGTTGCAGCGAATTTTTCATACTTGTTCCATGTATGACTGAACATCAGCATTTATCTGTCATTTACATTTCTCTATTCTATTTACTGAGTTTTATTTCCAGACAAATTTTAGTGCCCTGTGGTTCCCCAAATACTTAACTCAGAGATCCCACATGCCTGTTCATTCTGTGTGACAGAGTTTACTGTATAAAAATTCAAGTCCCTACCTGTGATGGGATAGGGTCTAGAACCCATCCATAATGGCTTTGTGCAGACCTCTTGGTTCACAAAATGGCTTTGCAACTGTCAAAGATTTGAATTATGATGGCTTTCTCAGCTATAAATTGCAAACATAAAAGTTTCCAATGGAAAAATCTTCCAGAGAAATTCATTTACATTCTGCCAAACATTTGGTGGGCTGTGTGCTAGTTCTAAAATTTAACACTTAAATAGTTAATAAAATTGGTCAACTACATAAGACTTTGCATGATTATATAATATGTTCTACAGTACAAGAACCATTTAAACTGATTAATGACTTTCACAAACAGTTTAATTTAGTAGATATCTAAATAGTTTTAAAAATATAGACCATTTATACATACCCAGATGCAAATGTACAGATAGCATCTACGTGTTTCTGTTCCCTAAATGTTAATTGCTCAGTTTGCTTTTCTGCTATAGATTTCAACATTTTCATATCTTTTTCAAATTCTTTATCTAACAAAACACTGCGACCAGTTCCAACAGCATCCAAACCAAATGTTAAGACTTTTCCCATCACTGGAAAATATTTTAAATATTCCATTAATAAACTGCATTAGCATCTGAAAATGCAGAGTTACAAATATACAAAACAATTGGTTATACAATTAAATCACATTAATATATTAATTTGTCCTTTAATCCATTCACTTCCACAAAACATATACCTCAATATGTATATCTATATTTAAAATGTCAGACAATCCACATATGAATACCATCACTGGCATAGCTTTCTGACTAGCTGCTTGGGGTGACTCAGTTGATAGTGTGCCAGGCTCAAAATCTATAGTTCCCAGATTTGAGTCCTACCTGGGCCAGTGTTGCGATTTATCTCTGCAAAACTTCCTGCCCAGTCAGTAGGGATACTGATGGGTTTGAAAAGGCCAATGTCCATCAGATGGGATGTAAAATCATGGCCCCATGCAGAGAGCCATACCCTGTATACATTAAAGAACATGCTGGATGGCCTTGACAAGAGGCTACCATCTTTCCTAACAGATGTTCATCAGGTCCCCTCCCCCAATCTTCTCTGAACCTTAGTAACTTAGCCATTTAGCACATTGTGCGCAAAAAAAAGTACCACTCAGAGGTAAAACAACCCAACCCAGTTACTTACTCACTCAATGATTAACATAGTTAAAATATTGGTATGGTACAAAATGTTAACCCTTAATTTATTTAGAAATTTTTGTTTGATATGGTGCAATGAACGTCCGTAATTGTAGCCAGTGGTGTAATCTGAGGTAAGCAAATGGTGTGATCTTAGACATACATAAATTATGGGGTGCCACCACGTTTTAGGTATATTTTATTGAAGATTTATTTTACATTATGGGTGGATATTTATTGTACATTATGAGGTGCTAAAATGTTTTTATTTTCTCAATGAACTAAGAGAAGTTTGAAACAACCAAAATTGAAATAATATGTTTTAATTTACCTAAATATAAAACACACGTGGATCCCAACTTACATATATAGCATGCACCTTGAAATATGTTTGTAAAGTTGAACTGTTCTTCTCAAAAGAAATAGTATTAAATCCATAAATACATTCTTCAGCCAAAAAAATACAGATACTGTAAAATCAAAATTTACTGGAAAAATTTAACACATTGAAAAGAACAATTCTTGTGAAATGCTTTTCAACTTCAAAAAATAACTTTGTTGTAGACTGTTTATAGTTATTGGCATTCGACCTCAATAATTTCAGACTCTGAGCATGTATGTAAAGCTTCAAATGCTCATATTGATAATAGTGAATTTACATTGCTACCTAAATGCATCTTAACTCAGCTGTCAAGTAACATAGATTCTGTGAAACATTCTGATTTAAATGTATTGTAACTAATCATACATACCCAACTTCCAGACTTTTTATAACTAGAGAAAAATAGATGCAAAAAGAAAGCAAAAACATGGCTAAAAGTAGCTAATATAGGTATATATAAAAAATTTAGTGGCATATGGTTTCAAAGGCCCCAAGATTTAGCCACAAAGTAGCTAAGTTTACAACAAGGGCAAGGAAAATAAATTATGAAATATTGCATATGCATACAATGCAGGTTCAGATGGTTTAAGTATGGGAGCTGTGTTTGCTAATTGAATACAGAGTCATGATTCATTAGAGGCAGAATGTTGTAAGTACAAATTGTTTGCAATTTGAATGCCTGTAAGTTAAGGTTAACCTGCATTCTAAAATCAATGCTACTTGTTAATTTGCTCAAACATTCTTTCATTTTCTTTAAATATATTTTAAAATATTACATCATTTTTAATTATTACAAAATTAAACTGCATTTGTGTAAAAAGCCTTTGTGTGTGTCTGTGATATCTGACAGCTACTATACATAATATCTATAAATTTCTACCCATGGTACTAATTATGATTTCTATTTTGGTCAATTATTATTATTTTGAATTTTGATGTTATACATACATTACAGGAAATTAAAAATGTAACACTTGAAGAAGTTATGCAAACGTGACGAAATTTAGGAGGTGGTAATATATGGAAATGCATGGCAATGATTAGGTTTGCAGGATGATCAAAACGATTGGACAGGCATGAGCTGATGTCACATATGTGGAGCAGCCAAACACAGATAAAGGCAGTCAAAGCTCCCTGGTTGACAAAATGTTGTGGAAATTGTTCTAAACTGATAAAGATACCCTTACACAGATGTCGACAGCTGTTCCAACAGAACAGAATCATCAGTCTTAGAGAAGCTGGTTTGTCATAAGATGTGGCCAACCTTGTTGGCCGCAATCCCAGCACCATCATATACATATGGTGCCACTGGGTTCAAGAAAGATCCAGCACACACCGACAAGGATCAGGAAGATGACATATGACCACGGAGTGACAGGACCACTATTTGCAATGCATGGCATTGCATGACAGATTCGCAACTGCAATGCAACAGGCAACAGGTAACACATCGAATACCTATCAGGCAGATGGTAAACAGTAGACTTTTACAGTTTTTACTGCGAGCCTATCATCCGGCACTGTGTTTTCCCCTCACATCTGCCCATGTGAAAGCACATCTTCAGTGGTGTAGCCTCAGACAAAACTGGAACAAACAAGAGTGCAGTACAGTGATGTTTAGTGACAATTCTCGTTTTTGTTTTGGTCACCATGACGGTAGACATGTTTGCTGTCATCCAGGGGAAAGGAATACCACCCAGTGAGTGTGACAATGTCATACAACTCCAGCACCTGGTTTCTTGGTGTGGGGGTGCCGTTGGTCGGACATCTCAGTCAGAACTGGTCATCATAAGGGGATCTCTAACTGCCCAACAATATGGTATCAACATTTTGCAGCCAGTGGCTGTTCCATTTGTTGAGCAGCATGAAACCTTTTACCAGCAAGATACCAGCCTGTCCCCACACAATCCGCATTAGTCTGCAGTATCTACATGAGCAAAACATTCTGGTACTACCACGGTCAGCATGCTCGCTGGACATTTCACCTGTTGAACACATCTGGGACATGATGGGTCAACAGCTCCAACAACACCCAAGAGGTGCGCCAACCACTGTCGCTGAAATGGAACAGTGACTTTGCGCTATTTGACAATCTATCCCTCAGGTAGACATTATAGAGCTGTACGATAGCCTTCCCCGCCATATTCATGAATGCAATGCTGTGTGGGGTGGTTCAACATCATACTAATTATGCCACTCTACTGGGTAGGTAAAGTGGTAATTTTCCATATTTTTTTGATAATGTAATCAATCGCAGATCTCAGTGTATGTTAACAGCTGCCTGCCTTTCAATAAAATGGCATTAATCCTTCCAGGTGTTGCAATATTTTTTTCCTGTAATGTATATATGAAATTTTTGTATTTGCATATAAAAGATGGCCTTAAGATTTTTCCATGCTGTAGAAAATAGGTACTCTAAAATCAAGAAATTTATACTATGGTCTAATGCTATGTAAAATATACTTACTAAGTGGCAGAGACAGATTTTTGAAAAAATGTTAACATTTTTGTTATTGTAAATTCATAAACTTTTGGGGGAGAGGGCATAATTACCCCTCCCCCCCCACACACACATACTGATTTTACTGCTTTTATTCAAGACTGAAAACTTTAAATATACTTCCAGAAGGATTTGTGCAAGAAGTGTAGAGCACTATGCATAAAACAATTTACCAGAAAATCTTGTGGTGTTTGTGAATCTTGCATTAGGTTCTGATTTATTTTACAGAACAGTTGGTCTCAATCAATCATTCACCACTTTTTGTTGGGGGCATGGGTGGCTCAGTTGGTAGCGTGCCAGGCTCGTAATCTGTAGTTCTCAGGTTTGAGTCCCAGCTGGGTCAGCGTTGAGATTTATCTCCGCAAATTTCCCCGCCCTGTCTATGGTCAGTAGAAGACACCGATGGCCTTGGAAAGGCCGCAGTCCGTTGGATGGGACGTTAAGCCATGGCCCCATGTGCGGGAGAACCATACCCTGTGCACGTTAAAGAACACACTGGATGGCCTTGACGGGAGGCTACCATCTGTCTCCTAACAGCTGTTCCAGTGAGTTCCTTCCCCCAACCTTCTCTGAGCCTTCGGGGTCCTTGTGACCTGGCCATTTAGCCCATGGTGTGCAAAAAAGTACCGCTCAGAGGTAAAACAACCCAACCCAACCATTTTTTGTAAGTTTTCATAATTATGTAAGGCACCTACAGATATCACCTACAGTTAGTGGACCATGATAACCATGAGTTGAGAAGTACTTTTACAGAGTATCACAATAAACATTTCATTTTTCTAAAAGTTTATTTTCAAAACCACTCTGTATAAGGTTTGAGATGAATGTAAAATTTAGTTTTTCTTTAATTGTCAATAAAACTCATTAAATTGACAAAACTTCATACATTCACAAAACTACACAAAATCTGTACTTGAGGTACACATTCACATGGATATCTGTAGGTAGATTAATATTATTCAATAAAATGTTTTATAAAATTCAAATTTATCATAGCTTTCAATATGTATATTACGTTATCAAAAGTGCTTGGACACTTCCAAGTTATCTGAATAGAAGAGCTACTACATCCAGAGCTCCTTAACTTTTAAAATAAGCTTTATATATGTATATATAAGAAAAATGTCACTGAATCCACAAGAATTCATGTAGGACATTCAAAAGGTTCTTGACATGTGTCTGTAGCTTTGCACTAGTTCCTCCAAAATTCATTTACTTTGGAGCTACAACTTGTTTGAAAGCTTGTCTAAACTTTTCATTACATATTAAAAGCAAAGTCTGTATCATCATTTCTCTCTTCGCTGATGGTACAGAAATTTTCATCTGTGAAATCTGTGCATTGTTGCTATGGAGCTTACTAAAGACAGGGATTTTACATTTTCACAAGGTTGCAACTTGGGGTCAATGCAAAAAAAATTCATGCTGATTTATCACAAGTCTATGGGAATCGCCTCTTCATATGGCACTGTTACAGGATGGATGTGAAAATTCAGTGGACAGCAGAGCTTCAAAGACCTCCTTCATGCAGAAAGGAGGCTGTGAATGAGAGAACCATCGCTGCTGTTCATGAACTCATTAAGGAAAACATACACATCACCATTCAGGTAATAAGTTTAGATGTCAGTGTGGAAGCAATTATTCATCAAAATTAAAGTTTTGAAAGATCTGTGCCAAATGGGTACCCCACAAACTGACAAAACGGCAAAAATTGACTAGAGTTGACTCATGCAATTCATCATCATCATCCTCAAGCAGCCATGGGCTACGGAGGTCTAACCAGACCGTGCAGTTTAATTCTCCAAGCATATCTGTCCTGAGCTACATCTGCTGCATCCAGCCACTACACACCAATTCTAACAAGGTCTTGTTTGACATTGTCTGCCCATCGCATCCTAGGTCTCCCACTCCTTCTGAGGCCTCTAGGCACACTGTTCATAACCCTATTCGCCAATCTATAATTATCCATATGGGCAACATGGCCAAACCAACGGAGTCTCTCTCTCTGCACAATATGCTGCTTAAAGGAGGTTGCAAACTCCTTTGCCTAACCTCATCATTACTTACAAAGTTGAACCACCTAATGCCCAAGATACTGCGTAAGCATCTGGAATCAAAAGCATCTAGTTTCCAGTTATCTTGTTTACAAAGTGTCCAAGTTTCACTACCACAACTAACCTTAGAAAGAACCAAACTATTATACAGTCTAATTTTAGTCTTTAGGTGTATACGCCTATTTCTCCACACTCTCCATAGATTCTTAAAAGTCCCGGCAGCAATCCCTATTCGTCTGTTAATCTCATGCCGCACATCACCATTATCTGTTACATAGCTCCCAAGATAATTAAACTGTGACACCTGCTCAAGACTGCAACCATTCAGATTAACTGAATCACAGCCTGCCTGACCAATTTTCATCACTTTAGTTTTCTCTCTGTTTATAACCAAACCTACTCTACTACCAGTCTCATCAACAGCTTGAATAAAAGAGTTCATCTCATCAACATTATTTGCCAAAAGGGCTAAATCATCAGCATAATCTAAATCAGAAATTTTAGTATCTCCAGACCATTTAAGGCCAAAATCTTTCCCTTGAAGTGAATTTCGCATAACGTAATCAATAACCAGACTAAAGAGAAAAGGAGACAAAATGCACCCTTGTCAAACACCAGAAGTAATGCTAAACCAATTGCTACACAAGCCTTACCAACTCACACACGACTCAGTGTTATTATAGAGAGCTTTCATTATGTTAACTAACTTGTCAAGGTATACCATATGATCTCACAATCAACCACAAATTATGACGATCAACAGAGTCGAAAGCTTTTTCGAAATCAACAAAGCTAGCAACCAAAGGTTTCTGAAACTCTAAACATTTCTCAAGAATCTGCCTAAGGGAAAATATCTGATCCACATTGCTCATCACGCAATTTACTGTCAACCAGATTCTTAATTCTATTAAGGACAATCACGGAAAGAACTTTACCTGGAACAGAGAGTAGGCTGATACCCCTATAGTTATCACAAGAACTGCGATCACCTATTTTGAAAACAGGGATAATAATAGATCTGGTAAAATCTTTAGGAACCGTGCCTTTATCATAAAAGATATTCAAAATTTCAGTCATCCAAGTGGTAACCGAAATATTCCCAGCTCTAAGCATTTCTGTAGTAATTTCATCTACCCCTGGGGATTATGAAGTTTAAGTTTAGAAATAGCCAAAATAACTTCAGATTGTGTTATAGGGCCAACATTAAAGCCACCAATGCATCTATCATCATTACAAACAATGGGAGTAGAACTAACCACATTGTTTAGAACATCACTGAAATGCTCCGCCCACCTAGCCATGACAGAATCCTCACCTTCTATAACCTTGTTTATCCTTCAATCCCTGTACACCTGTCCATTTTCTACAACACAAAACATTAACTGATACAGCTCTCTGCTGTCTAACTGCTTCCTCGGCTTTGTCAGACAAGCCATCAAGCCAAAGATTCTTATCAGCCGCTAACTGATCCTTTACACGTTTATTAAGCTCTCTGTAATGCTTTCTATTAAGACTAGTAGGGTACTGATTAAGGACATTCCTGCAGGTCCTCCTTTCTGAAATAAGCTCAAGTGCCTTATCACTCAAATAATTCTACCTCCTCTGCTCCTTTTTACCTAAAAGAATACTATTAGTTTCCAAAAAAGCCTGTTTAAAATGGCTCCATTCTTCCTCAACTTCAGTAGTAAGTAAACCATGACTGTCATAATGACTAAGTAACCTATCATGGTAAGCTTTAGTTATAACTGGGTCTTTCAGAGCTTCAGTATTAAAGCTAAATTTTTTAACCCTAGCACAACACTTTTTAAGTTTAAGTTGCAAGACACTTTTAACAAGGTAATGGTCAGATCCAATTTCAGCTCCACTATATGCCCTGGTATTCCTAACAGAACTAGCCCATTTGCTGTTAATTAACATATAATCAATCATATTCTTATGCAGCCCATCAGGTGAAACCCATGTGTACTTAGGTATGTCGTGCTGTTTGTAATAAGTGTTAGTTATTCTGAATCCATTGAGTTTACTTACCTGTAGAAGACATTGACCATTGCCATTGCAGCTACCAATACCAAAAGGGCCTATTACTCTTCCCCAAAGGTCAGAGTCAGTACCAACTTTGGCATTGAAGTCACCTACATCATTCACATGGATATGTGATCCTTGTGAATGAAAGGGTAATATCTCCTTTCTTGACAGAATTCAAAATATCCTGAAATTATCCATAAAACCTATCCTTCTCATCCTCATCGGCATCCTCAGTGGGGGCGGCATAACAGCAGATAACATTCAAGTCTTTAATTCTTGTCTGAAATTTTGCTGTAAGAAACCTTTCATTAATGCACTGATATCCTAGAAGAGCATCACTAGCATGTCGCACCAAAACCACAACTTGGTGATGCTGTCCATCCTCCCTCCCTGTAAAGAGAAATTTAAAGTTATTTTTAAGTATCTCACCTTTACCTGTCCATCTGGTCTCTTGCAAGCCTAGAATATCTAAATTATAATGGTGGAATTCTTGTGTGAGGACATCAAGAGAATAATCTCTATATAATGTCCTCATGTTCCATGTTCATGCAGACAGAAAATGATTAGTAGGATTTTTAAAGAAACTAGGTTTATTGAGATAGGTAGGCCCAACAATATCAAACAGCCCCCTGATCGCAGGCATGGGGCAAAGACTTGTTCCTCCTCCGCTAAAGGCTGAAGTCACTGATGCTGGTAGGAACTTCAGGCACCACCTTTTCAAGTGGACTTTGTCAAGAGCCATATGGCCTACCTGAGACACATTACTCCAGTTTAGGCTTGATGATGCCCAACTAGCTAAGTAAGGTTCAGGTACCTGAGATGGCCTCTGATTAGGATTATCCACCAGCTGATATAAAGTATCCCATGCCTCTGTTCATTTAGGGCTGGCAACCTAGAAGCAAACAGAAAACACAGCGGCAGATTCTCCCTCAACAGAGGCCCACTAGTGCAGCAAGTTCAGGATCCATAATCAAGTTCAAATCCATAAACAAGTCCAGTCTAGTAGGTATAAATGGTCAGCACCAGGACCCTGTGAAGTTGACCACTCCTCATGCAATTAGATGCTGGCAATGTTTGAACCTAGTGGCCCCAAACATTAATAGACATTATCACAAGTGATGAGACATGGTTTTATTACTATACAACTCCCAGAAAGATCAACAACTAAGTTTGGATTGTGGAAGATGAATCGCATCCCCAAATTCTCCGACAAGACTTTCACTCAAGGAAGAGGATGTTTCCAATTTTTTTCAATCCCCAAGGAGTGGCAGCCATGGATACTTTACCTGAAAAAATTACTAGAAATGGCCAGTACTACACCAACATTGATTGGTCCTAAATGGTTAAGGAGATGAAGGAACAGCATTCAATAACTAAGATTTTCCTTCTTCATGACAATACCAGTGCTCACAAAACCTGACAAGTTACAGCCTATCTGGAGCAGGAAAAAAAATCAAACAGCTACCCCATCTTGCATATTCACCCAATCTTGCACCATGTGATTTTTGGTTGTTTCCAAAATTTAAAAGGAGCTTGCTGGGAAGCCTTTTTCAAGGGTGCAAGACCTTGCAAAATGGGTTCAGAGTTGTGGAGTATTCCCCAACAGGAATACCACCAAGCATTCCAGAATTCGCGTAGATATCTTCAACTTTGCATAAATGCTGGAAGGGAGTAATTTGAAAGACAGTAAAAATTTTGTTCAGGTAAGTGCAATGGTGTTTGTTCTGCAGATGCATATCAAGAACATTTTAAATGCCGCTCATACACATCCCATTAAAAATGAAACAAGTCAAATTTGTGTTTCAACTGGAGCATACTATTTTTTGTATAAAACTTAAGAAATATAAAACAAAATAATTCACACTGATTGTGAATCACCTAAAAAGCTGTCATCTTTACACTAAAGCATACATTGGTGACTTTGATAAATGCATTTTATAGAAAACCATTAATGAGTTTTATGTCATCTATGGTGAATTTCTAGTAGTGAAGAAGATACTAAACAAAATTAAAGAAGGTATAAATTTTGATAGTGAAACAAGTCTAAGGCAAGTAGTTCTAAAGCTCAGTTTCAGAATGTGAATCCAAACCACCATTGCTTGAAAGAACATTCTGATATTGTTACTTGGTGAAACTTCTTGTGTAAAACTGACAATACAGAGCAGTGAAACTTACTTTTACTCATAAAAGAAACTACACACACACACACTTACTAAAAATTGGCATGAACAGGATGGCAAAAAAAAAATGCGATTTAGTTTGATGGCATGTCACAGTGCTTAAAAAACTGAATAACTACTAGTGCTGGAGAGGAAAATGATTTTGTTAATAATAATCTGGCATATTCAGAGTTATAAAATAAAACTGGAAACTAGCATAATGAAATTAATTGTCCTATCTTTAACATTATATACATGAAAGAGAAATCAATACTAAATTTGTTTAAATGTTAGTTATCAGTGCATTATCATGTAACAGTATTGTATTAAAAAAGCTTTTATTCTAATTTTACGAAAGCTGAAATATAGCAGCAACTTAGAGCAAATTAAAAAACATTTCAATTACTAGTATAAGAACTGAACTGTGTGAAACCAACCTAAACCTATATAAACACAAATATAAATTTGCTGAACTATTGAAATAGTGTTACCTTCTTATCATGTATCTTAATCTTTTATATTGCACAACTTTGAAAATCATAAGATACTTTTTTCACCACAAGTGAAAGTGTACCTGTTCTGTGTCAAAAGTGAGGTCACATATTTGCTGATCAGGTTGGTCATTATTTAAAACAGTTATGCTTTATCTGAAACAATCTTTGCCAACTGCCTGAGAAACTGAAGTTGAAGCTGTTAACATTAATGCTCCTGTAGTAAAAGAGAAATAAAATGGATAGGTGATAGTTAAAGTGGAAACAAACTAAAAGTAACAATATAAACTGAAATGGCTTCAACTGGTTGCAATGGACTGGTACTTCAACTTATGTAAAAATAATATTTCACGATCAATACCGAAACCTGGAACCAAACATATGATCTGCATATGTTACAGAAGCAGACAATGCAAAAATTAGAATAGCAGATTCAAGTACTAGTAACTTAATGACTATCGATAATCAATGGTTGTAAAAACAGTAAGAAAAACTAAATTTCCATCGAAGAATTAAGATATAATTATTACACAATTTAAACATTTCTCAGTGTAATACAAACTATAAAAGTAACTCACCAAAATTAGGATCAGCATCTTGCATTTTTTCTACAGTTCCAGTAAGACCTCCCATAGTAGCATCTTCATACCAACCAACATACTATAGTAAAATAACAAGATACTATGAGCAGTGGGTCTGCATGCACAATTTAGTAACATTAAAGTTGATTTTAACATCTTTTTATTTTCTGTTCTAACAAACTGACTAAAAGATATTAAATTTTCTAGCCTGCAGGTGTTTATATAAAATATAGGAGAACAGTTAACCCTAATATCACAAATAAAAGTAGAATTTGTTGAGTAATGCATTCCGACTGGGGTGGGGGTGGCTCGTTTGGTAGTGTGCCAGGCTCATAATCTGCAGTTCTCAGGTTCGAGTCCCATCTGGGCCAGTATTGCGATTTATCTCTGCAAAACTCATCCTGCCCAAGGTCAGCAGGGGACACCAATGGGCTTAGATAGGCCACCATCCATCGGATAGGACATTAAGCACTGGCCCCATGTGTGGGAAAGCCGTACCCTGTGCACATTAAAGAACATGCTGGATGGCCTTGAAGTGAGGCTACCATCTGTCACCCAACAGCTATTCCAGTGGGTCGCCTTCCCCAACCTTCTCTGAGCCTTCAGGGTCCGTGTGACCTTGCCATTTAGCCCATTGTGTGCAAAAACATGCTGCTCAGAGGTAGCAACCCAACCATTCCAACTATTCAGATAACATTTTAGGTAAAAAATGGCCTAAATAATTTTTAGAAAAATAACAATAATTTCAACTCAAGGAAATTGGTACAAAAAAACACATAAACTACGACAGATATTGCTTGACATGATATTATACTGCAAGTTTCAACCCTTTAATTGGCCTTGACCTGAAAATGGTTATAAAGTCAAAATAAAAGACTAAACTAGTGTTCTGTAACAGTTTGTGTACCAATAAGATACCCTCACTTCATACTATACTTAAACCATGATATTTCTCTAAGCATCAGCAAGCAAGAGTTGTTGGCTTAAAAATGAAGCATAATACTGGAATTATATAGATTTTAGAAATTTGCATTTAAATATATTAGTAGATTAACTGGCAAAAATGACAGGTTATAACATATTCATTAAAGGTTTAGTGCATATTATTTAAATTCATTGTATTTGACAATTCAATCACTAAAATAAAACAATCGCTACTGTGGAGAGAATATCTTCAAGTTTTATGAGAGAAAAATGGAACATTCCCACTTGCTTGAAATCTGATTAAATATATTAATATAAAATATATACTGTGTATAAAATATATATATAATATATATTATATATCTAAAATATATAAAATATATACTATTTTCACAACTGAGCTTTTGCACATAAATACACACCATCTCTAGCCAAAATCATTCTTTTATTTTGCTTTCATCCTCCCCCCTCCCAACAAAATTGTGACAACATCATATTTACAAATCATTGAAATTTTTTGTTGTATTATTAAATACTATTCTGATAGTACCTGATTGTTTACACAAACACCACTGAAACATTTTATGGTAAACATCATTTCAATATTCAATAAAGTCTTTATAAATTGGGTTTCAAATGCTTATACAGTATATAAATATCTTTGCCTTTGGAAATATATTAAAGCTTTACAATTACTTTTCAATCGTGCTAAGTTAAAAGGCTCAATAAACAGTAACAATATAATCACTACTTAAAATAAACATCACCTGAAAGGTAAAAAAATAGGTGAGTTTAACAAGGGTTATTTTAAAGAAAGTTCCATTACAATAAATAATGGGAGACATCAACCATTATACTGGTTGGTGTCTTAGCAAGATTGAAAAGCAATTATAACATATCACTGGATTTTTTTTTTTTTGCACTTATCAAATGCACTTATCAAACTATGGGTCCTTCTACAGATACTCTCCGTAACATTAACACACTTGTCCCATCTCCATGGTAGACTCTGTAATTCCAGCCATGAAGAAGGATTTGGGCTGCTGCCGTAGTCACTATAGGACACAGTCCTGTAGTTGTTCATCTGCAGGGGGAATGGCTGAGTATTTTCCAGCCTATTGATGCCACAGCTGTCATTGTTATGTGAGCCATGTGTGGCCTTGCATTGTCATGCAACATGATGACTTGTTTCGACAATTTTCCTGGCCTCTACTTGCTGATGGCAGGTCAAAGCTCCTCTTTTACGAGGGTAGCATAATACTGGGCATTCATTGTTGCTCCCTGTGCAAGAAAATCCACCAGGATTTTGTCCACCCCATTTGGAGCCCAGAATATAGTTCCTGCAGATGGCACTGCCTTGAATTTCTTTGGCTGTGGGAACCCTTGTGGCACCATTCACAGCCAGCTCAAGTTTCTGGAGTAGAGTAATAAACTCAAGTCTCATCACTAGGATGATCTGCTGCAGAAATTCATCTCCTTAGATTTAAAGCAATGAAAAGGCTCTGTGCAAATGGGACACAAAACAACTTCTGGTCAAATGTCAATGCCCTTAGTAACCAATGTGCACACATTTTTCTGAATAGCAGGTGCTCATAGATGATTTTTTCCACACCACCAACACTGATGTTGACTATTGCAGCTGTGCCATGTACCCTTGTGCCAGCTGTGCCATGTACAACAGGTTTTTTTTCCAAAATAACCTGTTGCACATGATCGATGTTCACTTCAGTCACAGCAGTAGCCAACACATCTATGCAGTTCATCTGCTACTCCTTCTCGGCCCTCAGAAAACTTGTTGCACCAATCATAGACACTTGCCTTTGACAGTGTTTTATCCCCATACTGTGCTTGCAAGCTTTCAAATTTTTCAGCAGGTTTCACCTTCTCCTTCACAAGAAATTTAATAAATACAACACTATTCCACACTCACTGACACCTCTACAAACTCCATGCTTGTCAAAATGCACTTCACACACACCATGTGGATGAAACCACTAGTGGCATAAAGGGGAGGTTCACACTATTTACTGTATGTATTCTGTCGCAATCAGTACAGAACATAGAGAGTTACAATAAAAAATCCAGGTCAACTTTGAACCACCCTTGTACACTGCCACCACATCTAAAATGATTATGCGAACTGTTTAAATTTGTACATATTATGATGAACTGTTTAAATTTTCACATGCAGCAAGTGCAGACATCTAATACTGCAGAATTAGCAAATGCTCCAGGAAATGTGAAAGCAGAAATAGCACAATAGAGTGCAAAGATGTATAGAGCAACAGATGATATAAGCTTCTCTTGTGACAGAATCAGTATCCACTGAAAAGTAGGAGAAGTATTACCAATCATGTTATAACTGTAGCAGATAAGTCCAATATGTTAAAATCCACATAACTAATTATCTCGGTAGGTGCTATTAGGAGAGATAGATAATTTTTACTGATCTTACATAAAAGTTCTGAATCTCATTAATTTCATTTATCAACATTAATTGCACAAGACTACATGTTTCACAGCACATGTCGTGAGTCTTCATCAAGCAATTAAGCAGACATGTTTTCTGTAAAATCCATAGCCTTACAGCACTATCCTTTAAAAAAATACTCCCTCAAGCAGCTGCTTGCTACAGAGGTCTGACAGGAGTCTGTCAGTTTATATGCCATAGTAGAAGATCTGTGAGGATGGCGAGACCTCAGCAGAAAAATGACACTAACGTCTATGCCTTGTCCGGGGCTTGAACCCAAGTCCCTTAGATCACTAACCAAGTGCACTAACCACTGTGTATAAATTTCTTTGACTTAAAGTTGTGTGTGGAGCAGTATAAGTTAATCCTTTAATGCCCATAATAGCCAAAAATGGCCAATATTTGAAATAGTCTAGTTCAAATAGTGTTATTCCTTTGTCATTAATCTCTTTTGTCTTCAAGGGCATTAACAGAAATATAAACTGTTTATATTAGAATAATAAAATTAAAAAGAATGGGGAATTTTTTTTTATTTTTTTTTTATTTTACTCAAGTTAAAATGGAAAAATACAGTAAAATTTTGAAATATTTTAAAAAATGCTTAAAACATTTAACTTACCATTTTTTATTCGAATTTTTACCATATTATTAGTCACAATTAAATGTTCTTTCTTTTGGTATAATGACAGAAGAGGAGGCATTGCCTCATATGGATGGACCTACACTCTATCTCTACCACCTTTACAAAAGAGTAATCTCATGATTCATCTAACCACATAACCTTTTCCAGTCCTCCACAATCCACTCACACTTGTCCCTCACTTTGATTTTTGGGTGTCATGAAAGGTTTCTGAACAGGGTACTAGTATATTTATAGTACTACCACACTATAAATATTTGAGTTCTCTACACATTGTTTGAGTTGATAATGGTTGACCTCAGTCTACATTAATAGACCATCTGGTAAACAGCTGAATGTTGATTCAATCTCATGTACCTCTGAAATGATCTATGGTCCTTTTCCTAGAGAAAGGTGCAAAAAAAGTGCCCTAAATGATAAAAAACCTACCTGATTCTTGCAACATAGTAATTGTGACCTGTGATTATGACATAGCCATTTAGCCCAATGAGTGAAAAAAAGTGCCACTCAGAATTAAAACCCTATGTCACAAAGACCCCAAGGACTCAGAGAAGGTTGGGGGAAAGGGGATCCACTATACAGCTGTTAGAAAACAGATGGTAGCCTCTCACTAAGGTCATCCAGCTGTGTGCACCATGTTCTTTAACAAACATAGAGTATGGATCTCCTGCACACACAGGGATGGGACTCAATTGGTAGAACACCAATCTTATAATCTGCAGTTACCAGGTTCGAGTCCCACCTGGGCCAGCATTGAGATTTACCTCTGCAAAACTCCCTGCCCTACCCTGGTCAGTAGGGGACACTGATGGGCTAGGAAAGGCAGCAGCCTGTCCGGATGGGATGTTAAGTCATGGTCCTGTGTATGGGAGAGAAACACCCTGTGCACGTTAAAGAACACATTGGATGGCCTTGATAGGAGGCTAGCATATCTCCTAACAGCTGTCCAGTAGGTCCCCTCTCCCCAACATTCTGTGAGCACTCAGGGGCTTTGTGAACTGGCCATTTAGCCTTTTGTGTGCAAAAAAGGTACTGTTCAGAGGAAAAACAACCCAACCGGCACATGGGGCTTAATGTCCTATTTGATGGACAGCAGCCTTTCCAATCTCATCAATTTCAAATCTGACTGAAGACAGAGAGGGAGTATAGCAAAGATAAATCTCAATTTTAGCACAGATGGGACTTGAACCTGGGAATTACAGATTATGAGCCTGGCATGCTACTGACTGAGCCAACCCCCACTCCACTAGAATTGGATGTCTAACACAATTACTCCTGACAAATATTGAGATTCCATATATATTTAAGAGGAAATATAATAATGTTATACAGACTGAGAGTTTATACAATAAAATTAAGTGCAACATCACTTAGAAATAGCCCAACATACATCCAGAACTGAAAGCTTCCAGAACTTGAAACTGTTGATGTAAATAAACAGTACAAGATCAACATTTAACCAAAATGGATTAATGTCAAACTGGATTTGGAATAAATAGTTATTGATCTATTCAGCATGGGAAGCCTAACAGCAGCAGTGGATGGTAGACAGAAGGAAGGCAGATGAAGTGATAGTCATCCAACAAATCATTACCACCAATACTACATGGCAGAGACAAATTATTAGTTTCTAGTGGATTTTGGGGAGAACAGATTGAAGTGAAAATCTGACCAAAATTAAAACCCATAGCAAACAAATAAGTTAGCGCTGCACCCATATGGAATCTGATATGACTCATGTAAGATCCATGATTCTGTTACAATGATAACCCATGTGGGATCCATGATTCTGATACAGTTGAACATGGCTTATATTCAGGACTTGAAATAGACTGGAATGTTCCATGCCTTTCTGGTTGGTCATATGCATTAGTAATGTCATTTGTCTTATCAGAAATTTAGTTATAACATTCCAGCTTGCTATATTAATAAAATTACAGTCTTCCAATTCCTATAGATATATATAGAAATGAAGCTTTACTCTATATTGGCAATGTATGTAGACTTGCACTTTGTGATTATTGATCAATACTTTTATTAACTACACTGCTGGCCATTAAAAGTGCAACACCAGGAAGAACTCATCAGATTGTCCCAAAATATGCAAGATGGGTAGCCCATGGGAGAACATGTAAATGATTCAAAGCGCAGCACATACACACATCATGTGTGACAGTAATGCCCTCTGGAAGTGATATAAGAGGATATTACAAAGAGCCAGTGTAAAGCACTGGAATTGTGTTTTCTCACAGTTCTTGTGCACTAAAGGATCAAGTATGCTCTGTCGAAAACACAGCATCCATATGACCAGGTTTCCGACCTGGATTGAGGGAGAATTGTGGGATTAGGGAAAGTGGATTATCGTACTGAGACATCGGACCTTGTGTTGAACAGAATGCTGCCACAGTGATGAGAATATGGTGCCAGTGGGTAGAGGAGGAATGAACTCACTGACATGAGGGTCATGCAAAGGCCCTGTCACACAAATGAAAGAGAGGACAGATATCGTGTGCACATGGCTTTGAATGATCATATAGCCACATCAAACACCTTAGCTCAACAGTTAGGGTGTGTTGCACATCAACCAGTATCCGCACATATGGTTCAACATCATCTGCAGCATCAGGTCATATTTGCTAGGCAGCCATTGCTTCGGCTACCATTGACTCTATAACACAGTCATATGCGACTGCAATGGTGCCAAGAAAGTCGCACATGGATGTGCGAGTGGCATCACATTGTCTTTTCAGACAAATCCCACTTCAGTATGCAGCCCCATGATGGATGAATCCGTATCTGGCAGTACTGCGGCAAAAGGCTCAGTAGACATTGATGCAGTGCCATACAGATCTGGCCACTGGTGTTATGATATGGGGTGCCATTTGACTCCACTCACACACACACGCCTTGTACACATTATCGGCACTTTGAACAGCCAGTGTTACATCACTGAGGTGTTGGAGCCTGTGGTCGTACCTTATCTTCAGGAGCTCTCTGGTGCCATTTACCAACAGGACAATGCTCGACCACATGTGGAATTAATTGTCCAACAATTCCTGGATAGCCACCATGTGACACTTGTCTGACACCATGTGACACTTGTGTTCACTGGATCTGATCCCCAACTGAACATGTCTGGTCCATGATCTCATGAAGATTAGCACACCAGACACTAGCAGCTGCTACAACAAATGAACTTTGGTTACATATCGAAACTGCATGGACTGACATTTCCCAAACACACATCTGACGTCTCATCCTCTCAATGCCCATCCTCTCAATGCCGGACCATGTAGCAGCAGTTATTGCCGCTCATGGTGGCTACACAAAATACTGATTTCTTTGTATTCCACAAGTCTAACCAAGTTGCATTTGTAATTATTTGATCCTTGTAACATAACCTATGCATTCACTAAATATGGTTTTGATATCTCTTGTCTTTCCTGGTGTTGCACTTTTTATGGCTAGCAGTGTATAATAAAAATAATATAAATTTCACATTTATTGATGCCTGCTATATTAATATGACAAGCATTCTACTTTGCAATATTTTCAATTTCAAGCCCTGCTTATATTACTATGGTAGCTGTGATTAAGTTTACTATTTTGGAAAAGATTAACACTAAGACATATGGGTATTATGCCCGAGAACATAAAGACTAATTCTAAGAGATATAATTGGAATTACTAATAACTGATTATTTTAGAAACATTACATGTCAGTTCGTTGTTGAAGTAAAGCTAGTATAAATGAACAGTTCCTAAATATGCAGATACTTTCTACATAAAAACAAATGGGTTCATAAAATTTTCTCCAAATTATAAAAAACATAGAACTGGGACCACTGGTACCACTGGATGGGTTCCTGAATGATAATGACTAACTGTTCATCCTCGCTGACCACATGCATCCCTTCATGTTGGACATTTACCCTGGTGGTAATGGTATCTACCAACAGGACAGTGCACCCTGCCATGTCGCTAAGGTGGTGTGTGACTGATTCCAAGAACATAAAGCGATGTCTCCGTTCTCCCTTGGCTGGCAAAGTCACCTGAACTCAATTCCATAGAGCACTTGTGGAACTATTTGGATCAACAGGTTCGGCATGCAGACCCACAACCATGTCATCTCCAGAACCTCCGTGCTCTGCTGCAGTCCGAATGGACAGATGTGCCTCTGGCAACCTTCCAGGGCCTCAGTGCATCCATGCCACGCTGTCTCGCCACTGTCATCCTAGCCAGGGGTTCCATCATTAGGTAGGTAGTCATATTATTCTGATACGACTGTATAATATATTATTACACACATTATTATTCTTCCCTGAAAATTGTTCATTATGCTTCTTTCAAGCAGTAGATAATAACCATTACAGCTTACATTCAGAAGAATGAAGACTTCTATTTTGGAAAACAATATCCAAGAAGCAGAAAACACAAAGGTATCTACGTATTACTCAGTAAAAATCACACAGAAAGAACCTACTCTTTGTAGCTGCTCACTCAACTTAAAAATTATATATGAAATTTATACTAACCTGAGTAAGAGCTGCATCATACAGTTTGCATGCTTCATCACTTGGAGAAGATAAATGTAGCCCTTCCTTTTGCCACTCCTAAGAAATATTATTTTTTTAAATTGCTGTGCATGATTAACTACATATAAATAATATACTATTATATTAGCTTACCTTATATGATATTCTTCTGAGTTTGTTAATTATTTTATCCCAAGTGATGCTCTTTTGGTGCATAAGGAATTAAGCAGCTAAGACACAAACAGTGGTGAAGTATGACTTTTTGAATAGAGGAAGCAATTCCCAAAAGCACTGCTCATATTACACTGGAATGAAGTTCCACTATTTGTATTTCTAAATTCTCGAATTGGAATATAGTTCTGGTATTGTCACCAAATCACTGAAACAAAATGCAGTTCATATATTTGTAGTTTCTGAATCATTTAAACAGAATGCTTTTCTGATATCTTATGCTTCTGAATCACAAGTTGGAATATGATCGAGTATCTAATGTTTCTGAATTACTGAGTGCAGGTAGTTTTATACATAACTTTCAAAGCAAATATTTTTGTAATATTAGTATTATACACTGCACTACTGTTTATTAGAGAATTTCCATGTTACATCATTGAGAACTGACTTTAAAGCTCTATAATTTCTAAACTAAACCCCTTGTATGGAAATTTGTGATGGATAATAAATATCTCAATTAAATCTTTCTAAATCTCAACTTTCAACAAGTCATTTAATATTTAAACAGTTATGGACATTTTAATAATGTAACTTTTTTAGAATATTGACAATTTGAGCACTCACTCTCAAAAAGGCCACCCCTGATGTAGTATCAAAAAAGGGGCTTCAAGGGTTTAATTATCTCCATCTTTTGAGGAATTTATGTTTAAGAGTCATTAATGAATGTTAACAAAAATACTTCAAAATCACAAACTTCCAAGAATTTTAGTTAAATTTTGGCTATGACACTGTTAATGTGTAAGAATCATGAATGATTTCTAAATTATACTACTCCTTTATTAAATGGAAACTAATTGTCATTGTACTGGGCACTTGAATAAAGGCACCATTATTATAAAAATCCTCCATCCAATATTGAATTCTACAGGGTGATTGAAAAGTAATGCACCCCAAAGTTGAAATTTACGTGAATTGTTTTGAAATAGTTGCAATTGTTCTCCCTCTCATTGGATAGCACCATTAGATTATTGAAAACTTTTGGAGACACTGACTGCAGTGCGACCAGTACTGGACACTATCGGTGTAGCTTTGTTCACAGAGGAAGTCAAATGTCTTTTACTCCAGACACAAGTTTTCATTTTGGAACATTATTTTGGTAGTTATTTGTCTTCATGTGTCACCAAGGAGTTTCATAAGAAATATACAGCAGCTGCAGTCCCTCAGAAGTCGACGGTAGACAGATTAGTAAAACATTTCTGGGAAACAGGATCTGTTGCTGACAAGAGACAGTCTGGTAGACTGACACTAACTTAGATGGTGTGCAGAAAGCATTGCAGTAGTCCCCAACAAAAAGTCTCAAGAAACTTCCAGTGCAAGCAAGAATATCATATGAAAGTGCACATAAAGCTGTGAGAATTACACCCTTTTTCATATTGTGTGCACTCAGTCCAGAAACTGCAGAACACATATAAAGAAAAAAGTGTAGTCTACTTTTGATGGCTTCAGACATTTGAATAGTTATAATTAATTGAGTAATATTATTATTTGAATAGTCACAGCAATAGGATTTGGTCCTCTGAAAATCCATGTTTTTCATGAACAGCCCTTGATTGTGCATCAGAGTGTGGTGTGTGTCATAACATAGTGGGATCCATTTTCTTTGAGACAATGGTGAATAGTGTGGTATATCAACACATCATCATACAGTTCATTGCACTCCTTGAAGTCGATGAATGCAATTGCTGGTTGCAGCAAGACAGTGCCACATGCCACAGGTTGAATGAAACCACATAGTTTTTGTAAGTTTTTCAGTGACAGTAAAAAGGTTTGTGGATTTTTTTCCCCTGAGCGTATCTCAAAGAGTTTGTATCAAAATAATGCTCACAAACTGGATGACCTCAAGATGAACATTACAACAGCAATCACAAATGTCAGTCTTCAAATGTTTCGCAAGGTGGCATCAAATGTGGCAAAAAGAGTTCAAGCATCTGTGAACAAGGAGGCTATTTTCAACAATTAATCTGCTTATCGACAAATCGTTTTTTGACTATTAATTGACATTTATATTTTTCTTTTGTTAAAAAGGTCAGATTATAACATATTTATAGGTGTTTAATTTTATACATGATTATCATTAACTTTACAAAATATGCATTTATTGTGGATTGTGCATCTTTTGGATCACCGTGGTAGATGCATAATATTTTGCCTTAATGACTTTGGCACACAGAAAGAAACAGCAATGTTCTATCGAAGGTATTTTGATGACATTACTTTGGCAGATCACATAAACAATGGCATAACCAAGATGTGGTGCTCCCCCACCCAATATCCCCATGAGGGCTTCAATATTAATTTTTTTAAGACAGTCCTTGAAACACAACTATACCAAATGAAATTTAACAATCCCCCCTCCCACACACACTTACACACTGATTGGAAGTTTTTGGATATGCTACTGCACAGAAAAATGTATAGCACTAAAAGAGTCCATCTGAGGGGGCAGTTTACAACTTGCAATGTTTTTTCCTTGTAATGTATTTACTTTGGTTGTCGCCTTTACAAAATTAAACAGAATTTACTAAATATTATTAATTTCAATCTCATTAAATTTGGTCTAAATTTAATATATTGAAATATTGTGGAAAAGCATCTTGTATCTCTAATGTTAAGTAAAATTTAGTATAAGTAAACAGAAAAAAGACAATATATATATATAGTTTGAATGCAAAAATCAGAATTAATAAAATCATGAAATAATTTTGTGGAAAAATTATTTCATGATTTTATTATGAAATAATAATTTTGTGGAAAAATTATTTTCTGATGAATGGGATTTGAACTCATGCCTCCCAGTTAAATGGCAGGTATGGGGGTTCAAATTACACTCATCCACAAATAATTTTTTTTTTTGCAAAATTATTTTTTGAATTATATGTCAACAGGTAATCTGTGAAAAAGCTGTCTTGTGATAGAGTGGTTAGTGCACTTGCTACTGACCTACAGGACCTGGTTTGAGCCCCAGATAAAGCATGGATGTTTGTGTCATTTTTCTGCTGAAGTCCTGCCATCCTCACAGACCTTCTACAGGGTGATTCAAAAAGATGGACACAATTTCAATTGGTTATATTTCCTGAACTATACGTTTTATTTTAATTCTGTAAATTACATTTGATTATACACACATTAAAGTTTATAGATGTGGTAGTCCAAGTTCTCTACTCTCTCTACAGGATGACTTCATTGGGCTATGCTCAAAACTCATTCGAATGTGCTCCACGTTCTCCTCCGATACACGTGGTCGGTCCGGACTTTTACCCTTACACAGAGAGCCAGTTCCATAAAATTGTTTATTCCAACGACAAATGCTCTTCCTCGTTGGAGGTTCAATGTTAAACTTACGACGAAATGCACGCTGCACCGCAGTTGCAGACTCACTTTTACTGAACTCATGAGTGCAAAAAATCTGGTGTTGCATAGTAGCCATCTTGCTTACAACTGACACTGTTGTGCAGCGGTAGAGTGCTCGTATTCAAAACTTTACAACATCCTCTTTCAAATGTAATTTACATAATTCAAATAAAACGTATAGTTCAGGAAATATAACCAATTGAAATTGTGTCCATCTTTTTGAATCACCCTGTACTATGGCATATTAAATTGACAGGTTCCTGTCAGACCACTGTGGCATGCAGCTGCTTGAGGGGGTATTTTTTTTAATCTGTGAATTCATTATTGATTAAAAATCCCATTATTTAATATGCTTCACAGTTTTTACTTATTTGTTTTTCATAATTCATCTTAAAAAAAATATGCTTTTTATTTTTGATATTTTTCAAAATTCCTCATGAAAAACTCCTTGAAGAATACAAAATATATTCGTAGTCTTTGGGAAGTTATTTCATTGGCTCTATTACTAATGGTTCAAAATTAAGATAATAAGCACCAGTGTTGCACCCAGAAAATTTAATAGGGGTGCTGGGATGACATGTTTGCCATCTTGAGTATCTAATTTCAGAGACACTTTGTTTTTTAGGAAATATTAATTATTCAAACCTTCAAAAGGTAGGGTTATAACTTCAACCTCCTCTTTCCCACCCTAGGTATTCCATTGATATTCCTTCTCCATTTCCTATGCTGAGATGAGAATAAAAAGGTCTTAACATTTTCCACGAACACTATACCAAAGTCAACATATAAGTTTTCTTACCATTTCATGGGCTGTGACAGTACCCACCCAACTTATATTTTTTTTTGCATACTATAATAAAATTTTTTAACTGATAGTAGTAAATGCCTGTTGAGAATTTAATGGGAAATCTCAAAATATGTAATTTTATTCAATAAAATTTTATGAAATATGGCAGAATTTTTAATATGAATTGAGAACTATAATATCACTTTGCTTCAATCATTCCTTCTAGTTCAATCCTTTATCTTTTGGCTTGCATTTAGAATTTGTGTCAGAGTTTAAACCTCAACCAGGGTGTGTTCCTGGATGATTGGTAAATAGTTAGGTGGGTAAGGAGAAAAACTCAGGAATTTAACTGCGGAGGTCAGAGGGCAAGAAAACAATGAATAAAAAAACATTTCTTATTCACTTTGTTTTATGAATTCAGTTTTTAGTTCATGTGTACAGCCTGACAGTGAGTTGTTATATAGTTTTTCACAGAGTCCAAAAAAATAAAAATACTGAATTTGGGGCAGAAAAATGAAATTATAAATAAATTGAGGAAAGCCAAAAGAAAGCTGATGTTACCAAGGTTATGGAATTCTACCAAGTTCTTCATAATTGAAAAAAAAAATGTTGGCAAAGCTTGAAAAATCAAGAGATGCTGCTTGAACGAAAAAAAAAGATCAGCTTCATATCTGGATGTTGAAGAAATTCTTTCCCATTAGTTCATAAGAACAAAGCTCAAAATTTACCACTAATCAATCCACTTCTTCACGCAAAAAGAAAAAGCAGTGTTCATTAGATGCATTGCTTACTAAAAAAATGTCTTTATTATCTGTGTTTAAGTAGTCTCATTATTTCTATAGTTTAGTCTTTATTATTTTTCTCAAATACATAATATATTTCATTTTTAGATAACTTTTCGATCAATATTTCTCATATATGAATTTATGAAGAAAGCAAAGTTTTTCAGCTGTCCCTTCAAAATTTTTATAAATGGGTTTGACTCTATTTCTGATTTGCCTATATGAATACTACTCCATTGCAATTGCAATTTTAAAATGAACTCTTGAACCATCATCAGATGCTTATTAAAAGAACTGAAAAACAGTTAGAAATGGATAGAAACTATTGATGGGAAGGGTTATCTTAGTGATATCCATTAATATATGCAAGTCTTTAATACTTAAAGCATTCATCCTATGCCGGAAATACCATGCAAAATGTTACAAATAGAAGAGGACAAATAGAAGAGAAAAAATCATGAAACTAACTCAGCATGTTCAAGTTTTCTCATACAAGGACATGGCCACTAAGAAAGAAGTTTGGTTGTCTGGCCACTGCATTAGTTAGAGCTAATATCAGGGATGGGAAAAGAATTATGCTAAATCATCAATGAATATTACACACCCAATGATTTTTCAGCTTCCCACTTAAATGAACATGTACATGTTTAGTTTACTTCATGTCCTCACTGTCACTCACTGTCACTTAACATTTTGGACTATGAGCATGCAATGAAATTAATGATACTGCATTCAAAGGTGAAAGCTAATGTTCTTTTCTTGAATATTTAACTTTTTTAATGTTTGCTAGAAAAGTAGCCAGAAAATTACCTCATATTTAGAAAATAGGCATGGATTTCACAGTCTTGTAAATGGCAAACTGGCTAGTTCTGTCAGGAACATCAGTTCATACAGTGAACCTGAGATTGAATCTGTTCAGTAACTAGGTACAAACCTTAACCCTTCTCCATACAGAATGGGTACACCATGCTTCTTTTCTGAATGATTCTTTCTAAGAAAAATTTCAAGTAATACATCCACAGCAAAAAAATTCTACAGATCAAGAAGCAATAAAATTTTTGTTAGAAAAAATTTAAATCTAACAAAATTTTTATTTCCTCTTGGTCTGCAGGATTTTTGGCTGTCAATGTAGAACTCAGGATTTTATCATGCAAAATGAGACAATATTGTACAAATCAGGATGTGTGGCAACCCTCTACGAAAGTAACACAGTATTGACAATTATGATAATATTATAGTTTATGATACTCCTACACAAAAAAGGTGACATAATCCATATTATATCACTAAAAACTATATTAAACAAATTGCCTGCAATGCTGAGGCTTTAAAAGAACCAGAAACACCTAAAACTTATTGCGATAGGTTGCTTAACCCTTATAGGGTTCCTCAATTATGCATGTTGGCAGAATCTGAAATGACAAACCCAAGACATCGACGTCTGTTTTTTGTACAAAAAAAATATTTAAAAAAAAAATAGAAATAGCCATTTGAAAATTTTGTTATATACAATAATTTAATAACACTGAGTCATATGTTAGAGTTGGTAATGGTCGTAGCAATTGGTTTAGCATTGCTTATGGTGTTTTTGTCTCCTTTTCTCTTTAGTTTTAATATTAATTATGTTATGCGAAATTTACTGCAAGGGAAAGATTTTAGCCTTAAATGGTCGAGAGCTCTGAAAATTTCTGATTTAGATATGCTGATGATTTAGCCCTTTCGGCAAATGATGTTGATGAGATGAACTCTTTCATTCGAGCTGTTGATGAGACTGGTAATAGAGTAGGTTTGGTTATAAACAGAGAGAAAACTAAAGTGATGAAAATTGGTCAGGCAGGCTGTGATTCAGTTAATCTGAATGGTTGCAGTCTTGAGCAAGTGTCACAGTTTTATTATCTTGGGAACTATGTAACAGATACTGGTGATGTGCAGCATAAGATTAACAGATGAATATTGGTTGCTGATGGGACTTTGGTGAATCTATGGGGAGTGTGGAGAAATAGGCATATACATCTAAAGACTAAAATTACACTATATAATAGTTTGGTCCTTTCTAGGGTTAGTTATGGTAGTGAAACTTGGATGCTTTGAAAACAAGATAACAAAAAACTAGATGCTTTTGATTATAGATGCTTATGCAGCATCTTGAGCTTAGGTGGTTCAACTTTGTAAGTAATGATGAGGTTAGGCAAAGGAGTCTGTAACCTCCTTTAAGCTGCATATTGTGCAGAGAGAAGCTTCATTGGTTTGGTCATGTTGCCCATATGGATAATTACAGATTAGCAAATAGGTTTATGAACAGTGTACCTAAAGGCCTCAGAAAGAAGGGGAGACCTAGAGTGTAGTGGGCAGACAATGTCAAACAGGACCTTGTTAGAATTGGTGTGCAATGGCCAGATGCAACAGATATGCTTGGAGAACTAAATTGCAAGGTCTGGTTGGACTTCCATAGCTCATGGCTGCTTGAGAATGATGACGATGATGATAATAATATATGTTATTCATGCGTGAAATAATATATTTTCTTTCTTCATTTGAAGCTTATCTTATTAAACTAAGATATAAATAATTCAATAAAGCCATCTGATTACCATTTCTTAGAAGCAATATACAGATTCCAATGTATTTATTAGTGTTACTCTATGCTGAAGTAACCCCTTGATTTACACTCATCGAGTGGTTAGCACGCTTGGCTACTGATCTAAGGGACCTAGGTTCGAGCCCTGGGTAAGGCATGCTTGTGTGTGTTGTTTTTCTGCTGAGGTCCTGCCATCCTCTCAGACCTTCTACTCTAGCATATAAACTGACAGGCTCCTGTCAGACCTCTGTGGCAAGCAGCTGCTTGAGGGGGTATTTTTTTTAATTTTTTTATTTCATTTGAATATTATAAATATATTTTTTCTTACAAATTGTCCTGAAAAATAATAAAAACCTATTATTTTAAAATACAAAGATTTTGGAAGTAATTATGATTTATGTACCTCTATTTTTTTTTCTCTTTTCTGTCTTAAAACAATTTTAATATGACTAGAATTATTTTTGTCATTTAGCCCAGCATTCAATTGTGCTCTCTGGCTACTGAAACCAAAACCACAACTAAAAATACTTGTTTGTGCAAAAGTGCTGGTAAATAGGTCACAGCCCAGCAGGCACAGATGGCACTAATTAGTAGCAAGTGTTGGCAGTGTGCAATGTGTGCTGCATCAACAATGGATTTCAATTCAGTTAGTATTTATTGCATTCAGTTAGTATTTCTTGTCAAATCTAAACAATGGGTGGCTTGCAAATTTTTGCTGCATTTTTTATAACTTTGAATTTACCCACACCTCCCAGAAGCATGCTGGGCATCATAATTATTAGGCCACCAGAAAGCTAACCATTTCTTCAACAATGTGACATATAAGTATTCCCACAATTTTGTTAATTTTTTCCAGTGATGTCATCTATTATCAGGAATAGGGTAGCCAAGCTGCACATGTGGCAGTAATATTTGTCACTCACCGTGTTACATAAATAATTCAGTAATAAAGTATCACAGGAAAATGCCCTGTAGATAAGAAACACTTAAAATAATTAGAATTTTTTTCAACTAAGATATGAAGGAACATTGTATTATGGCATATGAATAGAATTAGGTGGTAAATAGGTGTGAGTGGGTGTGCTAATGTTGCAAATAAGTGCCATTATTTGTTCAATGGCATTGTCAGAAATTTGATGTAATGTATTTTTTTTTTTCAGTTTTTTTCAGGTGTGGTTGTTGCTGTATTAATGAAGATTATAGATGAGTTTGAAAATTTTGTTGCACTAGATGTTAATGTTGATAGTTTGGCATAGTGCTTGAGTGGATTATGAATATTAATTGGGAATAGTGGTGTAAGTGCTCAGAAAGGGAAATATATTGGACATGAACAATTTTAGATTATGTCAGTTTTTTAGTTTATATAGATAGGCTTTTAAATGCCTTTTTTATCCATTGGGTTAGTTAACCCCTTGGGAATTTTTTGAGGTGCAGTGTATAGCAGTTTTTTGTTCATGCTTTTGGGCATTTGCACTTGATTTAGCCCATGGTTATTTAACCCTGGCGGCTTTTGAGTACAGAATGGCAGTTTATTTGTAAATTTGAGTGTTTTTGCACTTGTCTTAGCCCACTTTGCCCATTTGAGTTAACTCCTGGCATTTTTTTTAGTGCAGAACAATGGTTTGTTGTTTATGATTTTGAGTGTTTTTGCACTTGTTTTAGCCCATGGGTTAACCCTGGAACTTTTTTCAAGTGTGGAATAGTGGTTCTGAGTCTACTTTCATGGATTTCTTTTCTAAAAAAAATGGTGATATTAGTACTTCTTTCTAAATAATTACCATTTTTACATTCACTTAGAGAAGTTTATAAAATTTGTCACTGCCACTGTAAAGTTCAAATCCAATGTACATGTGTCAATTAACATAATATCATAACACGTGTCAATTAAACACTTGATTTCATGTTTCTTTTTAAATTACTGACTAATTTTCTGCCATCATGTCTGCATGAAATAGAATATAAGCATTTCACATATCTATACAAAAACACATTTGACACTGGGATAAAAAAAACTACCTCACAATAAGGCTTTTGCTACGCTAAATAAAACCATTCAATGTAAGGCACAACTCAAAGAACTCTGAGAGCATGTGTGGTGGCCCTTGGAGGTTAATTTTCCTCACTATACAACAGTATGACACTCTTTTGTGATGCTTGTTATGTCTTTAAGAGCCTTACCTTCTTCACCCTAATATTCTTTGCCCCTTGTTATATTTTTGGTACTGAAAAAAAAAATGCTAGTCTGACCCTGCAAATACATTATTAAAAATTTTTTGAACCTTTACATATTTAAAGATCTAGGATTTGTGCAGGCCTGAATCATAATGCATTGTCCCAAAAAATATTTTTTAGCAAAAATAAAATTTAATCTTTTTTAATTGTAATAATTTTGGGAGTATTTTAAAGTTCAATGACAGTACAAATGTCATATGCAGAATGATTTGATGAACACAGTCAGTACCAACTAATAGAATCAGGAAGTTTTGGATATACTTATTGCCTTCAAAAATAAATCACTTGAATTCAACAATAGTAATGCGAAAATGATGTCTTGTTATAAATTTCACTTAAAGAATTTCGATTTTTGTTTATAAAGGTTCATCATGTTGTGATTTCTTTCCATGTGTTTGCATAAAATCTTTTTCCGACAATGTTAACCTCTTTAAACTTCCAGGGTCCCACCTGAAATACTGATTTACATCTAGAGGCCCAGCTACTTTATACTGTGATCTGCTGAAAAGTTTACTTTAGAACTTTTTTTGCCAAATAACCAATGAAAGAAATTATAGAATGTTATATGCCACATTAATCAGCATTTACTTCTGGATTTTCTGATGATAAAATATTTTACAAAAAGACTATGTTTCATTATAATGGGACTTTTATAAAGGCATATAGTAAAAAAATGCATCTGGCAATGCAAATAAAAATTTATTTGCAAAAAACTAATAGACAGAAATGATTATAATGCACATGAATAGAAAGGCTATTTATTCCGAATAACAAAAAATTACATGAATATTTACTTGAAACAAAAAAATTACTCCCATTTCATAATTTTTTTTCTTAGTACCATAAATAAATAAAAAAAATAAATACCCCCTCAAGCAGCTGCTTACCACAGAGGTCTCACAGGAGTCTGTCAGTTTATATGCCATCATAGAAGGTCTGTGAGGATGGCAGGACCTCAGCATAAAAACAACAGAAACATCCATGCCTTACCTGGGGCTCGAACCCAGGTCCCTTACTTTGAGCAAAGTACAGGATTTTTGCAAATTGTGCTGAGTCATACAAAAAGTCAGCTTTGGAATAAAAAAAAACAATCAACTGAAATAGATCACGTTATATAACAAATTAAACTGCATTTAATTACAAATTTAATTAAAATAAAAAATATGAAACTTAAAAACAAATTTAATATGGCTTTTTTTGCAGTGATATTGAAAAAAATTTATCAAATTGTGCAATCAAGGCTTAATTTTGGAAAACTTGATGAACAAAAATAGTTAAATTATATAAATAATTATTTGGAAAAAATTATTGCTGATGGTACAGGAAACCTGTATATTTACCTGTATATTTACTATGGGTTGATGTTTAGTTAAATTACATATTAATTAAAAGTAAATTTCTTCCCAATATTTACTTGAAACATAATATTTATTTTTTTAATAGTTCTTTTCAGGTGGTAAATTTTAAAACATGGGCCATCATTATACAAGGTGATTTGGATTGCTTGCATTAATATGATTTTCTGTCTTGTTTATGAAATGGAGAAACACTTTCTTGGCTGCCTTTTCTACTAAACATTATGAATTTTTTCTTTGGATGTTGAAGTTTGGTATCTTTGCTAAGTGCAGAAAGGTTTATGCATCAAGGGTAAAAAAAAAGAAATGTCTCTATTGTCAGAGTGACACAGCCAATATATTGGGGGAGGGGGGGGATCTTTGAAAATCTTTAAATATAAACTTAAAAACTTATAATTAAAAAGAATTCAGCTGGGGGGAGTATTAACACACTCTGTGTAGTGGAGAGGTAGGGGGGAGGGGTTATAAAAAACTTAGCAAAACTGCCCTACCAAAGGAGGACTGTTTTCCATGCCAAGGAAGTCTTTTCTGCTTCTGTATCCAAGATTTCATTTTCAGAAAACAATACAGGATCAACGTTTTTTATTAACTGAAAAACAAATAAATAATAAAAGAAAAAAATAACATATACCTAATACAATGTTGAATAAAATATTCACAGCAACCAGTTGTAATCCATCCATCCAATGTTGCATAGCTCCAAAAAATAAAAAATTAATAATAAATCAACCAAAATACTGATAATTTATGAAAATAAAGTAAATCTACAGAAATGAAAATGAAGGCTCAATTATAAAAAGAGATAAAATACTAACTTTAAGAAGAGTTTATGTACAATTTGTTTGCAGGAAATATTTAGACTTAAATTATCCATGTAAACAACTCCCATGCAGCCACTTAGCAGGCAGTACTTCCCATTCTCGCATGTATGAGTAATTAGAACACCTGTGACTTCCTTTTCTGCGACATGACACTGTATGCTGCAGCCAGTCTTAAAAAGGCCTGTCAATGGAGACTTATTTTTTAGTTACAATTTCGATTCGAAGAGTGGGAAAGACACATAAAATGCTGGGATAAATCATAAAAATAATTCTAGGAATAATGAAATAGGTTTAAGGCAGAAAAGAGTGTAAAAAAAAAAACAGAGGTAAGTACTTCATAATTACTTCCAAAAATCTTCCTTTTTTTAAAATTGCAGCTTTTTGTTATTTTCAGAGTTTGAAACTTTAAGGAAAAATTTCTTGATAATGACGCAAATCAAACTTGTGAGCTAAAATCAGAAGGTTGCTGCAAATGGTAACATTAACAAACAAATCAACAATACACATATCACTTCTAAGAAATGGCAATCTGATGGCTTCAACAAATTATTAACATTGTAGTACACCAAAATATGTATGAAATGAAAAAAAAAATTTGCAGTTAAATTGTGTATTTTTGAAAGATTTATATAAGAAAAGTTTCAAATGGCAATTTCTATATTTTTAAAATCGATTTTTTTTTTTGTTGCACTAAAAAGGAACAGAGGAGAACCTCTCATTTCTGATTCTGTCAACCCAGGAAGGGTTAACACTAATAAAAGACACAATGAAAACTTGCACTATATTACACTCATTTATTTATCAGCTGTATAAAGAACTGATAAGTTGGTCAAGTTCAACAGAAATGTTCCTATAAAAATTAATACATGATTATTTTTCAAAATCTAATTTATAGAGAAATTATTTGTAAGCAAAGAACCATATTAATTCATAATCATTCATTAAAAGAACCATTTTGATTTATGAAAGGTCTGAACTAGAATGGTATTAACATGACACACAACTATGCACTTATTGTTTTTTGTTGTGGCTTACAATTCCATTAGACCTGTGATATTAATAGCCTAGTTTAACATTTGCAATTCCTATCAGCTAATTTTACACATTTTCCTGATATACTGTGTTAATATCTGAAACCTTATACACTTTCTCTTCCCACATTCTCAATGTACATAAACTTAAATATCTCGGTAAAACACTTTTACCACTCTCTATCCCAACTACTCGTTTTTATCCTTAAAATATTTCATCACCCAGAAATTGAAAAAAAATATTCAAAATGGTTAAGTTAAAAGCTGCTAATAGCGCTAAAAGGTGGAGAAAGTATAAAGTCTAAATTAACTAGATATATCGCAAAGGTATATCAGTATATCAGTCACCATATCGGGTGGCATGATACACATTTCTCGTAAAACTCAGCCACGTCAGTTACATCTTCCTTTAAATCGGATACATATATATAACATAAAACATACTTACACAAACCCCTCTCCAAGATCTCGCCATATTTGTCATTCATAAAGTATATCTATAAATTTTTCTTCGTACTAATAACAAATATTGCACTAATTACAAAAACAATCACTCATATAACAGTCTTAACGCAAAACGCTGCCATCTTTAGAAACAAAATGCATCTGTTTTTATTTGAAAATTATTGCAGACGAAACTGCTCAGAAAACATTAATGAAGAAGGGGTATATATTTACAAATGTTTTAAAATGGCCTAATGGTGTGTTATGTTTTATGAGAGCGTTCGTTGGAAATATGCTATGAAATATGTTAATGTTCAGCGATGATTCAAAAATGACCAAAAATCGTCTAAATCACTCAAATACTCAAGAGATAACTTTCTAAAAAATTCCTTCAAATTTAATATGGCTGAGGGGCATTTATATCGATGGGGTTTTATGTAGAGCTTGTAGAGCAACTAGATTTGCTACAATGACATACTGTCAAGAGAAACCGAAAAATGGTTTCTCAAGAGAATCTGATAATGCTGAGTTTAATTTATATCAATTTTCAAGAGAAATTGTAAATCGCGATATTGAAAAGGAGTTTAGCATCTATAACTATGGCACCTAAATTTAAGATCTAAAGCACGATCTCGCAACATTTTCAGAGAATGGCATCAAATACAGTTATCTGTGTTATCTACATGAACCAGGGTGGAAATCCCCGTGACGCAATTATTACCATGGAGCTATGTTGAATTAGTCTAGAGTAGTGAAATCTGACCAACTTTTACCTATAGCTTATGTAATATTTATGCTGTAAAACTGCAATTGGTATTATATTAATATACGTATAACGAAAATGTTTGTGGCATAATTTTCATTTCCCAGATTTAAATATAGTACGATTATCCCACACTATCACAATATTCAGATGTCTAAGATGACAACTGCATATCACTTGCTGAAAAACGACAAAATGAGTTGTTCATAAGAAACATTTCTGCTGGTTGAACACGGATATATGAGACTTCCGTTATGTGTTACGATGAGCAATGTAGGAGCGATGGAAGCAAGATTCTTAATACACTCCTTGCTCAACTAGCCTGGCAAATTGGTGCTTCTGTTAAATTATACAGGATAATGTAACAGGGAAATTCAGAGAATATGAAATAAATGTAAAACTTATGTTAGAATAAACTTATTAAAGTTGAGAAAATACTTTTACTTTTATGTCAAAGTGTTTAAATAAAAAAAAAAAAAAAATACCCCCTCAAGCAGCTGCTTGCCACAGAGGTCTGACAGGAGCCTGTCAGTTTATATGCCACAGTAGAAGGTCTGAGAGGATGGCAGGACCTCAGCAGAAAAACGACACAAACAGCCATGCCTTACCCGGGGCTCGAACCCAGGTCCCGTAGATCAGTAGCCAAGCGCGCTAACCACTCGGCCACGGCCATTTCTTATTTTTTTAATGAGAATTTTAAGGGAACCATTGCTTTCATGGACGCTTTGCCAGTGTTTTTACATTGAGCATCGAAGTGGTAAACTATACAGGAATGCAGGTGGCCTTTCTAGACGTCCATGCATTGACAACTGTAAGCATTGCTATAATGCAGATTTGAAATATGGCACTAAAGATATCATGCTCATACGACAGTTAACATCGAACAATAGTGATATACCTAACATCTGGAGTGCAATAGTCACTGAAAACGCAGATAGGGTGCCAATTTTCCTACTCAGCAAAATGCCAGTGTCCTTTTAAGCGAACATTAAGTCAATGATTGAATTATTTCCTACTTTTTACGGTGCACATAGGAAGATAGTTATTGTTTAAATTTTTGGCAAAGCAATTTAATTTTATTGTCATGATGGGCAAACCACCTCAATGGGGCAAACCGACTGATTGTGGCCGTTGATATTGTTAGGGAGATGATGAAAAACATCTGATCATCGAATTGGCAGCTTATGAAATGCACTATATTACTTTTGAACAAAATGTATTTATTTGACAGAAATTTGAAACAGAATTTGGAGCTGCTAACCTTTATTTATTAATTATTTTTTTTTTGCAGTGAAAACGATAGTCTTTGCAAAGAAATGATTTCAATAAATTCCTAATAAATTGGGTAAAAGCTTATTTTCATGAATTTGAAACATCATACATCAGCCTACAATGATCCAATTAATTATGAAATTATTTCAATTTATTCCTTTAGTTAATTAAGACTTTTCTCCATTGTTTTTCCTCTATATCTTTCATTGCATAAATAATAGTTTAAAGGTTGTTATTATAAGTTTCAATTAATGTAGCAGCTTATATCTATTAATAATCTGAAAAACTTCAATGTTTCAAGGTATGAGACTGGGCTTTCTGAGACAAAGTTTGCCTTTCATGACAAGCAGTGTGGTTAAATAATAAGCAGTAAAAAACCCTGCCATCCTGAATGGAACTCTGATAAAAAATTAAACAAATTCTCACAGTTGCCACCTCTCAGGATTCAGTGATTGATTGAAAATGAGCGTCAGATGAATGTCGCGAGATGAATAATGCGTCAGAGAAAATCGTCTGTGAACAGTAATTCATCTGACGCTCATTTTAAAATGAAACTATGAGAAGTTTCCAGCACAATCTTAACAAAAAACGTACGAAGTTAATGTTATTAAAAGATAAATATCTTGACAGATATAGACCGAAGAGCCAAAACATTATGACCACCTGCCCAATATGATATTGTCCTCCACATGCCACCAAAACAGCTCTTACCTGGCGAGGCATGGACTCTACAAGATTTATAAAGCTGTCTTGTGGTATCTGGTACCAACACGTTACCAGCAGATCCTTCAACTTTTGTAAGTTATGTGGTTGAAATGCATAGATCGGATATGCTGTTCCAACACAAACCACAAATGCTCGATTGAATTGATGTCTGGGGAATTTTGAGGCCAGGGCAATACCTGGAAGTCTTCCTCATGTTCTACGAACCATTTTCGAAGAATCCAAGCAGTGTAGCATGGCACATTATCCTGCTGAAAGAAGGCATTACTAGAGGGATATACCGTTGCCATGAAAGGATGTACCTGGTCTGCAATGATGTTTAGGTAGGTGGTAGATATCATAGCTTCCTGCACATGAATGACTGGACACAGGATTTCCCAGCAGAACATTGCCCAAAGCATTACATTTCCTCTACAAGTTTTTGTCGCATGGTGCATCCTGGGGCCAACACTTCCCCAGGTAAATGATGCACACGTATCTGTCCATCCACATAGTGCAACAGGAAACAAGGTTCATCGGACCAGACGACCTTCTTCCAATCATTCAAGGTCCAGTTTTGATGTTTTTGTGGCGCTTTCAATGGTGAACCAAGGTTAGCATGGGTACTTGGAGGGCCTGAAGTAATGCAGCCTCATTTACAGCAGAGTTCAATGTACTGTATGTTGTGATGCATTACTCCTTCACCAGCATTCAAATTATGGGAGAGATGCACCAAAGTATTTCTTCTGCTGGCTTGTACCATATGGATATCCTTCACAACTACAATCTCCGGAACATATCTATAAGTTATCTAAGATGGCTATTAGATATCCACTGGTTATCTTGGATATTTTATGGATATATTTTGGACATTGTGGCTGTGAGAGTTCTAACATCAATGAGCCATGGTCGGCTCACATCTTGCCAGCAGTTCGTGGTTTTTTCCTCCTCAGGCAATTTTTTGAAGGTACTAACCATGAGCACCCCAAAAGATTTGCTGTCTCGGAAATGCTCTGACCCAGTCATCTGGCCATTGCAATTTGGCCTTTGTGAAACTCACTTAAGTTCACTGTTTTTCCCATCTGAAGAACAATAATAATAGTGATTAACAGAGCTCAGAATCAGGTATTATTATACCGTTTCATGACCTTCACACGCACCGTTGTTTACCTATAGTTGCTTCGATTTGCTTAAAGATGCGCTGGTCATAATGTTGTGGCTCTTCAGTGTATATCTGAATTTTTAGGTTAAATTGAACTTAATAGACCATACTCAATGGACACCTATTCAATACTTCTGGCTCTCACTGGTCAACTAGCTCAAAGATCCTGACAAGTGACATCATCTCCCAGCACACACAGTAATATATTTCTTTGAAACTTGAAAAATTCATATCTTTCCACTTTAGAAAACTTAACATTTTTTAAAAATATTCGATGAGTTTCGGGAAATTAAAACATTTTTCACAGTAGTGTTATTTAGTGACCCCAAGTACAGGAATTTATCAAAATAATGGAAACACCAATGGCGACTGGAGTACATGCAATGTGCCGTATGCATATTACAGGGACATCACCTGCGATGTAAAAGTATATAAAGGGGAGAAGCACGATGTCAGCTGTCAGACAGCAGCGCTACAGGCAAAACAGCTGTTATGGTGTGTCAACGATGTCATATCTCAGTGACCTGCAAAAGAGCATGATCATTGGTGCTTGTCGTGCAGGAGCTTCAGTAACCAGAACGGTGGAAATAGGTGTAACACGGGGAACTATATCGAAGATTATGACTAACATGTAAATTGTGGATGCCATACAAAATTGTCAGATAGGCGAACATTGGCACAGATTGTACAACGGAAGAACAAGACCATGCCACCGCAAATAGCAGCAGAATTGACCAGTCGAATGATCCCATTTCCGTCATAAGTTCGTTGGGGACTTCATCGTTCCGGTATTTATGGCTGTGCTGCAATACATAAACCTCTGATTATCAACATCAATGCAACAAAACATGCAAGGTGGTGCAAAGCTCATCAAAATTGGGATGCTACAGACTGGCAACATGTCATCTGGTGTGATGAATTGTGGTACACATTGTTTCCACCACTGATAGAATACAAGTCTGGTGAAAACCTGCAGAAGCATACCACCTCGATTGTTTGGTTCCAACTGTGAAGCATGGAAGTGGATCCCTGATACTGCAGAGTGCCATATTATGGCACTCTGTAGTACCATTGTTATTCTACAGGCTCACGTCACACCCGCAACGTATGAATCCATTCTTAGAGATCACCTGCACCCAATGTTGCAGGCATTATTCCCTAATAACTGTCCTTGGTTTCAAGTGCATAATGCACCCGTGCATTGTGCAAAACTTGTCAAGTGTGATTTGAAGAGCATGAGATACAGCAGCTACCCTGGCCACCTCAATATTATTGAACATTTGTGGAAATATCTGGAGTGCAAGGTCAGATCACACTTTCTACCTCCAGCATCATTGGCACAGTTGGGCCATATTTTACAGGAAGACTGGTTCCGTATTCCATTACTTTATATACAACTATATATATACATGACTTCTATAAGTCTATTCCACATCGAATTGCGCATGTTCTGAACACCCGAGGTGGGCCTACAGGTTATTAATATAATGTTCTCCACAAACAGTACGTGTTTCAATTATTTTGATAAACCCCTGTATCATTTGGAATCTATTCTGGTGCACTGGCTAGAAAGCCAATATCTTAATCAGAGGAGCCATTGCTATCCTGCAGCCGTTGAGCTACATCATAGACGATGTCTGACAAAGAATTCTTTCTGTAGCCATTGAGAGGCGTTCAGAACATGCGCAATTCGACCTAACTGGAGCCGAGCCTCATAGAGCTCAGACACGCTGACCCTCATATGGCTCAAACAGTCGATAAATTCCTCAAAATTGAGGATATTCAGTCGATGGAGTGGTATATCTATTCTCCGGACTTGAACCCAACAGAGCAGTGATTCCGAAACTTCTGTGTTTTTTACAAACCATCAAGCGCCTACTAATTTGTGTTTTGTACCAGTACTTGATAATCATTAAGTTATGAAACATCGTTTTGCTTGAGAAAAAAAAAAGCATTCTGAAACTAGGCGTATGAATAAAATGAATAGTATTGGAAAACGATTTTGTTGCATTTATCATGCTACAATATTGTGGAAATTCATATATGAACGAATGCTGGCACTCATCGCTGGCAGAAGCTTTGTAAACCATAGTTTCGTAATCAGTGCGATGGAGTAGGGGTGCCCAAACTTTATTCACCAAGAGCTACTTTTAATTTAATTTCTTTCGAGGGCAGCAAAATTTTTATGTTTTAATATAAAGAAAGGGGTACCATTAGTAGTAAACAAATGAAAATAAATAAACTAGTACGACGTGGTAAAAAACACATTTCTATTTTTGCGATAAATAAATCTGATACTTTTTAGTAGGGATAAAAAAAAATCCACCTCTTAAAAACTAACTCTACTTCTTAACATGCCATGGGTGACTCCTACCTTGCTAAAGGGTGACCAATAGCCTGTGGACACCATAACAGGCACCCCCGCTATAGAATCATGTGGGATGCAGGTGCATACTGGTAAAAGCAGTGAACCCTGTAGCCTTCCAGGACCAGAGTATCATGAACCCCAGGTATGTCATAGGATCAGGTGTTTTTAATAATAATTATTATTATTTTACACAAATTCTACAGAATTGAAGAATAAGAATTGAAATCTTGAAAAAGAGACTGAATTTTTTATCGCAGCCTGCCTCCCCCCACATTTACATCCCTGAAAAAAAAGTCAGTCCACCCCTCGCGGGATGCAGTGGGAGATGCATTTGAGGTCGTGAACTCTCTCTGGGAATTCTGATCTGCTCTCCTGCTAGATTGGGTTGTACTGCAACTAGACCACAGAACCAGCCTGGTAAATAGCAGGAGAAATCGCTTTTGCTTGTGTAGCTGTTCGGGATCATTACATTTCATATTTCATAAAACAGGTTCCTTAATTATGGGCACTTCTGCATTTATATGCATAACAGACGCTTTGCTTTATATCTCACTACTTATCGTGTCATATCACAATGCTTATCGGTCTCATAGCATTTCATTGCTGGATTTTCAAGATCATCCAAAATTTTTTTTTAATATGCTTAACTTTTGGACACGGGTTCACTAAAATTAGGCTATATAATAAGGCTTCTTTGCTAAGTTCCTTAAAGAAGCGAAACTTGGATCCTTTGCAAGCAAAGGAACATTGGAGTGTTTCGTTGTTGATTATTATCTAGTATATTAGATGGTTTGCGTAAGTAATGATGAGGTTGGCCGAAATCAGCAATCACCTTTATAAACAGCATCTTATATCGAGAAAGACTGTATTGGATTCATCCTACCACCTGCTTGCAGATTAGTGAACAAAATTATGAACAGCATGCCAAAAGGCCTCAGAAAAAGGAAGAAACTTAGAATAAGTGGGAAATGTTCAACATGGTGGAATTATGCCAAACAGGGTTGGGTGTTTTACCTTAGAGCAGCATTTTTTTGCTGACAATAGGCTAAATGGTCAGGTCACAAGGTCCCCGAGGGCTCAGAGAAGGTTGGGGGGGGGGGACTCCACTAGACAGCTTTTGAGATACAGATGGTAGCCTGTCTCCTAAAGCTAGTTGGGAGACAGATAGTAGTTCCATAATTTACATAGTAAATTGTGAATTGAAAGCTATTGGATGACCGATGGTAGTTTCGTAATTCCCATAGTAAACTGTGAATTAATAAGTTGAAAAAAATTGCTGGCATGTTTCCAGGACACGTGGGTTCGAATCCCATTCACGGAAAAAACCAATTTTTTTCAGCTTATTATTTCATTAGTTCCTTGTATACAGGATACATCCTGTGATTCTTTACTACTAAATTGTGAATTGTTATTACTGAATGCTAAGTTGAATTGTGCAGGAATCCACTTAATCATTTTAGATCCTGAAATAGCCATAATGTGTTAACTCTAAAAAATTTACAAAATAATATCTTTGCAAATATTTCTCTCCAAATTTCTCATTACAAAATATTACCTGTATACATTATTGTATTACAAAATATTACCTGTATACATTAAAAGAATATGCTGGATAGCCTGAATGAGATGCTTACATCTCCTAACAGCTGTTCAGTGAGTTCCCTTCCCATAATAAACTCTGAGATATTGTAACATGGCCACTTAGTTCATTGTGTGCACAAAAGTGCTACTCAAAGATAAAACAACCCAACCAAAATTTCTCATTACAAATATGTTTGCATTAACATATTGTAATGCAAACATATTTTTAAATGAATGAATAGGGAGTAAATAATTCCCAAGCAGCCACAGGCTATACCATCAAGGCTATCCAGCAAGTTCTTTAATGGGCACAGTATATGCTTTCCCTCATACAGGGCCATGTCTTAACATCCCATCCAACGGTCGGCCCAGGAACTGATGGAAGGCAGGGTGGGGAGTTTTACAAAGATAAACCTCAATCAGCCCAGGTGGCACTCGAACCTGGGAACTGCAGATTATGAGCCTGGCTATGCCAAACAGGACTTTCAAATTTGGCTTGCAGTGACCAAATGGCTATGGATATATATGGTTAGAGGATTAAATTATACAATCTGTTTGGATATGTAGCCCACGGCTGCTTGGGGATTATGTACTTCCTATTCAATTATTAATGAGACATATTTACAATGAAAAAATTATTGAGAAATATTTACAAAGGCATTTATTAAAAATTTTTTAAAAGGTTATTTATGGGCTTTTTAGGATCTAAAATGATTAAGTGGAAATTTTGCTACATGATTCAACTTAGCATTCAGCAATAACAATTCATAATTTACTATGTGAATTACGAAACTTTAGATATTAAAATACTTGAAAATTGGGGCAGGGTTGACTCAGGCAATAGTTGTCAGGCACATAATCTGTATTCACAGTATTGACTGTGCCAATATTAAGATTTATCTCAGCTAAACCCACATCCTGCTTTTGGTCAGAGGGGAACACTGGTGGGCTTGGAAATTACTAGGGAAGGCTGCTATCCATTGGACATGCAGGAGAACCATACCCTGTATACATTAAAAGAATATGCTGGATAGCCTGAATGAGATGCTTACATCTCCTAACAGCTGTTCAGAGTCCCCTTCCCATAATGAACTCTGAGATATTGTAACATGGCCACTTAGTCCATTGTGTGCACAAAAGTGCTACTCAAAGGTAAAACAATCCAAAAATTAGCTTTACCATAATTTGCACAATATTATATTTCATATTTTGTAAAATAAATTTTTTTTATTTTCCATTTTTCCCATCATTCACTGTAGATTACAAAATTGCTTGAACCAGGCATGTGTACTATGTGGATAGTACATGGGGTAATATTTGAGTTGTCTTGTTACACACAAACTCCATATAGTACTTAATTCACTTAAATATAAAGTCACTTAAATTAATATCTAAAGTTACCTGCACATTGGCTTTACTGTAACCCCCTAAACATGGAATATATTAATAATAATATAGGAAATTTGATAGTAATTATTAAAATATGGATTGTAATAAAAATTGGAAAGACATTTCTAAGTTTTATTATTGAACATTAGTAAATAACCATATATAAAAATTCATAACATATGCTTATACAGAAACAAATTTTGCAAGATAGATAATAGTGAAACAATTTGTCTTATTACAGATATTTAATTTCTGGGTAAGAACATTTTTCTTTATAAAATTAAAAAAAAGTCTGCCTTGATATGGGAGGTGGTATCTACATTGCTATGTTTGTTACCATAGCTTTGAAAAGGATAAATTCTTTAGACACAGGTTTATTTAAACAATAATTTCTTAATTAAAATCCTTATAAAATTATATATGAAAACAGATGTAAGTATTCTCTACATGTAAAGCAAAATTTCTTTGAATATTTTAAAAATGTGTTGATTACACCAGAATCTGTGTTTCAGAAACATTGCATCTGTAGATGAAAGGTATACCTTCTGCTAATTAATTTCTTGACAGATGCTTTTGAATCTTTTTCTTTCACCCAAAACTTGTCTGAAAGCACACAAAAACTGAAATTTTAAAATGTTCATGTACACAAAATAAAGGCAAATATTTACTACAAATTAAGAGAAACCAAATATATATTTTTAATAAAATGCAAATAAAGCACTCAAGAATATTAAAAAAAAATACATCTTTTCTTGTATGTGAAATGTTTTTGGCATGTGTACAGTTTTTGAAATGGTTTAAAATGACTCTGTTAAGGACTAAAGTAATAAAACATCAAGAATAATGACCAAATATGGGTTTTTATAGTTGAAATTCAGCTACAAATGCTAGAAATTTGCTATGTAAACATTTTTTTAAGATGCATAACTTGAAATATATGTAATAGTTTATGCAAATTAATTAAATATATGTAGTAAATTAATGTAGTAAATATGTTGAAATCAATTCAGCATTAAAATTCTGCATTGATAAAAGTATGGGGTCACTCAAAAAGTAATATTTGATCACTTTTACATATCAGTATTTATTCAACAGCATTGTTTTCTTGTACAAATACATCCTTCCCATCTCCTTTGTTATGAATACATTGCTTTACCACAGGTGGTGCTGCTGTAACATTAATCATGTATGGTAGCCCTCATAAATATTGGGTGAAGCAATGTGCTGTTAATTAATTCTTGGTATATGACGAGACTGTTTAAAACATCCACAAACAATTACAGAATGTGTATGGGATCAAAACTGTCGAACACAGTTGGTCGATGAGCCAAGCCAGACATCTACAAAAGATGGACACTCCATCCTTCACAACTGTACCAAGAAGGAATACAAACTCTTCTGAGGTAGTGCAAATCAGTTGAGTATAATAGTGATCATAAAGAAAAAGAGGATAATATTCCTAGATGATCTATTTACATATTGTGAATAAATATATAAAAAAAAGCTGTATAATAAATATTGTTCTCTAAAAGAAATGTAGGCATTACTTTCTGAGTGAACTTTGTATTTTGTTGGGAAAAGTTTCTCTTTGAATTTGGAAATCTACAAATATTTCACAATATCCTAGTTGAGACCTGCAAGATAGTAACAATAGTGCACATGTTTCATACATTATGCACCACAGCCACAATTTGGTCAGTTACTTGGAATGAACTTGTTTGAAACATTATAGCCTCACTTGCTGATGTAGCATAATAAATAAATAAATACCCCCTCAAGCAGCTGCTTGACACAGAGGTCTGACAGGAGCCTGTCAGTTTATATGCCATAGTAGAAAATCTGAGAGGATGGCAGGACCTCAGCAGAAAAACAACACGCACAACCATGCCTTACCCAGGGCTCGAACCCAGGTCCCTTAGATCAGTAGACAAGCATGCTAACCACTCGGCCATAAAACACTAAAAAAAACCCCAACAAACTTAAGATGATCTGGGAAACTGTTAAAAAATATTTTCAGAACTCTTACAGATAAAGCCATGGCAAAGAACTTTTACATTTTATATATATAGCAATCATAATGGTGACATTAATTTTTTTTTAATTATGTTAAAGCTGAGAAAATCTACATTTTAATGCATTTTACATATCCAGCAAAGTGTGATGATACTTTGCTTTTATGTCGAGAGCACTAAATACCTTGGGTTATTGCTATCTGAAGAAATAAAAATAACAAAATCTAACTGTTATTTGATGTAAATTAAACATTGTAATTATTAGGAACTAATTAGATTGGATAATTTCTTTTTTTACATGGTTTATCACTTGTGCAGTGCTTGCATTCTTGTGTTAACTAACTGTTAAATACTGTTGTAATAAACTTGGCACAGAGTAAAATTAACTCTGTGGTTGTTGGTTTATGTCCTATATGCTCAATTGATTTTTCTTCAGTCAAAATGAAGAGTATTGACAATGAATATTATAATGTTGAATGATTGAGCAGACAATTGTCAGAAATGCTCATTAGAAAAACTACTACTGACACAATATAGAAGAAACAATACAAAATTAACCCAGTTATTCCTGTATCTTTTAACTCCTTCACAGTCACGTCAACTTAAGTCATGAAATATGTGTTTTATTATGCAGTACAGCAAACTATAGCCATGTTGCATCTTCTGGGAACATTTAAATTGGCCAACAATGTAGTAAGAAACCCCGACTGTGAACAGATTAAAAAAGTTGATTTCTCGTAAAGTTTGTGTAATATTTAAGCTATGTCCAGTGATCAGTGAGCATGCTGTTGCAGAAGAAACATGCATTCTCTATCAGTGCCTACTCATTTGTCCACCTATTTGTCTGTTAACCACTGCATCCTGACACTGTTATTAATATGATCATTTGGCTCTGCCATGCTTTTTTTTAATCTATTTTCCTATTGCTTTTGGCTTTGACATTTGTTGGTTCATCAGTTTGTTACTTTGCGGATTTGACAAAATGTTGTTCCAACGTATCTTTCAAACACAATGGAGAAACTTAATGATTTATGTGACAAATGAAAGCTACCAACATGGGGAGTGTCATAGGCTATAAAATAATGACCCTCATGATTTCTTCCCCCCTAGAAAATTTGTAAACTATTCTTAAGCTATATCTCCAGAACGCAAAGGCTGAAAGTAACAGGTGATACGTCAAATGAATGTTTCTGATGTGGGGAATGTCGTAGGCTATGAAAAATTAACCCCTCTTGCTTTCTTCCCCCCAAAATGAGGGGGAAATGAAAATGACTGTTCCCTTATATCTCCTGAATGCAAGTGTGAAATGTAACAAGCCATGTGTCAAATGAAAGCTTGTGATTAAAAATCAATCCAAAGTCAATGCACAGTATTCCCTGTTAAGATAGACATCAAGCATTAATTAATAGATTCTGAAAAAAATTCATCGCCACTACGGCGGAAATCGAACCCGCATCTCTCCAGATTCATGCCAGAGCGTGCAATGGTAGCATGCTCTGGCATGAGTCTGGAGAGATACGGGTTTGATTCCCACTGTGGCGGCGATGAATTTTTTTCAGAATCTATTAATTAATGTTTGAAAGCTTGTGATGTGGGGAGTGTCATAGGCCGTAAAAAATGATCCCCATGATATCTTCCCCCCTACAAAAGGGGAAATGTGAAAACTATTGTTCTGCTACATCTGCAGAACGTGAATGCCAAAACTAACAAGCTATATGTTGAATGAAAGCTTTCAATACAAGGAATGTCATAGGCTATGAAAAATTGACCCCCCATGCTTTCTTACCCCCTAAAAATGGGAAATTTGAAAATCGTTCTACTCTATCTTCTGAATGTGAGGCCCTACAGTTACGATTTAGATGTCAAATGAAAGCTCATATAATGACCATCGTAAATTTTTTGAATTTTGCCCTCATTATTCCCCCCTGATAAAAGGGGGAGGGGAAGATTTTTACACTGTTTTACTTTAACGAGTCATATCACAAATTAAAGCTTGTGATATCTTCAATATTTTGGGCTACCTCAAACATGACTCCAAAAGGGGAGGACTACTGTTTATGTCATATATCAAATGAAAGTTTTTGAAGGTAGGTGTTTTTAGTGACAACAAAAAAAAAACTATAAATTAAAATTTTAAAAATACCTATCTTCCAATAGGGCCCTAAAAAGTAGAAAATAAACCTAAAGCATATCAGTACTGAATTCATATTCGCTTCAAAGGAAGATGGGGCGCTGATTTACCTACTCGACAAGATTACCAGTACCCTATCTTCCTTTGAAGGGAATACAAATTCAGTGATTGATTGCACCATTGATATGCTTTAGGTTTATTTTCACTTTTTAGGGTCCTATTTGAAGACAGGCATCTTTAAAATTTTTAACTTATATTTTTTCATCAAGGATAATAACACCTTCAAACCATAATAACCAATCAAATAATAATACAGTGAGTGTCCACTACGGCGATTAATTGGGACCAAAAAAAAGTTTCAGTAACTGAATTTCATGGTAGATGAGCAATGGGGATCATTAAAAAAATAAATAAATTAAAGTATGTAAATTGCTGCTTTATATTGCTATTATGATATATAGATGGTGTTTAATAAAAAAAACTGCAAAAAATATGATCATGACCTTTCCTTCATCAAGAAATTATGTATGTTAAAATAAACACAACTGTAAATTACTTTTTAATAGAGAAATTAAAAAAATTAATAAAGTGATCTGAAGTTTAGTATTCAAATCCATGAACTTTTCATGTACTAGTTTTGCTTTTGTTTGAAACAGATTTACTGGCATTGCCTTTCCTTTTTTTGGGTGCACTATTACTAGGAATTTTCACAATTGCAAATTTAATATAATCAGAATTATTACTATTAAAATTAATAATAAGGTGCAGTATAATGCACTGGTGTTAACAATTCACCAATTCAAAAAATTATCTTAAATCACCAAAGATTAAAAATTGTTCAAATGTTCCAATGGTAGGCTTGAAAAAAATACATTAAATGCACATTCTATTTAATATCTATTCTATGGTGTGACATCTTGTGGGTGCAGTGCTTTATTCCCAAGTACATATTTGTCATTGACAGGAGGTATCAAATTTCCCTCATTTGAACAAAAAAGTTTTTCACATGCCTCAGAAAATCATGGTTAAGTGGATTTGACTGAGGCTTTTTTCAATGTGTTCCAAAATAAAATCCCATTAATGTCAATGTTACAGTGCGCAGAAACCCACTGTAATATAATTCAAGGATAATAACACCTCTGATGACTGTTCAGCTATTTAACAATCAAGATTGCCCAAAAACTGGGAATAGGATAGTAAAGATGAAAAAATAACACTATTTGGACCAGTTCATTTCAAATTTTGACTGTTTTCAGTCATTGTAGATGTTAAAGGGTCCGAGTTTGAGATAAAATGCATTGATTTTGGTGGAAATCATACTGGATGGAATAAACCTAGTTGATAAGAACAAGTGAATGTGAACCATAGTAACTAGTATTGGCAAATGTTTAACTAAACATTTTTGATAGATAATTGACCAAAAGGATAAAAACTGCATAGGAAAGCACCATCCTTCATAATGAATAAAAAAAAAATATTCAAACAAATACAATTGAACAGAAGTAGGTTATATGTTAAAATTTTATTGTATGGAATAGTGGATATGGAAACATCTAAATAGCTAAGTGCAGATGAATCCAGTGGCATAACCAGGGTGGGTGGGTGGGGGGTTAAAACCGTTCCCTCTTGAGGAATTGAATAATGTATATTTTCTACAGAAGCCATGAAAATCAACTTAATCACATTAAAACCCTACCCATTACACTCAAATATGTTAAACCCCCACATTATTGGAAGTGACTGGGTGTCTCTAAATGAACCTTCCCATATACTTTGCAACACCCAATAAAAATAACGCATTATACTAATATATAAGCATTTAGGTTAAACCAGCATAAGGAAATAGTTTTTATGATGAAAACTCACTCTTCCTGTGGGTTACTGTTAATAGCATATAACTAAAAAGAGTAATTTGAAGGTCTCCACTGAATAATAAAATTATATAGATGGTTGATGATAGCAATTAGAATGGCAAATACTCGTATATATATATATAAATACCTCCTCAAGCAGCTGCTTGTCACAGAGATCTGATAGGAGCCTGTTAGTTTATATTCCATAGAGGTCTGTGATGAAGGCAAGACCTCAGCAAAAAGACAATACAAATATCCATGCCTTATCCAGAGCTCGAATCCAAGTTCCCTTTGATCAATAGCCAAGCATGGTAACCACTTGGCCATGGAACAGTTAATTGAGTGTAAAATGAGAAAATTCTACAAGTGTGATGATATTACTTTATATTAAATAAAATTTGCATAAAATATAATAACTGCATAAATGAAAACTACAAGTAAAAGTTACCTTAATACACTTTGGTGATCCTTGGAAGTCGACTTCATAGCAGCAGTAATAAGCAGCAAATTAAATATGTCCCTCTATATGTAAATAAAATTAGATCCTGGTTAACAAAATGTTGTTAATTTTTAAACAGTTCAAAAATCTATCAAACAGTTCTAAAATTTAACAGGTTATTTGCTTATATTACAGTTAACTACAGTCATTTGAAAATCTAAAGAAAGTAAAAAATATATCTATGTGAATTAAAATGATATATGGAAGTGTATATTTTATTCTACATATTTATGCATATTGCAAGTATATATTTATAATATGAAAGTATACTTTGCAATATGAACAGAGTTTCATACTAATCCATTTAATAATTTATTCTAATAAAGGCAAAAGAAAGGATAAAATAATGTAAAGAACAATAACAAAATCAGATCTAATAATTACAGCTTATTATTTAATAAACCAACTTCATTTGCATTTATTTTAACATGCATTTGCATTAAAGTTGTTTTCACAGTCTTTATACTTTGCATTTATATTTCCTTGATCTACAAGTACACTATTGGAAATAAAAAATGCAACACTTGCATGAAGTAATGCAAATGTGATGAAATTTAGGGAGGCGGTAGTATATGGAAATGATTAGGTTTGCAGGATGACTGAAACGATTGGACAGGTGCAAGCTGACATCACACGCGCAGAGCAGTCAAACACAGATAAAGGCAACCAAAGCTCCCTGGTTAACAAAATGTTGTGGAAATTGTTCTAAACTGCTAAAGATGCCCTTATGCAGATGTTGACAGCTGTTCCAACAGTTAACAGACTTTGAGTGTGAAGAATCATCAGCCTTAGAAAAGCTGGTTTGTCGTACAGAGATGTGGCCAACCTTGTTGGCTGCATCTCTGCATGACAAACCAGCATCATCGTACATGTATGGCACCAGTGGGTTCAAGAAGGATTCTGCACATACCGACAAGGATCAGGAAGATGACGTATGACCATGGAGTGACAGGACTGCCATTTGCAACACATGGCATTGAACGACAGATTCGCGACTATGACACAATGCAAAGGGACTGGCAACAGGTAACACATAGAATACCTACCAGGTAGACGGTAAATAACAGGCTTTTACAGTTTTCATTGTGAGCCTATCGTCCAGCACTGGGTTTGCCCTTCACATCTGCCCACATGCAAGCACATCTTATGTGATGTCACCTAACACAGAACTGAAATGAATATGAGTGGAATGCCATGGTGTTAAGTGATGAATTTCATTGTTGTCTTGGTCAGCAAGATGGTAGACAATGTGTTCACCATCATCCAGGGGAAAGGAATGCCACCCAGTACATGTGACATCGTCACATAGCTCCAGCACCTGATATCTTGGTGTGGGGTGCCATTAGTCAGACATCTCAGTTAAAACTGGTCATCATAAGAAGATCTCTAACTGCCCAACGATATGGTAACAACATTTTGCAGCCAGTGGCTGTCCCATTTGTTGAGCAGCATGAAACCTTTTACCAGCAAGATAATGCCTGTCCCCACACAGTCTGCATTATCTACATGAGCAAAACATTCTGGTACTACCACGGTCAGCATGCTCGCTGGACATTTCACCTGTTGAACACATCTGGGACATTATGGGCCAACAGCTCCAACCCCAAGAGGTGCACCAACCACTGTCGTTGAAATGGAACAGTGACTTTGCGCTATTTGACAATCTATCCCTCAGATAGACATTATAGAGCTGTACGATAGCCTTCCCCATGTTCATGAATGCAATGCTGTGTGGGGTGGTTTAACATCATACTAATTATACCACTTTACTGGGTAGGTAAAGTGGTAATTTTCCATATTTTGTTTTTTGATAATGATTCCACATCTCAGTGTATGCTAATAGCTGCCTGCCTTTCAATAAAATGGCATTAATCTTTCCAGGTGGTGCAATTTTTTTCCTATAGTGTATTTCCTGTGTGTTCTTGAATATGACCTATATATTTCCTTACCAACAGTTTTTCTTTCTCATACTCAAATTGCATACTTCATGCAGCATGCTTTCAACCATGGCTGGTCTAAGTCAGAGGACAATTATGCATCTACCAAAGACCACTGAGTTCAAAGAGCTGCCAATTCATTATTCTAATTTTAACCAGGTCTATATAGAAGGGGAGTGCAATAGGTGTGTCTTGGTTTTTCCAACATTTCCAAACACAACATTCTGTGTGTTTGGAACATATGTGTTGTGCATTGTATGAGAAACCAAGAGAACCCAATAGAGCATCTAGGTTGTCTCCATTCTTTATGTAGGGGAGTACCTTCTTCCCTTAAAAAAAGTCAGTGTTGTAATCTTTGGTAAAGAGGTCATTACTGTAGGGATGAATGCAGAAATCAAGAAGTCACTTCTCTGACTGATATAGTACCTTGGTAAGATAATATATTCATGGCCACATGGCATCAGCATCTGCCAAGTCATTATCACTGCTGCTGGCATATCCAGAAATCTCAAATCAGATGTTACTTCTTAGTATAACAATTATGGCCAGCTTCATGACAAGACATATACTATCTGATCAAAAATAACTGGACACCCCTTCTTAGTAGTCGATTCGCTCATATATGCCACAGCCATGGCTCAAACAGGTAAAAAGGACACGTGGATAGGCAAACCTTATAGACATGCATGAACAGGAGAATGTGCCGTATCGCAGAGCTCAGTGACTTTCAATGTGGCATGGTCACAGGATGCCACCTTAGCAACAAGTCAATTCGTGACATTTCGGCCCTGCGGCAGCTACCCCAATCAACTGTAAGTGATATTACTGTGAAGTGGAAATGCCTAGGAGCAACAACAGCACAATCATGACCTTTGATTGTGCTGTTGTTGTGTCATGACCCTGAGGGTTGGGTTGTTTTACCTCTGAGCGGCACTTTTTTGCACACCATGGGCTAAATGGCCAGGTCACATGGAACCCGAAGGCTCAGAGAAGGTTGGGGGGAGGGGACCCACTGGAACAGCTGTTGGGAGACAGATGGTAGCCTCCCATCAACGCCATCCAGCATGTTCCTTAACGTGCACAGGGTATGGCTCTCCTGCACACGGGGCCACGGCTTAACGTCCCATCCGACGGACGGCGGCCTTTACAAGCCCATTTGGTGTCCCCTACTGACCATGGGCAGGGCGGGGAATTTTGCGGAGATAAATCTCAATGCTGACCCAGTTCGAACCAGGAAACTACAGATTATGAGCCTGGTGCGCTACCGACTGAGCCACTCCCGCCCCCACAATCATGACCAAGTAGGCCAGGTAAAATGAGAGAAAGGGACTGCTGAGTGCTGAAGCAGGTGGTGCAACAAAATCGCCTGTCCTTGGTTGCAACACTCACCACCAAGTTTCAAAATGCCTCTGAAAGCAATGCCAGAACCATAAGAGTTCACCACAAACTGCAGGAAATGGGTTTCCCTGGCTGAGCAGCTGCACAGAAGCCTAACATCAACGCCAAGCTTCAATTGGAGTGGTGCAAAGCAGGGCATCGTGGACTCTTGAGCAGTGGAATTGCATTCTCTGGAGTGATGAATTACATTTCACCATCTGGCAGTCTGACGGATGAGTCTGGGTGTGGAGGATGCCAGGTGAATGCTACTTGCCTGACTGTTGTGCCAACTATGAGGTTTGAGCTGGGCTCCCTAGTTTAAGTGAATGGGACTCTGAATGCTGCAACCTATAATGACATTCTTGACAATTCTGTGCTCCCAACTTAATGGCAACAGTTCGGTGAAGATTCTTTCCTGCACCAATATGACAATGCCCCTGTCCACAAAGTGAAGACCATGCAGGAATGTTTGATGAGATGGGTGTGGAAGAACTTGACTGGCCTGCACAGAGCCCTAATCTCAACTCAATGGAATACCTTAGGGATGAATTGGAATGCCAATTGTGAGCCAGCTGAACAGCCCAATATCAGTGACCAGCCTCACTAATGCTCTAATGGCAGAATGGCAGGCAATTCCTGCAGCAATGTATCAAAATCTAGCGGGAAGCCATCCTGCAGAGTGGAGGCTGCGATAGCAGTGAAGGATGGACCAATGTGATATTAATTCCTTTCATATTACTGGAAGAATGTGGATGAGTGAGTGTTCAGATACTTTTGATTGTATAGTGTAAGACTACAAATAATTGAGCCCTGAGCTCCAACCAGTGAGGTATACTAAAAAGCATTTAAACAAATCTATGTGGCCTATTGCATTCAAGGCATTTTAAAAGTAATGCAGTTACATTGATGTTCAGCAATATCCTTGTACCATGCATTTTATTTAGCTCTTTAAGGCTGCAATGAATGTTTAAGTTAAACGCAATTTAAACTTTGCTGAAACATTATGCAAATTTGAAGTGAATCAAGTTTTATTCTAAAAATGGCTCTTATCATTACACTTGATTATTTCGAATATTAAATTTTTTTTACCTGAGCATTACTAAAACCAAGTTGTACAATCTTCTCTTTTAAAGGATATATAATATTACAGCAATCTTCTACTCTACCTTCATCATAAGCTATTATAGCTTTACACAGGGGATAACCAACATCTCTTGTAATAGCATGGTTGGTTCCTTGGCCATTACTGCACATAGCAATAAAACAAATAACTGACACTGAAAGAGATTATGAAACATAAAATGGACTTCTATTTAATTACCAGCCACATCCTAACAATCCAATAAAGGATTCATTTATTCCATTATTAAGATCATAAATATATTTCCTGCTAACAATAAATTTCCATTGTTAATCAAATAAATATGAATCAAATTTTGGAAGACCACCTGGTTTCATGCATTCATCAGATTTTCCTACAGAAAGAATTATGCTTTCCTTGTGAAAGAGAATGTACATGAATAATCAGTATAATATTTAACTTATATATATATTGTGCCACATAATCAACCTTAGCAACTAAAAAAATTTTCTTTTCTAAATATAAATATAATTTTTTTAAATAAATTGTTATGTTTACATCTGCTACAAATTGGATGAAAATTACCAGATTTTGAAACATTTTTGGGCTGTTTTTCTCTTGAACAAGTCCCCTCCCCCCAAAACAAAATCCTAATTAAAGAGATCATCAGCTCATATAGAGTATTCAAAAATATCAAAAATCAGTGAGAAACAAGCATTAATAGTGGGTTTGGCTCTTTAAAACTTAGATTACCAAAACAGTAAAAATGTGATCCACCAACTTGCATATCTAGCCAAAATGCTTAATGGGGCAATTAGTATGACAAAGAAATTTCCGAAAAATGCATAATTTAGAGCTGACTGTTACATTTATGCAGATATATGTATATATACATTAAGATACACATTTCACAGCTATGAAATAATGCACCTCTTTTCAATTTATTCCTCAACTTGATGTGTCACAAATTAATAAATATTTGCAATCCTTGAAACTACCATTAACAGAGTTAAAACCATCCAGTTAGTGTTACTCATGTCTAATTTATAGCCATGATCCCCACCAGCCACCTATCAATTCCTCTGCCCCATGGTCGAGTGGTTAGCATACTTGGCTACTAATAATAAGGGGCATGGGTTTGAGTCCTGGGTAAGGCATGGATGTTTGTGTCGTTTTTCTGCTGAGGTCCTGCCATCCTCACAGACCTTCAACTATGGCATATAAATTGACAGGCTCCTGTCAGACCTCTGTGGCAAGCAGCTACTTGAGAGGGTATTTATTTATTTTTTTTGATATTTCAATTAGACACGAAGTTACTTTTTTATATATTGGAGGTATTAAGTTATTGCTACAAAAGTGCAGACACATTTTTTTTAAATTAGAATATTTTGTAGCTTAAAGTATTTTTAAGGTTTCTAAGTTATTTTTATCATTTATTGGGCATAACTTATGAAAGAACTGAAAAGAGATTAAAAAAAAAGATTTGTTAAAACATTATTGACACTAAACAGCAATGAATATTTGGTTTTGATTTCAAAACTTTTGTGTGTTTCTGATGGATAAAGGCATTTAGCATTTGTGGATGTGCAATCTGATGGATATTTCTTTGTTTAAGAATAAAAAATAAATACCCCCTCAAGCAGCTGCTTGACACAGAGGTCTGACAGGAGCCTGTCAGTTTATATGCCATAGTAGGTCTGAGAGGATGGCAGGACCTCAGCAGAAAAAACAACACAAATGTCCATGCCTTACCCGGGACTTGAACCCAGGTCCCTTAGATCAGTAGCCAAGTGCGCTAACCACTCGGCCATGGGACGGCTTTATTTGTTTAGTGTTATGCAAATATTGGCCTTATTCTTTGCATTTTTTAAAATCTGTAATGAAAATGTGTTTGTGAAATCTTTCAACTGATGTTTTGGGCTAAAGTTCATAAAAAATTACGTTTTTCTTTCAAAAATATTTTGTTGATTCTGATAGTGAATCAAACTTTTTAGACCTCTCTCAAATAGAGCTTTTTTGGCTCTATTTTCCACATAATTCTGTTGTTTACTATATCAGAAAAACCATATGTTCTGTACAAGAGAAGTTCACAGAGCATCAGACAAATGTCAGCCAAAACAAACTAACAATTGCCACTACAGCTGACAATACAACATGTAGCTACCATAGACTGGGAGCATGCTACACTGCTAGCATGTACTCTACTTACTACAGAACAATCATTGGCGAGGCTATTGAATAATAATTTGAATAATAACATCATTGGCGAGGCTATTGTCCATCCCACCTGCAACTGACACACTAGAATCACCCTTCACGACATGTGGAAAGAAGTTCTTAACAGTGCTAACATCACCATATAGTGTCACTTCATTGAAGACGGAGTGCTGTTCTTGCTCCAAAAAGCTTCCAAGTTTGCTCGTAAAATTTTTTTAAGATGTAAATAGTTTGAAAGATAAACTTCAAAATTTCATTGTTCAATGACAGAGAACCTTAAGTTATTTTAACTAAATATTATGTGCAGTAAATTTTATGTCATAATTGGTATACTATTATAATTACTAATATTCCTCAGTAGTAATAAAATATAATTAGCTAGAAATCTCCAATTTTAAATTATCTAGGGTACAGCTAATCAAAAATTAAAAAAAATGGGGAGGGGGGGGAGGGGGTATTTTCAGGTTTACAAATCAAATCGTAAGGATTTGAAGTTTCAAGACATAAAAATTTCTGTTGAAATTCAATAGATTCCTTAATTCCCCTCCAATTTTCACAATGAAGTGGAAAAACAAACATAGTTTTAAATTCAAACTTGGATTGCCGTAAATAGGAACTGGGATTTTTAACATGTGTGACAAGGAGAAAACTTGTATGAGAAATTTTGGGCTAACTAGCCAAATGTTTGGAAAGTTATGAGGGATGGAAAAGTATTAAATTAAAATGTTAAACAGTAAACTGTAAAAAATGAGAAAAAAAGTGATCTGAAATTCTAAATCAGGTTTTATTACTGGCAGGGTACTGAACTTTTAATGAAAGAAGGGATGGAATGAGGTATGTAATTATGATTGGTCACTCAAATATTTTGAAAATTACAATGTATCCGAATTATTAGGAAGCAATAAAAATGACATCCACTCTTCAAAACTCAATAGAGTGGCACACACTCCTATTGTGCACATCTGTTGGAACTCTTATCAAGTACTATATCAACATGCATTATCACAGACATTGCCATCCCCCAAAAAAATTAAACTGAAAAATAACCACTGTTAGAGAGGATAACTTAGGATAACGTGGAACTGTTTCCATTTTCCTATCCAGTACCTGTATAATAATAATATCATCATACACAACTTTCCATTGTAGATCTCTGTGGATCTTCAGTAGAAAGGTTCACTGAGAGAATGGCTAAATATCTTTTTCACACAAAAACAGATTGAAATTTGGATTCAAAAATTTATTTCCTTCCTTTCAGTTTTGCCATGATATTCTGCAATATTGATGGAAAGCTCTCACATAATAAAGCATTTTAAACAAACCTCATAAACTCTTGTATTGAAGAGATCAAATAATTTGTAGCTTCTTGGTTTTTTGAACCTAAAGTAGACAGCAAAAGATGAATATCACTGAAGACTAAAATGTGATCATCAAAATGTGGTTGGCACAATTCATACATATCTTTCCATCTATTCCCAACATTAATACCTAGAAACACAGAATGTTAAAACTATTTTAAAATTGCACACAAAATAATACAAAAACAGAAAGAAAATCTAAATAAAGTTCTATATGCTTGTTAATACAGACAGCATTTATATAAATTACATAAATAATATATTAAATATGCTACATGCATTACTATATATATATAAACTTTTACAGCATTACATACAATTTAATGAGTCGCCAGTTACAAAATATAATGTTAAAGAGAGGAAAACTATTTAAAAAGAAAGAAATCTAAGTCTTGAAACAATTATGAGGATTATATTTCTCACTCTTGCCAATTATGAGGGTTATATTTCTTGAAACGGCCACATTTAGCAAAATCACAATCTGCAAATCCAATATCTTATGGGAAAAATTAAAATGGGGATACATGACCATGAGCTATAACTAACAAAATCATACACTCAGTGTTCATTGAATTATGATCATTTCACCCCATATTATGTCAATGGGAAGCTAATTTCCATGTTCCATAACTTAAAAAGGGGCAACATAAAAAGCTTATTTTAGAAGCTTTTTATGGTAAAACATCACAGATGTTAAATTTCAGATCTCAACTACCTATTTAAATCTTGATTTTCAAAATTATTCATTCATATTCATAAAATGATGGCAATTTGGATATTTAACAACAACAATGCCAGACATAAAAATATACTTCAAAAGTTAACTAGATCTTTCAAAAAAAAAAAAAAAAAATTAAACCATTTAATAAGGAAAACTGACTATTAAAATAATTCGTGCAAATAATTCTTTCAATGTTCATGAATGTGTGTAAATTTCTTATTGACATTAATGAATTAATGATATTAGTTGGACCCAAAAGCCTGAACATAAATATTTGTACATACAAAATACTACAAAAAGTAACCACACACATCCATGTTATGTGAATGAAAAGATCCCCTATTTTCAAAATATTGATTTTTATGGAAAAATGCCACTGGAAATAAACTGAAGATCCCACTGAAATCTCTCTAAATTTCAATTTTTAACAACAATATTCACTTAATATTTAACGAGTTATTGAAGACACCACCAACCAATAAGCTAAAGTACTGGATTACTATGGGAAGACCAAGCAGCCTTTTGAAACGAGGCTGAAGGAACATCAAAATGATATAAGAAGGGCAACATTAATACCACTTTGGCAAAAAAATAAAGAACGAACCCCAAAAAATACCAGACTTTGCTGGAGCCAAAAGTTTTCCTGTCACCTCCCCCCCAATTGCAATATGAACTAGGCATCATTGAACAAACTGTCATATACCACAATGAAGATAAATGTATCAATGAAGAAATTTATCACCCACCACTACCATGATGTTTACTGCTGGACGAAAACATAAGACAACATGAAAAGGATGATAGTCCAACAGCCCACAGAATGCATCCCTCCTCCTCTTAGTAAAATTATCCTAATCCTTAAAATTAAAAAATTAATCAAATTAAATTAATCCTATTTCAAAACCATAATGCACATGGGGATGCAATAAACTCTGCCACAATTGATATGCCCTTGAAAAAGCAATGACAGATTTGAAGAAAACTTGATTTGGGTCAATAAAAATTTCTAACTTTTGGTTCCTTCTAAGAATGTTTTGGACTTTTTAACTCCTTTATGTCAATTATCTTGTTTACAAAATAGAGCCTATGTATGTGTGTTCCTGGTATGACAAAACTCAAGACATTCAAAGAACTTTTCCTGACCATAACACCTGGATGGAAATTGCTGGATGTGGAACAAACAAGAATTGTTGACCTGCCACTGAATACAGTAAGTTCGTTCCATTGCTACTGTAGAACTCTATTCCATTTAAGGCACAGCAAGTTCTAATGTCACAAAACGCAATATAAAAGAAATAAAAAAGAAAAATAAATTCTTATTTTTTATGCTAAACAGTCATAGTGTATTTAATACCAATATTGTTAGGACTGTAAAAATTTCGTACTTATAACTTTGCATGTTTTTTATTGCATTAGTACTTGAAGAGGTTCTACATTTAGGAACTGTTGTTCAATTAACCCTTAAAGTGCTGGAAAACACTCTAGTTCTCAGATAACTTGGCTATAGGTTGTTATATCTTTGCTAAAAGTGATATGCATTTAAAAAAATTTTCACACTGAACATAATAAATTACATTGTGTATTATAACAGAGCCAAGTTCTGTCAGGTAGTTCAGGATAAAATTCTAGTTCTTTAATTTTCATGTTGAACAGAAATGATAAATAATCTGGCACTTTAGGGAAAGAAGAGTTAAGGTGAAAGACAAAAAAAAAATGGAACATAAATTTCTCAAGGACAACAATTTTAATGAAATACAAGAATAACTAAACTGATGATGAAAATACATAGAAACAGTCAAGTGTTGATTACAGCACGAAATCACATTGCTTACAACATCACATACTTAATACAGTGTTATATTTGCCATTCAAAGCTCCGATTCCAAAATATATGACTTGCATGTATTAACCATGTAAGACCACAATAGTCCCTCATGTGATTATAGTTCACTTTCTACCATGTTATCAATGCTTGAATGTAAGGTATTACTGTGTAGGGTCTGCATTGGATGTGGGATTCAAGACTGAGTATGATCAGATTTTTCCTGCATTGGGCAAATAAACATCACATTTAAGCACATATAATAAGATCTGTGATCAATATCAAATCTCAGTGTCCTATTTCAAAAGTATATAAATAAACACTTTTATCACATTATAGCAAAATTTGATTAATCCCACTCAGGATGAAACCAAATTTTTCCTGCAAATTATTTCTTGCCAACAGAATATTTCATGTGATACTTTATTACTGAATAAAATCTTCAATATAAACATAAAATAATTTAAATAAATCTAATGACAAATTCATTGTAAATGGCTTTAAATGCCCCCATCGCTTCAGTGGTAAGAGCATAACACAACTTTAAACAAAGTCCTAGTTGCTGATGATAGTATCTTGTAGAAAGGTTCACAGAAAAAATAAAGGCTTGTGTGATTTCTAGTATACATACGTAGTATGGATAAGGAAAGATCTTACCATGACTCAAAGTATGATTAAACTTTTGAAAATAAATATTTAAAACCACATTTGTTTGCACTCTATTCAGAAGTTTGAAATGTATTATACAGTACTAAAGTAGTTTTGAGCATACCTTGTGCATCAAAATAATATTATAAGGTAAGTTGTCTGTTTTCATTGTAACAAAGGTGTGGCTATGATCTTTTTTATGCAAGTGATATAATAAGCTACACAAGGAAATACAAAATTAAAATATTTAGTGTTTGTAACTATTTCCTTCATACAAGATAACCTATTACAGGAAAGTTTGACTTAGTGCTTCATTTGAAAACTTTGAGAATTCAATGAAATATCTGAATTTCAGAGCTGAAGCTTTAAATCCAAATTTAATTTGGAAATAATACTCCTACTTCATACTAATATAAACACTAACTTAAAAAAAAAACTACTATAAACTATAAACATCCCTTAATTTTAACTAATAGAAATATTAGAGTAGAGAGGATTTTGTTTGGCACTCTTCAACAGCAGATAAATATTACTAAAATATTAATCTCTATCTACCTGCTAATTGTAGACGATAAAGCAATGAAGCACAATCTATTATATCCAGCATTGTTCTGGCTTTCATTCTTTCACCAATTTGACTATCATAGATGTTAAGAGCAGCATCACTTTCACCCTAAATTCAAATTAGTAAAAATTATATAAAAGGACATTAATATATTGAAGTCTAATTAATAGAAAGAATAAAAGTAAAAAAAAAAATACATTTTTGTATCTTCATATTAGTTTCAAAACATACTGTACATCACAACATTCTCCTTACTAATGCATTCAGTAAACAAATATATTAATATTTGCAATTATAATCATTACTATTATTAACAGTGGCACATTTTATTTACAATAAGTCAAAATCAAGAGGAATAGCAGTTATGAAAATAGATTAAATTCTATATTGTAACATAAGCAATATCAGAGTTTATTTTCAAAAATTATTAGAATTTCTGAATACACACAATTTTGATCTTAAAAATATTAATAGATTCAGATAAAGATGTCATACTTAAAAACAACACAATCTCTTTAAAGTTGATAAATTATTTTTACCTTGTTGCAGGCAATGGCTGATCTCAAAGCTTTCAGCTAGCTTTATCAAATGTAAGATGCTGGGTTGCTAAGTGTGCCTTAAAAACACTACACTTCTGTGGTGTTTTACAATCATGTGATATCATACAACTGGAAGCTAGTGGAAACTTTTGTTTTCATTAGTTTCCAGTTAACTGTTTGATCAACTGGCAACAATTGCTTAATAACATGGTAAGAAATTTTTAATCAACTTCAAAGAGAAGATATTGTATTAACTTTCCAAGACCTAAAAATTTTGATTAATAACATGTTTTCAAAACATGGATTTACACTACAGATCAACAATTTACATACAAAAAATGTGTTAAGAGTTTAAAAGTAAAAGCATGCTCTCTGGCTGAATGTGACAATCCTTTGTGGTCAAGTATAAATATATATACGTAAAAAATTGGTGGATTAAGGTTTTTTGGGACCCCATTTGCTTTGATATGAAGCATCTAACATGCAAAACCAGTTATATTTGACAACTTTCAGATACTACACTGTTTTACTGCATGGTAAGTAGGCTAAAATATCATTAATAAACAATAATAAAAAACAATAATATAAATAATGAATTTCTTAAGAAATTTAACATGCCATTCAAAAGAGAAGAAGATAATTCCAACCAAAAGGGCCCCTGAAAATTCTGGAGCTCCCAGGCCATTGCCTGCCTTAGCCCAATGGTTAATTCAAACCTGCATATATGATAATACAAGTACATATTAGGGGTAAATTAAACTCTTTCCTATATTCCAATGGTTTGACCAATTTCAAATAACAGACCAGAAAGGGAAGAATTTTATTTAATATGTGAAATTAAGTTAATTAAACAAGCAAGTAAAATAAGTAACATGTTTGTATTACTTTCAAATGCTCATCGATACAAAATAACAGCTTTGAATAGAGTACTTTGTAAAGTCAATGGCACTGTACAACTGTGGCTAGTATTGTGTAAACTCTTCATGCAACCTCATTGCAGCAAATTACTAATGCCACTTAACTTGCACTGTGTAAACCAGTATTTTTTTTTTGTGGTCAGATCTTATATAGTATTTAGAAAGATCTATATGAATGAAGCAGAAGATTACAAGGTATTGTCCTTTTGCTAAGTAGATGGGTTTTAATGACAGGTGGCTGCCCCTAGAGGCCTCATGATCAAGTTAGGAATGAAAAGATAACTTGAAATTGGGCAAAATGGGGGAGGGGGGGGGAGAGGACTTATTTTTTTTATGAAGAAGGTTCATTTTGACTGCTTTATATATGAGTGCAATCTGTGAATTTAATTTGATAATAGTTTTTGAACCAACATGAGCTTTAATTTATATATTTGAAAATTTGGATATATTTTATTGCATAAAGAAAGGTATGTTTGAATCAGCTATGGTTGAGTTAGGCAGAAAGTTTTTTTTTTTTTTGCACACAATGGGATGAATGGCCATGTCATAATGCTTCCGAGCACTCAGAACTGGGTAAGGGAAGGAGATCAATTGGACAGCTGTTAGGGAACAAATGGAAGCCCCCTGTCACAGCCATCCAGCTTGATCTGTAATATACATAGAATATGGATCTCTTTCATAAAGTAAGATAACCAAAATAAAAAATGCATTGATTTCCTTATTTTACACATGCATATCTTATGTCACAATTTTAGGTACAAAAATACAATTGTGGTTTTAAAACTTTTGCAATGTATTTATTAAAATGAGGATTTCATCTCTACACTATAAAATTTGCGTGCAATGTATTTATTAAAATGAGGATTTCATCTCTACACTATAAAATTTGCGTTTTGAAGCAAAAATTTGCTACATACCTTTTCTATATGGTAAAGGGCCCAATGCCAGTAGTTGTGATATGCTAGTACACCACTGGACTGAAACAAAATAAATTTTTAAAATATTACATCATAATTTGAATTATTTTTAGGCATTACATCAGCAATTTCTTACATTAAATTTAAAATTAGACTATACCTGGTCTAGTGATTAGGGTACCTGACGAAGCCAGTAGGCATGTCCTTGTGTATGTGTTTGCATATTGTATGAAAAACCAGGATAAGTTACGTAAAGTTTCTAGAATCTCCACTCTTTGAGTAAGGGAGACCACTTCCCTTAAAAGGAAAGAAAACAGGTTTAAAGATTTAATGGTTATTTGCTAAATCTATTCCACCAGTGAAGATTCTTATGAAAGCATGAAAAACAGTCTTTATGGACAACTTCAGAATATCAAATTCTTTTGGGATAGTTGATATTATTTTACAGTGGGTGACTGCAGAGCCAAAGTTGGTACTGACTCTGACCTTTGGGCAAGGTCAGAGGGGTCAGTTCAGTTTGGGTACTGACTCTGACCTTTGGGTTGTTTTATCTCTGAGCAGCACCTTTTTTTTTGCACAAAATGGACTAAATGTCCAGTTTAGAAGGACTCCAATGGCTCAGAGAAGGTTGGGGGAGAGAATTTACTGGACATCTGTTAGGAGAGAGATAGTAGCTTCCTATCAAGGACATCCAGCATGGTCTTCAATATGCAGAGAGTATGGCTCTTCCATACATGGGCTTTACATCCCATTTGATGGGCAACGGTCTTTCTAAGCCCATCAGTGCCTCCTTTCTGATGAGGGCAGGGGGATGGTTTAGCAGAGGTAAATCTCAATGCTGGCCCAGGTGGGACTCGAACCTGGGAAGTGCAAATTATAAGTCAGGTGGCTACCAACTGAGCCATCCCCGCCTTCCTTTGGGTAGGAGTGATGAAGAATGAGTGGTTAAAGTGATACTTATTCTCCACTGCTATTGTGTCTTTCTACTTAACAATGGTTTTCATTTATTATATAATTACATTTAATAACAAGTATAATGGCATTTATTAATATACACGAGTTTCACTTGTTGAGTTACAGATTAAATGATTATGTATTATGAGCAAGGATGTTGTTAATAGCGTGGTTAGTTTTGGTTCTACTACTTGCAATGAAATAAATAATTTCTGGCTTAATGTTGGTTCTATATCACAATCTGAAGTTATTCTGGTAGTCTCTAAATTAAATACAAGTCATATACCACTAAATTAAATTACTACTGAAATATTGAGAGCTGAGAATAGTTCTGTTGATATATGTTTGACTGAAGTGTTCAATATTATCTGTGATAAAGAATTGTTCCAAAGTTTTTACTAGAGATACTAGAAAGTCAAAAAGTTTCTGAATTTTGTTCAATGTGAATGCAAATAATGATATGATACTCTTCCACTAGCTTATTGAACTATTTAATATTACCCGTACCTTATATTGTTATATTATAAATACTTGCATGTGTATTAAAAATTGGGAAATTTACTTTTTAAGCTTCTTTAGTACCTCTAGAAAAATCCTTAAAAACAACAGCTTTTTCAAAGATAATTCAAAGATATCAATCAGCCATGTGACAGCAAAATTATCCAGGTCACACTTTTTTGTGATGAATGTCTCTTTAAATGAGTTAGCATGACCTGATAAGCAGCTACGTTCATTATCTTGCCATGGGGGGGGGGGAGAGAATCCATCAAGGCTTGTCCCAAAAGATGGTGGCCATCCTTTTCTTGCACTTGGTTTCATCTTGAATAAAATTCATGCAGACAGGTAGTTCTGCAAACTTGATGCAGCTGTTGCTCCTGGTACCCCTCTCCCCCAGGGTATGGTCTTGTGTCCCATATCATGCCATGTGAAGTATTGAACTCATGCTCCAATTAGGAAAGGGTTATGCATCTGTTTGTATCCACTGCTGCATTGGGTTGTTTTACCTCTGAGCGGCACTTTTTTGCACACCATGGGCTAAATGGCCAGGTCACATGGACCCCGAAGGCTCAGAGAAGGTTGGGGGAGGGGACCCACTGGAACAGCTGTTGGGAGACAGATGGTAGCCTCCCGTCAAGGCCATCCAGCGTGTTCTTTAACGTGCACAGGGTATGGCTCTCCTGCACACGGGGCCACGGCTTAACGTCCCATCCGACGGACGGCGGCCTTTCCAAGCCCATCGGTGTCCCCTACTGACCGTGGGCAGGGCGGGGAATTTTGAGGAGATAAATCTCAACGCTGACCCAGCTGGGACTCGAACCTGGGAATTACAGATTACGAGCCTGGCGCGCTACCGACTGAGCCACCCCTGCCCCACTGCTGCATTGACTTGATCGGCAAGCTGGGCTGATGTAGCAGAATGACTACTCCTTGCTTTATCCAGAAAAATTATATAGCTCTCAGCATAAGCATACCACTTTCTCACCAGTTGCAATTTAACTTTCAGATCAATTTCAAAGAACATTAATGAGGAGAATTTTATTCAGCAAATAATTTGCAGTATTATGCAATGATATATTGTCTTCTAGCATTTGCACATATTTCAACAAAAGGTAATAAAATTGGTTTCAGCATGTTAAGGGTTATGTAATAATATTCCATCATTTTAAAGGGTGAATCTCTGAACACTCAGACTGAAATTAAATTTCACTGTTTTGACTATTTAATAAGAATGGGAATACAATTATTTACAAATCACTATTCTCTAAAATTTTCTATTGTTTGTGACTCATATTTTGCACTTGGTATCTATATATGTTGTAGTGTATATAAAACTAAAGTGATGGAATTAAAAAGTAACAATACCTTCCAGTCTTGGACAGTTCCATCTAAAAATGAAATACCTTCATTAACTCTACCTTCCATCTCATATACATGAGCCAAAGCATGTGTTGCCCATGCATCTTTGGCATTAAGCTCTAAGCCCTGAAATATTAAAAGGAAACAAGAACAATAATTGTGTATATCGAATAAAACAATATAACAATTACAAAAGCCTAGATACAAGGAATGAAACAATAAAAAATATATACACGGTATCAAATAAAAAAAAAAAATTAGAGTCTGTGTATTAAACAAAAGGTATCAAACATAGTATAAAAAGTATACAATATTTATAAAATGAATTAAAAACAGTTAAGAAATAGTATAAAAATGCATGCTTTTTTATTTTGAATATATTAAAAGAATACTTGCAATAAGTAATGAAAACTGGAAGCTCCAAGTATTTACAAGATGAAACTGAAGGTTTTAAGGTAAAGTACATTACTGAATGTGTTATATAACTGGTGCAAACCCAGAAGACTGGAAATTAAAAAGCTCAGAAAGTCATTATTTATCGACCTTCTTTTAAATACAATGGATGTTGGTCCTATATCACGATCTGAAGTTACTTTGGCTATCTCAAAATTCAAACTACACAAGTCACCAGGGGTGGAAAAAAATTACTACTGAAATGCTTAAAGCTGGGAATATTTGTGTTGTTCCACATTGACTGAATTTTTGAATATTCTTCAAGATAAAAGTTTTGTTCAAGTGTTTTGATAGACTATTATTATTCCTATTTTTTAAAAAGGTGGTTTCAGTTTTTATGATAATTATAGGGTAGTCTACTTTCTGTTTCAAGTAAAGTTCTTTGCATTATTGTGCTTAATAGAATTAAGAATTTGGTTGATGGGCAATGGTTTGATGGACAGTGTGAATTCCAAAGTGTAGGGCTTGTGTAGATCAACTATTTTTACTTAAGCAGATTCTTGAGAAATGTTTAGACTATTTAGATTCTTAAAAATGTTAGAATCTATGAAGCTAGGTTACTAGCTTCATAGATTTCAAAAAGGCTTTTGACTCTGCTGTCAAAATTTGTGGTTTATTGTGAGATCACAAGGCTTAATAGATAAATTAGTTAATATAGTAATGGTTCTCTATACTAACACTGGGTCATTTGTCAGAGTTGGCAAAATTTGCAGTGATTGATTTAGCATTACTACTGGAGTTCAATAAAACTGCATTTTATATTTTTTACCCATCTTCCTATGCTTCTGGCTTTGACATTTGTTAGTTTATCCATTTGTCGGTTTGTGAATTTGACAAAATGTTGTTCCACCACATCTTTTGAATGCGATGGAGAAACTTAATGATTTATGTGCCAAATGAAAGCTTATGATGCAGGGAGTGTCATAGGCTATTAAAATTGACCCCCCCATGCTTTCTTCCCCCCTTAAAAAAAGGGAAACGTGAAAACCATTCTTAAGCTATATCTCCAGAACACAAAGGCCAAAAGTAACAAGCAATATGTCAAATGAAAGCTTCTGACATGGGAAATGTCATAGGCTGCACAATATTGATGCCCATGCTTTCTTCCCACAAAAAAAGAGGGGGGGGGGGATGAAAAATATTGTTTCCCTATATCTCCTGAATGTGACTGTGGAAAGCAACAAGCTATGTGCCGAATGAAAGTTTGTGATGCGAGGAGAGTCAATGGCTATAAAAAATTCACCCCTTGCTTTCTTCCCCCCTAAAAAATCTGAAATGTGAAAATCGTTCTACTATATCTTCTGAATGTGAGGGCCTACAGTTATGAGGTAAATGTCAAATGAAAGCTCATATAATGACAGTTGTAAACTATTTCTAATTTTTCTTCCACTATTCCCCCTGATAAAATGGAGGGGATGGGGGTGGAGTTTTGCAGGGTTCGACTTTAACGAGTTGTATCTCAAATTATAGCTTGTGATGTCTCCAATGTCATGGGCTACTTCAAACATGACTCCAAAAGTGGGGTAAGTGTGCTTGATGTTTATGAGTCATATAGCAACAAAGTTTTTGAAGATAGGTGTTTTTAGTGACAACAAAATATATATATATATGAAAACTTTTTAAAAATACCTATCTTCCTATAGTGCACTAAAAAGTAGAAAATAAACATAAAGCATAACAATGGTCTAATCAGTCATTGAGTTTGTATTTGCTTCAAAGGATGATAGGTGGCCGATTTACCTACTTTACAAGATTGCCTGCACCCTATCTTCTTTTGAAATGAATATGAACTCAGTGACTGATTGCACCATTGATATGCTTCAGGTATATTTTCTACTTTTTAGGATCCTGTAGAAGATAGGTTTTTTTTTATTTTTTTTTTAATTCATATTTTTTTTGTTGTCATTAAAAACACTTACCTTCAAAAATTTTGATATATGACTCTTAATTTCTCTTTAATTTGGTCATTGATTATGTTATACAGAATTCACTGCAGTGGTGAGATTGGAGTTTTAAGTAGTCTAGAGATTTGAAAACTTCTGATTTAGGTTATGCTGATGATTTGGCTCTTTTAATAAATAATGTTGATGAGATGAACTTTTTTCATATGACTGTTGATGAAATGATAATGGAGTAGGTTTGGTGATAAACAGAGAAAAAACTAAAGTGATCAGAATTCATCAGGCAGATCATGATTATGTTCTTTTGAATTATGTTGGAAGATGTTTAACAGATACTGATGATGTATGATATGAGATAAACAGAAGAATAGGGATTGCTGACAGGGCTTTTAAGAATCTGTGGAGATTGTGAGAAAGCAGCATATCCACTTATAACTATAATTAAACCTATAATTAAACTATACAATAGTTTGGTCCTTTCTAGTTTGTTATGGTAGTGAAGCATGGACAATCTGTAAGAAAATAACAGGAAACTTGGTGCCTTTGATACTAGAAGTTTATGCAGCATTTGGGCCTTATAGTTTGATTATTAAGCAATGATGAGGTTAGATGATGGAGTCAAAAACCTCCTTCGAGCAGAATTGTGTTTAGGGAAGGAATGTTGTTTGGCCATGTTGGCTGCATGCATAACTATGGATTAGCAAACAGGATTATGAACAGTGTTCATAAAAAGGGAATACTTGGAATGAAATGGGCAGACAATGCCAAACAGGATGTTATTCGAATTTGCCTGCAGTGGGCAAATACTGCAGCTCAGAATAGACGTGTTTGGAAGGCTAAATTATACATTCTGGTTAGACCTCCATAGCCCATGGTTGGTAAAGCCTGTGAATGTATGTATACTTTATTAAATGTTCTGCAAGATTAAGCTGGAACATGGATTAGTATTATTTTTCCTTGTTGGAAGTCTGGGTAGAAGTATTGTTTTGACTAGTGTAATAGGACATAGCTGCTTATTAAAAGCTTATTTACATTCCATCTCAGTTCATAAGTGCATTCATAGGTTCATATGTGCAGTTCAACACTAATATTTAACTATAATGAGGTCATTTTGCAAATGATTAAGTATATTGCATATTAACCTCTTGTTTGTGGATAGGATCTCTATCCATTGTTTCAATTGCTTTATTGTATTAGATGTTTGTAGGGGTATATTGCAGTTATATGTATAGTATATGCATAGTAAATGCCTCAATTTAGTAATGATACTGACATATACTATCAAGTGAGTAATGAAACTGACATATACTAAGATAACAAAATGCTAAAAATGTACTAATAGAATTATAAAAATGTAGTAATTAGAGAAAATATATTACAGGAAAACTGACATCTAAGGGCCCACATATTATTCAAAATAATTTCAAAAGAATATATTTCCAAAACAAATGTGTTTGATCTGAAATCTAATCAATCTTAAAATCTAACGAATAAGTGAAAAATGAGAAGCATATTATATAATGCTCTTTTCTGTCAATTTGTCAGTTTTTATATGTTGAATTAAAGCTACAGTTTGCCTATTCAAGGACAGACAAGGGGATACTCAATTTCATTTTCAAGTAAGTCATATTTTTTGTTAAAATTATGGGTCTGTTTGCAATTCAGAGTTGAAATAAAAAAATACACAGGACAGAGATGGGGGAAAAAGTATCACACAGACAAAAAAGAGCATTATTTATATGCTTCTCATTTTTCACTAATTCATTAGATTTTAAGATTTGATCAGTTCAGATCAAACACATTTGTTCTGGAAATATATTCTTGGCACTTTACAGAATGGATATAAAAGATAATTGTTATAGCAACTACAGACTAGAGAAAGATGAAGAGAAAAACTTTATATCTGTTATTTTTTTTTATTTAAAATGCTGTGTTCAATGAACTGAAGTTCAGACTGGGCTTCGAGGCACATATTTATTACGCTTCTACTTGATTATTACATTAAGATTTTTCTGTAGCAAATGTCTGATGGATAATGTTCTATTTTACAGACTTATCAGAACTTTAATTTGTTAGCTTAGTGGACAACAATTTGCACATTTTCATAAGTTCCTATTACCTGCTTTGCCATTTTCTCTGCTTCACTATAAGATGAAGTTTCAACAAGGCCAAAAGCATACATCCCATACAAGTAACTAAAAGAGAAAATAATTTGCACAATTTTTATATAGAAACCGTTTTCTATATCTCTGCATTATTGCAAATAAATTTAAAAATACTACTTTATTTGAAAATACGCTTTGATAATTTCATTTCATTTACAGCACTTAGAATGGAGAATTGTAGAAACTACTCCTAGCATTTACAGGCCTTCTCATACAAGGATATGTTCAACTGAGACCACACAGTGACCTGAATCTCACTTGTTAAATAGTTGACAATACTTAAAGGTTAAGTTATCTCCTACCTTATTATTATCCATTTACTGATTTCTTCCTGTTTGTTCTTATTGGAACAATATGGATATCCAGTTATTTCTATAAAGTATGGTCAAGAATTATTCATATGGACTGCACCAGGTGATTTATGAAGGAAAAATAACACATAATTGTCCTTACACACATTTCAATTGGAGAATATGTCTCATAGAAAAATGGGTTATATGCTTTATGGCTCATATTTGGTTATGGATCTAGATACCAGTATTCAGTACGATGTTCATCAGTGCCCTCTTTCTCAATGAGGGCAGAATGAGGGTTAGTGGAGAAATTCTCAAACTTGAATCTGGGAACATCAGATTATGAACTATTGGTGCAACCACAGCCTCCATATTTTGGGAAATAACACCCTTCGGATGGTACAAACTATTTAAGAAATAATGTCTATTTTAAACACAGCTTGAATGTAATTGATTTCATTTAGTCAAACAAAATGATTACTGATTTTTTGTTATTTCAAGCAAAAATAACATAGGCAAGATAAAGAGAAACAATTCATTTATTAAACAAAAAATAAAGATTTAATGGAAAAATAAATTACCTGTAAAGTGGGATTTCTGGAGTCCAACAAGATAATGCTCTTTCACCAGATTTCTTTATTTCTTCCTGAAGACCTAAATAAAGATATGTTTGATTGGCCATTTTTAAGGCTAACATATCTGTTGGATGATCTTCTAATATATCTTCCCATATCAAAACAGAGTCCTTTAGATCTCTACACAAATTAAAAGAGTTATTTAAATTTCTAATATTTTGCCAAACATACTAAATAAACAATGCTAAAACACCATCCATAATGTGAAGAGCAATTTAAAGTGTAGAGAAAAAAATTGTTTTGGGTCAGGTGGAATACACACATATGACAAATACATACAATTTCTCTTTATAAATATTGTCCTTCATTCTACAGGTACTTATTCATAATTTCTTAGCAATATTAAGTTTCTCATTTATTATAACCGATTAATTGCAATTTAAAATAATGACTGATTGCAATTAAAACACCATTTCTGGTGACACTAAATGTACAAAGCTAAGGTTGTTTTGTTATTAGAATCTTCAGTTTCAGTCAAAGTACTTCTACTGATTGACTATAAAGTTCATAGTTATTATTCAAGGAAATCCTGATCAATGGGTAGTAGCTTGAAGGTAAAGCACCTTGCATGTTAAAAGGAGGTCTTTGATCCATAATTAACTTAAATCAAGCAATTTTTCCTCTATACTTATTTATGATCATACAAGACTATATACCATAACCAAGATATTGTTGAAAAATATCCTGAAATGAAACCAATTCCTACACTCATTATAAATTAAAAAAAAAATCCCCTCAAGCAGATGCTTGCCACAGAGGTGTGACAGGAGCCTGACAGGAGCCTGTCAGTTTATACACCAAAGTAGATGGCTGTGAGGATGGCAGGACCTCAGCAGAAAAACAACATAAACATCCATGCCTTATCTGGGGCTAAAATCCAGGCCCCTCTGATCAGTAGCCAAGCATGTTAACCACTCAGCCATGGGATGGCGATCTTCACAAAAAATTATATTATTTTATCATTATTTTTAAATATTAAACTTAATATATAGATGCATAATTATTGAGCAGCCATGGGCTATAGAGGTCCAACCACAAAGTAGTTTAGTTCTTCATGCACCATCTATTCTGAGCTGCTGCTCTGCAAAAGCTTCTGTTGTCTACCTACAGCATCTAGGTTTCCCTCTCTTTCTGAGGCCTTTATGCACACTGTTCATATTGCTTTCCATTAACCTTTAGTTCTGTATTTTAAAACAATGCTGTGCCTTCCCTCACTTTTTGAAGTTATAAGAAATCAATAAATGATTTCATTATTTGTGCTTTGCTTTTATTCCTCATTTTTTAAGGAACAGTATCTTGGTTAGCGCGCTTGGCTACTGGTCTAAGGGACCTGGGTTCGAGTCCCGGATAAGGCATGAATGTTTGTGATGTTTTTCTGCTGAGGTCCTGCCATCCTCTCAGACCTTCTACTGTGGCATATACACATGACAGGCTCCTGTCAGACCTCTGTAGCAAGCAGCTGCTTGAGGGGGTATTTTTTTTTTTATAGGAAGATAAGTATTTTTTGAAACTTTCAATTTATATATTTCATTAGTCTGTAAATGGTAGCTAGGTAGTCACTGGAAGGAGAGCTAAGTACCAATCCTCTGTGATGATGACTAGAAAAGATCAGGCCTAGCACCTAATGTCCGACCCCGCCTTCTCGTGGTGCAGGGCATTAGTACCTTTCAAAAGAGATACTCTCTTCTGGAAGTGAACAGAAGGGGAGGGCTGCCAGATTAGTGTGGCCTACTGACTGATCTGGACAACTATGGCTAATTTTTCTTTTTTCTTTCTACCTTGGTGATGAGTGGTAAACCCCAGAGGGTCCTGGTCAGCACTAGGATCCTCTGTGGTTTATGTGTCTAATTGTCCCCTCTGTGTCTAATTTATTTTTATACATATTTTGCTAATTAATAAAAATTAAATAATGAAATATTGTGAAATACTACAACAATGATGAAATAAATTAGGGAAAAAAAGAAGCAATTAACTTTTTTTTTATTCCAGAATTTCTATCATTTTATTGTTTACAATAATATGCTCTTCATTTTTATATATAACACTGCATAACTCTTGCTAGTTACTTCAAAGTTCTAAAATTAATTTTTTTATATAAACCTACTGGACTGGAACATGGCTATAAGTTTGATTATGGATCCTGAATTTGCTGCACTGTTGGGCTTCTGTGGAGGGAAAATCTTCTGCTGTGTTTTCCGTTTGTTTGTAGGTTGACAGCCGCAAGTGAATAGATTCACAGGATATGTTTTATCAGCTGGTGGATAATCCTGAGCAGAGGTTGAGCAGAGAAATAGGCATATACACCTAAAGAATAAAATTAAACTGTATAATAGTTTGGTTCTTTCTAGGGTCAGTTATGGTTGAAACTTGAATGCTTTGTAAGCAAGATAACAGGAAACTAGATACTTTTGATTCTAGATGCTTACAAAATATCTTGGGCATTAGGTGGTTCAACTTGTAAGTAATGATGAGATTAAGCAAAGGAGTCAGCAACCTCCTTTAAGCAGCATATTGTGCAGAGAGAGACTCCATTGGTTTGGTCATGTTGCACGTATGGAAAATTATAGATTAGCAAATAAGGTCATGAACAATGTGACCAAAGGCTTCAAAAAGAGGGGGAGACCTAGGATGTGGTGGACAGACAATGTAAAACAAGACCTTGTTAGAATTGGTGTGCAGTGGCCAGATGCAGCAGATGTAGCTCAGGACAGCTATGCTTGGAGAACTAAACTGCACAGTCTGGTTGGACCTCCATAGCCCATGGCTGCTTGAGGATGATGAAAATATTTCATTTCTTGCTTTTTATTGGCAATTTCACAGACAACTTTGTAACTAAAAATATTTATCTTTCCTTTTTCAGAAGAGAAAATTATTATATTCCCTATGTTTCTTTGCATGTCTTGAGCTGCTATTTGGCATATGGCTCATTAAATACAAACCTGTTAAATTCACCTCTCTCTTTTGGAGAGAGGGAGGAAAAAATGGGAATAATATGAAGTAGTCCATGATACTTTGAAGTCAAAAGCTTTTATTTGAGATATGACTCATTGTGATTGACTCCCCTAAGAAATTTCCTTCCCTTTTTGGGGGTGGGGGTGGGGAAGAAAGACTTTTTTCCAAGGGTTGGGTTGTTTTACCTCTGAACGGCACTTTTTTGCACACCATGGGCTAAATGGCCAGGTCACAAGGATCCCGAAGGCTCAGAGAAGGTTGGGGGAGGGGACCCACTGGAACAGCTGTTGGGAGGCAGATGGTAGCCTCCCGTCAAGGCCATCCAGCGTGTTCTTTAACGTGCACAGGGTATAGCTCTCCCGCACATGGGGCCACGGCTTAACGTTCCATCCGACGGACGGCGGCCTTTCCAAGCCCATCGGTGTCCCCTACTGACCGTGGGCAGGGCGGGGAATTTTGCGGAGATAAATATCAACGCTGACCCAGCTGGGACTCGAACCTGGGAACTACAGATTACGAGCCTGGCGCGCTACCGACTGAGCAACCCCCGCCCCCTTTTTTCCAAGAGTAATTTAGTTGTTCATGAGTAAATCTGTGACAATGAACTGCACCTCTTTCTGATTTCAGCTTTCTTCTTTTCATGGTGTTTCTTGGAAGTCAAGAAATGTGAAAATGTAATAGGAAAGATGTTTGATGCATTCCCAATGATACCTGTTCAATATTGTTATGGGCAGTATGGGAGTGAACATTGTCATGCAACAAATAACCATTTGACTCAAAAGTACCAGGTACTAAGACATTGTATAGTTTCACAACATTTTTGCAAGTTGATGGTCACCATGGTCCAGAAACTCAATAACAGCAGACCCTGAAAATAAAATTAAAATATCAGCATACTGCATATTGTTCAACTTTGGATGCTTCCAAGTGGGGTTATCTGGAATCCCCATAGTATTTACCACATTCAAAACCAATACTTGTTACTGATTCTGGTGTTGATGAGTTTCTTCTATGCATATTTGTTTCCTTGTGTGAGGGCATAAAGCTAACTCATTTCATTATGTAGATAAAGTGGTTGTCAACTTTTCATTTCAGTGACACTTATATATCCCATATGTTAATTACATATTTTGTAAAATTTAATAGTACATGATTATTTGCTGTATTTACAATTAACAACTATTTTTGAGATGGGCTGTTATTTCTCATTATTGCAGATAGCTAAATTGCCTCAAAGTGCAATTTTCTTATGACACATGGTTTTACTTCTATACTATGTACAAGTTGGGTTGTTTTACCTCTGAGTGGCACTTTTTTGCACAATGTGGTATAAATGGCTAGGTCACATGGACCCCAAAGGCTCAGAGAAGGTTGGGGGAGGGAACCCACTGGAACAGCTGTTGGGAGACAGATGGTAGTTTCCCATCAAGGCCATCCAGCATGTTCTTTAACATGCACAGGGTTTGGCTATCCCACACACAGGGTCACAGCTTAACATCCCATCTGACAGACGGTGGCCTTTCCAAGCCCATCAGTGTCCCCTACTGACCGTGGGCAGGATGGGGAATTTTGCGGAGATAAATCTCAACGCTGACCCAGCTGGGACTCGAACCTGGGAACTACAGATTATGAGCCTGGAGCACTACCGACTGAGCCACCCCTGTCCCACTTCTTCCCATATCAAAAGATCTCACAAGAGGCTCCCCATATAACAATGGTTTATTGCTCTCCTCTTGGCACACACATGCACAAACAATTGTTATCTCTCTCTTAATGGGAAGCCATCATGTACCTTTCTCTTTTAAAACCCATGCACTGGATTCTTGGTTGTTTTACCTCTGAACAGCACTTTTTTGCACACAATGGACTAAATGGCCAAGTCACAAGGAACTGGGGGAGGGAGGGCATTTGGTCAGATATTCGGTTACCACTTGGATGACCGAATTCTGAATATCTTTTATGATAAAGGCATGGTTCCTAAGGATTTTACCAGAGCTAATGTTATCCCTATTTTCAAAATCGTGATCGCAGTTCTTGTGATAACTATAGGGGTATCAGTCTACTCTCTGTTCCAGGTAAAGTTCTTTCCATGATTGTGCTTAACAGAATTAAGAATCTGGTTGACAGTCAATTGCGTGATGAGATATTGTGGATTCAGAAGTGGTAGGGGATGTGTGGATCAGATATTTTCACTTAGGCAGATTCTTGAGAAATGTTTAGAGTTTCAGAAACCTTTGGTTGCTAGCTTTGTTGATTTCAAAAAGGCTTTCGACTCTGTTGATCGTCATAATTTGTGGTTGATTGTGAGATCATATGGTATACCTGACAAGTTAGTTAACATAACGAAAGCTCTCTATAATAACACTGAGTCATGTGTGAGAGTTGGTAAGGCTTGTAGCAATTGGTTTAGCATTACTTCTGGTGTTCGACAAGGGTGCATTTTGTCTCCTTTTCTCTTTAGCTTGGTTATTGATTATGTTATGCAAAATTCACTTCAAGGGAAAGATTTTGGCCTTAAATGGACTGGAGATATGAAAATTTCTGATTTAGATTATGCTGACGATTTAGCCCTTTTGGCAAATGATGTTGATGAGATGAACTCTTTCATTTGAGCTGTTGATGAGACTGGTAGTGGAGTAGGTTTGGTTATAAACAGAGAGAAAACTAAAGTGATGAAAATTGGTCAGGCAGGCTGTGATTCAGTTAATCTGAATGGTTGCAGTCTTGAGCAGGTGTCACAGTTTAATTATCTTGGGAGCTATGTAACAGATAATGGTGATGTGCGGCATGAGATTAACAGACGAATAGGTATTGCTGCCGGGACTTTTAAGAATCTATGGAGAGTGTGGAGAAATAGGTGTATACACCTAAAGACTAAAATTCGACTGTATAATAGTTTGGTTCTTTCTAGGGTTAGTTATGGTAGTGAAACTTGGACACTTTGTAAACAAGATAACAGGAAACTAGATGCTTTTGATTCCAGATGCTTACGCAGTATCTTGGGCATTAGGTGGTTCAACTTTGTAACTAATGATGAGGTTAGGCAAAGGAGTTTGCAACCTCCTTTAAGCAGCATATTGTGCAGAGAGAGACTCCGTTGGTTTGGCCATGTTGTCCGTATGGATAATTATAGATTGGCAAATAGGGTTATGAACAGTGTGCCTAAAGGCCTCAGAAAGAAGGGGAGACCTAAGATGCAGTGGGTAGACAATGTCAAACAGGACCTTGTTAGAATTGGTGTGCAGTGGCCAGCTGCAGTAGATGTAGCTCAGGACAGACTTGCTTGGAGAACTAAATTGCACGGTCTGGTTGGACCTCCATAGCCCATGGCTGCTTGAGGATGATGATGATGATGATGATGATATATTGAGTCTACAAGTATCTACTGTAATTTCATCACAGCAGTAAACAGAGCTGGATCTAGGGGTGGGGGAAAGGGGATTCCCCCACCTCTTTGAGAATGCTAGTAAGGGAAATGGAAGCAAAAAAATATTAAACTTGTGCACATTCATTCATTTTTCAAGTAATTCTTTAAAGACTTCTGAAATAGATTCCATTCCAGTTTAACATTTTCCCCTCTATCTCTTGCCCCTCCCCCTCCACTTTGCATTATTTCAGCTTGGTGCATTATTTGCCCCTTTCACTTTAGATTTTTCCAGTTTGATACATCACATGCTCCCCCCCCCCAAAAAAAAGAAAAAAAATACTTACCCTTTTTCAGCCTGTGTATCACTTGCCCCCCCCCCCCTACTTTTTTCTAGCTTGACTCTTTTTCTAGATCTGGATCTGGGCAATAAATATACACCTTCTAGAACAGTTAGACTTATTTAGTATCGAAATATTGTTGTTCATCCTATAAACTTGTGTACATTTACTTAGCTTCTTTAATTTTTATTTCACAACTACTCACTATACTCTTTATCTTCAAATATTGACTATTTTGTTAAAATATCTATATCCTTTCTAATTTTATTTTTTCTCTTCTAGTTTCATATCCTTGTATCTGAGTACATACCCATGTTTGATGAAGAGATGCTACTCAACGATAAGTAGCCGAAGTCATAAACCCTGCTACAGTGTACATGGTGTTGTAACATTTTTTTTCTAGTCAACTCTAGGACACATCTTGAAAATTCAGGTATCACAGTGGGCTCACTCTATTTTAATTTAACTCAGATATTATTAGTTTCTAATACTCAATGCCACCGATGCACAAGCACTGTACAAAAGAGAACACTTTCATCAAAACTTCAGTATGATGTGATTTTTAAATGCAATCAAGTGGATGAGGACAGTAAAAAAAGTATTAAATTACAAAACATACCCAGATGCCCAATTGCAGACAGCTTTTACATGTTTTTGTTCCCTCAGTGTTAACTGTTCAGCTTGCTTTTCTGCCATATATTTGATCATCTTCATTTCTTTTTCCAATTCTTTATCTAACAAAACACTTCGACCAATTCCAATAACGTTCAAACCAAATGATAAAACGTTACCCATAACTGAAAGTAAATAAGTACACTATTATCAGTATGTGATTAAACAATGAAATATAAGATATATGTGAAACACTAAATACATATTGATAATAATTCTTACTGAAATAAGTGGAGATGTGGACAGTGCAATTTTAAAAAGCAAAATGCGAAATAGAAAGGAGATTACATCGACCAGGATCCCCATGCAAGGAATCCATCATCTCCGGGGTCACATGTATCGGGCATCGGAGGACACGGTGACTTCGGCGAGGCAAGTTCCCGTGATTCCATAGAAGCAGTTGTGTTAGCGGCTCCCATAAATATAAATACTAGAGCAAAGAAAACTACAGAAAACAGTGGACAGGAGTCAATGTTAGAAGAGGTAGGTTCCTTAAGAAATATTATTGTGGACCTAAAGAATGAGATCAAAGTGCTGAAAAATGAAATATCTGGACTTCGATCTTCAACAGAATTTTCATCAGGGAAAATAGATCACTTTTAACTGTAATGCAAGGACTTACTCAAGAAGTTTTGGACCTGAAAGAGCTTGACCTTGAGTTGCAGTGTCGAACTGCAAAGCAAGAGGCAGAACTGAAAGAACTACGAAATGATTTACATGAACTGCAGCAGTATTCATGAAAACCGAACTTAGAAATTTTAGATGTTCCAGAAATTCCAGGCGAGAATGTTCTGGAAATTGTTAAGAAAATTGTGAAACTAAAAACGAAAGAAATAAGAGACAATTGGCTAGAATGCAACAAAAAATCTAAATTCCCTCTAAAAAGTACTAACATTAATCCTAATTTTAAGGAGTTAAAATTATTTTTAAATGAACATCTAATTCCTAGTACTAAAAATTTATTGTATAATGCTAAGCAATTTAAATTAAAAAAATAGATATAAATTCGTTTGGGTGAAAAATGGAAAAGTTTTCATTCGTAAAAGTGAAAGATCCAAAATTTGGTGGATCAGAGATGACAATGACCTAAATATGTTAAATGAACAAGATGGCTGCTGAAAATATTTCACCTTTTAGTTCTGTTGAACCTATGCCATGTTCTGTGATCTGTAACGATATTAAAGAATTACTGTCTTTCTTTAATTCTGGATATTATTCAAGTTTAAAATTTTACATTTTAACATCTGAAGTTTAAGAAATAAATTTGAACAGCTGGAAGCTATTCTTGAGTATCTAAATAGTAAGACGGATATTTTAATACTTTCTGAAATATGGATCAAACTACATGAGTTAAATTTGTATCAAATAGATGGTTATATGTTCCATTGTTGTAGAGATTACAATAAATCTGGTGGGATACTTTGCTATGTTAAAAGTTCTTTAATAGTCAAGCAAATTGCATTTAATGATTTAAGTTCAGCTGAATATATTGCTATTTATCTGGAAAATTATCAGCAATATTTCATATGTATCTATAGATCTCTTTGTATCCCACTTACCACCTTCCTAGTAGAATTTCAGGAACTACTCTTATCATTTGATAATAAAAGCAAAGCTGTTGTAATTGGTGGTTTAAATATAGATATACTAGGAAATGATCACTACACAAATGAATATCTAAATCTGCTGTCATCAAATGGCTTTCAAAGTTTCATAAATTCACCAACCAGAGAAAGTATGATATCTTCTACTCGTTTAAATCACATTTTTGTTAAAAGCAAAATCGAAAGTTCATTCAAGAGTAGTACTGTTAAATTAGCAGTGACTGATTATTATCCCATTGCCCTAACAGTTAGTTTTAACAATAATATGAATATTCAGTGTGATAATTATAGAGAGCCTAGTCTTTATCACTACATAGACATTACTTTGTTGAACATGCTTTTAAGTGAATGTTCCTGGGAAGAGGTATTAACTCTTAATGATGCCAATAAAACTTATAATAAATTTTTAACCACATTTAATCTCGTAATTAAAAATTCAACCAGGGAAAGAAAAATTCATAAAAAATCACAATCAGCAAAGCCATGGATTGCTTCTGAAATTCTGAACTTACTAAAAGAAAGAGATAAGCTACATAAAAAACACAAAAAATACCTGTAACGCTCCAAATAATATGCAAAATACTTTAAAGTTGAACCTTTTTCCTGATCCAATTAGTTTTATGCTCCGGATAGCTGAGACGGGCGCCAGGCAATAATTGTCAAATTGCCAAAAAATAGAATAAGTTAAAGTAGGGTTCAAAATGCCAGCGAGCGTTAATGAGTAAAGAATCAAAATTGATTGTCAAAAGGTCTAAATACTATTAATCTAAATTTGCATTGCTCAAGAGAAAAAAATGTGAAGACTCAAAAGGTTTAAAATAACAAACAGATTTATTTCCAAAATATCAACTCACCGTGCTACAACATACTCTCTCTCCTCCTCTCTCACTCTACAACTCCGTGCACTAGGCACTCTCTCTCTACAACTCCAACTACTCTACCAACTGCTGTGACTAGCAAGTCACCGGTTTAAAACAAGAGCCAGACACGTGTCATGTTGCACGCCGGAAAAGACATTTACAAAGAATGACGAATGATGCAAGAGGGGGTGTGTCCTTGTGCACGCACTTTAGCGGTGATAGTCGGAAGATCGGAGTTGCACATGCGCAACTCCTAACTTTTGGAAATGAGCGCTGTGATGCCAAAAAAAAGGAAATAAAAATCCCCAAAATGATAAATATAACGTAAATTAAACAAAACTGGTTAAGGTAAAGCAAAAGTGAATGATGGGGCATCACAATGGGACATTAAGCAGTGATTACATGTACGGAAGAGCCAATACCATGCTGGATGGTCTTGACAGGAGGCTACCATCTGTCTCCCAACAGCTGGCCAGTGGGTTCCCTCCCCTCAACCTTCTCTGAGCCCTTGGGATCATTGTGGCCTGGCCATTTAGCCCATTGTGTGCACAAAAGTGCTGCTGAGAGGTAAAACAACTCAACTGAACTCTATTTTCATTCTTTCTGCAGACTGTCAATGAAGTTTAACTCTTTCTGTGGGACCCCTACCTAGTCTAACTCCTTCTACAGTCCATCTACTACAAAACCCCTATCTAGTCTAACTCTTTTGACACCATCTTCCCATCATTACCTGATATTTTTTAACTAAAATATAGATCCTTGCAATGAGGACTCCCTAAAAGTCCCAAGAATGGGTTATATCTCTAGATCTTTATTTCTTCATTATGGGCATTTCATTTATGTACTATTTTGTACTTTAAATCTAAATGTTTGGGTGGAGAAATTTAATGATTAAGAAATTCTTACGTCATCAACAATTACATCTTGTGATCAGCATGAGCTAGCTAATGTTACCATGTTGAATTGATATAACTCCACTGGAAAGCAATAAAACTTAATGTGGTTATGTAATTGCAATAAATGTACCATTTCCATTAGAGCTATCTGAAATATTGAAAAGAGCTCATGGTTCTCTCTTTACTAGCTTTGCAGACTCCTAGAAGTCTGAGGACCACAGATTGGGATCCACTGCCCCAGACCTATTATTCATATTCCAGTCCCTTGTACCCTACAAACATTTCTCAGATAACATAGGTCATATGACATAAAGTAAAAGTGTGATGGCTCACCATTCACTTTTACGTTACTTAATCAGTTAATTTATTTACATTATAATTATCATTTGGGGTCCTTACCTTTGCTTTGAACCATCAGCTGAAGTTGCAACCCATTTGGAGTGATGTCGCTAAGTGCACAGCTAGTTCAGTCAGTAGAGCGTGAGATCTCAGGGTTGTGGGTTCAAGCTTTATGTTGGGTGCCATTATGTGATGCCAGTCCACCAAATAAGATGTCAATTGTCACAACTCCACCACAAATACAACCTTCTATCTTTCTTCTTCAATCATCCAATTCAAATTCTTCTAACTTTATATCCTACTAATTCCACAAATACTATCTTTTTCAGAGGTTTTAAATTAGATGAAAAATCAAAATCTATTATAATACTGAAAAAAAAAAAAAAGAATTTTTCCCAGGTTCGAGTCCCAGCTGGGTCAGTGTTGAGATTTATCTCTGCAAAACTCCCCGCCCTGCCCACGTCAGTAGGGGACACCGATGGGCTTGGAAAGGCCGTTGTCTGTCAGATGGGACATTAAGCCATGGTCCCATGTGTGGGAGAGCCATACCCTACACATGTTAAAGAACACGCTTGATGGCCTTGACGGGAGGCTACCATCTGTCTTCCAACAACTGTTCCAGTGGGTCTCCTCCTCCAACCTTCTCTGAGCCTTCGGGGTCCTTGTGACCTGGCCATTTAGCCCATGGTGTGCAAAAAAGTGCCGCTCAGAGGTAAAACAACCCAACACAATTATATTTTTCATCATCTCAAATCTTCAACTTCTTACAAATCTCTGAAATATCCAGTTATGCATATATTGAACACAGGGCCTCTATGGGCCAAACATATCAAATATAGCTCACCTTTGAGGATAATTCTAGTACCAATGTAGACTGTATTTTGACATAACATTAACACAGGCAAGACCACACTTATACATTGGTGAAATGGAAGGTAGACCTCAGAAGACTGTAACCATAATATTTCTCATTTGGGTCACATGCTTGTGACTACCAACCTCCTTCATCTCAAAGGTGAGCCCCCTCCATTATTTTATCTTCTTGATCCATGCTGCCATATATCACAGAGCAGTGAACCAACATCTGAATTCAACTTATTAATTTTTATTTATTAATAATGGCTGTGTGAGAGAAATCGATCCAAACATCTCATCATCTTGAACTAAGGACCTGAGGGAAATTGGCAAGTGATGCTGAGAGGCATTGACTTAATCCAAATGCTAAGAGACTAGCCTCTGAGGGAAATCCACCCAAATCTCCAAACATAACAGCCAAATCAGACTTAGGCATCTCTGCTTGGAGAGGAGAATGCATCATGCCAATGATGAGGCTTCCCCAAGATGGAATAGAACTGAGGACCCTGAGGGAAGTTGGCAAGTCTGCTAACAGGCAATGATTTATTCCATAACACCAAGAGGCTAGCCCTGAAGGGCATCATTATGATCAAGTACATATGCACTCCCTATCATAATGGTGGATTGTTACAAAAGCAGGTTCTTTCACACAATCTTCAGTTAAAGTTAATCTCTGTGCTACCTTCATATACATATTTTCTTGATCCCAAATAAATTAACACAAGTGCAGTAACAGCCCAAGGTATTTTAGCTCTTTTATTGTTAGAAAATTTTTTATATATCTTTTAACCTTTGTATTAAAAAAAGATTACTGTAAAAAGCAATCTTAAGACATTGATGCTCCTAGCAGTTACCTGGGTTCATCAGTATCTCAAGAGAACCATACACAGGTGACATTGCGAATTTATTAGGAATATGTACTATAAAGATAGTAAACATCAGAACAGAAGTTTTCAAACTGTGTTGCAAAAAAAAAGAAACAAATTAAACTGGAAATAATGATTGTGAATAGACTCCTGCTACAAGTGTGCTCTAATTTCCAGAATTTTTCAAATAAACAAAATGTATAATGCTCTTTATGACTACCAACCTATGTGAGTCTTAATTTTCAACTTCAGTTCATGTCTTTACCTACCACAGAGCCCAACAAGGGGATGCTTGATTGAATACCAGTGAAGCATGGGCACCATACCCATACAGGCAAGAAGTGTGAATTCTGTACCAAGAGCATGGTAAAGAAACTCATGAAAACTGTATCCAGATTTTGGAAAATAATGTACTGCACTGCATGATGACCCTACCAGGCAGACCCCTAGCTAACAGATCCTGTATCTTGATTACTTAATGTAAAGTGTAGAAGCAGTCCTCTAAAGTGCTGCCAAGTCTTTGATGAACAGACTCCCTGGTAGTAAGAGAGACCATAGTGGGCCCACTAGTCATGAGCTGGAGAAAGGGAGAAGAGGACATCAGTGCAACTACCTGGATTACCCTTTCCACGGAATGGGTTGCAGCAAACGCAAACATGCAGAAGACATTAAGGACCTTGTGACAGTAGCCAAACAAACAGAACTTTCACAGGGTGGCCTAATCATCGTACATGCACACACACTGAGAGGGAACATGATATGGCTTTTATCACATAAATAAACTCTTTGCATCAATTACTCTGGAAGTCTTGGTATAAAATCCTCTTGAAGAAGCTGGCATGAAAATAAACAATAGTGGCACAAATGGTATAATAAGGTTTTGTTTGTTTTACCTCTGAGTGGAACTTTTTTTGCACACAATGGGCCAAATGTCCAGGTCACAAGACCCCGAAGGCTCAGAGAAGATTGGGGGAGGGGACCCACTGGAACAGCTGTTGGGAGACAGATGGTAGCCTCCATCAAGGTCATCCAGTGTGTTCTTTAATGTGCACAGGGTATGACTCTCCCACATACGGGATACAGCTTAATGTCTCATCTGATGGACGGCATCCTTTTCAAGCTCATCGGTGTCCCACACTGACTGTGGGCAAGGTTCCCCACTTGCCCAGAGTCAGTGTGGGATAAATTTTTTTGTGGGATAATCAGTTTTGCAGAGATAAATCTCAACACTGACCCAGCAGGGACTCGAACCTGGGAACTGCAGATTATGAGCCTGGTGCACTACCAACTGAGCCACTCCACCCCTGGTATAATATGGATTATTTAATGTGTTCTAATTTTGTGATGCACAAAGAAAAATATCTAACCATGACACAAAAGCAGAATAAAACAAATAGGCATTAATGATAATGATCAATTGAGAAAGAAATATTTTTAAGCATTACAACATATTTACCAAAATTAGGATCAGCATTACGCATTTTTTCTAATGTTCCAACAAGGCCACCCAGAGAATCATCTTGGTACCACCCAACATACTGTAATGAAAAAGTAATGAAAATGATATTAAAAAAATTGTTTCAGCACATATTTGCTTATGATTAAAAAAATTCAAAAAATTATCAATAACTCATTACCACCAATCATCCTTTTTGGATGATAGAGAATTAAGGATTTTATTTTCAATTTGCATTTATTACACAAATTAGTCACAGCACATCATTGGTTTAGTAAGCATTTAATCATTATTAGGCTGTTTAGAGTTTCGTGATGACAATGGGTGTACAGGAAAAATTGTCTTAAGCAAGATGGGTTTTCCCCCTTGAATTCATGGATTTGGATTCCACCTGATTTGACAATTTTTCCTCTCAGAACATACTTTTAATATACTGTTAGAACATACTTTTAATATACTGTTAGAACATACTTTTAAATCTGTGAAGTTTTTAAGAACCTGTGAAGAGTGTGGATAGGCAGATACATTTAAAAAACTAAGATTAGCTGTATAACACAGTTTATATTATCTCTCTCTAAAGTTTACTGCAATAGTGAGACTTGGACCCTTTGAAAACAAGATAATAGGAAACAATGATTTCGATTTCAGATACACAGAAACTTGGATATTAGATGATTTACATAAATGAAGATGACATTAAACAGAGTCGTCAACCATCTTTATGGGAAACTTACTTAGGGAGCTATTGCACTGATTTCAATATTTCTATGTGTTGTATTTCAACTGAGAAATTACCTTCCTCACAGATCTTCTCTATGATATACCAACAGGCTTCTATCAGACCTCTGAGGTAAGCAGTTGCATAAGAGCTAATTTATTATTTTTATCTCATTAAAAACAAGCAAACAAACAACAACAAGATATAAGAGCTTTACCCTGTCATCTGTTTGTCTGTCTGTCTGAAGACATCACCCATTTTTGTTTACAGAAATAAATTAAAAATTCTTTTTGGGCTGAATAGGTACTGATCCACTATTATGATTTGAACTTTCTGAATCTCCCAAAAACTATAAATGTGCCCCATAATGGTGAAAAAGTTGAAAATTCCAAAATTTCAAATGAATATTGCAAATGATATATTTTTGGTAGAAATTTAAAATTTTGGTGGTGGAATGTGAAGATTATAAAGTTTCCATTGTCAGCAAAGAGTTGACTTCTTATGCCCAGGGTGAGTGGGAAATGCAATTATTTTAAGACATAATTGGAAAACTCTTTCTTAGTTGCATTGATACTAATGAAATATCATAATTCACATTTTTTAAATACTTAGGCAGTTTTAATTTATATCATTAGACATTACTAAATATGAAAATGGCAAAACTTTCAACAAATGTTGTAAGGAATCTGTTTATGAAATACTATGACTAAGAAATTTGAAGTTTCGGTGTAAGAGTGTCAAAAGATATTCCACTGATAGCAATAACCTGCTCCCAGAGATGTGAGAAAAGTAACTTTTTAAATTTAAGAAATAAAAGAGAAATAATTTTTATGCTGCATAATTACTAATAAAATACCACTACTAAAATTTCTGCTATCATCTTTAGCTCAAATTAAAACTTTTAAGGAGTGAAAAAGTAGGTAAATGAAAAACTTCATTCTCTTCGAAAATGAGATTCCTATATGCACCAGAGGTGTTAAACATTCTTCTAGTTTCTTATTTATCTGGCCATGTTACCTATACCTAAAGCTACAGATTCCCCACACCCAACAATTTCTGGTTGTTGACATTACCATCAGCTCGAAGTGCATCTCATTATTCCATAGCTACTTTCTGTCCTCTGTTCACCCAGCTAGAAATTGAAGAGCAAAGTCCAGACATTGATGAGATCACCTGGTGTCAACTGTTGCACTTATCAAAATTTTTATAGGACCTTGCAGACAGCTAGCCATGCAAGATTCAGGTGCACTGAAACAATTTTGTTACCTGTAGATGAATTCCAATTACTTGCTGCATTATTAGTCATCTGATCAACAACAACCTCAGACTTCCTCTGCTATGATGTGTGGATTATTACCCATCTCTCCAAACTTCTGAATCATGCTGCATAACCCATTTTGGAGCAGAAGTTTAAGTCTCAATTTTTTTAGGTGGCAATATTTGTGAAGAACAGTCATGACATTATATTTCAATAACAGAGCTTAACCAACAATGCACAATTCTTCAATTCAGGTCTCATGATGCCTTTCTGTTTTTATTCTGTTATCACTTGCTTTTCTATTCTTTCACAAACTGCTGATCAGAGTATAATTTGCATAATCTGTATAGAGCCATGTTTAATTTTGTCAAACTTTCATGCTAATAATTTTTCGTGTCATTCAATTCTACATTGATTGATTATTGTCTATTGTCCATCAGAATTCATCAGAATCATTTTTTGAACAAGGCATCCAAAGTGTCACAGTTTAATAACAATAACTATCTTGTATTCAAGCTGATGCAAGCTATGATGCAAAATACATTTCCTCTGATCCTGTATAACTTCTCGTTTACAGTGCTATTACAGTAATTATTAAAATATAAAGGGAGTGAACTAAAACAAGTGAATACATGTACTAACTTAGTGGAATTCTATTTAAAAACTGCACTAACCTGTGTAAGTGCTGCATCATAAAGTTTACATGCTTCATCACTTGAAGATGACAATAAGAGTCCTGCTTTTCTCCATTCCTAGGGAATAAATTAGTATTAGCCTCATGCTTTTAAAAAGAAATTACATACTTTTGTTTTAATATAGTAGCTAGCAAAGGGGCTTCAAACTCAAATTGTACATGGCCAAACCAGTTACTTCTCAATACATGGTAAGCCCCATTTTACTTTAAACAATCAGTGGCATAAACACAATAATAAGATAAACATAATCATTTATATTGTTGCATTTATTAGTATTTAAATATTCCACACTTTTAATACTAAAACATAAATTTTATTTACAGTGGCTTCATTTTCAGCTGAACAGGACCATATTCCCCAAACTCCTGTAAGATCATCACAGTCACTATATTACTATGTCACATTTGCTACCAAGATTATGACAGAACATATTGCTTATAGGCCACACAAAATAGCTCCACAGAATGAATGTTTGAAACTACTGAGTAAGCACATTTCCAAATAAAAAAAATAATGACATCAATGGTCTAAAATCATATATTCTTTTTCTTACTTCCAATAAAATAAATAAATAAATACTCCAATCAAGCAGCTGTTTGTGAGAGGTCTGACAAGCCTGTCAGTTTATATGCCTAGTAGATTTGTAAGGATTGTGAAACCACAGCAGAAAGACAACACAAATGTCCATGCCTTACCTGGGAGATCGAACCTAAGTGCCTTTGATCATAACCCAGCATTATTTCCAGTCTTGTCAAATTGTCCTAGAATAAATAATGATATTGTTTTCAGCCTTATCTTTCTCTTTTAGCCACCATCAGTACTAAATTGGCATGTGGGCTAGTTAAGCCATAGCCTAGGGGAGGTCATGATGATGAATTATCCTATATATTGTACAAAATATGTTATTTAAAGAAAATCTTTAGCAGCACAGGCCTAAAAGGTAGCTAGAGAGTAAATCTGCAACTGATCTAAGAAAATGGCAAAGTGGGTTGTCTCTTTTATAGGTTAAATTAGTGTATGTGTGTGTATGGAGGGGGACATACACACATAAACATCACAATAATCTCTCAGGGATGCGCAAAATATTGCAGTTTTTCCAGAAAAATATTTTTCAGTCGACCTATATATCATTTTTAATGATAGAGACATGAATACCCCAGCAGGAGGGTTATACTTCCTACTGGGGTATATCTAATACAACTGATATACACATCCTGATATTTGAAATTATACTTTACTACCACTAGAGCACATATGTCGCAATCAAGGCCAGAACTAGGGAGGAATGTATCCCTCCTTTCAGAATGGTAGTAAGGGTAATAGAGGCAAAAATTAGGTAATTCCCTTTTACAGCGGCCTTGGTGAGAAAGGGGAATTGGCATGTTTCTGTCTTGGCATAAAACATTACTGATACACACAAGCAATAGCCAAAATAAATCACCAGAATTAATGAAATCGAACACCAGTCACCAAACCAAAAACACCATCGATAATGCATCATCAACCGGCATTATAAAAAAGTCCCTAAAACTAAATCTCATTGGTCATAACACATACCAAAAAAATCGGAAACAGTGCACCGTCGACCAAATTATAAAAAAGCCCCAGAAACTGAATAATGTCCTCCCAGGCAATACAAATCAAGAAAACATGAAAATCGGAAACAGTGCACCACTGACCGAATTATGGTCATTTTCACAAATTCTTTCAGAGGGTAAAATACATTTCTCTTGGAAAGAAGCTATAGCATCTTTTTCTGTCGACAGCAGATTGAAAATAGTAAGCATATTAAATATTTAACAACGAAAAACTGTTAAGGCAGAAACATGCCAATTCCCCTTTCTCGCCAAGGCCGCTATAAAAAGGAAGTAACAAAAATTATTTATATTTCATGCATTTTTCAAAATATTTCTAGACCCATAAAATAAATGGGGGGGGGGGGGGGGAATGTCTTGGTCCTCTTGGTCCCCACTTTTATATCTTTCTGGATTGATTGTGTTTCTTAGCCCCTTCCCCCCTTAATTTTTTTTCTAGATAAAATCTAACAAAAAATCTACATGCAACATGAAAAAAAATGGAATTAAAAAGATCTTACTCAGATGAATCATTAGTAAATTTTAATAATCATCATCATCATGGAGAACTAAATTGCACGGTCCAACCAGACTGTGCAATTTAGTTCTCCAAGCAAGTCTATCCTGAGCTACATCTACTGCATCTGGCCACTGCACACCAATTCTAACAAGGTCCTGTTTGACATTGTCTGCCCACCGCATTCTAGGTTTCCCCTTCTTCCTGAGGCCTTTAGGCACACTGTTCATAACCCTATTTGCCAATCTATAATTATTCATATGGGCAACATGGCATAGGATAGCATTTAAATCTTTTTTTTTATAACCTGACAGTTGTATTCTTTGAAAATATTGTTATCATTTACTATAAAGCTTCAGTTTATAAAACTTGCTGCAATTTTTATGGTAAAAAAAAAGTGGCAAAACTACCTTCTTAAGTGGGCAAAGTACAGTATTTCAACCACATATTGGAGAATTTTAAACTTATTGAATGAAAAATGTTATATAATCTTTATAACCATTTGGTTCATTACTTACACAGTTACCACGCCAAGATTTCGTCATGATAGTTAACTCAACTGTGCTATGGTAAAGATTGTGGTTCCCTAACTTAAATCTAAATTGCCATCGTTTGATATATCATTTTGAACTTTGCAATTTGAGCTTCAGGACTAATATTTAAGACTACTGCATAACACTTTCATAAACATATACTGCATTTTGTCCTAGATAGCACATTTACATTTATAAACAAGGTTAAGGTTCAAGGTGTTGTAAGTTCATGGTGAAATTAGCCTCCAATGAGGGGCTTTGTGGATCCCAGATAGCACATGCAACATATTCTCTTCTATAAACATCATGATAAACACAGCAACACTGTTGCCAAAGTAGTAATCATAATCTTTGTACTGGTAAGTTTTCTCTTCAAACTGAGGTTATTAACATCGAAGTTTATTAAAATAATTTAATTATCTTGGCAAGAAACTGATTCCAGCTAATGGCCCCAGCGCCCAACGTCCCTTGCTAGCGACTACCATTTTGGTGGTAAAAAGTTTGCTACTGCAAGCAGTTCACATTGTATGGAACTTGTTTAAAAATTATAAAATTGCGCTTAGGATATCCTATGCTGCATTTATTTGGATAAATCTAAAATATATATCTTACTTTCATTCTTTCAATTGCAGAAATTTTCAATCTCAGAAGGCAAAAAGCAGGCACTTTGATAAAAATGCACGTCGCGGTATGTTTACGAGAGGGGGGGGGGGGGGGTTGACTCCAAGATGCAAGGAGAGGTAGCAGACCCATCTTTCTTCCTCTTGAAGCCAGGAGGTGAGCGGATAATCGTATCAGGAACAATCAAATCCCTGAAATACGATTAAGCAAAGCACACACAAATATAATCTCTAACAGCTAGCTAAATAGCATACAAAGAAACTAAATAACTACATAGTAATAGAATGTAAAAAAACACCTCCAACGATATCTGAAGAAACCCTTGTGCTGCAAACAGGGAGGAAAAACAGGCAGTTAAAGACTGAACCTAAGGCAGTGGTTCTCAACTTTTTATGCTTCAGGTACCCCCTGGAAATGTGTATGTAACTGGCATACACCTTGTATAAATAGATAAAACTATAGTTATAGTAAAACAATGGGAATGAAATAAAACACTGACTTTGTCACTAGATCTAGCGACGTTTGAGCTCTCATGGCATACCCCAAAAAATTTACCGCGTACTCCATGTTGAGAACTCCTACTCTAATGTAAAATCGGGAGCTCGAAAACACACATCTGTATCTTGCAGTGGTCGCAGAACGAATCTTACTTATGTTCCTTTATGTCACGAATAATAAACTCATAAACTTTATATTAAACCAAGAGTTATAAACTCGTGGCTTAACGGAACGTATCGCCACGCTCACTAGATGGTGCCATAAGTTATAACTCTTGGCGCCATCTAATGAGGTGAGCGATTTAAACTGCAAAAGTTTTAATCGCTAAACAGGAACTGCAGAAGTTTAAAGCTAAAACATCTTTAAACAGCTGTTTTAGGAAATTGCAGAGAACTTAATTTAAAAAAAAAAGGTGCTCACATTTAATAATATAATAATCTAATGGTATATAAAAACTGAATAATGAAGTTCAGGTTTATAGTAATTCATCATCAGTTAATATTTTAAAATTATTTCTTTCTCTCAGGTTAATTTGCACCAACAGACCCCCATTTTGGTGGCTAACTGGGTTCACGGTTATAAAATTTAACCACGTTGCCAACACAAATTTCTGGTCATGAGAACCGCACAGAGCGTTCGAGATCAAAGACAGTTTAGAACAAATAAAATACGGGGCATGTGGGTCCACACATCTTTCATCAAAAATAAATAAGGTAATGATAAAAATTTAGAAACTAAACCGATAAACGCCAAAGCCCAAAGGCTAAAGAATGACAAAATATAGCTACCGTTGATATCTCGGCAGCTTGATCGGCAAGTAGAGGAAAGAGGCGTAAATTGGAAATAAAGAGAAGTGGAAAAAACGGAAAAGGGGAGGAGAGGTACAAGTTAGAACTAAGAAAGGAAAAAAAAGGAAAGGAAATTTCAAAATTTCTGCACAAAGAATCCGGAAGGGCTCAAAAATAAATAAATAATTAACACTGTGGGCCAGTTTTGTGCGTGGCAGATTTAACAAATTACATTCCGTATTGTCACAATCCTGGAAGCCGCGTGACACACATGTTGGTAATCAAAATAGGACCATACGGATAGAATGTCGACGTAATTTCTTCAAAATAGCTGGAGTTCTCAGGAAAGGGCTCAATGTTTCGTTGATCAGAATTTATAAAACTGAATGTCTTTTGTTGATTTCTACAACTGTTTCATTTTTCTTTCCAGTAGCTAGTGCTTTTAAGAATTTACTAGTTTGCGCGATTGCTGCTTTCTGGGTCCCAGTTTCTTCTTTCGGCATGGGGAGAAAATCTCAGGCTTTTTTTTGTTTTTCTTAGCTGATTATTCATTTTCTTCGTATTCGGTACTCTGACATTTCGGAAAATGTTTCATCAATAACTAATTACCCTTCCTTTAGTTCACGTTTGCTGCGTTTTCAGACTCAGGATATTTTTTTTTGAGGGTTTACAGCTGCGGTCAACATCGGAAGATTTTCCTCCGCAAGCTCCATTTGCTGCGTTTTTTGAATTTCTCGGTCTTCTTGTCTGATTATATCACTATTTTATTCGTTTACTTCAGTCGTCTGCGATTCTGGATGATTCTAGGCAGCAGAAAGCGCGTCTGCAAATTAATATTTTTACAAAGAGTAAACCGACATTTGGAAATTTAAGTTTACTCTTTATAAAAATTTAATTTGCGGACCACTTTATGCTGCCCAAAATTTTTGCCTTTTTTTGTCTATATTATTTAATGAATTAAAATCATATATGTGAAGATGTAAAAATTTAATATTTAATCTTTTGCTACAACTAGAACCACTGCTACCAAGCTTTCTAGGCACTCACAGCCAATGTAGAGGTTTCTATGAACGTTCGATAATTGTTCGTATTCTAAATGCCCTAAATGAACATGGCTGCCAAGCCCTTCAAATTATCTCCCAATAGTTGCCATATGGGCAGTCTATGTGTTGTTGATTGATGATTAATACACCATCACCTAATGCCCGACCCCGCCTTCTCGTGGTGCGGACCGTTAGTAATTTTCAAAAGAGATACTCTCTTGTGGAAGTGAACGGAAGGTGAGGGCTGCCAGATTAGTGTGGCCTACTGATCTGGACAACTATGGCTACTTTTCTTTTTTTACTACCCTGCTGAGGAGTGGTCAACCACACAGGGTACCTGGTGCTGACCATATAAACCTACTGGACTGGACAGATATATGGCTCTGAGCTTGATTACGGATCCTGATTTTGCTGCACTAGTGGGCTTCTGTGGAGGGAAAATCTTCCGCTGTGTTTTCTGTTTGTTTGTGGGTTGACAGCCCCAAGTGAATAGATTCACAGGATATATTTATCAGCTGGTGGATAATCCTGAGCAGAGGTCATCGCAGGCACCTGAACTCTTTGCTTCTATTGGCATCGTCAAATTCTACATTTGAGGAAGTCTTCCAGTGTAGATGGCTTCAGCCTTTAGTGGTGGGGGAACGGGTCTTTGCCCAATGTCTGCAATTAGGGGACTGTTTGATATTGTCGGCATTCCTTCTCTCAATAAACATAGTTTCTTTAAACATCCCATTAACCATTTTCTCTCCATAGGTAGTTGGAATGTGAGATGGCTACTTTTCTTTTTTTACTACCCTGCTGAGGAGTGGTCAACCACACAGGGTACCTGGTGCTGACCATATAAACCTACTGGACTGGACAGATATATGGCTCTGAGCTTGATTACGGATCCTGATTTTGCTGCACTAGTGGGCTTCTGTGGAGGGAAAATCTTCCGCTGTGTTTTCTGTTTGTTTGTGGGTTGACAGCCCCAAGTGAATAGATTCACAGGATATATTTATCAGCTGGTGGATAATCCTGAGCAGAGGTCATCGCAGGCACCTGAACTCTTTGCTTCTATTGGCATCGTCAAATTCTACATTTGAGGAAGTCTTCCAGTGTAGATGGCTTCAGCCTTTAGTGGTGGGGGAACGGGTCTTTGCCCAATGTCTGCAATTAGGGGACTGTTTGATATTGTCGGCATTCCTTCTCTCAATAAACATAGTTTCTTTAAACATCCCATTAACCATTTTCTCTCCATAGGTAGTTGGAATGTGAGGACTCTGCACAGAGCTTTTTCTCTTGATGTCCTCACACAAGAATTCCACCATTATAATTTAGATATTCTTGGCTTGCAAGAGACCAGATGGACAGATAAAGGTCAGATTCTTAAAAATAATCTTAAGTTTATCTTTTCAGGGAGGGACGACAATAAGCATCACGAAGGCGTGGGTTTGCTTCTCAGAAGGTACGCTAGCGATGCTCTTCTAGGATATGAGTGCATTAATGAAAGGTTTCTTACAGCAAAATTTCAGACAAGCGTTAAAGACTTGAATGTTATCTGCTGTTATGCCCCCACTGAGGATGCCGATGAGGATGAGAAGGATAGGTTTTATGAACAACTTCAGGATATTTTGAATTCTGTCAAGAAATGAGATATTACCCTTGTTCTTGATGACTTCAATGCCAAAGTTGGTACTGACTCTGACCTTTGGGGAGGAGTAATAGGCCCTTTTGGTATTGGTAGCTGCAATGGCAATGGGCAACCTCTCCTACAGGTAAGTAAACTCAATGGATTCAGAATAACTAACACTTATTACAAACACCGCAACATACATAAGTACACATGGGTTTCACCTGATGGGCTGCATAAGAATATGATTGATTACATATTAATTAACAGCAAATGGGCTAGTTCTGTTAGGAATACCAGGGCATATAGTGGAGCTGAAATTGGATCTGACCATTACCTTGTTAAAAGTGTGTGGCAACTTAAACTTAAAAAGTGTTGTGCTAGGGTTAAAAAATTTACTTTTAATACTGAAGCTCTGAAAGATCCAGTAATAGCCAAAGTTACCATGATAGGTTACTTAGTCATTATGAGAGTCATGGTTTGCTTACTACTGAAGTTGAGGAAGAATGGGATCATTTTAAACAGGCTTTTTTGGACACTAACAGTACTCTTTTAGGAAAAAAGGAGCAGAAGAGGCAAAATTATCTGAGTGATAAGACACTTGAGCTTATTTCGGAAAGAAGGAACTTCAGTAATGTCTTTAATCAATACCCTACTAGTCCTAATAGAAAGCATTACAGAGAACTTAATAAACGTGTAAAAGATCAGTTAGCGGCTGATAAGAATCTTTGGCTTGATGGTTTGGCTGACAAAGCCGAGGAAACAGTTAAACAGCACAACAGCAGAGAGCTGTACCAGATATGTTTTATAGATGTTTTATGTGGTAGAAAACGGACAGTCATACAAGGATTGAAGGATAAACAAGGTAAGATTATAGAAGGGAAGGATTCTGTCATGGCTAGGTGGGCTGAGCATTTCAGTGATGTTCTAAACAATGTAGTTGGTTCTGCTCCCATTGTTTGCAGTGATGATGGATGCATTGGTGGCTTTAATGTTGGCCCTATAACACAATCTGAAGTTATTTTGGCTGTTTCTAAACTTAAACTACATAAATCCCCAGGGGTAGTTGAAATTACTACCAAAATGCTTAGAGCTGGGAATGTTTCGGTTACCACTTGGATGACTGAAATTCTGACTATCTTTTATGATAAAGGCATGGTTCCTAAGGATTTTACCAGAGCTATTGTTATCCCTATTTTCAAAAAAGGTGATCGCAGTTCTTGTGATAACTATAGGGGTATCAGCCTACTCTCTGTTCCAGGTAAAATTCTTTCCATGATTGTGCTTAATAGAATTAAGAATCTGGTTGACAATAAATTGCGTGATGAGCAATGTGGATTCAGAAGTGGTAGGGGATGTATGGATCAGATATTTTCACTTAGGCAGATTCTTGAGAAATATTTAGAGTTTCAGAAACCTTTGGTTGCTAGCTTTGTTGATTTCAAAAAGGCTTTCGACGCTGCTGATCGTCATAATTTGTGGTTGATTGTGAGATCATATGGTATACCAGACAAGTTAGTTAACATAATGAAAGCTCTCTATAATAACACTGAGACGTGTGTGAGAGTTGGTAAGGCTTGTAGCAATTGGTTTAGCATTACTTCTGGTGTTCGACAAGGGTGCATTTTGTCTCCTTTTCTCTAGCTTGGTTATTGATTATGTTATGCGAAATTCACTTCAAGGGAAAGATTTTGGCCTTAAATGGGCTGGAGATACGAAAATTTCTGATTTAGATTATGCTGATGATTTAGCCCTTTTGGCAAATGATGTCGATGAGATGAACTCTTTCATTCGAGCCGTTGATGAGACTGGTAGTAGAGTAGGTTTGGTTATAAACAGAGAGAAAACTAAAGTGATGAAAATTGGTCAGGCAGGCTGTGATTCAGTTAATCTGAATGGTTGCAGTCTTGAGCAGGTGTCACAGTTTAATTATCTTGGGAGCTATGTAACAGATAATGGTGATGTGCGGCATGAGATTAACAGACGAATAGGGATTGCTGCTGGGACTTTTAAGAATCTATGGAGAGTGTGGAGAAATAGGCGTATACACCTAAAGACTAAAATTAGACTGTATAATAGTTTGGTTCTTTCTAGGGTTAGTTATGGTAGTGAAACTTGGACACTTTGTAAACAAGATAACAGGAAACTAGATGCTTTTGATTCCAGATGCTTGCGCAGTATCTTGGGCATTAGGTGGTTCAACTTTGTAATTAATGATGAGGTTAGGCAAAGGAGTTTGCAACCTCCTTTAAGCAGCATATTGTGCAGAGAGAGACTCCGTTGGTTTGGCCATGTTGCCCGTATGAATAATTATAGATTGGCAAATAGGGTTATGAACAGTGCGGCTAAGGGTCTCAGAAAGAAGGGGAGACCTAGGATGCGGTGGGCAGACAATGTCAAACAGGATTTGTTAGAATTGGTGTGCAGTGGCCTGATGCAGTAGATGTAGTTCAGGATAGACTTGCTTGGAGAACTAAATTGCACGGTTTGGTTGGACCTCCGTAGCCCATGGCTGCTTGAGGATGATGATGATGAGGATGATGATGATGATGATGATGATGATGATGATGATTATGATGATGATGATGATGATGACTACGATTTTGACTTTAATTATCAACCATTTAAAAAATACTGCAGGAATATGTTTTTTGTATAAAGTAAATAATACTCAGCATAATTATTTTTACATATTCCTTTTGCGTAAGAAAATGACAACTTATTAGGGAATTTTCATGTTATGTCAATGGGAAATTAATTTGGAAGCTCTAACTCGTAAAATATTCTTTGTATTGAAAAATATTGCAGAAGATAAATGAAAGTTCTGAATGAAATTTATGCAACTGTATATTTTAAAAATTATTCGTTCAGTTTTTAAAGATTTATGGAAATAGGAATATTTACCAACAATATTGCCACTAAAGAATTGACCACATAATTCCAGCTACCATAACTCTTCAAATTCTGAACGAATATTATTGGAAATTGATACCTAGAAGGATTTTATTGGGATATTTAATTTATCTTCACCAATATTTTTCGATATAAAGCGTACTCTAGAAGTTCGAAATTATTTCATTGACCTAATAGTGAGATAAATAATGAATGAAATTCCCATTGACATAACAGTTGAAATTCTCTAATAAATTGGCAAGGCTCTCTATTGTATAATGATACTACTGATATTATTTATATTCAGTAGCTTGTTTTTCCTGTTTTAGAGGCTTTCCACTCATGTATTTTTTTTTTCTGAACTTTGGAGTCCTTTCCATTCACATATATATATTTTTCTGAACCTTAATGTACAATCTGTCTTTCACTTTTTCCCGAATGAATTGTCATGTAGGTGCTGATGACAGTTGTAGATTCATCTCTATTCTATACAGATTGAGGAAAATGGGGCGGAAAATTGAGGATACTTACAACATAAGATTTATGTTGACACGTAACTATTTACGATAGGCAGCTGCGCATGGAAGACCTAAGAACAAATAAAAATTATGAAATTTTTTTGCTGGGGTAGGCGTGAGAAATTGGGAAAAATCTAATATGATCTTTTACTCATCGACTCATAAACTTTCGAAATGATGAGCTGAAAAAAATTGCCATGAGTGGGATTCGAACGAACGTCTCCAGGAAACATGCTTGTTATGCTAGACCACTACACCATCAATGGCTAACCTTTCGTCAGCTTAGTGACCTTACAAGCTTTCTGCATTTTATTTATTTGATTCCCAGTAGTGGCGCCATCTACCCAGGAAGTGGATAACTCTGTTGCCTCTTTAGAGATGGAATTAATATTTGTCACTCACGCTCGGGGCGTTAAATCAATAAATCAGTGATAAAGAATCACACGATAAGTCCTGTAGACATGGAACTTATGAAATGACGGTCGAATCCCACTCATGAAAAAACCAAATTTTTTTCAGTTCATCATTTCATGAGTTCCATGTCTACAGGACTTATCCTGTGATTATTTACTACTCATAAATTTTCATTTGATAGAGAACCAGTTACGATCAATTTCTAGGTTAAGAAGCTGATCAAAACATCTGCTTTGACAAATTCAGTGACAAAAGTCATTCGAAAACACTACGAACATTTAAAAAAAAAAAGGAAATATATTTGTGCATTAAGAAATACTGACACATTCAATATTAACATATATATGCACAGTCGCTGACGTGTTCAGCGACTGTGCAATATATATGCATTTGCGGAGATAAGTCTCAACGGTGACCCAGCTGGGACTCGAACCTGGGAACTGCAGATTACGAGCAGAATATGCCCTACCGACTGATCCACCCCCGCCCCTCCCTAGAGGGGGTTGTAAAGCACAATTATTTTTGTTTTAAGCGAAAATTTTTCTTTTTTGGAGATAACTTAAAATTTTTTGGATTGGATAGGTATTGAAAAACTATTATGATTCATACTTTTAGAATCTCCCAAAAGCTTTAATCGTGCCCTCTGATGGTGGAAAATTTTAAAATCGAAATTCAAAAATTTTCAAAATTTTAAACGAATGTTGTAAACGATTGTTTGGTCTAGTTTCATATTTTAGTGGTGGAGTGTGATGATCAAGAAGTTGTGTGATGATCAAGGAGTTTGGATTGCCAGTAAAAAATTTTCCCCTCATCCCTAAGGGTGGTTAGAGAACGCAAATTTTTCTGAGAGATTAACGAAAAATTCTCTTTGAGTTGAATAGATACTAACGAAACATGATGATTCATAGTTTTCAAATATCCCAAATGTCCTAATTAATCATTATTAGAGGGCCCTAAATGTAGAAAATCTAAAGCTTGAAATAATATTGCAAACACTGAGCTGGTTAAAATTCGACTGGCTGTTCCTTATTCTTTTAAATTTAATACTTAAATATTTAAAATTTTCAATGATATTATATTTTATTTTTATACTAATATTAAACAAATTAATTTTTATACATTAGATCAGTGGTTCTCAACCTTTTATGCTTCACGTACCCCCTGGAAATGTGTATGTAACTGGCGTACCCCTTGTATAGATAGCTAAAACTATAGTTATAGTATAACAATGGGAATAAAATAAAACATATATATCAGTGATTCTCAACATTTTATGCTTCACGTACCCCCTTGAAATGTGTATGTAACTGGCGTACCCCTTGTATAGATAGATAAAACTATAGTTATAGCATAACAATGGGAATAAAATAAAACATATATATCAGTGGTTCTCAAACTTTTATGCTTCACGTACCCCCTGGAAATGTGTATGTAACTGGCGTAATCCTTGAATAGATAGATAAAACTATAGTTATAGTATAACAATGGGAATAAAATAAAACATATATATCAGTGGTTCTCAACCTTTTATGCTTCACGTATCCCTTGGAAATGTGTACGTAACTGGCTTACCCCTTGTATAGATAGATAAAACTATAGTTATAGTATAACAATGGGAATAAAATAAAACATATATATCAGTGGTTCTCAACCTTTTATGCTTCACGTATCCCCTGGAAATGTGTATGTAACTGGTGTACCCCTTGTATAGATAGATAAAACTATAGTTATAGTATAACAATGGGAATAAAATAAAACATATATATCAGTGGTTCTCAACCTTTTATGCTTCACGTACCCCCTGGAAATGTGTATGTAACTGGCTTACCCCTTATATAGAGAGATAAAACTACAGTTATAGTATAACAATGGGAATGAAATAAAACATATATATCAGTGGTTCTCAACCTTTTATGCTTCACGTACCCCCTGGAAATGTGTATGTAACTGGCGTACCCCTTGTATAGATAGATAAAACTATAGTTATAGTATAACAATGGGAATAAAATAAAACATATATATATCAGTGGTTCTCAACCTTTTATGCTTCACGTACCCCCTGGAAATCTGTATGTAACTGGCATACCCCTTGTATAGAGAGATAAAACTATAGTTTTAGTGTAATAATGCTAACTTAGCGACTTTGTTACTAGATCTAGCGACCTTTGAACTTTCACAGCGTACCCCAAAAAATTTTACCGCGTATCCCACTTTGAGAACCCCTGTTGTAGGCTATCTACCATGTTCTTTAAAACGCAGTGGATATGGCTCTCCTGTACCATAGATCACGGTTTAACGTCCCATTTGACGGACGTCGGTCTTTCCAAGCCCATTGGTGTCCCCTTTCTCATCTAGGGCAGTGTAGGAGTTAGCAGATATAACTCTAGACGTTAAAGTTGGGACTCGAACTTGAGAACTGCCGATTATAAATACCCCTCAAGCAGCTGCTTGCCACAGAGGTCTGACAGGAGCCTGTCAGTTTATATGCCACAGTAGAAGATCTGAGAGGATGACAGGACCTCAGGAACGTGTACATCAACTGTACACGCTCCAGTTACCGTTCACAGCTACAGTTTGCTGTGAACGGTAACTGCACACGCTCAATATTTCCGTGAGAGAGCCCACACGATCCAGGTTTTTGTGAGCTCACACGATCCAATGTGCTGTAGTAGAAGATCTGAGAGGATGGCAGGACCTCAGCAGAAAACAACACGAACATCCATGCCTTACCCGGGGCTCGAACCCAGGTCCCGTAGATCAGTAGCGCCTTTAGAAAAAGGATCTTTGCCAAGATGTGAATGATGAAGCGAATAATTATCATTTTCCTGATAATACAAATGTGCTGTTTAAAATTCTTTTTTCAGAAAATTAGTCATGAATACGATGGTTACAGGAAGTTTTCTACAAGGACCATTTTGTAACGTACAATTTTGGAAAATAAGTAATCAATCACTTATTAATAATGAAAAGTATGATGTATTGAAAAACCACTGCGATCAGATCTGTTTAAGGTAAAACAGGATCAGCAAACATGTTTAAACCTCCGTCGCATTAGATTGCTTCAGCACAATATTATCTGGCAAAAAAATCTGGCAACGATTTCCTGGAAATATTCCATAAAAATCGTTGCCAGATATTTTTTTCTGAAATTTGTAATCAACCATAGTGTTCGGATACTTTTTTGAGCGACTGTCACGAAGGTTGCCAGATCACTAATTAAAAAAAAAAAATCTTTGCCAGATATTTTTTTCTGAAATCTGTAATCAACCATAGTGTTCGGATACTTTTTTGAGCGACTGTCACGAAGGTTGCAAGATCACTAATTTCTGAAAAAAAATCTTTGCCAGATATTTTTTCTGAAATCTGTAATCAACTATAGTGTTCGGATACTTTTTTGAGCGACTGTCACGAAGGTTGCCAGATCACTAATTTCTAAAAAAAATAGTTGCCAGATTTTTTTTCTGAAATCTGTAATCAACCATAGTGTTCGGACACTTTTTTGAGCGACTGTCACGAAGGTTGCCAGATCACTAATTTCTAAAAAAAATAGTTGCCAGATTTTTTTTCTGAAAACTGTAATCAACCATAGTGTTCGGATGCTTTTTTGAGCGACTGTCACGAAGGTTGCTAGATCACTAATTTCTAAAAACAAATTTTTGCCAGATATTTTTTCTGAATTCTGTAATCAACTATAGTGTTTGGATACTTTTTTGAGCGACTGTCACGAAGGTTGCCAGATCACTAATTTCTAAAAAAATCGTTGCCAGAAATTTTTTCTGAATTCTGTATCAACCATAGTGTTCGGATACTTTTTTGAGCGACTGTCACGAAGGTTGCCAGATCACTAATTTCTAAAAAAATTCGTTGCCAGATATTTTTTCGGAATTCTGTAATCAACCAGAGTGTTTTTTAACCCAGCTTTTTATGGTTAATTACTAGTTTGAAACGAAAGACAAACAACAACCAGATATTAAGATTACTACACTGATTATTTGTACAATTTTATTAATTACAAACAAACAGAACTTGTGAAATACAAGTCTTGTGATCACCGGGGCACCTTCTAGACGGGATCTCCCGATAATCCTGCAAATTGACCTGTATGGCACTGCTGTACAAACACGAGGGCACTTGGCGTCAGCAGTGGGCTTAAAAATATATGGCTCTACTCTGGGCTCTCTGCTGGAACTGACGGGAATAAAGGACCTTAGCTAAATCCACTCCAAAATTTAAATAGCTTTTACTAACATGTACCAGCAATACAGAACTGTCCTCACAATATTTTATTGGATGAAGTGTCAGAGGATTCAGCCGCTGTTTCTTCTCAGATCTCTTGGCATCTATGAATTCCCCTTCTTCTTAGTAATCAGACGAGTGTAAATAACGAAACCTCTACCACGTTGTGATGGGAGAACCAAATGGAAAATGACTTGAAAAAAGCGAGAAATAAAGATGGATTAAAACCTCCGAGTAAAATGTCAGCGCACACTGTGAAGTCGTTGTTTATCCCTTTCTTTTAGTTTGCAGATATATATTGGGAATGAATTTTTCTTTCCTAAAAGACCGAAAAAGATCGTTCATCACCTTCTTATTAGTGAAAAAACTTGCTGTTCGTTGAATGCGAGATGATTGTCCATGAATATAGGATGTTTTATGAAATTATGAGCAATGACTGAAGTTCTGAACCAGTAGAAAAATGTCCAGCCCGAAATGATAACCTTTTTGTCAATCATAAAATCTCTTCTTCTAACGTCATAAATGACCATTTCTAAAACAAGTTTCTATTTGAATTTTCTTTTGGAAGTCAATGGCAATTAGGAACTTAATGAAGTGGTGGTGATATCTGGATCACAAACCAGAATGGTTGTATTTACTGATGGTGATTGCTGAAACTTTCACATTTCGTTGCGGACACAAAGCAGCATTTCTTGTTAAGAAATTTAAATAACTTTTGAGATTTAGTGTGCTAGTGCAAAGCTGAATGTTAAGCTAGCTAGTGCAGTGCTTTGAATGTGTTTTCATGCTGAAAACTCTCTTATAATAACGCTGTTGAATGCTTAAGCATTCACTAAAGTACGAAGAATTTTCGAAAACTTTCACTCTAGTTGCAAAGCTGAATCTTCATCGATCTGTAGTGACGTGCCCAAATGTTTTGTCCATGTTGCGAAAAGGCACTACAAAGACTTGAAGAAAGGTGTTGGCCTGCTGATACCGTGCCCTAACCGCCGTCAGAAGCCTTGGCTGCAAATGAAGAAGAGTTCGCTTCTTTCATTTCCTTCTCTTCCGCGAAAATATTAAATAACACTATGTACAAGTGTCCCTTGTCTGCGACCCTCAAAGGAGAGAAGAAGCAAGGGCTCAGGCTGATCCTTTGTTTTGTTTTGTACACAGGTCGAGATACGTTCGGTCGCTTCTTGCACAACTTTTTCCTACTTCTTGTGGTAGCTGGTGTCTTGCCATTTGCTCAAATCCAAATGAGGAAAGTGATGGCTGTTGCACTCTACCAGGGGATTGCTGAAACGAAACAGAATATTATGGAAGAGAACTAAGTCCGTTAAATACATTGAGTATTGTTAGCCTAAAACACATCTATTTCTATTTCCAGGTTATGTCAATGAAAATCTGACTTCGAAGCTCTATAACTTCTATAATATGCATTTGATTGAAAAATGTTACTACGGAAAAAAAAGAACTAATCAAATCTATCTATAAAAATTTTCAACAATATTCGTTCAGTATTTAGTTATCGAAGCTGGAATATTTCGTAACGGTAATGGGTTTTAAGAATTTACCTCAGAAATTAATTAAAACTTAAACAATAAATACTGTTTTAAAACATTTAATAAAATATACATTTTAGAACTGCGCGTAATATCTTCAACATTAGACATGAATGATTTTTTATTAAACAAGATATTTTATTGTCAAATATTCCAGTTTCCATAACTCTTTAAATACTGAAGGAATGTTGTTTAAAATTGAGATTCAAATAGATTTGATTATGATCCTTAATTTATCTTCAGTCACATTTTTCCATTAAATGCCTATTTTAGAAGTTACAGAGCTTAAAGTTAGATTTCCATTGACACAACATGGAAAATTTGCACTATTTTGATAGGGCAGTGTATCATTGTAAAGGATGCTTTCTCAACAGAAAGTGGTCAAGAGAATCATTTCAATATTCAGTGCCTTACTAAAAAAACAAGTAGTCATCAGTCATTGGCAAGGGAACATTTTAGCTAATTCCAGGTGTTTTTAATCAAAATCTGTTTCTTAGCACAGATTCAGATTTCCCATAAGGCGCGTCAACATAATAAGGGCGCCAGCAGTTATGTGTTACAATTTTTTTTCAAATAATCGAAAATTATGTCCTTTTAATATTTAGAAAGAATGAGAAACAAGTTACAAATATCCTTGATAGAAATATCTAGAAAAAATTATTTCAAATTTAATAAGTTTTGGAGGAAGTCTTCCAGTGTAGATGGCTTCAGCCTTTAGTGGTGGGCCTTCACCTTTAGTGATGGCCAAACCATTTTCTAAGTGTTGTCAAGGAAAATTAGATTATTAAATTATGTGTATGTAAAACGTATTATAAAATGGATAAAGTGGATGATTGACTGCGGAAATTGGATATCGATTTTTATGAAAATAAAATACATGAAATAAAGGTAATGCATATAATTCAAAAAGGGTTTGGAAAGCTACCTTAACCCGGCCTGGATATTTATATCAATACTGAAATTTTGCTTAAATCAGAGGATTTTTAACTTTTACAATCTCAAAAAATATGTGTAGAACTTTATCGTTACTATCTGATCAATCTGGGCTTTTCCACCTGTTAATCTTCTTACTATACTTGGGTAGGAATTTAAGAATGTCTGTTAAGGGCCACTACTGGATTTATCAGCTGAGTTTTAACGAAAATTACTTACTTGACATGATCTGGCAGCATGAAACTGTTCATTGGCAAGGTGATTGTATCATCAGAGTTGTCGCAGACGACTCGTCCGACTTTAACTTTCCGAATCTCGGTTAGCTGCTCTGCAAACGAAAAAAAGGTAATATTTTAATGTTAAATTCATAAACTCTAATTTTATCTTATCATTAATTTAGTATGTAATTTAGTAGGTAATAAGGATGAATAAACTTGGTTTGTGTATATGCTGGTGTGGGGAAAGGATCTAATACAACACACAACATTATCAACAACTGCAGATATGCCTAATAGTCAAAAGGTAGGTAAACAAGGCAACGCAAAATAATTCTCACATTTCTACTTGGTGTAGTGGTAGCGTACTTGACTACTAAGACCAAATGGGTTGTGTAACAGTGGGTAGAAAAATACCTTCTTCCTTTTTAAATTAAAAATTATTTTTTTTAATTAAAATTTAAAAAAATACATAGGTAATAATTAGTATTTAATTGATTAAAATATATAGTTAATCCTACTTAAAAACGAGTTTCGCCGTCAGTGGAATTCGAAACTACGTTTCCCAGTTACATATTGTTCAAACAATTTGTACTATAAGTGTAATCAGCGTAAAATTTGTGAAGTGTGGGCCTAATCATGGAACCAACGAAAAGAAGGAAATATGAAGCAAGCTTCAAGTTAAAAGTCATAAAACAGGCTAAAGAATCGAACAACTGTGCTGCAGCAAGGGCTTTCGATATAACAGAGAAGATGGTAAGAGATTGGAGAGAGAATGAAGATGCTATTAAAAAAATGCCAATGAAAAAATGTTCTATGAGGAGAGGAATAGCTTGCTGGCAAGATTTAGAAAATAACGTTGCAGAATGGGTACAAGAACAGAGGCAGAATTGTTACGTTGTTACAAGAAATATGATTAGGGCTTATGCATTGAAGTGGGCACGGGCCAATCCAGAACAAGGCAAAGAATTTAAAGCAACAGTAGGTTGGTGCAATTAATGACCAACTTGTCCGGTGTGATTTTTATGGTTAACCAGTGTTATGGCCCGTTTGAATAGGCCCCCCTTTATGGGGAGGCCTTACAGTAGGGCCAGATATTTGCACAATTTAAAGATGAAGATGAAGAAGGTTGGTGCAATCGTTTCATGAACAGAAAAAATCTGGTAATACGACAGAAAACAAAAATTGCGCATAAATTACCATAAGATCTTGACCATAAAGTCACGAGTTTTCACAAGTTTGTTATTGGAATGAGGCAGAAATACAACTTCCATTATCTAATATTGGAAATATGGATGAAACACCGATTAACTTCGACATGATAAACAATAGAACTGTGGAAAAAAAAAGTCGTAAAAACTGTTAAAGTAAGAAGTACAGGTCATGAAAAGACCAGGTTTACAGTAGTATTAACATGCATGGCAGATGGAACAAAGTTAAAACCCATGGTCATTTTCAAGAGGAAAAATACTACTAAAATAAAATTCCTGCCAGACATTTTCGTACATTTTCATGAAAAGGGATGGATGGACGAGAATGGTGTAAAATTGCGGATGGAAAATGTGTGGCAGAGGCGACCAGATGCTCTGCGAAATCAACACAGTTTTTTGGTGTGGGATATGTTTCGCAGTCACGTAACTGAGAACACTAAAAATCGCTTAGCACGGAACAATACTAAGATTGCTGTTATACCGGGTGGTTTAACTTCGATGCTACAACCTTTAGACGTCTCTCTGAATAAACCATTCAAAGATCACATGCGTGAACAATGGAATAACTGGATGATGAGTGGCGAAAAGTCGTATACGAAAGGTGTAGCTATGCGGGCTGCGTCACTTGATGTGTTGTGTGATTTCGTGATCAAATCATGGGAAAAAGTGAAAGTCGAAACAGTGATCAAATCCTTCAAAAAGTGTGGGATTTATAATGCTGTGGATGGCACTGAGGACGATTTGTTATGGGATATTGATGACGAAGCGGAAATCGACTCGCTAGGTACAGAATGGGACCCATATGACGAGCTTCTCAACAACGAAAGTGAGGATGTACTTGAGGAGCTCTTTGCCGTAGATGATGAATGTGAGGATTTTGCAGGATTTTAAATACATTGGTGAGTGATTTGTTTTATTTTATAATGGTTTCAATTTATATAAATTTCAATCTAATTTCTTTTGTATCTGTCCTATAAGACGACCCGGATTTTGGGGGCCTTTTTTTATGATTCAACTATCGTCTTATCTGCGGAAATATACGGTAATTCTCATATTTGTATGTTTGGAAGTCCAGTTGTCTGGGTGGTGGCAGAGGGGAAAGCATCAGCCATGATAGACTGGTTTAGAATTTAAATGGAATTTGTAGAAAAAAGATGGTGAAATAAATATAGGTCTGCGAGTTTGAAGGAAAGTAATCGAAGGATTCAGCAAGACTTTCTAGAGCAGTGATTCTTAACCTTTTATGCTTCACGTACCCCCTGGAAATGCGTATGTGACTGGCGTACCCCTTGCATAGATAGATAAAACTATAGTTATAGTATAACAATGGTTATTTTTATTTTGTTACTAGATCCAGCGACGTTTGAGCTCTCACGGCGTACCCCATGTTGAGAACCCCTATTCTAGAGCATCACAAGCAAGTGGTAAGGCAATCTCTAATGATAATAAACAGATTATGATTAAAACAGATTACCATTTAAACAGATTATGATTAAAACAGATTACCATTTAAACAGATTACCAGTAAACATCATTAGCTCCATATGGTTAATGGTGTTTACCCTAGGTATCGGTCGACCAATTGAATTTTATGGAACAGTCAATATCGTCCTTCAAAATGAAATTCTTTATTACACTTGCATAAGGTCGCATGGATGGATCGAAGATCTCATGTATTTACCCTGGGGCAGTCATCTCCCTATTAGGAACCATGCAGCTATTTACATTAAAAATCATCTCACTGTTGGGAAACATGTAATTTTTTAAATTAAAAAAATCTCGGTTTTAGGACCATGTAGCCATTTACATTAAAAATCGTCTTGCTATTATGAACCACGAAGAGAAACATCCAGTGAAACACCTGCCTAGAACAGGACGCTACCTCTTCTATAAGTTGGGTTTCGCAACTGTATCTCTGGGGATGTACCAACCTTCTGGGGTCAAGGTCAGTCCTTGTGACTCGATCTTTTTTTCCTCATAGTTGAGGTTCTACTGTCCTATCATGATTTTCAAAGAGTATCTTGCTGCTTGTCTAAAGGAAGTTTACCCCTAAAATGTTCAATGAAGTGAATAAGTGTATCTCTCGGCGATGTTTGATGGGAATCCTTTATTCCTTTCAGATCTCTATCCGTATTGAGTAACTCTGCTGAGCAAATCTGGACTTACCAGCAAAAATCACTGAACGGCATTTATCTTCAGGCCTATCACGACGTTGTGTAGCAACACTTTAATCATTTCCTTTTGTGGTGTAAAGGGTACACAACCAACTGATCGGCGAGCATAAACCCTGAATCCTGTTAATGATGGAGGCTGAAAGAAGGGTTCCATTAGCCCCATGAAGTTGAGAACATAGTTGAACCAATTCTGTTTGGTTATGTCTTAGTGCTGTCTTGTCTCTCTTCATTCGCTGTTGATACTCGCGGGCGATTTCTTGATGGTCTTCAAGAAACAATATCTCTCAAAACTGTTGTCATAGCCTATTGAGCACAGTAGAACAATCAATCAGCTTTGCTTATAAAACTGTCCTTTTTTAAATCGTCTAATTTCAAAATTTCGGGAAAAATCTATGTTACCCTGTGTAAAAAATATTTCAGTCGACAGATATCCAGTGACCATTCTAGAGCATCTATCAAGATAAGGCGATACGTATCTGCTCATGAGCCAACATCCATTTACACGTGTCATTGTATTCAAAGACTTTATATACTTATTGCAACATATTTTGATCACATTATATCGATAACATTTCAAATTATTTCGTAATATTACGAAATTCCTTTTAAACGGTAACGCAATGTTTATCAAATGTTAAATTCAAGTTTATTATCATTACAGATTCTGCAATAAATTTAATCAACATATGAACAACCCAAAAGCTTGATTAGGTTGTTGTAGTACATTATTACACTGATAGTATAAAAAGTAAATTTAAAATCACTTTTAAGAATGAAAAAATAATGATAATTAATTAACAGAGCAGTTAATCAGTTAACGACGACAATGATCAATATAAGAGCATTGCAGTCTAATTTATATGGGACATCACAAATAGACAATCTATACACGTACTGGGAAGAAAAGTTGCAACAGTTCCATGTTATGTCAATAGAAAATCACATTCAAAGATAATTGAATTCTTCAATATGATTTTTAACAAAAATATGTTTAAAGATAAAAGCATTCATAATCTTTGAATACTAAAGAAATATCACTTTAAATCAAGATTTAGATAGATTTGATTGAGATATTTAATTTATCTTTAGACATATTTTTCATTAAAAATAATATTGAAGAAATTATTGAGCTCTGAATGTGACTCTCTATTGAGATAACATGGAACTGTTCCCATTTTTCTGTCCAATAACTGTATAATGCAGAAATGTAGGATATGTAATTTTACATTTAGATATGTATGTTAGAACTGTTAAAGGATTTCTTTACCTGGAGTGAAAGAAGATGGCCAACCAGGGTTTTCGTACCAGAATCTGTCTCCTCTCCTGATGTTGGCGAATTGTTCGGCTATGAGGCAGGAGAGTGTCGGTCCAAGAATGGCTCCAGGGAGGGAATGCTCGGAGATGCCAGCACTCCACAAATCAATGTCATCCACGTGTCTGTGGGAAGAAAGGAAATGAAATCATTTCGAGGATGCAGTTAAAGATGAGGAGAGAGATCATGGAATTATTTCACTCTGTTACGAAGTGGAGAGCTTCTCTCGTGTCCACTCTAAGAATATTAGTAACAAAATGCGTAATTCATAAAAATAAATAAATGAGAGGATGGCAGGACCTCAGCAGAAAAACAACACAAACATCCATCGAACCCAGGTCCCTTAGATCAGCAGCCAAGCTCGCTAATCACTCGGCCACAGATCGGCTGTAATTCATACAAGTTGTATTCTTTAATTCTCAATAAACAAATATCCACAGCTCTGAAATTTAAAAAGAGTTTTCTGTCACATTTGAAATTAATATCTAAGCAAGATGTTGTCTAGAGAAGAATAAGCTCTGAGTTGCTACCAGGCCCGGACATAAAAAAATAAAGGAATACAATGTACTAGATAACAAACTTATATCTTATTATTATTGTTATTATTGCTATTATTTTCAATAAGGCAGAAATCTGAGAATATAACGGAACCAGCAAGTATTCGGGTATATTAATTATTTCATATTTAAAACCCCTAAATCATTCGCTATTTGCGGGAAACAGGACAGAAATAGAAAAAACGGGCAGTGTATTTTCGTCACCAAACACTTCACTGTATTATTCCTGTAAGGTGGCTTCAGTGGAATGATAGCCAGTGCGTGATTTTCCACACATAGCTATGCTTCGAAGCGTACTGGTAAGAAATAAAATCTACTTTCATCATTGTTAGGCACAGTTTTCTTCTTCCATTATATTGTATGTAGTTTCTACTATATCCATAGATGGCTTCCGTATTCCAGTCCGTTCCTGTAGATCAGTGATTCTTAACCGTTGGCACACTTATCCTCCTGAGAGTGAGCGACATTATCAGATAATTCCAAGATCAAAAATCAAGAAAGTAAATATACTTTGTTTCTCCAATTTTTACTTAAATAAGATGGTATTTTCATATCAAAACAAAGGCCAGAAAGTACTCAAATATGAGAGATGACCAGTGGTGAAAGTAGATTTTCTTACCATTACGCTTCAAGGCATAGCTATGCGTGGAAAATCACAGACAGGCGGTCATTCTACTGAAGTCATCTTACAGGGTAATTAAAGTGAAATGTATGGTAACCGAAGTACACTACTCTGGTATTTTTTCTATTTCTCCTTATATTTTCGGAAAATAACGAATGATTAAAGGTTTTCTAACGTAAAATAAGTGTTAATATAGCTAAATACGTGCTGATTCCGTTGTATTCGTGGGTTATGGCCTTATTGGGAAGAAGGAATTTATTATTAGATGCATAAAAATGTTTTGTGTAGTGTAATGTTTTTAAGCTGATTTTTAGTCCTTAAAAAATTGAAGGCAAATTTTTTTAGAAAGAAAATATACTTTCCACTCATGTTATAATTTTCATCACTCAACTTTCATATTCTAAACGCAGATGTCAAACTAAAGCATGTTTTTAGACTAACATAGTATATCGGAGATTCAGAATAACATTTAAAATCCATCAAATGCAATTAAAGATACACTGTAATGCCAATTTCGCCTTTGAAATATTGGCGACAATAGATGCAAAATTGAAGCGTTCTCACATCCGCAATGGAGTAGGAAAATTGCCAGACGCAAAATAAAGATTTTTCTTCCTGCAAGTCGCCGTGTTTCAACAGACAGCCATTTTTTTTAGAATTTAAAAAAAATTTGAAACCCACAAATGCATTTTCCCAGTTCTGCCTCTGGTGGTAGTAAGACTGAACCCAAACAGCTAGGAGCGGGGGTGGCTCAGTCGGTAGCGCGCCAGGCTCGTAATCTGCAGTTCCCAAGTTCGAGTCCCAGCTGGGTTAGCATTGAGACTTATTTCCATAAAACTCCCCGCCCTGCCCACGGTCAGTAGGGGACACCGATGGGCTTGAAAAGGCCGTCGTCCGTCGGATGGGACGTTAAGCCGTAGACCGTGTGCGGGAGAGCCATACCCTGTGCACGTTAAAGAACACACTGGATGGCCTTGACGGGAGGCTACCATCTGTCTCCTAACAGCTATTTTAGTGGGTCCCCTCCCCTAACCTTCTCTGAGCCTTTGGGTTCCTTGTGACCTGGCCATTTAGCCCATGGTGTGCAAAAAAGTGTCACTCAGAGGTAAAACAACCCAACAACCCAAACAGCTATGATGAAGGTGAACGCGGCATTGTCCTGAACACTGGTTGGAGTCGCCTTTGTCTGTTTAGTTCTAATCTCTTTATACAGTATAATCATTCAAAGATAGAGACACTACTTCAGATATATAATATACTACACCCCCTTATTAATGGCCCCCGTAGTCCAGTCCGTTCTGTAGATCAGTGATTCTTACCGACGCGAAGTAGACTTCGCGTCGGCAGAAAATCAGTCGGCAGAATCAGATCAGTGATTCTGCCGACGCGAAGTCTACTTCGCGTCGGCAGAAATGGAACCTTAAGTAAAGGTTTTTCAAACAGCTTGGTACCTAAAGGGCTAAACTGTAGTAATGTAATTAAAAAACGAGAAAATTTTTCTTAAAATGAAGGATCCGCTTTAAAAAAAATCAAATGCTCAGTTAAGAGAGCATTAAAGTGTAAAAGAAATTGTTAACTGCGCCACTACTGAAAAATATCTTGCCGGTACGGCGTACCAGTGCGTACCGGCCTACTATTACCACTGGTAATGAAAAAGTGCCCCTTTTCATTAATATTATTAAATACAAACAACAGCGGGTCATTGAACCTCTAATTTAATTTTAATATTAAAGTGAAATTAAATAAATATATAATACTATCTCTGTCATTCTATATTGTTTTTCATTCTAAAAAGTGTTTCTTTGCAAAAAACGTTAAAAACTATAAAGAACTTATTTAACGATTTTTGGTAAGGGTTGCAAGATCATATTTTGGGAATCAAAGGGAAGGCTGTTATATAAGTATATACTACTACTGTATTCTAAAGATATTTGCAGTTTGCAAACATTTCAAGTTTTTATCTTTTCTTGTGTTTAAAAGAATTCTAAGAAGTAAAGTACAGGTTGATCGAAACCTGTTTGTGCACCTGATGAGGAATACCTGTACCATTACAATAAACGTTGAAAGTGTGTCTAGTGTGTCTCGAGACATTTAGGGTTACGTGATGGCGTTAGTGTGACTTTAGTCGGAGAGACGCGGTCGCCTGCCTGCCATGCAGTCAGGCACTGTAGACGCGCGTTGTGGCAATGGTGCTGTTTGTTGAGGACCGTACGTTCCTTGTGGAACGTGTTTCGGTGTGGCGGAGAATACACACAAGACGTTCAACAACGATTCCAGGCACAGTTTCCGCAAACCAAGGTGTCCCATCATAATGGTACGGCAGTTGATTCAGAAATTCCGGGAAATTGGTTCCATATGACACTCCCAGATCTGGTAGGCCATCAATACTGACAGAGGAGAAAATGCTGGATATCGCAGACCACATGCTCCAAAGCCCAAAAAAGTCCATTAGGAGATTGTCACAGCAGGGTGTTTCATATGGCACGGCCCATACCGCTGTAAAAAACGCCTAGGCCTACACCCTTACAAAATCACATCCGTGCTTGAATTAAAAACTACCGACAGTGATAAGCGGAGTGCGTGGTGGTTTGTAGACTTTCTTGACCATGAAGGAGAGGACATTTTGGACGTCACATTCTTCACAGATGAAGTATACTTCCATTTGTCGGGGTACGTAAACAGTCGAAACTCACACCTCTGATACTCACACAATCCCCATGAGTTCCACGAGTCGCCACTGCATGATCAGAAGATTGGTGTTTGGGTTGGAATTTCGCGTAGGGGCATAGTCGAACTCATTTTTTTCTCTGAGACTGTCAACTCCCAATGATACTGTGACAATATTCTTTATCCTTTCTTTGCGCAATTGGCAGAAGATGAAATTAACAGGGCCTACTTTCAGCAGGATGGCGGCACGACCCACACATCGTCTATGTCTATGGGACTCTTGCACGACGTGTTTGGAGACAGAATCATTTCGAAAAGCATTTGGCCTCCAAGATCCCCGGATCTCTCCCGCTCAATTTTTATCTCTGGGTTGCGATGAAAAACTCTGTGTATTCGGATAATCCCCGCACAATTGATGATTTGAAGACGACCATCGCAGAATACATTCGGAATGTGGACCGCGCTGTGCTGAACGACGTCTTCAAGAACACAGTTCAGCGTGTCACTAAATGTCTGGTGACGCGCGGGACACACTTTCAACGTTTATTGTAATTGTACAGGTACGAATCTTATTCCTTATCAGGTGCAGAGCGACTTTTTGATCACCCTGTATATTGTAATGTACACAAGGGTCTTAAAGAGTTAGGATGTGAATTGTAATTTTACCTGTAAATCTGTGAATATCGATGCACTGTCTTGTTGGGCAACACTCCGACCAGATCCCAGAAGTTGTGAGCTCGAGGCAGGCCACAATATTCACGGTATTTGTTGTATCCGGGAACTCCGTGTTCTCTTGCTCGTTGCACATTCATGGCCGCCAGGTCCATGCCAAAGCCATCACCTGGCTTCTCGAAAAGGTGGTTAGTCACCTAGAAAAGATAAACCAAAGTTTTATTTTATCGCGCAGGTTCAAAAAATTGGCGAGTTAAAATAATAACACAAATGGTTAAGTCATATTTAAGTTATGGAAAAATATCTTGGGGAGGAATGTTTTATAGTAATATTAAATCCTTAGTTACTCTTCAAAATAGAGTAATTAGATGTGTATTAAGAAAAAGAAAATATGATAGTATTAAATATTTTTTAATGATCATCAAATTTTACCACTACGGAAAATGTATGTTTATAATGTGATCTTATATTTACAAAAGCACTATAGAGAAAGTGACATTAAAAATGTAATGCAGAATACCAGAACAAGTGCACATATTAATTTCATTGTACTATTTCCGAAGAAAACTATTACCAAAAACATTATATATTTTTGGCGCCTAAAATATTTAACAGTTTACCTGAAACTATAAAGAATGAAATAAATTCTTTTACGTTTTCTCGAAAACTAAGAGATTGGATTTGTAATATAGATGATATAGAAAAATTTCTTTAGATGGGAGGGTTTTTCCCCTATATTTCTGATTGTAAAATTTACTTTTTATTTGTTTGCTCTTTAGGATGTTAAATTTTTGAATAAAAATTGGTGTATTTATAGTTTATTATTGATTCTGTTACTATGTTGTTGATGTAACCATGACAGAAAATATTAATATGGTAATATACTTAAAATGTTGTTTCTAATGTTTATATATGTTTTTTATTTTAACCTTATACTCCGCGTGCGAGTCTATGAACTCTTGTGGAGTTGTACATTTCCAAAATTCTTGTAAATACTTATATTGTATCAAAATTTAATATATATGGAAATAAAGGATACTACTACTACTACAAATGATGGATTAGTTACTGCCAATAAAATTTTTAATATATACATATACTGGGAAAAGAAATCGCCTTGTTTTAAATCTTGGGTTGGGTGTAAATGGCAAGGTCACAAGGACACCGAGGGCTCAGAGAAGGTCGGGAGAGGGTGCCCACAAGCCATTCAGCGTGTTCCTTAATGTACACAGTGTGGCACTATACGACACAGGACCACAGTTTAACGCCCTATCCGATGGACGGCTGTATTCCCAAGCCAATCGGTGTCTCCTACTGACCGAGAGCAGGACAGGCAGTTTTGTGGAGGTAATTCTCAAAGCTGGCACTGGTGGGACTCGAACCTAGGAATTGAAGATTACGAGCCTGGCGCATTACCGAAGATTACCGGTGATTTTAAAGTGCACATTGTATGTCACTACCTGACACAGGACCACGGTTTAACGTCCCATCCGGACGGTAGTATTCCCAAGCCCATCGGTCCAAGGGCAGGCAAAGCAATTTTGCGGAGGTAATTCTCAAAGCTGGCACTGATGGGACTCGAACCTGGGAACAGAAACTTATGAGCCTGACTCATTACCGACTGAGCACAGCAACCCCCTTTGCTTAATTTTAAGTTTTGCTGTGTGAAGGAAAAGTTAAATTCCAAGCGTCTTTGAATTTCCCCAAAAGTTAAATCTTGAAAAAGAAGTACACCTATCTCTCGATTTACACACGGTCAAAAAAATGCAACCAGTTTAGATTTACACGGTGACAAATTCGGTTTTACACGATGTTGATTAAGATAATTTTTTTATGTGGGTAGATGTAATATATATTATGAAGTAGCAGTGGCATAGTTTCAATGGAAATTATTAGACTGTCATCCCAAAGTAAAAATCAACACAATGGTTTTAATTGATATCATTTATTTTGAAGAATAAATAGATAACAGTAATTTCCTACTAATAAAATCGTGAGATGTTAGTCACTGGAAGGAGAGCTATGCACCAATCCCCTGTGATGATGCATAGAACCGGCCAGGCCTAGCACCTAATGTCCGACCCCGCCTTCTCGAGGTGCAGACCGTTAGTACCTTTCAAAAGAGATACTCTCTTGTGGAAGTGAACGGAAGGGGAGGGCTGCCAGATTAGTGTGGCCTACTGATCTGGACAACTATGGCTACTTTTCTTTTTTTTTCTACCCTGCTGAGGAGTGGTCAACCACACAGGGTCCTGGTGCTGACCATATAAACCCACTGGACTGGACAGATATATGGCTCTGAGCTTGATTATGGATCCTGATTTTGCTGCACTGGTGGGCTTCTGTGGAGGGAAAATCTTCCGCTGTGTTTTCTGTTTGTTTGTGGGTTGACAGCCCCAAGTGAATAGATTCACAGGATATGTTTATCAGCTGGTGGATAATCCTGAGCAGAGGTCATCACAGGCACCTGAAGTCTTTGCTTCTATTGGCATCGTCAAATTCTACATTGGAGGAAGTCTTCCAGTGTAGATGGCTTCAGCCTTTAGTGGTGGGGTAACGGGTCTTTGCCCCATGTCTGCGATTAGGGGGCTGTTTGATATTGTCGGCATTCCCTCTCTCAATAAACATAGTTTCTTTAAACATCCTCATCAAAATCAAAATCAAAAAAAAAATCCATCATCAAAATGGTTAGTAAACCATTTTCTCTCCATAGGTAGTTGGAATGTGAGGACTCTGCACAGAGCTTTTTCTCTTGATGTCCTCACACAAGAATTCCACCGTTATAATTTAGATATTCTCGGCTTGCAAGAGACCAGATGGACAGATAAAGGTCAGATTCTTAAAAACAATCTTAAATTTCTCTTTTCAGGGAGGGACGACAACAAGCATCACCAAGGCGTGGGTCTGCTTCTCAGCAGACACGCTAGTGATGCTCTTCTAGGATATGAGTGCATTAATGAAAGGTTTCTTACAGCAAAATTTCAGACAAGCGTTAAAGACCTGAATGTTATCTGCTGTTATGCCCTCACTGAGGATGCCGATGAGGATGAGAAGGATAGGTTTTATGAACAACTTCAGGATATTTTGAATTCTGTCAAGAAAGGAGATATTACCCTTGTTCTTGGTGACTTCAATGCCAAAGTTGGTACTGACTCTGACCTTTGGGGAGGGGTGATTGGCCCTTTTGGTATTGGTAGCTGCAATGGCAATGGGCAACGCCTCCTACAGGTAAGTAAACTCAATGGTTTCAGAATAACTAACACATATTACAAACACCGCGACATACATAAGTACACATGGGTTTCACCTGATGGGCTGCATAGGAATATGATTGATTATATATTAATTAACAGCAAATGGGCTAGTTCTGTTAGAAATACCAGGCCATATAGGGGAGCTGAAATTGAATCTGACCATTACCTAGTTAAAAGTGTCTTGCAACTTAAACTTAAAAAGTGTTGTGCTAGGGTTAAAAAATTTGCTTTTAATACTGAAGCTCTGAAAGACCCAGTTATAGCCAAAGCTTACCATGATAGGTTACTTAGTCATTATGACAGTCATGGTATGCTTACCACTGAAGTTGAGGAAGAATGGGATCATTTTAAACAGGTTTTTTTGGACACTAACAGTACTCTTTTAGGAAAAAAGGAGCAGAAGAGGCAGAATTATCTGAGTGATAAGGCACTTGAGCTTATTTCAGAAAGGAAGAACTGTAGGAATGTCCTTAATCAATACCCTACTAGTCCTAATAGAAAGCATTACAGAGAACTTAATAAACGTGTAAAAGATCAGTTAGCTGCTGATAAGAATCTTTGGCTTGATGGTTTGGCTGACAAAGCCGAGGAAGCAGTTAGACAGCACAACAGCAGAGAGCTGTACCAGATAGTTAATGTTTTGTGTGGTAGAAAACGGACAGGTATACAGGGATTGAAGGATAAACAAGGTAAGGTTATAGAAGGTGAGGATTCTGTCATGGCTAGGTGGGCTGAGCATTTCAGTGATGTACTAAACAATGCAGTTAGTTCTATTCCCATTGTTTGCAATGATGATAGATGCATTGGTGGCTTTAATTTAGGCCCTATAACACAATCCGAAGTTATTTTGGCTGTTTCTAAACTTAAACTTCATAAATCCCCAGGGGTAGATGAAATTACTACAGAAATGCTTAGAGCTGGAAATGTTTCGGTTACCACTTGGATGACTGAAATTCTGAATATCTTTTATGATAAAGGCATGGTTCCTAAGGATTTTACCAGAGCTATTGTTATCCCTATTTTCAAAAAAGGTGATCGCAGTTCTTGTGATAACTATAGGGGTATCAGCCTACTCTCTGTTCCAGGTAAAATTCTTTCCATGATTGTGCTTAATAGAATTAAGAATCTGGTTGACAATCAATTGCGTGATGAGCAATGTGGATTCAGAAGTGGTAGGGGATGTGTGGATCAGATATTTTCACTTAGGCAGATTCTTGGGAAATGTTTAGAGTTTCAGAAACCTTTGGTTGCTAGCTTTGTTGATTTCAAAAAGGCTTTCGACTCTGTTGATCGTCATAATTTGTGGTTGATTGTGATATCATATGGTATACCAGACAAGTTAGTTAACATAATGAAAGCTCTCTATAATAACACTGAGTCGTGTGTGAGAGTTGGTAAGGCTTGTTGCAATTGGTTTAGCATTACTTCTGGTGTTCGACAAGGGTGCATTTTGTCTCCTTTTCTCTTTAGTTTGGTTATTGATATGTTATGCGAAATTCACTTCAAGGGAAAGATTTTGGCCTTAAATGGGCTGGAGATAGGAAAATTTCTGATTTAGATTATGCTGATGATTTAGCCCTTTTGGCAAATGATGTTGATGAAATGAACTCTTTCATTCGAGCTGTTGATGAGACTGGTAGTAGAGTAATTTTGGTTATAAACAGAGAGAAAACTAAAGTGATGAAAATTGGTCAGGCAGGCTGTGATTCAGTTAATCTGAATGGTTGCCGTCTTGAGCAGGTGTCACAGTTTAATTATCTTGGGAGCTATATAACAGATAATGGTGATGTGCGGCATGAGATTAACAGACGAATAGGGATTGCTGCTGGGACTTTTAAGAATCTATGGAGAGTGTGGAGAAATAGGCGTATACACCTAAAGACTAAAATTAGACTGTATAATAGTTTGGTTCTTTCTAGGGTTAGTTATGGTAGTGAAACTTGGACACTTTGTAAACAAGATAACAGGAAACTAGATGTTTTTGATTCCAGATGCTTACGCAGTATCTTGGGCATTAGGTGGTTCAACTTTGTAACTAATGATGAGGTTAGGCAAAGGAGTTTGCAACCTCCTTTAAGCAGCATATTGTGCAGAGAGAGACTCCGTTGGTTTGGCCATGTTGCCCGTATGAATAATTATAGATTGGCGAATAGGGTTATGAACAGTGCGGCTAAGGGTCTCAGAAAGAAGGGGAGACCTAGGATGCGGTGGGCAGACAATGTCAAACAGGACCTTGTTAGAATTGGTGTGCAGTGGCCAGATGCAGTAGATGTAGCTCAGGATAGACTTGCTTGGAGAACTAAATTGCACGGTCTGGTTGGACCTCCGTAGCCCATGGCTGCTTGAGGTTGATGATGATGATGATGAATAAGTCATGCTTGCATTCTTTTGCAAAAAGTATATTTTTGCCATTGTAATGCAATCTGTCTTGCAACATCTTAACGAAGTGAAGCGTGTTTTGAATCGCCAGCGAGATCTCACTCTTCTAGACTAGTGGATTTTTTCAGACTAGTGAAAACCTTTTATCTCATTTTTAGCAAACAGCTTTATAGACTATTATATACGCTAAATGGAGATGATTTGTAAGTACCGTGTGTCATAAAATAACATATAAATACTAACTTTACAAAATAAAATACTAAGTGTTGGCAAAAAAGATTAATTTCTAATTTATATAGTTCGTAAATACTTTCTTTCAAATTTCGCTTTTCAATCTCGATAGTTTTCGTCCACTTTAATGATGAGTATTTTTTGTGACCAATAAGAAATGTATGAGAAATTAGTTTGTTATACACGATCAGTAGAGTTCTTATTTGAAGAAATAATATTTTGAAATAATAGAAATAAAATTCGATGAGTTATTAGCAACAGTTTGACGTGAGGGAGCTATTGAACTGTAATAAATATTTCTTGATATGTCGGTATCATAAAGAGTGTTTAGCGTGCTTAGTTGCAGAACCAAAAAGTCTGAGTTCGTATTTCGAATATTTAATGATCGTTTTCTCTATTTAGTACACTGCTCTGCCAAAATATTAGAAAATTTTCCTGATATATAAATGAGAATCTAACTTCGAAACTCTATAACTACTAAAAACAATGCATCCAATGGTAAAATGTGACTGACGATAAATTAAAGATCATAATGAAATCTATTTAAATCTCGTTTTCCAACAATATTAGTTCAGTATTTAAAAAGTTATGAAAGCTAGAATATTTTCACAACAGTAATGCATCATAAGGATTTACGCCAGAAATTAAATAAAACTTAAATATAAGTATTGTTCCAAAACATTTAATAAAATAAACATACATGTTAGATGTTTGTATAATCATTATTTCAATACTAGACAATTATAAAGGGCTTTTATTAAACAAGAAAATTATTGTTAAATATTTCTCCTTCCATAACTCTTTAAATACAGAACGAATTTTGTTGTAAATCGAAATTTAAATAGAATAGATTGTAATATTCAGTCATATTTTTCCATTAAACGTATATATTAGGAATTATAGAATTTTAAATTTAGGTTTCCAATGATAACCATGGATTTTTCTAGTATGTTGGTAAGGAAGTATATGTAATCATTATAGTGTCTTGCCTTTTTCATAGACCTTTTTTTAGGGCGAATTATGCCGACAATCTCTTCCTTTTAGACCATCGTAGCACGTGGAGTAATTATTTTTAGATGAGTTTTATAAAGATCAACATTCTTCACTGATAAATTATCACATGAACAATGAATTCAAGACACCGTTATTTCAGCAAGGGAACGTCTTGAATCTTGATTTAAATCTCTCTCAAAAAAAAAAATTGAATTGACTGACCTCTGTAGTGACCTCTGGATCCATAGCATTGGCTTTTTGATTGATGAGTCCATGGATGAATGAGTCCACGATGCCTGGCTTGTAAAGATTGAAGGGTTGACGAAGGACGGTCGAGACACGAATGGAATCTGAAAAAGATTATCCATTCGTTAGAAACATTTCATACCACAGTGAGTAAAATGGAATGCATTGCACAAACTTTCGCATTCACTAAAGGAAATAAGATAGACTTTTAGAAATGAATTAGAAAACAGATCATAGGGAATAATAATACACATACTAATAAATTATGTGGTGCTGAAAGTAAATGTAAAAATCACATTATGATTAAGAAATATTCGAATTGTAATAAAAAACAGTATAAAAGTGTAGTAAATAGAGCAAATTATTCAGTGTCGAAATTTTCAACTCAAAGTGGTAAAATAGTATAATAAATGCAACAAGATGTAACTGTAATAAGATTAGCAGATGAAGACAGAAAGAAGGTGTAAAATATTATGTTAATGTTACTATTCTCTCTTGCAGATAAGCACTTAGCTTTGCGGGACATCTGTAAACAGAAGTGATTTATTTCTAATTGTTTAAATAAATAAGTGATTAAAAAAGAAGCAGATTTTCTAGACAGGTTCAATATCTACAGGGGTTCAGCGAACATCCTGCAATTACAAAAAAAACAAAAAACAAAATCCATATTTTACTTCAATTTTGAACATACACTACAGGAAAAAATTCCAACACCTGGAAGGATTAATGCCATTTTATTGAAACGCAGTCAGCTGTTAGCATACACTGAGATGTGCGATTGATTACATTATCAAAAAAAAATGGAAAATTACCACTCTACCTACCCGGTAAAGTGGTCTAATTAGTATGATGTTGAACTGCCCAGCACAGCAATGCATTCATGAAAACGGCGAAGACGGCTATCGTACAGCTCTGTAATGTCCTCCTGAGGGATAGAACGCCAAATAGCGCGGAGTCACTATTCTATTTCAGTGACAGTGGTTGGCGCACCTATTGGGTGTTGTTGGAGCTATTGGCCCATCATGTCCCAGACGTGTTCACTAGGTGAAAGGTCCGGCGAAAGTGCTGGCCATGTATTACCTGAACGTTTTACTCGTGTAGATACTGCAGACTAATGCGGGCTGTGTGGTGATGGGCGTTATCTTGCTGGTAAAAGGTTCCGTGCTGATGAACAAATGGGATAGCCACTGGCTGCATAATGTTGATAACATATCGTTGGGCAGTTAGAGATCCCCTTTTGATGACCAGTTTTGACGGAGATGTCCGACTAATGGCACCCACACCAAGACACCAGGTGCTGGAGCTGTGTGATGATGTCGCACTCACTGGGTGGCGTTCCTTTCCCCTGGATGACGGCAAACACGTTGTCTACCATCGTGCTCATCAAGACAAAAACTAGATTGGTCACTAAACACCACGGTACTCCATTCTTGTTCGTTCCAGTTCTGTCTGAAGCAATACCATTGAAGACGTGCCTGCATGTGTGGGCAGATGTGAGGGGCAAACTCAGCGGCGGACGATAGGATCGCAATGAAAACTGTAAAAGCCTATTGTTTACCGTCCTCCTGGTAAGTATTCGATGTATTACCTGTTGCCAGTTCTTTTTCAGTTGCGTTGTAGTTGCGAATCTGTCATGCAATGCCATTCGTCGCAAATGGTGGTCCTGTCGCTCCGTGGTCATACATTGTCTTCCTAGTCCTTGTCGGTGTGTGCTGGATCCTTCTTGAACCCAGTGGCGCAATATGTGTACGATGGTGCTGGGATTGCGGCCAACAAAGTTGGCCACATCTCTGTACGACAAACCAGCTTCTCTAAGGAGATGATTCTTCCACGCTCAAAGTCTGTTAACTGTTGGAACGGCTGTTGACGTCTGCATAAGGGCATCTTTAGCGGTTTAGAACAATTTCCACAACGTTTTGTCAACCAGGGAGACCCCATGCAGGTTAAAGAACATGCTGGATGACCTTGACGGAAGGATGATACCCTTTTCCCAACAGCTGTCCAGTGGCTCCCCTTACTCAACTATCCACAAAATCACGAGAGCTTGGAACCTGAAAGTGAAAATCATTCCTTTTTTTTTTTTATAAAAGAAGCTCGAACTTTTCCTTCAAATAACAGAAGACTCTCAGCACAATTCATTTACAGAGTTACAGTATAAATTTAGACCATAATGCTACCTAACCATATTGGCAATAAATTCTTGGCACGGTTCAAAATTCGAAAAGTTCCTTTATTCCAGATAAGAATGAACAGAGTGACATAATTAGTTAACATTAGATTAATGTAGGTCATCCAACAGGTATATTCTCCGCTGCTTTGCCGCTTTAATATCACTTTACTTTTAGGTCCCAATCAGCACACGAAGGTGACTTGTGGTGCCATCCATCAGCTGTAGTCTGTCTTGTATGGTGGAACGTCGACTGGCATCATTTCAATCATACTGTAGCTCCACACTCCGAACCTGTGACGTCAGCTCGCGCTTGTCCAATCGTTTCGATCGCCTCCCTAAAGTTCGTCATATTTGCATAACGTCTTGCAAGTGTTACATTTTTCATTTCCTGTAGTGTATTTATGTGAAACAGTTTTTTCGACTCTGAGGAATATTATTAAAAATACACAAAGAAGTTGTACGGTGTCAGTGGAAGAAGAACTGCGAGTTTATCCAAAATTTGGCCAGAAATTCCTTGTGCAAGGGATTAAACGCTCAGGCATCATACCGAATAATTAGTAATTAAAACTTCCTCCTAACAATTATATTGCCGGGCTAATCAGTAGATTGGCCCCGCAACCCTCGCACTGCGCGGGGGAGGAGGATAATCTGCATAAAATTTGTTTAAAATTTATGGGAAAACTTGAAAACAATTATTTAACCCTTAACAACCCAGTAGTGTCCAACGGACACTTTTTCAAATTGATTTGCATACAGAATCAAAAGAGCTTATTTTATTGTGAAATCACTTTGTCTAATTTATTATCGCCTTTGCTTTATCTCCCAAATTATCTTACCCAAGTTTTCTAAAAGAATTTTTTTTTATTTTAACTACTGTTCAGTTACGGTATACAAAAGCATACTGGGTTGTTAAGGGTTAAAGGAATAGTGCTGAATTCTATTCTATAGTTTTGAACGAATAATAACGGATTAATTAATCATATATATAAAAATAATAATTAATCTAATATATAACAAAATCGGAGCAGTAATCTTCGTTTTCCATACTAGAAATCCATCTTGCTGAATTTTCCTTCATTTCCAATATGAATATATTTCCTTCATTTCCAATATATATGCTTTTACTTCTGTAGCATTCAATTCAAATTTATGAATATTTAAATCTTATATAATGATAAAAGAACGTCTGTGGCAGCTATAACTCATAGCGAAATCATGATAGATGCTTCAAATTTTAATAGAGTGTTTCTGGCTGTGGTCCGGGTTTCATTGCCAAATTTTCAAGTCGAAAGTGCAAAAGAGCAGCTTGTTAGAAGCAGAAATATTTACCATGCTATTCCTGTGGGAAATGGTAATCGCTCTCAAATTTATTGTTGCCATTTATTGCTCCTTAACTGCGAATGTAAGAGTCATAATAACAATTAAAGAAAAAAATTAACCTAGAGGGTGGGGGGGGGGCTCAGTCGGCAGCGCGCAAGACTCGTAATCTGTAGTTCCCAGGTTCGAGTCCCAGCTGGGTCTGCGTTGAGACTTATCTCCGCAAAACTCCCCACCCTCACCACGGTTAGTAGGGGACACCGATCGGCTTGGAAAGGCCGCCGTCCGTCGGATGGGACGTTAAGCCATGGTCCCTTGTACGGGAGAGCCATACCCTGTGCACGTTAAAGAACATCCAGGATGGCCTTGACGGAAGGCTACCATCTGTCTCCCAACAGCTGTTACAGTGGGTCCCCTCCCCCAACCTTCTCTGAGCTTTCGGGGTCCATGTGACCTGGCCATTTAGCCCATGGTGTGCAAAAAAGTGCCGCTCAGAGGTAAAACAACCCAACCCTTGTGACCTGGCCATTTAGCCCATTGTGTGCAAAAAATACCGCTCAGAGGTAAAACAATCCAACGTTAAAGAACACGCTGGATGACCTTGACGGGAGGTTACCATCTGTCTCCCAACAGCTATTCCAGTGGATCCCCTCCCCCAACCTTCTCTGAGCCTTCGGGGTCCATGTGACCTAGAAATTTAGCCCATGGTGTGCAAAAAAAGTGCCACTCAGAGGTAAAACAACCCAACTCAACCTGAAGTCAATTGGTCGCCACTCGAGAAGTTTGCGATGTGGCGTTGTCCTGTTGGAAGAGGCGTCATGTGGGAAAGAGAATCGTTACGAACGGTGTAGACTTGTGCCGGAGACGAAAGTCTTGATGGGTACGAGGGGCCCCAAGGAAGCCATAAACTCACCCCAAACTGTTACACCGCCTCCACCTGTATGACCCCAAATTGGCAAACTGAGTCCATCGCTTCGTGTGGTTTACGCCACACGAAGCGATCACACCATCCCATCGGCGTGATAGAGTTGAAAACGTGATTCTTCACACCAGATAACGTGTTTCCAGTCCTCCGCACTCCAGTTGCGACAGGCCTTTAGAAACTGCAGCCTAACGTTTCGGTGCTTTGCAGTCAACAAGGGGATACGATGTGGACGTCGACTGCCATAGTCTATTTTTTTCATGATACGACGGATAGTCTTTATGCATAAGCTTGTGGACGCGCCCTCATTCAATTACGACATTATCTGCTCCACGGTAACCGTGCAATTCCTTTAATGATGGGGCGGGGGTGGCTCAGTCGGTAGCGCGCCAGGCTCGTAATCTGTAGTTCTAAGGTTCGAGTCCCAGCTGGGTCAGCATTGAGATTTATCTCCGCAAAGTTCCACGCCCTGCCCACAGACAGTAGGGGACACCTATGGGCTTGGAAAGGCCGCCGTCCGTCGGATGGGACGCTGAGCCGTGGCCCCGTGTGCGGGAGAGCCATACACTATGCATGTTAAAGAACACGCTGGATGGCCTTGACGGGAGACTACCATCTGTCTCCCAACAGTTGTTCCAGTGGGTCCCCTCCCCCAACCTTCTCTAAGTCTTCGGGGTCCATGTGATCTGGCCATTTAGCCCATGGTGTGCAAAAAAGTGCCGCTCAGAGGTAAAACAACCCAACCCAAACAATTAATGATGCAGAATAATCTTCCCTCACCTGGAGAATCAATTGCACATTTACGTCCACATTTCTTCCACTGATTGGAATTTTTACGTATTTCACGTACTCTTGGTATGGGTTGGGTTGTTTTACCTCTGAGCGGCACTTTTTTGCACACCATGGGCTAAATGGCCAGGTCACATGGACCCCGAAGGCTCAGAGAAGGTTGGGGGAGGGGACCCACTAAAACATCTGTTGGGAGACAGATGGTAGCCTCCCGTCAAGGCCATCCAGCGTGTTCTTTAACGTGCACAGGGTATGGCTTTCCCGCACACGAGGCCACGGCTTAACGTCTCATCCGACGGACGGCGGCCTTTCCAAGCCCATCGGTGTCCCCTACTGACCGTGGGCAGGGCGGGGAATTTTGCAGAGATAAATCTCACTCTTGGTATACACGTGCGGCGGTCTGATATGGAAATTCCAACAGTTCAGCAGTTTCAGTGTTTGAACAACCGGTCTTCCTCGTACCTACTATCAAGCCACGGTCAAACACACTTACATCGTTGCCCTTACCCATGATTACTTTTCCGTGACTGATTTCCATTGCATAGAGACCTTCTCTATTTATAGGCATTGCCAGTTTCAGCGTCCCACATGACTGGACGCGATACTTCTGCTTTGCATATCGTTTTCGGGGTGTGTATAATAATTTGTCCATTCAGTGTATTTTGCAGTTCTTGGAATAAAAGTGTTTTCATACTAAACATGCCATGCTATGTCAGATTGATAACTAATTAATTAGGGGCGAGGGCGGTTCATTCGGTAGCGTGCCAGGCTCGTAATCTACAGTTCCTAGGTTCGAGTCGCAACTGGGTCAGCATTAAGATTTATCTCCACAAAACTCCTCGCTCTGTGGTACACCTATGGGCTTAGTAAAGCCGCCGTCCGTCGGATGGGATGTTAAGCCGTGACCCCTTGTGTGGGAGAGCCATACCCTGAGCACGTTAAAGAACACACTGGATGGCCTTGACGGGAGACTACCATCTGTCTCCCAACAGCTGCTCTAGTGGGTGTCCTTCCCCAACCTGCTCTGAGCCTTCGGGATCCTTGGTGACCTAGCCATTTAGCTCATTGTGTGCAAAAAAAAGTGTCGGTTAGAAGTAAAACAATCCAACTAAATAGACTTTTCAAACTTTTTGGTATCCTTTTTCTGACTTAGGGCAGGCTAGTGGAGATAAATCTGAACGCTGGAACTCGACTCAGGGAACTGCAGATCATGAGCCTGGTACGCTACCGATTGAGCCATTTCTATCTCAAATTTCAGTCATGCCAAAACTCTTAAGCATCTCAGAACCCCCCCCCCCCTTGCATTAGAACTTTAGACTTTTCTGATACGCCACTGCTAACGACAAACAGTACTATGCATTTTGTTGCAAAATGCCTTTATTTTTCAAGAGAAGACATCTTATTACAGTTGAACAGAATTTCCCATGTGGCAACATTTTCCACCCAATTGTCACTCACTGGGTAGGAATTTACAACGAAGCACTAACAGAATCTAATCGTAAAATGAGCTCGAGATATGATCACTTGCCCAGAGGTTATATTTGGGAAGTTGCCGTGATGCCATTCGTTCACGATAAATTTAATCAAGATTTGACACGTTCTCTATGTAACCTCGTCGCAGGTTAATGAGACGGAGAACGGAGATAAATTTCGCTGCATCACGTTTCGAGGTTATTTTTGCGACTCGCCATCAGCCGTACTGCGGAGATAAGCACTTTATAAATGCTAACAACCTGTTTTTGAACAGATATATCACTTTTTGGTAGATGAACGTGTAAAGTTTGCATTTATTTATAGTCTTCAAAAGGTCAATTTGTGCAATAAAAAACAGGTTATATTTCACTTAGAACATAGCATTAGAGTGAAAAATTTTTTTAAGGCAATGAATTTTAATAAAAATGGCTTGGCAAGGGATAATATACATATTATAGACTTGGCAAGGGATATTTACATGCATGTAAGCTGTGTGGGTGAAAGAAAATAAAAGAAGGAAATTTACCTATTGTCCTCGGTAAAACAAACTGTGGCAACCTTACTTATTACGCTAGACAACATTAGCGCCATATTGACTGATTCAGAAGTAGTAAATCTGTATTGTTATCGAGCCTTGACTCATAATTTATTTTTATATAACTGCAATATACACTGCCCTCCATTGAAATTTACACACCTAGAAGGAATGCTTGCATATGAACCAAATTAGTTGTGGGGTAGCTACACACATAGAGGATTGGGTTGGGTTGTTTTACCTCTGAGCGGCACTTTTTTGCACACCATGGGCTAAATGGCCAGGTCACATGGACCCCGAAGGCTCAGAGAAGGTTGGGGGAGGGGACCCACTGGAATAGCTGTTGGGAGACAGATGGTAGCCTCCCGTCAAGGCCATCCAGCGTGTTCTTTAACGTGCACAGGGTATGGCTCTCCCGCACACGGGGCCACGGCTTAACGTCCCATCCGACGGACGGCGGCCTTTCCAAGCCCATCGGTGTCCCCTACTGACCGTGGGCAGGGTGGGGAGTTTTGCGGAGATAAATCTCAACGCTGACCCAGCTGGGACTCGAACCTGGAAACTACAGATTACGAGCCTGGCGCGCTACCGACTGAGCCACCCCCGCCCCACACATAGAGGAGCAATGATTACAGAGGTGGGCAATTCTAGCAATATTTAACGACAAGAAGTACATCAGTAGGCGATATGAGCTGTAATACATGAGACTAATGTTAATCAGCGGCGTTATTCAAAATATTTAACAACAGGTAACGTAATATCGAAGTAACAACTGGTACGGTAAAGGAATGTAAAAACTAAATTACGTATTTAGAAGCAGCAGTAACTATGTCACTCGAGGTTAACGATAAGCCGGTGTCACAGGCACCTCCCAGGATTTAGTTTCGGAGGTTGTGTTGGGTTGTTTTACCTCTGAGCGGCACTTTTTGCACACAACGGGCTAAATTATCAGGTTACAAGGACGCCGATGTAGGTCCTGTCAAGGCTTCCGTCAAGGCTATCCAGGGTGTTCTTTAACGTGCATAGAGCATGGCTTTCCCGTACATGGGGACCATGGCTTAACATTCCATCCGACGGACGGCGGCCTTTCCAAGCCCATTGGTGTCCCCTACTGACCGTGGGAAGGGCGGGGATTTTTTGGAGAAAAATCTCAATGGTGGCGTATCTATTGAGTAAATCGTATCTATCAGTAAATGGCTAGGTCACAAGGACGCCGATGTAGGTCCTGTCAAGGCTCCCGTCAAGGCCATCCAGGGTGTTCTTTAAGGTGCATATGGCATGGCTTTCCTGCACATGGGGCCGTGGCTTAACATTCCATCCGACGAACGGCGGTCTTTCCAAGCCCATCGGTATCCCCTACTGACCGTGGGCAGAGCGGGGAGTTTTGTGGAGAAAAATCTCAATGGTGGCGTATCTGGGGACTGCAGATTGCGAGGCTAGCGACTGAGCCCCCCCCCCCCCCTTTTTTTTTTTCGGAAGAGGGGAGGACAAGAATTTTGCTTTAGGGGAGGGGTCTGAGAAATCAGTTTCGGGAAGGCTCCGAGAATTAAGCTTCATGGGGGAGGGGGGCGTTATAATATCAGAATAAGAATTTGAATAGGGTTTCTCAATTGCTAAAATATTCTACTGGACAGGAAAGATTAAAATAATATTCTATATGGAATGAGATTTTATATATATATTTTTTCATATCTATTTTTAGTGTCGAACATAAAATATGGGGCTAAAATAAAATCATACAAAAACAACTGTTTTTTAATATCAAAACAGATGGACAAGATTTAGATTTCGTATAAAACGACACGATTTTCGGGGTGGGTGGGAGGTCCTGACTTCCTGGGGCCCACTCTGGGTACGTCCCTGCCTAGTGATTCCCTTAAAGCACAGAGTTCTTTCTAAAGAATGCCAACGCAATCGCGCTGCTATCCATTTGTTAGCAGTTGTTAGTTGCAACCGCGCTGCTATCCATTTGTTAGCAGTTGTTAGTTGCAACCGCGCTGCTATCCATTTGTTAGCAGTTGTTAGTTGCAACCGCGCTGCTATCCATTTGTTAGCAGTTGTTAGTTGCAACCGCGCTGCTATCCATTTGTTAGCAGTTGTTAGTTGCAACCGCGCTGCTATCCATTTGTTAGCAGTTGTTAGTTGCAACCGCGCTGCTATCCATTTGTTAGCAGTTGTTAGTTGCAACCGCGCTGTATCCATTTATTAGCAGTTGTTAGTTGCAACCGCGCTGCTATCCATTTGTTAGCAGTTGTTAGTTGCAACCGCGCTGCTATCCATTTGTTAGCAGTTGTTAGTTGCAACCGCGCTGTATCCATTTATTAGCAGTTGTTAGTTGCAACCGCGCTGCTATCCATTTGTTAGCAGTTGTTAGTTGCAACCGCGCTGCTATCCATTTGTTAGCAGTTGTTAGTTGCAACCGCGCTGCTATCCATTTGTTAGCAGTTGTTAGTTGCAACCGCGCTGTATCCATTTATTAGCAGTTGTTAGTTGCAACCGCGCTGCTATCCATTTGTTAGCAGTTGTTAGTTGCAACCGCGCTGCTATCCATTTGTTAGCAGTTGTTAGTTGCAACCGCGGTGCTATCCATTTGTTAGCAGTTGTTAGTTGCAACCGCGCTGCTATCCGTCAGTACACAAAAAGTGACAAAGGCCGCACTGGCAAATAGTGTTACAAATGTTTCTTAGATGTTGCTACGACAGGAGCCCATTTATCAATGGTCGTCGCGACATCCTACGACAATTAGCTTGAACTAATGAGTTTATAATAGAAATTATATTATTAATTCTTCTTCTTCTTCAACATAAACTATTATTCCGGAAATCACTCGGGGCCTTTCGCCCCTCTCGTCAGGAAATTCTTTTAAGAAAGGTCCGTGCACTATGTCGGAGAGTTCTCCCAACTGAGGACTCTCAGAGGTAAAACAACCCAACCCAACTTTTATTTCTCTAACATTCAATTCAAATTTATGAATATTTGAATCTTATATAATGATAAAAGAACGTCTGTGGCAGCTATAACTCATAGCGAAATCATGATAGATGCTTCAAATTTCAATAGAGTGTTTCTGGTTGTGGTCCGGGTTGCATTGCCAAATTTTCAAGTCGAAAGGGTAAAACAACCCAACCCATGAACACTGCACGATAGGCAGCTGACTATTGATACTTGCAGCTGGGAATACTGGGAAATAAATATATCAACAGTAGCATGGCCGAAAACGATAACTTTGATCACTGGTCACGCTTCTGCTGTCACATTGGTCTTCCAGAGTTTCATATTAGAGGAAATAGTGAATGTGATCAAAAACCGAACATTTTGAGAAAAAAGAGGGACACAAGATAAAAATTTTAAAACCTGGACGATTCTATTTTTAATCTAAGAGTTATTTCCTGTGAGAAACTCGAGGAAACGACACCGTTGGGAACCACTGGTCTAAATGGTTAGGTCACTGAGACCTTGGGTCCTTTTGCGCGTTAGCGTACTTTAATGGGCTTTAACGTGGATTGGGTCAGGGCCGTGGGCCAGACCCTGAAAAATAGTCTCACTTTCATGGAGGGAAATATAAAAGAATTCTGAGAAAGATACCAATGAAAGAGAAAGAAGCAGAGAAATAAGAGAATGAAAAATCTGAAAATAATGAAAGAACCCCCCCCCCCCCCACATAAATCTCTCTCTTATCTGTATAGGATACTGAATAATACGATATCTTATACCGAATAATATTTATTTACACCTGATATTTATACCCAATAATATTTATTTACACCGGATATTTATACCGAATAATATTTATTTATACCGGATATTTATACCGAATAATATTTATTTATACCGGATATTTATACCGAATAATATTTATTTATACCGAATAATATTTATTTATACCGGATATTTATACCGAATAATATTTATTTATACCGAATAATATATTATCGCCCCACCACGGGAATCCCTTATTCCTGTGGCCGTAAGGGGGTGGTGAGGGTAGCTCAGTCGGTAGCGCAACAAGCTCGTAATCTGTAGTTCTCAAGTTTGAGTAACAGCTGGGCCAGCTTTGAGATTTATCTCCTCAAAATTCCATGCTCTCGGTCAATAGGAGACACAGAAGAGCTTGGAAAGGCCGCCGTCCATTGGATGGGATGTTAAGCCGTGGCACCGTGTGTACGAGAGCCATACAGTGTGCAGGTTAAAGAACACACTGGATGGCCTTGACGGGAGGCTACCATCTGTCTCCCAACAGCTGTTCCAGTGGGTTCCCTTTCCAACCTTCTCTGACCCTTCGGGGTCCTTATGACCTGACCACTTAGACCGTTGTGTGAAAAAAAGTGTCGCTCAGAGGGGTAAAACAACCAACTGCATTATAAAACTCCAAGTGATATTTTCTGCTCCTTAAGCATGCTCAGCGAAATTTCTTCTTCTGCCATTGGTTACTAACCACAGCTTAGATAATTCCATAAGTTCAACGTAAGTGCTTTCGTAAATGGCGAAGTTCAGAAAAGGTTAACTGAACGATTTCACAATAAAATAATACCCCCTCAAGCAGCTGCTTGCCACAGAGGTCTGACAGGAGCTTGTCAGTTTATATGCCAGAGTAGAAGGTCTGAGAGGATGGCAGGACCTCAGCAGAAAAACGACACAAACAGCCATGCCTTATCCGGGGCTCGAACCCAGGTCTCTTAGATCAGGAGCCAAGCGTGCTAACCACTCGGCCACGGGACGGCTCAAAAGCATGCTTATAAAACTTTAATTTGTGCAGTTTTCCAGAGTAAATAAAAATTTCGATTTTAAAATCAATGTTCAGCATATAAAATGATAAACATTACGTACACTTTAATAATAGTGATGTGGAAATGATTGTTTCAACACCTACCGATCTTTTCGTGGAACTTGTTATACCTCTCGATGACGTCAGGGAGAAGACTGTGACCGAACCTGAATGCTGCAGACTGGAAGGCTGCTCGAATGCCGGCGTTAACCTTTGGACTGTAACCTTCGGAATAGCCCTGAAAAATTAAGTAATAGAAATAGTATTTCAGAAGGGGAATTTTAATTGACTACAATCATATATAATTGAAGCTGAAGCCAAAAAATAAATGTTACTCTGTCAGCGACGTTACATGCTTTAACAAATTACATGCCCAAGTGATATCTGGATAATCTGATATTTACGTGACTCTTTCAGCGAAAATGGAGAAACGTTTATTTGGTGTTCAACCATCACAAGCTCTTTTTGCCAGGGTTGCCAATAGTTTGTAAAAAATAGTTTAAATTTGGCGTGTTCGTAAAAGTATTCAGATGTCCATAAAAAGGCTATGATTTTTTTTAATCTTAAATTTCTTTTTTTAAATCATGCAGAAGAATTACTTTACTCTTGAACTAGTGAGAAAAAGTAACAACCAAATGCTACAAAAATGGAGAGATATTGTCGAAGCTATAAACTTCTAAAATAGGTAATTTCAAGGGGGGTCTGAGAATAAGACTTGAGTAGGGTTTCCCAATTACTAAAATAATCCCCCGAACAGGAAAGGTTGAAATGGAATAAAATTTTACATGGAATAAAATTTTATTAGTTGATTTTTAAATCTGTTTTTAGTGTCGGACATATAACTATGGGACTCAATTTTTTCAGCTAAATTTTCATTTATCGGGGTTTTAGTTTGAAAACTAAACACGTGGTGGTGGTTGTGGTGGAGTGTGTGTGTGTGTGTGTGTGGGGGGGGGGGGGGCTTAGTCGTTAGCGTGCCAAGCTCATAATCTGCAGTTTCCAGGTTCGAGTTCCACCTAGGCCAGCATAGAAATTTAGTTCCACAAAACTCTCCGCCATGTCCACGGTCAGTAGGGGACACCGATGGGCTTGGAAAGGCCGCCGTCCGTCGGATGGGACGTTAACTACAGACTCCGTGTGCGGGAGAGCCATTCCCTGTGCACATTAAAGAACATGTTGGATGGTCTTGATGGAAAGCTTCCATCTGTCTCCTAACAGCTGTCCAGTGGGTCCCCTTTCTCCGAAACCTTCTCTGACCATTTGGTCCACTGTGTGCAAAAAAAAAAGTGTATCTCAGAGGCAAAACAACCCAACCAAACTAGAAAATTGGAACCCTGTTAAAACAAAATTAACAATGGTTATAAAATGCTCCAACATTCGAAATTTGTCTGGGAATTTCCTGATATCCAAAATATCCTTTCTCCCAAAGCTTTACTCTGACGATAAGCGTTTCATGAGGTATATTATGAACGATGAGATGAGAGAATGGAAGAATCTACTTACATGCCTCTCCAACTCTAGTCCATATTTGGTGAAGGTTTTCCTTCCGATCACCATAGGCAGGAATTCATTGAAGGTGATATGCTGCACTTCGGCCACTATGATGTGACGGGCTTCCTGGTAGAGGGTCTCGTCGTCCCAATGGGGATTCACGTGGGCCAGCCCATCAGCCACGCGATTGTGCTCCCGCATCCAGAAGGTGTGCATCACAGTCAGCATCAGTTGCTCGTTCACTCGCTCATCACCTGAAGGGAATTCAAATCAGTTACTTTTTATCCCACAAAAGAAAGGAAATAGTTTGAAAGAAATTCGCTTCATACGAATGGATTTTTCATCTTTATGACTGCAATGAAATGTGGAAAATTTAGTGCCATTTTCCCCAAATAATTTTAGGTACAGATACAGGTACTGGAGAGAAAAATGGAAACAGTTATATGCTATCTCAATAGAAAATTCTATTCAGAGCTCAATAAATTCTTCAATATGATTTTAATGAAACGTATGTCTAAAGGCAAAGATTTCAATCAAATCTATCTAAATCTCGATATTAAACAATAACTATAATATTGTTGCGGATTACAAAAATGGATAGCCGCTGAGCGTGAGTATTAAAAGCTATATTTCAAAACCAAATTCAATACAAGGTAAATTGTTACAAAGGAAATATGGATGAAGTATCTTATTAACAAATCAACTATTAACATGCACAAGTCATCAATCTTCCTGCGTAGAGCACACAATATCAGCTCTGTGTATTTTACTAAATACTACCTTTTACTTGATTTACCAGGTCACCCGAAGATCTTCACTCGTAAACCAATTCTCGTCCTGTGCTAATAACTTTTCACACACTAGCCGAACAAAAAGACAGTCCGTGTAGACATTCGAAGTTAGCCATAAAAGTTCCCACTTTTATACTTCCGCGTATACACAACACATCAAGTTACTTCTTGATACTTAACGATAAAAGATCCCACTTTTATCCTTCCGCGTATACACAACACATCAAGTTACTTCTTGACACTTACGCGCACTGTCTCAGAACAGCTCACCGGCCATTTTCGAACTCCTCGACCGTTACAATACACAACGACCGTTACAATACAAAACGACCGTTAACGCTCCACTCTTCTTCTCCAAATTCTCCCAACGTTCTTATTCGTTGGCTGAAACTTTGCTTTCGGTTGCCAGATTCTTCTGTCGTAACACTGCCCCCTTCCCAGGTCTTGTTCGTCCCGAACAATTCTGGATTCCAAAGCTTCTTCAGTTCTTCGATGAAACATGGCCAAACGATCCACGTGAACCACCTTGCACTTTGTAGCTGGACGTCGACGAATGCGATATATCACGTCATTAATCCTGTTAACTATTGTATATGGGCCTTCCCAAGGTTTCTGAAGTTTTGGAGATAGTCCTTTCTTTCTATGTGGACTGTATAGCCAGACAAGATCTCCTTGTTCTATTAACATGTTACGAAACTTGTTCAAAGCATTGCTGTTATGCAGAACCTTGCAGACACGTGATGCTTCATCTACCCTATTATCCACAATGTTCACCAAACGCAGAAGTTCTCCTCCTAACTCTTCGACGAGCTCTTGTTGTTCCAAGGATCCGTTACCAAGGAAACACTGAACAGCTTCCATCACTTCCAGAGAGTTGTCAACAGAGTTTTCAAGAGGTGAATCCATGTTGCTGATAACAGCTGAACAACTCAAACTCTTCATTCCACGAGCTTGTGATGCTGCAACCATTTTCTTAACTAAATCAACAGCAACATCTTCTGTACTGATGAGATCAATAGCTCCTTTTCCGTATTCATCATCATAAACCAAAGCGCACACTCCTTCAGCCAGCTTTTTGGACACAATTGAGCATCTCATTAGAGGAACGCTATCTACGGTAGCCGTCAGATCCTTGCAGCGGTAAATCTCCTTATCTGTTGGCACCAGCTCCTCTGTCTGTCCTACGATGCAGCATCCGACGTCTTCCATCATCTGCTGGATTTTATCTTTAGTGCAGTCGACTGTGAAGCCAGGGATGGATTCCAATTTGTACAGAGTATCTCCCGTCAATTGGAGAGCACGACCGCAGATCATAGGGACCTTGAGACCTAAAGCAGCAAGTGCAGGAGCCAAGACAAGACTCACTTTGTCGCCGACACCTCCTGTACCGTATTTATCTACCATCCGATGGCGCCACTCGGGTCTCCAGCAAAACACATGACCCGAGGAGGTCATAGTTGCTGTTTCTTCGGAATTCACTTTCTTGGAGCTCTCATTGTAATTAGCCAGGGAAATATCAGTCATGATTGCCAAATTGTTCATTCTGGAGATCAGCGACGAGTTCTGTAACATGATATTGTCCACTTTAGAGCTCTTGTAATCGTGATAAAACTTTTCTATATCCTTATAATCTAAATGGTTATAATGTCCAAATCTGCACATTGACTGTTCAGAAAAGAAATTCAGCATGGTTTCGTTGAGATTGTCTGAGGGCTTTACTTCTCTCTGATCGTAACTCTGAGGCTTAGTTTCATCCAGAAAGTTAGTCTTTGAAGTACTGTCTCTGCCTGAAGCTCTTTTACTAGCATCACCTGTTATGCTTCTAAGCCATCCTTCGGAATTCCTCTTCCTTAAATCCCCACTTTCTATAAACGATTCGAGTGTGGCTATATGCTTCGGAAAAATCTCTCCGACTTCCGCGGTAAAGTCGAATGGCACTTTGTATCTATGATGAATGGACGCCTCTTCTTTACTCGGACCATTCTGCGAAACGTAAACTCTGTTTCGTTCCCCTTCATTACCACTCGTTACTCTGCCTTTGCGATAATTGTCCATGACGCATTTTGCTGAGAGCGAGGAATAGAATACCTTTCGTGTGGATCTCTCTTCAGATCGTGCCAGACTTGTATACCTAGGTATTTTGAAGTGCAAAGCGTACTGTATAGTCTCGCAGCTCTCTGATCTGTGTGATTGTTCTTCACAGTTCCTAGACATGTCACCAGCGACATAGACACTCTGCCATGCATTACCAGTAGTTGCGTGGTCAAAGGCATTATCTGTGCTATCTCTACGTTTCTTGATTTCCAGTAGCAGATCCACATTTCGAGATTCTCCTTTCTTGCGAAGATTCGATTCTTTTGTAGTCTTCCTCTCGCAGTCTTCTCGCACTTTCTCCATCTCTCTCGAGATCTCTTCAATCCATATGGCTTCATCAGAACGCTGCTGCCCCAGCGAGCTTCTCCTGTCCATCGAATTTTGTAGAAACGAATTGAATCTACATTGCTTCTTTTTCAGACAGCGAAGAATCCCGGAATGTTTTCTGGTTCCGCATCGTTTCTTAAATTGCTTCTTTTTCAGATAGCAAAGGATCTTGGAATGTTTTCTGGTTCTGCATCGTTTCTTTCCCGCCTCAGCATTATGTTCATCTGTACTATAGCTCCCACTGCTGGAGATATATTCATCTTCAACCAATTTCGTTGTCTTAACTGTAACTGTAACAACATCTCTACCAGCTCTCGCTTCTTGCATAATTTTGTTCCTATAATTTTTATACTGCTCAACAATATTCTTATGGTTAGCATCTTTAAAACATTGTTCATCTGTAATGTTACCTCCAGTGCTATTAGTTTTGTAAATTTCACCTATTGGTTTTGGATTCACATTTTGATATGCGTTGCCTTTCTCTTTTTCTTTTCCATGTTTACAATCTAACTTAACACTATCAAGATCATCTTTTTCACTGACAAATTCAACATTTAAACTATTGCATTGTCTATTGAGTTCGGTTTTATGATCCTTGAAGTGATCAATAATCTTACCAACTCGAGAAGCCACTTCAGCTCTCATCTCAGTATTTTGTGCGGCCATTTCGGCTTTCAAATCATCTTTTCGAGAAACTATCTCCGTTCTCAACTCATTATTTTGTGCGGCCATTTCGGCTTTCAAATCATTACTTTGACTTTTAATGTCATTCATCTGTGTAGCCATATCGGCTTTCAAGTCATTATTTTGACTTTTAATGTCATTCAACAACTTTACCAATTCATCCATACTTCTAGTTAACGGCATTCAATAAATTAATCCCACTCCTGACACCAAATGTTGCGGATTACAAAAATGGATAGCCGCTGAGCGTGAGTATTAAAAGCTATATTTCAAAACCAAATTCAATACAAGGTAAATTGTTACAAAGGAAATATGGATGAAGTATCTTATTAACAAATCAACTATTAACATGCACAAGTCATCAATCTTCCTGCGTAGAGCACACAATATCAGCTCTGTGTATTTTACTAAATACTACCTTTTACTTGATTTACCAGGTCACCCGAAGATCTTCACTCGTAAACCAATTCTCGTCCTGTGCTAATAACTTTTCACACACTAGCCGAACAAAAAGACAGTCCGTGTAGACATTCGAAGTTAGCCATAAAAGTTCCCACTTTTATACTTCCGCGTATACACAACACATCAAGTTACTTCTTGATACTTAACGATAAAAGATCCCACTTTTATCCTTCCGCGTATACACAACACATCAAGTTACTTCTTGACACTTACGCGCACTGTCTCAGAACAGCTCACCGGCCATTTTCGAACTCCTCGACCGTTACAATACACAACGACCGTTACAATACAAAACGACCGTTAACGCTCCACTCTTCTTCTCCAAATTCTCCCAACGTTCTTATTCGTTGGCTGAAACTTTGCTTTCGGTTGCCAGATTCTTCTGTCGTAACAATATAATAAAACTTCGAATATCCGAATTTTACCTGTGTTTGAAGTTACTGTAGGTATGTACATTTTTCAAATTATATACTTTGATGCAGACCTATAATATATATCAAGTGAGGACTAGTGATCCGAGTGAAGTTATGAAAAAGGTGAGTGTGAGTTATGAAAAAGACGTGCAATATATATATATATGCGGAGGGTGATCAAAACGTTCTTGACACGTGCTGTAGATTTTCACTCGTTTCACCGAAGTTAATGACTACCACTTGTTGTTCGAAAGCTTGTCTATTCTTGTCTTTACGTGTTAAAAGCAATATCATCATATCTCTCTTCCCTGGCGGCGCGTAAAGTTTGGTCTGCGAAATCTGTGCCTTCTTGCTATAGAGCCTGCTAAACACGGGGAAAGATTTTGCAACTGGAAACAATTATTCATCAATATTTAAAGTTCCGAAAGATCTGTGCCAAATGGGTACCTCACAAACCGACAGAACAGCAAAAACGGCTAGAGTCGACAAGTGCAACGAGATGCTGACAATGATTGAACCTAGTAGCCCCAAACGGTTAACAGACATTGTCACAGGTCATGAGACGTGGTTTTATTACTACGATATGGACAGAAAGATCGACAGCGATGTTTCTGTTGCAGAAGATGAACCGCGTCCCAAATCCTCCGACAAGACTTTCGTTCAAGGAAGAGGATGTTCACAATTTTTTTCTATCCCCAAGGAGTGGTAGTCGTGGACACCTTACATGAAAAAATGACTACAAACGGTAATACTACACCAACATTGTTTTTTCCAAAATGGTTAAGGAGATGAAGGAGCAGCATCCAACAACAGGCATGCCAAGGGTTTTCCTTCTTCGTGACAATGCCAATGCTCACAAGACCCCGCAAGTTATGGCCTATCTGGAGCAGGTAAAAATCAAACACCTGCCCCATCCTGCATATTCACCTGGTCTTGTACCATGCAATTTTCAGTCGTTTCCAAAAATTAAAAAGGAACAACTGGGAAGCCAAACAGTTTTTAAGGTTGCAAGACCTTGCAAAATGCATTCATTCAGAGTTGCGGAATATTCTCCAACAGAATGGAACACCAAGCATTCCAGAATTGGCGTAGACGTCTTCAACTTTGCATAGATGCTGAAGGGGAGTACGTTGAAGGACAGTAAAATGATTTTCTGCAGATGCATGTCAAGAACATTTTTAATGCACCTCGTATTTTTAATAGCCTTTCGCCTCCGTTCTGGTTACAAGCATTCATAATGGGGGTGGAAGGATCTCTTTCAACTCCATTATGCCTTACCTTGCCTTACCCGGGGTAAGCTTTACCTTGCTTTACCCGGGGTTACCATTATGCCCATTTCCACTCCATTATGCCTTACTTTGCCTTACCCGGGTTATGCCTTACCTTGCTTTACCCGGGGTTACCATTATGCCTTACCCGGAGCATAGAGCCCCGGGTAAGGCATGGAGATGTAGGTTGTTTTTCTGCCGAGGTCTCAACTTTTCATAGACCTTTTCTATGGCATTTCTAATTCTACAGCAAACCTCTGTGGGAAGTTGTATCTAATATGTTCTTAATATAATTCTTAGTGGTAGCTTGTGCAAAAAAAATCATGCAGTAAATAATTTTATTTGTAAAAATTGTGGAATAGTTAAAAAATAATTTATATTTTTAATTCACTTTGCCTGAATGTTGGCCTGCTCGTGTGAAAGGGAATGAAGTAATGATAACATGCTAGCTTTCTTATTAAATCATGACTAGAAATGGTGAGGTTGGAATGCTCAGTCGGTAGCGCGCCAGGCTCGTAATCTGTAATTCCCAGGTTCGAGTCCCAGCTGGGTAAACATTGATATTTATCTCCGTAAACCTCTCCTTCCATCTGCCCTCTGTCAGTGGTCGACACGGATGGGCTTAGAAAGGCCACCTTTCATCGGATGGGACGTTAAGCCGTGGCTCCGTGTGCGGGAGAGTCATACAATGTGCACATTAAAGAAAACGTTATATGACCTTGACAGGAGGCTATCATATGTCCAATAGATCCCCTTCCCCCAATTTTTTCTGAGCCCTCGGGGTCCTTCTGAGTTGGCCATTTTGCCACTCAGAAGAAAAACAACCCAACATAGTCACTTCAAAGGAAGATAGGACGAAATTTCTGTTGAGTAGGGCGTTTATCTACTCAATAGAAATTTCAAGCGCCCTATCTTCCTTTGAAGTGAATACGAATTCAGTGATGAGTTCATCGATATGTTTTCGTTTTATTTACTACATTTTAGGACACGTAGATGTAGATATGTATTTTTTAAATTTTTTAATTTTTTTTAATTCATGGATGCGTCCAGAACGAATATAAACTAGGAATAAATTAAAAAAAATTATTAAGCCATACCCTCTATATGTTATTAAGAGCCATACCCTCTACATGTTAAAGGACACGCTGGATGGCCTTGACGGGAAGCTACCATTTGTCTTCCAACAGCTGTTCCAGTGGGTCCACTCCTCCAACCATCTCTGAGCCTTAGGGGTTCTTGTGACCTGACCATTTAGCCCATAGTGTGCAAAAAAAGTACCGCTCAGAGGTAAAACAACCCAATCCTTGACGGGAGGCTACCATCTGTCTCCCAACAGCTGTTCCAGTGGGTCCTCTCCCCCAACCTTCTCTGAGCCCTCGGGTCCTTGTGACCTGGCCATTTAGCCCATGGTGTGCAAAAAAGTGCCGCTCAGAGGTAAAACAATCCAACCCAACCTTAAACGAACTCTTGATGAAAAAATGTGACTGAAGATAATTTAAACATCTCAACCAAATCTATTTCAATCGGGACTTTTAACAATAAGCATTCGGTATTTAGGGAGTTACGGATATTGGAATATTTAACAGCAACAGGCCCGGATGTAAAAAAAAAAATTATTTGTGGGGGGGGGGGGGAAGAGACTGGATTTCCATTGCAATATAACATTTCCACCTTCTTTTCAGAGGTTTTGAAAATTTTTTATGAAAAATACGAGAAATATGCACAAGTTTAATAATTTTTTGCTTCCATTACCCTTTTTATTCTTTAAAGGTAAAAAGTTACCTAAGTAACGTAGGTTTACTTAAAAGATAAAAGTTTAGTAGGTAAAAAGTTTAGTATTAAAAAATAAGCATGAAACTGATGTGGAGAAAATATTACACAGGAATTGGTATACATTGATGACTGTTTAAAGCTAAGATGAAAAATGTTTCCCATTATATTAATTTAAATGTAAATTAAAATTTTACTTGACATAGTAAAACAAGAAATGCATTCCTTTGAGGCCCCTTATATCGTGAGGCCCTAAGCTGTAGCTTAGCTTATATGTAAGTCCGGCCCTGCTTTTTCGAAGTCAGTCAGAACAGCCTTTTTACCCATGTCGCCCTCACTTTGCTTCCCATAAGGCTTTTATAGGACTTCGTAGTGACGTAGAATGCTTAAGTCAGTAAGAAATTTTGCATGCATTGGCAATGTATCATGGTACTTCGAGCATGAATTATTCAATATTTATAAAAATTTGGTCAGGCAGTATATATTTAGTATACATAAATACTAACGGATAACGTACTGAGAGCAACATGAGACAGATTATGAAAAAGAATCCAGTTTTAAAATGAATTAAGAGATTTTTAAACTGTTATTTGTTATTTCCTACCTGCATCAAAGCAATAGACATTCCTTGGTCTTGCCATGCAGCCAACATCTTTCTCGACCATCTTCATGGGAAGCAAATCTTTCAGTCCCAGCTCTCTGTACACTTGGTTTGTCTTTAGACGTCCTAAAGAGAGAAAAAAAAGTACCTCTTAAGATAAAGACTCACTAGATGTAAAAAAATCGGAATATGCAATAATTCTAGTTTCATCCTTCTTACTGCTGAGTCAAGTTGGCATATGCTGGTTTGGTGAAAGGAAATTCGGTTTGTAAATTTGGTAATGAGTGTGTGTGTGTGCCATTGGGTTGGACTGTTTTACCTCTGAGTGGCGCTTTTTTGCACACTCTGAGCTAAATGACCAGGTCACAAGGACCCCTAGGCTCAGAGAAGGTTGGAGGAAGCGGACCCACTGGGCAGCTGTTAGGAGACAGATGGTAGTCTCTTGTGAAGGCCATCCAGTGTGTTCTTTGATGTGCACAGGTATGACTTTCCTGCACACGGTGCCAAGGTTTAACAACCCATAGGACGGACGGCTGCCATTCCAAGCCCATTGCTGTCCCATACTGACCGAGGGCAGAGTGGGTTTTTTGCGGAGATAAATCTCAACACTGACACAGATGTAAGTCTCTCGTCACAGCTTTTATCCCATGTCCACGAAAGCCATAACCCTTGCAAATACTTCTAACAGCTGACGCGTGGATCCCTTTCTATACCTATGAACTCTTGGGATGTTTGTGATCTGATCGTTTAACTCTTGTGTTCACAAAAATACAACTCAGAGGTAAAACAGCCCAACTCAAAAACATAAGAATGCAATTTATAAGAATATAATGAATATTAATATAATACTTTCAATAATAATGTCATTGAAATTATACGACTATGATGTATATATAACATTATTATAATATCGCTATTGTAATCAGGGGTGGAAATAGTTTTTCTTAACTCCATTATCTTTAAACGGTTTTCAAGACGTTTCAGAATCAGTTGAAAAGAATCCCAGCATTTTAAGTCAGTAAAGCAATGCATAAAAAAGTCAGTCTGGAACCAGGAAAGCTGTGTCTATTCGCTTCCCTCCCCATTTTCGACCCTGATTGTAACTGTTTATAAAAATATTATATTCAAAAACTTTTACCAACAGAATGTTTGATATACAGGGAGTTTCCAAAAGGTCTAGTCAAACTTTGGGAACGTGCTCTACTGCTCATAGTGATGAAAAAAGTTCCTATGAACATTGGGCCAGAAACCCTTCCCTTTCGAGTTATACTACATTGTGAGGGTGTATGTAAGAATGCTCGTGAAGTTGATTAGTTTTTATTCCAGTTATTACAACACACTATAGGTGATCGATTATGTAAGTCTACATCAGAGAAAGTATTCGAAATGGCCACCCTGAGCAGCAATACATGCGTCACAGCTTTTTCTCGTCATCGACTGTCGAACACGTTCCAAAAGTTCGAAAAGTCTCGGAGGATTACAAATTCTTTAACAACCATCCACGATCATCTCGCGGAGAGCTTGTGTATTAGGAAGAGCGTGCGGGACATGCAGTTGGTCCATCTTGGACATGCAGTTGGTCTACCAATCCAACAGCCAGGATACCATACAGCAGGCAGGATGACTGAGATCACCCAGGAGTGGTGGGATTTTGTCCAGCATTTGCATACATAACGAAATCAAGGGAAAGTTCCTCGAACTACCTAGTTCTACTATGCCGTCAGACATGCAGATTTACCTAGCATCGTACCTTTTGACAGGCTTCCTTACCTGCACTCAAAATGCATCATCATAACTCGGAAGGGAGGCATTTCTGGCACAATGTTTATAAGAACTTTTTTTCATCACTGCATAGTAAAACACGTTCCCAAAGTTTGACTAGACCTTTTGAAAACACCCTGTTTTAGTAAACTGAGTTGATTAATTAATTTAATTTATTTCAATTAAATTAATTCTTAAATAATTTACCCTCTAAAAATAATCATTGTAGTTCCTTTTAACCTAAGCACTCAAAGTAGGAAATATGTTTCCCCACCTCGATCATGGAGGACAGAGAAATAGGTTACCCGGCAGGAATCTTATGCCTACCTCCATGGAATTCCCGCAGCCTGCTGGCCACATCCTGGTTGCTGCCGTAGACGAAGTTAGCATCAACGTAGGCGGAAATTGTGTTGATCTGGAACCGTGGACCTGAAACGGAAAGAAGAAAATTTTTCAAGCTATGAATATTAATAATCGATGTTGATTCTTTGTGCAGAAGGCATAATATCTTGACAGCCCACAGTCTGAGTCAGTATGAACCCCTATCAATACATAGAGATAGATCATACTACAATGACTCATACCTCCTCTAGTAATGTTTAATTATCATCAGTGTTTTTCTGTAGGCGATGCTGACAATGCCCATGATGCAGACAGTTCTTGGGACTATTTTCTTAAAACTTCCTTTCAAACGCCTTTAGAAAATTGCTAATGGAAATTTTGCAAGGGAAGAAACACAAGCTAAAATAATTTGCATAGTAAAAAAGTGTTATTTTTAGATTTTTTTTAATTATGATTTTATTTTTTGTCAAATATTGAGCTTAATACGAGCATTTGTTTAAATAAATTGAGTTTTTTTTCTCCTCAAATATTCAGTTTAATATGCATATTTGTTTAAATAATTTTTTTGTTAAATACTGAGTTTAATATGCATTATTAATTTAAATTTTTTTTTGTCAAATATTGAATTTAATACGTTTATTTGTTTAAATAAATTGATTTTTTTTGTCAAATGTCGAGTTTAATATTTGCTTAAATAAATTATGTTTTCTTTAATCAAATATTTAGCTTAATTTGCATTTTTGTTTAAATAGATTGGTTATGTTTTTTAAATAAAATATTTAGTTTAATTTGCATAATTTTTAAATAAATTGTTTTTTTTAATCAAATGTTGAGTTTAATATGCGTATTTGTTTAAAAAAATCATTGTTTCTTTTATAAAATATTGAGTGCATTATGCGCATTTGTTTAAATAAATTGACTTATTTAATTTTTAAAATAAAGCAAGACAAAATTAAAAAAGTAATATTGAAATGGTACACATTAAAACGTTTAATTAATGATTAACTTAATTTATGTTGATGCCCAATATTATAAGGTATTAGTTACCGTATTTATTTCTGTTTTAATAAATTTTAATCTAGGGCTAACTTCCACATTTTCCTTCCCTGTGGAATGATAAAGCTTAAATGATTCGAACCCAGGGCAAAGATGTTCAGAAGTAGAATTTGTCTTGCAAAAAACTATTCAGTGGGTTTTAACTGCTTTTATCTGACACCAGTTGGAAGCCCATCGAAAACCTTTACGCGAAAATCGGAAATTTGAAATGGCGAACTAAAGTGACTAGTGAATAGAAGAACACGATGGATGGCATTGACGGGAGGCTCCCATCTGTCTCCCAATAGCTGTTCCAGTAGGTCCCTTCCCCCAGTCTTCTCTGAGCCCTCGGGGTCCTTGTGACCTGGTCCATTTAACTTATTTTGTGCAAAACAGTGCTGCTCAGAGTTAAAATAACCCAAGGGTAAATTGCATACAGTCAGGCCCGGATCTAGAGAGTGGCGGCAAGGTTGAGAATGCTAGTAAGGTAAATGGAAGCAAAATATTATTAAAACTGTGCATATCTCAGGAAATTTCTCAAAGAGTAAGTTGGGTTGTTTTACCTCTAATCTGACTTTTTTGTACACAGTGGGCCAGGTCACAGAGACCCCGAGAGCTCATAAAAGGGTGGGAGAGGGAACCCACTGGAATAGCTGTTGGGCGACAGATGGTAGCCTCTCGTAACGACCATCCAGCGTGTTCTTTAACATGTATCTGTATATGGCTCTCTCGCACACAGTGCCACGGATTAACGTCCCATCCGATGGACGGCGGCCTTTACAAGCTCATCACTGTCTCCTACTGACCGGGGGCAGGGTGGATGTGATGTGATAAAATGTGATGGGAAGGTTAGAAACCCTTCAACTGAGGGCTTCCTGCTGTCCCAAACAAAGAATAGGACGTGTAAATCACAATGTAGAAAATAAAAATAATAGTTTTTCTGAATTTTTAAAAGTTCCTACTTGTGCAGAGTAGACTTTCTGTGATCCAATACTCCTGGATCCTAATTTCTTTTCTTTTCTGCACCAAAATAGATTTCAAAAACGAAAATTAACACTTCGAACAAGGCATAAAAAATAACAGTCACAGTTCTTTCTTCAGTTCCACCACAAAAATAACCACGAAGTTATCACTTGAGATACTGGCCACTAGAGAAAGTTTGTAAAAATCACTTGAGATACTGGCCACTAGAGAAAGTTTGTAAAAAAAAAACAACACATTTTTCTTGAACAGTCAATATTTCATATTTGTAGATTGAATTCCTCTTCTTTTTTTTTCGAAAAGCGAAAACCCAGCAAAGGACGAATTCGGATTCTGTTTATTAAAGAACTTTCCTCTAAGAAACTGAGAATCAGGATCTGAATTTTTAATCTATAGCTTTACTATAGCTTCTGCAGAGAAGAAATTTCATTGACAATTCTTCATCAATAATCTTCTTCATCTTTTCCTTCAGAATTTGTCGTTGAAATTGATAGAGAGGACAATGTAGAAATACATGAGAAATATTTTCTGGAGTTTTACAGATGGCACAAAGTGGAGAGGGTTTTTTTGTTAATTTCTAAGAGCTTTTCATTAAGAGCACAGTGATCAAGGTTAATCCTGAAAAGAGCTGTTTCTTGTCTTCTGCTCAGATGAGATGTTTGAAGTTGGGGTGGGGGGCTATCAAAGATGCTGCGATAGAATATGCCAACATTTTTGCGACTATTTTGAAAATGTTCAATCCATTCAGAGTGAATTATTTTCACTCTGAATGGTTTTCTGTAAGCTCTCTCTAGCAGTTTTGTCTGCCTCTTCGTTTCCATGGATTTCTATATGACTAGGAATCCACTGGGGCACAATTTGGTTTTTATTTTCTTCAACATGTTTATTGCATTGCCATAATATTTCTGAAATTAATGAACAGTTAGAGGTAGAAAGTGGATCAGCTAGAAGAGCTTGGAGTAAAGACCTGCTGTCTGAAAGAATCAGAATTTTTTTCTGAAGAAATTTGAATGCCCATTCAAGTGCCTTGAGGACAGCCCAAAGTTCGCCATTCATAATAGATGCTGGATTAGACAACGAAAATCCTTCTTTAATACTGAGACCAGAATGCATAAAGCACAGGATACTATTCCAGTTTCATCACTTCTAGAACCATCAGTAAAAATGTGGCAAAAACCAGCAAATCTCCCACTAATATACTGCACGGTAAGAGCCCTTAGTTCTTCAGATGGGTAATGATGTTTTGAAATCACGTCAGAGATGTAAGGTAAAATATCTGGCCTAGAGATATTCCAAATGGGAAAATCGGGTGTGCTGTCTCCTGCAATATTTCTGTTAATCAAATTTAAAAGGAAAATATTACTTTTGATAATTCTAAAAATGCTCGATCTTTTGCAGTTGTTCAAAATTTTATCTAAGATTAGATTTTTATTGGTCTTGGTTTTCATTCTTGCAACACTTTTAAAAAGAATGGAATTTCTTCTAACGCTGAGTGGAGGTATGGCAGCTTCAGCAAGAGATGGAAGAGTTGGAGATCCAGGAAGTAATCCGAGGCAACATCTAATAGCTTTATTTTAACAGGTTTCAAGCTTTTTGCACAAGAAATCGGAAGCATTAAGGTAAAGCTGGCTACCATACTCGAGAATCGGGCGTATTAAAACTTTGTAGACAATAAGGAGAGTTTTAGATTTAGCTCCCCACGATGTACCAGTTAGATATCTCAGCATATTGAATCTGCTATTAACTTTTTGGCAGACTAGATTAATTTCAGGTTTCCAAATTAAATGATGGTCAAGAAAAACACCAAGGAATTTGTGTTCTTTAACAACTTCAATAAGCTGATTGTTAATTTGTAGTCTTAATGGGAGATGCTTAGATCGTGGTCTGGAAATAATTAAACACTTAGTTTTATCTTGTGAAACTGAAAATCCTCATTCATTCAAAAACTTATGGACTTGATTGACTGCTATTTGTAGATTCCTTTGAAGGATGTCAGGATCTCTGCCAGTAATCTAAACAGCGAAATCATCAGCAAAAATTGAATATTTAATATTTTTGTTTAAGCACTTCGGTAGGTCCTGAAGTATGATGTTGAAAAGTAGAGGAGTTTTACGGAGATAAATCTCAGCTCTAGTCGTGGAGGGTTTGGTTGGGTTGTTTTACCTCTGAGCGGCACTTTTTTGCACACCATGGGCTAAATGACCAGGTCACAAGGACTCCGAAGGCTCAGAGAAGGTTGGGGCAGGGGATCCACTGGAGCAGCTCTTGGGAGACAGATGGTAGCCTCCCGTCAAGGCCATCCACGTGTTCTTTAACGTGCACAGGGTATGGCTCTCCCGCACATGGGGCCACGGTTTAACGTCCCATCCGACGGACGGCGGCCTTTCCAAGCCCATCGGTGTCCCCTACTGACCGTGGGCAGGGCGGGGAGTTTTGCCGAGATAAATCTCAACGTTGACCCAGCTGGGACTCGAACCTGCGAACTGCAGATTACGAACCTGGCGCGCTACTGACTGAGCCACCCCCACCCCTCCTCTTTTTCTACAGAGAATATGGTACTTGTAAAAACGAGGAGAAAAGTGCTCTAATCTCGCAAACAAAATCGATTCGCATTAAAGAGAGAGAACTTACCGAGTCTGCAGCCTGGTTTGGGTCCAGGATAAATGCGCGCAAAGTCCAGACATTGCCTGTTGAAGTATTTGTAGAAAGGATCATCATGGGGGACGCGGATGTTCATGCAGTTCGGATGTTGATGTTCTGGAGGATACTTACAACATTCGATGTCTTGACGGTCGTGATCTAAATGACAAAATGAAAAAAAAAAACAAGATCGTGAATGGCCATTTAGAATTTACGTAACATTGCTGAAATGTACATTGAGAATTCTCATTACAGTGAAACTTTCAAAGTAGAAACGGATTATTATAATAACAATTAGCATATTTTAAACACTTTTGTGGCTTTAGTGGAACCAAGATTAACATAATACTAAAGAGTTAGGGTTGTTTTACCTGCGAGTGGTACTTTTTTTCTCACAATGGGTTGAATGGCAGAGTTTCCAGGACCCAGAGGGTTCAGGGAAGGTTGGGGAAAGGTGACCCACTGGACAGCTGTAGGAGACAGATGGTAGCATCCCGTCAAGGCCATCCAGCGTGTTCTTTAACGTCACAGGGTATGACTTTCCCGTAGGGGCGGGGGTGGCTCAGTCGGTAGCGCGCCAGGCTCGTAATCTGTAGTTCCCAGGTTCGAGTCCCAGCTGGGTCAGCGTTGAGATTTATCTCCGCAAAATTCCTCGCCCTGCCCACGGTCAGTAGGGGACACCGATGGGCTTGGAAAGGCCGCCGTCCGTCGGATGGGACGTTAAGCCGTGGCTCCGTGTGCGGGAGAGACATACCCTGTGCACGTTAAAGAACACGCTGGATGACCTTGGCGGGGGCTACCATCTGTCTCCCAACAGCTGTTCTAGTGGGTCCCCACCCCCAACCTTCTCTGAGCCTTCGGGGTCCATGTGACCTGGCCATATAGCCCATGGTGTGCTAAAAAGTGCCGCTCAGAGGTAAAACAACCCAACTTTCCCGTACCCGAGGCAACGGCTTAACATCCCATCCGACGGACGGTGGCCTTTCCAAGCCCAACGATGTACCTATTGACCGAGAGTAGGGCGGGGAATTTTGCTGAAATAAATCTCAACAACGAGAAATAATACTTGAACATGGTACTGTAGATGACGAACCTGACGCGCTACCGACTGAACCCATTTAAAATGATGCCTGTCATGAGGGAAGAGGAAATGATTGGGCAAGAGAAAGTTGGAAAGTGACATCCCCAGAATGGGAGAAGAAATGTGATGGGAAGCACCCACAGTAGTCGCGTGGCCACATGTGGGTCAGTGGCAGGAGAGTGGGCCACGTGAGAGATGCCATTCATGCACGCTCAGCAACTCTTCCTTGTCGATGAGGGTAAACGAACCTCTGCGGAGCCGACGAAAGGGGAATCGGTGATGGGGCTATAGGGCGGGTGAAGCGGAACGGACGATGGGGAACATCTCTTGCGTCATTAGAGGCAAACAATCGGGGTCATCAAAGGAGAAGGAGAATTGGGGGAAAGGTTAAAGCCTCTGTTAGTCTCGGGTTTTCCTAGAATATTTTGTGGTACGGGCACACAGAGAGAGTTTCGCTTTTTAAACGTTTCGAGCTTTTCGGCGCCTTAAAAGGTTGGGCTCTTTCACCTGCGAGCGGCAAATTTTTTGTACACCATGGACTAAATGGCCAGGTCACAAGGACCCCGAAGGCTCAGAGAAGGTTGGGGACCCACTGGAATAGCTGTTGGGAGACAGATGGTAGGCTCCCGTCAAGGCCATCCAGCGTGTTCTTTAACATGCACAGGGTATGGCTTTTCTTGCACACGGTACAACGGCTTAACGTTCCATCCGACGGACGGCGGCCTTTCCGAGCCCATCGGTGTCCCCTACTGCCCGAGGGCAGGACGAGGAATTTTGCGGAGATAAATCTCAAAGCTGGGTACAGTCGCTCAAAAAAATATCCGAACACTATGGTTGATTTCAGAATTCAGAAAAAATATCTGGCAACGATTGTTTTTAGAAATTAGTGATCTGGCAACCTTCGTGTCACATCGAGCATAGTGTTCGGATACTTTATTGAGCGACTGTACTAGAGATAAGCTGAAGATCTCATTGAAATCTCTGTAAATCTTTAATTTTTAACAATATTCGATTGATATTCAAGGAGTTATCGCAGCTGAAACCTTTAACAGCAGACGCCACTGTCACACTGTTTCTAAACATATTTTTCCCAAAAATTGATGAAAACTGAAAAAAATCTTTCCGCAAACTTCAAATATTTCATTTATTTTACTGAACATTTCGTTATAACAGTTGTTTTATCTTTCTTTGAAGTAAATTTTCACGAGTAGCAAAGATACAGTTAAATATTTCAGCTTTCATAATTAATTAAAAATATATTTCCCTAATAATATATCCTATCTGCATAAAATTTTAATAAATTACCTATATAAATGGGAAGAAAAAAAATGGGAACAACTTTAAAATTACAATTAGGCAACAGTGATAAATATAAACAATACTGAATCATTATTTCACATTTAAATTGACGCATTCATTGCTTTTGAAAAAACTTGAGCATTTGGCTATGAGAGGGATTGCTCTAGAATGGTTTATTAGTTATTTACCAAATGGAACTCAATTAGTTAAATTAAAAAACTGCCCCAGCAATCCGGAAAGTAACAAAACTATTACAGATTTAATGTACAATTTAAATAATATTCCTGAGAAAGTATATGGTTCGAAAATAATAAACTCCCAATTATAAGAATAAAACTACGTTTCCGTTCTACAAATTGAAAAATAAACCGAATGCTGTAAGAACTTTTTCAATTAAACTGCATTCACCTCAATGTTATAAACATGCTGATTGCAATTGTGATAACATAGAACAGGTTAAGAGCGTTAATTATTTAGGTATTTTCATAGATAATAATTTAAAGTGGAAGAAACATATTGACTACATCACAGGTAAAGCACGTTACAAACTACTTAAATTACACAACTTGATATACAAAGTTAATCTTAATATGCTGCGAACATTGCACTTTTCATGGATACAAGCAGCATTTCAATATGGTATAATTTGTTGTAGTGGAACTTACGTCTTGGTTTTTAAACCTCTGGTTTCTCTGCAAGACAAAATTATTAAATTAATTGCAAAAACTAACACAGATTTTGTAAGTGATTTCAGTCGTTATTCTATGCTAAAAATTCTATTTATTAGACATATATATTTTTTAGTGATGATATTTTTCAAGCAGAAATGCTTTAATTTTCAAATTTTACCAGATTTATCAAACTTCAGTGAGAAAGATCCAAAATATTCAGTTTCTCTGACCAAAAAAGAAATTGCTCATAAGCATTATTAGTATATCCGCACCTAAAATCTTCAATCAGTTGCCTATTCAAATAGGATGTGAGAAATATTTTAATTTGTTCAAGCAAAACTTAAAAACCTTTCTCTTTTCTTTGGAAAATGTTGCATCCTATGTGGAATAATCTAGTGCAAAGCTGAAATGTATTGTACATATATCGGAAAAATTATCCATATTATTTGTGATATTTGTAGTGAATAAGTCGTTAATGATTTTTGTATTAATTTCCTTTAGTGACCCAGACAAACCATGTAGTTTTTGGGTTCACTCATATATTTTCCATATTGTAAATTGTACATGATGTTGAAATAAAATTGATTGATTACCTCATTTCATGTGTTATTACCAGGCAGTTCTGAAATTATTGTTTTTTGATAGTTTATTCTAATTTCTGAACTTTTGCATCAAAATCCATCATCATCATCATCATCATCATCATCATCATCATCATCATCATCATCATCATCATCATCATCATCATCATCATCAAGCAGCCATGGGCTACGGAGGTCCAACCAGACCGTGCAATTTAGTTCTCCAAGCAAGTCTATCCTGAGCTACATCTACTGCATCTGGCCACCTCACACCAATTCTAATAAAGATCTGTTTGACATTGTCTGCCCACTGCATTCTAGGTCTCCCCCTCTTTCTGAGGACTTTAAGCACACTGTTCATAACCCTATTCGCCAATCTGTAATCATTCATACGGGCAACATGGTAAAACCAACGAGGTCTCTCTCTGCACAATATGCTGCTTAAAGGAGGTTGCAAACTTCTTTGCCTAACCTCATCATTAGTTACAAAGTTGAACCACTTAATGCCCAAGATACTACGTAAGCATCTGGAATCAAAAGCATCTAGTTTCCTGTTATCTTATTTACAAAGTGTCCAAGTTTCACTACCATAACTAACCCTAGAAAGAACCAAACTATTATAGTTTAATTTTAGTCTTTAGGTGTATACACCTATTTCTCCACACTCTCCATAGATTCTTAAAAGTCCCGGCAGCAATCCCTATTCGTCTGTTAATCTCATGCCGCACATCACCATTATCTGTTACATAGCTCCCAAGATAATTAAACTGTGACACCTGCTCAAGACTGCAACCATTCAGATTAACTGAATCACAGCCTGCCTGACCAATTTTCATCACTTTAGTTTTCTCTCTGTTTATAACCAAACCTACTCTACTACCAGTCTCATCAACAGCTCGAATAAAAGAGTTCATCTCATCAACATCATTTGCCAAAAGGGCTAAATCATCAGCATAATTTAGATCAGAAATTTTCGTATCTCCGGTCCATTTAAGGCCAAAATCTTTCCCTTGAAGTGAATATCGCATAACATAATCAACAACCAAACTAAAGAGAAAAGGAGACAAAATGCACCCTTGTCGAATACCGGACGTAATGCTAAACCAACTGCTACAAGACTTACCAACTCTCACACATGACTCAGTGTTATTACAGAGAGCTTTCATTATGTTAACTAACTTGTCTGGTATACCATATGATTTCACAATCAACCACAAATTATGACGATCAACAGAGTCGAAAGCCTTTTTGAAATCAACAAAGCTAGCAACCAAAGGTTTCTGAAACTCTATACATTTCTCAAGAATCTGCCTAAGTGAAAATATCTGATCCACACATCCCCTACCACTTCTGAATCCACATTGCTGATCACACAATTGCCTGTCAATAAGATTCTTAATTCTATTAAGCACAATCATGGAAAGAACTTTACCTGGAACAGAGAGTAGGCTGATACTCCTATAGTTATCACAAGAACTGCGATCACCTTTTTTGAAAGTAAGGATAACAGTAGCTCTGGTAAAATCCTTAGGAACCATTCCTTTATCATAAAAGATATTCAGAATTTCAGTCATCCAAGTGGTAACCGAAACATTCCCAGCTCTAAGCATTTCTGTGGTAATTTCATCTACCCCTGGGGATTTATGAAGTTTAAGTTTAGAAACAGCCAAAATAACTTCAGATTGTGTTATAGGGCCAACATTAAAGCCATATATGTAATATAATATATACCTTGTAAGAGTGTAATAGTCATTGGTTGTTCTAATATGATTCTATTAAGATGCGTTACATTTAATATCAATTAATATATATTGAAACTTGAGACAAATAGATTCACTTACTTGATTGCTTTAATATATTGTGGTCATGTTAAATTGTTTATGTTGTTTCATACTGACTTGTCCATAAATATATTTTATCTCATTATTTATGTATATTATATTTATTGTGTTTTTTTTTCAAATGTATTTTGAGTTATATACACTTAATGAACAATTAAAAACAGAAAGTCAATTATCATTATATCATTACATTATTATTATAAGTTAGGTATCTTTAAATGGAAGTTTTTCATTCACATAACGTGGAAGTGTCTGGGAACTGTTTTCAATAGGAAGTGGGGATGGCTCAGTCGGTACTTCACCAGGCACGTGATCTGTAGTTCCCAGGTTAGAGTCCAGCCTGGGCCAGCGTTGAGATTTATCTCCGAAAAACTCCCCGCCCTGCCCACGGTGAGTAGTGGACACCGATGGGCTTGGAAAGGCCGCCGTCCGTCGAATGGGACGTTAAGTCGTGGCACCGTGTACAAGAAAAGCCATACCCTGTGCACGTTAAAGAACATGCTGGATGGCCTTGACGGGAGGCTTCCATCTGTCTCCCAACAGCTATTCCAGTGGGTCCCCAACCTTCTCTGAGCCTTCGGGGTCCATGTGACCTGCCACTTAGCCCATGGTTAGCAAAAAAGTGCCGCTCAGAGGTAAAACAACCCAACAGAACTTCGCAAAACTCCCCGTCTTGCGGTCGGTCACTAGGGGACACCAATTGGCTTGGAAAGGTAACCATCTGTTACATGGGATGTTAAGCCGTGGCCCCGTGTGCGGGAGAGCCATACCTTATGCACGTTAAAGAACACGCTGGATGGACGAGAAACTTCCATCTGTCTCTTAACAGCTATCCAGTCGATCCCTTTCCCCCCAAACTTCTCTGAGCACTCGGGGTCCTTGAGACCTGGCCATTTAGCCCATTGTGTGCAAAAAAGATTTCCGATGATAGGTAAAACAATTGAACCGATTACATTTGTTTTATTATGGTCTTGGTGTGAGTCCATCTCCGTTGTTTGGTTTGTGATGGTTTTGCTAAAAAGACGCTAAAAAGAATGGGGACGTTAATAACTCTGAAGCCGTCAAGGTATCTGCCAACCTTTGTGAATCGCACTGGTCGGGAAGATCGTACACAGTTGCCAAAAGGAAAAGCCTTCTCGCATTGGCACACTCTTCGATGATGATGTAGCAACTGGGATAAGAGAGAAAAAGATTGAAGAGGCTGCAGAGGAAGTGCCATGACTTTCGATATACCTATCAAGCATGGCAAGTGTCGTGCAGCATTCATTAAAAGGAAAACATTTCCCATTGAAATATGCGAACATTGGCTAAGTCGTCCTTCCCTAAAATCGCTCGAGTGGAAATAATCCTTTCGCTTTTGCGGGTGGAAAGGAAATGAAGCGATATCTCAAATGTCATCGTGGTTCTTGGAAGACATTCAACTTCTTAGGAAACGATGTCAGATCGAGAAAAATTCTGTTTGGGCATACAAGGAAATATCCTTTCACTGCTTATCTCAAATTGGCTGAGGGGTTGTCATATTATGATGATTCGATGTTTGGGAATATTTTATATTTAAGTTCGTTTCAAAAAATCGCTTCTGTATTTTTAGGTTGTCCCAAAAAATAAAAAGCTCAATTCTAAGTTAAATGTCAATAATGAAACAAATAACACATTCATGCTCGAAATTATCCTCTTTTTTAAATCAGAATTTCTTTGTAAACAGTGATGTAGTTCGTGCGTTATTTTCAATCTCATTGAAAACAATAGCTATAGGATAGCGCTACATACACAGATGGGCTGTTTTACCTACTAGCGGGGCTAGGATCGCAATCTGCAGTTCCCAGGTTCCAGTTCCGCCTAGGCCAGTGTTGAGATTTATCTCCGAAAAACATCTCCGCCTTGCCCACAGTCAGTAGGGGACACCGATGGGCTTGGAAAGGCCGCCATCCATGGGATCGGACGTTAAGCCGTGGACCCGTGTGCGGGAATTAAGAGAATCAATCTTCGCTCTAACAATTTGTACATCCTATGCAGAAAACGGTTGTACCATGTCATATAACGACTGTAGAAACCTGGACATGACACGTTAAAGTTTCCCTGTGCACGTTAAAGAACACGCTGGATGGCCTTGACGGGAGGCTACCATCTGTCTCCTAACAGCTGTTCCAGTGGGTCCCCTCCCCCAACTTTCTCTGAGCCTTCGGTATCCTTGTGACCTGACCATTTAGCCCAATGGTGTGCAAAAAAGTGCCGCTCAGAGGTAAAACAACTCAACCCAGATTTAATTCCAATTTTCTATGTTACAATCCAGTGATTTTTTAAACTTATACTTTCTCAGCAAATGGTCATTTCTTTCGCATAATAGGGTAAGTATTTTTGTAATTTATGGCTTTATCCCAATGCATTTAAAAAAATAAATATCATCATTAAATATTCAAATCAGGTTTCTTTCCCCATTTTATGAAGTAGATTTCATCATTCATGCCAGCCATGAATAATGAAGTAATGGTTTCTCGTGTTTCTGTACATCTATGAAATACGAGATTTCATCCACTATCCGCGCTGTCATCAAATTTTATCCATGGTTTTATAAGCTATCGCGTTAAACATTAATCTTTTATCTCCGGAAAGCTTTTAAATGCGGATATCCGCATTAAAGGGTAGGGGTGCGGGTATTCAAATCTCTACTATTAAACCTCAGAGAAGATTGGGGGAGTAAACCCACTGGACAGCTGTTAGGAGACAGCTAGAAACCGCCCGTCAAGGCCATCCAGTTCGTCTTTAACATGCACAGCATTTGCCTCTCAGTTACATGGGGCCATGGCCTAACATCCCATCCGACGGACGGTGGTATTTCCAAGCCCCCCTACCCCCATTGTGTTTCATACTGTCCACGGGCAGTGTGGTGTTTTACCGGAGATAAATCTCAAAACTGGCACAGATAGGACTCGAACCTGGAAACTGCAGATTACCAGCGTGACGCTCTACTGACTGAACCCTTATCCCCCCTCCGCAATAACAGATTAAATATTTTAAGACTCGGGTAGTTTATTATTAGCTAAATTAATAATTTAATTGTTCCAAATATTAATTAAAATATTAATTCTTAACGTTTAATTTTTTTTCGGAAAAAAGTAATACACATGAATAAAATTCTTCATTATTTTTGCGACCTATTTAAATCGACGTTTTCAACCCTTAACGGTAACCTAATTGCAGTTACGGAACAGACTTCTTAAGCAAAAGACCACTTGATTCATTCGATTGACGTTCAAGCTCCTGTTGTTGCCTTCAAGGACGTACAGTCGCTCAAAAAAGTATCCGAACGCTATGGCTGATTACAGAATTCAGAAAAAGTATCTGGCAACGATTTTTTTTTAGAAATTAGGGATCTGGCAACCTTCGTGTCACTAACTTCTAAAAAAATCTTTGCCAGATATTTTTTCTGAATTCTGCAATCAACCATAGCGTTCGGATACTTTTTTGAGCGACTGTACTTTATGGCGCATTCAGGAGTTAAGAGAGAGGAACAGAAGACGAAATTATTTCGCGAAAGCTGAATTTCCCCCTCGACCCATGCACCAATCCTGCTGACCATAGCGAGGATTCAGTTTTGACTTTAAACGCTCATGGTTGCTCTCTAAGGTGCGGCCATACTGAAAGCGGTTTGGCGTTATTAGAGTTTTAAAGTTTCCGGTGTCTTAAAACGAAACCATTCTCAACAGCGGAGATGACCTCACAGCAAACTGGAGCTTGGGTAGTGCTTTTGAATGAGTGCAGGTTTGACAAGAATGCTTGTCACGTTAGAAAGCTTTCTGTGCGGACGTACTTTGAATATTTGAGTTTCTAGACTGTCTCTCTGATAACATAGTGGTTTGAATGAGTCGTAATGACTGAGTTGCGTTGTATCAAGCAAGATAATAGAGATTGAAGAAGAGATAATAGGAAGCAGGGGAAAGGGGGGTATAAGAATTGGCGTAGGAGTGGTTTCTAAGTTTCCAACAAAGCTTTGTGACATGTTGATCTTTTTGTCCTCTTCGAAATAAGAGAATTGAAGGGTTGGAAATGATAACGGTTATGTAGTAGGTCAGATTGAAACTGATAGACTTAGAGCAACAATATTGGTAAGGAGGCCTGAGATCACGTGGCGCAAAGCAGCCCAGGAGGAAAAGAAACGAAATGGATTGCGATCAAATTATGGGTTAGAATGAGTAACGAAATTGGAGGGTGGGAGAGATTGCGTATGGAAAAGGAGAAAGTGAAAGGCATCGCATAGAGTTGGCTTTGTTTAAGCGAGGAATGCGACGACGGCACATGACCGACTATTTCACTTTCATTATAAAGGGGGGGTCGCAATCTCGTACGATATTTCTGCCCACCCCCCTCCCAAAGACAGAATTGCTATAAGCACACGGGCCGTGCGTTACCTTCTTTTTCTGGCCATGTGAGTTTCTTAAGAATTGGTAAAGAACCCAATCCATACCTTTCTGAGAAAAGGGAGCATATTGTTGTCGTCAGTGGAATATTTCTTGACAATCTACCAACGATATTTCAACAATAAGCAGATCACTTGCAACAATTCTTAAGAATTGGTTTCTTAAGAGTTAGAGTTTCAGCATGAAAATGAATATCGATGCAGATTCAGGATTTAAAACTTTTTCTTGACCTCGTTCTGCCTCGGTTTTTTTATTTCATCATTGGGGAGTAGGAATGAAGATCTTGCTGATGAGGGACAGAGAGAAACAGAAGCGTGTCCCATGGAAATAAATGAAGATCTTACAGTCGAGGGACAGAGATAAACAGAAGTGTGTGCCACGGAAATGAAGATCTTGCAGTTTAGGGACAGAGAGAAGCAGAAGCATATGCTATGGAAATAAATGAAGCTCTAAGGGTCGTGGGACAGAAAGAAATAGGCGTGTACCGTGGAAATGAATATCTTGCAGTAAAGGGACAAAGAAAAACAAGCGTGTGCCATGGAAATGAATGAAGATCTTGCAGTCAAGGGACAGAGATAAACAGAAGTGTGTGCCACGGTATGAAGATCTTGCAGTCGAGGGACAGAGAGAAGCAGAAGCGTGTGCCATGGAAATAAATGAAGATCTTGCAGTCAAGGGACAGAGAGAAAGAGGTGCGTATGTCATGGAAATGAAGATCATATGGTCAAGGGACAGAGAGAAAATGGAGCGTGTGCCATGGAAATAAAGGAAGATCTTACAGTCGAAGAATAGAGTGAACAGAGACGGGTGTCATGGAAATGGAAATCTTGCAGTCGAGGGACCGAGAGAAACAGAAGCTTGTGTCATGGAAATGAAGATCTTGCAGTCGAGGGATAGAGAGAAACAGAGGCGTGTGCCTTGGAAATAAAGATCTTGCAGTCGAGGGACAGAGAGAAACAAGTGTGTGCCATGGAAATAAATGAGATCTTACAGTCGAGGGACAGAGAGAAACAAGCATGAGCCATGGATGTGAAGATTTTGCAGTTGAGGGACAGAGAGAAACAGAAGTGTGTGCCATGGAAATAAATGAAGATCTAGCAATCGAGGGACAGAGACAAATAAGCATGGGTCATGGAAATGATCTTGCAGTCGAGGGACAGAGAGAAAGAAGCGTGTGCGATAGGAATGAAATTTTACAGTAGAGGGGCCTAGAGCAGCAGAGGAATGTGCCTTAGGATTGAAATTCTTACAGTAGAAGGACCGAGAGCAGAAGAGGGGGTTTCCATGGCAATGGAATATTACATTCGATGGGCTGAGAGGCGTGTGTCATAGGAATGAAGATGTTACATTACAGCAGAGGCGTATGCCATGGAAATGAAGATCTTACGGTAGAGGGGCTAAGAGTAGCAGCGGAATGAATGCCATAGGAATGAAGATCTTCATTTCAATGACACACGTTTCGATGCTCTTGGCACCTCTACTATGCATGTGTTGAGAGCAGAAGAGGTGTGTGACAGAGAGACGAAGATCTGAGACACAGTAGAGGTGTCGAGAGCATCAGAGGTATGTGCCAAAAAATATCTCATGGCAGAGTGTCAAAAGTAACATAGGCCTATGCCATGGCTACGAAGATTTTACATTAGAAGGGCCGAGAGAAGTAGAGGCGTGTGCAACAGAGATGAAAATCTTAAAGTAAATTGTCTGGAGCAATAGAGGGTTGTGTCCTAGAAATGACTATCATAGAGTAGAGGGGACCTAGAGCAACAGAGGTGTGTGCCATACGAATGGAGGTCTTACAGTCGAGGGGCCTAGAGCAACAGAGGTTGGGTTGTTTTACCTCTGAGCGGCACTTTTTTGCACACCATGGGCTAAATGGCCAGGTCACATGGACCCCGAAGGTTCAGAGAAGGTTGGGGGAGGGGACCCACTGGAACAGCTGTTGGGAGACAGATGGTAGCCTCCCGTCAAGGCCATCCAGCGTGTTCTTTAACGTGCACAGGGTATGGCTCTCCCGCACACGGGGCCACGGCTTAACGTCCCATCCGACGGACGGCTGCCTTTCCAAGCCCATCGGTGTCTCGTACTGACCGTGGGCAGGGCGGGGAATTTTGCGGAGATGAATCTCAACGCTGACCCAGCTGGGACTCGAACCTGGGAACTACAGATTACGAGCCTGGCGCGCTACCGACTGAGCCATCCCCGCCCAGCAACAGAGGCATGTGCCATACGAATACAGACAGTACAACAGAGGTATCTTACACAGTCGAGGGGCCTAGAGCAACAGATGTGAAATATTATTTTTCTCCTACCCCTCTAAGAACAGGGAGCAGTTGTTGCTGTCACTGGAATATTTCTTGACAATCTACCAACGATATTTCAAACATAAGCAGATCACTTGCAACATTCGTTAAAAGTTTCACAGTGGGTTAAAAGTTGCACAGTCGTTAAAAGTTGCACTGTGGGAAAAGATCAAAACTGAAAAAATTTAAAAGAATATTGTAAACGATACATTTATGCTAAAAATTTGAATTTTTAATGGTAGAATGCGAAGGTTTGACAGGTTGCATTTGAAATAAGAAGTTGTCCCATTACACACCATTACGCGACTGTTCCGATAATTTGAAAATTCTTTTTCTGTTGGATTGGGAGTGATGAAATATTATAATTCGAATTTCCCGAATACTTAGGTAGTTTTAATTTATATCGCTAGAAATTACTAAATATGGAAACGGAGAAACAACGAATTGTTGCAAGTGATCTGCTTATTGTTGAAATATCGTTGGTAGATTGTCAAGAAATATTCCACTGACGACAACAATATGCTCCCTTTTCTCAGAAGGGTATGGGTTGGGTTGTTTTACTTCTGAGCGGCACTTTTTTGCACACCATGTGCTAAATGGCCAGGTCACAAGGACCCCGAAGGCTCATAGAAGGTTGGGGGAGGGGACCCACTGGAACAGCTGTTGGGAGACAGATGGTAGCCTCCTGTCAAGGCCATCTAGCGCGTTCTTTAACGCGCACAGGGTATGACTTTTTCCTCACACGGGATCATGGCTTAACGTCCCATCCGACGGACGGTGGTCATTCCAAGCCCATCAGTGTCCCCTACTGACCGTGGGCAGGGCGGGGAATTTTGCGGAGATAAGTCTCAACGCTGGCCCTGCTGGGACTCGAACCTGGGAACTACAGTGTTCGAGCCTCGCACACTACCGACTGAGCCACCCCCGCCCCCAGAGGAATATGAGAAAAGCAATATTTTAAAAGTTAGGATTAAAAACAAATCCTTTTTATGTTGTATAATTACTAATAAAATACTATTTGCATTTTCTCGTCATCCGTTAGCTCAAATTTAAACATTTAAGGTTCAATCTCTTAGAAAACGAGATTCCCATGTGCGCCAGATATACCCCTTGTGCTTTGCAATTCAATATTTCTTCATAAAGAAGCATTTAATGATAGGAAATCCATAACATCCAATGCCTCAACTCTTCCTGTTTCAATGGGATGCGAGTGGCTCTGTGGGTAGCTCGCCAGGCTCGTAATCTACAGTTCCCAGTGTCGAGTACAGTCGCTGAAAAAAGTATCCGAACACTATGGTTGATTACAGAATTCAGGAAAAATATCTGGCAACGATTTTTTTAGAAATTAGTGATATGGCAACCTTCGTGTCACGTGTCACGTGACACAAAGGTTACCAGATCAATAGTTGTTTAATATAGTTTTTTTTTTAAATATAGTGTTCGGATATTTTTTGAGCGACTCTACTAGCGAGGCCAGCGTTGAGATTTATCGCCGCAAAATTCCTCGTCCTGCCTTCAGTCTGTAGAGGATACCGATGGGCTTGGAAAGGTCGCCGTTCATCAGATAAGACATAAAGCCGTGATCCTGTGGGCAGCAAAGCCATACCCTATGCACTTTAAAAAACACGCTGGATGGCTACCATCTGTCTCCTAGCAGCTGTCTAGTGTCCCCTTCCCCCAACCTTCTCTGAACCCTCATGGTCCTTGTGACCTGACATTGTGTGTAAAAAAAAGTGCCGCTCAGAGATTAAACAACCCAAACTCCCATTTTGAAATCGATCCTTACCTAACGTAGGAGCGGCAAGGGTCATGTCGTGGTCCACCATCTGACCCCAGAAGACGAGCAGGATGTTGATGTGGGAGTGATGTTCACTGACGTCATGGTGCATCATGAAACTGACTATCCTGGCACTGGGCAAGTCACCCCCTGCGTGCGACTTCCTTGGCTCTGAGATGGCTGCAAATTGAAATAAAAGAATAACTCTAAATGGCTGAAAGAATAATCAACTAAACATTACACAACAATAATATCTTTCCCATTCTCAAATATTCAGTTTTGTGTGTGATAGTTTTAACAGTTCATCACATCCCTGAAATAAGAGATTATAAATGTCTGAATGCTTTTATTTTTAGCTTCTAACGATATCATGAAGACATCATGAAATGTTTACAAGATAATAAAGATTTATTTTTCTGTAAACAATACAGAATACAGAAATAAATTATTCCAGATCCACAAGATTTCTCACTCGCATTTAGATTCAGTTTTGCATTAACATAATACAATCAAAAATACATTGGTTTCCATAAATTAAGGAACAATCCTATTTTATGTGAATGGGAAACTAACGTCGAAGCTCTATAACTTCAAAAATAAGCTTTCTTGTTTTGAAAAATGTGATTGCAGATAAAGATCTCAATCAAATATATCAATATCTCGATTTTAAACAATATTCGTTCAGTATTTAATGAAATATGGAAGTTTTAATATTTAGCGATAACAATGCCAGTCACAAAAATTGACTTCAGAAGTTAATTAAAACTCAGTAATGAGTATTGTATCAAATTGTTTAATTAAATAAGTGCGCATATTATACAGAAGTTTCTGTAAAGAATTCTTTCACTATTCATCAGTTTTGTATAAGTTCAATAAGACTGGCATTGCTGTTAACTATTCAAACTTCCATAACTAATACTGAACAAATATTGTTTAAAATCGAGATATTGATATATTTGATTGAGATCTTTATCTGCAATCACATTTCTTAAAAAAAAAAAAGCAACTTATTTTAGATGTTATAGAGCTTTGACGTTAGCTTCCTATTGACTTAACATAGGATTGTTCCTTAATTTATGGAAAACAGTGTATATTTTCAACTATCATAAAACTACATTATTGCAAGAATGTATTTGATAACACAAAATTGATATTAATTAAATAAATGTTTAGAATTATTATTTATTAACTAAAATTAAATTTTTTTAAAGAACTGATGATCTCTGAATTTTAAGATCACATGCCTTGGAATAGCATTAAAATATCTACTAGCTAAAAAAATGCAATGTCTTTCTGTTAATGTTCCAGCTGCCACAAAATTGTGTAAAAATAATTCATATGAAAATCTTGTGTTAATTTCAAATTTTATAATTTCTTTTGTTTCCAAGTTCTTTTTTTTATGTTTGATCACTTGGAATATATATAATTTATTTACGCACAATGGGAATTTAATATTTTTTTTAATTTCCATCAACGTGATCAAATTTTTGCAAATTCATCATAAAAAGTTGTTATTTCGTAACAAATGTTTAGCTCGAAAGTTGTTTATTTTGTTACTTAAGTGGCAATATCTTGAGGAATAGTAACAGAATAGTACCACACTAGAACTTAACAGTGTAAACAAAACAAAGTTAACAGCGTAAACGAAATTTTAACAGTGTAAACTAAACAAAGTTAACGATGTAAATTAAATTGTGCAAATTAAAAATAGTTACCAATATAAAAGAAATAAGTTAACAATGTGAATGATACAAAGTTAACAATGTATATAATATAAAGTTAACAGTGTAAACGAAACAAAGTTAACAGCGTAAACAAAATTTTAACAGTGTAAACTAAACAAAGTTAACGATGTAAATTAAATTGTGCAAATTAAACATAGTTACCAATATAAAAGAAATAAGTTAACAATGTGAATGATACAAAGTTAACAATGTAAATAATATAACGTTAACAGTGTAAACGAAACAAAGTTAACAGCGTAAACAAAATTCTAACAGTGTAAACTAAACAAAGTTAACGATGTAAATTAAATTGTGCAAATTAAACATAGTTACCAATATAAAAGAAAAAGTTAACAATGTGAATGATACAAAGTTAACAATGTAAATAATATAAGGTTAACAGTGTAAATGAAACAAAGTTGAGAGAAACGCTTTATTTGGCTTCGTACTAATGATGAAATCCAAATCATATGTACAGTCGCTCAAAAAAATATCCGAACACTATGGTTGATTACAGAATTCAGAAAAAATATCTGGCAACTATTTTTTAGAAATTAGTGATCTGGCAACCTTCGTGACACGTGACACGAAGGTTGCCAGATCACTAATTTCTAAAGAAATCGTTGGCAGATATTTTTTCTGAATTCTGTAATCAACCATAGTTTTCGGATATTTGTTTGAGCGACTGTACTTTACTTCGAAAGGTTGGCTAGGATAATTTCAAGAAATAAGAGATAAGTTCGGATTAAAATTTTCGAGCCGGACTATTTTAATAATTGTTAAGTTTCATTCCTCCCTAACCAGAACTATTTTGATAATCATTCTGATTTTGGGGAAGACGCTCTGCGTGAAAGACAGGAAATGTTGCAGGCATCAAAATGTTGCAGTTGATAACTGCAACGTGTTCCCAACGAAACCCCCCTCGTGTCCTGTCATTCACGCAGAGCGTCTTCCCCAAAACCAGGTCAACGCTCATCTCCCCAAAAGTGTCCCATAGGTTAACATGGGATTCCCGATACTTTAACATTGGCCCAGAACTCTCATTTATTACATTACTCACATTCTCCCTAAACATTTTTTCCTCCCAAAACAGAAGGAAGTGCAAAAAATAAGTCGTTACACAAACTTCAAATGTTGCATTTATGTTAGTTAAAGATTTGTTTTAACAGTTATGTTTTACTTTTAAAGTAAATTTTCATGAGTATCAAAAGTTATAGTTCAATGCTTCAATTTCCATAAGGAAGGATTCGTAGAAACTAAAAATTATTTAGTTGGATTGTTTTACCTCTGAGTGGCACTTTTTGCGCATAATGGGCTAAATGACCAGGTCACAAGGACCATCCGAGAAGGTCGGGGTAAGGGACTTACTGGATAGCTGTTAGGATACAAACGGCAGCTTCCTGTCAAGGCCATCCAGCGTGTTCTTTAACGTGTACAGGGTATGGCTCTCCAGCACACGGGGCCACGGCTTAACGTCCCATCCGACGGACGGCGGCCTCTCCAAGCCCATCGGTGTCCCCTACTGACCGTGGGCAGAGCGGGGAGTTTTGCTGAGATAAGTCTCAACGCTGACCCAGCTGGGACTCGAACCTGGGAACTGCAGATTACGAATCTGGCGCGCTACCGACTGAGTCATCCCCACCCCAGGAGACAGAAGGAAGTCTCATGTCAAGGTCATCCAGCGTGTTCTTTAACGTGCACAAGGTATGACTCTCTCCCGTACACTGGTCACGACTTATCGTCCCATCCGACGGACGGCGGCCTTTCCAAGCCCATCAGTATCCCCTACTGACCGTGGGCAGTGCGGAGAGTTTTGCGGAGATAAATCTCAACGCTGGCCCAGGCGGGGTTCAAACCTGGGAACTGCAGATTACGGGCTTGGCGCAATACCCACAAAGCCACTCTCCAGTGTGGAAAAGTCAGTAAAATTTCTGCGAGTCATTAATTCTAATTCTGATCTCGTTCCTTGATAGCATTGTATTTGTGACAGGTTGAATTCGTACAAAGTGCTTCTACTGCTATTGTCCTTTCAGTTGTGTTTGTCAGTACTTGAAAAAGAATTACGAATGAAGACAAATAAAAAACAACTTTCAGGGGAGAGTAACTAATTGAATCATAATAGAAGTCTGTTGCTTGTTTTTTCAAAGGATGTTCTGACATGCCCGGAAGCCCTATTATTGCTGGATTCCAGAACCATCAAGAAACATGCGATGGGCAAGGAACGAAGGTGTCAGTCACCCAGAAACACAGTTCTAAGAGATGAGATCGTTCTGTAACAAGGAGAGCGAAAGGCGATGTCACATTGATTAAGGGACAATGGGGACCGGGCTTCCTACATGGCGGCACGAGACTCGGACAAAGTAATCAAAGAGAGCGACATTAAAGAATCTGCATCTTTGTTTCTCGTGAGATTAGCATCCGCACACAATGGGTTGTAAGTCAAGCGAGACAGAAGCCTCGGGCGATCTTTGACCTTTGGTGAATGCTAATGAAGCTCTGTGTTGCCGCAGAATTGTGTCAATTGGGACCAAAGGTGACAAGTGTCAACCTCTCTGATCTCTTTCTTAAAGTAAAGGCAATGATTCACTCTTTTATTGTTCAGATCCGATTATCTGCCGAGGCTTAGAAGCTAAGGTCACATAAGAAGCGTTTTAGCGTTAAGAATGTTTTCCAAGTGTTTGGCGTCTTCGAACCAAATCGATGTGGTTTGTTTTTAGCTTTGATTGGTACTTTCTTTGCACGCAATGATGATAAATGGCGAGGTCACAACAACCCCACGGGCTCGGAGAAGTTTAGGGGAAGAGGACCCACTGGACAACTGTTAGGAGACAGATGGAAACCTCCCGTCAAGGACATCGAGAGTGTTCTTTAACGCCCACAGGGTATGATGGTTCTCCCGTACACGGATCACGGCTTAACGTTCCTTCCGACAAACGGTAATCTGGAGTGTGTGCAGCAACAGCACACGCTCCATTTTCCAATTGTGGGTAATTATGAAAAAAATAATATAAACGATTCCTTTGAAATAGATTTCGATCAAATTATTAAAAAATTATTAATTAATACTGACGAAGCATTTTTCAGCTTTTGGTTATTTTTTCGGATATTATCTTTCATTAATGATTTTCCTTTAGCGCTTTAAATCCTCTTAACTATTTTTTCTTCATCTGCAATTTAATAAACAACGCGATGATTTAAAAGGATTTGTCAAAATACCATCTTCAGGAGTAGATAAAGAAATCCTGTTCTTTCTGTGGAATTAAATCTCACTTCTTAATTCTCGTTTGAAATGCGTTCTCTAGGCTTTGCTGAATTTCTTTCATTAGCATTAACCAAATTTGTGCGGGGGTGGCTCAGTCGGTAGCGCGCCAGGCTCGTAATCTGCAGTTCCCAGGTTCGAGTCCCAGCTGCGTCAGCGTTGAGAATTATCTCCGCAAAAACTCCCCGCCCTGCCCACGGTCCGCCGATGGGTTTGGAAAGGCCGCCGTCCATCGGATGGGACGTTAAACCGTGGCCCATGTGCGTGAGAGCCCTGTGCATGTTAAAAAAAACACGCTGGATGGCCTTGACGGGAGGTTACCATCTGTCTCTTAACAGCTGTTCCAGTGGGTCCCCTCCCCAAACCTTCTCTGAGCCTTCGGGGTCCTCGTGACCTGGCCATTTAGCCCATGGTGTGAAAAAAAGTGCCGATCAGAGGTAAAACAACCCAAGATTAAAGAATACTCTGGATGGCCTTGACGGGAGGCTACCATCTGTCTCCCAACAGCTGTTCCAGTGGGTCCCCTCCCCCAACCTTCTCTGAGCCTTCGGGGTCCTCGTGACCTGGCCATTTAGCGCATGGTGTGCAAAAAAAGTGCCATCAGAGGTTATTTTAGCATAACCTTTTTCGACAGCGTTCTTTTCAAGTGTCTCTATGGTGCACTGTAAATCTAATAATTTTTTCGATTTATGGCGTCCTTCATGTAATCTACACTAGTTTCCATAAATTAAGAAACAACCCTATGTTACATCAGTGGGAAACTAATGTAGAAGCTCTTTAAGTTCTAAAATAATTTTTTTGTTTTGAAAAATGTGATAGCAGATAAAAATCTCAATCATATAAATAAATATTTCGATTTTCAACAATATTCGCTCAGTATTTAATGTGTTAGGGAAGTTTGAATATTTAACAATAACAATGCTGGTCATAAAATATTGATAGTTTAGAACAGTGGTTCTCAACATTTTATGCTTCACCTGGAAATGTGTACGTAACTGGCGTACCCCTTGTATAGTTAGATAAAACTATAGTTATAGTATAACAATGGGAATAAAATAAAACATATATATCAGTGGTTCTCAACCTTTTATGCTTCATGTACCCCTGGAAATGTGTATGTAACTGGCTTACCACTTGTATAGAGAGATAAAACTATATAGTATAACAATGGGAATAAAACAAAACATATATATCAGTGGTTCTCAAACATTTATGCTTCACGTACCCCCTGGAAATGTGTATGTAACTGGCGTACCCCTTATATAGAGAGATAAAACTATAGTTATAGTATAACAATGGGAATAAAATACAACATATATATCAGTGGTTCTCAACCATTTATGCTTCACGTACCCCCTGGAAATGTGTATGTAACTGGCGTACCCCTTATATAGAGAGATAAAACTATAGTTGTAGTATAATAATGCCAACTTAGCGACTTTGTTACTACACTTACCGACTTTTGAGCTCTCACTGCATACCCCAAAAATTTTACCTGTACCCCCAAGGGGTACGTGTACACCACGTTGAGAACCCTTGGTTTCGAAGTTTGTGTAAAGAATTCTTTCACTATTCATCTGTTTTGTGTAAGTTTTTTAAGACTTGCATAATTTCCATAAACACTTCCATAATTCTTTATAGTTAACGTCCTGTGCACGTTAAGAACATGCTGGATGGCCTTGATGGGAGACTACCATCTGTCTACTAACGGTTCTCTACTGCATCCCCATCCCTCGACCTTCTCTGAGCCCTTGGGATCTTTGTGACCTGGCCATTTAGTTAGTCATGTACAGTCGCTCAAAAAAGTATCCGAACACTATGGTTGATTGCAGAATTCAGAAAAAATATCTGGCAACGATTTTTTTTAGAAATTAGAAATTAGTGAACCGGCCAGGTCTAGCACCTAATGTCCGACCCCGCCTTCTCGTGGTGCAGGCCGTTAGTACCTTTCAAAAGAGATATTCTCTTTTGGAAGGGAACGGAAGGGGAGAGCTGCCAGTTCAGTATGGCCTACTGATCTGGTCATCTATGGCCACTTTTTTCTTTTTTTTTCAACCCTGCTGAGGAGTAGTCAACTTTACAGGGTCCTGGTGCTGACAATTTATACCTACTAGACTGAACTTGTTATGGATTTGAGCTTGATTATGGATCCTGGACTTGCTGCACTGGTGGGCCTCTGTTAAGGGAGAGTCTGCTGCTGTGTTTTCTGTTTGCTTCTGGGTTGCCAGCTCTAAGTGAACAGAGGCACGGGATACCTTATATCAGCTGGTGAATAATCCTGATCAAAGGCCATCGCAGGTACCTGAACCTTACTTAGCTAGTTGGGCATCGTCAAGCCTAAACTGGAGAAATATCTCAGGCAGGCCATATGGCTCTTGAAAAAGTCCACTTGAAAAGGTGGTGCCTGAAGTTCCTACCAGCATCGGTGACTTCAGCCTTTAGCGGAGGAGGAACAGGTCTTTGCCCCATGCCTGCGATCAGGGGGCATGGGGCAAATATAATAATATATATAATTGATATTGTTGGCCCTACCAATCTCAATAAACCTAATTTCTTTAAAAATCCTACTAATCATTTTCTCTCTGCAGGAACATGGGACGTGAGGACATTACATAGAGATTATTCTCTTGATGTCCTGATGCAGGAATTCCAGCGCTATAACCTAGATATTCTAGGCTTGCAAGAGACCAGATGGACAGGTAAAGGTGAGATACTTAAAAATAACTTTAAATTTCTCTTTACAGGGAGGGAGGATGGAAAGCATCACCAAGGCGTGGGTCTGCTGCTCAGCAGACATGCTAGCAATGCTCTTCTAGAATATGAGTGCATTAATGAAAGGATTCTTACAGCAAAATTTCAGACAAGCATTAAAGACTTGAATGTTATCTGCTGTTATGCCCCCACTGAGGATTCTGATGAGGATGAGAAGGATAGGTTTTACGGACAACTTCAGGATATTTTGAATTCTGTCAAGAAAGGAGATATTACCCTTGTTCTTGGTGACTTCAAAGCCAAAGTTGGTACCGACTCTGACCTTTGGGGAGGAGTAATAGGCTCTTTTGGTATTGGTAGTTGCAATGGCAATGGGCAACGTCTCCTACAGGTAAGTAAACTCAATGGTTTCAGAATAACTAACACATATTACAAACATCGCGACATACATAAATACACATGGGTTTCACCTGATGGGCTGCATAGGAATATGATTGATTATATATTAATTAACAGCAAATGGGCTAGTTCTGTTAGAAATACCAGGGCATATAGGGGAGCTGAAATTGGATCTGACCATTACCTTGTTAAAAGTGTCTTGCAACTTAAACTTAAAAAGTATTGTGCTAGGGTTAAAAAATTTACCTTTAATACTGAAGCTTTGAAAGACCCAGTCATAGCTAAAGCTTACCATGGTAGGTTACTTAGTCATTATGACAGTCATGGTTTGCTTACTACTGAAGTTGAGGATGAATGGGGCCATTTTAAACAGGCGTTTTTGGAAACTAACAGTACTCTTTTAGGGAAAAAGGAGCAGAGGAGACAGAATTATTTAGGTGATAAGGCATTTGAGCTTATTTCAGAAAGAAGGAACTGCATGAATGTTCTTAATCAGTACCCTACTAGTCCTAATAGAAAGCATTACAAAGAACGTAATAAACGTGTAAAGGATCAGTTAGCTACTGATAAGAATCTTTGGCTTGATGGCCTGGCTGACAAAGCTGAGGAAGCAGTTAGACAGCACAACACCAGAGAGCTGTACCTGATAGTTAATGTTTTATATGGTAGAAAACGAACAGGTATACAGGGATTGAAGGATAAACAAGGTAAGGTTATAGAAGGTGAGGATTCTGTCATGGCTAGGTGGGCTGAGCGTTTCAGTGATGTTCTAAATAATGTGGTTAATTCTACTCCCATTGTTTGCAATGATGATAGATGCATTGTTGGCTTTAATGTTGGCCCTATGACACAATCTGAAGTTAGTTTGGCTATTTCTAAACTTAAACTTCATAAATCCCCAGGGGTGGATGAAAGTACTACAGAAATGCTTAGAGCTGGGAATATTTCAGTTACCACTTGGATGACTGAAATTTTGAATAACCTTTATGATAAAGGCATGGTTCCTAAAGATTTTACCAGAGCAATTATTATCCCTATTTTCAAAAAGGTGATCGCAGTTCTTGTGATAACTATAGGGGTATCAGCCTACTCTCTGTTCCAGGTAAAGTTCTTTCCATGATTGTGCTTAATAGAATTAAGAATCTGGTTGACAGGCAATTGCGTGATGAGCAATATGGATTCAGAAGTGGTAGGGGATGTGTAGATCAGATATTTTCACTTAGGCAGATTCTTGAGAAATGTTTAGAGTTTCAGAAACCTTTGGTTGCTAGCTTTGTTGATTTCAAAAAGGCTTTCGACTCTGTTGATCGTCATAATTTGTGGTTGATTGTGAGATCATATGGTATACCAGACAAGTTAGTTAACATAATGAAAGCTCTCTATAATAACACTGAGTCATGTGTGAGAGTTGGTATTTCTTGTAGCAATTGGTTTAGCATTACGTCTGGTGTTCGACAAGGGTGTATTTTGTCTCCTTTTCTCTTTAGTTTGGTTGTTGATTATGTTATGCGAAATTCACTTCAAGAGAAAGATTTTGGCCGTAAATGGGCTGGGGATACGAAAATGTCTGATTTAGATTATGCTGATGATTTAGCCCTTTTGGCAAATGATGTTGATGAGATGAACTCTTTCATTCGAGCTGTTGATGAGATGAACTCTTTCATTCGAGCTGTTGATGAGACTGGTAGTAGAGTAGGTTTGGTTATAAACAGAGAGGAAACTAAAGTGATGAAAATTGGTCAGGCAGGCTGTGATTCAGTTCATCTGAATGGTTGCAGTCTTGAGCAGGTGTCACAGTTTAATTATCTTGGGAGCTATGTAACAGATAATGGTGATGTGCAGCATGAGATTAACAGACGAATAGGGATTGCTGCCGGAACTTTTAAGAATCTATGGAGAGTGTGGAGAAATAGGCATATACACCTAAAGACTAAAATTAGACTGTATAATAGTTTGGATCTTTCTACAGTTATTTATGGTAGTGAAACTTGGACACTTTGTAAACGTGATAACAGGAAACTAGATGCTTTTGATTCTAGATGCTTACGCAGTATCTTGGGCATTAGGTGGTTCACCTTTGTAACTAATGATGAGGTTAGGCAAAGGAGTCGGCAACCTCCTTTAAGTAGCATATTGTGCAGAAAGAGACTCCTCTGATTTGGCCATGTTGCCCGTATGGATAATTATAGATTGGTGAATAGGGTTATGAACAGTGTGCTTAAAGGCTTCAGAAAGAGGAGGAGACCAAGGATGCGGCGGGCAGACAATGTCAAACAGGACCTTATTAGAATTGGTGTGCAGTGGCCAGATGCAGAAGATGTAACTCAGGACAGACTTGCTTGTAGAACTAAATTGCATGGTCTGGTTGGACCTTCATAGCCCATGGCTGCTTGAGGATGATGATGAGGATGATGACGATCCGGCACCTTCGTGTCACGTGACACGAAGTTTGCCAGACCGACAGCTGATGCAATGTGTTCAAAATGTTCCGAAGTTACGTAGGCTCCATTTCTGATTAGTCTCATCGAACGAAGCAAACGATTTAGCTACGAATTCAACGTGTGACAAATCGGTGATTCTAACGCAGATAAAATCTTTTGGCGATCGCGACGGTGATTGAAATATCGTTTTCCACGATCTCGTGGAGATATTCGATCTTATCGCCATTCTGCTTTCACTTCCCAAAGCGCAATTTTCCTGTTTTCCGCTCTCCTGGAGTTAAAAATCGTCTAGATCACGAGCGATCAAAAACAATGATCAACAGTTCATAGGACAGGGCCACATACAAAGCAATCAGAACGGTTTAGTGCTATCGACGCTTCCGAAGATTTTGCGCCTCAGAGCAAAATCATCATCAACAAAGGGGGAGGCCTCACAGTTTGCTTGTGGCGCGTAAATTGCGAAGACGCTACAAAAGTTTCACAATAATGGGTTGGGTTGTTTTACCTCTGAGCTGCACATTTTTGCACATGGGCTAAATGACTAGGTCACATGGACCCCGAAGACTCAGAGAAGGTTGGGGGAGGGGACCAACTGGAACAGCTGTTGGGAGACAGATGGTAGGCTCTCGTCAAGGCCATCCAGCGTGTTCTTTAACGTGCACAAGGTATGGCTGTCCCGCACACGGGGCCACGGCTTAACGTCCCATCGGACGGACGGCGGTTTTTCCAAGCCCTTAGGTGTCCCCTACTGACCGTGGTCAGGGCGGAGAATTTTGCGGAGATAAATCTCAACGCTGACCCAGCTGGGACTCGAACCTGGGAACTGCAGATTACGAGCCAGTGAGCTACCGACTGAGCCACCCCCCGCCCCTTCACAATAATGATAATGCTAAGCAGTTCAAACCGCTTCTTCTTTCAAGAGTAAATCATTTTTGATAAAAAATATTTTATGGCGAGGTTAAGCTCCCCTTGAGATTAAATCATTTTAACACCAGAAATACAATTTGGAGTTAGAGTGGTTTTAAAATTTGTAGCAAAGGGGAATATCCGTTTTTTCTTGTATAAATTTCAGTGTTTCGAATGTAATTCATTGATTAAGTCATCGAATGAGCCGAATGATTTCATTGTTTACACTACCGAATGCATTTCATTGATACATCATCCAATGAACAGAATAAATTTCATTGTTTATGGTACAGAATTCTTCTCATTTGTTACATCATCGAATGATCCAAATGCAATTCATTGTTTGCGGTACCGAATTCATTGTTCACGTCATCGAATGAGCCAAGGAAGGAATTTCATTGTTACGTCATCGAATGAGTCGAACACATTTCATTGTTTGCGGTACCGGATGTAATTCATTGCCTAAGTCATCGAATGAGCCGAATACATTTCATTGTTTACAGTACCGAATGCAATTCATTGTTTACGTCATCGAATGGAGTTACGTCATCAATGCATTGCATTGTTACGTCGTCGAATGATCCAAATTCAATTCATTGTTTGCGGTACCGAATGTAATTCATTGTTCACGTCATCGAATGAGCCGAGGAAGGAATTTCATTGTTACGTCATCGAATGAGTCGAACACATTTCATTGTTTGCGGTACCGGATGTAATTCATTGCCTAAGTCATCGAATGAGCCGAATACATTTCATTGTTTACAGTACCGAATGCAATTCATTGTTTACGTCATCGAATGGAGTTACGTCATCAATGCATTGCATTGTTACGTCGTCGAATGATCCAAATTCAATTCATTGTTTGCGGTACCGAATGTAATTCATTGTTCACGTAATGAGCCAAGGAAGTCATGAGTCAATGAGCAAGGAAGGAATTTCATTGTTACGTCATCGAATGAGTCGAATACATTTCATTGTTTGCGGTACCGGATGTAATTCATTGCTTAAGTCATTGAATGAGCCGAATGCATTTCATTGTTTACAGTACCGAATGTAATTCATTGTTTACGCCATCGAATGTACTGGATGCATTTCATTGTTACGTCATCGGATGAGTCGAATACATTTCATTGTTTGCGATACCGGATGTAATTCATTGCGTAAGTCATCAAATGAGCCGAATGCATTTCATTGTTTACAGTACCGAATGTAATTCATTGTTTAAGTCATCGAATGAGCTGAATGCATTGCATTGTTTCCGGTACCGAATACATTCCATTATTTACATCACGATGCGCGTGTTTGGAAAGTGTTCCTTGTAACCTTAAGAGTAGAATCAGTTCATACACCTTCATGGTTAACAACAGAGACATTTTTCCTAAGCCTGCGATCGAATGATAAAAGAATACGATTCTTTCCTCCATTCCCGAAGGGAGAAGCACTCACCATCGGCATATTCCGGAGGGATGAAGCGCACCATGGCGGATCTCGCGCTGCCCCACGAAGGATGCTCCAGGTTGTTGCACATGCCCGTCAGAGTCCGGTATCGACTCAGTTCACACTTCACTGGCTTCAGAAAGGTCGGACAGATCTCCTTGATCGCCGTCTTGCTTGTGTCGATCCTCGGCAGCGCGTGGACGATCGTGTCGTACGACAAAGAGAACCTGAAATGCAAAGCAAAATTCTTGGTTAATGATCATCGGTGGATGATCTGTTCGGAACTGATGCTTAATCATCAGTGGGTGATAAGTTCGGAACTGATGTTTAATCATCGGTGGATGACTAGATCGAAATTATTTTTCAATCATCGGCGAATGATCGGTTAGGAACTGAAGTTTAATCATCGGTGGATGATCAGTTCGGAACTGATGTTTAATTATCTGTAAAGGATAAAGTTAACACCGATAAAGAAGAGACACCTATATAATTCCGGGCGCGATGGAATTCAGAATTCAGAAAAAAAATCTGGCAACCTTTTTTAAGAAATTAGTGATCTGGCAACCTTCGTGTACGTACACAAAGGCTGCCAGATCACTAATTTCTACAAGAATCGTTACCAGATATTTTTCTGAATTCTGTAATCAACCATAGTGTTCAGATACTTTTTTGAGCGATTGTACCGTACCGTTCAGCTATATATATATATACATCGAAGAGCCAAGACATAATGACCAGCGCGTCTTTATGCAAATCAAAACAACTGCAGGTAAACGACGGCGCGTGTCAAGGTCATGAAACGGTATAAATAACACCTGATACTGAGCTCTGTTAATCAGTGTTATTCTTCTTCTTCAGATGGGGAAAGGCAGCGGACTTACGTGAGTTTGAAAAAGGCCAAATTGTAATGTCCAGACCTCTGGGTCAGAGCATTTCCGAGACGGTAAGACTTGTGGGGTGCTCACGGTCAGCCGTGGTTAGTACCTTCAGAAAGTGGTTCAAGGAGGGAAAACTGCTACTGCAGGCAAGGTGTGGGCCAATCATGGCTCATCGATGCTAGAGGTGAGTGAAGGCTATCCCGCACGGTATGAGCCAACGAAAGGGATACTGTGGCAGGAGTCGCCCATAATTTGAATGCAGGTGATGGGAGTAATGTATCACAGCACACAGTACATCGAACCCTGCTGAAAATGGGACTGTATATCTGCAGGCCACTCCGAGTGCCCATGTTAACCTCGGTTTAACATTGAAAGCTCCCACAATGGGCATGTGAGCATCAAATCTGGACCTTGAATGATTGGAAGAAGGTCGTCTGGTCCGATGAATCTTGTTTCTTGTTGCACCATGTGGATGGCCGGGTACGTGTTCGTCGTTTACCTGGGGAAGTGTTGGCACCAGGATGCACCGTGGGACGAAAATAAGATGGTGGAGGAAGTGTAATGCTTTGGGCAATGTTCAACTGGGAAACACTGGGTCCAGTCATTAATGTGCAGGAAACTATAATGTCTACTACCTACCTAAACATCATCGCAGACCATCAGACCTACTTAAACATCATGGCAGCGGTATACCCCTCTAGTAGTGTCTTCTTTCAGCAGGATAATGCGCCATGCCACACTGCCCGGATTGTTCAAGAATAGTTCACGGAACATGAGGAAGACTTCCACGTATTGCCCTGACCTGCAAATTCTGGAGACATCAATCCAATCGAGCATCTGTGGTGTGTGTTGGAACAGCATATCCGATCTGCGGCGGCTCAACCACGTAACTTACAAGAGTTAAAGGATCTGCTGGTAATGTGTTGGTACAGATACCACAAGACACCTTTAGAAATCTTGTAGTGTCCATGCTTCACCAGGTAAGAGCTGTTTTGGCGGAACATGGAGGACCAACGTCTTATTAGGCATATGGTGATAATGTTTTGTCTCTTCAGTATATATACTAGAAATCAATCGATGCCCTCAGTATCTCTTGATTTCTAGCTAGTTACTCCGACCACTATTTGACCTGGAATGTGACACCGGATCCGAAAATTCTTCTCATTTCTGAGTTCTCCTACGGAAATATCCCTCCACCATTTTTTAGCTCTCCAGCACCGGTATGTCGAATTTGACCTTTGACCTGGAATGACCCATGGCATGCAAAATTTCGCAAGAATTCCGAGCCAATTTTTAACTCTCTGGCACCGATAGATCTCATTTTGACCTATGACCTCAAAGACCCTTTGACCTATGACCCTTCCGGATCCGAAATTCCGTAACATTTTCGAGATCTACAACCTTCAGATACCAATTTCCACGTTTCTAGCACTCGTAGATCAAAGTTTGACCACTATGCGATCTGCATTTGACCTTGAAGGATACGTTGGAGGCCAAATTCGGATTTTTCCGGAGATCTACGACCCGGATTACCCTTTCAGAGCTCTACTACTTCTGCATCATCATTAGAATTAGCGTTATCCCCTGTCAGTCAGCCGTCAATCACTTACAATCGTCTATATATATATACAGTCGTATCAGAATAATGTGTCCTCCTACCTTAGTATATGTATGGTAGGTGGTCATATTATTCTGATATGACTGTGTATACGATATGTACCCCATCCCCCAACACACGCGCACACAAACACACGTGTCTTAACCCTTTCACGACCAAGGGAAACATTTTTCCCATTTTAAAATTGGTGATTGTCGTATTTAATTATAACCTTATCTGCATTTTTTATACAGAAAGTCAAAATAGAACGTATGCCGAACGCAATTACGTAAACGGGAACGTTTAGAAAAAAAAAAAGAACTGTCAGGACGCATAATATATGTACTATGTGCAATGTCCATCTTTGCCTCACTACCAAAAGAAATTGCTTCGCAGAATATCATAATTAGCACATCATTTTGTATAGTAATTTTATTTCATAATTTTGTATTATTTTAGTTAACATTTTGTTATAATAAACCAATAAATGAAAGACATTGCATAATAAGCCTAACTATAATTTGTGTTACCTTTATAGTCCATTGGGAAAAATATTTCCCATAAAATTCCAAAAAAAAGTACACATTGTTATGTATTTTTCTTATGATTTTTATTTATTTTACGTCTAAACAAACTAAAATAAACAGTTACATACTAATATTTACTCTTAGAAACCTTATGGTCCTGAAAGGGTTAATTAACATTCCTTCTCTTTAAAATCCAGCTAGTATTTTTCAATATTTTAAATAATATAATTTTTAAATATTTGCAAATATTTCAATATAGTAGTAATTAATAAATAGTTTCATTTTACACGGTTTTAAAATAAATAGCTTATAATTAAAATTTAGGCATATTAAATCACTTAAAGCTTTACACATATTTAATCTTTCAACTTTTCCCATCCTTTCCTTGTTGAACGACAGTCCGGAGCCCGTGCATCTAAGTAGCCATGGCTAAAGGCATTCTACTGAAATAATAAGTAAACTTGAAATAAAAAAATGGTAATGCGAATAAGTGGTAGGGCATGAGATTTACAGACGAATTTTCAGAAGTGGTAGGAGATGTGTATATCAGATTTTTTCACTTAGGCAGATTCTTGACAGATGTTTCGCAAAGTGGGTGATACCGCCCCTTGGGGGGCGCTGGAACGATCCAGGGGGTCGGTAGTAGTCTCGGGAGCAATTTGGGGGGGGGGGTGGAAGCATAAAGAAAGAAGGGAAGATAAGAAAATTTTGAAAAACCGTTCGTACATGTTTCATCTGTTGAGTAACATAGAGTTAAAGTCGTAGTGATTATTTTCCAAATAAACACATAAAATTATCCTTCGTTATCTTAATTTTCTGTGTGAAATGCGAAAGTTACTAGGGTTGATTTTAATAAATAATTTTATAATTTCAAGCTTCAAGGTGTCTTATTTACAACAACATCTTTCTTTACTGTGTTGTAGGACGTAGGTAGAACTATAGATACATAAAAGAACGCAAATTTGTCACTGCATCTTTCTGTTTGTTCGCTTAAAGGAGGTAGATTTCCAGGGGGGCGCTGAGTAATTTTTTCTGAAAAGGGGGCGGTAGGATAAATAAATTTGGGAACCTCTGGTTTAGAGTTTCAGAAACCTTTGGCCTTTGACTCTGTTGATCGTCATAATCTGTGGGTGATTGTTAGATCGTATGGCATAACAAACAAGTTAGTTAACGTAATGAAAGCTCTCTATAATAACAGTGAGTCCTGTGTGAGAGTTCGTAAGGCTTATAGTAATTGGTTTAGCAATGCTTCTGGTATTCGACAAGGATGAATTTTGTCTCCTTTTCTCTTTAGTTTGATTATTAATTATGTTATGCAAAATTCAAGAAATTATAATTTATATTTTAATTTTCACTTTTATATTTAATCAAATTTACTTATATATTTCAGTAATTTGATTATTAATATGTTATGCAAATTTCAGTGCCAGGGAATATTTTGGACTGAAATGATCTGGAGATGCAAAATTTTTGATTTAGATTGTGCTGATGATTTAGCCCTTTTGGCAAATGATGTTGATGAGATGAACTCTTTCATTCGAGCTGTTGATGAGACTGGTAGTAGAGTAGGTTTGGTTATAAACAGAGAGAAAACTAAAATGATGAAAATTGGTCAGGCAGGCTGTGATTCAGTTAATCTGAATGGTTGCAGTCTTGAGCAGGTTTCACAGTTTAATTATCTTGGGAGCGATGTAACAGGTACTGGTGATGTGTGGCATGAAATTAACAGACGAATAGGGATTGCTGCCGGGACTTTTAAGAATCTATGGAGAGTGTGGAGAAATAGGCGTATACACCTAAAGACTAAAATTAGACTGTATAATAGTTTAGTTCTTTCTAGGGTTAGTTATGGTAGTGAAACTTGGACACTTTGTAAACAAGATAACAGGAAACTTGATGCTTTTGATTCCAGATGCTTACGCGGTATCTTGGGCATTAGGTGGTTCAACTTTGTAACTAATGATGAGGTTAGGCAAAGGAGTCTGCAACCTCCTTTAAGCAACATATTGTGCAGAGAGAGACTCCGTTGGTTTGGGCCATGTTGCCCGTATGAATAATTATAGATTGGCGAATAGGGTTATGAACAGTGTGCCTAAAGGCCTCAGAAAGAAGGGGAGATCTAGGATGCGGTGGGCAGACAATGTTAAACAGGACCTTGTTGGAATTGGTGTGCAGTGGCCAGATGCAGTAGATGTAGCTCAGGATAGACTTGCTTGGAGAACTTGCTGACTTGCTTGGAGAAACGTGCTTGGAGCTCTCTATAATAACAATGGATCCTGACTTGCTTGGAGACTTGCTTGGAGAACTAAATTGCGAAATTTGGTTGGACCTCTGTAGCCCATGGCTGCTTGAGGATGACGATGATGATGAATGCGAATAAAGAACTGTCTTTGTTATGGAATGCAAAAACATCAAAAGGAAATGTGTTGAATATTATCCAATTTCATAAAAAAGAATATTACACTTATACACCTTGACAGTGATATATCAAAGGGGGTGGGGATAGGGGTTAAAGCCGATCCGCATGCTATTTTCAATATTTTAGGAAGCTTTAAGGGAAATAATACGTTTATGACGATTGCATAACCGCCTTAGGTTTTAATTGCTTTTGGTTGAAATTATGTATTTAGTAGAGCAACATTGACACTCCCATGTTTATCACAATCTGTGATTAGCTTGTGATGAAGTAAGACTCTTTGGAAAATTGAATTTCTCCACTCAAATGTTTCGGTTCAAATGATGAAATAGCCAATAAATGAACAGCAGATAAAGAACTAGAGATATAATTCATTCTTGGTTTGGGTTGTTTTACCTCTGAGAGGCATTTTTTTTGCATACAATGCGCTAAATGGCGAGGTTACAAAGACCCCGAAGGTCAGATGAGGTTGGGGGAGGGAACCCACTGGACAGCTATTGGAAGCCAGATGGAAGCTTTCCGTCAAGGTCACCCAGTGTGTTTTTTAACGTGCCACAGAGTAAGGCTCTCCCGCACACAGAACCATGGTTTAATGCCCCATCCGACGGATAGCGGCCTTTCCAAGGCTATTGGTGTTCCCTTTCTCAACGAGGGCAGAGTATGTGTTATCGGAGATGAATCACAACGCTCGCGCAGTTGATACTGAAACCTGGGAGCTACATATTACGAGCCTGGCACGCTACTGACTAAACCCCTTATGATGCAAGAATGGCCATTTTGAATTTGAAATGATTTCTTCGGAACCTATTTACAAATCTTAACCTCCTGTCTCTCTCTCATCAAATAGCAATGATCACAATCAAAATGTTCGCAAAGGAATTTCGAAATGTATCCAGGTGCGCGTGACGGGCATTGCTCTGCCGTCGAATTGGGAGCAATTGATTCAGTCAAAGAACATAGACATGGCACTCAAATATATTTTTGTGTTGCTCTGGATGGGAAATAAAGCAAAAAATAAAACAGTATTATAAGTATTATAATAAAACAGTATGTATAAAACCTCTCTGTCTTATAAGCTTCCCCCCCCCCCCCCGAGAGGGAACCACCTTGTCGTGGTGGTGGTGGTGGTGGGGGGCTAAAGGGCCTTTGTGAAGTTGAAGGCTCCACTGACTGGTATTGGGGGGTACCATGGTCGGACGGGGCCCAGATGGAGAGGCCTGGATAGGCCGGACTAAGAGTTCCCACCACGGGAGCCGAGGCAACTTAGATCCATATATCCTTGTTTGTGGCTAACCGGGGCGCAGATTAAATTTAGTTTTGACCGATGGATGAACTTTACTTCTATAGGACTGTTATTATCCCTATATATGTAGTGCTGTCCATGTATTTCGGAGCATCTGGGTGTTGTCTTCATTATTAATTTCCTGTCTTATAAGTTTGGTTAAAAAAATTTGTAAATTGGAAGTTATGTGATCTTATTGTATTCTTCAGCAATGGGCGTTTAAAGCATTGGTAATCATGATACCATTATTACTGTTGAACTTGCAAATGAGAATAAAGGACATCAAGGTAAAGATCTTATACCAGGCATTCCCAAGACTATTAAACTGGCTCTGGTGGAAATAACAGTTCAAAGCTATTAGACGTCTAAAATAAACTTTTTATGGACAAATGCGGTAGAAAAAAGGTCTGTCGATCTACATGTAGATTTTTAACAAAACGTGTTCGATACTGAATCGCTCTCCGTAGGAAAGTATCGTCAGAATCCAACTAAACTGAAATTATCATTCTACAAATCATTTAAAACTGCACTTACTAAAACTAACAGTTTGATAGGAGAGTGAGTATTAGCTTTTAATTACCTTAACTTTTGAACAGGTAACGTTGTTTTAAGTCAAAGTGCCGAGTGGTTAGCGCGCTTGGCTACTGATCTACGGGACCTGGGTTCGAGCCCTGGGTAAGGCATGGATGTTCGTGTTGTTTTCTGCTGAGGTCCTGCCATCCTCCCAGATCTTCTACTGTGGCATATAAACTGACAGGCTCCTGTCAGACCTCTGTGGCAAGCAGCTGCTTGAGGGGGTATTTTTTTTATTACTTTCCATCACATGGTAAATGTTTCCAGTCAACTAAATATTTTCATCATAATATAAATGATTCCAACTTTAATGTTTCCATTTTATTGTAAATGTTTTCACCTCATTGGAAATTTTTCCATCACGATTCAAATGCTTCCACCCAACTGTAAATGTTTCCATCCTATTGTAAATATTCCAGACATATATGAGTTTTTTAGCTCTATTTTATAGAACCTTAATATAAATCCGAAGTAGAGCTAACTGGATTGGATCCACTCAACTGTAAATATTTCCATCACTTCACAAACCAGGCATGTAACTGACAGGTGGATTTAAAATTTGGGGAACGAAAATTTTCTTGCGTATTATGTTTCAGCTATTAATTATACCGGGCAACAAATTTTCATAAAAGTCATGCCTCTGAGATAAAAGTAGCCATTTCTTAAAGATTTCAAGGTGCTGAACACGAACATGACAATGAAAATTAGCTACGATTTCTGAGAAATCCGCAATAGTTTCTTATATAATAGAGTAATACGTAGAATGATATGTATCGGTAATACTCCGCTTCTACTTCTGACGTCACTTTGCCCATCGCTTGTACGGTCGCTCAAAAAAGTATCCGAACACTATGGTTGATTACGGAATTCAGAAAAAATATCTAGCAACGATTTTTTTTTAAATTAGTGATCTGGCAACTTTCGTGTACTGCAAACGAAGGTTTCCAGATCACTAATTTCTAAAAAAATCGTTGCCATATATTTTTTCTGAATTCCGTAAACAGTCATTGTGTTCGGATACTTTTTTGAGCGACTGTACAGCTGCTCAGGATCATCTCTGGCGAGCGTCCAAGAGTAGTCAGCCAACAATGAAGTGGACCAGTTTCCCTGGTATCTTTTCTCCATCGTTGCAATGTCCTGGTGAAAACGTTCACCATGCTTATCAGTAACCATACCGCAGTTGTTAAGGAAGAAATCTAAGTGGGAACGGAGAAAGTGGATCTTTAAGGACATATTGCAGCCAAGTTTGTGATACAGAGACAACATTTTCTTAACCAGTTTCTTGTAGTTGTCTGCCATGACATTCCCGAGGAATTCAGTTGACACCGGACGAAACGCGTCCCAAGCCTTTTTCTCGTCATCTTTAAGCAGGTTGTCGAACATCTGGTCTCTGAACAGCTCGCGTATCTGCGGACCCACAAAAATTCCATCTTTAATTTTCACTTCGCTGAGTCGAGAGAATTTGTCAGCCAAGTACTTGAAAGTTGATGCAGTCCGGTCCATGGCTTTTACGAAGTTTTTCATCACACCGAGTTTAATGTGTAGGCTATGGTAGGAAGATTTTGTGCGTTTCTGCCAGTGCTGGGCGATACTTAAGAGTTTTCCTCTGAGGCCAGTTTCTCTTCACGTGGTGCAAAATCTTTGCTCGGCTGTCCCATTCACATAAGAAACAGCAGTACTTCGTATATCCTAGCTGCAGACCCATCAAAAGAGCCACTACCTTCAAATCACAACAGAGATGCCAGCCATACTTGCTGTATTGAAGACAGTTCAAGAGCTGTTTTAGGTTGTTGTACGTTTCTTTCATGTAGACAGCGTCTGACCAGAATGGATGGAAGTCGATTTCCATTATGCAGCAACACCGCCTTAAGACTCAATTTCGATGAGTCTATAAATAGTCGCCATTCTTGAGGGTCATGTTTGATTCCTAGGGCATTCATCACGCCATCTACATCGGAGCAGAACACAAGGTCATATTCCTTTCTGAAGTAAGGCGCAAACTGCTCATGACGAGTTCGAAACGAAGTCACTTGGATATTTTCCTTGAGAAGATTCCATTAAGTCTTGATCGACCACTCTGCTTTGGCCTTGGGCAGCTCCAGATCGCGAACAAAATCATTCATTTCTTCTTCGATGAGAATGTGTGGTGCAGATGACGCACCATGGCAGACACATGGATCATCATTAGACATCGAAGGCTGCAGAGAACCGATGCCAGTGCGCCTCCCTTCTCATCGTCTGAATGAATGGAAAATTCTTTTGGAGGTTCGGGAATGTGAAGGATTTAGTCCTACGGAACTGGTCGGAGAGCAGATTATATATTCGGGTACGCTATTGTCCACTTTTTTTCCCTTGTGATGCCTCCAGAAACAGGTAGAAGTAGCAGTCATTTGTCTCTCCAAACCATAGGAACAGCAAACGGCATCGCCACTTTTTCCCCTTTCAGCCACTTCGGAAGATTTCTTGCACACGTACTGCAGCATATTGTGTGGGGCCCAGGCCTTGTCCTGATCCCTGATCATGCATCCAAAATAAAACTCATACGCTGCTTTCATTATTGGAGTAATGGCCCTTTTCTGGCTTGCAAACGTCACTTCCTCGCAAATGTAACATTTTGTTACATTTGCGGGGAAACTTCATAAGGGACCTGCAGACTAGAAGACTAATAACAGACTTTCATAAGGGACCTGCTTTCTCCGGAGGGATCTGCACTATTAACACAGTTACGAGGCATCACTACTGCTGGATTAAAACTGCAAGGATCCCTTCTGTTGTATTTATAACTCAAGGGTAAATGGGAGTCGCTCAAAAGACTTGCTCACCCTAAGAGACGTCGCTTACAATTAACGATTGCATCATCTTCTATCCGCGATCATAAAGCCGCGATGTCATGACTCAACTACATTGAATCAGATGATGATGCAATACCTCCGGGGGTTGTATGCATGGCAGGCTGATGCAATACAACGCAATATGTTGCAATCTGGAGTTTAAAATACAGCGTTGTGAAATGGTTACCTCTGTACTCAATGCGGAGTCGTTTATACATGACCATCTCTGTCTCTCCTAAACAAAAGCCAACGACAAATTTTATTCTCATTTCGTGTTCAGCACCTCGAAATTACTAAAGATTGACTATTTTCATTTCAAAACCTTTTGTGTGTTGCCCAGTGTTATTACATTACACGCAATTAGAGTAAGTCCAGACCGGGAAATAAAAACAGTGCACCGAATATTTCTCTTTCAACACCTTTAAATTTTTTTGGCTCCTCCTGAAATTTTGTTTGTCTGGTCTTTCGAATTGTCCGTGGAAGCTGAACTGTCATCGTGATTTACTATTGAGTTAGAAACGCGAATCACCGTAATCCATCGATTGACTCGTTGCTTACCTTTGAGATAGAATCCTTGTGATCTCTTGGATGATCTCTGCCGACACGGCGATGTGCTCTGATTCAGGATACACAGACGACAACTCGTAGATCTCCTTTGGCACGTCACCTACACAATGAAGGAGAAGAAGAAGATGTCATTCATGAGGATGGAGTAGTGGTTCTCAATCTTCTCGGGGTTAAGAACCTTCCTTGAAGTCTAACTCTTTCTGCAGGCCCCTTATGAAGTCTAACTCTTCCTGTGAACCCTCTTTGAAATAAAACTCTTTCTGCAAACTCTCTTTGAAGTAAAGTTTTTTCTGCAAAACCCTCTTTAAAGTAAAAATTCTTTCTGCGAAACACTCTTTAAAGTAAAATTCTTTCTACGAAACCCTCTTTAAAGTAAAATTCTTTCTGCAAACCCTCTTTAAAGTAAAATTCTCTCTGCGACCCCACTTTAAAGTAAAATTCTTTCTGCGAAACCCTCTTTAAAGTAAAATTATTTAGGCGAACCTTCTTTAAAGTAAAATTCTCTCTGCGAACCCTCTTTGAAGTAAAGTAATGTTTTTTCTTTGTACCCTCTTTAAAGTAAAATTCTTTCTGCGAACCCTCTTTGAAGTAAAGTTTTTTCTGTGAACCCTCTTTAAAGTAAAATTCTTTCTGCGAACCCTCCTTAAAGTAAAATTCTTTCTGCGAACCCTCTTTAAATTAAAATTCTTTCTGCCTACTCTCTTTGAAACCGTCCGTCGAATGGGACGTTAAGCCGTGGCCCCATGTGTGTGAGAGCCATATCTTGTGCATATTAAAGAACACGCTGGGTGATTTTGACGGGAGACACCCATCTGTCTCCTAACAGCTGTCCAGTGGGTCCCTTTCCCAAACCTTCTCTGAGCCTTCGGGGTCCTTCTGACCTGGCAATTTAGCCCATATTGTGCAAAAACGTGTCACTCAGAGGTAAAGCATCGCAAACAATCCTCTTTGAAATTTAAATTTTCCTGTGACCACTTTATGAAATCTAATTCTTTCTGCAGTCCCTTTCGAAATTTAACCCTTTCTGCTGTCTCCCTATGAAGTCTATTTCTGAGGCTCCTTTCTTTGTGTGGACACCCTTCAAAATCTAACTCTTTTTGAAGACACTCTGTGGAATACAATCCTTTATACGGACACTGTATAAAGTCTGATTCTTTCTGCTGCTCTTTTCAAAGTCTAACTCTTTGTGCAGACACCCTTTGATGTCCAATTCTTTCTGCTGACACCATGTGAAAGCTAACTCTTTGTGCAGATACCCTTTGAAGCCTAACTCTTTCTGTTGACACACTGTGAAGGCTAACTCTTTGTGCAGATACCATTTGAAGTGTAACTCTTTCTGTTGAGACCCTGTGAAGGCGAACTCTTTGTGCAGATACCGTTTTAAGTCTAAATCTTTCTGTAGACACCCTGTGAAGGCTAACTATTTATGCAGATACCATTTGAAGTGTAACTTTTTCTGTTGACACCCTGTGAAGGCTAACTCTTTGTGCAGATACCATTTGAAGTGTAACTCTTTCTGTTGAGACCCTGTGAAGGCGAACTCTTTGTGCAGATACCGTTTTAAGTCTAAATCTTTCTGTAGACACCCTGTGAAGGCTAACTATTTATGCAGATACCATTTGAAGCGTAACTTTTTCTGTTGACACCCTGTGAAGGCTAACTCTTTGTGCAGATACCGTTTGAAGTGTAACTCTTTCTGTTTACACACTGTGAAGGCTAACTCTTTCTGTTGTCACCCTGTGAAGGCTAATTCTTTGTGCAGATACCATTTGAAATCTCTCTTCTGTTTACTTTTCTGTTAACTCTTTCTGTTTACGCACTGTGAAGGCTAATTCTTTGTGCAGATACCGTTTGAAGTGTAACTCTTTCTGTTGTCACCCTGTGAAGGCTAATTCTTTGTGCAGATACCGTTTGAAGTCTAACTCTTTCTGTTGACACTCTGTGAAGGCTAATTCTTTGTTCAGATACCGTTTGAAGTGTAACTCTTTCTGTGCATACCCTTGAAGTCTAACTCTTTCTGTTGTCACCCTGTGAAGGCCAATTCTTTGTGCAGATACCGTTTGAAGTGTAACTCTTTCTGTGCATACCCTTTGAAGTTTAACTCTTTCTGTTGTCACCCTGTGAAGGCTAATTCTTTGTGCAGATACCGTTTGAAGTATAACTCTTTATGTTTACACCCTGTGATGACTAACTCTTTGTGCAGATACCCTTTGAAGTCTAACTCTTTCTGTTGACACCCTGTGAAAGCTAACTCTTGGTGCAGATACCGTTTGAAGTCTAACTCTTTCTGTTGACACCCTGTGAAGGCTAATTCTTTGTGCAGATACCGTTTAAAGTGTAACTCTTTATGTTTACACCCTGTGAAGGCTAACTCTTTGTGCAGATACCCTTTGAAGTCTAACTCTTTCTGTTGACAACCTGTGAAGGCTAACTCTTTGTGCAGATACCATTTGAAGTGTAACTCTTTCTGCTGACACACTGTGGAGGCTAACTCTTTGTGCAGATACCCTTTGAAGTCTAACTCTTTCTGTTGACACCCTGTGAAGGCTAACTCTTTGTGCAGATACCATTTGAAGTCTAACTGTTTCTGCTGACACCTCTTTGTGCAGATACCGTTTGAAGTCTAACTCTTTCTGTTGACACCCTGTGAAGGCTAACTCTTGTGCAGATACCGTTTGAAGTGTAACTCTTTTTGTGGATATCCTTTGAAGTCTAACTCTTTCTGTTGACACCCTGTGAAGGCTAACTCTTTGTGCAGATACCATTTGAAGTCTAACTCTTTCTGCTGACACCTCTTTGTGCAGATACCGTTTGAAGTCTAACTCTTTCTGTTGTCACCCTGTGAAGGCTAACTCTTTGTGCAGATAGCCTTTGAAGTCTCTTTCTGTGAACACCCTTTAAAGTCTAACTCTTCCTACTGACCCCCCCTCTGTTTCTGCAGTTCTTTCTGAAGTCTAACTCTTTGTGCAGGTACTCTTTGAAGTGTAACTCTTTCTGTGGACACTCGTTGAAGCCTAACTCCTTCTATGAACCCGATTTGTAGTCTAACCGTTTCTGCAGATCTCTTTGAAGTCTCTTACTACTGACACCCTGGGAAGGTTGTCTCTTTCTATGGACCCCACCCACTTGTAGTCTAATTGTTTCTGACGTTCTTTCTGAAGTCTGACTCTCTCTGTTGAGACTCTGTATTGGGTTGGTTTGTTTTACCCAGAGCAGTACTTTTCGGCACACCATGGCTAAATGGACAGAAGACCCCAAAGTTTCAGAGAAGGTTGGGGGAGGGGACTCACTAGAACAGCAGTTGGGAGACAGATGGTACCTCTCGTCAAGGCCATCCAGCGTGTTCTTTAACGTGCACAAGGTGTGTCTCTCCCGCACAGGGAGCCACGACTTAACGTCCCATCAGACGGACGGCGTCCTTTCCAAGCCCATCGGTGTCCCCTACTGACCGTGGGCAGAGCGGGGAATTTTGCGGAGATAAATCTCAATGCTGACCCAGCTGGGACTCGAACTTGGAACTAGAGATTACGAGCCTGGCGCGCTACCAACTGAGCCACCCCCGCCCCCTGAGACTCCGTGAAAGCTAATTCTTTGTGCAGATACCCTTTAAAGTCTGAGACCCTTTGAAAACATTTCGTGAAGTCTAACTATTTCTGTGGATTTTCCTTGTAAGTTTCTTTCTTATGGGCCCCTGTGAACTTTAACTGTTTCTGCAGGCCCTTTTGAAGTATAATTCTTTTAGCGAATATCCTATGAAATCTAACTGTTTCTGCGGATCCTCTCTGAAATCTTTGAGTGGACACCCTGTGAAGGCTACCACCTGTAAAATTTAACCCTTTCTGCGTGGCTGCTTCCCATCATAACCTAAGTGTAACTCTTTGCAACTAGGACTTTAGAAAAGTTTCAAGAATGAGTGATACCTCTATTTCTTTTTCTATTTTTCCCTTTTTGGCTATTTTGTAATTTGGAGCTAAAATTTCAGTGGAGAAATTCTAGTGGAGAATACGCCAGAAATTGGAATATCATCATCAGCCAATCACAGGTTGTGATTAGCATGAGAGCCAATGTTGCCATACTGAATTGACAAATTCCAGCGCAAAACAATTAAAATTGACGCATCTATGTAATCGGGGGAAATGTATATTTTACGTTAGAGATTTCTGAAACATTAAAAGTAGCTCAAGCACCCCCATTACTACTTTCAAGGACTTCTGAAGGTCCGTGGACCTGACATTACTACCTTCAACGACCTTCAGTAGTCCGCGGAACTGACGTTGGGAACCCCGATTACTTTTGAGGACCACTGAAGGTCAGTGGACGTGACCTTGGGAACTCCAATTACACTCCGCGCTGATACCCCATTACTACCTTTGCAGACCCCATTACTACCTTCAAGGACCTTCAGTAGTCCGTGGACCTGACGTTGGGAACCCCGATTGCTTTTGAGGACCACTGAAGGTCTGTGGACGTGACCTTGGGAACGCACTTTGCGCTGACACCCCATTACTACTTTTGCAGAACCCATTACTACCTTCGCAGAACCCATTACTACCTTCGCAGAACCCATTACTACCTTCATGGACCTGACGTTGGGAACTGCCATTACTTTCGAGGACCTCTGAAGGTCCGTGGACCTGACATTGGGAACTCCCATTGCTATCTTCGCTGACCTCCATTACTACCTTTGCAGACCCCATTACTACCTTCAAGGACCTCCAGTAATCCGTGGGCCTGACGTTGGGAACCCCGATTACTTTCGAGAACCACTGAAGGTCTGTGAACGTGACCTTGGGAACTCCCATTACACTCTGCGCTGACACCCCATTACTACTTAGATGGACCTGACGTTGGGAACTGCCATTTTCGTCATCGATGACATCGATGACGAAAATGTCATCGTGACGACATCTATGTCAGAAAATTGATCTTTGACCTCGAAGGACCCTCTGCATCCAAAATTTCGTAACGTTTCCGACAACTACAACTCGAATCATCCCCAGATACCAATTTTCACGTTCCTAGCATTGTTAGATCAAGCTTTGTCCTCTACGTGACCTCTCTTTCGAGGAGCTCTGAAGTCTATGGTCCTCACATTGGGAACTTCTATTACTATCTTCACTGATCCTTGCTGATCGTGTAAACCTTACCTGATCTAATGTATGAATTGATTGGGTTGGTTTTGCCTCGTTGCCTTCATGCCGAACTTCGGATTCCCAACTAGAGTTACGAATAATGTAACTAAAAGCCTCAGAAAAAAGTGGGAAACCCGATTGCAAAGGGTAGGCAACATAAAAAAAAGACCTTAATAAAATTCCTCTGCAGTGGCCAAATGAAGTTGGGTTGGGTTGTTTTACCTCTGAGCGGCACTTTTTTGCACAACATGGGCTAAATGGCCAGGTCACAAGGACCCCGAAGGCTCAGAGAAGGTTGGGGGAGGGGACCCACTGGAACAGCTGTTGGGATACAGATGGTAGGCACCCGTTCAAGCCATCCAGTGTGTTATTTAACGCGCACAGGGTATGGCTCTCTCGCACACGGGACCACGGCTTAGCGTCCCATCCGACGGCCGGCGGCCTTTCCAAGCCCATCGGTGTCCCCTACTGACCGTGCGCAGGGCGTTGAATTTTGCGGTGATAAATCTCAACTCTGACCCAGCTAGGACTCGAACCTGGGAACTGCAAATTACGAGCCTGGCGGGCTATCGACTGAGCCCCCCCTTGCCCCCAGGCCAAATGAGGCATATCACCAAAGAGCAAGGCTATGTAGATAAAAGGTGTCTTCACTTACCGATTTTGGCTCTGGCTTCATAAGTAGCCTGGTTAATGTCATCGTAAGTGATGCAGATCTCACCGTAGTTGCCTGTCGCTGCCACTTTTAGCCTGCAAGGAATAAAGTAAGGCACTTAACAACAAATTGATACATTTTAAGAATAAATTCTTTCCAGTAATTGCAATTTCAGTCATATAATAAAAGATATATGGAAACCAGTGATATAATAAAAAGTATGGTATTATACAATAGGCGCATTACAAAATTGCACCTATTGTATAATTGTCTGTAAGGCGCGCAGATATTCGTATCTTGCTCTTCAGCGGTTTGACGTCATCGATGTCAGAAAATTGACCTTTGACCTCGAAGGACCCTCTGCATCCAAAATTTCGTAACGTTTCCGAAAACTACAACCTGAAACATCCACAGACACCAATTTTCACGTTCCTAGCATTGTTAGATCAAGCTTTGTCCTCTACGTGACCTTTATTTGACATTGAAGGACACGTTGGAGGTCAAATTTCAGATTTTTCCCGAGATTTACTACTCGGATTAGTTTTAGGTATCATAGTTAGAATTAGCGTGATCCCCTGTCAATCAATCAGCCATCAATCACTCATAATCATTTATATATATATATACACAGGGTGATTCAAAACTCTTGGGCCAAACTTTAAAGGTAATAGGAAACACCTAAACAAGCACTTTTCGTCATACAATGCATGGTCAGAACTCAAGTGGTGAAGTGCTAGAGGGCGCTTTCCAGTGAACACTTACAAGCGCTGGTTGTCTCACTCGTCGTCATTTCTACCGTGGATTGCAGAACGGATGGATTGTTTCACGAATCAGGAGAAGGCGGACATGCATTTCACGTATGGAGCTGTGGATGGGAAAATCGCTGAAAGGTTTTACGATCAGGCACACATCTGGTCGGAAAGTGCTCCCGGTACAGTCTTTGTGCTTCCCTCGCATTCCTGTCCGCAGCTCCGTACGTGAAATGCACGTCCGCCTTCTCCTGATTTGTGAAACAATCCATCCGTTCTGCAATCCACGGTAGAAATGACGACGAGTGCGACAACCAGCGCTTATAAGTGTTCACTGGAAAGCGTCCTGTAGCCCTTCATCGCTTGAGTTCTGACCATGCATTATATGACAAAAAGTGCTTGTTTAGCTGTGTTCTATCACCCCTTAAAGTTTGGCCCAAGAGTTTTGAATCACCCTGTATATACTGTATATGATGTTTAACAGTATACAGTGATTCCAACCTTTTCTGGACCATCGCCCCCTTTAGAAGAGAACAAAAATTTCAACGCCCCCCTAGTCCATAATAGTTAATTTTATATGAAATATTAAAATATTGTTGCATATTATCTGTACCTAATTTATCTGTTTATTTATCTATTAAAATCATAAAGCAGAAATTAATAAAACGACAACCAAATGTACAATAAAATTGTTTATTAAAATTTTAAAAATAAACACAGAATCAATAAGAAATAAAAAAATAATGAGATAAACACAAAATTAATAACAAATAAAAAAAAATTAATGAGATGGTTGAGACTGGTGGAGTGTTAACAATTTGTTAATGTCGGGTTCCAATTTCGTTAACATCAATCGCAGATCGCCACGTTCAGTGATGTACACATCACTAGTCTGTTCCTCTTCTTTGACAGTAAATTAGCTACTGCACTGAATCCACGCTCAGCCATATAGGACGAAGAAAATGCGATTAAAAACTTCTGTACTATTGCCCACAATCCAGGGTAGAGAACTGGTATTGATTTTTGAAGCCAGAACTCTTGGTATCCATGTTTGAATTTTACTTTGAGTACTTCGTTAGTCGTGAATTCTAAGAGTTCCTCTTCGAAATTTGATGATTCTTCAGTATCTGTGTTTGCGAAAGGATCTAAAACCCAACTCGGTATATTCATGTTTAAAATATCTTGGAAACGCTCCGTAAAATCAACATGAAGAACTTCCAAGGGTTGGCAGTAAGTAAGTAAATCTTCCGGTTTTGCAGAGACTGCTGATAATGTGGGAAAGTGGTTGAATTAACCTCTACCTAGATTTCGTTTGAATAGAAGAAGTTTTCCCGCAAAAGCAGCTATGACTTATTTTTTTGTTTTAATTAAATTCAACTCATCACCTTGCAATTGTAAATTAACTTGATTAAATATTTTAAACAGGTCTGTCAAATAAGCGATGTCATTTTTTGACGTAATCAGGTTTTCGCGCAATTTTTCGTCTCTGTCTTCAAGAAAGTCCAGTACTGAGTCAAATAGATTGAAAAAACGATTCAGACAAACACCTTTAGAGAGCCAACGTACTTCTGTGTGCAGCAGCAAGCGATTGTAATCTTCATCATTTTCATTACAAAGCTTACCAAATAATCGGTCATTCAATGAATTGCTTCTAATCTTATTGATTGCTTTAATAACGTAATGGAGCGACGTATGCATACGTTCATTCAAATTTTTTGCAACCAAATGCTGACGATGAATAATACAATGTACTGCTTGTTTCAAATGCGCTATGAAACCCTTATGACGCCCTGTCATTGCTGGAGTACACCATCAGTAGCAGCAGACGAAATATTGCAAATAGGAATTTCTTTCACCTGAAAAAACTTTTGCATGGTATTAAATATAGATTCTCCCTTTGTATCAGATTCCAAATTTGTAGCAAATAATAACTCTTCATGAATTTTTTCTTCTTTTATAAATCGTATGTATGATAAGAGTAGAGCTTTGTTATTTGGTAGAGTTGATTCATCGAGTTGAATAGAAAATTTGCAAGTCTTTAAGTAATCACATAATGATATTTCAACGTCTTTTGCCATTTCATCTATTCTTCTTTGCACTGAATTATTACTGAGAGGAATTTTTTGATGATATCTGATGGTGTCTTATGATGAAGAACAGTTTTTAATATCTCTTTGACTGCCGGCAAAATTAATTCCTCGCCAATTGTGTGTGGTTTTCCTGCTTTTGCGATTAACAATGAAACGTTATATGAGGCTCGTAGTCCATCATCATCTTGTTTAGAAGACGGCGCAAAAAGGTTTGACATAGTTGGCTGTTTTAAATATTGCTTTTCCAGTTCTTGAAAATAGGATAAATCTTTGTTCTTCTTATCAGCATGAATTTTATTTAAATGCTTTTGTAGCCTAGAAGGTTTCATAGCTTCATTTGAAAAAACTTTTCGGCAAATTAAACACATAAGTAATGATTGGTTTGTAGGAGAGTACGTAAATCCATATTTCAAATACTCAATGCTGTACTGCCGGCATTTCTTTTTAGATGTAGATTCAGACATTTTCAAATACAAATTAACTTCTCAACAGATTTATAGATAGTTATAAAAATAATGTTTATAATGACTTCTAACACTTATCACTCACGACTATTTATCACGGCGAAGCACATAAAATAATAAAACATTCCTAAAGCTATCGCTTTTATAGATTTGATTTTATGCACGCATTAACTTGTATGTTTGCGATGCCGGCGCACTTGCTCCATAAACAAGTCATTTCAAGCTCCCATATTCTTGTCGAAACATGTTAAATTGCATGAACCGCGTGTTTGCCTACCAACTTGCAAGGACTTGTCACCGTCAATCTATTCTAAACTAAAACAAATTAGGTATAGGTATACCTAATGCTAATTTAAAAATGCTTATTAACGCGATAACAATAAGATAATTTACATAGCTAGATAAAATATTTATTCATGAACACAGGTATTTTCAAAGTATTTTATTATATTAAAAAAATAATAACAAATTTATTATATTTAATATTTTTTTATAATTATATTATTATTGCATCAAGGTTGATTTGCCTATCAGGACGGACACACATGTCCAACATAATAAGCCTGATATAGTAGTGCATGTTAAGGTATTGAATGAGATTACAATTATTGAAGTAGGAATAACATCTCAGGATAACCTGCAGACAGTAGAGGTTGAAAAGTAGAGGAAGTATGATCCGCTGGCTAATGAGTTGAGCCTAATTCTCAAGTGTAATGTTAATATTATACCTTACGTTCTGACGTGGGATGGTATTGTAACTACGTACCATAAAGCATACTCAAAGCGACTTGGAGTGGGAAAACATATTGAAGCTTATATCCAATCTGTGATCTTGAAGGGAACTTTTGAGAGCATCTCAGTCGACTTCAGACGTACCAGTACGTTAGTAGGCGGTAGCAGGGAACTTATTATCCAAGCTGCAGTTGAAAAGCTGTACATGACGGATGAGGTAGTGGATGACCAGAATCACCAGGAAGACACCACAGAATAGAAGAGATAAAAAGGTTGTCACAGAAAATTCCATTAAATTTATTTATTTATTTGACCGCCCCCCTTGACTGCCTCAACGCCCCCCATTTGCCTCTGGATCCGCTACCGCCCCCATGGAAGGCTCCAGCGCCCACTGGGGGGCGGTATCGCCCCCGTTGGGAATCTATGGTATACAAAAGAATTTTCAGAGCTCAGGAGAGTAGACTCGTTCATGAGATCTCCACACAGAAACAATTTAAATTGCAAGCATCAATGGGCACATTGAAGGAAATGCAGAAAAAAGTAAACCGAGGAACAAAAAAATTCTAGTAATCCAGAAAGTGCGATATTCAAAAAGGAAGTAACTTTAAATATCTATATTCTTATATATATATATGAAGAGCTAGAAAATTAATGCAAAAACAGTTTCCGCATCATCAAGTTTCAAAATGTAATTCTTTAGAACTTTAGAAAACAAATTATAATTTGGAATATCTTTCATGCTGTCTGGGAGAGAGGAAACGAATTTCGGCGCTAAGTACAAATAGTAGTTAAGTACAATAGTAAAAGTACGGCGCTAAGTACAATAGTAAAAATTTGGGGCTGGGGTGGCTCAGTCGGTAGCGCGCCAGGCTCGTAATCTGTAGTTCCCAGGTTCGAGTCCCAGCTGGGTCAGCGTTGAGATTTATCTCCGCAAAATTCCCCGCCCTGCCCACGGTCAGTAGGGGACACCGATGGGCTTGGAAAGGCCGCCGTCCGTCGGATGGGACGTTAAGCCGTGGCCCCGTGTGCGGGAGAGACATACCCTGTGCACGTTAAAGAACACGCTGGATGGCCTTGACGGGAGGCTACCATCTGTGTACCAACAGCTGTTCCAGTGGGTCCCCTCCCCCAACCTTCTCTGAGCCTTCGGGGTCCTTGTGACCTGGCCATTTAGCCCATGGTGTACAAAAAAGTGCCGCTCAGAGGTAAAACCAACCAACCCAACTACACTGCTCACAAAAATTAGGGGATATTTCAAAATGAATATGAAGCGAAAAAGAAAGAAGCATTTGAATTGTTTTTATTAAACAAGAACATCAGAAAAGCAAACGACAAGTCAAAGAAAGTTGTTCGATTATGCAAATGAGATGCAAAACCAACTTTTATTTCATTGGTGAAAATGCACTATACAAAAGGCTGAAAGTACTGGAGTATCTGCACGTTCCCTGATCTTGAAAGTGCACATCCTGCAATTTCCCAGCCCTTGCAACGCCTCTGCAACACGATTTGCACAAATGCGAAGCCTGGAGAGCCATAAGACGTCTTGAAGCTGGTCAAACACAAACGACAGTGGCAACAGCACTTGGAACATCCAAAGCGTGATTAGCAGACTGTGGAATCGCTTTCAAGAGACTGACACAGTACGAAGAAGACGAGGGCAGGGTCGTCCATCTGCCACAACAGCAAGAGATGACCGCTACTTGACCTTATTCGCAAGAAGGAACAGGCGCAGCAATGCAACAGAGCTGCGGGGACAGTTTCTGTCTGCCATTAGACGACGGATATGCACCCAGACCATACGAAATCGGCTCCATCGTGTTAGACTGCATGCCCGGCGATCAATCCGTTATCTGTTGAACACCGTAGAACCCGTAGAAGGTAGGCTGATGAGCATCGTCATTGGACCCGTGATGAGTGGTCAACTGTCCTCTTCTCTGATGAGTCACGGTTCAGTCTGCAGCCTGACAATCATCGTGTCCTGATCTGGCGTGAACGAGGAACACGGGAGAATCCACGTTTCATGCGAGAAAGGGACTCCTTCGGTGGTGTGGTGGAATCATGGTTTGGGCTGGCATTAGCATCGGTGGTCGTACCGACCTCCACGTCATCAGAAACGGATCGCTGACTGCTGTCAGATATCGAGTGAGGTCCTGCACCCTATAATGGTACCCTATGCTGGAGCAGTTGGAAGCAACTTTCTTTTCATGGACGATAATGCAAGGCTCCACCGTGCGCATCTCGTCAACAACATGCTTCAGGAGGCAGGAATCGAACGCATGGACTGGCCTTCACGTTCCCCAGACCTGAATCCCATTGAACATGCTAGGGAGCACTGGGAAGACGTCTGGAAAACCGTCCAATGCCTCCCACAACACTTCTTGAGCTGGAAGTTGCCCTGGAGCAAGAGTGGCAGAGGAACCCACAAGAACTGCTGGACATTCTGATCCTGTCCATGCCCCATCGCTGTCAGTGTGTTTTGGCAGTCTTGGGTGACCATACATTCTACTGAACAGTCAATGAGTGCCACTCTCGTCCAGTTTGACATGCTTCTGTTCACCCCAATCAATATATCACTTGCTACTCAATCACGACAATTGAGTTTGCATCTCATTTGCATAATCGAACAACTTTCTTTGACTTGTCGTTTGCTTTTCTGACGTTCTTGTTTAATAAAAACAATTCAAATGTTTCTATTTTTTTTCGCTTTATATTCATTTTGAAATATCCCCTAATTTTTGTGAGCAGTGTAATATACATCGGTGTCTTCTTAGCGTGATTAATTGGGACCAAAAGAACATCTCGGTAAACGAATTTCCCGGTCGGCAAGCAATAGGGACCTGATTTATTTTCTTCAATAAAATTATGTAAATTGTTTCTTTATGTTCATATTATAATGATATATAGATGGTGTTTTAATGAATAAAATGTGAAACAATGTATTCGTACTTTTCCTTTTTAAAGGAATTATATATGTTAAACACAGCTGTAAATTACACTGTAATAAAAAAAGTACTTGAAAAATTTAACAAATATAAAGTTTCGTATCCAAATCGGTAAATCGTTTAGATGCACTCTTTTTGCTTTTGTTTGAAACGGATTATTTACTAACATCACACAGGGGTAGGGGTGGCTCTGTCGGTAGCGGACCATGATCGTAATATGCAGTTCCCAGGTTCGGGTCGCACCTGGGCCAGGGTTGAGATGTATCTACACAAAACTCACCATCCTGCCCTCTGTCAGTAGGTGACACCGAAAAGAAAAAAAAAACTTTCCAAGGCCGTCCCACATGACCGACGACGGCCTTCCGTCACGTAGGACGGCCTTTCCAAGGCCTTTTCAAAAGTCGTCCATCGTGTGGGACGTTAAGCCGTGACTCCCATGCGTAGGAGAGCATACCCTGTGCACGTTAAAGAACACGCTGGATGGCCTTGATAGGGGGCTACCATTTGTCTCCTAACAGCTTTGGTTTGTTGTTGTTTGGTTGTTTTACCTCTGAGCGGCACTTTTTTGCACACCATGGTCTAAATGGCCAGGTCACAAGGACCCCGAAGGCTCAGAGAAGGTTGGGTGAGGGGACCCACAGGAACAGCTGTTGGGAGACAGATGGTAGCCTCCCGTCAAGGCCATCCAGCGTGTTCTTTAACATGCACAGGGTATGGCTCTCCCACACACGGGACCACGGCTTAACGTCCCATACGACGGGCGGCGGCCTTTCCAAGCCCATCGATGTCGCCTACTGACCGTGGGCAGGGCGAGGAATTTTGCAGAGATAAATCTCAACGCTGACCCAGCTGGGACTCGAACATCGGAACCGCAGATTACGAGCCTGGTGCTGCTCAGAGGTAAAACAGTCCAACCTACAGTAAGTTGAATGCTATTAGCAGCGTCTTTATAAAGACTTTTGTGTAGAAAGTGACTTCCTGAAAAACATTTATCCTCCCATTCCGGATCTAGAAAAAAATCGAGGTTGGGGTGCAAGAGACTGGATTTCCAATGCAGTATTATATCCTACCCCCCCCCTCCCAGTTCCATTTTACAGGTCTTTAAAACTTTCTTGAAAAATGCATGAAATATCAATAAGTTTAATAATATTTTTCTTCTATAACCCTTACTAGCATTCTGAAGCGGAGTGGGGGGCATGGCTTCCTTCCCCCTAGATCTTCGTACTGATTTACCCACTCTTCATGTTGTGTGTTTCAAATTTTATGATCTGTTTCAAGTGATAATTTAGGAAAGAAATTCTGAAACATACAATCACAATTGGCATCGATTTATTTTATCTTAGAGAACGAATAATAGCGTAAATTACATTCTGCGTATGGAATTTAAATCAACGGAGAAATTTCTACTAAAGACAGATATCAATATCGGCAAGAACGTTCTGGGTGGGAGTGCTTCAAAATCGTGAGAATTTCGCTACCTAGTCTCTCGCGCAGTCTACCCTCCCAGCTGTTACTTAGATTTGTTGCGATCGCTGAGTTTTTCGAGAAACTTTTGCTTGGCGTCGCTGACCTTCTCCGGAACTGTGGCCAAACTCTTTCTATAATAGAAAAAGACTCCTAGTTGCATTGCCGAGAGGAAAGAGCCAGCGATCTTGGGAATCATGATGGCCACGTTGTAGTGGATACGGCCATAGATAAACCAGATGGTATTGGTAGCGAATGAAGTCAGAAGCGAATAGAATGGCAGAGATTGTCCGTCTTGTCTGACAATCGCATCTCTCAAGGCAATGACTGGAGGGGTGAAGGCCAACAGGTTAGTGATGCATGCGAGAGTTCCAGAAACCCTGATGGCTCCCAGCAGTGTGGTGGCAAAGTATATCATGTATGTGAAAGATGATGCAGGCAAAATGAAAGCCAGGCCGAACTGTTTGACCGCATAGAGCTTTTGGGGTGTGTACAGGAAGTAGAAGAAGCAGTAGGCGCAGTGGCTCATTACGGCGATCAGTCCAGTGAAGATGAGGATGTCGTCACTGACCAGCAAGCCGTACTGGAACCACATGGCCCCGCAGAGTGCGCCTGATATGAAGGGCTCTGCTGAAGACGATCCAGTGGTTTTGTTCTTGAAGAAATTGACACATTTGGGAATTTCTGCCAGGAACTTACTTGCACTGAAGAACAAGACTGCTCTCCCTACCAGCTGCTCCATAGTCGTAGAGCTCTCAAAAGGCAAGAAAATTTTCAAGAAACACAATTTAATAAAGATACATACAATCCGCAGATATTAGGATAACGCCTCAAGCTCTTTTCCTGCTACAGATGAGGTAAACAAAGATAGGGTTTTAAAAAATGGCTCCTAAACAATTAGTTATGCGTAAGAATGGATACTACAAATAATTAAATCTCATCCAAAAATATATTTTTAATTATTATTTTATATTTGAAGAAAAGAATAATAGTTGTTTCGTTTTTGACGTAATTTCCGTTTTGAAGTCTGAAATTTTAGTGTTTGATAACAAAGCAGTATCAAAGAGAAAAAAATTGATATTAAATGCTAAAATATTTTTATTCCACTCACATTGAGAGAGCTCTGACTTCGAACTGTCATGACGTGTTTTCGCATCGTTCCTGGATTACTTCAAGTTTTAATAATTAGATAACTGTTTACTTAAATTTCCTATTAGCCTCAGGCAAGACTGGGTGAAAATCCTAGTGGAGCCTTTGGTAGGAAGGGTAGCTAGTTTAGCCTAATCTTTTACTTAAACTTGTAGTTTCTTAGTTAAGGTTTTTACAGGTTTAATTTTCTACAATGATGTGTGATTAAAGCCTACAGTTTTGGATACACATTACTACATATGATAAGTATTAGTACGAGTCAATAGCCAACCTGAGTTGGCCGCTGTCAGTATAGGAAAAGTACACGCCATTAGCCGACTTTAAGTTGGCCGTTATTGGCGTTGGAAGAGTATCATCATCATCATCATCAAAATGTTGAATTTCTTGGCACTGCTGTAAATCCTCCACAGAATGGGGGCATTATTCATACGCGTCATGACACTGGATGGCGATTACAATCAAAAAATAAGAAATGAAGAATGGAAAAAAAAATTAAAAGCATGAGAGAGAGAAAAAATTTTGTCAAATTTTGAAAAGAAAAGGCATGAAGAATAACAGGATTCTAGCCAAGCGCGCTAACCACTCGGTCATGGGACGGCTCTAGAACTTGAAATAATAATTGATTGAACCGATAGAAGAACTCATCGTTTAAGTGTTATTCGTTTGATTTGATGACTGTAGGGTTAGGTGCAGACAGAAATCCGTCACCAATATGGAAATAAAAAGTTTATTATTTTGTCTGTTTAAACGCGCGAAGATGAAGACAATAGATTTGAACCAATCTGAGCGATATATTATTTTGATATATTTCTGGATCACACTGGAAAAGAATTCGGAATCGCAAAATCAGTTGGGTTGTTTTAGCTCTGAGCGGCACTTTTCTGCACACCATGGGCCAAATGGCCAGGTCGCAAGGACCCCGAAGACTCAGAGAAGGTTGAGGGAGAGGACCCACTGAAACAGCTGTTAGGAGACAGATGGTAGCCTCAAGTGAAGGCTATCCAGCGTGTTCTTTAACGTGCACAGGGTATGGGCTCACTCGTACACGGATCACAGCTTAACGTCCCATCCGACGGACGGCGCGCTTTCCAAGCCCATTAGTGTCCCCTACTGACCGTGGGCAGGGCGGGGAATTTTGCGGAGATAAGTCTCAACGCTGACCCAGCCTGCGAACTGCAGATTACGAGCCTAGCGCGCTACCGACTGAGCCACCCCCGCCCCGATTTCTAATGAACTTTGATATAAATAAACACAGATAGGTAAACCTTCTACTGCACAGTTTTGTCTCGTTGATCGTTTAGTAAACGCTGAAAAAGATACTTTTTTTTGTCTAACACAAAAAATAGAATTTTTAAACTGTTCAAATGAATAGTATCAAAGTTAATCGAATTGCGTATTTTCCAGAGAAACATTTAGGGAAGTGAAACCAAAAGAGTAACAGCGAAAAATAAATAATAATTTTGCACAAATTAGTAATTAAACTATCATTAGAAAAGATACCCAAGATAGTTAAACGAGCTTCAGAGGTCACACAGGGAGAGTATGTAACAGCACTCTCTGTTTCATAAGTTATATTCTCATGAATCAGTAGAGTTATTGGTTGGTTTAGTCGGTAGCGCACTCAACTCATAATCTGTAGTTCCTAGATTCGAGTGCTATCTGAGCCAGCGTTCAGATTTACCTCCGTTAAATCCTCCACATCATGTCCACGGTTGAAAAGGGGACACCAATGTCATTAGAAAAGTTGCCGTCTGTCTTATGGGACATTAAGCCGTGGACTCGTGTTCAGGAGAGCCATACAATGTGCACCTTGAAGAACACGTAGGATTGCCTTGATGGGAGGCTACCATCTGTCTCTCAACAACTGTCCAATGAGTCCCTCCAACCTTCTCTGAGCCCTTAGGACAACTAAATGGACACTGTCCATTTAGTCCATTGTGTGCAAAAAAAGTGTCTCTCAGAGGTAAAACAATTCTACATAATCAAAAAAAAAAAAAAAAAAACTCTTCAAGTATAATACCCCCTGGAAAAGATGGGTTGTTTTACCTCAGAGTGGCACTTTTTTTTTCACACAGTGGGCTTAATGGCCAGGTCACAAGGTCCCCGAAGACTCAGAGAAGGTTGGGGGAGGGGACCCACTGAAACAGCTGTTAGGAGACAGATGGTAGTCTCCCGTCAAGGCTATCCAGTGTGTTCTTTAACGTGCACAGGGTATGGCTCTCCCGAACATGGGGCCACGGCTTAACGTCCCATTCAACGGACGGTGGCCTTTCCAAGCCCATCGGTGTCCCCTACTGACCATGGGCAGGGAGGGGAATTTTTCGGAGATAAGTCTCAACGCTGACCCAGCTGGGTCTCGACCTATGAACTGCAGATTACGAGCCTGGCGCGTTACAGACTGAGCCACCCCCGTCCCTGCAGTGTAAAGAAAATGAGAGGTTGGGAGAAATGGGTAACACCCAAATCCAATTGAGATGATACACTGATGATTGGGGGAGCCGTTGATAACAAAATTCTGCTCCTGATTGCTACGACCCAAGTGCATGATAGTTGTTTTATCTACAGAAATTGATAACTTGTAGGATATACTCCAATCTTTCATGTTGTGGCATGCAAACTGAATGGAACAACTGTCTAAAGAAGCAGACTTTAGCCTCCTTAACCCATATCCGATTTTAGCATACAGCAGATTGTAATCGCAGAGCATTCTTTCGATTTTCTTTTCAGTGATCGCATTTCGAACCCAATTTCGGTGAGCAGCCAAAGTTCAACTGTCATAGAGAATCCCCCCCCGACTGGAAACCACCTTGACGTGGTGTGTGTGTGTGTGTGTGTGTGGGGGGGGGGGGTGCTGAAGGCCTGTGTGAAGTTGATTGCCCCGCTGACTGGTATTGGGGGGCACCCAAGTTGCAGGGGGCCTCGGCAGAGGGGCCTGGTAAGGGCAACTAAGAGTTCCCACCACGGGAGCCGAGGCAACTCGATCTATATATCTTTGATTGTGGCTAACCGGGGCGCAGATTAAATTTAGGTTTTGACCGACAGATGAACTTTACTTCTATAGGACTGTTCGCCATAGGTAGTCGTGGGGCGAGCTGCATCTATATGGTGTTGTCTTGCCCTCGACGTAGGTAGTGGAGATTTTGGTATTATCCCTATAGATGTAGTGCTGTCCATGTATAGTGGAGCATCTGGGTTTTGCCTTCATTACTAATTTCTGCCAGGCTCGTAATCTTTAGTTCCCAGGTTCGAGTCCCAGCTGGGTCAGCGTTGAGATTTATCTCCGTAAAATTCCCCGCCCTGTCCACGGTCAGTAGGGGAAACCGATGGGCTTGGAAAGGTCGCCGTCCGTCGGATGGGACGTTAAGCCATGGCCCGTGTGCGGGAGAACCATACCCTGTGCACGTTAAAGAGCACGCTGGATGGCCTTGACGTTAAAGAGCACGCTGGATGGCCTTGACCATCTGTCTCCCAATAGCTGTTCCAGTGGGTCCCCTCCCCCCAACCTTCTCTGAGCCTTCGGGGTCCTTGTGACCTGGGCCATTTAGCCCATGGTGTGCAAAAAAATGCCGCTCAGAGGTAAAACAACCCAACCCAACCCATTACTAATTTCCTGTCACAGAGCCCCGGAACGGGAGGAATCTCGAAGGCCGGGAGTAATCACACGGGGCTATCCAATTTCATTTTGTTTCTACCTCTTGGAGCAGCTCGGCCTGCTTGAACCCGTTTGTGCCGAGTGCTCCGAAGCAGACGACGACGCCCTTCTAATTACCCACTAACCTGAACTGCAGTACGCACGGACGCCATCTGGGCCACGAGGCGTTGCTCGCCCAACCCGTGGAGAGCCGCTTCGCATCGGAACACGCCAGCACTTGATTTGCATTTCGAAAGTCTCCTCGTGGATAGTTAAAACTTTGTTTTACATTCTCAAAAGTGTAAAGATTCGATATTAGAAGCTCTCTAACTGAAATCCAGGAAAATGGTGACCCAACGATTAGTGGCGTAAATGAGATCTGGGTTCGATCCCCATATGAGTTCCTTTTTTTATGTCTTTCTGATGAACTCTCTTGGCTTCCTCACACATTCAGGAGGGGTTGGGTTGTTTTACCACTGAGCGGCACTTTTTTGCACACCATGGGCTAAATGGCCAGTTCACACTGACCCCGAAGGATCAGAGAAGGTTGGGGGAGGGGACCCACTGGAACAGCTGTTGGGAGACAGATGGTAGCCTCTCGTCAAGGCCATCCAGCGTGTTCTTTAACGTTAGATTGCTTTACCTCTGAGCGGCACTTTTTTGCACACAATGGACTAAATGGCCAGGTCACAAGGACCCCGAAGGTTCAGAGAAGGTTGGGGGAGGGGACCCACTGGAACAGCTGTTGGGAGACAGATGATAGCCTCCCGTCAAGGCCATCCAGCGTGTTCTTTAACGTGCACAGGGTATGGCTCTCCCGCACAAGGGGCCACGGATCAACTTTCCATCCTACGGACGGCGGCCTTTCCAAGCCCCTCGGTGTTTCCTACTGACCGTGGACAGGGCGGGGAGTTTTACGGAGAAAAATCTCAACGATGGCCTAGCTAGGACTGGAATCTAAGGACTGCAGATTGCGAGCCTAGCGCGCTACCGACTGAGCCACCCCCGCCGCACGCTCATAGGTAAAACAACCCAACCTAAAAGGGTGGGCACTTCAAGTAGTAGAGCATACATGGGAGTATTGGGCAACTGGGCGGGGGATTTCTCTGTGGAGCCTTTCACTCGAAATCTGCTTCGTCACTAGTGTATTGAGTAATACGACAATTCTCTCTTGAACTGCGTCCCTGGCTCCATTTCTTTCTCTGCATGAGAATGGCGTTCGGAGGCATTGAACAGCATGCCTTGCCATCGACAGAGGGAATGGGCCTCGAGGGAGACGAAACCCGAACGGCAATCCTGTTTGGCGGCCCTTCCCTTGCCTTCCGTTTTCTCGCTGTTTTCAGTTCAAGAAAAAAAAAAGTATCAGCAAGAAGCAAAACAAAAATTCGACTCAGCGAGAGAGAGACCACACCAGCCAGCCTGGCCGGTTGTTGATGTAGTAGTTTCGACACGCGTCAATCTAGTGGAAAGCGAAATGTAACCGAGGGCTTTGGGTTGGGTTGTTTTACCCTCTGAGCGGCACTTTTTTTGCACACCATGTGCTAAATGGCCAGGTCACATGGACCCCGAAGGCTCAGAGAAGGTTGAGGGAGGGGACCCACTAGAACAGCTGTTGACGGGAGGCAGATGGTAGCCTCCCGTCAAGACCATCCAGCGTGTTCTTTAACGTGCACAGGGTATGGCTCTCCCGCACACGGGCCACGGCTTAACGTCCCATCCGACGGACGACGGCCTTTCCAAGCCCATCGGTGTCCCCTACTGACCGTGGGCAGGACGGCGAGTTTTGCGGAGATAAGTCTCAATGCTGATCCAGCTGGGACTCGAACCTGGGAACTGGAGATTACGAGCCTGGCGCACTATCGACTAAGCCACCCCAGCCCCACAATCGAGGGCAAAATGGAAGAAGGATACATTCAATTCAGTGAGATTGCAGAGACTGAATTTTAAATGTAATTAATGAAATTTTATTTCGGTATACCGAAATTCTTTAACGTCTAAAAAAGGTTTATCAAATATACCGCTCGACAGAAATATTTATTATTTAGACAGAATATAGTTAATTATAATCTAACCACTCGACCAGTACCCAATTTAGCCCATTGTGAACAAGAAGAATTCCTTTCAGAGGTAAAACAGTGCAACCCAGTTCTAATGAGCACATACACATCCCTCGATTTTCATGGTACAGTGGCTCAAAAAAAATCCGAACACTATGGTTGATTACAGAATTCAGAAAAAATATCTGGCAACGATTTTTTTTCTTTTTTTTTTAGAAATTACTGATCTGGCAACCTTCGTGACAGTCGCTCAAAAAAAGTATCCGAACACTATGGTTGATTACATAATTCAGAAAAAATATCTGGCAACGACATTTTTATTAATTAGTGATCTGGTGTCACATGACACGAAGGTTGCCAGATCACTAATTTCTAAAAAAAAATCGTTGCCAAATATTTTTTCTTAATCCTGTAATTTACCATGGTGTTCGGATACTTTTTCGAGCGACTGTACATAGGTTTCGGCAAAATAACAGTGTAAATCGGAACTAATCTGTAATCAATCATAGTGTTCGGATACTTTTTTGAGCGACTGTAACATAGGTTCCGGCAAAATAACAATGTAATCGGAATAATTTTGTTATGGAAAAAAGAGGGATAGATTTTGAAAAAAAAAGTACTTGCTATGAATAAAATGTGCATTGCAGGATTTGTTTATATAAATCTATCAATAATTTCAGTTCGGCATTAGTTATAAACTTTAACGTAGTATTCTTTGGTACTTTATTCGTACAGTCGCTCAAAAAAATATCCGAACATTATGGTTGATTACAGAATTCAGAAAAATATCTGGCAACGATTTTTTTTTAGAAATTAGTGATCTGGCAACCTTCGTGTCACGTGACACAAACGTTGCCAGATCACTAATTTCTAAAAAAATCGTTGCCAGATATTTTTTCTGAATTCTGTAATCAACCATAGCGTTCGGATACTTTTTTGAGCGACCGTACTATTTAAGATAAAAAAAACACTCAATCAGCTGCTTGCCTCCGAGGTCTGACAGGAGCCTGTAAGTTTGTACTCCACAGGAAAAGCTATGTCAGGAAGGCTACACCTCAGTAGAAAGACAACACAAAAAAGTTAATGTAGACGTAAGCTGTTGAATTCGAAGACGAAATTTGAAAGGAGGATATTTATGAAATGAATATAAATTAAACATTTGTATCAACACTTAGTGCTTTATTTTTCATAATTGGCATTTATAAGATATTTTATGAAACAGTGTACTTACGAATCCGCTGTATTTAACCTATATAATAGTGTAAAAGGTTAAAATTGTTGCTAAAACTGAGATAAAACACTATTTTAAAAGTACCCTCTCAAGCAGCTGCTTTCCACAGAGGTCTGTCAGTTTATATGCCATAGTAGAAGGTCTAAGAGGATGGCAGGACCTCAGCAGAAAAACAACACACACATCCATGCCTTATAATCCGTGGTTCGAACCCAGGGTCCCTTAGATCAGTAACCAAGCGCGCTAACCACTCGGTCACGGGACGGCTACTATTTTTACTGGTCTGAAATAATTCAGTCTAGAAAAGTCAGATATAGTTGCAGATCCAAAACAGGTTTCATTTCATTAAACCAGTGTTCTCACCCTTTTGTGCTCCACATACCCCCTGGATATGTGTATGTAACTGGCGTACCCCTCGTATAGATAGATAAAACTATAATTACAGTATAACAATGGGAATAAAATAAAACATATATATCAGTGGTTTTTAAACTTTTATGCTTCACGTATGACCTGGAAATGTGTATGTAACTAGCGTACCCCTTGCATAGATAGATAAAACTATAGTTATAGTATAACAATGGGAATAAAATAAAACATATATATATATCAGTGGTTTTCAACCTTTTATGCTTCACGTACGCTCTGGAAATGTGTATGTAACTGGCGTACCCCTTGTATAGATAGATAAAACTATAGTTATAGTATAAGAATGATAAAAAAATAAAACATATATATCAGTGGTTCTCAACCTTTTATGCTTCACGTACCCCCTGGAAATGTGTATGTAACTGGCGTACCCCTGGTATAGAGAGATAAAACTATATTTATAGTATAACAATGGGAATAAAATAAAACATATATATCAGTGGTTCTCAACCTTTTATGCTTCACGTACCCCCTGGAAATGTATATGGAACTAGCGTACCCCTTGTATAGAGAGATAAAACTATAGTTATAGTATAACAATGGGAATAAAATAAAACATATATATCAGTGGTTCTCAACCTTTTATGCTTCACGTACCCCCTTGAAATGTGTATGTAACTGGCGTACCCCTTGTATAGATAGATAAAACTATAGTTATAGTATAACAATGGGAATAAAATAAAACATATATATCAGTGGTTCTCAACCTTTTATGCTTCACGTACCCCTTGGAAATGTGTATGTAACTGGAGTACCCTTGTATAGATAGATAAAACTATAGTTATAGTATAACAATGGGAATAAAATAAAACATATATATATCAGTGGTTCTCAATCTTTTATGCTTCACTTACCCCCTGGAAATGTGTATGTAACTAGCGTACCCCTTGTATAGAGAAATAAAACTATAGTTATAGTATAACAATGGGAATAAAATAAAACATATATATATATCAGTGGTTCTCAACCTTTTATGCTTCACGTACGCTCTGGAAATGTGTATGTAACTGGCGTACCCCTTGCATAGATAGATAAAACTATAGTTATAGTGTAACAATGGGAATAAAATAAAACGTATATATTAGTGGTTCTCAAACTTTTATGCTTCACGTATCCCCTGGAAATGTGTATGTAACTGGCGTACCCCTTGTATACATAGATAAAACTATAGATATAGCATAACTACGGGAATAAAATGAAACAAATATATATAATATATATCTACCTACTTTTGAGCTCTCATGGCGTACCCCAAAAACTTTTACCGCGTACCCCATGTTGAGAATCCCTATATTAAGATATCGCGAGACACATTGTATTAAAATAGCAGGAAGATAATTTTAGCGAAATAATATAACTTTTTACAGATGAACGTTTTTATGAATCGGAACTGATTATTATCATTTTTTTCTTGAAAATGAATGATTATAATTAAAACGATTTATTTGATTTTTACATTGATGATGACAGTCTAATAATCTCCCTTGACCCTATATATATTTTTTTTATTTGCGACATATAGGACAGAGAAGAATCCTAGAAGCTACTCCTAGCTTTTATAGGCCTTCTCATACAAGGACATGCCCTACTAAGACCGAAGTCACTGCTGACCACTGCCTTAGTTAGAACTAACACAACACACAAAGTTTGCCTTGCTGGAACAGTCGCTAGCTGCCTAACTACTATGCCAGTTGAGGCTATATATATCACTGCTACTTCGTCATATGTTACATGAGTAAAAAAAAACTCAATTCGTACTGTGTGAAACCGAGTCTATAATCGTATAAAAAGAAACTGGGGTGGGAGTGGTTCAGTCAGTAGCGCGACAGACTCGCAATCTGCGGTTCCCAGGTTCGAGTCCCAGTTGGATCAGCATTGAGAGTTGTCTGTGCAAAACTGCTACTGACCACGGTCAGTGGGACATCAATGGGCTTGGAAAGACCCCGTCGATCGAATGGGACGTTAAGCCGTGGCCCCCTGTGCGGGAGAGCCATACCCTGTGCACGTTAAAGAACATACTGGATGGCCTTGAGGGGAGACTACCATCTGTCTCCCAACAGCTGTTCCAGTGTGTCCCCTACCCCAAACTTCTCTGAGCCTTCGGAGTCCTTGTGACCTGGCCATTTAGTCCATTGTGTGCAAAAAAGTGCCGATCAGAGGTAAAATGACCCAACCTAAAAAGAAACAGGTTGTAATTTTTTTAATGTGTAAAACCTAGTCTATCACCGTGTAAATCGGAACCAGTTGCATTGTTTTGACCGTGTAAATCGGGGAGCAGGTGTAGACTTAAGTGACTAAGTATCAAATTTGAGGATGTGTACAAAATGAGGTGAGGAGATATATCCCTTACAAGCATGGGCGTCCGCAGAGGGGGCAAACGGGCATTTGCCCCTCCCCCCTCCTGGGATCGAGTAAAAAATTCCACAAATTATAATCGTAACAATTTAAACGTAATTAATTTATATACATTATGTATGCGTTTTTGTGTTGATGCAATACTGTATTCTACAATCTACTTGTGAAAAGAAAAACCTTAAAAAATTAAATAATTAAATAAAAATTTATTGATGTAATTATTTGTTTCCAAGCTTTGCCCCCCTCTGGAAAATTTTCTGCGGATGCACATGCTTACAAGGATTTCTCCCCCCCCTCTCCTAAAAATATTTTCTCTAGGTTCCCATCGTTGAAGAGTATCATCATTAATTCTAAGAAATTCTTCTCCAAAAATTAACTGAGTAATATGTAATTATTTCTTTTTGCAAGATCGACTTGTTTATAAGCAATAAACTTTGGAGGTAAATTCTTATAGCTGGTAATATTTAAATATTAAATTAATTATATTGATATGAATTCAAACACATGAAAATATGAATTCAAACACATGACAATATGAAATATGAATTCAAATACATGAAAACCTAGCATGAGTTCAAAAATAAGAACTAGTAACAATAAATATAAAATAATGTGATTTAATACAAAAGTATGGATAAAAACATGCACATAAACTAAAGATACCAATGTTTATCTTATGTGTGAAAAAAGTTTTAATCAAGCGAGAATCATATACGTGAATACTTTCACTATCTCGAGAATAGCCTTACCAGTTCCTAAATAACTAAATAACTATACACAAAATGACTTTCTTCTTAGAATTTCAGCCATCAAATACTCCAAAACTGCGGCTAAGTGTACTGGTTCTCAGAACCAATTCTTTTCAGACGTTGATCACCACGAACAAGACGACGAATTCTTCTTTTCCTTTACTGCCTTACCAACACGATCCACACCAATAAACTGATCAACCTTCCTCGCACTCACCATATAAAAATACTTCTTCCCTTTATACACCCATCGCGTACATACTGAAACTAATTATGCATTCTTTTCGGATATCCACAACTCTAGGGGCGGGGGTTGCTCAGTCGGTAGCGCGCCTGGCTCGTAATCTGTAGTTCCCAGGTTCGAGTCCCAGCTGGGTCAGCGTTCAATCTCCGCGAAATTCCCCGCCCTGCCCACGGTCAGTAGGGGACACCGATGGGCTTGGAAAGGCCGCCGTCCGTCGGATAGGACGTTAAGCCGTGGCCCCGTGTGCGGGAGAGCCATACCCTGTGCACGTTAAAGAACACGCTGGATGGCCTTGACGGGAGGCTACTATCTGTCTCCCAACAGCTGTTCCAGTGGGTCCCCTCCCCCAAACCTTCTCTGGGCCTTCGGGGTCCATGTGACCTGGCCATTTAGCCCATGGTGTGCAAAAAAGCGCCGCTCAGAGGTAAAACAACCCAATCCACAACTCTAATATAAGAATTCTATCTTTCCTATTTTTCAGATCGGTTTCGTATTCCGATTCGTTGGTTACATAATTCTCGCGCAGATGCATACACGAGCGTTCATGACACGTTTATCATAAATTCTCGTTTATTATATCTTCATTTCAGCACGCTCATCTGTCGTAACAATATTGTTGAAAATCGAGATTTAGATAGTTTTGAGCGAGATTTTGTTTTATCACCGATTGCATTTTTTGTAAAAAATATGTTTGCAAATTTAGGGAGATTTGAAAGTAGTTTTCCCTTTATATCAAAATAAGGGAAATTTGAAAACAGCCTTTTCTTCGCGTTGAAGTTAGGGTGCTTTGAAAGTGGCTATCTATTCACATCAAAGTTAGAGGAACATTCAGTGTGGCTTTCCCTTCACAGCAGTGAAAGCTTTGAAAATGTCTTTCCCTTCAAATCAGAGTTAGGAGGATCTGAAAGTGGCTTTCCCTGCACCTGAAAGTTGGAGAGCCTTGAAAGTGGGCTTTCCTTTACATCAAAGCCAAATAGGTTTGAAATCTGCTCTCTACAGCAAACGCAGTGAGGTTTGAAAATGGCTTTCGCGTCACCTCAGAGTTAGGGAGCTTTGAAAGTGTTTTTCCCTTCCCTCTACTTTGAAAGCTTCTTTCAAAGTTAGTGAACTCTGAAAGTGTCTTTCCCTTCACATCAAAATAAGAGAGCTTTGAAAGTGTCTTCCCCTTCACATCAAAGTAAGGATGCTTTAAAAGTGAATTTCTCTTTACAACAAACCCGAGAGGCTTTGAAAGTGACTTTCCTTACAGTTCATAGTTAGGAAAGCTTTGAAAGTGGCTTTCCCTTTACAGCAAACTCAGGAGGCTTTGAATGTGGCTTTCCTTTTAGAGCAAACTCAGGATGCTTTGAAAGTATCTTTCAGTTTACAGCAAATTCAGGAGGCTTTGAATGCGGCTTTCCCTTTACAGCAAACTCAGGATGCTTTGAAAGTATCTTTCCCTTTACAGCAAACTCAGAAGGCTTTGAATGTGGCTTTCCCTTTACAGCAAACTCAGGAGGCTTTGAATGTGGCTTTCCCTTTACAGCAAACTAAGGATGCTTTGAATGTGGCTTTCCCTTTACAAGAAGCTTTGAAAGTGTCTTTCCCTTTACAGCAAACTCAGGAGGCTTTGAATGTGGCTTTCCCTTTACAGCAAACTCAGGAGGCTTTGAACGTGGCTTTCCCTTTACAGGAAGCTTTGAAAGTGTCTTTCCCTTTACAGCAAACTCAGGATGCTTTGAAAGTATCTTTCCCTTTACAGCAAACTCAGGAGGCTTTGAATGTGGCTTTCCCTTTACAGCAAACTCAGGATGCTTTGAATCTGGCTTTCCCTTTACAGGAAGCTTTGAAAGTGTCTTTCCCTTTACAGAAAACTCAGGAGACTTCGAAGGTGTCTTTCCTTTCACATCAAAGCCAAGAAGCTTTGAAAAACCGCTTTCTTTTCACCCCAGAGTTAGGGAGCTTTGAAAATGTATTGCTATTCATATAACACGGAAGAGTCAAAATCATGATAGAGAGTAATGTATATACATATATGGTAGTGATTCTATTCTGGACAAATGAAAATGGCACGATGATAAATTAAGTCCCGCAACAACAAGTGAGATGATGTTGGCGCACGGTTGATAGTCACGACTTGAACACTTCTATTTCTGACTGAGAATGAATTCTTAAGAAATTTAATTTCTCACGAATCATGTTGCTCTCGGTTGCAAGTAAATAGAGCAACGAAATTGAAAAAGAAAAGGAAGCGAAACTGAATCATCAGAAAAGAGGAAAATGTTCGCATCACTGACAAACAAACCATTGAAAAAAAAAATGAAGAAGCGAGACGTTTAGAAGAAAGAATCGAGTTTTCCCTTCTTATCCCAACAAGAGGAGGAAAGAACTCTCCTTACGGGGAAACAAATCTCTACCTGTTTACAAGAGGAAAAAAGTGAGGATCCTTTACTGAGGATTGAAGAAGAAAGTTTTGAATAAATTGTTCAATGTCAGTTCGTCGTGTAGGAAGTGATGTTTCTGTGATCTCAGGGAACTGCACAAAAGAGTTCACATCTCACCACTTCCTCCATTCTCGTCTCCAGATAACGAATTTTATATCTGAATGAAGCTAGGACTTGGTTTCAATATAATGATATTTAAGGATAATCATTTATGAAGGTGAAGTCAGTAGCTCGCAAGGTTTCTTTATTTCATTTTGTTTCGTGAGCCATAAATTGAGGGCAGATCCTTAAGAGGTAAAGTTGTTCAACTTTCGCGCAAAGTTTTATTTCCTTTGGTTTTGCAGAGATAAGAGCTCTTTTCTGTTTTTTCTTCTTCTGCTTCTCAATTTTAGAATGGGAAACAATTCTTGGAAGATATCTGAGCGCAAAATAAGTGCAGTAAAACGAAGCGAAAAACTGTAAATGTAAAAATAGATCATGTTGATTTTTTTCAAAGAGAAAAGGCAATGGGCTGCGATACGTTGGGGTGTTTTAGCTCTGAGTAGCGTTTTTTTCACACAATGGGCTAAGTGTCAGGTTGCAAGATCCAAGGGGTCAACACGGCTTAGCGTCCCATCCGACGGACGGCGGGCTTTCGGTGTCCCCTACTGACTAGGGTAGGGTAATAGTTTTGCAGAGATAAATCTCAAAGCTGGCTCAGATGGGACTCGAACCCGGAAAATGAAGATAAAAAATTATGATATCGTAGAGATGAAAAAAAGTAAAAATGCTAACGAAAATGACTTTTTTTTTTTCATGAATAACTTTTTCCCAATTTGATTTTGTCAAGAATTTAATGCACTGGTTTCAATAAATTAAGGAACAACCTTATGTTATGCCAATGGGAAGCAATGCCGAAGCTCTCTTACTTCTAAAATAAATTTTTTGCGTTGAAAAATTAGGTAGCAGATAAAGATCTCAATCAAATATATCAATATTTCTATTTTCAACAATATTCGTTCAGCATTTAATGAGTTATGGAAGTTTCAATATCTAACAACATCAATCCCAGTCTTAAGTTTGTTTGTTTGGTTTGTTTTACCTCTGAGCGGCACTTTTTTGCACACCATGGGCTAAATGGCCAGGTCACATGGACCCCGAAGGCTCAGAGAAGGTTGGGGGAGGGGACCCACTGGAACATCTGTTGGGAGACAGATGGTAGCCTCCCGTCAAGGCCATCCAGCGTGTTCTTTAACGTGCACAGGGTATGGGCTCTCCCGCACACGGGGCCACGGCTTAACGTCCCATCCGACGGACGGCGGCCTTTCCAAGCCCATCGGTGTCCCCTACTGACCGTTGGCAGGGCGGGAAATTTTGCGGAGATAAATCTCGACGCTGACCCAGCTGGGACTCGAACCTGGGAACTGCAGATTACGAGCCTGGCGCGCTACCGACTATCGACCCCCCCCCCCGCCCCCCAGTCTTAAGAATCTTATACAAAACTGATGAATAGTCACGGTCATCTTTTGCTTTACCTGGGGACCTCGTCAAAAGCAAAACATGGCCCTCTCATTTAAAATTATTATAAGGGGTGTAAAAACAAAAATATCCCAAAAATCGCGAGCCCCCAGCATTTGCCTACTTTGCTTATGCCAAAAGATGGCCCTGTGAAGAGCGAAAGAATTCTTTACACAAACCTTTAAACCAGGCGTGTCCAACCTTTTGACTTCCTGGGTCACATTGAGTGAAGATATGACTTCCCTGGGCCACATTGAGTGAAGATTTGACTTCCTGGGTCACATTGAGTGAAGATATGACTTCCCTGGGCCACATTGAGTGAAGATTTGACTTCTCTGGGCCACATTGAGTGAAGATATGACTTCCCTGGGCCACATTGAGTGAAGATTTGACTTCCTGGGTCACATTGAGTGAAGATATGACTTCCCTGGGCCACATTGAGTGAAGATTTGACTTCTCTGGGCCACATTGAGTGAAGATTTGACTTCTCTGGGCCACATGGAGTGAAGATATGACTTCCCTGGGCCACATTGAGTGAAGATTTGACTTCCTGGGTCACATGGAGTGAAGATTTGACTTCTCTGGGCCACATTGAGTGAAGACGAATTGTTTTGGACCGCATATAAAATATGTAATATAGTTTATGTATATAAATAATAAAACTTCATTTATTTTCTTATATTTTTTATTATAAAATTAAAAAAAAGGACAACATAAAACTAGTGGGATATAAAAAACTTGCTGAAAATCACATAATCATGTTGAAAGTTTATGTTGTAAACACGTAAACTTTACGATTTTGTGGGCAGCATTACTAGCTGTCCAGGGCCGCGGGTTGGGCACGCCTGTTTTAAACACACACTAATTTTCTTAAACACTTTGATGCAATAATTATTACTAAGCTCTAATTCACTTCTGAAGTCAGTTTTTGTGACTGGCATTTTTATTGTTAAATATTCCAACTTCCATAACTTATTACATACTGAACGGATATTGTTGAAAATCCAGATATTAATATATTTGATTGAGATCTTTATATGCTATCACATTTTTCAAAACTGAAAATTTATTTTGGAACTTCAGAGCTAGGACGTTATCTTCCCATTGACATAACTTAGAACTGTTCCTTATTTTTTGGAACCAGTAAATTTCGGTTTGAAATTTCAGTCAGAAGCTCAGAAAACAAACCTCAGCAATATGTCGTCATAAAGGCCTTCTTTATTTATTTCGAATTCAAAATTCCTTATAAAGTATTTGTTGTTGTTGTTGTTGTTGCTCTACCTCTGAGCGGCACTTTTTTGGACACCATGGCCTAAATGGCCAGGTCACAAGGACCCCGAAGGCTCAGAGAAGGTTGGGAGAGGGAACCACTGGAACAGCTGTTGGGAGACTGATGGTAGCCTCCCGTCAAGACCATCTAGTGTGTTCTTTAACGTGCACAGGGTATGGCTTTCCCGCACACGGAGCCACGACTTAACGTCCCATTCGACGGACGGCGGCCTTTCCAAGCCCATCGGTGTCCCCCTACTGACCGTGGGCAGGGCGAGAAATTTCGCAGAGATACCTTACAAAGTAAGACAGCTGTCCAGTGGGTCTCCCCCCCGGAGTGGGACCTCCTTGACGAGGGGGGGGGGGGGGGGGGCTACGGTGCCTCTGAGAAGTTGGGCTTGGATCGCTGGCGCCCTTGGGTTCTGAAGTCTGGCGACCCCCGGTGGAGGGTCTGAAGTCTGGCGGCATCCGCGGCCCCTGTTGAAGGTTGGCGGACCGCTTGGGTGGGCCGGTCCAGTCAGCTTATTGACTTGTCCCCCAGCGAAGCTGGGGTTTGCAGCCTTGGTTGAGGGGCCGTACAAGGGCCTCGGATGGGGTTTGAGAGGGGCCCCGTCTTCTTCAGGCCCGTCGGGGAGTATTGCGGACTGAGTTGTGCACCTCTTCGTACACTCGTCCGTGGGCTCTCTGATTTCGGTCTCTGTGATATCGAGGTGGATGGAAGTTCAGCGGGCGCTTCGGCCCGTGAACAATGGAGAGGTAGTACTTGGAGGCTCGCGGCCTAGGTTGGCCACCTCTGGCCAGCGGGCTTATCGATGGAACTGCCAAACTAAGAGTCCCACATGAATGAGATTTGGACTTATGGCTTTTGCAGTGGAGGAACTTGGTTTCCTCTGCGAAGTGGGGTCCGGGTGCTGCAGTGTTGTGAGCCCTGGTAGGCTGAAAGCTTTGTCGGGGTTGTGGGAGGGCCGCCGGCTGGGTTTGTCGGGATTACTGGCCAGAATGGGGGATTACTGGCCAGTGTTATTGTCGGGATTACTGGCCAGTGTCCCCGAAGCGGCCTCGGCACGGTATAGGCCGAGACGGCGAGCGGACTGTGGGTGCCCGGCTCGATGGAGAGGACGAAGTTGGGGTCATGCCGAGAGGTTTGGAGTCCCTCGAGGTGTGGCTTTCGACGGAAGTACCTAGGAGCCTCTACTGCAGAGGACTCTAAAAGCTAGGACTTCAATTTATTTTCTGGCTCAAAATTCAAAAGACTAAGATCTTTTTATTTATATATTGGCATGGCATGTTTTGGCTAAATTCAGTGAATGTTGGGCATATTCCTAGGCAGCACTCTAAATTTTAAAAGATCCCACTCTCACTGCACCTCAATGATTATATCTTCAAGCAGACTAATAAAAACCCAAGTAGTGTTTCTCTCTTCACATAAGGTCTTCTCCTGCTGTATATAGGCAAATGTTAAGGCAAGCTAAATTGAAAGGAGCCTTTTTAGTTTATAGTGGTTTCAGTGGCAATCCCTTAAGGTGATATGCAGTCACAGTACTGAGGTGCACCGGGGTTGTCGCGAATCTTATTCGTTGTCCAGTGGGTCTTCCCCCTGCAGAAGAAGACCCACTGGACAGCTGTTAGACGGGAGATGGAAGTCTCCCGTGAAGGCTATCTAGCATGTTCTTTAACGTGTGTAGGGTATGGCTGTCCTGCGCACGGATCCACGGCTTAACGTCCAATACGAGGGACGGCAGCTTTCCCAAGTGCATCATAAGTTTCAACGCCTTTAGACTTTTCATCATGTTAATGGAATAATTACTCGATGGCACTTTAGGAAACGAAATCCTTCCTTAGTTCTCCACTTGCCTCAGATGACTGTCGAGATCTCATCCATTGAAATCGCAGAAAAAGCTTCCACAAGGACATCCACCCAGAATGGGAATCAGGTCACTTTTACACTCGAGCCAAGTACCACAATAGTTGACCACAAAGACGACCATTTCACTCTTATTTTTCTTCGCCGTAAAATGAATCTAAAAATGGAAAGTCAGACCCATCATCAGCTTAATGACTCCGACTCGATTCCACTGATGCCGGATACAATAGCAGGTTATCGTGCCCACTTGTACACGGAGTGCGCGCGCTCCATTCACGTCCAGCTCGTGCCGAGTGGAGGAAAGAGATAAGCATCTCGCGCTCCATCTTCATCCGAAGCGATTAAGCACCGAACAGGGGCACGAGGCAAGATAGTGAAAGCAGGAACTGAACAATACCAGAGTGCGGTTGTTGACATGGCTGATGTTGTCGCTTAGCAACAAGCTTCTTCAGTTCCTCCACCATAATAAACTGATTCCCAGATGATTCTTTCATTCAGATTAGATTCCCAGCAGGGGGCGTTGTTCATAGCTCACGCGCACGTAACCTGTTTCTCCTCTGCCTTGTCTGCAGGCTTCCTGTTGCCACGCCAGTACCTCGCCTCCCAGAGAACCCCCCCACCCCCCACTAACAACCCAGCTTCTGTTGCTCCATCACTTGGGGATCGCATAAGGAGCAGATGTCGGAAGTGGAATGTTACTTCCTAGTTTGTAATGAGAGAATTCTCCAATTATCAAAGAAATTAAGTGTTGCTCGAATTCGTTCTTTGCATTATTACTTCATTAGTTACAAAGGTTTATTTGAGAGTTCACATACGCAGCGTGATCTTTGATTAATGACCACTTCAACCCGTATTATGTAAATGAGACGCCAACTTCGAAATCCCGCTGCGGGGTGGCTCAGTCGGTAGCGCGCCAGGCTCGTAATCTATAGTTCCCAGGTTCGAGTCCCAGCTGGGTCAGCATTGAGATTTATCTCCGCAAAATTTCCCGCCCTGCCCACGGTCAGTAGGGGACACCGATGGGCTTGAAAAGGCCTCTGTCCGTCGGATGGGACGTTAAGCCGTGGCCCCGTGTGCGGGAGAGACATACCCTGTGCATGTTAAAGAACACGCTGGATGGCCTTGAAGGGAGGATACCATCTGTCTCCAAACAGCTGTTCTAGTGGGTCCCCTCCCCCAACCTTCTCTGAGCCTTCGGGGTCCATGTGACCTGGCCATTTAGCCCATGGTGTGCAAAAAAGTGCCGCTCAGTGGTAAAACAACCCAACTCAAAATCCAATTATCAAAGAAATTAAGTGTTGCTCGAATTCGTTCTTTGCATTATTACTTCATTAGTTACAAATGTTTACTTGAGAGTTCACATACGCAGCGTGATCTTTGATTAATGACCACCCCAACCCGTATTATGTAAATGAGACGCCAACTTCGAAATCCCGCTACTTTTAAAATTAGCGTTTTATGAGAAAATGTGACCAAAGGTAAATTAAAGATCACAATCAGTTCTATCGAAATATCAGTTTCAAAAATATTCTGCAATATTTAAAGAAGTGGTTAGCGCGCTTGGCTACTGATCTAAGGGACCTGGGTTCGAGCCCCGGATAAGGCATGGATGTGTGTGTGTCGTTTCTCTGCTGAGGTCCTGCCATCCTCTCATATCTTCTACTGTGGCATATAAACTGAGCTCTGTGGCAATATATAACTAGACCTCTGTGGCAAGCAGCTGGTTGAGGGAGTATTTATTTTTTTATTTTTATTTATAGAAGAGTTATAGAAATTTGGACATTTAACATTAGCAAATAGACAAAAGAATTTACCCCTTTAATTGAAACTGAAATAAGAACTATTATTTCAACCATTTTATACATATCTATATATTTTAAAAGTATGTGTAAATAATTCCTGCAATAGCCTATACCTGGTCCAGTGGTTAACATACCTGCTTAATTAAACCAGCGGGCATGTCTCTGTGTAAGAGTTGGGTTGTTTTACCTTTGAGAGGCACTTTTTTTTCACACAATGGGCTAAATGGCTAGGTCACAAACACCACGAAGACTCAGAGAAGGTAGCAGGAGGGAACCCACTGGAACAGCGGTTGGGAGACAGTTGGTAGCCTCCCGTTTGGGCCTTCCAGTGTGTTCTTTAACGTACACAGATTATGGCTCTCCCATACATTGAACCACGGCTTAATGTTCCATACGACGGACGGCAGCCTTTCTCAGTTCATTGGTACCCCCTACTGACCGAGGGTACGAAGGGTAATTTTGCGCTTTCAGGGTGGGAGGTTTAAATCTCAACGCTGGCCCATCTGGGACTCGAACCTGGGAACTGCAGATTAACGAGCTTGATTACTATTGGGTGAGTAGAGTGATAAATGTACTCTTGCAGCAATTCGATGTTTTCTTTGCATCCTAATCCCGCAGAAACACCGAAGAAAAGAAAGCAAGTTCCACTAGACTGAGTCATCCCTCCGATGACTGATGAACTCGCCGCCGCAGGTGCCCCTTCGAAGGTGGAACAAGAACCCGCTTTCGTTCCATTTGCAAATGGGAACAGACAACGTCTCTATAGTTACGGCCCCAAAGGAAGCTGTTTCAGCTCTTTAGCATTAAAAACATCCTGAAAAATTTGTTACCCACAAATGAGTTGACTTCACAGCAAACTGGAACGTGTGCAGCAACTGCACACACTCCAATTTTCGCGCCAGAATGTTAACTAATGCTAATAATGCTCAAATCATTTTCACTGTGGCCATTCCTTAGTACAGTGGTTCTCAATCTTTTATGCTTCACGTATCCCCTGGCAATATGTATGCAACTGGAGTACCCCTTGTATACGTAGATAAAACTATAATTATAGTATAACAATGGGAATAAAATAAAACATATATATCAGTGGTTCTCAACCTTTTATGCTTCACGTACCCCCTGGAAATGTGTATGTAACTGGCGTACCCCTTGTATAGATAGATAAAACTATAGTTATAGTATAACGATGGGAATAAAATAAAACATATATATCAGTGGTTCTCAACCTTTTATTCTTCACGTACCCCCTGGAAATGTGTATGTAACTGGCGTACCCCTTGTATAGATAGATAAAACTATAGTTATAGTATAACGATGGGAATAAAATAAAACATATATATCAGTGGTTCTCAACCTTTTATTCTTCACGTACCCCCTGGAAATGTGTATGTAACTGGCGTACCCCTTGTACAGATAGATAAAACTATAGTTATAGTATAACGATGGGAATAAAATAAAACATATATATCAGTGGTTCTCAACCTTTTATTCTTCACGTACCCCCTGGAAATGTGTATGTAACTGGCGTACCCCTTGTATAGATAGATAAAACTATAGTTATAGTATAACGATGGGAATAAAATAAAACATATCTATATATACACACACAAACACATTAAAATTTGTATTCATAAATTACATATATGGATAAACACAAAAATGATAAACAATTTAACAATCTTACAAAATTATAAACTTTTACTTTGTTAGTAGATGTAGCGACTTTTGAGCTCTCACGGCGTATCCCGAAAAATTTTACAGCTTACCCCCAATTGGTACGCGTACCCCACGTTGAGAACCCCTATCTTAGTAAATCAGAATCACAACATCAGAAGCAATAACGGAGATTTCTGTATTCGTCCCACGCTTCGCGGAAATACTCGGCCAGTGTATCGAAGTCACAGGATCAAAGGAGCCAGAGAATATGGCGTCATTCAGTTGAAGTCATGATGGAAAGTTCCATAGTGATGATTGAACCGGCCCATAGAGATGCCTTGGCACTAGCAATGATCCACTGCACAAATGAGCATATTGGAAGAGTGAAAATGATCAATTTAGGAGAAACACTGGAAGAGTTTTAAGGATAGAAATTCCAATGGGTGGAGTGCATATGCAGATCAGAGGATAGAGAATACTTCCCCAATGAGTGAAGTATTGGACACGATCAGTGTTTGAATGGGGTTAACACTTTAATATGGGTCACGATGCGCACCTCGTGTTTTCAGATCACGGAGTTAGATCACATTAAAACATCGTAATTAGTCTCAGTCAGGTTTTATCGTGGGGGGGGGGGGGCGGAGATAAGGAGTCCATCCTTTGAGAAGGTTAATACTGGAAAGGAGAAGAAAACAATTATTAAACTTACATACACTGCTTGGGAAAATTATTAGGAACACCGATCTAATGCTTCTTCGTATATCATGGTAAATTAAAAAAATAAATACCCCCTCAAGCAGCTGCTTGCCACATAGGTCTGACAGGAGCCTGTCAGTTTATATGCCATATTAGAAGGTTTATATGCCATATTAGAAGGTTTATATGCCATATTAGATGATGGCATGACCTCAGCAGAAAAACGACACATATATCCATGCCTTAATCGGGGCTCGAACCCAGGTCCCTTAGATCATTGGTACAGTTCGAAAATTTCAAAGGTTTCTCTGCGCATAGATCTCGTTGAAATGGGTTTTGAATTATTTCCAGCGGTCATCCCTTTCGGCTGATGAACTGTACCTGCTCTGTTTTGCCATACATTTCGTGCCAACAAACGCCTGTCCCTGTCTGTCAAGAGCCTTCTTCTCTTCTACTTCATTTTTGCCATGATTGGCAGACGTTTTTTTGAGACCGTTGCCATTCTCTATAAATAAATAAATACCCCCTCAAGCAGCTGCTTGTCACAGAGGTCTGACAGGAGCCTGTCAGTTTATACGTCATGGTAGAAGGTCTCTGAGGAAGGCGAGACCTCAGTAGAAAGACAACACATACATCAATGCCTTATCCGGGGCTCGAATCCAGGTTCCTTAAATCAGTAGCCAAGCGCGCTAATTCGGCCCCATTCTCCATTCACTTGGTATATCCTGTTCCGTGTATTTTCTATTGAGTTCAATCATTTCTGTTAAGAATGCTCATGAGCCCTTTTTTACTCATATCACACTTGACTCCGCTTCCCACCATGCCTTTACGGTTTTTATAGCACTTCGTAGTGACGTCAGCAAGAAAAAATATATATATCATCATTATCATCCTCAAGCATCCATGGGCTACGAAGGTTCAACCAGACCGTGCAATTTAGTTCTCCAAGCAAGTCTGTTCCGAGCTACATCTGCTGCATCCGGCCACTGCACATCAATTGTAACAAGGTCCTGTTTGATATTGTCTGCCCACCGCAAAAAAAAATTCTTTTAAGACCAATAAAAAGAAAAAAAAATTCTTTTACTGGAAAGGGATTTTGGTTGAATCTAAATCCATTTCAAACCTTTTATTTTTATTTTTTTTCTGTATCCAGGCCTGATTTCATCAACGAAATCATATCCCCCCGGAAAATTCTTCGAATTTGGGCTTTTTGTGAAAAACTATTTGCTCAAAATTGATTGCTCTTGCAAAAAAAACCTTTTTTCTCTCCCTTCCAATTTTTTGTCTGATTTTTATGTTTTTGAGGGTGTTGACTAGGAATCTGAGAGCTGATTTGTTCTATCGCTTACAGTTTTCTAGAGATATGGGTTTAATTAAAAAAAAATAAATACTATTTTACTCAGAGAAGATAAATATATTTTACCAAATATTCATTTACATTATAAAAAGTTAAAGCTGACACTAATAAATCCTGATACATATAAATATTTACACAAAAAATTATTTTGTTGCTTTCTGTCTCTTATATTTTATCTCTAGAGACTCTCCCTGCAAGGGCCCAACAGTAGTCCGCCAACATACTCTCGTTCCATTTGCCGCTGCATCGTTTTTCCGTTTCGGATATGTGTTGATGGAACCTTTTTACATGCTGTGATGTCTTCCCTTTTTATACCTAGGGAGACTGAGCCAAATGTGTATTCCCTTTCGGATCCATGACCTCCCTATTCGGAATGCGATGGGACTGGCCAAATGTCGTGGCCGCCGGAGGACGATGAAATTGTTGCTCGATGATTACTTCACACTCACTTCGGTGAAAAGACAGGTTAGCGTTTTTTTTAGGCCCGTGGCACTTTATGCCTCTGACTCGCTGTGTTGAATGTTGAATAAAAATAGTTCATCAATTAACTTTACGAGAGTTAGATAGGGTTGGGTTGTTTTAACTCTGAGCGGCACTTTTTTGCACACCATGGGCTAAATGGCCAGGTCACATGGACCCGAAAGCTCAGAGAAGGTTGGGGGAGGGGACCCACTGTAACAGCTGTTGGGAGACAGATGGTAGCCTCCCGTCAAGACCATCCAGCGTGTTCTTTAACGTGCACAGGGTATGGCTCTCCCGCACACGGGGCCACGGCTTAACATCCCATCCGACAGACGGCGGCCTTTCCAAGCCCATCGGTGTCCCTTACTGACCGTGGGCAGGGCGGGGAGTTTTAGCGGAGATAAATCTCAACGCTGACCCAGCTGGGACTCGAACCTGGGAACTACAGATTACGAGCCTGGCGCGCTACCGACTGAGCCACCCCCGCCCAACTGCACGAGAGTTAGATAGGGACGACATAGTTTATTTGCACTTTATACACTCAAGTGCTGGGGATGCGCTCAACTCCGTGAGGCTTTGCTGCTGCAAACATTAACAATGAGGTGGAGAATCGCACACTCTGCAAGTTCTCACTTTACAGACCTCAGACTCGGCGAAAGGATAACCAACCTTTGCCTACACTGTGGTTCACTCTGAATCCACTAGACTGTTATCAGATTCAAACAGAATCTCGATTCCCCTTGGAATCGCACCCTCCCTTCAAGGGTTACTTCGAGTAAGGCACGGCGTCCTTCTGACACTTGCCGAAACGACCTTTCGTTCAACGTGCACACACCAAACTGATGCTTCATTCTCCCTTCTAGCGAGGCGGGGGTGGCTCAGTCGGTAGCGCGCCAGGCTCGTAATCTGTAGTTCCCAGGTTCGAGTCCCAGCTGGGTCAGCGTTGAGATTTATCTCCGCAAAATTCCCCGCCCTGCCCACGGTCAGTAGGGGACACCGATGGGCTTGGAAGTGCCGCCGTCCGTCGGATGGGACGTTAAGCCGTGGCCCCGTGTGCGGGAGAGCCATACCCTGTGCACGTTAAAGAACACGCTGGATGGCCTTGACGGGAGGCTACCATTTGTCTCCCAACAGCTGTTCCAGTGGGTTCCCTCACCCAACCTTCTCTGAGCCTTCGGGGTCCATGTGACCTGGCCATTTAGCCCATGGTGTGCAAAAAAGTGCCGCTCAGAGGTAAAACAACCCAACCCAACTCTGGAAGTGATCTCCATACATGCAGCCAGCTTCAGACCCGAAAACAACATCCTATGAGTGACCCCCACCCCCACCAGCACTCAAGAACACACTTAATACATAAAATATCTACAATCGTAAAATACAACAAAAATACAGCAATAAATAAAAAAAAAATTAGAGGGACACGACACATGCTCATCCGAGACCGCTGCCATCAATTGTAGAAAAAAAAAGTGTGAATGTAAGAAATGAATCTTTACTGACATATTATATCTTAATACTCTATATGCCCTCCCACGAAAATAGTGCCTGATATAAACATTTGGATGCCAAATTCGGATTCAGCATCCTCAAATCTGTAAAGTACACTCATTTTGTTTCGAGGGATTATTTTTATGCAGACCAGTGTAATTATTTTCGCATCCTGAATTTTGTTAAATAATTAAAAGTCATAAGTAGCACAAAGTGCCAGCGAACTTGAACCAGTTACCAAGAGTAGCTTTTATGTAAACACTAATTTAGAGGGGCTGGGGTGGCTCAGTCGGTAGCGCTCCAGGCTCGTAATCTGTAGTTCCCAGGTTCGAGTCTCAGGTGGGCCAGCGTTGAGATTTATCTCCGCAAATTTCCCCGCCCTGCCCACGGTCAGTAGGGGACACCGATGGGCTTGGAAAGGCCGCCGTCCGTCGGATGGGACGTTAAGCCGTGGTTCGTGTGTGGGAGAGCCACACCCTCTGCGCGTTAAAGAACACGCTGAATGACCTTGAAGGAAGACTACCATCTGTATCCCAACAGTTGTTCCAGTGGGTCCCCTCCCCCAACCTTCTCTGATCCTTCGGGGTCCATGTGACCTGGCCATTTAGCCCATGGTGTGCAAAAAAAAGTGCCGCTCAGAGGTAAAACAACCAACCAACCCTTAGATCAGGAGCCTTGAGGGGGAATTTTTTTATCACACAATTAGATTAGGTTGTTTTACCTCTGAGCGGCACTTTTTGTTTTGCATACAATGGGCTTAACACACAATGGGCTTAACGACGCAGAGGAGAAATGTTTTATATATTCCTTCCCTGCGTTGTTAAGTGTAGTGTGTTGACCCTTGGTTACATGGCAGCTGAAAGCCTGACATGAAAATGGAATCGCATTTCATTTGCGGCCAAAGATTGATGTTGAAGGAAAAGACAGAAAGTGTACCATTGACTTTTAATTACCTCTTCGGAGAGTTCCATTTTATTCCTCTATGCTAACAGCTTCAGGAAAGGATCCGTACTAATCGGTTTTGATGTCTCACAGCCAAAAGGGATTAAATCACCGATCAAGGCTGTTTCCATCGTCTTGAAGAAGGAAAGTGACAGCCATTACACATAGAGAAGTAATTTTCGATTTCTACGTGTAAGTTAAAGAAGGTTTATTGATTCACTCGTTGTAGTATTTATTTTCATTTGCATCGTTAAATGAATGCAAATCAAATCATGGTTTTATTCACTAGGCATTTAAGACTTTTTTGCATTTTTGTAACAGGTATTAATGAATTATTTATAAGTTTAAATGCATGACCTGGGCAATTCTGATTGCACAAAAAGAATATACTAGAAATATTAAATCTACAATAGAACCAATCAAACTACTCAGGCAAAAACAATACACGATCTCATAAATTTACAGTCGCTCAAAAAAGTATCCGAACACTATGGTTGATTACAGAATTCAGAAAAAATATCTGGCAACTTTTTTTAAAGAAATTAGTGATCTGGCAACCTCCGTGTCACGTGTCACGTAGGTTGCCAGATCACTAATTTCTAAAAAAAAAATCGTTGCCAGATATTTTTTCTGAATTCTGTAATCAACCATACCGTTCGTATGCTTTTTTTGAGCGACTGTATGTTTTTTTGTCACCTTTTCCTCGTGCATACAATATTCTTTTTTCGAGTCACGTTTGTTTCCCTCATCATAAGTCAGTAAACACTTCCAGAGGAAAATGCAAAAATCATCGTGCAAGGAAGTCTTGCAAGGGAACCAACAGTTTGGTTTGTTTGGAATACAAAGAGATGGGAAAGCGACGATCTATAATTATCACTCTAATCTGCTGAAGATGATAAACGAGTGAACGCTTCGCTGAGTTTGTGATGAGACACTGATTTCTCAGATAATCTCCCAAGAGAGCCACATATTCTAAATACGGCAAAGGGAAATAATTAATGTCTTCTGTCTCAATGCTCCAGTGATTCAAGTGAAAGACTCTACGAGATGTCGCTGATTCATGTCATACAAATAAAACTTGTTTGGTTGGATTGTTTTCCATTGTCCGAGGTGCATGGGGCGGGGGTGGCTCAGTCGGTAACGTGCCAGGCTCGTAATCTGTAGTTCCCAGGTTTGGGTCCCAGCTGGGTCAGCGTTGAGATATATCTCCGCAAAATTCCTCACCCTGTCCACGGTCAGTAGGGGACACCGATGGGCTTGGAAAGACCGCCGTCCGTAGGATGGGACGTTAAGCCGTGGTCCTTGTGCGGGAGAGCCATACCCTGTGCGCGTTAAAGAACACGCTGGATAGTCTTGACGGGAGGCTACAATCTGTTTCCCAACAGCTGTTCCAGTGGGTCCCCTACCCCAATCTTCTCTGAGCCTCGTGACCTGGCCAAGGAGTCCTCGTGTCCTGGCCATTTAGCCCATGGTGTGCAAAAAAAGTGCCACTCAGAGGTAAAACAACCCAACACTGGATGGCCTTGACGGGAGGGTAGCATCTGTCTCGCAACAGCTGTTCCAGTGGGTCTCTTCCCCCAACCTTCTCTGAGCCTACGAGGTACTTGTGAGCTGGCCATTTAGCGCATGGTGTGCAAAAAAGTGCCGTTCAGAGGTAAAACAACCAACCAACCAACCCTTAAATCAGTAGCCAAGCGCGCTATTCCCTCGGGCACGGGACGGCTGTTTACTCTTCCTTTTTATGCAGAGCACTTGCTCTTAGGTGAACTCTTTTTGGTTAAAAGAAGTGTAATGAAGGAATGAGAACCGGATGTTGAATATTAAAATCTCGAATTCATTGCGAAATATATTCGGCATCGCAGCATTAATCGCATGGAACAGGATGACGAATAAGACTAGATGGTGTGATAAAGCTGGTCCAGTTACAAAGAGAAGATTTTTTTTATCATCATGGGATTAACACAATGCTGCATGCTCTAATAGAATTGCTTGGACTAATCCTTTTCCTGCTTTGGACTAATCCTTTTCACTCGTTTATCATCTTCAGCAGATTAGAGTGATAATTATAGATCGTCGTTTTCCCATCTCTTTGTATTCCAAACAAACCAAACTGTTGGTTCCCTTGCAAGACTTCCTTGCACGACGATTTTTGCATTTTCCTCTGGAAGTGTTTACTGACTTATTTTCCTGTTAAGTGTGTTAAGCAAGTTCCTTATTCGACGTCCAGAGGTTTGTTTTTTACTCAGATCGTTATGTGAGTTGAAGGGGTGGGAGATAAGAATTTTTTGGTAATCTCTTGGAAACTTTAGCATCTTATCAATCCTTCTACTAAAATGTACAGTCGCCCAAAAAAATATCCGAACACCATGGTTGATTACAGAATTCAGATAAAATATCTGACAATGTTTTTTTTTTAGAAATTAATGATCTGTCAACCTTCGTGTTACGTGACACGAAGTAGTCAGATCACTAATTTCTAAAAAAAAATTCGTTGCCAGATATTTTTTATGAATTCTGTAATCAACCATGGTGTTCAGATACTTTTTTGAGCGACTGTAGGTGGTCATATTATTTTGATACCAGATCGTGTGGACTCACTCACGGAAATATTGAGCGTGTGCAGTTACCGTTCACAGCAAACTGGAGCGTGTGCAGTAACTGCACACGCTCCAGTTTGCTGTGAACGGTAACTGGAGCGTGTACAGTTGCTGTACACGCTCCAGATATTTTTCCTGAATTCTGTAACCAATCATAGTGTTCGAATATTTTATTTGGGCGACTGTACATGGTGTGTGAGGAAGTGTTCTTTTGTTTTACCTGTGAACGGCACTTCTTTTGCATACAATGGTCTAAAGGGTCAGGTCAAAAGGACTCCGAGGGCTCAGAGAAGATTGGGAAAAGGAATTCAATGAACATCTGTTAGGAGAGATAGAAACTTCCCTTAAAAAACGTCCAGCGTGTTATTTTACGTGCACGCAGGGGTATGGCTTTCCTGCAAATGTGCAATACCAGTTAGTCAATATTGTGTGGGAAGAAACTTACTGGTATACAGGGATTGAAGGATGAAGAAGGTAAGGTGAGGATTCTGTCATGGCTAGATGGGCTAAACATTTCAGTGATGTTCTAAATCAAATGTTCCCCAAAGTGGAAGACACCGCCCCCTGGGGGGCGCTGGAACGATCCAGGGGGGCGGTGGAAGCATAAAAAAAGAAGGGAAGATAAGAAAATTTTGAAAAACCGTTCGTACATGTTTCATCTTTTGTGTAACATAGAGTTAAAGTCAAATGTTACTATGGTTGATTTTAATAAATAATTTTATAATTTCAAGGTGTCTTATTTACAACAACATCTTTCTTCACTATGTTGTAGGACGTAGGTAGAAACATAGATATACAAAAGAACGCAAATTTGTCACTGCATCTTTCTGTTTGTTCGCTTAAAGGAGGTAGATTTCCAGGGGGCGCTGAGTATTTTTTTTTCTGAAAAGGGGGCGGTAGGACAAATAAGTTTGGGAACCTCTGTTCTAAACAACGTGGTTATGATGATAGATGCATTGGTGGCTTTAATGTTGGCTCTATAGCACAATCTGAAGTTATTTTGGCTTTTTCTAAACTTAAACTTCATAAATCCCCAGGGGTATATGAAATTACTACGGAAATGCTTAGAGCTGGGAATGTTTCGGTTACCACTTGGATGACTGAAATTCTGAATATCTTTTATGATAAAGGCATGGTTCCTAAGGATTTTACCAGAGCTATTGTTATCCCTATTTTCAAAAAAGGTGATCGCAGTTCTTGTGATAACTATAGGGGTATCAGCATACTCTCTGTTCAAGGTAAAGTTCTTTCCATGATTGTGCTTCACAGAATTAAGAATCTGGTTGACAGTCAATTGCGTGATGAGCAATGTGGATTCAGAAGTGGTAGGGGAGGTGTGGATCAGATATTTTTACTCAGGTAGATTCTTGAGAAATGTTCAGAGTTTCTGAAATCTTTGGTTACTAGCTTTGTTGATTTCAAAAAGGCTTTCGACTCTGTTGATCGTCATAATTTGTGGTTGATTGTGCGATCATATGGTATACCAGACAAGTTAGTTAACGTAATGAAAGCTCTTTATAATAACACTGAGTCGTGTGTGAGAGTTGTTAAGGCTTGTAGCAATTCGTTTAGCATTACTTCTGGTGTTCGACAAGGGTGCATTTTGTCTCCTTTTCTCTTTAGTTTGGTTATTGATTACGTTATGCGAAATTCACTTCAAGGGAAAATTTTTGGCCTTAAATGGACTGGAGATACGAAAATTTCTGATTTAGATTATGCTGATGATTTAGCCCTTTTGGCAAATGATGTTGATGAGATGAACTCTTTCATTCGAGCTGTTGATGAAACTGGTATTAGAGTAGGTTTGGTTATAAACAGAGAGAAAACTAAAGTGATGAAAATTGGTCGGGCAGGCTGTGATTCAGTTAATCTGAATGGTTGCAGTCTTGAGCAGGTGTCACAGTTTAATTATCTTAGGAGCTATGTAACAGATAATGGTGATGTGCGGCATGAGATTAACAGACGAATAGGGATTGCTGCCGGGACTTTTAAGAATCTATGGAGAGTGTGGAGAAATAGGCGTATACACCTAAAGACTAAAATTAGACTGTATAATAGTTTGGTTCTTTCTAGGGTTAGTTATGGTAGTGAAACTTGGATACTTTGTAAACAAGATAACAGGAAACTAGATGCTTTTGATTCTATCTCTTCTTTGTAACTAATAATGAGGTTAAGAAAAGGGGTTTGCAACCTCCTTTAAGCATCATATTGTGCATAGAGAGACTCCGTTGGTTTGGCCATGTTGCCCGTATTAATAATTATAGATTGACGAATTGTATTAATAATTATAGATTATGAACAGTGTGCCTAAAGGTCTCAGAAAGAAGGGGAGACCTAGGATGCTGTGGGAAGACAATGTCAAACAGGACTTTGTTAGAATTGGTGTGCAGTGGCCGGATGCAGCTCAGGACAGACATATTTAGATAAATAAATTGCACAATATGGTTGGACCTCTGTAATCCATGGCTGCTTGAGGAGGAGGATTGGGTTGTGTTGTTTTACCTCTGAGCGACACTTTTTTGCGCACCATGGGCTAAATGGCCAGGTCACAAGGACCCCGAAGGCTCAGAGAAGGTTGTAGGAGGGGACCCACTGGAACAGCTGTTGGGAGACAGATGGTAGCCTCCCGTCAAGGTCATCCAGCTTTTCTTTAACGTGCACAGGGTGTGGCTGTCCCGCACACGGGGCCACGACTCAACGTCTCATCCGACGGACGGTGGCCTTTCCAAGCCTATCGGTGTCCCCTACTGACCGTGGGCAGGGCTGGGAGTTTTGCGGAGATAAATCTCAACTGGGACTCGAACCTGGGAACTACAGATTACGAGCCTGGCGCGCTACCGACTGAGCACCCCCGCCCCATTCAGAAATTAGTGATCTGGCAACCTTCGTGTCACGTAACACAAAGGTAGCCAGACCACTAATTTCTAAAAAAAATCGTTGCCAGATATTTTTTCTGAATTCTGTAATCAACCATAGTGTGTCTTTTGTAATATATTTTTTTGAGCGACTGTACGTACCAATGGTACCGATTGATTTTTAGCTGTTAATTGCAAAAGCAGCAAATAATAAATTGACTAAATATTATTTCCTTTAGGTAAAATCATCGTTGCGCTAAATGCGTAAAATGACGGAAAAGTGGGATACCCCCCAGACCTTCTCCCATCCAAAGAGCACTTTCAGGCACTGGCCTTATACTAAAACGATTTCAGGACCTATATTTAACAGCTTTGGCGAAATGCCCACAAACGGATTGTTTTTCAGTATGGGACTACTTCCATATTGTTATTAAACACTTCAAGCTAGTAAGACGTGTTCTCTGGTGCTCCCAGTTTCCCACGTGTTTCTTTGTGATCTCAGCTAGATATGGATATCAACATGGACACTCGTTTAAACCGATGCTTCAAGTTTCTACATCGCGAACTGAGTTACGAGTCTTTTGTGACATCTTTTGCCAACAACATGGACCCAGCTAATATAGAAGTCGCCCAAAGCATATCTAAAGATATCACCATTGTTACTTTCGCCTCTGAAGACGCTGCGGATATGTTTGCAGCTGATCCTAGCCTGGACTTTCCCATGGACCAGTCCATCATATTCAAGCGCCTTGGATTCCCTCGCAAAAAGGTCACCATCACAAAACTTCCTTTTTTCATCTCCAACAGAGAAATCGTGGACGCCCTCAAGCCATACGGCAATATCTCAAGCATAGCAGACGAGTTCCTGAATATCCCGGGTTTGGAATCGATCCGGACGGGTACGAGGGTAGTCCACATGGAGATGAAGAAAATGGTACCAAACTTCCTCCACATTTCTACCTTTTCGGCCACAATTTCCTACTCCGGCATGATCAGACTTTGTAAGTGGTGCAGGCTTCCTGGTCATCTTATTAAAGACTGTGCTGCCTTCGCCAAGAAGAACTTTCCTCTTCTGACGCCAACTGCACCAAAATCGACCCCCATTTCGGACTCTACCTCGACCATCGTCCCTTCGCAACAGATGGCACCAACCTCCACTCATATAGAAGAAGTTTCGGTCCAGTCATCGGAAATTTCCGCTCCTGCAGAGCCAGCACCTCCTACCCCGATTCAACAAAAAAGAAAGCACCTTTCCTCTCCATCGGATTCACCTACTGCCTCTGAGTCTACTGTTCCTGCTCATCAGAAGAGAAAACAGCCTGCTCCTGACTCGCCCTCCTCATTAATAGGTAATATTCAAAATTTCATCATCGATAGATCCACCTCTCCCTCCATTATTCTAAATTCAGACCCCCCTGATTTTACTGAAACATTTGAGGACCTCCTTGATTTTCTTAAATTCCTTTCTAACCCTAAATTAGCTTCCTCTGAATGGGAAATTCCCCCCCACCTTAAAGCACTCAAAAAAACGCTTTCTAAAGACGGTTTCATTTCGCCGAAGTTTCGAGACCTCTACCTCTCTGCTTTAGGCAAATGCCCGCAGAGAGACTGCTTTTCTATTTGGGACTTCCTCCAAATAGTTAAGAATCTCCTTCCTTTATTTAAATAATCCAATATTCTTCCGTTTTTAAATTACTTTCTATTCCAAATTCGTCATTTTCATTCCTTTTCCTCTTTTAGCGATCAAAATTTCAACCTCCTCTCTTTTCCTCACTCTCAGCCAATCCCAAAATTCCTTTTCCCTCATTGGCTGAGACCCCTCTTGGCCGCTCGTCTCCGTTAGCGTCAAACCTAACATACTTCCAGCTCTCGCTCCTAGCCAATGCCAAAATTCCTTCTTTCCCATTGGCTGAGGCCCCAGAGATCGATTTTCACTGTCTCGCTACTCTGAAGCCAAATTTTGGCCAAATTTCTCCCCCCCCACTCAATTACGGATCCCCCGATCAAAATTATTAAAGTATTTTCTCCTTATTACTATTTTTCTCAATAATTATTTCCCTTTCCCTCACTTTTCTCTCTCTTTCCACGTTTTTACACGACAATTACCATCTTTGGAGCAAAATTAGATCTGCGCAAACTTTCGGCCTTTCCTCCCTCTCTTGCCTCTAATAATTTAAAATACCAATTTAAACACCTTCTCCCTCACTCCATCACCCACAGATGACATTGGCTCGTGGTCCTGATGATAAGCAGGCCGAGGTTTGCTTTACAAATAACACCAGATTTACGAGGGATGTGCAAGAAGAAGACGCTCGCTCCCGCTTTAGCTCTGCTCGGCAGCTCCAAAATTTTGTTCACCCACATACTAGATTAACATCTCAACAAATTACACCCCCCCTTCCCTCAAATTTAATTGTTTTATACATTAGCTCTTTTTCCTCTCCTTACACGGAAACGACGATTTTCTACCAACACCGGAGCACTTTTTGACTTGCCTTCCTCCGATCTCCTCTCAACCTCTATTTTGAAAATTTGCTCTTACAACTTTTGCCTCCACTGAAAAAAAAATATACTACTTTTGCCACCTCTGATAAATTTTGCTCGTGGTCCTGATGATAAGCGGGCCGAGGCCCGCTTTACAAATAGGACCAGGTCAATGAGGGATGTAAGAAGAAGAGCGCTCTGATTAGTCAGAAAAGGCGTACTCATGACTTTAGAGCGCTCTGATTGACAAAACTGACATCTGAATATTATTGTACCGAAATCGTGAATGAAATTTATGGAGTCCTATGAGAGTTATCGTAATCCAAAATATCGTTAATAAAATCATTATTAATCAAGAGTCCACTGTGATGATATATTCTATTCATTCGAGTGTGATCACAAGTGCTTCATTAAAAGAGTCTGAATTCTGAGGTCAGTTAAAAAGGCAGAATTGTTTCAAAATAGCGAATTGAAATGAAACACCGAAACTAAAAACTTCCTTACCCTGGAATGAAGTTGGCGAAGTACCTGAGTCCGTTGGCAGAAGAGTCCGACATCGACCTTCTTTTTCCTGACATGATGATGAGGGCACAGTCAGCTCCATAGTTGGGATTGAGTGGCGAGGGCCTCGAGTTGGGGAAGGTCACCAGCTGACCCATGGTCAGCAACGTTGCCGTCACTACCAGGTACCTGCAGAGATAAAGATTCGAGTTAGAGCTAACGTAAGCATTCATTCAAGATATAACGAATTAAAGATTTAATCATTTGAGAACAAAAGTACACTTGAAACAATTGCTTGACAGAGAGATGTGAACCTCTCAGCATGATACGACGTAAGGAAGAGATGTGAAGAAGGCCAGACCTCAGCAGAAAGGGTTGGATTGTTTTACCTCTGAGCGGCACTTTTTTGCACACCATGGTCTAAATGGCCAAGTCACATGGACCCCGAAGGCTCAGAGAAGGTTGGGGGAGGGGACCCACTAGAGCATCTGTTAGGAGACAGATGGTAGCCTCCCGTCAAGGCCATCCAGTGTGTTCTTTAACGTGTTGGGTTGTTTTACCTCTGAGCGGCACTTTTTTGCACACCATGGGCTAAATGGCCAAGTCTCATGGACCCCGAAGGCTCAGAGAAGGTTGGGGGAGGGGACCCACTGGAACATCTGTTAGGAGACAGATGGTAGCCTCCCGTCAAGGCCATTAAGTGTGTTCTTTAACGTGTTGGGTTGTTTTACCTCTGAGCGGCACTTTTTTGCACACCATCTGCTAAATGGCCAAGTCACATGGACCCCGAAGACTCAGAGAAGGTTGGGGGAGGGGACCCACTGGAACAGCTGTTGGGAGACAGATGGTAGCCTCCCGTCAAGGCCATCCAGTGTGTTCTTTAACGTGTTGGGTTGTTTTACCTCTGAGCGGCACTTTTTTGCACACCATGGGCTAAATGGCCAAGTCACATGGACCCCGAAGGCTCAGAGAAGGTTGGGGGAGGGGACCCACTAGAACATCTGTTAGGAGACAGATGGTAGCCTCCCGTCAAGGCCATCCGGTGTGTTCTTTAACGTTGGGTTGTTTTACTTCTGAGCGGCACTTTTTTGCACACCATGGGCTAAATGGCCAAGTCACATGGACCCCGAAGTCTCAGAGAAGGTTGGGGGAGGGGACCCACTGAAACAGCTGTTGGGAGACAGATGGTAGCCTCCCGTCAAGGTCATCCAGCGTGTTCTTTAACGTTGGATTGTTTTTCCTCTGAGTGAGCACTTTTTTGCACACCATGGGCTAAATGGCCAGGTCACAAGGACCCCGAAGGCTCAGAGAAGGTTGGGGGAGGGGACCCACTGGAACAGCTGTTGGGAGACAGATGGTAACCTTCCGTCAAGGCCATTCAGCGTGTTCTTTAATGTGGACAAGATATGGCTCTCCAGCACGGAGGGGCGGGGATGGCTCAGTCGGTAGCAGCGCCAGGCTCGTAATCTGTAGTTCCCATCGTTCGAGTCCCAGCTGGGTGAGCGTTAAGATTTATCTCCGCAAAATTCCTCGCCCTGTCCACGGTCAGTAGGTGACACCGATGGACTTGGAAAGGCCGCCGTCCGTCGGATGGGACGTAAAGCCGTGGCGCAGTGTGCGTGAGAGCCATACCCTGTGCACGTTAAAGAACACACTGGAGGCCATGACGGAAGACTACCATCTGTCTCCCAACAGCTGTTCCAGTGGATTCCCTCCTCCAACCTTCTCTGAGCCTTTGGGGTCCTTGTGACTTGGCCATGTAGCGAATTGTTTGCAAAAAATGCCGCTCAGAGGTAAAACAACCCAACCCAACACACAATGATGAACAATAATTCACAATTAATAAGACAATTTTTTTTGGACCTTATTAAAAATTTAGTTCAAAAGCATAATTACTGCAAAATCGCTGTCTTAAAATTACTGTTATGAAAGACACTTTTCCAGAATAAGTTTCCTTTATTATGGAAAAAAACACCCCCTAAAAAATGCTCCATTGAGGACTTTGGGAAGAAGCACAACTTAAAAGTTAAGTGTTGCAAGAAGCGTTTGTGTTGAACACTTTTCGTTCTATTGATTAAAAAGGTTTTGCGTTAGAGTGATCATCTCCCTTTAGGAAGACGTTCTAAGAGCGTGACTAAAACGTGACCTCTGACCTTTCGAGTCACGCACTGATGGGCTATGTGACCGTAAGAACGGTGTCTCAGTGCAAGAGAGCGGCGCTGCTCGAGCTGCATGGCTACCGGAGCGCGTCTAACAGGTCACAGCGGATGACCGTCATAGTTAGACAACGAATGGCACCAGTTGCATCTCGTGCCTTCGCGTGGATGTTACGGATGGCATCGTTACGAAGGAACAAATGATCACAGCAGATGAGATCCCTACGAACCGCATGGGGAGTTACATCAGCAGAAAGCGTCTTTGCTGGCGGTAGCTTCAAAGTAGTTTATGTGACCTTGAGACGTTTCAAAAGGGGGAGGGGAGTTGTTTTGTGTCTGAGCGGCACTTTTTTTTTGCAGACAGTGGGCTAAATGATGAGGTTACAAGAACCCCAAGGTATCAGAGCTCGAGGAACAAGGGTGGCTCAGTCGGCAGCTCGTCAGGTTCGTAATTGACAGTTCCCAGGTTCGAGTCCTAGCTGGACCAGTGTTGAGATTTATATCCGCATAACTCCCCCCCCCCACGGTTAGTAGGAGATATCGACGGGCTTGGAAAGGCCACCGTCCGTCGGATGAGCCGTAAACCGTGTCCCCGTGTGCAGGAAAGAGAGAGACATACCCTGTGCGCCTTAAAGAACACACTGGATGGCCTTGATGGGAGGCTCCCATCTGTCTCCCAACAGCTGTCCAGTGGGTACCCTCCCCTAATCTCCGAGACTTCGGAATACTTGTGACCTGGCCATTTAGTCCATTGTGTGCAAAAAAGTGTCGCTCAGAAGTAAAACAACCCAACTCAGAGTTGGAGGTGAGGAAGACCCATTCAACAGCTGAGGGATTCAGGAAAGCGATGGACGCCTCTCTTTAAAACCATCCGGTAGGTGGGGCGAGTTGGGCAGAGCCTAACGTGCGTGCCACGCCCCGTAATCTATAGTTTAGGTTCGATTTCCAAAAACAAGCTGGATGAATTGCAGTCGGTCTCCTACCCCCAACGTTCTCTGAGCCTTTGGGGGTCTTTGTAACCTTACCAATTAGCCCAGAGGTTCCCAAACATATTTGTCCTACCGCCCCCTTTTCAGAAAAAAAAATTACTCAGCTCCCCCTGGAAATCTATCAAACTAAAGAGAAAAGGAGACAAAATGCACCCTTGTCGAACACCAGAAGCAATGCTAAACCAATTGCTATAAGCCTTACGAACTCTCACACAGGACTCACTGTTATTATAGAGAGCTTTCATTACGTTAACTAACTTGTTTGTTATGCCATATACGATCTAACAATCACCCACAGATTATGGCGATCAACAGAGTCAAAGGCCAAAGGTTTCTGAAACTCTAAACCAGAGGTTCCCAAACTTAATTGTCCTACCGCCCCCTTTTCAGAAAAAAAAAAAATTACTCAGCGCCCCCCTGGAAATCTACCTCCTTTAAGCGAACAAACAGAAAGATGCAGTGACAAATTTGCGTTCTTTTATGTATCTATATTTCTACTACGTCCTACAACATAGTAAAGAAAGATGTTGTTGTAAATAAGACACCTTGAAGCTTGAAATTATAAAATTATTTATTAAAATCAATCCTAGTAACATTCGCATTACACACAGAAAATTGAGATAACGAAGGATAATTTTATGTGCTTATTTGGAAAATAATCACTACGACTTGAACTTTATGTTACTCAACAGATGAAACATGTACGAACGGTTTTTCAAAATTTTATTATCTTTCCTTTTTTTTTATGCTTCCACCGCCCCCCAATTGCAACCGAAGCTACTATCGACCCCCTGGATCGTTCCAGCGACACCCCCCCCCCCGGGGGCGGTATCGCCCTCTTTGGGGAACACTGAATTAGTCCATTCTGCGCAGAAAAAAAGGTGTCTGTCAGAAGTATAAAAAAACTCCAACTCATATACCGTAATATGTGAGTTAACAGAGAACATTTTAGCGAAGTTTGAAAAGTTACTGAATAACATAGAATAGTAGGAAATTAAGGAAAGTGTGATTTTCATCAGCAATGTTTCTTGCTATACTTTATATAAAGAAGAATATTGAATCGAAATACCCTGGTACAGTCGCTCAAAAAAATATCCGAACACTATGGTTGATTACAGAATTCAGGAAAAAAATCTGGCAACGAATTTTTTTTAGAAATATGGTTGATTTCAGAATTGAGAAAAAAAAATATCTGGAAACGTTTTTTTTAGAAATTAGTGATCTGGCAACCTTCGTAACACGTGACACGAAGGTTGCCAGATCACTAATTTCTAAAAAAATCGTTGCCAGATTTTTTTCTGAATTCTGTAATCAACCATAGTGTTCGGATATTTTTTTGAGCGACTGTACCATCAATCGTTCTATAATTGGTGTAGAGGGGTCTGCAACTTTACATAGATGCTAGAGGAGAGTACTTTGACGGATAGCAAAAGTTTTGTTGAGGTAAGTACAATGGTATTCTGCAGATGCATGTCAAGAACTTTTTGAAAGTCCCTCGTACAACCTTTAATCATGATTCGAAATCAACTGATAACACTAACTTAATTGTTCTAACCCTAGGAAAAGTATTACGCAGACACAATATATATATTTATCATCGAGAATATTTAAGAGATTTCCAGGAATAATAATAAAAAAAGAAATTAAAATATATAAAATTTAAAAATTATTGATTTAAGAATTATTGATGGGTCGAAATTATTGATATTGAAATTATGAAATGAAATGAATGAAATATTTATTTGGTTACAAAAGTACAAATAATAAAAAATAAATAAATACCCCCTCAAGCAGCTGCTTGCCACAGAAGTCTGACAGGAGCCTGTCAGTTTATATGCCATAGTAGAAGGTCTGAGAGGATGGCAGGACCTCAGGAGAGCAACTGTACACGCTCCAGTTACCGTTCACAGCAAACTGGAGCGTGTGCAGTTAATGCACACGCTCCAGTTTGCTGTGAACGGTAACTGCACACGCTCAATATTTCCCTGAGTGAGCCCACACGATCCAGGTTTTTGTGAGCTCGCACGATCCAATGTGCTGTAGTAGAAGGTCTGAGAGGATGGCAGGACCTCAGCAGAAAAACAACACATATATCCATGCCTTACCCGGGGCTCGACCCAGGTCCCGTAGATCAGTAGCCAAGCGCGCTAACCACTCGGCCACGGGACGGCTTTTAAAGAACAAATATATGAATTTTTTTACATTTCTGAAAACATTATCAGTCTAATACAAAAATGAGAGCAGTAATCAATAATAATTTTAAAAATCAAAGTGAAATTTGGATTTAATCCAAAATTGAAACGAAAAATGTGTTCATTATATATCAGATAACCAAGAGACAAATATGCCTGTCCAGGTTTCAAAGATTTTGTCTACAAAAAAAAAAAAAGATTTTGGCAACAGCTGTCCAACGGGCATCATTTTAAACATATTTAAAATGTATTCGTTTACCTAAGCTGCTGGGGCGGGGGTGGCTTAGTCGGTAGCGCGCCAGGCTCGTAATCTGTAGTTCCCAGGTTCGAGTCCCAGCTGGGTCAGCGTTGAGATTTATCTCCGCAAAATTCCCCGCCCTGCCCACGGTCAGTAGGGGACACCGATGGGCTTGGAAAGACCGCCGTCCGTCGGATGGGACGTTAAGCCGTGGCCCCGTGTGCGGGAGAGCCATACCCTGTGCACGTTAAAGAACACGCTGGATGGCCTTGACGGGAGGCTACCATCTGTCTCCCAACACCTGTTCCAGTGGGTCCCCTCCCCCAACCTTCTCTGAGCTTTCGGGGTCCATGTGACCTGGCCATTTAGAGGGGGCGGGGGTGGCTCAGTCGGTAGCGCGCCAGGCTCGTAATCTGTAGTTCCCAGGTTCGAGTCCCAGCTGGGTCAGCGTTGAGATTTATCTCCGCAAAATTTCCCCGCCTTGCCCACGGTCAGTAGGGGACACCGATGGGCTTGAAAAGGCCGCCGTCCGTCGGATGGGACGTTAAGCCGTGGCCCCGTGTGCGGGAGAGCCATACCCTGTGCACGTTAAAGAACACGCTGGATGGCCTTGACGGGAGGCTACCATCTGTCTCCCAACAGCTGTTCCAGTGGGTCCCCTCCCCCAACCTTCTCTGAGCCTTCGGGGTCCTTGTGGCCTGGCCATTTAGCCCATGGTGTGCAAAAAAGTCCCGCTCAGAGGTAAAACAATCCAATCCAATCCTGGCCATTTAGCCCATGGTGTGCAAAAAGTGCCGCTCAGAGGTAAAACAACCCCAACCTAAACTGCTATAACAAAAGAGCTAGAATAATTTATCCACGAAAAACTATTTCTTTTACAACATCATATATATTTAATATGTGATTTCTTAATTTCGTTTTAAACGCAGACATTATTTTTTCATTCCTTATGCGAAATGACTAAAAAATTAAATTGTAATTTAAATTTAATTAAAATTAAAAATTAAATTTAATTGTAAATTATTAAATTATTAAAATATTGTATATTTACTGTTATATATAAATGTGATGAATGTTAGTACTATTTATGAATCAATAGTAATTATAAATTGTGAAATTTAAATTTCTCAGTCGCAAATAAAGTAAATTTTAATGATATTATCATTTTTCATAAAATTACAGTTCTGCAGACGAGTTTGACACTCTTGGGGATTGGTTGATGATCCATATATTACTTGTAATAAAAAATAAATATTTAAGATTGTCATACATTTTATCTTATATTTTTATTGCTGAACAAATGTATAATGACACAAATATAACAATTACTCTTTCATAAGCGGCGGGGGTGACTCAGTCAGTAGCGCGCCAGGCTCGTAATCTGTAGTTCCCAGGTTCGAGTCCCAGCTGGGTCAGCGTTGAGATTTATCTCCGTAAAATTCCCCGCCCTGCCCACGGTCAGTAGGGGACACCGATGGGCTTGGAAAGACCGCCGTCCGTCAGATGGGACGTTAAGCCGTGACCTCCTGTGCGAGAGAGACATACTCTGAGCACGTTAAAGAACACGCTGGATGGCCTTGACGGGAGGCTGCCATCTGTCTCCCAACAGCTGTTGCAGTGGGTCACCTCCCCCAACCTTCTCTGGGCCTTCGTGGTCCATGTGACTTGGCCATTTAGCACATGGTGTGCAAGAAAGTGCAGCTCAGAGGTAAAACAATCCAACGTTAAAGAACACGTTGGATGGCCTTGACGGGAGGTTACCATCAGTCTCCCAACGGCTATTCTAGTGGGTCCCCTCCCCCAAACTTCTCTGAGCCTTCGGGGTCCATGTGACTTGGCCATTTAGCACATGGTGTGCAAGAAAGTGCCGTTCAGAGGTAAAACAATCCAACGTTAAAGAACACGTTGGATTGCTTGGGTTGGGTTGTTTTACCTCTGAGCGGCACTTTTTTGCCCACCATGGGCTAAATGGCCAGGTAACATGGACCCCAAAGGTTCAGAGAAGGTTGGGGGAGGGGACCCGCAGGAACAGCTGTTGGTAGACAGATGGTAGCCTCCCGTCAAGGCCATCCAGCGTGTTCTTTAACGTGCACAGGATATGGCTCTCCCGCACACGGGGCCACGGCTTAACGTCCCATCCGACGGACGGCGGCCTTTCCAAGTCCATCGGTGTCACCTACTGACCGTGGGCAGGGCGAGGAATTTTGCGGAGATAAATCTCAACACTCACCCAGCTGGGACTCGAACCATGGGAACTACAGATTACGAACCTGGCGCGCTACCCACTGAGCCACCCCCGCCCCCGTTGGATGGCCTTGACGGGAGGCTACCATCAGTCTCCCAACGGCTGTTCTAGTGGGTCCCCTGCCCCAACCTTCTCTGAGCCTTCGGGGTCCATGTGACTTGGCCATTTAGCACATGGTGTGCAAGAAAGTGCTGCTCAGAGGTAAAACAACCCAACCTTTTTATTTACTGTTAAGTGGCCTCACTTTTCGAAAGCTTCATTTAATAGTGGAAAAGTAGGCCGATCATTGCGCGCAATAAATCAATCCCTGCAACCACCTCCGGTAATGCTTGTTCTTGTTTTTAAAACGAAGACTCATTTAAAATTTGTTATCACGTCTGGAGACTGAATGAGTCTGCCATTGACCGCAACCGAAATGTTCTGCTTTCGGGTCATCGACACTTAAGGCGACGCCATATTAATGACCCACCTGAAAATGTAATTGAATATCGCAGACACGAAATACGAGAGGAGGAGGAGGTCGCTTCGTAGGGTGAAGTTCTTTCCCCCTTCTAATTGTTGCATCGCCCCGCTCTTTGCAGTGCGAATGAACTGGCGAGATCTGCCAATCCAAAGCGAGACAAGAGAAAAAGGGACATCTTCATCATTACTTGCAAAGGAACCTTTTTCTTATAACTAAGGTTGTTTACACCTTTTTTAGTTTCTAAGTTGGCAGATATTCATGATATTCAATTACTTCTCTAAATTCCAAGAGAGTTGGGTTCTGTTGGGCGGCACTTTTTTGCACACCATGGTCTAAATGGTCAGGTCACAAGGACCCCGAAGGCTGGGGGAAGAAGAAGACATAGAAGGTTGGGGGAGGGGACCCACTGGAACAGCTGTTGGGAGACAGATGGTAGTCTTCCGTCAAGACCATCCAGCGTGTTCTTTAACGTGCACAGAGAATAGCTCTCCCGCACACGGGGCCACGGGTTAACGTCCCATCGGACGGACAGGGGCCTTTCGAAGCTCATTGGTGTCCCCACCTGACCGTGGTCAACGCGGGTAGTTTTGCGGAGATAAGTCTCAACGCTGACCCAGCTAAGACTCGAACCTTCCAAAAGAGTTCGAGACAAGAAGATAAGACCTTTCAGTGGCACTTTTTCGCACAAGTAAGGTAAATGTTCAGGTCACAAGGACCCCAAGGGTTCAGAGAAGGTTACGTAAAGGGACCCACTGGACAGCAATTAGGAGATAAAGGGTAGCCACCCGTCAAGACCATTCAGTGTGTTTTTTATCGTAGCCACCCCATATGGACCATGGCTTAACGTCTCATGCGATGGAGGGCAGTTTTTCCAAGCCCATCGGTTGTCTCTACTCTGACTGAGGGCAGAGTGGAAGGAAGAGGAGATAAATCTCCACTCAAGCACAGTTGGGCAAAAAGATGCGAACATCAAATTAAAACCCTATCATCCCAACCACATAAAAAAAACCTACCACTCAACAAAGGTGGCTTCATAACAGGAGGGCATGCCGTAATAGAAACCGACAGCAAAGTGGATGGTGTGCAGTGATAGCAATTAAAAGCAAAGTGGAGGGTGTGCAGTGATAGCAATTAAAAGCAAAGTGGAGGGTGTGCAGTGATATCAATTAAAAGCAAAGTGGAGGGTGTGCAGTGATAGCAATTAAAAGCAAAGTGGAGGGTGTGCAGTAATAGCAATTAAAAGCAAAGTGGAGGGTGTGCAGTGATAGCAATTAAAAGTAAAGTGGAGGGTGTGCAGTGATAGCAATTAAAAGCAAAGTGGAGGGTGTGCAATGATAGCAATTAAAAGCAAAGTGGAGGGTGTGCAGTAACATTAACTGATATCAAAGTGGAGGGTGTGCAGTAACATTAACTGATAGCAAAGTGGAGGGTGTGCAGTAACATTAATTAAGTGCAATCTGGAGGGTGTGCAGTAACATTAACTGATATCAAAGTGGAGGGTGTGCAGTAACATCAATTGATATCAAAGTGGAGGGTGTGCAGTGATAGCAATTAATAGCAAACTGGAGGGTGTGCAGTAGCATCAAATGACAGTAAACTGGACGGTGTGCAATAACATCAATTGATAGCAAAGTAGAGGGTGTGCAGTAACATCAGCTCATATGTAGATTGAAGGGTGTGCAACAGCGGCAACTGATAGCAAACTGGATGGTGTGCAGTAATATTAAGTGATAGCAAAATGGAGGGTGTGCAATAACATTAAGTGATAGCAAGCTGGAGGGTGTGCAGTAACATTAACTGATATCAAAGTGGAGGGTGTGCAGTAACATTAACTGATATCAAAGTGGAGGGTGTGCAGTAACATTAACTGATAGCAAAGTGGAGGGTGTGCAGTAACATTAATTGAGTGCAATCTGGAGGGTGTGCAGTAACTTTAACTGATATCAAAGTGGAGGGTGTGCAGTAACATCAATTGATATCAAAGTGGAGGGTGTGAGGTGATAGCAATTAGTAGCAAACTGGAGTGTGTGCAGTAACATCAAATGATAGTAAACTGGATGGTGTGCAATAACATCAATTGATAGCAAAGTAGAGGGTGTGCAGTAACATCAGCTCATATGTAGATTGAAGGGTGTGCAACAGCGTCAACTGATAGCAAACTGGATGGTGTGCAGTAATATTAAGTGATAGCAAAATGGAGGGTGTGCAGTAACATTAAGTGATAGCAAGCTGGAGGGTGTGCAGTAATTGTAAACTGGAGGGTGTGCAGTGACATCAACTGGTAATAAACTGGAGGGTGTGCAGTGACATCAACTGATAATAAACTGGAGGGTGTGCAGTGACATCAACTGATAATAAACTGGAGGGTGTGCAGTGACATCAACTGATAATAAACTGGAGGGTGTGCAGTAGCAGCATTGATTGCAAACTGGAAAATGTGCAGTAATAGCAAACTGGATGGTGTGCAATAATATCATCTGATAACAAACTGGAGGGAGAGCAGTAACATTAACTGATAGCAAAGTGAAGGTTTGGGTTGGGTTGTTTTACCTCTGAGCGGCACTTTTTGCACACCATGGGCTAAATGGCCAGGTCACATGGACCCCGAAGGCTCAGAGAAGGTTGGGGGAGGGGACCCACTGGAACAGCTGTTGGGAGACAGATGGTAGCCTCCCATCAAGGCCATCCAGCGTGTTCTTTAACGTGCACAGGGTATGGCTCTCCCGCACACGGTTTAACGTCCCATCCGACGGACGGCTGCCTTTCCAAGCCCATCGGTGTCCCCTACTGACCGTGGGCAGGACGGAAAGTTTTGCGGAGATAAATCTCAACGCTGGCCCACCTGAGACTGCAGATTACAAGTCTGATGCGCTATCGACTGAGCCACCCTGCTCCTCAAAGTGGAGGGTGTGTAGTAATAGCAACTGATAGCAAGCTTGAGGGTGTGCAGTAACATTAACTGATAGCAAACTAGAAAGTGTGTAGTAATATCAACTGATAGCAAACTGGAGGGTGTGCAGCATTATTAATCGATAGCAAACTGGAAGGTGGGTAGTAATAGTAACTGATAGCAAAATGGAAGGTTGTAGTAATAGCAACTGAGAGCAAAATAGAGGATGTGCAGTAATAACAAACTGAATTGTGTTCAGTAACATCAACTGATAACAAACTGGAAGGTGTGCAGTAACATTAACTGATAACAAACTGGAAGGTGTGTAGTAATAGTAACTGATAGCGAACTGGAGGGTGTGCAATAATAGCAAATTGGATGGTATGCAGTAGCATCAACTGATAGCAACTGCAGGGTGTGCAGTACCATAATTGATAGCAAACTGCAGGGTGCAGTAACTTTAACTGATAGCAAACTCAATGATGTGTCAACTGAGGCTAACTGGAGCCTGTGGAGTTAGTTACTGCACACGCTTCATTTTGCTGTGCGGTCACTTCCATTAATTGTAAGCGTTTTTGTTTAAAGATGCCTGAAATGTTTTAAAAGCTAATAACCCTCACTTCAGCCTCTTTCTAGGTGGCCTTAGCCTTTTCTTGAGTCCGCTTCTTCCTACATTACATTCTAGGTGATGTGCCATTTTCAGGCTCAACGGTCAGAAGTGCTTCACCCATTTTATTTTTCATCTCTTCCGATCTAGGACAATGCGATGCGACTTTTCCTGCTCAGAGGCTCGACAATCTCACTTTAGCTCGATCCACTTCTCCTCGTTCACGTGACTGATCGGAAGGGAAATGCAAATCATTTCTTTCGTTGTTCAGAGCTCACTGAACTCGTCTCGCGAGTCTCCGCCAAGACCCCCCTTCTCTTGATACGTGTAACGCCGTCCCGTGGACAGTGGCGCAAGCGGCAACCGACTCCCCCAATCCTTCGGAAAGCAATCCACTGAGTACAAATAAAAACCACTGCGTTGTTCTCTTTAAGGAAAGGAGCCTTTGGAAGGAATTTGAAATGATTTATGATGGAAATAATAACATTTGCTTTACTAAAAATTGATTCATTTGATACTCTAGTTTTGGTTACTTCTTCATTTAATTAGCATTTTTTAATGATCATAACCTAGGGTTGGGCTGTTTTACCTCTGAGCGGCACTTTTTTGCACACCATGGGCAAAATGGCCAGGTCACAAGGACCCCGAAGGTTCAGAGAATGTTGGGGGAGGGGACCCACTTGAACAGCTGTTGGGAGACAGATGGTAGCCTCCCGTCAAGGCCATCCAGTGTGTTCTTTAACGTTGGATTGTTTTACCGTTGAGCGGCACTTTTTTGCACACCATGGGCTAAATGGCTAGGTCACAAGGACCCCGAAGGTTCAGAGAAGGTTGGGGAGGGGACCCACTTGAACAGCTGTTGGGAGAAAGATGGTAGCCTCCCGTCAAGGCCATCCAGCGTGTTCTTTAACGTGCACAGGGTATGGCTCTCCCGCAGATGGGATCACGGCTTAACGTCCCGTCCGATGGACGGCAGCCTTATCCAAGCCCATCGGTGTCCCCTACTGACCGTGGGAATGGCGGGGAATTTTGCGGAGATAAATGTCAACGCTGACTCAGCTGGGACTCGAACCTGAGAATTGCAGATTACGAGCCTAGCGCGCTGCCGACTGAGCCACTCCCGTTCCTACCATAACCTAGTTATCATTAACTGAGAGAAGTTTGACCTAACTATCATCTATTAGCTAATCTGAACACAGTCATTATAATCTTTTAACTAATCTTAACACAGTTATTATAATCTCTTAACAAATCTTAATACAGTTATCATAGTCTATTAACAAATCTTAATAGTTATCATAATGTGTTAGCTAATCTTACGTCATCGTAATCTGTTAAGATAATATTATGACTGTTAAAATTAGTTAACTAATCTTAACATAGTCATCAAAATTCGTTAAACGATCTTAACACGGTCATCATAATCCGTTAAACGATCTTAACGCAGTCATCATAATCTGTTAACTAATTTTAACACGGTCATCATAATCCGTTAAATGATTTTAACACAGTCATCATAATCTGTTAACTAATCTTAACACGGTCATCATAATTCGTTAAATGATCTTAACACAGTCATCATAATCTGTTAACTAATCTTATCACAATCGTCATAATCTTTTAACTAATCTTAACTCAATTATTATAATACAGCTAACCCTCGTATAACACGGTAGTTAGGTTCCTATAAAATTTCGTGTAGTGGGAAACTGTGTTATACAGGAATTCAGAGGATGATAGTGCAGATAAAAATTCCCCGCCCTGCCCATGGTCAGTAGGGGACATCGATGGGCTTGGAAAGGCTGCCGTCCGTTGGATGGAACGTTAAGCCGTGGCTCCGTGTGTGGGAGAGCCATACCCTGTGCACGTTAAAGAACCAGTACAAAAAGGGACAAAAATACACCATTTAATTTTTATAACTATCGGAAACTTAACTTTTGTTAAAAATAGCAATAACTGAACGAACAGTCTTAAAAACTCTGCATTAAACATTTCATTTTCTTCCTGCACAATAAAACAAGAATATTTTATCTGTTGCAGTATTCTTCACCTTCTGAACTTTCTTCTGCAGCATCTAGATTTCGCGTTATCTTCTGATTTCTTTAAAAAAACAGTCATTTGGGTTTGTTTGCTTTTTCTTGACAGATCCTTGTAAATTTCATGGTATCGAGCTTAAGCATTTTTATAGCTCCCTTTTGACCCTGTGCTTCTTTCAGTTGAAGGATCTGCATTCAAAAAATAAGATTCTAATTGGTTAGCTAAGTTTATGCTTTCCCGTATGCTTTTTGGGGTAAAATTTGGAACTTCAGAATTTTTATCTGCACTATCATCCTCTGAATTGATTTGGTTTACCTCCGATGCCATCTTCCCCAAATCCGCTTTGCCAGCCTCTTTTCTCCGCAAAATTCCCCGCCCTGCCCATGGTCAGTAGGGGACACCGATGGGCTTGGAAAGGCCGCCATCCGTTGGATGGGTTGGATTGGGTTGTTTTTCCTCTGAGCGGCACTTTTTTGCACACCATGGGCTAAATGGCCAGGTCACATGGACCCCGAAGGCTCAGAGAAGGTTGGGCGAGGGGACCCACTGGAACAGCTGTTGGGAGATAGATGATAGACTCCCGTCAAGGCCATCCAGCGTGTTCTTTAACGTGCACAGGGTATGGCTCTCCCACACACGGGGTCACGGCTTAACGACCCATCCGACGGACGGCGACCTTTCCTTTTCCTTTCAAGCCTATTGGTGTTCCCTACTGACCGTGGGCAGGGCGGGGAATTTTGCGGAGATAAATCTCAACGCAGACCCAGCTAGGACTCGAACCTGGGAACTACAGATTACGAGCCTGGCGCGCTACCGACTAAGCCACCCCCGCCCCCGTTGGATGGGACGTTAAGCCGTAGCGTGTGCGGGAGAGCCATACCCTGTGCACGTTAAAGAACACGCTGGATGACCTTGACGGGAGGCTACCCCTTTAATAACATTTGCTATAATAACATAATAACCTATAATAACATTTTTAAAGTTATTATAGGGGTAGCCTCCCGTCAAGGTCATCTAAGGATGACCTTGACGGGAGGCTACACCTATAATAACATTTGCGTTAAACGATCTTTACACGGTCATCATAATCCGTTAAATGATCTTAACACAGTCATCATAATCTGTTAACTAATCTTAACACGGTCATCATAATCCGTTAAACGTTATTATAGGGGTAGCCTCCCGATGAATCAATTTTATGATGCAATGTTTTATGAAGCAAATGTTATTATAGGGGTAGCCTCCCGTCAAGGTCATCTAAGGATGACCTTGACGGGAGTGCCCGCCCATCTGTCTCCCAACAGTTGTTCCAGTTGGTCCCTTCCCCCAACCTTCTCTGAGCCTTCGGGGTCCATGTGACCTGGCCATTTAGCCCATGGTGTGCAAAAAAGTGCCGCTCAGAGGTAAAACAACCCAACCCAATTAACAGAGATATTATCGCAGTAGGGAAGACTTGAAGAATAAAACAGTAATTAAGTATCACTTCTAAAATATGCATTTAATGGAAAAATGTGACTATTGATAAAATGAAGATCGTAGTCAAAGCTATTTAAATTTTGATATTCAACAAAATTTGTTCAGTATTTGAAAAGTGATGGAAACTGGAATATTAAACAATAAATTTTATAAATATCATTCATAATTGCCTAATATTGAAATAATCATCATGCAAAACTTCTAAAATTTATATTTATTTTATTAGATGGTTTGAAACGATTCGTATTTTTTAAGTTTTAATTAATTTCTGAAGTTGGGTTGGCACACCATGGGCCACACCTTTTTTGCACACCATGGGCTAAATGGCCAGGTCACATGGACTCCGAAGGCTCAGAGAAGGTTTGAGGAGGGGACCCACTGGAACAGCTGTTGGGAGACAGATGGTAGCCTGTCGTCAAGGCCATCCAGCGTGTTCTTTAACGTGCACAGGGTATTGCTCTCCCGCACACGGGGAATGGGCTTAACGTCCCATCCGACGGACGGCGGCCTTTCCAAGCCCATCGGTGTCCCCTACTGACCGTGGGCAGGGCGGGGAATTTTGCGGAGATAAATCTCAACGCTGACCCAGCTGGGTCTCGAACCTGGGAACTACAGATTACAAGTCTGGCGCGCTACCGACTGAGCCACCCCCGCCCCAATTTCTGAAGTAAATTCTTATGAAGCATTGTTTTCGAAAAGAATCCCAAAATAAAGATTAAAAACGAACAGCACAACTAGTTAACGTTAAAAATAAAAGTATTTTTCACATTTACAAAAAGGGGAATGTTAATTGTGAATATTGTTAACTGTTTCAAAAGTTTTAAATAGGAGCAGAAGTAATAATTAATTCTAAAACGGCAGAAATGGCACTGCGCACTTCCTCATTCTTAATTCAGTTGTCAGAAGCAAATGAGGCCAAAATCATTTAGAAAGGAAAGCATTTTCGCCTTCTTTTTGTAAAAACAAAAAGCACGCTTCCTGCAGACGACTCGACTCATACCGGCATTCCTTCCTTTTGTAGATCTATATTCATGGGATGGGTTGTTTTACCTCTGAGCGGCACTTTTTCGCACACCATGGGCTAAATGGCCAGGTCACATGGACCCCGAAGGCTCAGAGAAGGTTGGGGAAGGGGACCCACTGGAACAGCTGTTGGGAGACAGATGGTAGCCTCCTGTCAAGGACATCCAGTGTGTTCTTTAACGTGCACAGGATATTGCTCTCCCGCACACGGGCCACGGCTTAACGTCCCATCCGACGGACTGAGGCCTTTCCAAGCCCATCGGTGTCCCCTACTGACCGTGGGCAGGGCGGGGAATTTTGCGGAGCTAAATCTCAACGCTGACCCAGCTGGGACTCGAACCTGGGAACTACAGATTACGAGCCTGGCGGATCTATATTCATATAACGAGCAAAAGTTGCTGAAAAACGACTGCAATTGTTTCAGAAAAATCCTGCAAAAGATTCCCGCCTTTGTTCCTCGTATAATACAAATTCATTTTCAAATTATTCTGATTCATCGGAGGAAATTGTCAATGCAAAATCATGTCAATTGAAAGAGAATCAGGATCTGATACATCAAAAATCAAAAATATTGGATTATATGACAGTGTGCGTTTTTTCTGGATGTGTTTAATTACGTTTTCTTGAAACGGGTTGGGTTGTTTTACCTCTGAGCGGCACTTTTTTGCACACCATGGGCTAAATGACCAGGTCACCAGGACTCCGAAGGATCAGAGAAGGTAGCTGTTCCAGGGGGTCCTCTCCCCCAACCTTCTCTGATCCTTCGGGGTCCTGAGGACCCACTCGAACAGCTGTTGGGAGACAGATGGTAGCCTCCTGTCAAGGCCATACAGCGTGTTCTTTAACGTTGGGTTGTTTTACCTCTGAGCGACACTTTTTTGCACACCATGGGCTAAATGGACAGGTCACAACGACCCCGAAGGCTCAGAGAAGGTTGGGGGAAGGGACCCACTGGAACAGCTGTTGGGAGACAGATGGTAGCCTCCCGTCAAGGCCATCCAGCGTGTACTTTAACGTTGGGTTGTTTTACCTCTGAGCGGCATTTTTTGCACACCATGGGCTAAATGGCCAAGTGACATGGACCCTCAAAGGCTCAGAGAAGGTTGGGGGAGGGGACCCACTGGAACAGCTGTTGGGAGACAGATGGTAGCCTCCTGTCAAGGCCATCCAGCGTGTTCTTTAACGTGCACAGGGTATGGTTCTCCACATAGGCCACGGCTTAACGTCCCATTCGGCGGACGGTGGCCCTTTCAAGCCTATTGGTGTTCCCTACTGACTGTGGGCAAGGCGGGGAATTTTGCGGAGATAAATCTCAATGCTGACCCAGCTGGGACTCGAACCTGAGAACTACAGATTACGAGCCAGACGCGCTACCGACTGAGCCACCCCTTCTTGAAACGGAATTGTACAGTTGCTTTAAGAAAGTGTTTCATTTGACAAGGAAAGATCTGATATTTCTCATGTGAAAAAAATCGAAATAGTTTTCTGAACTTTTTTTAATTTAATTGCATGCTGAAAAATTATTAATTGAAGCTGGATTGCAATCTGTAGCTGGACATATGCAAGAAATTGTAAATTGTCGCTGGATACAAGCAAGAAATTGCAAAATGTAGCTAGATGGAATCAAAAAATGGTAAATGCTAGTCCAGGCTACCAGTGGAACGTTTATAGAATTACCACTTTAACTAGTAGTACCGTAATGCTCAGTTATTCCCCTGATTACTTAAAAAAAAAAAGCGAAAATCCTTACAACCGCCATAGTAGCTGGAACAGCTCTTGGGAAACAGATGGTAGCCTCCCGTCAAGGCCATCCAGTGTGTTCTTAAACGTGCACAGGGTATGTCTCTTCCACATACGGGGCCACGGCTTAACGTCCCATCCGACGGACGGCGGTCTTTCCAAGCCCATCGGTGTCCCCTACTGACCGTGGGCAGGGTGGGGAATTTTGAGGAGATAAATCTCAACGCTGACCCAGCTGGGACTCGAACCTGGGAACCACAGATTACGAGCCTGGCGCGTTACCGACTGAGCCACCCCCGCCCCTCCCGGGTCGGTATTCAAGCTCCGTGATGGCATAGTTGTTTGCTTTTGTGCTATTAGCTCTAACAGAGGCAGTGGCCAGCAGTGACGTCTATCTTAGTGTCCTTGTAGGAGAAAGCTGATACAAAAATAAGAGTTGTTTCCGCGATCCTTCTCTTCTCTATGTATTGCGAATAAAAAAAAACAGGGTGGCCTACTGATCTGATCATCTGGTGGAGATCAGGGTGATCATCTGTGGCCATATTTTCTTTCTTTTTCTTCCCTACTGAGAAGTGGTCAACTTCAAAGGGTCTTCGTATGATCATTTAAACCTCCCTGACTGTTGAGAGTCTGGTTTTCTAAAGACATCTTTTTCTGCTCTGTTGAGAAGTAGTCCACTTCACAGAGTCTTGATGTCGGCCTAATTAACCACTGGACTGATTAATAACTTTGAGCTTCATTATGGATCCTGGACGTGCTGCACTGGCACTGTTAACGGAAATTCTGCCACTGTGTTTCCTAAGTGTGGGTTGAGTTGTTTTACCTCTGAGCGGCACTTTTTTGCACACCATGAGGTAAATGACCAGGTCAAATGGACCCCCGAAGGCTCAGAGAAGGTTGGGGGAGGGGACCCACTGGAACAGCTGTTGGGAGACAGATGGTAGCATCCCGTTAAGGCCATCCAGCGTGTTGTTTAACGTTGGGTTGTTTTACTTCTGAGAGGCACTTTTTTGCACACCATGGGCTAAATGGCCAGGTCACAAGGGCCCCGAAGGCTCAGAGAAGGTTGGGGGAGGGGACCCACTGGAACAGCTGTTGGAAGACAGATGGTAGCATCCCGTCAAGGCCATCCAGCGAGTTCTTTAACGTGCACAGGGTATGGCTCTCCTGCATACGGGGCCATGGCTTAACGCCCATCCGAACAACGGCGGCCTTTCCAAGCCCATCGGTGTCCCCTACTGACCGTGGGTAGGGCGGGGGGGAATTTTGCGGAGATAAATCTTAACGCTCGCTCAGTTGGGACTCGAACCTGGGAACTGCAGATTACGAGCCTGGCGCGCTACCGACTGAGCCACTCCCGCCCCACTAATTGTGGGTTTTCAGCCCAAGTGAACAGATGCACAAGATACCTTATATCAGTAATCTTAATTAGAGGTCATCTCAGGTACAGTCGCTCAAAAAATGTCCGAACACTGGTTGATTACAGAATTCAGAAAAAAAATATCTGGCAACGAATTTTTTTTGGAAATTGGTGATCTGGCAACCTTCGTATCACGTGACACGAAGGTTGCCAGATCGCTAATTTCTAAAAAAATCGTTGCCAGATATTTTTTCTGAATTCCGTAATCAACCATAGTGTTCGGATACTTTTTTGAACGACTGTAGGTGGTCATATTATTTTGATACTCGATCGTGTGGGCTCACTCACGGAAATATTGAGCGTGTGTAGTTACCGTTCGCAGCAAACTGGAGCGTGTGCAGTAACTGCACACGCTCCAGTTTGTTGTGAACGGTAACTGGAGCGTGTACAGTTGCTGTACACGCTCCAGATATTTTTCCTGAATTCTGTAATCACGTGACACGAAGGTTGCCAGATCACTAATTTCTAAAAAAATCGTTGCCAGATATTTTTTCTGAATTCGGTAATCAACCATAGTGTTCGGATATTTTTTTGAGCGGCTGTACCTGAATCCTCCATGTTTTTAGAGCAAGAATGGGTCTTTTTTTAATGTTTCGAAAGGGTTTTTTGTATATAGGAAGTGGTATTGAGAAGAGATAAAGTATACACATTGCTTTACACTTTTGGATTTGGTTACAAGAGTCTATTCATGCAGAACATAAGATATACAATCGTAAAACTACAGGTACGGAACAGAAAAATGTAAACATTTGCATATTATCTGAATAGAAAAATCACATTCGGAGCTCAATAAATTCTTCAACATGTTTCTTAATGAAACATATGTCTAAAGATAACGATCTCATTCAAATCTATCTAAATCTCGATTTCAAAAAATATTTCCTCAGTATTCAAAGAGTTATGGACGCTGGAATATTTAACATGCTATAAAAAATTGATTTCAAAATTTAATTAAAACATTGAAACACGTTAAGAGATCATAGTTGACTCTAGTATTGCATCCGGTGCTCTACTAGAATGTTTACTTTAATGTTTTAACTAAATTTTGGGTCAATTTTTTTGTAGCCTATTAAATATACCAGCGTTCATAACTTTCTGAAAACTGAACAGATACTTTTTAAAACGGAGATTCAGATAAATTAAAGATCTCATTCAAGTCTATCTTTAGAAAGATTTTTCGCTAAAAATCACATTGACGAAGTTATTGAGCTCTGAATGTGATTTTCTATTGATGTAACATGGAACTGTTTACATTTTTCTATTAGCACGCTTGGCTGCTGATCTAAGGAACGTGGATTCGAGCCCCGGGTAAGGCATGGATGTATGTGTGTTTTTCTGCTGAGGTCCTGCCATCCTCTCAGACCTTCTACTATGGCTTATAAACTGACAGGCTTCTGTCAGACTTGTGTGGCAAGCAGCTGCTTGAGGGGGTATTTTAGTATGTACAGTAGTACCACGTAAACAGAACGGGGGACATACCTGGTTTGATCTGAAGTTGATGAGGACATCCTATAGAAACTTCTCTAAATCTAATTTAATCTAACATTGCATTATTCCCAATAAGAATATTTTGTGGGTAAAACACAAAAATCGAATTATATAATGCAGGAAATTTCTTTGAAGAATCGTTGTCAGTTGTTCAGGCTAAAAAAATTATTTTTAGGGAGACAATTTCAGAGGAAAAATTGTAGAGAGGAATTTCTACCACTCCTTAAAGTTATTTCTCTTTCTGACATCCATTAAACCAGCGTTTACCAAACTTTACCTATGACGGAACACTTAACAAATCCTGAAATTTTAACGGAACACCTTGGTTATTTTGTAGGGTAGGTAGATATATATAATAAATAAAATAAATAGGTAAATCTAAGCGTTAAGAAAATAAAAAACATTTATTCTACAATGGTAATTATTGAAAAAAAAAACTTAAAAATAGTAAAATGAGTTGGGTTGGGTTGTTTTGCCTCTGAGCGGCACTTTTTTGCACACCATGGGCTAAATGGCCAGGTTACATGGACCCCGAAGGCTCAGAGAAGGTTGGGGGAGGGGACCCACTGGAACAGCTGTTGGGAGACAGATGGTAGCCTCCCGTCAAGGCCATCCAGCGTGTTCTTTAACCTGCACAGGGTATGGCTCTCCCGCACACGGGGCCACGGCTTAACGTCCCATCCGGCGGACGGCGGCCTTTCCAAGCCCATCGGTGTCCCTTACTGACCATGGGCAGGGCGGAGAATTTTGCGGAGATAAATCTCAACGCTGACTCAGCTGGGACTCGAACCTGGGAAATACAGATTGCGAGCCTGGCGCGCTACCGACTGAGCCACCCCCGCCCCATAGTAAAATGAACTAACGTATATATATTGTAAAATTACGTTCTTAATGACTTCGATGTTATAATGTCTAGGTCTTTGTGTATAGTCTGAATTAAGATCATTTAAATATATATTTAAATGATATTAATTCAGTTTTTTCATCAGAAATTACATATTATATTTATGCATATGATATTATAATTTGGACTATACACAAAGACCTAGACATTATAAATAAAATTCTACAAAAACATATAAATAAATTATCAATTTACTCTTCCAACTTAAATCTAAAGATATCAACTGAAAAAACTAAAATCATATATTTTCATAAAAGATTTAAAATTACAGATGAATTAAAAATAAATTTAAATAATACAGAAATCAATATCACTGACAACATAAAATTCCTAGGATTACATATAGATTCTAAACTTCTATGGAATCAATATATCAATAATGTTAAAAATAAAGCCACTAACTATTGAACTTCATGAGATATTTAGGTAGCTCAAAATGGGGTTGTTCCATTAAAAATCTTTTACTAATTTGTAATTCTGTAGTATTACCAAAGTGCACCTACGGAATTGAACTCATTAATCAAATCTCTAAAACCAAACTAATTAAATTAGAAACAATTCAAACAAAAATTTTAAAATATTGTCTTGGCCAATTTCAAACTTCAAATAACTTAAACATATATGCTGAAACATCAATTCCACCACTTGAATTAAAAAAAATATTTATTATCAAATTTAATATTTAGAATAATTAGCAAAAATGATTCACACCCTATAATAGAAAAATTTATTAATAACTTCCAAGATATAATCTTATATAACTTTTATGAAAAAGAACAATTACTATATATGCTTAACAACAACCTCAGTGGAGATTTGATTCCTAAATTCCCATGTTGGATTTCAACAACTCCAATCATTATTGATAAAATTCCTGGAATTGATTTTAAAAAGCAATTTGATCCAACTATTATAAAAATATTATCACAGAATTATATCAATGAAAAATATAATAACTTTGTTCAAATCTATACAGATGGATCATTAAATTCTGATAAAACCATTTCTTCTGGAGCAATATACTGCCCAATTGAAAAATACGAACAACAATTTAAATTTAAGATTAATGAACCTTTTTCTAGCAGTTATATCTGCAATAAATTGGTCCCTGAAATTTAGTAATAAACATAATAGTCATTTTCACTGATTGAAAACGTACTCTAGAAATCTTTCAACAAAACCCATTTAAAAATAACTTCCCCATTTTTTTAAATGATATTTATTCACTGACATATGATCACCTAAATAAAAATAATATAATAACTTTACAATGGCTACTCTCTCATGTGAATATAAAACATAACGAATATGTAGATTTATTAGCTAAAAATGCAAAACATCTTAATAATACAATCACTACCCCTTTTCATTTTATATTACACAAAAAAATCAAATAAATCTAAAATATTAATTGAAACACAGAATTGGTATAAAAACAAAGCAATTAATACACATCGTTATCAAATATCAAATAAAATTGAAAAATTTTCAAACTATGGTTTAAGTAAAAGAGAAATAATTATAATACTCAGAATAAAAGCTAACTTAGCACTCACGAACTCAACTTTATATAAATTTAAAAAAAATGATTCTCCAAACTGCAATAAATGTAATGTAAAACAAACCATAGAACACATAATATTTAATTGTAAAAATTACCAACCAGAAAGAAAATCTTATTTTAATAAACTAAAAGCATAGAATATTAATGTATATAACTTTAAAAATATCTTAGAACCTACCAGTAAGAATCTTAAACCTATCCTATATAAATTATTAATTCAATTTCTTAGAAATATTAATATTTTAGATAAATTGTAAAAAAATAAAAATATACCTAAATAAAATAAAAAATAATTATATAGAGAAAAAAATGATAAAAAAATAGATTAAAAAATGGAAAAAAATACAAAAAAAAAAATAGAAAAAATATATATATAAAAGAGAAATTTTCTTTTCACTAAAATTTTGTCTGAATGAGTCTACACCTATCAAGTTATTAGATGTAGGAATTTTCATTTGTGGATTTGATTTCGATTTCGATGTTTTTTGGGTCTTTGAATTACAAATTCTCTTGGGTTGTTTTACCTCTGAGTGACACTTTTTTGCTCACCATGGGCTAAATGGCCAGATCACAAGGACTCCGAAGGCTCAGAGAAGATTGGGGGAGGGGACCCACTAGAACAGCTGTTGGGAGACAGATGGTAGCCTCCCGTCAAGACCATCCAGCGTGTTCTTTAACGTGCACAGGGTATGAGCTCTCCCGCACATGGGGCCACGGTTTAACGTCCCATCCGACGGACGGCGGCCTTTCCAAGCCCATCGGTGTCCCCTACTCACCGTGGGCAGGGCGGGGAATTTTGCGGAGATAAATCTCAACGCTGACTCAGCTGGGACTCGAACCTGGGAATTACAGATTACGAGCCTGGTGCGCTACCAACTGAGCCACCACCGCTCCACAATTCTTTTGATATCAGGCACAATATTAGAAAGTTGAATTCTCATATCTGGTGTAGCGTCGAGTCTGTTCCTGGACTTTGATTTGGTTCCAGCATAATATGAAAATCCCGCCTCGCATAAATATGTCGTTGTAAAAGGATAATTTTGATAATATTTCACGGAACACTTATTCACTTTAAACGGAACATAGTTTGGGAAACGCTGCATTAAACAATGTCATCGTAATTTGAATTATCTTTTTCTTCAAGGTAATAGTCAGCTATTTCAGGCGTGTTACGATTCCAGAACATTTTTTGAACCTTTCGTCCTTTTCCAGTCGGGGCCATTAGCTGAGGTGTAGAACAGCGACACTTCGTGAGAACTGGCAACACCTTGAACTAGGGTGGTGCCTGTGAGCGAAGGGTCAGTGCTCGTTCGTTCCCCGCTGCTCCTTCAGTTCGCGTGGCCCCGTTCTCATTGTCAACCGCCAAGTACCTTCATCTGTCTTCGCGCGCTGCTCTCCCGACCCCCGGCCGAGAGTAAGGGTTAATCACCGCTCAGTGAAGCTCCAGATTTCACCCACCCGCTAATGGGACGTGACATAATCTCATGACATCACACGTTAGCAGCTTGCTCCAAATGAATTATTTAAACAGAAATCTGAAGATGAAGCCATTAGTAGACTCAAGAGGAAGCAAACGGAAGGGTTGTAGGAAGATGAAGCCAAAGGTAGACTCGGTGGGGAAGCGGTCGGAAGGATTGTAGGAAGATGAAGCCAAAGGTAGACTCAGTGGGGAAGCGGTCGGAAGGATTGTAGGAAGATGAAGCCAAACGTAGACTTAGTGGGGAAGCGGTCGGAAGGATTATAGGAAGATGAAGCCAAAGGTAGACTCAGTGGGGAAGCGGTCGTAAGGATTGTAGGAAGATAAAGTCAATGGCAAACTCAGTGGGGAAGCGGTCGGAAAGATTGTAGGAAGATGAAGCCAAAGGTAGACTCAGTGGGGAAGCGGTCGGAAGGATTGTAGGAAGATGAAGCCAAGGTAGACTCAGTGGGGAAGCGGTCGAAAGGATTGTAGGAAGAGGAAGCCAATGGTAAACTCAGTGGGGAAGCAGTCGGAAGGATTGTAGGAAGATGAAGTGAATGGTAAACTCAGTGGGGAAGCGGTCGGAAGGATTGTAGGAAGATGAAGTCAATGGTAAACTCAGTGGGGAAGCGGTCGGAAGGATTGTAGGAAGAGGAAGCCAAAGGTAGACTCAGTGGGGAAGCGGTCGGAAGGATTGCAGAAAGATGTAGTCAATGGTAAACTCAGTGGGGAAGCGGTCGGAAGAATTGTAGGAAGATGAGGCCAAAGGTAGACTCAGTGGGTAAGCGGTCGGAAGGATTGTAGGAAGATGAAGTCAATGTTACACTCAGTGGGGAAGTGGTCGGAAGGACTGTAGGAAGATGAAAGTAAAGGTAGACTCAGTGGGGAAGCGTTCGGAAGGATTGTAGGAAGATGAAGCCAAAGGTAGACTCAGTGGGGAAGCGGTCGCAAGAATTGCAGAAAGATGAAGTCAATGGTAAACTCAGTGGGGTAGCGGTCGGAAGGATTGTAGGAAGATGAAGCCAAATGTAGCCTCGGTGGGGAAGTGGTCGAAAGGATTGTAGGAAGATGAAGCCAAAGGTAGACTCAGTGGGGAAGCGGTCGGAAGGATTGTAGGAAGATGAAGCCAAAGGTAGCCTCGGTGGGGAAGCGGTAGGAAGGATTGTAGGAAGAGGAAGCCAAAGGTAGACTCAGTGGGGAAGTGGTCGGAAGGACTGTAGGAAGATGAAACCAAAGGTAGCCTCGGTGTGGAAGCGGTCGGAAGGATTGCAGGAAGAGGAAGCCAAAGGTAGACTCAGTGGGGAAGCGGTCTCAAGGTAGACTAATGGAAGCTAAATGGAGCAAAATGTAAGAATGAGGAAGGAAGCAACTGAGAAGAATATCAGATGATCCCTCGGAAGTTTTTGGAGTTCAAAGAGCAGGAGTTGAAAATTTTCTCCACTAACTCCCCACGCTGCCTTTTGTGATGAAGGGACACCGATGGGCTTGAAAATGCAGCCGTCCGTCTGATGGAACGTTAAACCATGGCCACTTGTACATTACAGCCATACCCAGTGCACGATAGAGAACATGTTGGATGGCTATGACCTTGACGGGAAGCCTCGATCTGTCTCGTAACAGATGTGTACTGGGTCCCCTTCCCCCAACCTTTTCCGATTCCTCGATGTCCTTTTGTGACATGGCCATTTAGCTCATTGTGTGCACGAAAGTACCGCTCAGAAGTAAACAAATCCAACAGCTATGGTTACGGGCCACACACAAAATCCGAAAGAATAATATTTATTTAGGACGGGGGTGGCTCAGCGCGCCAGGCTCGTAATCTGCAGTTCCCAGGTTCGAGTCCCAGCTGGGTCTGCGTTCAGATTTATCTCCGCAAAACTCCCCGCCCTGCCAACAGCCAGTAGAGGACACCGATTGGCTTGGAAAGGCCGCCGTCCGTCGGATGGGACGTTAAGCCGTTACTCCGTGTGTGGGAGAGATATATCCTGTGCACGTTAAAGAACACGATGGATGGCCTTGAAGGGAGGCTACCTCTGTCTCCCAAAAGCTGTTCCAGTGGGTCCCCTCCCCGAACCTTCTCTGAGCCTTCGGGGTCCTTGTGACCTGGCCATTTAGCCCATGGTGTGCAAAGAAGTGCCGCTCGGAGGTAAAACAACCAACCAATCTAATATTCATTTAAGTTTTCGACAGAAAAATCTTCCCTTTAATTCGATCAAGAAGATATTCCAACAACCAAATACCCCTCACTTAAGACAACTCCTTTAGAAGGTCAATGTTCGGAATCGTGTCCTTCCCTTTAATTCAATCAAGAAGATATTCCAACAACCAGTTACCCCGCACTTAAGACAAAGTCCTTTAGAAGGTCAATGTTCAGAATCGTGTCCTTCCCTTTAATTCAATCAAGAAGATATTCCAACAACCAAATACCCCACACTTAAGAAAAACTCCTTTAGAAGGTCAATGTTCAGAATCGTGCCTTCCCTTTAATTCAATCAAGAAGATATTCCACCAACCAAATACCCCACACTTAAGAAAAACTCCTTTAGAAAGTCAATGTTCAGAATCGTGCCTTCCCTTTAATTCAATCAAGAAGATATTCCACCAACCAAATACCCCACACTTAAGACAACTCCTTTAGAAGGTCAATGTTCAGAATCGTGTCCTTCCCTTTATTCAATCAAGAAGATATTCCAACAACCAGTTACCCCGCACTTAAGACAAAGTTCTTTAGAAGGTCAATGTTCAGAATCGTGTCCTTCCCTTTAATTCAATCAAGAAGATATTCCAACAACCAAATACCCCATACTTAAGAAAAACCCTTTAGAAAGTCAATGTTCAGAATCGTGTCCTTCCCTTTAGTTCAATCAAGAAGACATTCCACCAACCAAATACCCCTCACTTAAGACAACTCCTTTAGAAGGTCAATGTTCAGAATCGTGTACTTCCCTTTATTCAATCAAGAAGATATTCCAACAACCAGTTACCCCGCACTTAAGACAAAGTTCTTTAGAAGGTCAATGTTCAGAATCGTGTCCTTCCCTTTAATTCAATCAAGAAGATATTCCAACAACCAAATACCCCACACTTAAGAAAAACTCCTTTAGAAAGTCAATGTTCAGAATCGTGCCTTCCCTTTAATTCAATCAAGAAGATATTCCACCAACCAAATACCCCGCACTTAAGACAAACTCCTTTAGAAAGTCAATGTTCAGAATCGTGTCCTTCCCTTTAATTCAATCAAGAAGATATTCCAACAACCAAATACCCCACACTTAAGAAAAACCCTTTAGAAAGTCAATGTTCAGAATCGTGTCCTTCCCTTGAATTCAATCAAGAAGATATTCCACCAACCAAATACCCCGCACTTAAGACAAACTCCTTTAGAAAGTCAATGTTCAGAATCGTGTCCTTCCCTTTAATTCAATCAAGATGATATTCCACCAACCAAATACCCTACACTTAAGACAAACTCCTTTAGAAAGTCAATGTTCAGAATCGTGTCCTGATTCTATTTTCTTGATCGTTACACTTTTTCGTTCGGTTAGTTGACATTTTAATGCGTCGAATAAATACGATAAAGAAGATAAGAGGACGGATATGAGTGAACGACACGCAGATCGGGTTCTGATAATTAAGTGAGGTTTGCTGCGCAGAATGCCAAATGAGGTGGAGGTATCTGCGAGCGAAGTTCACTCACGGAATAGAAGGCAGAGACGATATTCTTTCACACCTGGTGCTCGAGAGCCCCGGGGTTATGATAAAGCATACAAGGGAAAGAAGGACGTCAACTACTTCCTACACAAGGAACTTTGTCACCTAATTACCGTACTCCAAGTGGGTTGTTTGGGTTGTTTAAACTCTAAGTGGAGAGGTGGGTGTTGGCCAGCTGCTAGTACGCCAGGCTCGTACTCTTTAGTTCCCAGGCTCGAGTCACAGTTGAGACAGTGTTGAGATTTATTTCTGTAAGCCTTCATCATATCCTCTGTGGTAAAGGAGACACTGATGACCGCCGTCCGTCGTATGGAACGTTAAGCCGTGATCACTTCCCCAACCTTTTCCGAGTCTTCGGGGTGTTTGTCACCTGGCCTTTAGCTCATTGTCTGGAAAAGAAAAAAAAAATGCAGCTCAGAGGTAAAACAATCCAACCCTCTGAGCGGCACTTTTGGACACAGAAATAGCCAAGTCACAAGGACCCCAAGTCAAAATAACGTTGGGGGAACAGGTTGGGTTGTTTTACCTGATGGGCACTTTTTTGCACAAAATGGGCTAAATGGCCAGGTCACAAAGACCCCGAAGCTCAGAAAAGGTTGGGAAGGGGACCTACTGGAACAGCTGTTGGGAGACAGATGGTAGCCTCCCGTGAAGGCCATTCAGCGTGTTCTTTAACGTGCACAGGGTATGTCTCTCCTTACACGGGGTCACGGCTTAACGTCCCATCCGACGGACGGTGACCTTTCCAAGCCTATCGGTGTCCCCTACTGACCGTGGGCAGGGCGGGGAGTTTTGCAAAGATAAATCTCAACGCTGACCCAGCTGGGGAAGGGGACCCACTGGATAGCTGTTAAGAGACAGATGGAAGCCAGTGTGTTTTTAGTTGCATGGGTGTAGCTCTGTTGCATACAGTACCATGGCTTAATGTCCCATGCTACGGACGGCGGCCTTTGCAAACCCATCAGTGTCTCCCTCTCTCATGGAGGGCACGGTGAGCGTTAAGAGAGGTAAATTTCAACACTGTCACAGTTGGGACTCGAATCTGAGAACTGCAGATTATGAGTCTGCGTTGCTACGACTGACCCAGGTCGGGGATTGCTCAATCGGTTACGCGCCAGGCTCTTAATCTCCAATTCCCAGGTTCGAATCCCACATGGGTCAGCTTTGAGATTTATCTCTTCAAAACTCTCCACCCCCGGTCAGTAGGGGACACCGATGGTCTTGGAAAGGCCGCCATCCGTCGTACGGACATTAAGCTGGAAACCCGTGTGCGGGAGAGCCATACCCTGAACACGTTAAAGAACCACTGGATGACCTTGACGGGAGGCTACCATCTGTCTCCCAACAGCTTGTTTCACAGTGGGTCCCCTCTCCCAACCTTCTCTGAGCCTTTGGGGTCCTTATGACCTGGCCATTGTGTGGGAAAAAGTGCCGCTAAGAGGTGTTGTCCAGTTCCAGTCCCTTGCTGAAAATGCAACTCGTAATGTGGTTATGAAACAAAGAACTATGAATCCCACTTCAGTGGTACTTCACCTATGTTCTTTGGTATGATGTCTATCACAGTGCTTAGTACCAGTTCCATAATGGAAGCGAAGCACATTATACGCGGGTTTCTTAGGCAGCACCAACGCTCGAGATTTTATCGATTTGCAATTGATAGGTATTCGTCTTCTGCCACAACACCACCAGGAAATTTCCAGATCATTCAGGATAACCTATATATGTCACTGATATACTGAAATGTGGTGAAGATTTTGTTGACAGAGTTGTTTGTTCCTTTAGGGAAGGTTTCAAAGATATAAAAATAGATTTAAAACTAAGCCTAAATGTCGTCAATGTGAGTCGGACAGATTTAAATTCAAATATTGTTAGGTTGGGTTGTTTTACCTCTGAGCGGCACTTTTTTGCACACCATGGGCTAAATGGCCAGGCCACAAGGACCCCGAAGGCTCAGAGAAGGTTGATGGAGGGGACCCACTGGAACAGCTGTTGGGAGACAGATGGTAGCCTCCCGTCAAGGCCATCCAGCGTGTTCTTTAATGTGCACAGGGTATGGCTCTCCCGCACAAGGGGCCACGGCTTAACGTCCCATCCGAATGACGGCGGCCTTTCCAAGCCCATCGGTGTCCCCTACTGACCGTGAGCAGGGCGGGAAAATTTTGCGGAGATGAATCTCAACGCTCACCCAGCTGGGACTCGAACCTGGGAACTACAGATTACGAGCCTGGCGCGCTACCGACTAAGCCACCCCCGCTCCCAAATATTGTTAATGTAATATATATATGTCGTAATGATACCGAGCTTTGGAGGTTTAAACCAAAAAGGCGTTGATATTATACAAAGGCTTCAGATTACTAAGAAATTTCTAAGGTAAATTTTTTCAATTAATATAAATTCACTGCTCTACCAAAATGTAAGAAAATTTCCATGTTATGCCAATCGGTATCTAACGTCGAACTTCTCTAACTTCTAAAATATGCATTATATGGAAAAATGTCAATGAAGATAAATTAAAGACCTTATTCAAATTTATTTAAATCTCGATTTTAAGCAATATTCTTTCAGTATTTAAAGAGTTATGAAATCTGGAATATTTGGCTACAGTAATACGTCATAAGAATTTACTTAAAAGGATTGGGTTGTTTTACCTCTGAGCGGCATTTTTTTGTACACCATGGGCTAAATGGCCAGGTCACAAGGACACCGAAGGCTCAGAGAAGGTTGGGGGAGGAGACCCACTGGAACAGCTGATGATGGTAGCCACCCGTCAAGGCCATCCAGAGTGTTTTTTTAACGTGCACAGGGTATGGCCCTGCCGCACACGGGGCCACGGCTTAACGTTCCATCCGACGGACGGCAGCCTTTCCAAGCCCATCGGTGTCCCCTACTGACCATGGGCAGGGCGGGGAATTTTGCGGAGATAAATCTCAACGCTGACCCAGCTAGGACTCGAACCTGGGAACTACAGATTACGAGCCTGGCGAGCTGACCATTGAGCCCCCCCCCCCCGTTCCCTACTTAAAAGGACAATTTATTATACACATTCACCGTTTAATGTGTGGGTCCACCTTTCGTCTTCACAACAGCAGCAACACGTCGTGGCAAGGCCCTGATTCCAGTACAACTGGGGGCGGGAGTGGCTCAGTCGGTAGCGCGCCAAGATCGTAATTTGTAGTTCCCAGGATCGAGTCCCAGCTGTTTCAGCGTTGAGATTTATCTCCGCAAAATTCTCCGTCCTGGCCACGGTCAGTAGGGGACACCGATGGACTTGGAAAGGCCGCCGTCCGTCGGATGGAACGTTAAGCCGTGGCCCGTGTGCTGGAGAGCCATACCCTGTGCACATTAAATAACACGCTGGATGGCCTTGACGGGAGGCTACCATATGTCTCCCAACAGCTGTTCCAGTGGGTCCCTTCCCCCAACCTTCTCTGAGTCTTCGGGGTCCTTGTGACTAGCCATTTAGCCCATTGTGTGCAAAAAAAAGTGTCGCTCAGAAGTAAAACAACCCAACATTCCGCTAAATCGAGGTTCGTTAAATCGGCGGTTTACTGGACTAATATGAACGAGTTTGAAAGTCAGATTATTTTTCGATAATTTTTCGAAAAATTACGATAATTTTTCGCATTATTGTTGCTACATTTCGAAATATTTACATAGGCAAATCGTGATATAAATCGCCATTTTTCAGAACATTTATATATCATGATAGTTACATTCAAATAAATAGTTTTGTAATAATAGAGACTTCTATGATCCGAATTTGAGCTTTGGCGTTTGGGGGCAAATCGGAGAGCAAGTAAATAGATTTTTCGTAATCAGGGGGGGGCGAGGCCTTGACGGGAGGCCCCGCCCCCCTGATTACGAAAAATCATCCTTGATCCGCAAAATCATCCATCATCCGCCCGACTCAGTCGGTAGCGCGCCAGGCTCGTAATCTGTAGTTCCCAGGTTCGAGTCCCAGCTGGGTCAGCGTTGAGATTTATCTCCGCAAAATTCCCCGCCCTGCCCACGGTCAGTAGGGGACCCGATGGGCTTGGAAAGGCCTCAGTCCGTCGGATGGGACGTTAAGCCGTGGCCCGTGTGGGGGAGAGCAATATCCTGTGCACGTTAAATAACACACTGGATGGCCTTGACGGGAGGCTACCATCTGTCTCCCAACAGCTGTTCCAGTGGATCCCCTTCCCCAACCTTCTCTGAGCCTTCGGGGTCCATGTGACCTGGCCATTTAGCCCATGGTGTGCGAAAAAGTGCCGCTCAGAGGTAACCCAACCCAACCCAACGCGTAATCAGGGCCTGATTTAGGTAAGTGGGGGGAAACAATGCCCTCCCATCTTATATTTTTCTGGCTCGATTGTGTTTCTCCCGCTGAATCCGATTGTGTTCCCACGCTGCCTCCTCACCCTCGATTTGTTTCTAGATCCTGTCCTATTTCTAACTAAACACGATTCCTTTTAACTTATTGTGTGATTAATAATAATACTATTCACAATAAAATTCAGATAAAATTTACTTACATTTTTTTTCAAGTTTTAACAGCCTCCTTCATTTATTCGTATTTCGTACAAAAGTTACAAAATTAACTTTTCACTCGTTATTTTCCCACTGAAGTGATTTACGAAATAATCATTCTTCACTCTCCATTCAACTTTTACAGCAACAGACTAATAATTTGGCAAAATCACAAGTTTTTGGAACCACGTGTGAATCATGGAGACTGACGATGTGATGTGACGTTGATGACTACAAAGTATTCTTTTATAGAACTAAATTAAGTTAGAAGTATTGCCAAATCTTATTGCAAATGTGGCTTTTAATGGATGATACCCAAACAAATTATTCATTTCATTTCAGTGAATCACCTTTCGCATATTGCACCGTTTGGCTGCAACTTAGCCGAACTTCTGCGCAGATGACGTCACGCTCAGGATTGTAGACTGTTGCTAAAACCATAAATATATATTCAAAAAAAGATGCCTCAAACAGTTGGACGTTGGATTCGAGGAAACTATGTTTCAAAAGAGGAAGAATTCGACAACGTAAGTGGAAAGGGTTCATGGTCGTCGAGGTCCCAACCATTCAGAATCAAGGTTTTTTGAATATTTTTATTTTTTACCCACAGAACACCCACGGCCAAGCACGTGGCCACTGTTGAGTTGTTGTTTATTTCTAGCTCCGAGAGGCTCTTATTTTGCAGGCAATGTGCTAAATGGCCAGGTTGCAAAGACCCCGAGGACTCAGAGAAGGTTAGGGGAAGAGGACCCACTGGAACAGCTGTTAGGAGGGTTTGGTTGTTGGGTTGTTTTACCTCTGAGCGGCACTTTTTTGCACACCATGGGATAAATGGACAGGTCACATAGATCCCGAAGGCTCAGAGAAGGTTGGGGAAGGGGACCCACTGGAACAGCTGTTGGGAAACAGATGGTAGCCTCCCGTCAAGGCCATCCAGCGTGTTCTTTAACGTGCACAGGGTATGGCTCTCCCGCACACGGGGCCACGGCTTAACGTCCCATCCGACGGACGGCGGCCTTTCCAAGACCATCGGTGTCCCCTACTGACCGTGGGTAGGGCGGGGAATTTTGCGGAGATAAATCTCAACGCTGACCCAGCTGGGACTCGAACCTGGGAACTACAGAATACGAGCCTGGCGCGCTACCGACTGAGCCACCCTCGCCCCTGTTAGGAGGCAGATGGTAGCCACCCGTCAGGGCCATCCAGCATGTTCTTTAACATGCACAGGGTATAGCTTTCCTACACACAGACCCAAGGCTTTATGTCCCATCCTACGAACGCCCTTCGATTCCAGCGGTGTCCCCTACTGACCGAGGGCAGAGCGAGGAGTTTTTCGGAGATAAATCTCAACGCTGGCCCAGGTGGGACTCGAACCTGGGACCTGCAGATTGAGAGTCCGACGTGCAATCGACAACCCTCCCCCCCCAACAAATATAACAGGATCAATCTACTTAATACACCCTCTGTTCATAGTATTCAAAAAAAAATTAATTTATTTCCTGTTTATTGTAATAGTTCTCTTCACAATTTGCAGAGTAAATGTTTCATAAAAAAATAAATAAATACCCCCTCAAGCAGCTGCTTGCCACAGAGGTCTGACAGGAGACTGTCAGTTTATATGCCATAGTAGAAGATCTGAGAGGATGGCAGGACCTCAGCAGAAAAACAACACACACATCGATGCCTTACCCGGGACTCGAATCCAGGTCCCTTAGATCATTAGCCAAGCGCGCTGACCACTCGGCCATAGTGTTCGGATACTTTTTCGACACGAAGGTTGCCAGATCGCTAATTTCTAAACCTGGATCGTGTGGGCCCACTCACAGAAATATTGGGCGTGTGCAGTTACCGTTCACAGCAAACTGTGTTCACAGCAAACTTGCTGTGAACGGTAACTGGAGCGTGTACAGTTGCTGTACATGCTCCAGATGTTTTTTCTGAATTCTGTAATCGACCATAAATTAAAAAAAAAATACCCTTTCAAGCAGCTGCTTGCCACAGAGGTCTGACAGGAACCTGTCAGTTTATATGCAATAGTAGAAGGTCTGTGAGGATGGCAGGACCTCAGCAGAAAAACGACACACATACATCCATGCCTTCCCCGGGGCTCGAACCCAGGTTCCTTAAGTCAATAGCCAAGCGCGCTAACCACTCGCCCACGGGACGTGCATTTGGTAAATTGTTCGTCCTAAATTCGTGGACTAAAACCCGAGGCAATGTCCAGGATGAAAACAAAAGATTTTATTTCACCGAAGACTTAAAAGAAATGACCAAAGGAGTGGAGAATAATTTCATTTAACATTCTACTCGCGTGCCCTATGAGCAGGAGCACGTTTTACCCAGTCACCTAAAAACACAAAGTTTCTCACTTAGCAACCTCCTGCTAAGCAAACTGCTTTGACTGAAATAATCAAACCATTTTCGATTCGTTTACTGTCACGTTTGTAATATTCCTTAATTATCATAATTAAATCTAAACTCACAAAGCTAGTCGAATTGTTTATGACTGGGAAATGGAGCATTGAGTGTTTGTTGCTTGGAGAGATAGATTTGAAATTATTGTGCATTATTTATGGGTTGGGTTGGGATGTTTTACCTCTGAGCGGTACTTTTTTGCACACCATGGGCTAAATGGCTAGGTCACAAGGACCCCGAAGGCTCAGAGAAGGTTGGGGGAGGGGACCCACTGGAACAGCTGTTGGGAGACAGATGGTAGCCTCCCGTCAAGGCCATCCAGCGTGTTCTTTAACGTTGGGTTGTTTTACCTCTGAGCGGCACTTTTTTGCACACCATGGCTAAATGGCCAGGTGACATGGACCCCCAAAGGCTCAGAGAAGATTGGGGGAGGGAACCCACTGGAACAGCTGTTGGGAGACAGATGGTAGCCTCCCGTCAAGGCCATCCAGCGTGTTCTTTAATGTTGTGTTGTTTTACCTCTGAGCGACACTTTTTTGCACACAATGGGCTAAATGGCTAGTCACAAGGACCCCGAAGACTCAGAGAAGGTTGGGGGAAGGGACCCACTGGAACAGCTGTTGGGATCACATGGACCCCGAAGGCTCGGAGAAGGTTGGGAGAGGGAACCCACTGGAACAGCTGTTGGAAGAAAGGTGATAGCCTCCCGTCAAGGCCATCCAGCGTGCTCTTTAACGTTGCGTTGTTTTACCTCTGAGCGGCATTTTTTCGCACACCATGGGCTAAATGGCCAGGTCACAAGTACTCCGAAGGCTCAGAGAAGGTTGGGGGAGGGGACCCACTGGAACAGCTGTTGGGAGACAGATGATAACCTCCCGTCAAGGCCATCCAGCGTGTTCTTTAATGTTGTGTTGTTTTACCTCTGAGCGACACTTTTTTGCACACAATGGGTTAAATGGCTAGTCACAAGGACCCCGAAGACTCAGAGAAGGTTGGGGGAAGGGACCCACTGGAACAGCTGTTGGAAGACATATGGTAGCCTCCCATCAAGGCCATCCAGCGTGTTCTTTAACAGCACAGGGTATGGCTCTCCCGCACACGGAGCCACGGCTTAACGTCCCATCCGACGGACGGCGGCCTTTCCAAGCCCATCGGTGTCCCCTACCGACCGTGGGCAGGGCGGGGAATTTTGCGGAGATAAATCTCAACGCTGACCCAGTTGGGACTCGAACGTGTCACGGGACACGAAGGTTGCCAGATCACTAATTTTAAAAAAATCGTTGCCAGATATTTTTTCTGAATTCTGTAATCAACCATAGTGTTCGGATACTTTTTTTGAGCGATTGTACTTATACAAAATGAGAAGTATTTCTATTTTATTAGTACTTTTACAAAATAGGTACTAATGATTTTACAAGATAGGTACTAATGAAATATTATAAGAATTATAATATTTCATTAGTACCTATCTAACAAAAAAAATTATTTTTAAGTTAAAACGAGAACTTGCGTTTTCCCTCCCACCCTTGCGGTAAGGGGCTAACTCATTGTTGCCAGTGCAAATCTCAAGACTTTCATATTCTACGAATAGCATCAAAAATTCAAACTTTCTAGTATAAATATATCGCTTGCAATATTGGTTAAATTTTTTTTTCCTTTTTTAAATTTTCCCAACTTTAGAAGGTGCAACCATAGCTTTCGAAAGATTCCGAAAGTTCGAATCGTAATATTTCATAAATTTCTATCCAGCCCTAAAAGAAGTTTTTTAAACTCTAAAAACAAAAAAGTTCGATGTTACAGACGGACGGATAGACAGACGATAAAGTGAACAATTTTTGTATTTTTTGAAAACGAGGTGAAAAAAGTACTAAGGATGTACATAAAGTAAAAAAAAACAGATGCACAGATACATCACAAAGTTTTATAAATAGCTAATAGTATGTTATAACAAGAGAAAAACTTTATTTATTTTTACACTGGTTTCCAAAAAATAAGGAACAACTTTATGTTATATGAATGGGAATCTAGCATATAGTCAACCTATGTCAGGAAATTTCCGAATTTGAATATATTGCATAAAAACCAAGAATAACCGATCAGTTCTGTTTTTGCTACAATATAAATAAAAAATAAATAAATACCCCCTCAAGCAGTTGCTTGCCACAGAGGTCTTACAGCAACCTGTCAGTTTATATGCCATAGTAGAAGGTCTGTGAGGATGGCAGGACTGACACATACATCCATGCCTTACCCGGGGCTCGAACCCTGGTCCCTTAGATCAGTAAATTAGGATTATTCCCCTATTGCTCGACAAGTTTTGACATGTTTAAACCTGCACCGCTACTCCTTACAAAGTACAATATCTCAAAAAAGTATCCGAACACTATGGTTGATTACAGAATTCATAAAAAATATCTATCAACGATTTTTTTTTTAGAAATTAGTGATCTGGTAACCTTCTTGTCACGTGACACGAAGGTTGCCAGAACACTAATTTCTAAAAGAAGTTGCCAGATATTTTTTTTGAATTCTGTAATCAACCATAGTGTTCGGATACTTTTTTGAGCGACTGTACAATCCCTTACAACTACTGACATACTGAGACAGTCGCGACAGGGCATCTCCGCAGCATTCCAGAAAGTGCTTTCTAGGATTTATTTCAAAGACCTCCAGAAACGGGGTTGTTGGGTTGGGTTGTTTTACCTCTGAGCGGCACTTTTTTGAGCACCATGGGCTGAATGGCCAGGTCACAAGGACCCCGAAGACTCAGAGAAGGTTAGGGGAGGGGACCCACTGGAACAGCTGTTGGGAGACAGATGGTAGCCTCCCGTCAAGGCCATCCAGCGTGTTCTTTAACGTGCACAGGGTATGGCTCTCCCGCACACGGGGCCACGGCTTAACGTCCCATCCGACGGACGGCGGCCTTTCCAAGCCCATCGGCCATTGCCATTGTCCCCTACTGACCGTGGCAGGGCGGGGAATTTTGCGGAGATAAATCTGAACGTTGACCCAGCTAGAACTCGAACCTGGGAACTACAGATTACAAGCATGGCGCGTTACCGACTGAGCCACCCCCGGTCCCAGAAACGGGGTGTCCTGCGTATTGATGCAGGAGGAAAATACTTCCAAGAAGATCTTTATCCTTATTATTAAAAGTACACCGTACTCATGTTTATACCATCAGTCTCGGAATTTTCCGGACATAGTTGTATTTTCTAATATATATAATTAAAAAAAATATGATAACAGATTAAAGATTTAAACCAAATAAATCAATATCTCGAATTTTCAACAATATTCGTTCAGTATTTAATGAGTTATGGAAGTTTGAACTTTTAACTAGAAGGACGCATATCGCCTCTGGCGCTTATGAAAATCTCGTTTCCAAAGTGAAAGAAGTTTTTCCTTTACCTACTGTTTCGGGGCGGGGGTGGCTCAGTCGGTAGCGCGCCAGGCTCGTAATCTGTAGTTCCCAGGTTCGAGACCCAGCTGGGTCAGCGTTCTGATTTATCTCCGCAAAACTCTCCGCCCTGCCCACGGTCAGTAGGGGACACCGATGGGCTTGGAAAGGCCGCCGTCCGTCGGATGGGACGTTAAGCCGTGGCCCCGTGTGCGGGAGAGCCATACCCTATGCACGTTAAAGTTCACGCTGGATGGCCTTGACGGGAGGCTACCATCTGTCTCCCAATAGCTGTTCCAGTGGGTCCCCTCCCCCAACCTTCTCTGAGCCTTCGGGGTCCATATGACCTGTCCATTTAGCCCATGGTGTGCAAAAAAAGTGCCGCTCAGAGGTAAAACAACCCAACCTCCAACTTTCTCTCAGCTCTCAGCGTCCTTGTGATTTGGTCATTTAGCTCATGGTGTGCAGAAATGCTGCTCGGAAATAGAACAACCCAAAACAACCCTATATGAAGAGAATGTCAGGTATCAAAATAGTTAATAACGAGAATTTATAAACTTCTGGAAAGGCAGAAACATAAGGCGTTTATCCGACCGTATAAAAAATAATCGTAAAAGCGTTGCAGTTAAGTGAAAAAAAAAAAGATATCCAAATACGATTGCAGAAAATGTTCATATCGTTTCCTTTTCCAAAATATCTTTTTCGATATTTGAGACGCCATCTTCTCTTAAATCCTCCTTTAAAAACATCCTCGAGAAATGAACATCCTTTGTAGTTTCAGGAAAGGAAAAGGTGGAACTTCCTTAATTTGGTAGCAGGTGGGCATGGCAGGGGGAAGCGCACAAAGCATCATCAGAGAATCATCAGGTGAAGAAAGGCGAATCCTTATTTGCTGAGGTGTGGGATGAGGAAGATTTTCTACCTTCATCTTCCTCCATGATGAACAGAAGAGGAAGATTTGCTATCTTCTTCTTCACCCATGATGAACACAACAGGAAAATTCGACTGATAGGTTATTGAAAGACTTTCCCGCCTTAACTGACATCAAAGAAATTTGGAATGAGGCGTCACCTCAATTATCTCGATGGAAAGGAAATCAGCTCATCGATTCGGAAAATCGCTATTTTGGGACACACTTTGCTTCGGGGTTGAAACAAAACAACATTCGGTTATTTTCGACTTTACATGTATTCTTCAGAGAGGGTTGGGTTGTTTTCCCTCTGAGCCGCACTTTTTTGCACACCGTGGGCTAAATGGTCAGGTCACAAGGACCCCGAAGGCTCAGAGAAGGTTGGGGGAGTGGACCCACTGGAACAGCTGTTGGGAGACAGATGGTAGCCTCCCGTCAAGGTCATCCAGCGTGTTCTTTAACGTTGGGTTCTTTTACCTCTGAGTGGCACTTTTTTGCACACCGTGGGCTAAATGGCCAGGTCACAAGGACCTCGAAGGCTCAGAGAAGGTTGGGGGAGGAGACCCACTGGAACAGCTGTTGGGAGACAGATGGTAGCCTCCCGTCAAGGCCACCCAGCGTGTTCTTTTACGTGCACAGGGTATGGCTCTCCCACACACGGGGCCACGGCTTAACGTCCCATCCGACGGACGGCGGCCTTTCCAAGCCCATCGGTGTCCCCTACTGACCGTGGGCAGGGCGGGGAATTTTTCGGAGAAAAATCTCAACGCTGACCCAGCTGGGACTCGAACCTGGGAACTACAGATTACGAGCCTGGCGCGCTACCGACTGAGCCACCCCCGCCCCCCTCTTCAGAGAGCTTTGCGACTAATGTAACACATTATGAGTACCTGCATCACAATTAATGCGTTTTAAACGCATCTGAGCCCTACTGGACTTATTCAACCAGTAGGTATTGAAATAATACTAAGAAATTGAATATCACATTAAATATTTAAAGCTGTTGGTTTTAATACAGAGATGAAGAACCAACAGAGATGAAGGAACTTAAAACACTATTACAACGACCTGGCCATTCCTGGTAGTAATTATCAAAAACCTTATTTCTAGTGCTGGGATTCGAACATCGTGCGCGCATGCTTGAAACTGAAGCTCAAGAAATTAGATTTCTTCATGAAGTTATTTAAATAATGAAAGCATTTTAGGTACTCTCTCTGATTTGCCCTTGTATAACCTTGCGATACAGGAGAAGAAATCGGTTTGTGACGTAGTCGAGGGATTTATTAGTTTGGTCGACCGTGTTGGGTGGTTTTACCTCTGAGCGATATTTTTTTTGTACAGAGTGGGGTTAAATGACCAGGTCATAAGGACCCGGAGAGATAAGAGAAAGTTGGGCAAAGGTGAAACACTGGACAGTTGTTAGGAGACAGATGGAAGCCTCCCGTCAAGGCCATCCAGCGTGTTCTTTAACATGCACAGGGTATGGGCTATCCCGCACACGGCACCACGGCTTAATGTCTCATTTCCTGGATGATTTCCTGGATTCGACGGATGACTGCTTTTCCAGGCCCATTGGTGCCCCGCACTGACCGGGGAGTTGGGTTGGGTTGTTTTACCTCTGAGCGGCACTTTTTTGCATGCCAGGTCACATGGACCCCGAAGGCTCAGAGAAGGTTGGGGGCTCAGAGAATGCTGGCCAGGTCACATGGACCACGAAGGCTCAGAGAAGGTTGGGGGAGGGGACCCACTGGAACAGCTATTGGGAGACAGATGGTAGCCTCCCGTCAACGCCATCCAGCGTGTTCTTTAACGTGCACAGGGTATGGCTCTCCCGCACACGGGACCACGGCTTAACGTCCCATCCGACGGACGGCGGCCTTTCCAAGCCCATCGGTATCCCCGACTGACCGTGAGCAGGGCGGAGAGTTTTGCGGAGATAAATCTCAACGCTGACCCAGCTGGAACCGGAGAGTTTTGTGAGATAAATCTCAATGCTGCCAAGTGGGAATCGAACCTGGGAACTGCAGATTACGAGCCTGGGCGAGATAAATCTCAATGCTGCCAGGTGGGAATCGAACCTGGGAACTGCAGATTACGAGCCTGGCGCGCTACCGACTGAGCTACTCACCCCCAATATTTTAGAAGCTACAAATCTTCGACATTAACTTCCCATTGATATAACATGGGGTGGTCAAAACCAAATGACCACTGAACTGTCATGATCACTCGTACTGAGTGTATGTGTTGTACATTTATATACATAGTACTGGTTCCATTGTAAATTAGGTTATAAATACATACTTGACTATAATTCTTCTATGGACTCGTTAAAAGAAATACCACAGAATGTTTTAAAACCATAAAAAACAAAATACCTAAACTACATTCAAATTTTTGGTATCTAAACAGAATTGTAGCTACATTACCGAAGGCAGGGTTGGGTTGGATGTTTTACCTCTGAGCGGCACTTTTTTGCACACCATGGGCTAAATGGCTAGGTCACATGGACCCCGAAGGCTCAGAGAAGGTTGGGGGATGGGACCCACTGGAACAGCTGTTGGGAGACAGATGGTAGCCTCCCGTCAAGGCCATCTAGCGTGTTCTTTAACGTGCACAGGGTATGGTTCTCCCGCACACGGGGCCACGGTTTAACGTACCATCCGACCGACGGCGGCCTTTCGAAGCCCATCGGTGTCCCCTAGTGACCGTGGGCAGGGCGGGGAATTATGCGGAGATAAATCTCAACGCTGACCCAGCTGGGACTCGAACCTGGGAACTACAGATTACGAGCCTGGCGCGCTACCGACTGAGCCACCCCCGCCCCACCGAAGGCAGAAAATAAGCCAAACGATTTATAAATTTCCATGATATTTTAAGGTACAGGAGAATTGTTGCTCTTGTAAGAAGGAAGTTAAAGGAGCATTGTAGACCTTCCTGGCTAGAATTCTGTAGTGAACGTAATGTCAATTCAACAGTACAGAGTATTTGGAGAACTTTCAACCCCGTAATTAAACCAAAAGAACAAAAATTCCCATGGAAAAAAATCTCCATTAAAAAAAATATCAATAATTGAAACTGCAAATTTATTTGCCAAAAACTTACCGTTTTCAAAACCAGTTCCTAGTATTTATGGAAATGATAGGAATATTGAACTGGAAGTTGAAACATAATGAAAATATTCCACTTGCCAATTCCATACTGGATATTCCAGCTGGGTCAGCGATGAGATTTATCTCCGCAAAATTCCCGCCCTGCCCACGGTCAGTAGAAGACACCGATGGGCTGGAAAGGCCGCCGTCCGTCGGATGGGACGTTAAGCCGTGGCTCCGTGTTCGGGAGAGCCATACCCTATACACGTTAAAGAACAAACTGGATGACCTTGACGAGAGGCTACCATCTGTCTCCCAACAGGTGTTCTAGTGGGTCCCCTCCCCCAACCTTCTCTGAGCCTTTGGGTTTTTGCGACCTGGTCATTTAGCCCATTGTGTGAAAAAAGTGCCCCTCAGAGGTAAAACAACCCAACCTAACCCATACTGAATATGGATTTTACATATTATGAACTGCAATGCGCTTTAAATAAAGTTAAAGTAAAATTTGCTTGTGGGGGATGACTGTATTTTATATAGATTTCTGAGATCACTTCCCACAAAATGGAAAAAAATTTCTAGATGTTTTAAATAATATTTGGACAAGCAAATAATATTCTTCTTCTTGATCAATTGCGAATTTAATTTTCATACTTAAACCTAATAAACCAGCAGAAGAATTAAAGACATATAGACAGCATCTTTGACTTCTAACGTTCTTAAAATTTTTGAAAAGACTTCTGCGGTTTCTTGATGAAAAAAAATATCTTCTCTGATCATTTCCATGGATTGTTTTATTCATCTTGTTGGAGATATTAAAAATGTTTTACACCAGAAAAGGCAGTGGCTGCAACTTTTTTGAACTTTCAGATGCTTTTGACTCAATATGGATTACTGGTCTTTTATACAAACTTAGCAAAATAGGGGTGTCTGGATATACAGGGTGTCTCAAAAATATAGGTACAAACTTTTAGGGGAGGTAGATAACATCTAAAGGATTGAGAATTGCATAGGAACCCATAACCGGAAACGTCACCGTAAGTCAATAGGCGGCGTTGTTCATTAGTGCGTTGGGTTGGGTTGGGTTGTTTTACCTCTGAGCGGCACTTTTTTGCACACCATGGGCTAAATGGCCAGGTCACATGGACCCCGAAGGCTCAGAGAAGGTTGGGGGAGGGGACCCACTGGAACAGCTGTTGGGAGACAGATGGTAGTCTCCTGTCAAGGCCATCCAGCGTGTTCTTTAACGTGCACAGGGTATGGCTCTCCCGCACACGGGGCCACGGCTTAACGTCCCATCCGACGGACGGCGGCCTTTCCAAGCCCATCGGTGTCCCCTACTGACCGTGGGCAGGGCGGGGAATTTTTGTTCATTAGTGCGCTAGAGGAGAAATTTCGGATTTGCTCTTTCGAGCGGTAGTCGGCTGACGAAGAGCATGCAGAGGTATTCGAACAGAGAGCTGGCAGACATGCACTTAGTGTATGGAATAGCTGAGGGCAACGGACGAGCCGCTCAACGAATGTATCAAGAACGCTTCCCACACAGACATGTACCTGGCCACCGTTTGTTTGCGCGTGCGCATCGAAATTTGTGCGATTATGGGTCATTAAGAGCTGTAACATTATGAATGTATCATCTAGTACGCCATTTGTAATAATTATGTCCAATAAATGTTTTCCCATTAATCACTGTCTTGTGCAAATACATTAAGTTATAAGTCGAAATTTTGGGCGATGTACAGTCGCTCAAAAAAGTATCCGAACACTTATGGTTGATTACAGAATTCAGAAAAAATATCTGGCAACGATTTTTTTTAGAAATTAACGATCTGGCAGCCTTCGTGTCACGTGACACGAAGGTTGCCAGATTATTAATTTAAAAAAATCGTTGCCAGATATTTTTTCTGAATTCTGTAATCAACCACAGTGTTCGGATACTTTTTTGAGCGACTGTAGGTGGTCATATTATTTTGATACCAGATCGTGTGGACTCACCCACGGAAATATTGAGCGTGTGCAGTTACCGTTCACAGGAAACTGGAGCGTGTGGAGTAACTGCACACGCTCCAGTTTGCTGTGAACGGTAACTGGAACGTGTACAGTTGCTGTACACGCTCCAGATATTTTTCCTGAATTCTGTAATCACGTGACACGAAGGTTGCCAGATCAGTAATTTGTAAAAAAAATCGTTGCCAGATATTTTTTCTGAATTCTGTAATCAGCCATAGTGTTCGGATCTTTTTTGAGCGACTGTAAATTTATCAGATCGTGTATTGTTTTTGCCTGAGTAGTTTGATTTGTTCTATTGTAGTTTTAATATTTCTAGTATATTCTTTTTGTGCAATCAGAATTGCCCAGGTCATGCATTTAAACTTGTAAATAATTCATTAATACCTGTTACAAAAATGCAAAAAGTCTTAAATGCCTAGAGAATAAAACCATGATTTGGTTTGCATTCATTTAACGATGCAAAAGGAAATAAATACTACAACGAGTGAATCAATTCACCTTATTTAACTTACACGTAGAAATTGAAAATTACTTCTCTCTGTGTAATAGGGGCGGGGGTGGCTCAGTCGGTAGCGCGCCAGGCTCGTAATCTGTAGTTCCCAGGTTCGAGTCCCAGCTGGGTCAGCGTTGAGATTTATCTCCGCAAAATTCCCCGCCCTGCCCACGGTCAGTAGGGGACACCGATGGGCTTGGAAAGGCCGCCGTCCGTCGGATGGGACGTTAAGCCGTGGTCCCATGTGCGGGAGAGCCATACCCTGTGCACGTTAAAGAACACGCTGGATGGCCTTGAAGGGAGGCTACCATTTGTCTCCCAAGAGCTGTTCCAGTGGGTTCCCTCCCACAACCTTATCCGAGCCTTCGGGGTCCTTGTGACCTTGCCATTTAGCCCATGGTGTGCAAAAAATTGCCGCTCAGAGGTAAAACAATCCAACGTTAAAGAACACGCTGGATGGCCTTGACGGGAGGCTACCATCTGTCTCCCAACAGCTGTTCCAGTGGGTCCCCTCCCCCAACCTTCTCTGAGCCTTCGGGGTCCATGTGACCTGGCCATTTAGCCCATGGTGTGCAAAAAAGTGCCGCTCAGAGGTAAAACAACCCAACTATGTGTAATGGCTGTCACATTCCTTCTTCAAGACGATGGAAACAGCCTTGATCGGTGATTTAATCCCTTTTGGCTGTGTGACATCAAAACCGATTGGTACGGATCCTATCCTGAAGCTGTTAGCATAGAGGAATGAAATGGAACTCTCCGAAGAGGTAATTAAAAGTCACTCTTTTCCTTCAACATCAATCTTTGGCCGCAAATGAAATGCGATTCCGTTTTCATGTCAGGCTTTCAGCTGTCATGTAACCAAGGGTCAACACACTACACTTAACAACACAGAGAAGGAATATTTGAACATTTCTCTTCTGCGTCGTTAAGCCCATTGTGTGCAAAAGAAAAAGTGCCGCTCAGAGGTAAAACAACCCAATCTAATTGTGTGATAAAAAAAAATACCACCTCAAGCAGCTGCTTGTCACAGAGGTCTGACAGGAGCCTGCCAGTTTATATGCAATAGTAGAAGGTCTGAGAGGATGGCAGGACCTCAGGAACGTGTACAGCAACTGTAGACGCTCCAGTTACCATTCACAGCAAACTAGAGCGTGTGCAGTTAATGCACACGCTCCAGTTTGCTGTGAACGGTAACTGCACAAGCTCAATATTTCCGTGAGTGAGCCCACACGATCCAGGTCTTTGTGAGCTCACACGATCCAATGTGCTGTGAACATTAACCGCAACCGCTCCAGTTTGCTGTGAACGGTAACTGCACATGCTCAATATTTCCGTGAGTGAGCCCACACGATCCAGGTTTTTGTGAGCTCACACGATCCAATGTGCTGTGAACATTAACCGCAACCGCTCCAGTTTGCTGTGAACGGTAACTGCACACGCTCAATATTTCCGTGAGTGAGCCCACACGATCCAGGTCTTTGTGAGCTCACACGATCCAATGTGCTGTAGTAGAAGGTCTGAGAGGATGGCAGGACCTCAGCAGAAAAACGACACATACATCCATGCCTTACCCGGGACTCGAACCCAGGTCCCTTAGATCAGTAGCCAAGCGCGCTAACTACTTGGCCACGGGATGGCTCATTGCGTGATAGAATTTGAAAAAATAACAGTTGCGATATAGATTAATACCATGAAAAAATCATTTGAATCTAAGCATCGTCTTCTTTACTTAAGGGGAAACAATCATCCATTAGATAGATTTAAACTTTTAAAGAGTGAAAAAGTAGACAAAAGAAAAACTTCATTTGAAAACGTGATTCTGATATTCGCCAGAGGCAATATGCGTTCTTCTAGTGCAAGTGGTCTGAAACTCACAGACCGCATTTGACCCGACATGCCCTTTTTAGCGACCCACGTCGCATTTATTTTGATCGCAACACCATATAGAAGATATTCAGAAGAAAAAAAAAACACAACCACTTTTCAAGAAACATTTGAAAATCATAATTAGAAGAATCCAGAAATATTTTAAAATAAAGTATATTTAGAATTAATTTTAATGTATAAAGTATTTTTCTATTATTACATCAGGATGTCTACGTATTCGTGCGAACAATTGTTTTCAAGAATAAGTTGGGTTGTTCGGGTTGTTTTACCTCTGAGCGGCACTTTTTTGCACACCATGGGCTAAATGGCCAGGTCACATGGACCCCGAAGGCTCAGAGAAGGTTGGGGGAGGGGACCCACTGGAACAGCTGTTGGGAACGTGCACAGGTTATGGATATCCTGCACACGGAGCCACGACTTAACGTCCCATCCGACGGACGGCGGCCTTATCCAAGCCCATCGGTGTCCCCTACTGACCGTGGGAAGGGCGGGGAATTTTTCGGAGATAAATCTCAACGCTGATCCAACTGGGACTCGAACTTGGGAACTGCAGATTACGAGCCTGGCGCGCTACTGACTGAGCCAACCCCGCCCAGCCCCGCTGATGAGTACATAATCCCATATAAAGTATAACTGATGGGAAGTATATAGAAGATGGGCTGATGGGAAAATGGTTTGGTGAGGGCTCGAGGGTACCCTCGCTCTCTCACCCACACCATTTCCCATCAGCTCATTCATCCTTACGGCCTGTTAGGCTCTACAGAAGCGAGGTGTGCACAGGCGTTCATCCTTGTCGACAAACTGCTGCAAAATATTGTCTCTGGTAATGACCGTGCGCAAGAGGACCTTGTTAGGTGCACCTCTGAAGGACATTTTCTAATTACAAGCTCCAACAACTCTAAATTATGTCCTCTTCTGCGCAGCAGCATTCTTGGAGGGAAAAGGTTATCTGGTCTCAACAGACAAGCTTTATACTTACACCTGTTGTTTACTTACACCTGTGGTCTCAACAGAAATCCTATTGAAAATTCTAAAACAAAGATCTCCGCTTGATAAGATCGGGCGGGGGTGGCTCAGTCGGTAGCGCGCCAGGCTCAAAATCTGTAGTTCCCAGGTTCAGTTGCTGTACACGCTCCAGATATTTTTTCTGAATTCTGTAATCAACCATAGTGTTCGGATACTTTTTTGAGCGACTGTACCCGACTGTAATTGAAGATACATTTCCAATGACGATCTCTATGTTATCCCACTGTAATTGAATATAAATTTCCAATGACTACCTCTATGGTATAATGACTGTAATTGCAGATAGACTATCTCTATGGTACCCGATTGTAATTGAAGATACTTTTCCAATGACTATATTTGTGGTATAATGACTGTCTCTATGGTACCCCACTGTAATTCAAGATAGACTATCTCTATGGTGTAATGACTATCTCTATGGTACCCGACTGTAATTGAAGATACATTTCAAAAGACTATCTCTATGGTATAATGACTATCTCTGTCTGACTGTAATTGAAGTTACATTTCTAATGACTATCTCTATGGTATGATGCTTAAAGCCACTAATAGAGGACGATTGTTTATCTCAGCGGTCAGAGCACCTGACATGTTATCAGGAGGTCGTGGGTTCAGATCCAACCTGGCTAATGACAGTTTTTCCTCCATATGTATTCAACCTTAGAACGTTTTGACTTAATCAACGCAAAATAGAACGAAGGCATTAAACCGTATTATTTTCGAACATATATTTTATAATATTAATTTGTAATTAGGCTAAATGCCTTCAGAATTAACCAAGTGGATAAAGTTTAATATGTAAAAAAATAAAGCTTAGAAAATATTGCGTCAAAAATCTATTCTCCTTCTGAGAAAATATCGAGTGGAAATGAAAGTCTGATGGTTAAAATGATTTTGAATAACCGTTCATTTGGCAATTAATGATTGGAATAGAGAGATATGAGAAGCGTCGAGAAATGTATTTGGAAACAAGATACACATGGAGAGTTAATAAGGCTTGCTTTAAGCACGGCTCTGCACAGTTGACAAAGCAACACGTTGCTCCCTCAAGCATGACAGCTGCCATCTCGTGCCTTGCATTAAAGAGGGGCCTCCGGGAAGGTGCAAGCAGGAGTCCGTCTCCACACCTGAGGCAGGTACACGAGATGATAATCTCTAATGATGGGACTCCGACACACACAGAGAGAAAGTTAATCCTATCCTCTTAATAAGTTTTAGAGTGGCTGTGGCTATTCCTATCTTTTATTTTCAATTGGAGGGATTATTTGATGCTTTATGAAGAAGGGTACGAAAGGAATAAATTATGGAAACGGGCAAAACGAAAATTTAATCTTTAAATTGCGTTTGAATCAAATCGTTCACCACTTGGAAGATTTCTTTTTTTTTTTTATTTTTCCAGGGGTTCGGGGGAACCAGGGGTTCGGGGGACCAGGAACCAGGTCCCCCGAACCTTACCCGGGTAAGGCCCATGCCTTACCCGGTTCGTGTTGTTTTTTGCTGAGGTCCTGCCATCCTCTCAGATCTTCTACTGTGGCATATAAACTGACAGGATCCTGTCAGACCTCTGTGGCAAGCAGCTACTTGAGGGGGTATTTATTTTATTTTTTTATTATATATTATGCTTTATATTCTCTATAGTAGGGGTTCTCAACGTGGGGTACGCTGTAAAATTTTTGGGGTAAGCCGTGAGAGCTCAAAAGTCACTAGATCTAGTAACAAAATAAAAATAACCATTGTTAAAATATAACTATAGTTTTATCTATCTATAAAAGGGGTACGCCAATTACATACACATTTCCAGGGAGTACGTGAAGCATAAAAGGTTGAGAACCACTGATATATACGTTTTATTTTATTCCCATTGTTATACTATAACTATAGTTTTATCTATCTATACAAGGCAAAACAAAAATTTATTCTTTAAATTGCGTTTGAATCAAATCGTTCACCACTTGGAAGATTTCTTTTTTTTTTAATTTTATCTTTTTAGTTTTAAATTTAGTTTTTTTATAGGAGTTACATACACATTTCCAGGGAGTACGTGAAGCATAAAAGGTTGAGAACCACTGATATATACGTTTTATTTTATTCCCATTGTTATACTATAACTATAGTTTTATCTATCTATACAAGGGGTACGCCAGTTACATACACATTTCAAGGGGGTACGTGAAGCATAAAAGGTTGAGAACCACTGATATATATGTTTTATTTTATTCCCATTGTTATACTATACTATAGTTTTATTTTATTCCCATTGTTATATTATTATAACTATAGTTTTATCTCTCTATACAAGGGGTACGCTAGTTCCATACACATTTCCAGGGGGTACGTGAAGCATAAAAGGTTGAGAACCACTGATATATATGTTTTATTTTATTCCCATTGTTATACTACAACTATAGTTTTATCTCTCTATACAAGGGGTACGCCAGTTACATACACATTTCCAGGGCGTACGTGAAGCATAAAAGGTTGAGAACCACTGATATATATGTTTTATTTTATTCCCATTGTTATACTATAACTAGTTTTATATATCTATACAAGAGGTACGCCAGTTACATACACATTTCCAGGGGGTACGTGAAGCATAAAAGGTTGAGAACCACTGATATATATGTTTTGTTTTATTCCCATTGTTATACTATAACTAGTTTTATATATCTATACAAGAGGTACGCCAGTTACATACACATTTCCAGGGGATACGTGAAGCATAAAAGGTTGAGAACCACTGATAAATATGTTTTATTTTATTCCCATTGTTATACTTGCTTTAAGATTGTCACGTGACACGAAGGTTGCCAGATCACTAATTTCTAAAAGAATCGTTACCAGATATTTTTTCTGAATTCTGTAATCAATCATAGTGTTCGGATATTTTTTTAATATATATAATGCGTATGAAAATATAATGCAATGAATATTGAGCGTGTGCAGTTACCGTTCACAGCAAACTGAAGCGGTTGCGGTTAATGTTCACAGCACATTGGATCGTGTGAGCTCACAAAGACCTGGATCGTGTGGGCTCACTCACGGAAATATTGAGCGTGTGCAGTTACCGTTCACAGCAAACTGGAGCGGTTGCGGTTAATGTTCACAGCACATTGGATCGTGTGAGCTCACAAAGACCTGGATCGTGTGGGCTCACTCACGGAAATATTGAGCGTGTGCAGTTACCGTTCATAGCAAACTGGAGCGGTTGCGGTAACTGCACACACTCCAGTTTGCTGTGAACGGTAACTGGAGCGTGTACAGTTGCTGTACACGCTCCAGATATATTTTCTGAATTCTGTACCAATCATAATGTTCGGATATTTTTTGAGCGACTGTATGTGATAATCACAATTTCGATAAAGGTTAGTCTCAATATTTTTACTATTTACGTCGTTGCCTCCCCCCCCCCGTATCCTCCAATGAAGTATGGAGGGTGTAAACTTACATAAATGAAGTGATTCAACACGTGTAAGAACACATGACTGAATAAGCATTCAAAAATTAATGTACCTTTAGATTCATTGAGGATATCTCATTGGTGTGAATTACTTTGATTAAGCTAAGCTGCTGCCTTTTAACGGAGTTGGGTTGGGTTGTTTTACCTCTGAGTGGCACTTTTTTGCACACCATGGGCTAAATGGCCAGGTCACATGGACCCCAAAGGCTCAGAGAAGGTTGGGGGAGGGGACCCACTGGAACAGCTGTTGGGAGACAGATGGTAGCCTCCCGTCAAGGCCATCCAGCGTGTTCTTTAACGTGCACAGGGTATGGCTCTCCCGCACACATGGCCACGGCTTAACGTCCCATCCGACTGACGGCGGCCTTTCCAAGCCCATCGGTGTCCCCTATTGACCGTGGGCAGGGCGGGGAATTTTGCGGAGATAAATCTCAACGTTGACCCAGCTGGGACTCGAACCTGGGAACTACAGATTACGAGCCTGGCGCGCTACCGACTGAGCCACCCACGCCCCTATATTTAGAAAGAAATCAAGTTCTCTCTGTTTATTGCCATAATTAGAGCTAATACCCCCCCCCCCCAGAACAGACCCTGGTTTCTTTAATCGTATACTAAGAAAAATATAGTTTACACTTTTTCAGGAGAAAAACAGGATATAAAAATAAAAGTTAACGAAGGTATCAAATCAAATTTATTTAATGCTCTACACATAACAATTGAAAATATTTCTTAAAAAAAATATAAAAAACCATCGCGATAGATAAATGAAGCAAACCATAGCAAGACTTTAATTGTAAAGCAGACCTGTGATTTGATTCTGCGAGAGTAGGTACCTTTTATCTCAACCTTGTATAGATAGATAAAACTATAGTTATATTATAGTTTTATCTTTGATGATTTGATTCTGTGATGATAATAAAAAATCCTCAAGAAGCTGCTTGCCAGAGAGGTCTGAGAGGAGCCTGTCAGTTTAACAGGCCAGAATGGAAGGCCTTATGGGAAACCTCACCGAAAAGACAATACGAACATCCATGCCTTACCTGGGCTCGAAAAGACTGCCGTCCGTAGGATGGGACGTTAAGCCGTGGCCCCGTGTGCGGGAGAACCATACCCTGTGTACGTTAAAGAACACGCTGGATGGCCTTGAGGCTACCATCTGTCTCTCAACAGCTGTTCCAGTGGGTCCCTTCCCCCAACCTTATCTGAGCCTTCGGGGTCCTTGCGACCTGGCCATTTAGCCCATAGTGTGAAAAAAAGTGCAGCTCAGAGGTAAAACAACCCAAACAAATCCATTTTCATAGTAAACATACTTACGTATAATTATAAAAACACAACAGCTCTTATCAAAGGAAAACATAATAAAATATGATCTCTATATTCCCCCCAAAAAACTATATATATATATCAAGAAAATCTTCCGTAATCCATAGATAACAATCACCAAGTCTTCCTCCTCAATCATAAATTATCAATGATACAAACAACAGTAATCCGGTTTTCAACCGCCCCTATCAACACTGACCACCAGAAAGAAATGCAACGTGTACATCGGTGAACACTTAAGCCTAATGTTTAGCATCCATTATAAAAGGACAAGACAGAACAATTCACTTACGACATGGTTCTCTGTTTAGAGAGCGTTCCGCGCGCACTTAGGCATCGAGTGTTGTTCCTCGCACGTTGCACACAAAATACGCGGAGCAATTCACGTGTCTGCACACTCTCCGGTACGTCACGCGCTCGTCCTACTGAACGAGTTGTGATCGGGATGTCTTTGACCGGCAGCTTTAATCGGAAAGGAAGCGACCGCCGCCGAAAAAGTAGGTCACACGCCCGCAGCGCCGTTGGACTTTCCCGGCTCTTTTCGACAGCATGGGATGTGGCATCCCCCGGACTGACCCCCTGGCCCCCGGGCCCACACGGGGTCTACGGCCGGCGCATGACACATTTTGATTAACACTACCTTGGTTGGCTGCTATAAACTCGTTTCACCCTTCCAGAAGAAAGGGTTGGGATAGGACAAAGGTTATTGTCAAGAAAACACTCAAAATCTCTCGTGTTTACCACTTGAGATATGTTTCGCAGTTTTGCTGCAGAAAAAAAACAGAGTTTTGCTATTTTTTTATATCATTGTTACGGTGTTAAGGTCAAAGGTTTTTCAGCTGGTTATAGTCAAGAGAGCTTTGCAGACGTTGCATTTCAAAGCAAAATTAACAATGAAATTTGAAGTTGGCGCAGCGAAATGTTGTGAGATAGTTTTAAGGGAATTCATGACTAGCTCATAATGATTATGTTGAGCAAACTGGCATCTTAAAATAGCGAGTTTGGTTGCTGAAGGTGTAAGCTTATGCAGACCATGGAATTCATTATAAAAAAGGTAACCAATATATTTAAAGCTCTCTAACTTTGGGGGGGGGGGGGGGTCTCAGTCGTTAGCGCGCCAGGCTCGTAATCTGTAGTTCCCAGATTCGAGTCCCAGCTGGGTCAGCGTTGAGATTTATCTCCGCAAAAATTCCCAGCCCTGCCCACGGTCAGTAGGGGACACCGATGGGCTTGGAAAGGCGTCGTCCGTCGGATGGGACGTTAAGCCGTGGCCCCGTGTGCAGGAGAACCATACCCTGTGCACGTTAAAGAACACGCTGGATGGCCTTGACGGGAGGCTACCATCTGTCTCCCAACAGCTGTTCCAGTGGGTCCCCTCCCCCAACCTTCCCTGAGCCTTCGGGGTCCATGTGACCTGGCCATTTAGCCCATGGTGTGCAAAAAAGTGCCGCTCAGAGGTAAAACAACCCAACTCTAACTTTGGAAATTTGCTTTTTTCGGGTTGTGGGTTGTTTTACCTCTGAGCTGTACTTTTTCGCACAAAATGGTCTAAATGGCCAAGTCACAAGGACCCCGAAGGCTCAGAGAAGGTTGGGGGAGGGGACCCACTGGAACAGCTGTTGGGAGACAGATGGTAACCTCTCGTCAAGGCCATCCAGCGTGTTCTTTAACGTGCACAGGGTATGGCTCTCCAGCACACGGAACCATGGCTTAATGTCCCATCCGACGGACGGGGGTCTTTCCAAGCCCATCGGTGTCCCCTACTGACCGTGGGCAGGGAGTTTTGCAGAGATAAATCTCAACGCTGACTCAGCTGGGACTCGAACCTGGGAACTAAAAGATTATGAGCCTGGCGCAGTTACCGACTGAGCCGCCCCGCATTTTTCAGGAAAATGTTATTAGAGATAAATAGATGATATGACGCAAATCTCTCCAAATCTCAATTTTCGTCAATTTTCGCTTAACATTTAAAGAGTTATTGAAGCTGGAACATTTAACAGCAGATTGAACATCCCAATATTAATGAAAACTTGAAAAAAATATCTTTACAAAAAATCTAAATATTAAATTCATGTTAGTGAATAGGTTCGAGTCCCAGCTGGGTCAGCGTTGAGATTTATCTCCGCAAAATTCCCCGCCCTGCCTACGGTCAGTAGGGGACACCGATGGGCTTGGAAAGGCCGCCGTCCGTCGGATGGGACGTTAAGCCGTGGCCCCGTGTGTGAGAGAGACATATCCTGTGCACGTTAAAGAACACGCTGGATGGCCTTGACGGGAGGCTACCATCTGTCTCCCAACAGCTGTTTCAGTGGGTCCCCTCACCTAACCTTTTCTGAGCCTTCGGGGTCCTTGTGACCTCGCCATTTAGCCCATTGTGTGCAAAAAAGTGCCGCTCAGAGATAAAACAACCCAAACAACCCAAATCGAATAATTCCCTCCACAGAAACTAAATTCTCGGACTCTCTTCCAAACCCTAAATTCTCGGACTCTCCCTCCCCCCGAAACTAAATCCTGAGTATCTTATCTCCAATAACATTTTTTTACAAAAAGAAAACATTTCTAAAAGTTCTGTTTTCAAAGTTAAGTTTTTTTTTTTGTAAGTTTTGAATGTGACTTTCCATTCACATAGCTTATGTGTCCGTATTTTTTTAAATTATATAATGACCTACTTGCGGAGAAACAAATCCCCTCCGAATTTCGTTTCGCTTTCGATGAAGCTTTGAATCATTGAAGCGGTAAAAAAGCACCACTAAATTAGAGCATTTAAGAGAATTTGGACAGCAGAAAGTCTCAAGAAATTCTCTTCCTTTTCTTTTCTTTTTCCTCCCTTCACAGTTTCCCAGTTTTTTTTCCCCCGGAGTCCAACGGACCGAATCGATTCATTTCTGCCGATAAGCTCTCGGCAGAGATTCGTGTCTCGATGAGATGGAGGACGGATGGAATTTTTTCCATCTCCGCAGGGTAGAAGTTTCTCGTTCGTTTTTTTCTTTTTACCTTCATTCGTTCATTTCACAAGTCGTGCTGAGTTGGGGGCGAGGTGGCTCAGTCGGTAGCGCGCCAGGCTCGTAATCTACAGCTCCCAGGTTCGAGTCCCAGCTGGGACACCGTTGAGATTTATCTCCGCAAAATTTCCCCGCCCTGTCCATGGGCAGTAGGGGACACCGATGGACTTGGAAAGGCCGCCGTCCGTGGATGGGACGTTAAGCCGTGGCCCCGTGTGCGGGAGAGCCATACCCTGTGCACGTTAAAGATCACGTTGGATGGCCTTGACGGGAAACTACCATCTGTCTCCCAACAGCTGTTCCTGTGGGTCCCCTCACCCAACTTTCTCTGAGCCTTCGGGGTCCTTTTTGGTCCTTCAGAGGTAAAACAATCCAATCCAATCCAATCGTGCTGAGTTGAAATCTTTCCAATGACGTCAAAGTTGGTTTCCGGTTTTGCAAAATTTCGGATACTTCAAAAATTAATATATGCATGGAAGAGTTGTTTGGTTTGGAACATTTGTCCCCTACTGACCGTGGGCAGGGCGGGGAATTTTGCGGAGTAAAATCTCAGCGGTCTTTTTTGCACACAATGAGCTAAATAGCCAGGGCACGAAGACCCCCGTGGTTCAGAGAAGGTTAGGGTTGGGTTGGGTTGTTTTACCTCTGAGCGGCACTTTTTTGCACACCATGGGCTAAATGTGGCCATTTAGCCCATGGACCCCGTCACATGGACCCCGAAGTCTCAGAGAATGTTGGGGGAGGGGACCTACTGGAACAGCTGTTGGAAGACAAATGGTAGCCTCCCGTCAAGGCCATCCAGCGTGTTCTTTAACGTTGGATTGTTTTACCTCTGAGCGGCACTTTTTTGCACACCATGGGCTAAATGGCCAGGTCACATGGACCCCGAATGCTCAGAGAAGGTTGGGGGAGGGGACCCACTGGAACAGCTGTTGGGATACAGATGGTAGCCTCCCGTCAAGGCCATCCAGCGTGTTCTTTAACGTGCACAGGGTATGGCTCTCCCACACACGGGGCCACGGCTTAACGTCCCATCCGACGGACGGAGGCCTTTCCAAGCCCATTGGTGTCCCCTACTGACCGTGGGCAGGGCGGGGAATTTTGCGGAGATAAATCTCAACGCTGATCCAGCTGGGACTCGAATCTGGGAGCTACAGATTACGAGTCTAGCGCGCTACCGACTGAGCCACCGCTGCCCACTGACCGTGGGCAGGGCGGGGAATTTTGCGGAGTAAAATCTCAGCGGTACTTTTTTGCACACAATGAGCTAAATAGCCAGGTCACGAAAACCCCCGTGGCTCAGAGAAGGTTAGGGAATAAGATTCCAGATCTGCTGTTTTGGTAGATAGATGAAACATGATGAAACATGAAACAAATCAATAGACAGATGAAATGCCGTTGGTAGACAGATGGAGACAGTTGGTAGACAGAGGGGTCCGAGGTGGGGGGGGGGGGGACCGATTGATAAATGGTAGCGCGCCAGGCTCGTAATCTGCAGTTCCCATGTTCGAGTTCCTCCTGGGTCAGATTGGCCGACGTTGAGAAAAACAGGATATAAAACTAAAAGTTAACGAAGGTATCAAGTCAAATTCATTTAATGCTGTACAGTCGCTCAAAAAAGTATCCGAACACTGTGGGTGATTACAGAAATCAGAAAAAATATCTGGCAACGATTTTTTTAGAAATTAGTGATCTGGCAACCTTCGTGTCACGTGACACGAAGGTTGCCAGATCACTAATTTCAAAAAAAAAAACTCGTTGCCAGATATTTTTTCTGAATTCTATAATCACCCACAGTGTTCGGATACTTTTTTGAGCGACTGTAGGTGGTCATATTATTTTGATACTAGATCGTGTGGGCTCACTCACGGAAATATTGAGCGTGTGCAGTTACCGTTCACAGCAAACTGGAGCATGTGCAGTAACTGCACCGCTCCAGTTTGCTCTGAACGGTAACTGGATCGTGTACAGTTGCTGTACACGCTCCAGCTATTTTTCCTGAATTCTGTAATCACGTGACACGAAGGTTGCCAGAAAAATAATTTCTGAAAAAAAAAAAATTGTTACCAGATATTTTTCCTGAATTCTGTAATCAACCGTAGTGTTCGGATACTTTTTTGAGCGACTATACATATAACAATTGATCGTGGCAAACATCCATTGTGGCGTGTTAAACTGACAGGCTCGTATCACACCTCTCTGGCAAGCAGCTGCTTGAGTCCTTCTGGGTGAGGTTGGCCGACGTTGAATTTTATAAGAACTGCTGGTCACATTTCAAGAATCCTAATAAGGATTTGGCAACTTGTAATCTTTGCAAAAATGCTATCATGGAAAAGTTCAGCAACAATTGGTCTTCGCAGGCACTTGAAAGATAATAGAGGCAAAAAAATTTTGAAACATATATTTTGCGCATTTTTCAAGAAACTTTTAGAGCACCTCTAAAATGGAGGCTAAGATGTTGGGCGTCCTCGTTTTTATCTCCGCAAAACTCCCCGTCCTGCACTCGGTAAGTAGCAAGACATAGATGGGCTTGGAAAGACTAACATCCGTCGGATGAGATGTTAAGGTTGGGTTGTTGGGTTGTTTTACCTCTGAGCGGCACTTTTTTGCACACCATGGGCTAAATGGCCAGGTCACATGAACCCCGAAGGTTCAGAGAAGGTTGGGGGAGGGAACCCACTGGAACAGCTGTTGGGAGACAGATGATAGCCTCCCATCAAGGCCATCCAGCGTGTCTTTAACGTTGGGTTGTTTTACCTTTGAGCGGCACTTTTTTGCACACCATGGGCTAAATGGCCAGCTCACAAGGACCCCGAAGACTCAGAGAAGGTTGGGGGAGGGGACCCACTGGAACAGCTGTTGGGAGACAAATGGTAGCCTCCCGTCAAGGCCATCCAGTGTGTTCTTTAACGTGCACAGGGTATGGCTCTTCCACACACGGGGCCACGGTTTAACATCCCATCTGACGGACGGCGGCCTTTCCAAGCCCATCGGTGTCCCCTACTGACCATGGGCAAGGCGGCGAATTATGCGGAGATAAATCTGTACGCTGACCCATCTGGGACTCGAACCTGGGAACTATAGATTACGAGCCTGGCGCATTTGTGTCAGTATTTCTCTTAATATTTGCCAATATTGTATGAGTTTTATAGTAGTGCATTAATAAAAAAATAAATACCCCCTCAAGCAGCTGCTTGCCACAGAGGTCTGACAGGAGCCTGTCAGTTTATATGCCATAGTAGAAGGTCTGAGAGGATGGCAGGACCTCAGCAGAAAAACAACACAAACGTCCATGCCCATTCCTGTTATTAAATATTCCAACTTACATAATTCTTTAAATACCAAGCTATTTTTGAAAATCGATATTTATAAATTTTTGACGAGATCTTTAATAACTGTCAATCATTTGATGTTTTGAGAGGTGAACTACAGCATCTAACTAACAGCGAAGTAGCCTAGGGTTGGGTTGGGTTGTTTTACCTCTGAGCGGCATTTTTTGCACACCATGGGCTAAATGGCCAGGGCACATGGACCCCGAAGGCTCAGAGAAGGTTGGGGGAGGGGACCCACTGGAACAGCTGTTGGGAGACAGATGGTAGCCTCCTGTCAAGGCCATCCAGCGTGTTCTTTAACGTTGGATTGCTTTATCTGTGAGCGGCACTTTTTTGCACACCATGGGCTAAATGGCCAGGGCACATGGACCCCGAAGGCTCAGAGAAGGTTGGGAGAGGGGACCCACTGGAACAGCTGTTGGGAGACAGATGGTAGCCTCCTGTCAAGGCCATCCAGCGTGTTCTTTAACGTTGGGTTGTTTTACCTCTGAGCGGCACTTTTTTGCACACCATGGGCTAAATGGCCAGGGCACATGGACCCGAAGACTCAGAGAAGGTTGGGAGAGGGGACCCACTGGAACAGCTGTTGAGAGACAGATGGTAGCCTCCCGTCAAAGCCATCCAGTGTATTCTTTAACGTTGGATTGTTTTATCTCTGAGCGGCACTTTTTTGCACACCATGGGCTAAATGGCCAGGTCACATGGACCCCGAAGGCTCAGAGAAGGTTGGGAGAGGGGACCCACTGGAACAGCTGTTGGGAGACAGATGGTAACCTCCCGTCAAAGCCATCCAGTGTATTCTTTAACATTTAATTGTTTTACCTCTGAGCGGCACTTTTTTGCACACCATGGGCTAAATGGCCAGGTCACATGGACCCCGAAGTCTCAGAGAAGGTTGGGAGAGGGGACCCACTGGAACAGCTGTTGGGAGATAGATGGTAGCCTCCCGTCAAGGCCATCCAGTGTATTCTTCAACGTTGGATTGTTTTTATCTCTGAGCGGCACTTTTTTGCACACCATAGGCTAAATGGCCAGGTCACATGGACCCCGAAGGCTCAGAGAAGGTTGGGGGAGGGGACCCACTGGAACAGCTGTTGGGAGACAGATGGTAGCCTCCCGTCAAGGCCATCCAGCGTGTTCTTTAACGTGCACAGGGTATATCTCTCCCGCACACGGATCCACTGCTTAACGTCCCATCCGACGGACGGCGGCCTTTCCAAGCCCATCGGTGTCCCCTACTGACCGTGGGCAGGGCGGCCAAGTAGTCTAAGCCCCAATTTTATTTTTGTCATAATTCCCCCTTCGCTGTCGACTGATGCAACACAACTGTAGTGAAACCATTGGCAGAAAAATCGTGAGCGACTCAGCAAAGGAAAAGATAATCAGCCATTGTCCTACGAATCAGTTCCACTGATTCACTTTCTTATCAACCAGCGTCTATTTAAATCCTCCACGAACAGCTTAGAGAACTGGATTATGGACGTTAAGGCTGCTTGAGAATCCTTTGCATACTTCGCCAACGAATTAGGTCAAGGCTATAAGAATATCAGAAGAAGAATTAGATCTGTTTTTATGACCATCAGAAGCTAAAAGCAGAATAGGGAAACGGGATCAAGCGAGGGACTGACTCTGACATCACTCCACAGATTTAATGCGAGTGTGTGATGTGTTGACCTTTCGTCTGAGTGATGGTAGAAACCTGTAGCAACCATATAATAGGACAAACTGAGCGTTCAGCTGGAACTCTGTACGATAGGAAATAAAACTGATTTTGAGCGTTTCTAACTTTTTTGGCGTCTTAAAACAAAACCCTTATCAACAACGGAGGTGTCTTCACAGCGAACTGGAGCGTGTGCAGTAACTGCACACGCTCCAGTTCGCTGTGAAAATACCTCTGTTGTTGGTAAGGGTTTTGTTTTAAGACGCCCAAAAAGTTGAAAACGTTCATAACGCTAAACCTCTCAAAACGTTCATAACGCTAAACTTCTCAAAATGTTCATAACGCTAAACCTCTCAAAACGTTATACTTTTTGAACAGGCTGGGAGTTCAGGTGAAACTTCTCTAATGAGTGACAGGCAACTTTTGATGTTGACAATACCCGACGCATTTCAGTCGCGACATTAGATTTCTCTATCCAAGGAGATGGTGACCTCACACTCCAAGCCTTTCTTTCTCAAACAGATTGGTGTCAGAGTTTGCATAAGGTGCCTGGGATTGCTATTTGATGCTGGATGAGCAGGGTGAGATGTTTTACTCAGAACATTTTCAACAATTGGCCATTCATTAGTTTCGCTGCAATCTGCAAAGGCGAAGCCGACCCCAAGGACAAGTGCACAGCGGCAGAAAAATAATGTCAACCCTTGCTGGGGAAATTGGGAGAATGTGCGATTTGTAAAACGATATATATATGTACAATAAGGTATGGAAATTTAATAACGGAATTTAACAACCAACAAATTCTTTATTTCTGAGTTTTATTGGGTTGTTTTATTTCTGAGCTGCACTTTTTTGCACACAATAGGCTCAATGGCCATTCAATGTGTTCTTTAACGTGCACAGGGTATGCTCCCCTGTAAATGGGGACACTACTCAACGTCCCATCCGACGGCACATTTTTGCACACAATGGGCTAAATGGCCAGGTCAAAAGGACCCCAAAGGCTCAGAGAAAGTTGGGGGAGGACACCCACTATACAACTGTTAGGAGACAGATGGTACAGTCGCTCAAAAAATATCCGAACACTATGGTTGATTGGGGCGGGAGTGGCTCAGTCGGTAGCGCGCCAGACTCGTAATCTGTAGTTCCCAAGTTCGAGTCCCAGATGGGTCAGCGTTGAGATTTATCTCCGTATAATTCCCTGCCCTGCCCACGGTCAGTAGGGGACACCGATGGGTTGGAAAGACCACCGTCCGTCGGATGGGACGTTAAGCCGTGGCGCCGTGTGCGGAAGAGCCTATGCCCTGTGCACGTTAAAGAACACCCTGGATGGCCTTGACGGGAGGCTACCATCTGTCTCCCAACAGCTGTTCCAGTGGGTCCCCTCTCCCAACCTTCTCTGAGCCTTCGGGGTTCTTGTTACCTGGCCATTTAGTCCATGGTGTGAAAAAAAAGTGCCGCTCGGAGGTAAAACAACCCAATCCCGCCCCTTTTCTATTGGTCATTGCGAACACTCCGCTTCCTTCTCCGACTTCGGACATGTTGAAAGGTCGCTGACCCCCAGCCCAGGGTCACTTGTCAGCGGACACCAACCTCTCCCCGACCTGCTACATCGATTAACATTCCAGCAAGCGCTGCACTGCGTGGCATTACTGAAATTGAAGGCATCCCTACAATGCATATGCGTCTTTGGTGAAACACAAAATAATATGCAAAACAAAAAAAATATTTAAAAAGGCCTCTAGCCTCACTCCCCCTATAACATTTGACTTGTAATTTCGCGTTGCGGTCGCTAACTTATTGGCCGAGAAAAAAATTCTGTTGAGGAACGAAACAGTCCGACCAACACTTGACCGTAAAAGAGACCTAGTGATGAGGGTTGGGTTGTTTTACCTCTGAGCGGCACTTTTTTTGCCCACCATGGGCTAAATGGCCAGGTCACATGGACCCCGAAGGCTCGGAGAAGGTTGGGGGAGGGGACCCACTGGAACAGCTGTTGGGAGACAGATGGTAGCCTCCCGTCAAGGCCATCCAACGTGTTCTTTAACGTGCACAGGGTATGACTCTCCCGGGACCAGGGTTTAACGTCCCATCCGACGAACGGCGGCGTTTGCAAGCCCATCGGTGTCCCCTACTGACCGTGGGCAGGGCGGGGAATTTTGCGGAGATAAATCTCAACGCTGACCCAGCTGGGACTCGAACCTGGGAACTACAGATTACGAGCCTGGCGCGCTACCGACTAAGCCACCCCCGCCCCACTCTGGTGATGAGGACATAGCTGATGTTGAAGGCAGGCTTCAAGTGCATACCTTTCTCTTCTTTGTGAAAGGGATATGGAGAGACGATCTCTCTCCTCTCAAGTGCAGCGAAAGTTATGTGTTGACTTTTTACATGAATGAGTCAGCTCCTTTTCCTCGCATAGACTAGACGGCGTCTGTCGAGCCTCGGGTGCCAATGTGTTCGTCACTTCCAGTGACTTGCAACTTCCGCAGTAGGACATCATCCTCTGCTAAATCTCCTCGTGCTTCGTCATTACGAAAACAGGTTGGGTTGGGTTGTTTTACCTCTGAGCGGTACTTTTTTTGCACTTTTGGGAGACAGATGGTAGCCTCCCGTCAAGGCCATCCAGCGTGTTCTTTAACGTTGGATTGTTTTACCTATGAGCGGCACTTTTTTGCACACCATGGGCTAAATGGCCAGGTCATATAGACCCCGAAGTCTCAGAGAAGGTTGGGGAGGGGACCCACTGGAACAGCAGTTGGGAGACAGATGGTAGCCTCCCGTCAAGACCATTCAGTGTGTTCTTTAACGTTGGATTGTTTTACCTCTGAGCGGCACTTTTTTGCACACCATGGGCTAAATGGCCAGGTCACATGAACCCCGAAGGCTCAGAGCAGGTTGGGGGAGGGGACCCACTGGAATAGCTGTTGGGAGACAGATGGTAGCCTCCCGTCAAGGCCATCCAGCGTGTTCTTTAACGTTGGATTGTTTTACCTCTGAGCGGCACTTTTTTGCACACCATGGGCTAAATGGCCAGGTCACATGGACCCCGAAGGCTCAGAGAAGGTTGGGGGAGGGGACCCACTGGAATTGCTGTTGGGAGACAGATGGTAGCCTCCCGTCAAGACCATTCAGTGTGTTCTTTAACGTTGGATTGTTTTATCTCTGAGCGGCACTTTTTTGCACACCATGGGCTAAATAGCCAGGTCACATGGACCCCGAAGGCTCAGAGAAGGTTGGGAGAGGGGACCCACTGGAACAGCTGTTGGGAGACAGATGGTAGCCTCCCGTCAAGGACATCCAGCGTGTTCTTTAACGTTGGATTGTTGTACCTCTGAGCGGCACTTTTTTGCACACCATGGGCTAAATGGCCAGGTCACATGGACCCCGAAGGCACAGAAAAGGTTGGGGGAGGGGACCCACTGGAATAGCTGTTGGGAGACAGATGGTAGCCTCCCGTCAAGACCAATCAGTGTGTTCTTTAACGTTGGATTGTTTTACCTCTGAGCGGCACTTTTTTGCACATCATGGGCTAAATGGCCAGGTCACATGGACCCCGAAGGCTCAGAGAAGGTTGGGGGAGGGGACCAACTGGAACAGCTGTTGGGAGACAGATGGTAGCCTCCCGTCAAGGCCATCCAGCGTGTTCTTTAACGTTGGATTGTTTTACCTCTGAGCGGCACTTTTTTGCACACCATGGGCTAAATGGCCAGGTCACATGGACCCCGAAGGCTCAGAGAAGGTTGGGGGAGGGGACCCACTGGAATAGCTGTTGGGAAACAGATGGTAGCCTTCCGTCAAGGCCATCCAGCGTGTTCTTTAGCGTTGGATTGTTTTACCTCTGAGCGGCACTTTTTTGCACACCAAATGCTAAATGGCCAGGTCACATGGACCCCGAAGGCTCAGAGAAGGTTGGGGGAGGGGATCCATTGGAATAGTTGTTGGGAGAAAGATGGTAGCCTCCCGTCAAGGCCATCCAGCGTGTTCTTTAACGTGCACAGGGTATGTCTCTCCCGCACACGGGGCCACGGCTTAACGTCCCATCCGACGGACGGCGGTCTTTCCAAGCCAATCGGTGTCCCCTACTGACCGTGGGCAGGGCGGGGAATTTTGCGGAGAAAAATCTCAACGCTCGCCCAGCTGGGACTCGAACCTGGGAACTACAGATTACGAGCCTGGCGCGTTACCGATTGAGCCATCCCCGCCCCTCTTACAAAAACAGATCTTCCCCACAATTAGAAGCCTTTCTAATGCCCGATTCTAAAGACCTTTTAAAAGTCTCTGCATCCAGGAAAGAAATTACTAGCCAATTTCAAATTCTTATATACTGCTTTTCCAAAATATTAGGGGCGGGGGTGGCTCAGTCGGTAGCGCGCCAGGCTCTCGTAATCTGTAGTTCCCAGGTTCGAGTCCCAGGTGGATCAGCGTTCCCTGCCCATGGTCAGTAGGGAACACCGATGGGCTTGGAAAGGCCGCCGTCCGTCGGATGGGACGTTAAGCGATGACCCCATGTGCGGGAGAGCCATACCCTGTGCACGATAAAGAACACACTGGACGGCCTTGACGGGAGGCTACCATCTGTCTCCCATCAGCTGTTCCAGTGGGTCTACTCCCCAAACCTTCTCTGAGCCTTCGGGGCCCTTGTGACCTGGCCATTTAGCACTGGATGGCACACTGGATGGCACACTGGATGGCCGTTAAATAACACACTGGAGGCTACCATCTGTCTCACAACAGCTGTTCCAGTGGGTCCCTCCCAAAACCTTCTCTGAGCCGTCGGGGCCCTTGTGACCTGGCCATTCAGCCCATTGTGTGCAAAAAAGTGCCTCTCAGAGGTAAAACAAACCAAACAAATGTAAACTGTCGGTTTCCCGTAATCTTCAAATACTGAACAAATATTTTTGAAAATCGTTAAATAGATTTATTATGATCTTTAATTTAAATTTTGTAACAGTTTCCCATTAAATGGATATTTTAGAAGTTATAGAGATTCGAAGTTCGATTCCCATTGGCATGGAAATTCTCTAATATTTTGGTAGGGTAAACTATAGGATTAAATAGCTATTGATAAGTAATGTTTTATAGGCTAAAGTTTAATTATATGACTCGCTGATATCAAAGAAAATATCGTCTATCTGCTTCATTATGGATTATGCCTTATTAAACTGTGAAAAGAAAAATTTTTTAATTGATCTATTTTTTTTATGTCAGTTTGAAAAGTCAGCTTTTGAAGCAGGAATAGAAAAATCAGTCGGACTGGCAGAAAAACGAAATTTGCTTCAGTTGGCGAAGAAAAACTTCTTGGGGTGGTAAAAAATAAGTTTGGTTTAAGGGGGAGGGCAAAAAGTAAGTTTGGTTGAGGCGACAAGAAACCAGTTTGTCAGGCCGGAGGTGGCAGAAGGTGCACTTGGGTGCACGAGAAAATAAGTTTGTTTATAGGGAGGTGAGAAAAAAGAGTAAGTGTGCTTAGGGCGGGAAAAATTACTTTTGTGAACAATGCGGTGGCAAAGAGTATGTTTGGGTGGGGCAGCAAAAATACTCTTGCTTAAAAGAGGGTGAAAAAAATGTTTTACTGAGGCGGCAAAAACACTTTTGCTTAGAAGAGGGTGAAAAAAATATGTTTTATTGGGGTGGCAAAAATACTTTTGCTTAGAAGAGGGTGAAAAAAATATGTTTTATTGGGGTGGCAAAAATACTTTTGCTTAGAAGAGGGTGAAAAAATGTTTAACTGGAGAAGCAAAAATATTTTGCTTAGAAGAGGTTAAAAAAATGTTTAACTGGAGCAGCAAAAATATTTTGCTTAGAAGAGGGAAAAAATGTTTTAATTGGGGCGGCAAAAATACTTTTGCTTAGAAGAAGGTGAAAAAATATGTTTAACTGGGGCGGCAAAAACATTTTTGCTTAGAAGAGGGTGAAAAAATATGTTTTACTGGGGCGGCAAAAATACTTTTGCTTAGAAGAGTGTGAAAAAAATGTTTACCTGGGGAAGCAAAAGTACCTTTGCTTAGAAGAGGGTAAAAAAATATTTTACTGGAGCTGCAAAAACATTTTGCTTAGAAGAGGGTAAAAATGTTTTAATTGGGGCGGCAAAAATACTTTTGCTTAGAAGAGGGTGAAAAAAATGTTTAACTGGGGCAGCAAAAGTACCTTTGCTTAGAAGAGGGTGAAAAAAATATTTTACTGGAGCGGCAAATATTTTGCTTAGAAGAGGGTAAAAAATGTTTCAATTGAGGCGGCAAAAGTACCGTTGCTTAGAAGAGGGTGAAAAAATATTTTACTGGAGCGGCAAAAATATTTTGCTCAGAAGAGGGTAAAAAAATATTTTAATTGGGGCGGCAAAAATACTTTTGCTTAGAAGAGGGTGAAAAAAATGTTTTACTGGGGCGGCAAAAATACTTTTGCTTAGAAGAGGGTTAAAAATATGTTTTACTGGGGCAGCAAGAATACCTTTGCTTAGAAGAGGGTGAAAAAATATGTTTTACTGGGGCGACAAAAAATACTTTTGCTTAGAAGAGGGTGAAAAAAAATATGTTTTACTGGGGTGTGAAAAATACTTTTGCTTAGAAGAGAGTGAAAAATATGTTTTACTGGGGTGTCAAAAATACTTTTGCTTAGAAGAGGGTGAAAAAGTATGTTTTACTGGGGCGACAAAAATACTTTTGCTTAGAAGAGGGTGAAAAAATATGTTTTAATGGGGTGTCAAAAATACTTTTGCTTAGAAGAGAGTGAAAAATGTGTTTTACTGGGGTGTCAAAAATACTTTTGCTTAGAAGAGGGTGAAACAGTATGTTTAATTGGGGCGGCAAAAATGATTTTGTTAGTAGGAAGGTGATAAAAAGTAAGTACTTGGGGCTTGAAAAATGAGTTTTTTTTCCTGTTTCCTTTTTTAACCGGGAGGATAAAAATAAAGTTTTCTTGGGGGGGCGCAAAAATGTGTTTGCTTAGAAGGTTGAAAAAGCAAGATTAGTTCGGGTGGCAAAAATACTTTCCTTTAGAAGAGGGTGAAAAAACGTAAGTTTAGTTAAGGCGGGAAAAATACGTTTATTACGAGGGGGATGGAAGAAATTAATTCCTGGGGAGAAAAAAAATAATTCTGTTGAAGGGAAGGAGGTAAAAATTAAGTTTCCATGAGGCTGAAAAATATAAGTTTGTTTAGAAGAGGTGAATAAAAGCAGGTTTAGTTAGGCGGCAAAATATGAATTTGCTATGAGGTACAATGCAGAAAATAAGTGTCTGCGAAGGGCGAGAAAAATACGTGTGTTTAGAAAGGGTAGAAAAAAGTAAGTTTAGGTGCGGCGGCAAAAATAACTTTGTTAAAAGGGAGGTGGCAGAGTGTTGGGTTGGGTTGTTTTACCTCTGAGCGGCACTTTTTTGCATACCATGGATATAATGGCCAGGTCACAAGGACCCCGAAGGCTCAGAGAAGGTTGGGGGAGGGGACCCACTGGAACAGCTGTTGGGAGACAGAGGGTAGGTAGCCTCCCGTCAAGGCCATCCAGCGTGTTCTTTAACGTGCACAGGGTATGGCTCTCCCGCACACGGGGCCACGGCTTAACGTCCCATCCGAGGGGCGGCGGCCTTTCCAACCCCATCGGTGTCCCCTACTGACCGTGGGCAGGACGGGGAATTTTGCGGAGATAAATTTCAACGCTGACCCAGCTGGGACTCGAACCTGGGAACTACAGATTACGAGCCTGGCGCGCTACCGACTGAGCCACCCCCGCCCCGTGGAGAGTGTAAGTGCGTGGTGCGGAAAAAATAAGTTTGTTGGAAGTGCAGAACGTAAAGAGTAAGTTCAGTTGAGTCTGTTGGGTTGGATTGTTTTACCTCTGAGCGGCACGTTTTTGCACACCATGGGCTAAATGGCCAGGTCACAAGGTCCCCGAAGGCTCAGAGAAGGTTGGGGGAGGTGACCCACTGGAACAGCTGTTGGGAGACAGATGGTAGCCTCCCGTCAAGGCCATCCAGCGTGTTCTTTAACGTGCACAGGGTATGGCTCTCCCGCACACAGGGCAACAGCTTAACGTCCCATCCGACGGACGGCGGCCTTTCCAAGCCCATCGGTGTCCCCTACTGACCGTGGGCAGGGCGGGGAATTTTGCGGAGATAAATCTCAACGCTGACCCAGCTGGGACTCGAAACTGGGAACTACAGATTAGAAGCCTGGGGCACTACCGACTGAGCCACCCCAACCAGTTGGGTCCGTAAAAATAAGTGTGTTTGAAAGAGGATGACAAAAGTAAATTTAGTGGGGATGGAAAAAAATAAGTTTGCTTAGACAGGATGACAAAAAGTTCCTTGGGGGGAGGGTTGGAAGAAAATAAGTTTGTTTATAGGAGGTTGACAAAAAGTAAGTTTGGTTAGAGCGACAAAAAGCAAAAATGTCTTGTGCAGGCGGTGTGCCCATTGCAACCAAAGTTCTGGACAAGCATAATACGTGGTCCGATTGATCGACGAACGCAGTGAACATTTATTTACGTTAACTTTCCATTCCTCGTGGGCACAAGTGTCTTTTTTGACCCCACTTTGAGCTGACAGACGCATCACCGCATTTTTCTTCTTCTCTCTTGCTTCAGCGAGTTACACCGCTAGCAAATGGGAAAAATCCATGCGCCTGCGCGTGAGTGATCTCTTGTATCCCATGACCTACTAATGTCAGCTGTTGTCAGAGGCCCTTGATTCACGAGATTTCATCTCCGCGTGCCGAAGAAAGAAAAGTGTCGCCCGAGCATTCAGAATTTTTTTTTCCTCTTCTGATGAAAGATCGTCATGGTCCAAAGCAACCCTTGAAATGCAAACAGGACTGGCAATCTGAATGCGATTCCTAAATGCGAAAACACGATTCCACGACGATTGGTAAAACTTCACATATAAATCTGACTGCAGTTCTAATTTGCATCAAAATAATTCAAGATCGGCTGTAACGTAACATCCATATTTGAATACAATTTTAATTTGCCACAGAATGGGGGCGGGGGTGGCTCAGTCGGTAGCGCGCCAGGTTCGTAATCTGTAGTTCTCAGGTTCGAGTCCCAGCTGGATCAGCGTTGAGATTTATCTCCGCAAAATTCCCCGCCCTGCCCACGGTCATTAGGGGACACCGATGGGCTTGGAAAGGCCGCCGTCCGTCGGATGGGACGTTAAGCCGTGGCCCCGTGTGCGGGAGAGCCATACCCTGTGCACGTTAAAGAACACGCTGGATGGCCTTGACGAGAGGCTACCATCTGTCTTCCAACAGCTGTTCCAGTGGGTCCCCTCCCCCAACCTTCTCTGAGCCTTCGGGGTCCATGTGACCTGTCCATTTAGCCCATGGTGTGCAAAAAAGTGACGCTCAGAGGTAAAACAACCCAACCCAACCCAAAAGCCACAGAATGATTTATATCGGCTCTAACGTAACAAACAAATTTGAATATAATTTTAATTTGACATAGACTGATTCAATATCGACTGTAACGTAACAAACAAATTTGAATATAATTTTAACTTGCCATAGAATGATTCAATATCGAAAGTAACGTAACAAACAAATTTGAATATAATTTTAATTTGCCATAGAATGAATCAATATCGACTGTAACGTAACAAACAAATTTGAATATAATTTTAATTTGCCATAGAATGATTCAATATCGGCTCTAACGTAACAAACAAATTTGAATATAATTTTAATTTGCCATAGAATGATTCAATATCGACTGTAACGTAACAAACAAATTTGAATATAATTTTAATCTGCCATAGAATGATTCAATATCGACTGTAACATAACAAACAAATTTGAATATAATTTTAACTTGCCAATTCAATATCGAAAGTAACGTAACAAACAAATTTGAATATAGTTTTAACTTGCCATAGAATGATTCAATATCGGCTGTAACGTAACAAACAAATTTGAATATAATTTTAATTTGCCATAGAATGATTCAATATCGACTGTAACGTAACAAACAAATTTGAATATAATTTTAATTTGCCATAGAATGAATCAATATCGGCTCTAACGTAACAAACAAATTTGAATATAATTTTAATTTGCCATAGAATGATTCAATATCGAAAGTAACGTAACAAACAAATTTGAATATAATTTTAATCTGCCATAGAATGATTCAATATCGACTGTAACATAACAAACAAATTTGAATATAATTTTAACTTGCCATAGAATGATTCAATATCGACTGTAACATAACAAACAAATTTGAATATAATTTTAATTTGCCATAGAATGAATCAATATCGACTGTAACGTAACAAACAAATTTGAATATAATTTTAATTTGCCATAGAATGATTCAATATCGACTGTAACATAACAAACAAATTTGAATATAATTTTAATTTGCCATAGAATGAATCAATATCGACTGTAACGTAACAAACAAATTTGAATATAATTTTAATTTGCCATAGAATGATTCAATATCGGCTCTAACGTAACAAACAAATTTGAATATAATTTTAATTTGCCATAGAATGAATCAATATCGGCTCTAACGTAACAAACAAATTTGAATATAATTTTAATTTGCCATAGAATGATTCAATATCGAAAGTAACGTAACAAACAAATTTGAATATAATTTTAATCTGCCATAGAATGATTCAATATCGACTGTAACATAACAAACAAATTTGAATATAATTTTAACTTGCCATAGAATGATTCAATATCGACTGTAACATAACAAACAAATTTGAATATAATTTTAATTTGCCATAGAATGAATCAATATCGACTGTAACGTAACAAACAAATTTGAATATAATTTTAACTTGCCATAGAATGATTCAATATCGACTGTAACATAACAAACAAATTTGAATATAATTTTAATTTGCCATAGAATGAATCAATATCGACTGTAACGTAACAAACAAATTTGAATATAATTTTAATTTGCCATAGAATGATTCAATATCGGCTCTAACGTAACAAACAAATTTGAATATAATTTTAATTTGCCATAGAATGAATCAATATCGGCTCTAACGTAACAAACAAATTCGAATATAATTTTAATTTGCCATAGAATGAATCAATATCGGCTCTAACGTAACAAACAAATTTGAATATAATTTTAATCTGCCATAGAATGATTCAATATCGACTGTAACATAACAAACAAATTTGAATATAATTTTAACTTGCCATAGAATGATTCAATATCGAAAGTAACGTAACAAACAAATTTGAATATAATTTTAACTTGCCATAGAATGATTCAATATCGGCTGTAACGTAACAAACAAATTTGAATATAATTTTAATTTGCCATAGAATGATTCAATATCGACTGTAACGTAACAAACAAATTTGAATATAATTTTAATTTGCCATAGAATGAATCAATATCGGCTCTAACGTAACAAACAAATTTGAATATAATTTTAATTTGCCATAGAATGATTCAATATCGAAAGTAACGTAACAAACAAATTTGAATATAATTTTAATCTGCCATAGAATGATTCAATATCGACTGTAACATAGCAAACAAATTTGAATATAATTTTAACTTGCCATAGAATGATTCAATATCGAAAGTAACATACAAACAAATTTGAATATAATTTTAACTTGCCATAGAATGATTCAATATCGGCTGTAACGTAACAAACAAATTTGAATATAATTTTAATTTGCCATAGAATGATTCAATATCGACTGTAACGTAACAAACAAATTTGAATATAATTTTAATTTGCCATAGAATGAATCAATATCGGCTCTAACGTAACAAACAAATTTGAATATAATTTTAATTTGCCATAGAATGATTCAATATCGAAAGTAACGTAACAAACAAATTTGAATATAATTTTAATCTGCCATAGAATGATTCAATATCGACTGTAACATAACAAACAAATTTGAATATAATTTTAACTTGCCATAGAATGATTCAATATCGAAAGTAACGTAACAAACAAATTTGAATATAATTTTAACTTGCCATAGAATGATTCAATATCGGCTGTAACGTAACAAACAAATTTGAATATAATTTTAATTTGCCATAGAATGATTCAATATCGACTGTAACGTAACAAACAAATTTGAATATAATTTTAATATGCCATAGAATGATTCAATATCGGCTGTAACGTAACAAACAAATTTGAATATAGTTTTAATTTGCCAGAGAATTATTGAATATCGGCTGTAACGTAACAAGCAAATTTGAATATAATTTTAATTTGCCATAGAATGATTCAATATTAGCTGTAACGTAACAAACAAATTTGAATATAATTTGAATTTGCCAAAGAATGATTGAATATCGGCTGTAAAGTAACATACAAATCTGAATGCAATTCTAATTTGCATCAGAATTATACAATATCGACGCAAATTTGATCGGCTACAACCAACTACACTTCGTCATTCACAATTCATCACCATGAACTTGATCTTCTTCATTCATTCGCCATTTCAGCCAACTTCAGCTTTTCCATTCATTCTTCATTTCCTCCAGCTTAATTTATTCCTCACTTCGATTTTTCATTTCAACCAACTACACTTCGTCATTCACATTTCATCACCATCACCTTCATTTTCTTCATTTATTCGCCATTTCAGCGACCTTCAGCTTTTCCATTCATTCTTCATTTCATCCAGCTTAATTTATTCCTCACTTCAGCTTCTCGATTTTTCATTTCAACCAACTACACTTCGTCATACACACTTCTTCACCATCAACTTAATCTTCTTCATTCATTCGCCATTTCAAATAAACTTCAGCTTTTCCATTCATTCTACATTACATCCAGCTTAATTTATTCCTCACTTCAGCTTCTCGATTTTTCATTTCAACCAACTACACTTCGTCATTCACACTTCATCACCATGAAATTAATCTTCCTCATTCATTTGCCATTTCAGCCAACTTCAGGTTTTCCATTCATTCTTCATTTCATCCAGCTTAATTTATTCCTCACTTCAGCTTCTCGATTTTTCATTTCAACCAACTACACTTCGTCATTCACACGTCATCACCATGAACTTAATCTTCTTCATTCATTCGTCATTTCAGCCAACTTCAGTTTTTCCATTCATTCTTCATTTCATCCAGCTTAATTTATTCCTCACTTCAGCTTCTCGATTATTCATTTCAACCAATTACACTTCGTCATTCACACTTCATCACCATCAACTTCATTTTCTTCATTCATTCGCCATTTCAGCCAACTTCAGCTTTTCCATTAATTCTTCATTTCCTCCAGCTTAATTTATTCCTCACTTCAGCTTCTCGATTTTTCATTTCAACCAACTACACTTCGTCATTCACACTTCATCACCATCAACTTCATCTTCTTCATTCATTCGCCATTTCAGCCAACTTCAGCTTTTCCATTCATTCTTCATTTCATCCAGCTTAATTTATTCCTCACTTCAACTTCTCGATTTTTCATTTCAACCGACTACACTTCGTCATACACAATTCATCACCATCAACTTAATCTTCTTCATTCATTCGCCATTTCAGCCAACTTCAGCTTTTCCATTCATTCTTCATTACATCCAGCTTAATTTATTCCTCACTTCAGCTTCCCTATTTTTCATTTCAACCAACTACACTTCGTCATTCACACTTCATCATCATCAACTTAACCTTCTTCATTCATTCGCCATTTCAGCCAACTTCAGCTTTTCCATTCATTCTTCATTTCTCCAGCTTAATTTATTCCTCACTTCAGCTTCTCGATTTTTCATTTCAACCGACTACACTTCGTCATACACAATTCATCACCATCAACTTAATCTTCTTCATTCATTCGCCATTTCAGCCAACTTCAGCTTTTCCATTCATTCTTCATTACATCCAGCTTAATTTATTCCTCACTTCAGCTTCCCTATTTTTCATTTCAACCAACTGCACTTCGTCATTCACACTTCATCATCATCAACTTAACCTTCTTCATTCATTCGCCATTTCAGCGAACTTCAGCTTTTCCATTAATTCTTCATTTCCTCCAGCTTAATTTATTCCTCACTTCAGCTTCTCGATTTTTCATTTCAACCAACTACACTTCGTCATTCACACTTCATCACCATCAACTTCATCTTCTTCATTCATTCGCCATTTCAGCCAACTTCAGCTTTTCCATTCATTCTTCATTTCATCCAGCTTAATTTATTCCTCACTTCAGCATCTCGATTTTTCATTTCAACCAACTACACTTCGTCATTCACACGTCATCACCATCAGCTTCATTTTCTTCATTCATTCGCCATTTCAGCGAACTTCAGCTTTTCTATTCATTCTTCATTTCATCCAGCTTAATTTATTCCTCACTTCAGCTTCTCGAATTTTCATTTCAACTGACTTCACTTCGTCATACACACTTCATCACCATCAACTTAATCTTCTTCATTCATTCGCCATTTCAGCCAACTTCAGCTTTTCCATTCATTCTTCATTACATCCAGCTTAATTTATTCCTCACTTCAGCTTCCCGATTTTTCATTTCAACCAACTACACTTCGTCATTCACACTTCATCACCATCAACTTAATCTTCTTCATCCATTCGCCATTTCAGCCAACTTCAGCTTTTCCATTCATTCTTCATTTCCTCCAGCTTAATTTATTCCTCACTTCAGCTTCTCGATTTTTCATTTCAACCAACTACACTTCGTCATTCACAGTTCATCACCATCAACTTAATCTTTTTTATTCATTCGCCATTTCAGCCAACTTCAGCTTTTCCATTCATTGTTCATTTCATCCAGCTTAATTGATTCCTCACTTCGATTTTTCATTTCAACCAACTACACTTCGTCATTCAAACTTCATCACCATCAGCTTCATTTTCTTCATTTATTCGCCATTTCAGCGAACTTCAGCTTTTCCATTCATTCTTCATATCATCCAGCTTAATTTATTCCTCACTTCAGCTGATCGATTTTTCATTTCAACCAACTACACGTCGTCATTCACACTTCATCACCATCAACTTAATCTTCTTCATTCATTCGCCATTTCAGCCAACTTTAGCTTTTCCATTCATTCTTCATTTCATCCAGCTTAATTTATTCCTCACTTCAGCTTGTCGAATTTTCATTTCAACCGACTTCACTTCGCCATTCACACTTCATCACCATCAACTTAATCTTCATCATTCATTCGCCATTTCAGCGAACTTCAGCTTTTCCATTAATTCTTCATTTCCTCCAGCTTAATTTATTCCTCACTTCAGCTTCTCGATTTTTCATTTCAACCAACTACACTTCGTCATTCACACTTCATCACCATCAACTTAATCTTCTTCATTCATTCGCCATTTCAGCCAACTTCAGCTTTTCCATTCATTCTTCATTTCTCCAGCTTAATTTATTCCTCACTTCAGCTTCTCGATTTTTCATTTCAACCAACTACACTTCGTCATTCATACTTCATCACCATCAACTTAATCTTCTTCATTCATTCGCCATTTCAGCCAACTTCAGCTTTTCCATTCATTCTTCATTTCATCCAGCTTAATTTATTCCTCACTTCAGCTTCTCGATTTTTCATTTCAACCAACTACACTTCGTCATTCACACTTCATCACCATCAGCTTCATTTTCTTTATTCATTCGGCATTTCAGCGAACTTCAGCTTTTCCATTCGTTCTTCATTTCATCCAGCTTAATTTATTCCTCACTTCAGCTTCTCGATTTTTCATTTCAACCGACTACACTTCGTCATACACACTTCATCACCATCAACTTCATCTTCTTCATTCATTCGCCATTTCAGTCAATTTCAGCTTTTCCATTCATTCTTCATTACATCCAGCTTAATTTATTCCTCACTTCAGCTTCCCGATTTTTCATTTCAACCAACTACACTTCGTCATTCACACTTCATCATCATCAACTTAATCTTCTTCATTCATTCGCCATTTCAGCCTACTTCAGTTTTCCATTCATTCTTCATTTCTCCAGCTAAATTTATTCCTCACTTCAGCTGATCGATTTTTCATTTCAACCAACTACACTTCGTCATTCACACTTCATCACCATCAACTTAATCTTTTTTATTCATTCGCCATTTCAGCCAACTTCAGCTTTTCCATTCATTCTTCATTTCCTCCAGCTTAATTTATTCCTCACTTCGATTTTTCATTTCAACCAACTACACTTCGTCATTCACACTTCATCACCATCAGCTTCATTTTCTTCATTTATTCGCCATTTCAGCGAACTTCAGCTTTTCCATTCATTCTTCATTTCATCCAGCTTAATTTATTCCTCACTTCAGCTTCTCGATTTTTCATTTCAACCAACTACACTTCGTCATTCACACTTCATCACCATCAACTTAATCTTCTTCATTCATTCGCCATTTCAGCCAACTTCAGCTTTTCCATTCATTCTTCATTTCCTCCAGCTTAATTTATTCCTCATTTCGATTTTTCATTTCAACCAACTACACTTCGTCATTCACACTTCATCACCATCAGCTTCATTTTCTTCATTTATTCGCCATTTCAGCGAGCTTCAGCTTTTCCATTCATTCTTCATTTCATCCAGCTTAATTTATTCCTCACTTCAGCTGATCGATTCTTCATTTCAACCAACTACACTTCGTCATTCACACTTCATCACCATCTACTTGATCTTCTTCATTCATTCGCCATTTCAGCCAACTTCATCTTTTCCATTCATTCTTCATTTCATCCAGCTTAATTTATTCCTCTCTTCTGCTTCTCGATTTTTCGTTTCAACCAACTACACTTCGTCATTCACACTTCATCATTATCAACTTCATTTTCTTCATTCATTCGCCATTTCAGCCAACTTCAGCTTTTCCATTCATTCTTCATTTCATCCAGCGTAATTTATTCCTCACTTCTGCTTCTCGATTTTTCATTTCAACCAACTACACGTCGTCATTCACACTTCATCACCATCAACTTCATTTTCTTCATTCATTCGCCATTTCAGCCAACTTCAGATTTTCCATTCATTTTTCATTTGATCCAGCTTAAATTTATTCCTCACTTCTGCTTCTCGATATTTCATTTCAACCAACTACACTTCGTCATTCACACTTCATCATCATCAACTTAATCTTCTTCATTCATTCGCCATTTCAGCCAACTTCAGCTTTTCTATTCATTCTTCATTTCATCCAGCTTAATTTATTCCTCACTTCAGCTTCTCGATTTTTCATTTCAACCAACTACACTTCGTCATTCACACTTCATCACCATCAACTTCATCTTCTTCATTCATTCGCCATTTCAGCCAACTTCAGCTTTTCCATTCATTCTTCATTTCATCCAGCTTAATTTATTCCTCACTTCTGCTCCTCGATTTTTCATTTCAACCAACTACACTTCGTCATTCACACTTCATCACCATCAAGTTGATCTTCTTCATTCATTCGCCATTTCAGCCAACTTCAGCTTTTCCATTCATTCTTCATTTCATCCAGCTTAATTTATTCCTCACTTCTGCTTCTCGATTTTTCATTTCAACCAACTACACTTCGTCATTCACACTTCATCATCATCAACTTCATTTTCTTCATTCATTCGCCATTTCAGCCAACTTCAGCTTTTCCATTCATGCTTCATTACATCCAGCTTAATTTATTCCTCACTTCAGCTTCCCGATTTTTCATTTCAACCAACTACACTTCGTCATTCACACTTCATCACCATCAACTTAATCTTCTTCATTCATTCGCCATTTCAGCCAACTTCAACTTTTCCATTCATTCTTCATTTCATCCAGCTTAATTTATTCCTCACTTCTGCTTCTCGATTTTTCATTTCAACCAACTACACATCGTCATTCACACTTCATCACCATCAACTTCATTTTCTTCATTCATTCGCCATTTCGGCCAACTTCAGCATTTCCATTCATTTTGCATTTCATCCAGCTTAATTTATTCCTCACTTCTGCTTCTCGATATTTCATTTCAACCAACTACACTTCGTCATTCACACTTCATCATCATCAACTTAATCTTCTTCATTCATTCGCCATTTCAGCCAACTTCATCTTTTCCATTCATTCTTCATTTCATCCAGCTTAATTTATTCCTCACTTCAGCTTCTCGATTTTTCATTTCAACCAACTACACTTCGTCATTCACACTTGATCACCATCAACTTCATCTTCTTCATTCATTCGCCATTTCAGCCAACTTCAGCTTTTCCATTCATTCTTCATTTCATCCAGCTTAATTTATTCCTCACCTCTGCTTCTCGATTTTTCATTTCAACCAACTACACGTCGTCATTCACACTTCATCACCATCAACTTCATTTTCTTCATTCATTCGCCATTTCAGCCAACTTCAGATTTTCCATTCATTTTTCATTTGATCCAGCTTAAATTTATTCCTCACTTCTGCTTCTCGATTTTTCATTTGAACCAACTACACTTCGTCATTCACACTTCATCACCATCAACTTGATCTTCTTCATTCATTCGCCATTTCAGCCAACTTCAGCTTTTCCATTCATTCTTCATTTCATCCAGCTTAATTTATTCCTCACTTCTGTTTCCCGATTTTTCATTTCAACCAACTACACTTCGTCATTCACACTTCATCACCATCAACTTCCTTTTCTTCATGCATTCGCCATTTCAGCCAACTTCAGCTTTTCCATCCATTCTTCATTTCATCCAGCTTAATTTATTTCTCACTTCAGCTTCTTGATTTTTCATTTCAACCAACTACACTTCGTCATTCACACTTCATCACCATCAACTTCATTTTCTTGATTCATTCGCCATTTCAGAAAACTTCAGCTTTTCCATTCATTCTTCATTTCTCCAGCTTAATTTATTCCTCACTTCAGCTTCTCGATTTTTCATTTCAACCAACTACACTTCGTCATTCACACTTCATCAGCATCAACTTAATCTTTTTTATTCATTCGCCATTTCAGCCAACTTCATCTTTTCCATTCATTCTTCATTTCCTGCAGCTTAATTTATTCCTCACTTCGATTTTTGATTTCAACCAACTACCCTTCGTCATTCACACTTCATCACCATCAGCTTCATTTTCTTCATTCATTCGCCATTTCAGCCAACTTCAGTTTTTCCATTCATTCTTCATTTCATCGAGCTTAATTTATTCCTCACTTCTGCTTCTCGATTTTTCATTTCAACCAACTACACCTCGTCATTCACACGTCATCACCATCAACTTCATTTTCTTCATTCATTCGCCATTTCAGCCAACTTCAGCTTTTCCATTCATTCTTGATTTCATCCAGCTTACTTTTTTCCTCACTTCTGCTTCTCGATTTTTCATTTCAACCAACTACACTTCGTCATTCACACTTCATCACCATCAACTTCATTTTCTTCATTCATTCGCCATTTCAGCCTACTTCAGTTTTCCATTCATTCTTCATTTCTCCAGCTAAATTTATTCCTCACTTCAGCTGATCGATTTTTCATTTCAACCAACTACACTTCGTCATTCACACTTCATCACCATCAACTTCATTTTCTTCATTCATTCGCCATTTCAACCAACTTCAGCTCTTTTCATTCATTCATCATTTCAGCTAGCTTCCTTCTTCATCCATTTTCCACTTCAGCCAACTATACGTATCTCCACGATTCACCTTATGTCAAATCACCTCTGCCAAATTAGTATTCTTCATTAATTCTTCACTCTGACCAACTTCAACTTCTAGATTCAATCTTGATCTCATCCAACTTCATCTTTCTGATTCATTCTTCATTTTAACCAATTTCACATTTCTTCTTCATTCTTCATTTTTATTCTTCATTCTCATTTTTCTTCTTCTTCATTTCATTCTTCATTTTAGCCATCTTCAACTTGTATGTTCATTTTCGTTTCATACAACAGTACACAACCATTCATTCTTTATCTCTGAGTCATTTTTCATTAAAATCAATTTCATCTTCTCTTCTTCATTTCAATCAATTTCATCTTCATTTCAATCAATTTCATCTTCTTCACTTCAAACAATTTCATCTTCATTTCAATCAATTTCATCTTCTTCCCTTCAATCAATTTCATCTTCTTCACTTCAATCAATTTTACCTTCTTCATTTCAATCAATTTCATCTTCTTCATTTCAATCAACTTCATCTTCTTTATTTCAACCAATTTCTTCCCGATTCATTCTTCGCTTCCACAAATTGCATCTTCATCATTCACGCTTCATCTCTGTCAGCTTCATCTTCATCGTTCGTGCTTCACTTCCTCTTCTTCATTTCAGTTTGCTTCATACACTTCATTACACAGCCAACAGTCCTCGAATACCATTCCTCTTCATTCTTTCCTCTTCGCCAACGTCCACAATTCTTCTTTTCAACAAGGTTCTCGATCTTCTATTTATCACTGTCAGCTGTGGACTTTGCAAGGGAACAAACCAGACCATTTCTTTAGCAATATTTTCTGAGTTTCATTTACACATTTTGTCTGCCACACCCACACTCATTTGCATACATTAAGATTAGAATCGTTACACTTTTGGGTCAGATAGCGACCAAATTATAATACGTTGCTTTTTTGTCTTATCCAAACCCTATATTTTTTAATCAGTAAAACACAAAATTGGGAAAAGCAAGTTTCAAAATCCGGTTGTTTATTTAGTAAATAAAGTAGCTTTTTTGATTTTTTGGAAAATCACTCCGTAGTAAAATTCATGAAATTTTACTTTGATTTTACAACATATTTATGTTTCTTATCTGTAGTTTTATGCGGATTCTTCGATGTATTATAAAAGTATAGTCGCTCAAAAAAGTATCCGAACACTGGTTGATCACAGAATTCAGAAAAAATATCTGGCAACGATTTTTTTTAGAAAATAGTGATCTGGCAACCTTCGTGTCACGTGATCACAGAAGTCAGAAAAAATATCTGGCAACGATTTTTTTTAGAAAATAGTGATCTGGCAACCTTCGTGTCACGTGATTACAGAATTCAGGAAAAATATCTGGAGCGTGTACAGCAACTGTACACGCTCCAGTTACCGTTCACAGCAAACTGGAGCGTGTGCAGTTACTGCACACGCTCCAGTTTGCTGTGAACGGTAACTGCACACGCTCAATATTTCCGTGAGTCAGCTCACACGATCCAATGTGCTGTGAACATTAACCGCAACCGCTCCAGTTTGCTGTGAACGGTAACTGCACACGCTCCATATTCATTGCATTATATATTCATACGCATTATATATATTAAAAAATATCCGAACACTATGGTTGATTACAGAATTCAGAAAAAATATCCGGCAACGATTTTTTTAGAAATTAATGATCTGGCAACCTTCGTGTCACGTGACAGCACGTGACCATTTTGTGCCCAGTAGTAACACGTGTCTCTCAGGTAAAACAACACAAGGTTGCCACATCACTAATTTCTAAAAAGATCGTTACCAGATATTTTTTCTGAATTTTGTAATCAACCATAGTGTTCCGATATTTTTTTTTCGGCGACTGTACCTAATCGCATAAAAGAAGAGAAAAATGAATTTAATTTTAAGAATAAAATTTAATTCTTAAATATTGAAAAAACTGAAGATGCTTTTGATATAAATCTTTAGTTTTTCCATGTCTGAAATTTTCGTTTAAAGTAGTATTTTTTTTTGCAATCTGGAAGAGTCGATGGATGTCTATTTGTATATTCTTCTCAGTGTTTTTTTTTTAATTTTTCTGTTATAAGATTGTTGTACTGATTATACATATGCATGTATTTGTAATTTCAATTGTAATAATAAAGCTATAAATAGTCTGTTGCGGTTAAACCAATAACAGGACATTTATCGCTTCAAGATATGCTTCTTCCAAAAGCATAAATATCATCCAAGGCATTCAGAATCAAACATTAAAGTTCAATCCGGGAACTCTCAGTTGCTATATAATAAGTCAACCTCAACTCTTCAAGGTAACTGCTAACTCATATGCATATATCATTAAGGAGTAGAATAACATGTCAACAAACTAATTAACTAACGAATTTCTTATGCACTGATAATATATAAAACATCTCCTCGTAGAACTCACAGTTTAGTAAAAGTCAGAATAATATTATGCCTCTAAGTAAGCTTATATTTTTTTTATTTCGAATTTTAAAGGCGCCTGTGTGTTAGTTTTGCCTGGGCATGACTGTATTTGCAGGGAAACACACACTCAGTGTCAGTTCTTATTGAATCTCATTCCAAACTACAGATACTAGGCAGAATGTAAATATTCCCATGAAGGTTGGGTTGTTTTACCTCTGAGCGGCATTTTTTTGCACACCATGGGCTAAATGGCCAGGTCACATGGACTCCGAAGACTCAGAGAAGGTTGGGGGAGGGGACCCACTGAAACAGCTGTTGGGAGACAGATGGTAGCCTCCCGTCAAGGCGATCCAGCGTGTTCTTTAACGTGCACAGGGTATGGCTCTCCCGCACACGGGGCCACGGCTTAACGTCCCATCCGACGGACAGCAGCCTTTCCAAGCCCATCGGTGTCCCCTACTGACCGTGGGCAGGGCGGGGAATTTTGCGGAGATAAATCTCAACGCTGACCCAGCTGGGACTCGAACCTGGGAACTACAGATTCCCATGAAGTGATTTATTTTTGTGTATTGTATAAAGTTAATAAAGATGTGAAATATATTAAATTGTTTTACCTCTGAGCGGCACTTTTATGCCCACAATGTGCTAAATGGCCAGGTCACAAGGACCCCGAGTGCTCAGAGAAGAATAGGGGAGGGGACCCACTGGAACAGCTGTTAGGAGACAGATGATGTCAAAGCCATCGGACAGGTTATGACTCTCCCGAACACGAGGACGCGGCGACCCCGAGGGCTCAAAGAAGGTTAGGGAAGGGGACCCACTGGAACAGCTGTTGGGAGACAGATGGTAGCCTCCCGTCAAGGCCATACAGCGTGTTCTTTAACTTTGGATTGTTTTACCTCTGAGCAGCACTTTTATGCCCACAATGTGCTAAATGGCCAGGTCACAAGGACCCCGAAGGCTCAGAGAAGGTTAGGGGAGGGGACCCACTGGAACAGCTGTTAGGAGACAGATGATGTCAAAGCCATCGGACAGGTTATGACTCTCCCGCACACGCGGACGCGGCTTTAACGTCCCACACGACGAGCGAAATGTTTTAAAATAAATAAAATAAATAAATTGATAAAATCAATAAAAAGCATTTATTTGATAATATAAATTGATAATATGAATTAATATATTTATTTGATAATATGAAATTTTGTTATTAAAAAAATTAGAAAACTAAAATGAGTTTGATATACCTATAAATGCTGCATGAAAAGCTAATCTAGCACAAAATAGCGTTTGCGATGATTAAATGTGGGATGTTTGATTTTGATAACCATCTATCAAATAAAAACACCACATCGCGCATTTTTTTTTGACATCGCAGTTTCAAAATCTTAACCTCGATCTTAGTGCTAATGATTCGAGAAGAGATCTGATTCGTCTACTTTAAATTTTAGACACGCCAATCGAAATAACAATGAAATAACTCTACGAGCGTTTGCCAAAAATTCGTTGCAAGAGTTTGTCAGTACACAACACACTATTAAAGAAAAGCAAAGCCTCGGCAGAAACACAACGAATAAATAAGTCACGAAATAACCTAATTTATATATTATATACAGTCGCTCAAAAAATATCCGAACACTATGGTTGATCACAGAATTCAGAAAAAATATCTGGCAACGATATTTCTTTTAGAAATTAGTGATCTGGCAACCTTCGTGTCACGTGACACGAAGGTTGCCAGATCACTAATTTCTAAATAAAGTTGCCAGATATTTTTTATGAATTCTGTAATCAACCATGGTTTTCGGATACTTTTTTGAGCGACTGTAGGTGGTCATATTATTTTGATACTAGATCGTGTGGGCTCACTCACGGAAATATTGAGCGTGTGCAGTTACCGTTCACAGCAAACTGGAGCGTGTACAGTAACTGCACACGCTCCAGTTTGCTGTGAACGGTAACTGGAGCGTGTACAGTTGCTGTACACGCTCCAGATATTTTTCCTGAATTCTGTAATCACGTGACACGAAGGTTGCCAGATCGCTTATTTCTAAAAAAGAAATCGTTGCCAAATATTTTTTTCTGAATTCTGTGATCAACCATAGTGTTCGGATATTTTTTTGAGCGACTGTACACCAGTGGGTTTAATCCTCTGGCCATTGGATTGGATGTTAAGCCGCGACCTCTTTGAGAGAAAGTCAAAGCTTGACGAGAGGCTGAGCTTGATCGAGGGTTCCATCTTCTAACAGTTTTCCAGTTGCCAGTCAGTAGCGTGCTAGGCTCGTAATCTGTTGTTCCCAGGTTCGAGTCCCAGCTGGGTCAGTGTTGAGATTTATCTCCGCAAAATTCCCCGCCCTGCCCACGGTCAGTAGGGGACACCAATGGGCTTGGAAAGACCGCCGTCCGTTGGATGGGACGCTAAGCCGTGGCCCCTTGTGCGGGAGAGGCATACCCTGTGCACGTTAAAGAACACGCTGGATGGCCTTGAAGGGAGGCTACCATTTGTCTCCCAAGAGCTGTTCCAGTGGGTTCCCTCCCACAACCTTATCCGAGCCTTCGGGGTCCTTGGGACCTGGCCATTTAGCCCATGGTGTGCAAAAAAGTGCCGCTCAGAGGTAAAACAATCCAACATTAAAGAACACACTGTATTGGCCTTGACGAGAGGCTACCATCTGTCTCCCAACAGCTGTTACAGTGGGTCCTCTCCCCCAACCTTCCCTGAGACTTCGGGGTCCTTATGATCTGGCCATTTAGCCAATGGTGTGCAAAAAAGTGCCGCTCAGAGGTAAAACAACCCAACAACAAAATCTGTACAGAAGAACATACCCTATGCACGTTAAAGAACACGCTGGATGGGGCTGTCGGTAAGCTTCCATCTGTTTCCTAACAGTTGTCCATTGGCTGCCGTTCTGTTAGAGAACCTGAGTCCTTGGAACCCTTGTGATCTGAACTTTTAGCCCATTTTGTGTAAATCAGTGCTGCTCAGAGGTAAAACAACTCAATCAAATGTGATAAACTAGCTACGCTATAACAGATTATTTCATTCACTTAGCGTTGTCATTGATACAATGCTGCCATCTGTTGGCAAAAGTTGAAATATCCTTAAGCTCGTAAATTATTATTCAATCTATTTTTATTCATTGAATATGGCAACTTCCTGTTTCCCTTTCTACAAATTACGGCCGTTTCTTCCTCGATGTCAAGCAACAACAATATTTTTTGTTTCTTCGATTTCATTTCTGTTTTCTAAAACGGTTTATTGTGAAACGAATTTCATTTCAGGAAAATGCCAGATTCATGATTTAAGGCTCTCATCAGATTGCGCTCGGAAATGATTCTAAATTACGAAATTTGTGAAAGTTTCTGTCATCATTTTGTTGGCCGTTAGGGAAAGGAAACCAGATAGAAAACAATAAGCAAGGGAAGTTGCAGACTAAGGATGTCGGGTTGCACAGTAAAATCTTTTCTGAATTTCCTGTGAGGATCTTTTCTGTTTTTGGGTTGTTTTACCTCTGAGCGGCACTTTTTTGCACAACATGGACTAAATGGCTAGGTCACAAGGACCCTGAAGGTTCGGAGAAGGTTGGGGGAAGGGACCTACTGGAAGAGCTGTTGGGAGACAGATGGTAGCCTCCCGTCAAGGCCATCCAGCGTGTTCTTTAACGTTCCACGACCAAAAAGGTCGCCGTCCTTTTTGGACACCATGGGCTACTTTTTTGCACACCATGGGCTAAATGGCCAGGTCACAAGGACCCCGAAGGCTCAGAGAAGGTTGGGGGAAGGGACCCACTGGAACAGCTGTTGGGAGACAGATGGTAGCCTCCCGTCAAGGCCATTCAGCGTGTTCTTTAACGTTGGATTGTTTTACCTATGAGCGGCATTTTTTCCACACCATGGGCTAAATGGTCAGGTCACAAGGACCCTGAAGGCTCGGAGAAGGTTGGGGAAGGGACCTACTGAAAGAGCTGTTGGGAGACAGATGGTAGCCTCCGGTCAAGGCCATCCAGCGTGTCCCTTAATGTCCCATCCGACGGACGGCGACCTTTCAAAGCCCACTGGGGTCCCCTACTGACCGTGGGCAGGGCAGAGATAAATCTCAACGCTGACCCAGCTGGGACCCGAACCTGGGAACTGCAGATTACGAGCCTGGCGCGCTACCGACTGAGCCACCCCCGTCCCCAGTCTATTCTGTATGAAGGCTCTCGAGTTTAAAGGTCCTTCACGACTCCATTAAAACTAGGAGCTATCCAAATCTCTTACCCAGCTAAGCACCCAGGAGAGTTTACGTCCCTGGTCGTTACTTTTTTTTGGGAGGGGGAGGGGAATGTGGGGTCCGCCCCCATCCCGAAAATCCTGTAGTCTTATACGAATAATAAAACTTGTCTAATTTCTTTGAAAACTTTGCTTTGAAATAGTTACCTTTGTATTATTTTATTTTAGCCTCATAACATAAGCCAGGCATTAAAAATTGATAAAAATACTCTAAAATTTTATTCCATATAAAATATTGTTTTAACCTGTTTTGTATTAATTGGAAAACCTTACTGAAGCCTTATTCTCACCTACCCCTTTCACAAAAAACTAGAAATTTCCCCGAAACTGAATTCCAGACCCCGTAAACAAAATTCTCCCCCCCCCCTAAAAAATAATAACTAAATCGTGGGTAAAGTCGCTTAAAAAAGTATCCGAACACTATGGTTGATTACAGAATTCAGAAAAAATATCTGGAAACGATTTTTTTTTAGAAATTAGTGATCTGGCAACCTTTGTGTCACGTGTTTACAGAATTCAGGAAAAATATCTGGAGCGTGTACAGCAACTGTACACGCTCCAGTTACCGTTCACAGCAAACTGGAGCGTGTGCAGTTACTGTACACGCTCCAGTTTGCTGTGAACGGTAACTGCACACGCTCAATATTTCCGTGAGTGAGCCCACACGATCTAGTATCAAAATAATATGACCACCTACAGTCGCTCAAAAAAATATCCGAACACTATGGTTAATTACAGAATTCAGAAAAAATATCTGGTAATGATATTTTTTTAGAAATTAGTGATCTGGCAACCTTCGTGTAAGACACTCTCCTAGATCGCCCACATCTGGCAACCTACGTGTCACGTGACACAAAGGTTGGCAGATCACAGATTCTAAAAAAAAAAATCTTTGCGAGATATTTTTTCTGAATTCTGCAATCAACCATAGTGTTCGGATACTTTTTTGAGCGACTGTACAGATAGAAATAACAAACTTGATAAATTTTTGGTTCCAATTTATTTGTGAACAATTGAAGGTAAATCGAAATTAAAAAGAGAGCATGAATAATTTAAGATAAATCACTTAATACTGCGTCTTTCCTTAAAACTCTGTTTTTTTTTATGTGAGTTGAAAAAAAAGAATTTATTCTATTAGGCGATATCATTTGACTGGTGACGCTATCTGAGCAATGTCTCTCCACCAGGAAATGAAACGCCTGAGGCTCGCTTTCCAATGATAGTCATTGGCGCTCGAGTCGGAAGTGACGTCAAGAGAGAGGACGTCGGAGGAGGAAGTTTCCACGAAGAAGTGAACCTTCGTGTCACGTGACACGAAGGTTCACGTGACACGAGATCACTAATTTCTAAAAAAAAAATCATTACCAGATATTTTTTCTGAATTCTGCAATCAACCGTAGTGTTCGGATACTTTTTTCAGCGACTGTACATATTTACCCAATCATCTATTAGTTCGAATATTATCATTCTTAATAGGTGCAAATTTCGGAAGATGGAAAACTTCATTCTCTTTGAAGAGGTTCCCTATTGGAGACTTCTTACTCCTCCTGGTGGGGAGTTTTGCGGAGATAAATTTAAACTCTGGCTCAGCTGGGACTCGAACCTGGAAGCTGAAGATTACGAGGCGAGTGCGCTTCCGACTGAACCCCATTTCCTACGCAAGATAGGTTGTACTTCATTCTCTTTGAAAATGAGCATACCCTTTGGCCAAACATTCCCTATTGGCCAAGGTTGATTTTACCTCTGAGCGGCACATTTTTGCACACAATGGCCAGGTCACAAGGACCCCAAAGGCTCACAGAATGGCTGGAAAAGAGGACACACTTTACAGCTATTGGGAGACAGATGGTAGTCTCCCGTCAAAGGCACATCCAGCGTGTTCTTTAACGAGCACAGGGTATGGCCCTCCCGTACACATGGGACGAGGTGGTTCAGTCGGTAGCGCACCAGGCTCGTAATCTGCAGTTCTCAGGTTCGATCCTGGGAACTGCAGATAATGAGTTCCATTGCCTTTTATTTTTAATCTGTAGTTCCCAGGTTCGAGTCCCAGCTGGGTCAGCGTTGAGATTTATCTCCGCAAAATTCCCCGCCCTGCCCACGGTCAGTTGGGGACACCGATGGGCTTGGAAAGGCCGCCGTCCGTCGGATGGGACGTTAAGCCGTGGCACCGTGTGCTGGAGAGCCATACCCTGTGCACGTTAAAGAACATGCTGGATGGCCTTGACGGGAGGCTACCATCTGTCTCCCAACAGCTGTTCCAGTGGGTCCCCTCCCCCAACCTTCTCTGAGCCTTCGGGGTCCATGTGACCTGGCCATTTAGCCCATGGTGTGCAAAAAAGTGCCGCTCAGAGGTAAAACCCAACGTTAAAGAACACGCTGGATGGCCTTGACGGGAAGCTACCATCTGTCTCCCAACAGCTGTTCCAGTGGGTCCCCTCCCCCAACCTTCTCTGAGCCTTCGGGGTCCATGTGACCTGGCCATTTAGCCCATGGTGTGCAAAAAAGTGCCGCTCAGAGGTAAAACAACCCAACGTTAAAGAACACGCTGGATGGCCTTGACGGGAGACTACCATCTATCTCCCAACAGCTGTTCCAGTGGGTCCCCTCCCCCAACCTTCTCTGAGCCTTCGGAGTCCTTGTGACCTGGCCATTTAGATCATGGTGTGCAAAAAACTGTCTCTCAGAGGTAAAACAACCCAACCCAACACTCCCGTATACGGAGCCACGGTTTTACGTCCCATCCGACGGACGGCGGCCATTCCAAGATCATCGATGTCCCCTACTGCTCCTGGTGGCGAGTTTTGTGAAGGTAACTTTCAACGCTGACTGCTGGGATTCGAACCTTGAAACGTAGTTGTTGGGTTGGGTTGTTTTACCTCTGAGCATCACTTTTTTGTACACCATGGGCTAAATGACCAGGTCACATGGACCCCGAAGGCTCAGAGAAGGTTGGGGGAGGGGACCCACTGGAACAGCTGTTGGGAGACAGATGGTAGCCTCCCGTCAAGGCCATCCAGCGCGTTCTTTAACGTGCACAGGGTATGGCTCTCCCGCACACGGAGCCACGGCTTAACGTCCCATCCGTCGGATGGCGGCCTTTCCAAGCCCATCGGTGTCCCCTACTGACCGTGGGCAGGGCGGGGAGTTTTGCGGAGATAAATCTCAACGCTGACCCAGCTGGGACTCGAACCTGGGAACTACAGATTAAAAAGAATAGGCAATGCAACTCATTATCTGCAGTTCCCATGAACAAACCTGAGAACTGCAGATTACGAGCCTGGAGCGCTACCGACTGAGCCACCCCCGCCCCATCCTTGAAACTGAAGATTACGCGCCAGGCACGCTACCGACTGAACCCCATTTGCTAGGCACCATAGGTTATACTTCATTCTCTTTGAAAATGAGCATACTCTTTTCTCTAGGGATGACATGTTGTCTTGTTTTAATTAAAACTGAACAGAAAGTCAACTCATGCGTCAGTGGCACTTCCATTAATTCAAGTGAAACTATCTTTCTCGGTTGAGAGGAACTGGCAACAGTGGCCTCGGCAGTGATTAGCAGTGCCATCGTGTGGTAAGCTGTGAAACTAATTAGACAATGTGACAGGAAAATTTGTATCCGAGTTAAAAAAAAAACGAAATCAGATCTCATCATTTTGGGAGGAACTAAAAAAAGCAGAGCGGAAATGGTAATGTACTTCCGAGATGACGATAATGATTCGTTTCTTTTTATTTTATTTTTTCTCACTTCCTCTTCGTGACAATTACGTAAAATAACATCGGGAGAGGAGGGTTGCGTTGTTTCACCTCTGAGCGGCACTTTTTGGCACACCATGGGTTGAGTTGGGTTGTTTTACCTCTGAGCGGCACTTTCTTGCACACCATGGGTTGGGTTGGATTGTTTCACCTCTGAGCGGCACATTTTTGGCACACCATGGACTAAATGGCCAGGTCACATGGACCACGAAGGCTCAGAGAAGGTTGGGGGAGGGAACCCACTAGAACAGCTGTTGATAGACAGATGGTAGCCTCCCGTCAAGGCCATCCAGCGTGTTCTTTAACGTTGGGTTGTTTTACCTCTGAGCGGTACTTTTTGGCACACCATGGGCTAAATGGCCAGGTCACATGGACCCCGAAGGCTCAGAGAAGGTTGGGGGAGAGGACCCACTGGAACAGCTCTTGAGAGACAGATGGTAGCCTCCCCGTCAAGGCCATCCAGTGTGTTCTTTAACGTTGGGTTGTTTTACCACTGAGTGGCACCTTTTTGCACACCATGGGCTAAATGGTCAGGTCACATGGACCCCGAAGGCTCAGAGAATGTTGGGGGAGAGGACCCACTGGAACAGCTGTTGAGAGAGAGATGGTAGCCTCCCGTCAAGGTCATTCAGCGTGTTTTTTAACGTTGGATTGTTTTACCTCTGAGCGGCACTTTTTCGCACACCATTGGCTAAATGGCCAGGTCAGAAGGACCCCGAAGGCTCAGAGAAGTTTGGGGGAGGGAACCTACTGGAACAACTGTTGGAAGACAGATGGTAGCTTCCCGTCAAGGCCATCCAGTGTGTTCTTTAACGTGCACAGGGTGTGGCTCTCCCGCACACGGTTTAACGTCCCATCCGAAGGACGGCGGCCTTTCCAAGCTCATCGGTGTCCCCTACTGACCGTGGGCAGGGAGGTGAGTTTTGCGGAGATAAATCTCAGCGCTAACCCAGCTGAGACTCGAACCTTTGAACTACAGATCACGAGCCTGGCGCGCTACCGACTGAGCCACCCCCGCCCCATCGAAGTGGAACTGGGCTTGTCATGTTTTACTTATGAGCAGCACTTTTTTGCGCACAATGGGCAAAATGGCAAGATTCGCAGAAAAAGCCAATCGTCCCTTCTTCGTGGGGGCGGGGGTGGCTCTCAATCGGTAGCGCGCCAGGCTCGTAATCTGTAGTTCCCAGGTTCGAGTCCCAGCTGGGTCAGCGTTGAGATTTACCTCCGCAAAATTCCCCGCCCTGCCCACGGTCAGTAGGGGACACCGATGGGCTTGGAAAGGCCGCCGTCCGTCGGATGGGACGTTAAGCCGTGGCCCCGTGTGTGGGAGAGCCATACCCTGTGTACGTTAAAGAACACACTGGATGGCCTTGACGGGAGGCTACCATCTGTCTCCCAACAGCTGTTCCAGTGGGTCCCCTCCCCAACCTTCTCTGAGCCTTCGGGTCCATGTGGATTGGCCATTTAGCCCATGGTGTGCAAAAAAGTGCCGCTCAGAGGTAAAACAACCCAACCCAACAACCCGTGATTGTTTGGTATTGACTTCTATCTTTAGAAGAACATTATATTAATTATGAACTGTAAAAGAAACTACTTTTAGAAAAACATTTTCTTTTTGGTAATGATAGAATTTATGCAAAGGTAGGTTTATTTTTTGTGTGTTTTAGGTACTAATAAGCTATTCTTATACAGTCGCTCAAAAAATTAGTAGTTCGGTTAATTTTTATTAGTAGTTCGGTTTAGTTTAGTGTTCGGATAATTTTTTGAGCGACTGTATAAGCTATTCTTATACATTCGCTCAAAAAATTATCCGAACACTATGGTTGATCACAGAATTCAGAAAAAATATCCGGCAACGATTTTTTTAGAAATTAGTGATCTGGCAACCTTCGTGTCACGTGACACGAAGGTTGCCAGATGTGGGCGATCTAGGAGGGTGTCTTACACGAAGGTTGCCAGATCACTAATTTCTAAAAAAAAAATCGTTGCGAGATATTTTTTCTGAATTCTGTAATTAACCATAGTGTTCGGATATTTTTTTGAGCGACTGTAGGTGGTCATATTATTTTGATACTAGATCGTGTGGGCTCACTCACGGAAATATTGAGCGTGTGCAGTTACCGTTCACAGCAAACTGGAGCGTGTGCAGTAACTGCACACGCTCCAGTTTGCTGTGAACGGTAACTGGAACGTGTACAGTTGCTGTACACACGCACCAGATATTTTTCCTGAATTCTGTAATCACGTGACACGAAGGTTGCCAGATCACTAATTTCTAAAGGAATCGTTACCAGATATTTTTTCTGAATTCTGTAATCAACCATAGTGTTCGGATACTTTTTTGAGCGACTGTAGGTGGTCATATTATTTTGATACTAGATCGTGTGGGCTCACTCACGGAAATATTGAGCGTGTGCACGTGTCCATATATATATACACGTGTCCATCGGTGTCCCATACTGACCGTGGGCAGGGCGGGGGATTTTGCGGAGATAAATCTCAAGCTGACCTAGCTGGGACTCGAACCTGGGAACTACAGATTACAAGCCTGGCGCGCTACCGACTGAGCCGCCCCCGCCCCTCAATCACGGGTTAATTAATTAATATTCATAAATTAAAAAATTAAATTAATATTATTATTAAATTATATTATGAATTAAAATAAATAATTATTTAATAATATAAATAATATTAATAATATTAATTTTATTTGAAATAAATGTCATTTGAATTTAATAATTTCAAATATTTCTAAAATATTTACATATTTTTGTACATTTTCGAATTATAATATTTTTGTTAGCAGTTAAAAAAGATTAAAAATATATCGGGATTAAAATTGGGAAAAGAAATTTCTCTTTGAAAGAGATATTTTGGTCACCCAAGGGGTGTGGGCCAACCAATGCAAACATTTTCATCGTGACGCTTTATCACCAAAATTTCAAATTTCTTTCGCAAATACAACGTTTGTAATATTCGCTTCAAGTTTTTCATTTTTCGCGTCGTATAGCAATTGAAATAAAAACCACTATCACCAAAAACACTATTTTATTAACTTAATAATTAATATTAATAATTCATGTTAGTAATTATATAAGTTCAAAGATTTTTTGGGTTGGGTTGCTTTACCTTTGAGCAGCACTTTTTTGCAGACAATGGACTAAATGGCCAGGTCACATGGACCCCGAAGGCTCAGAGAAGGTTGGGGGAGAGGACCCACTGGAACAACTGTTGGGAGACACAGATGGTAGCCTCCCGTCAAGGCCAATACAGTGTGTTCTTTAACGTTGGATTGTTTTACCTCTGAGCGGCACCTTTTTGCACACCATCGGCTAAATGGACAGGTCATAAGGACCCCCGAAGGCTCAGAGAAGTTTGGGAGAGAGGACCCACTGGAACAACTGTTGGGAGACAGATGGTAGCCTCCCGTCAAGGCCACCCAGCGTGTTCTTTAACGTGCACAGGGTATGGCTCTCCAGCACACGGGGCCACGGCTTAACGTACCATCCGATGGACGGCGGTCTTTCCAAGCCCATCGGTGTCCCCTACTGACCGTGGGCAGGGCGGGGAATTTTGCGGAGATAAATCTCAACGCTGACCCATCTGGGACTCGAACCTGGGAACTACAGATTAAAAAGAAAAGGCAATGGAACTCATTTTTTCTCATTCGCCAAAAAAAAAAAACTTTCTCTATATTTTTTCGCATATTTTTGATTTGCATTTTTTAAATATATTTTACGAGGCGTTCCTTTTTTTAATATCAAATATGATGCATTTAATTACTACATTTTAATTGCCCATCTGCGGTAAAATTCCCAATCAAATGAAGAGATCTCTTGTAACACGTTACAAGCAAAGTTCATGTCATTTGCGAAATCCTTTTCCATTTCGTTACGCACTTCGCAGGAGCTGGAAGGGTTGCAGTGGGCGAGGTCAACCTCTATTTGACCTAGGATTAGGTGCTCTGAACTGCTGCTTTAGCCACATTTCCGTCATTCTGGGGCACACGCCCACTTTCAATGCCGCGTGCCAAGGCCAACGAAACTGAAGATTGCTAACAAGCAACTTGCAGCCTCGATTTGGGATTGCTTTCGTGTCAATAAATATCCACCTAGATTCATGATCAAAGATACGTTTTTGGAATCATAAAGGTTAACGGAATCTAGCGCAACAGAAACAACATTTAAATATTTGCAATGGCTGCATTTGTAGTGAGTAGGGTTGAGTTGTTTTATTTCTGAGCGGCACTTTTTTGCACACCATGGGCTAAATGGTCAGGTCAGAAATACCCCGAAGGCTCAGAGAAGGTTGGGGGAGGAGACCAACTGGAACAACTGTTGGGAGACAGATGGTAGCCTCCCGTCAAGGCCATCTAGTGTGTTCTTTAACGTGCACAGGGTATGTCTCTCCCGCACACGGGGTCACGGCTTAACGTCCCATCCGACGGACGGCGGCCTTTCCAAGACCATCGGTGTCCCCTACTGACCGTGGGCAGGGCGGGGAGTTATGCGGAGATAAATCTCAACGCTGACCCAGCTGGGACTCGAACCTGGGAACTGCAGATTACGAGCCTGGCGCGCTACCGACTGAGCCACTCCCGACCCCGTGTGCGGGAGATCCATACTCTGTGCACGTTAAAGTACACGCTGGATGGCCTTGACGAGAGGCTACCATCTGTCTCCCAACAGCTGTTCCAGTGGGTCCCCTCCCCCTACTTTCTCTGAGCCTTCGGGGTCTTGTGACCTGGTCATTTAGCCCATGGTGTGCAAAAAAGTGCCGTTCAGAGGTAAAACAATCCAACGTTAAAGAATACACTGTATTGACCTTGACGAGAAGCTACCATCTGTCTCCCAACAGTTGTTCCAGTGGGTCCTCTCCCCCAAACTTCTCTGAGCCTTCGGGGTCCTTATGACCTGGCCATTTAGCCGATGGTGTACAAAAAGGTGCCCATCAGAAGTAAAACAATCCAACGTTAAAGAACACACTGTACTGGCTTTGACAAGAGGCTACCATCTATCTCCCAACAGCTGTTCCAGTGGGTCCCCTCCCCCAACCTTCTCTGAGCCTTCGTGGTCCATGTGACCTGGCCATTTAGCCCATGGTGTGCAAAAAAGTGACGCTCAGAGGTAAAACACCCAACCTAGTTAAAAAAGCTACTTTTGACAGTACTTGCGATTGAAAAAAAGAAACACTACTTTGACAACTCCAGGTCGGCTTGGGTGGATCTCCAACTGCAGACACTAATCCACGCCCAGTAAACGATTGAATATGCAAAACAACCCATTCATTTTAAGCGACGAAACAGTAGCCCAGAATCCCCAACGATACCGGCCGCACAGAAGCGGTTTGAGAGTCTTAAGAGATTTTTTCTTTCGAAACTTTCTTGTAAATTAAAACAAAACAATTACAATCGCTCAAAAAATTATCCGAACACTATGGTCGATTAGAGAATTCAGAAAAAATACCTGGTAAAGATTTTTTTAGAAATTAGTGATCTGGCAACCTTGGTGTCACGTGATTACAGAATTCAGGAAAAATATCTGGAGCGTGTACAGCAACTGTACACGTTCCAGTTACCGTTCACAGCAAACTGGAGCGTGTGCAGTTACTGCACACGCTAAATATTTCCGTGAGTGAGCCCACACGATCTAGTATCGAAATAATATGACCACCTACAGTCGCTCAAAAAAGTATGCGAACACTATGGTTGATTAGAGAATTCAGAAAAAATATCTGGTAACGATTCCTTTAGAAATTAGTGATCTGGCAACCTTCGTGTCATGTGACACGAAGGTTGCCAGATCACTAATTTCTAAAAAAAAATCATTGCCAGATATTTTTTCTGAATTCTCTAATCAACCCCAGTGTTCGGATATTTTTTTGGAGAGACTGTACCAACAACTATGTTTTAATTAATGGAATTCTGCAATTACTAAACCATCGTTTGTTGGCATGGGCGTTCGCAGAAAACTTTCCAGGGGGGAGGGGGGCGAAGATTGGAGACAAATAATTACATCAATAAATTTTTATTTAGTAATTTTTTTTTTTTAGGTTTTTTTCTTTTCCACAAGTAGTTGGGTTGTTTCAGCTCTGAGCGGCAGTTTTTTGCACACCATGTGGACAAAATTGATGTGCACAACACCATCTGACAACTCCATGTGAGACAGATGGCGTGCTAAATGGCCAGGTCACAAGGACCCCGAAGGCTCAGAGAAGGTTGGGGGAGGAGACCCACTGGAACAGCTGTTGGGAGACAGATGGTAGCCTCCCGTCAAGGCCATCCAGCGTGTTCTTTAACGTTGGATTGTTTTACCTCTGAGCGGCACTTTTTTGCACACAATGGGCTAAATGGCCAGGTCACAAGGACCCCGAAGGCTCAGAGAAAGTTAGGGAAGGGGTCCAACTTGAACAGCTGTTGAGAGACAGATGGCGTATCATCCGTCAAGGCCATCCAGCGTGTTCTCTAACGTTCAGAGGGTTTTACTCTCCCGCACACGGGGCCACGGCTTAACGTCCCGTCCTACGGATGGCGGCCTTTCCAAGCCCATCGGTGTCCCCTACTGACCGTGGGCAGGGCGGGGAATTTTGCGGAGATAAATCTCAACGCTGACCCAGCTGGGACTCGAACCTGGGAACTGGAGATTACGAGCCTGGCGCGCTACCGACTGAGCCACCCCCTCCCTTTTCACAAGTAGATTATAGAATGCAGTATTGTATCAATACAAAAAACACATTCATAATGTATATAAATTACGTTTAAATTGTTACGATTGTAATTTGTGGAATTTTTTACTCGAACGCAGGGTGGGGACATTGCCCCGTTTCCCCCCCTCTGCGTACGCCCATGTTTGTTGGTAATGATTTCGTTTTTAAGTCGCCCGAAAGTCTGAAGACGTTCACAAAGTTAAACAGTTTTTTGTGTGGCCAGTCCAGCAACTCTATATGCAGCAGACACGCGCATCTGCGAATGCGCGCACGACATTTTGCGGGGTTAAAACTCCCTTTCACTGATTGCGTCATCGCGCACGGAAAACATTTTTTCCGCGCAGATTAAAAAAATGAGTGGGGGGGGGGGAACGTTTATACCACCGGTGTCACGTGATCCGAGGGTGTGCCCGTCTCCGAGAGACACACAATTCGTCACCGAAGCGCGCCGCTACGTCCCGGATTCCTTCCCGTATGTCCTCCGCAATCGTCTCGAGTGGTCCTCATTAAAGGAGGCGCAATTTCACGCCACGACGCCCGAAGTGAAAGGATGCTAATCATTCATCCCCGCATCATCGAATGATGTTTTCTCTCCGTTTTACTCTGAAATGGAGGCAAATTCCTGTTCAAACTCGGTCAGTTGTTGTTGTTTTATATCTGAGCGGCACTTTTTTGCACACCATGGGCTAAATGGCCAGGTCACATGGACCCCGAAGGCTCAGAGAACGTTGGGGGAGGAGACCCACTGGAACAGTTGTTGGGAGACAGATGGTACCTCCCGTCAAGGCCATCCAGTGTGTTCCTTAACGTGCACATGGTATGGCTCTCCCGCACACGGGGCTCCGTCGATGATGGCTTGAAAAGGCCGACGGACGGCGGCCTTTCCAAGCCCATCGGTGTTCCCTACTGACCGTGGGCAGGACTGGGTTGGGTTGGGTTGGTTTGTTTTACCTCTGAGCGGCATTTTTTTGCACACCATGGGCTAAATGGACAGGTCACAAGGACCCCGAAGACTCAGAGAACGTTGGGGGAGGAGACCCACTGGAACAGCTGTTGGGAGACAGATGGTATCCTCCTGTCAAGGCCATCCAGCGTGTTCTCTAACGTGCACAGGGTATGGCTCTCCCGCACACGGGGCCACGGCCTAACGTCCCATCCAACGGACGGCGGCCTTTCCTAGCCCATAGGTGTTCCCTACTGACTGTGGGCAGGACGGGGAGTATTGCGGAGATAAATCTCAACGCTGACCCAGCTGGGACTCGAACCTGGGAACTGTAGATTACGAGCCTGGCGCGCTACCGACTGAGCCACCCCCGCCCCAAAAAACATCTTTTCTGTTACTTGACATTGGACGAATACAGAACAAATGCTGGCACTTCGTAGTTGGTCGTAGAAAAAAAATGTCAGGCCTCAAAGTCGGATGGATTGTTTTATCACTGAGCGATATTTTTTGTACACAATGGGTTAAATGGACAGGTTTCATGGACCCCGAGTTTTCAGAGTTAGGTAGGAGAAGGTTGGACAACTGTTAAGGGACAGATAAAGGTCGGCCATCAAGACCGTTCAGCGTGTTCTTTAACACGCCGAACAAGCTAGATCTCTCTCTCTCTCTATCTTTTTTTGCATACACGGGACCACGGCTTAACGTCCCATCCGACGGACGACAGCCTTTCCAAGGCTCATGTATCTACCTTTCGAACTTAATGAAGAATGGGAATTAGCGGAGATAAATCTCAACGCCAGCGCAGATGGGACTCGAACCTGGGAAGTGCAGATTACGAGCTTGGAGCGCTGTCGACAGACCCAAACTACGCCCTCTATCGTAAATGATATTGTAATTGCACGTGATGAAAAAATTAAGTTACGTCATTTCTTTTCAATTGACGAACTTTTTCTTAAATTAGTGACTAAGAATTTTCTCCTCCTCCACCACGTGCTCTCCGTGTGGGACGAGGGTCTGACTCAGTCGGTAGCGCGTCAGGCTCATTATCTGAAGTCTCCAGTTTTGAGTCCCGCCTGTGCCAAGATTAATATTTATCTCCGTTAACCCCAACACCAACTGTCACCTGCTCTATGTTAGCTGGGGGCGGGGGTGGCTCAGTCGGTAGCAGGCCAGGCTCATTATCTGAAGTCTCCAGTTTTGAGTCCCGCCTGTGCCAAGATTAATATTTATCTCCGTTAACCCCCCCCCCCCCCCCACCCCCCCACCAACTGTCACCTGCTCTCTGTTAGCTGGGGGCGGGGGTGGCTCAGTCGGTAGCGCGCCAGGCTCATTATCTGAAGTCTCCAGTTTTGAGTCCCGCTTGTGCCAAGATTAATATTTATCTCCTTTAACCCCCCCCCCCCCCCCAACTGTCACCTGCTCTCTGTTAGCTGGGGGCGGGGGTGGCTCAGTCGGTAGCGCGCCAGGCTCATTATCTGAAGTCTCCAGTTTTGAGTCCCGCTTGTGCCAAGATTAATATTTATCTCCGTTAACCCTCCCCAACTGTCACCTGCTCTCTGTTAGCTGGGGGCGGGGGTGGCTCAGTCGGTAGCGCGCCAGGCTCTAAAAGTGTAGTCCCCTGGTTCGAGTCCAAGCTGAGTCAGCGTTGAGATTTATCACCGCAAAACTCCCCGCCCTGTCCACGGTCAGTAGGGGACACCGATCGGCTTGGAAAGGCCGCCGTCCGTCGGACGGAACGATAAGCTGTGGCTCCGAGTGTGGGAGAGCCATACCCTGTGCATGTTAAAGAACACACTAGATGGCCTTGACGGGTGGCTACCATTTGTCTCCTAACAGACGTACAGCCGCTTAAAAAATATCCGAACATTATGGTTGATTACAGAATTCAGAAAAAATATCTGGTAACGATCTTTTTAGAAATTAGTCATCTGGCAACCTTCGTGTCCCAGCTCTACCCCTAGCTTTCTGTGAACCCTCGGGTCCTTGTGACCTCGTTCCGTCAGCTCACAAGGACCCAAAGGGGTCACAGAAATTTTATCCATTGTAAAAGTTAAAAAAAAATAGCCCATTGTGTTAAAAAGGGGGTCCTTGTGACCTGACCATTTAGCGCATTTTGTATTCCAAAAAAATAAAAATAAAAATAAATGCCTCTCACAGGTAAAAACAACTCAGCAACCACCACCCCATGCAATTATTCCGTGTCTTTGAGAACTCAATTTAGGAATTCGAAATTGTCGCTTACAAATTCACTGATCCAGAAGATTGGGCGGGGGTGGCTCAGTTCTGTAGCACGCCAGGCTCGTAATCTGTAGTTCTCAGGTTCGACTCCCAGCTGGGGCAAAGTTGAGATTTTTCTCCGCAAAATTCCCCGCTCTGCCCACGGTCAGTTGGGGATACCGATGGGCTTGGAAAGGCCGCCGTCCGTCGGATGGGACGTTAAGCCGTCGCTCCGTGTGCGTGAGAGCCATACCCTGTGCACGTTAAAGAACACGCTGGATGGCCTTAACGGATGGCTACCATCTGTCTTCCAACAGCTGTTCCAGTGGGTACCCTCCCCCAACCTTCTCTGAGCCTTTGGGGCCCATATGACCTGGCCATTTAGCCAATGTTGTGCAAAAAAGTGCCGCTCAGAGGTAAAACAATCCAACGTTAAAGAACACACTGGATGGTCTTGACGGGAGGCTACCATCTGTCTTCCAACAGCTGTTCCAGTGGGTCCCCTCCCCCAACCTTCCCTGAGCCTTCGGGGTCCATGTGACCTGGCCATTTAGCCCATGGTGTGCCAAAAAGTGCCGCTCAGAGGTAAAAGAATCCAACGTTAAAGAACACGCTGGATGGCTTTGACGGGAGGCGACCATCTGTCTCCCAACAGCTGTTACAATGGGTCCCCTCCCCCAACCTTCTCTGAGCCATCGGGGTCCTTGTGACCTGGCCATTAAGTCCATGGTGTGCAAAAAAGTGCCGCTCAGAGGTAAAACAAGCCAAAATTAAGGAACACGCTGGATGGCTTTGACGGGAGGCGACCATCTGTCTCCCAACAGCTGTTACAATGGGTCCCCTCCCCCAACCTTCTCTGAGCCTTCGGGGTGCTTCTGACCTGACCATTTAGCCCATGGTGTGCCAAAAGTGCCGCTCAGAGGTAAAACAATCCAACGTTAAAGAACACACTGGATGGTCTTGACGGGAGGCTACCATCTGTCTCCCAACAGCTGTTCCAGTGGGTCCTCTCCCCCAACCTTCCCTGTGCCTTCGGGGTCCATGTGAACTGGCCATTTAGCCAATGGTGTGCAAAAAAGTGCCGCTCAGAAGTAAAACAATCCAACGTTAAAGAACACACTGGATGGTCTTGACGGGAGGCTACCATCTGTCTCCCAACAGCTGTTCCAGTGGGTCCTGTCCCTCAACCTTCCCTGAGTCTTCGGGGTCCATGTGACCTGGCCATTTAGCCCATGGTGTGCAAAAATGTGCCGCTCAGAAGTAAAACAATCCAACGTTAAAGAACACACTGGATGGTCTTGACGGGAGGCTACCATCTGTCTCCCAACAGCTGTTCCAGTGGGTCCTCTCCCTCAACCTTCCCTGAGTCTTCGGGGTCCATGTGACCTGGCCATTTAGCCCATGGTGTGCAAAAATGTGCCGCTCAGAGGTAAAACAATCCAACGTTAAAGAACACGCTGGATGGCCTTGACGGGAGGCTACCATCTGTCTCCCAACAGCTGTTCCAGTGGGTCCTCTCCCCCAACCTGCTCTGAGCCTTCGGGGTCCATGTGACCTGGCCATTTAGCCCATGGTTTGCAAAATGTGCCACTGAGAGGTAAAACAATCCAACGTTAAAGAACACGCTGGATGGCTTTGACGGGAGGCGACCATCTGTCGCCCAACAGCTGTTACAATGGGTCCCCTCCCCCAACCTTCTCTGAGCCTTCGGGGTGCTTCTGACCTGACCATTTAGCCCATGGTGTGCCAAAAGTGCCGCTCAGAGGTAAAACAATCCAACGTTAAAGAACACACTGGATGGTCTTGACGGGAGGCTACCATCTGTCTCCCAACAGCTGTTCCAGTGGGTCCTCTCCCCCAACCTTCCCTGTGCCTTCGGGGTCCATGTGAACTGGCCATTTAGCCAATGGTGTGCAAAAAAGTGCCGCTCAGAAGTAAAACAATCCAACGTTAAAGAACACACTGGATGGTCTTGACGGGAGGCTACCATCTGTCTCCAAACAGCTGTTCCAGTGGGTCCTCTCCCTCAACCTTCCCTGAGTCTTCGGGGTCCATGTGACCTGGCCATTTAGCCCATGGTGTGCAAAAATGTGCCGCTCAGAGGTAAAACAACCCAACATTAAAGAACACGCTGGATGGCCTTGACGGGAGGCTACCATCTGTCTCCCAACAGCTGTTCCAGTGGGTCGTCTCCCCCAACCTGCTCTGAGCCTTCGGGGTCCATGTGACCTGGCCATTTAGCCCATGGTTTGCAAAATGTGTCACTGAGAGGTAAAACAATCCAACGTTAAAGAACACGCTGGATGGCCTTGAGGGGAGGCTACCATCTGTCTCCCAACAGCTGTTCCAGTGGATCCCCTCCCCCAACCTTCTCTGAGCCTTCGCGGTCCTTGTGACCTGACCATTTAGCCCATGGTGTGCCAAAAAGTGCTGCTCAGAGGTAAACACAACCCGACCCAATCCATGAGATTGCGAATGCTGTTAAGAGTTGAATTCGCTACCCAAGAGAAAGTACCTCTTCAACGAAGACCATTATCTGTCATCGGAGTTTCGTTCCACAGTTTCCAATCAATTGGCTACAATGCTTCAGTGAGATAATGCCAACAGAAGAATGAGACCAAACTCTCATCCGCAAAACATTCGATGTCTTTCATGTCAACTGTTTCCGGTTCCTACCCCAACGATGACGATGAGACGCATGCTTTCGCAACCCCACCTCACGTGACTGCCTCAGGTGAGTTAAGAGCACGAGCTCTCAGAGTGTCCAGAAAATCCCTTCTGGTTTCGTGCCTCTGTAGAGCAGAACACAGATCATCATCAACACGCAACGCAAGTAAACAATGCATACTGCACTAATGTCGGCCTGGTTTTGTTCTTTTAGGAAGCATTTTGCTCCTCTTATAAGCAACGTCACGTGACAACTGACGTAGGCGCCCTTCAATATTTGATCCTTGGGAAGTGATCCAGCAGGTACGACGCTTGGTTGTAATTCCCAGGTTCGAGTCCCAGCTGGGTAAGCGTTGAGATTTATCTCCGCAAAATTCCCCGCCCTGCCCACGGTCAGTAGGGGACACCGATGGGCTTGGAAAGGCCGCCGCCGTCGGATGGGACATTAAGCCGTGGCCCGTGTGCGGGAGAGCTATACCCTGTGCACGTTAAAGAACACGCTGGATGGCCTTGACGGGAGGCTACCATCTATCTCCCAACAACTGTTCCAGTGGGTCTCCTCCCCCAACGTTCTCTGAGCCTTCGGGGTCCATGTGACCTGGCCATTTAACCCATGGTGTGCAAAAAAGTGCCGCTCAGAGGTAAAACAACCCAACGTTAAAGAACACGCTGGATAGCCTTGACGGGAGGCTACCATCTGTCTCCCAACAGCTGTTCCAGTGAGTCCCCTTCCCCAACCTTCTCTGAGCCTTCGGGGTCCATGTGACCTGGCCATTTAGCCCATGGTGTGCAAAAAAGTGCCTCTCAGAGGTAAAACAACCCAACCCAACCCAATACTACGCTTGGCGCTCTATGTCTCAGGCGTTTTTGTGCTAATAAAACCCTTCAAGCAGCTGCTTGCGATATAAGACTGCTAGGAGGCTGTCAGCTTAACTCGCCGTAGAGAAGATATGTGAGGATGGCGAGACCTCAGCCGGAAGACAATGCACAAACATTCTCACCCGGAGGTTGGGTTGTTTTACCTCTGATCGACACTTTTTTGTACACCATGGGCTAAATGGCCAGGTCACAAGGACCCACCGGAACAGTTGTTGGGAGACAGATGGCAGTCTCCCGTCAATGCCATCCAGCGTGTTTTTTAACGTGCACAGGGTATGACTCTCCCACATACGGAGCCACGGCTTAACGTACCATCCGACGGACGGTGGCCTTTCCAAGCCCATCGGTGTCCCCTACTGACCGTGGGCAGGGCGGGGAGTTTTGCGGAGATAAATCTCAACGCTGACCCAGCTGGGACTCGAACCTGGGAACTGCAGATTAAAAAGAAAAAGCAATGGAACTCATTATCTGCAGTTCCCAGGAACGAACCTGAGAACTGCAGATTACGAGCCTGGCGCGCTACCCACTGAGCCACCTCGTCCCATGTGTACGGGAGGGCCATACCCTGTGTTCGTTAAAGAACACGCTGGATGTGCGTCATCCCCGCCCCTACCCGGGGCTAGAATACAGGTAAATAAAAAATAGTGAAAACTATTCGATCAGAAAGATCCTATTCCTAATCCAATTCTAAAATTGCAAAGAATTCTAATCGTATTCCAATTTCGATGGAACTGCCTTTGATCAAAAAATCGTATTGAATTTCTAGACAAGTAGTAGTAGTTTGTTTAAAATATCTAACATTAAAATATTTTTTTTTCTCAAAATACAACGAATTATTCTAAGTTATAATTAATGATTTAATATTGCTATAATAAATTCCACCCCAAAAAATCAATCCGCACTTTACATCAGAATTAACCCATGCATTATAAATTGCATTTAAAAGTGTAATATTTACGAAATTTCTTATAAAAAGTAATTGTGGTGTTATTGTGCGAATTTTATTTATTAAAGAATCAATCAAAAAAGATCATTACAAGATCGTTTACTATCAATAGATACTCTAAAGTATTTGTGGTATTCAGCATTTTCTCATGAGATGCATAAACAACCATGGGGCGGCGGTAGCACAGTCGGTAGCGCGCCAGGCTCGTAATCTGTACTTCCCAGGTTCGAGTCACAGCTGGGTGAGCGTTGAGATTTATCTCCGCAAAATTCCCCGCCCTACTCACGGTCAGTAGGGGACACCGATGGGCTTGGAAAGGCCGCCGTCCGTCGGATGGGACGTTAAGCCGTGGCCCGTGTGCGGGAGAGCCATACCCTGTGCACGTTAAAGAACGCGCTGGATGGCCTTGACGGGAGGCTACCATCTGTGTACCAACAGCTGTTCCAGTGGGTCCCCTCCCCCAACCTTCTCTAAGCCTTCGGGGTCCATGTGACCTGGTCATTTAGCCCATGGTGTGCAAAAAAAGTTCCGCTCAGAAGTGAAACAATCCAACCCAACTTGGAGACAGATGGTAGCCTCCCGTCAAGGCCATCCAGCGTGTTCTTTAACGTGCACAGGGTATGGCTTTCTCCCGCACACGGAACCACGGCTTAACGTCCCATCCGACGGACGATGGCCTTTCCAAGCCCATCGGTGTCCCCAACTGATCGTGGGCAGGGCGGCGAATTTAGCGAATATAAATCTCAACGCTGAACCAGCTGGGACTCGAACCAGGGGACTACAGATTACGAGCCTGGCGCGCTACCGACTAAGCCACCCCCGCCCCAATTGTTGTGGAAGGCGAGACTTCAGAAGAAAGCCAACAGAAACGTTCTAATACTCACAACAATCTAACATTGTTCACAAAATTAGATTTTCATTTAAAAGAGTCCTTTTTTTTCTATTAAGAAGGGGCGGGGGTGGCTCAGTCTGTAGCGCGCCAGGCTCGTAATCTGTTATTCCCAGGTTCGAGTCCCAGCTGGGTCAGCGTTGAGATTTATCGCCGCAAAATTCCCCGCCCTGCCCACGATCAGTAGGGGACACCGATGGGCTTGGAAAGGCCACCGTCCGTCGGATGGGACGTTAAACCGTGGCCCCGTTTGCGGGAGAGCTATACCCTATGCACGTTAAAGAACACGCTGGATGGCCTTGACGGGAGGCTACCATCTGTCTCCCAACAGCTGTTCCAGTGGGTCCCCTCTCCCAACCCATCTCTGAGCCTTCGGGGTCCATGTTACCTGGGCATTTAGCTCATGGTGTGCAAAAAAGTGCCGCTCAGAGGTAAAACAACCCAACCCAACTCTATTAAGAAATACACTAAGAAAACATTAAAACCTCGCTCTCCATTAAACTTTTCAAGAGCTCTCTTACTTTCCCTTTCCTCCGAGACCAGTTCATGATCATTCTCTCCATCTTCCTGTTTTACTTTACTCTCAATAACCAAATCGAGTAACAGTTGCTGCTGTCCCAGTCGCAGGCCACCCCTGTTCCATTTCCCCACTGGTCCAGAGGCCCGACCCCACCTAACCCTGTGCAACCACCTGACAGGAGGGGGGGGGGGAGGCACCTGCTCTCCCACAGTGGAAGGCGGCGGCGATCACAGACGAAAAAGTGGAGCACACAGTAGCCACTCCAGACACTGATTCAACACCTTCGTCTCATGATATCAAAATTGTGGCCAATTCAAATTGTCAATTCTTGTATCAGACAAGTTGTTTTACCTCTGGCCGACACTTTCTGCGCACAATGGATTAAACAGCCAGGTCATAAGCACCCCAAGGGTTTAGAGAAGTTTGGGGAAGGGAACCCACTGAACAGCTGTTAGGAGACAGAAGGAAGCCTTAAGTCAAGGCCATCCAGTGTGTTCTTTAATGTGCACAGACCAGGCCCTGATTTAGAAAAACATTGGATTTGGGTTGTTTTACCTCTGAGCGGCACGTTTTTGCACACTATGGGCTAAATGGCCAGGTCACAACCCCGAAGGCTCAGAGAAGGCTGGGGGAGGGGACCCACTGGAACAGCTGTTGGGAGACAGATGGTAGCCTCCCGTCAAGGCCATCCAGCGTGTTCTTTAACGTGCATAGGGTATAGCTCTCCCGCAAAGGGGGCCACGGTTTAACGTCCCATCCGACGGACGTAGGCCTTTCCAAGCCCATCGGTGTCCCCTACTGATCGTGGGCAGGGCGGGGAATTTTGCGGCGATAAATCTCAACGCTGACCCAGCTGGGACTCGAACCTGGGAACTACAGATTACGAGCCTGGCGAGCTACAGGCTGAGCCACCCCGCCCCTTCTTAATAGACTTAATAGACTGACCCCCCCGCCCCACCCGAAGAAAAAAATTGGAACAGTGTGGGCGGGGAGGCAAGAAACATAATCGAGTCGGTAAAAAATAGGGTGTCTGTGTAAGGGACTGGATTTCCAATGCAAGATTTCCCATCTCCGTTTTACAGGTCTTTAATGGGGCGGGGGTGGCTCAGTCGGTAGCGCGCCAGGCTCGTAATCTGCAGTTCCCAGGTTCGAGTCCCAGCTGGGTCAGCGTTGAGATTTATCTCCGCAAAATTCCCCGCCCTGCCCACGGTCAGTAGGGGACACCGATGGGCTTGGAAAGGCCACCGTCCGTCGGATGGGACGTTAAGCCGTGGCCCCGTGTGCGGGAGAGCCATGCCCTGTGCACGTTAAAGAACACGCTGGATGGCCTTGACGGGAGGCTACCATCTGTCTTCCAACAGCTGTTCCAGTGGGTCCCCTCCCCCAACCTTCTCTGAGCCTTCGGGGTCCATGTGACCTGGCCATTTAGCCCATGGTGTGCAAAAAAGTGCCGCTCAGAAGTAAAATAACCCAACTCAACAGGTCTTTAAAAATTTCTTGAGAAATGCATGAAACATAAACGAGTTTAATAATTTTTTGCTTCTATTATCGTTACTAGTTAGCATTCCGACCACTGACTGAGTCGAAATATTAGGATGATGACCTCAATCCAGGGTCGAAATATTAGAATATTTACTCGCAAGTAAGTGATTCTATTTGTCTTAAGTTCTAACGGATGTTAATCTACAGTCGCTAAAAAAAGTATTAGAACGCTATGGTTGATTAAAGAATTCAGAAAAAATATCTGGCAACGATGTTTTTTAGAAATTAGTGATCTCGCAACCTTCGTGTCACGGGATTACAGAATTCAGGAAAAATATCTGGAGCGTGTACAGCAACTGTACACGTTCCAGTTACCGTTCACAGCAAACTGGAGCGTGTGCAGTTACTGCACACGCTCCAGTTTGCTGTGAACGGTAACTGCACACGCTCAATATTTCCGTGAGTGAGCCCACACGATCTAGTATCAAAATAATATGACCACTTACAGTCGCTCAAAAAAGTATCCGAACACTATGGTTGATTACAGAATTCAGAAAAAAATATCTGGAACGTTTTTTTTAGAAATTATTGATCTGGCAACCTTCGTGTCACGTGACACGAAGGTTGCCAGATCACTAATTTCTAAAAAAATCATTGCCAGATATTTTTTATCAATTCTGTAATCAACCATACTGTTCGGATATTTTTTTCAGTGACTGTACCTTTTTTGAGACAGCCATGAATATAATTATTACCGGCTAGTCTCTGTTTGCGAAATACCGTCTTTATAGAACTGCAAATGAATATGATTTATCGAAATTATATCTATGAATATTTCAGACAATATGCTCGTTACAAGAGAGGTGCACAAATTACGTTGGCGGGGGTGGCTCAGTCGCTCGTATTCTGCAGTTCCCAGGTTCGAGTCCCAGCTGGGTCAGCGTTGAGACTTATCTCCCCAAAACTCCCCTCCCCCTTCCCACGGTCAGTAAGGGACACCGATGGTCTTGGAAAGGCCACCGACCGTCGGATGGGACGTTAAGTTGTGGACCCGTGTGCGGGAGAGCCATACCCTGTGCATGTTAATGAACACGCTGGATGGCCTTGACGGGAGGCTACCATCTGTCTCCGAACAGCTGTTCCAGTGGGTCCCTTCCCCTAACCTTCTCTGAGCCTTCGGGGTCCTTGTGACCTAGCCATTTTGCCCATGGTGTGCAAAAAAGTGCCGCTCAGAGGTGAAACAACACAACACGTTAAAGAACACGCTGGATGGCCTTAACGGGAGGCTACCCTCTGTCTCCCAACAGCTGTTCCAGTGGGTCAACTCCCCCAACCTTCTCTCAGCCTTTTGGGTCCATGTGACCTGGCCATTTAGTCCATGGTGTGGAAAAAAAGTGCCGCTCAGAGTTAAAACTACCCAACGTTAAAGAACACGCTGGATGGCCTCGACGGAAGACTACCATCTCTTTCCCAACAGCTGTTCCAGTGGATCTCCTCCCCAACCTTCTCTGAGCCTTTGGGGTCCTTGTAATCTGGCCATTTAGCCCACGGTGTGCAAAAAAGTGACGTTCAGAGGTAAAACAACCTAACATGTTAAAGAACACGCTGGATGACCTTGACGGAAGGCTACCATGTGTCTCACAACAGCTGTTCCAGTAGGTCACCTCATCGAACTTTCGTTGAGCCTTCGGGGTCCTTGTGACCTGACCATTTAGCCCACGTTGTGCCAAAAAGTTCCGCTCAGAAGTAAAACAACCCAACCCAAATCTTTCGTTTTGGGGTCATGAATGAATGAATCTCAGAATTGAACATCAAAGCTCTTCTAAGATGAGATGAACTTGCTTTATCCGTGATATCCTTTCTCCTCAGCTATTTCGCTTTATTCATTGGCACTGACCCATTTGTGTTGTGTCACGGCGATGTTGTTTTTTTTTACCAATCCTCATCATTGCTTAACGTGATCGGTGAAGTGAAAATTACAGCTCTTTTTTTTTTCGTTATCATCGGAGTTAGTCGTGAAATGGAAAAGTGCCATTTTTCATTCCTTAGCTGATGCAATTTTTGCCTAAAAATGAGGTAACGGATCTCAAGGCCTGGGAATTTTTATGAGTGACGAAACAAATTTTTGCGTAATTTAAACGAGGTAAGCCTAAAGAGTTTCTGTCAACATATCGTCGGGGGAAAAAAAACTGAAAGAGAATTTCTAGAAAGTATATAAAGTATTTGCATATCGCAAGGAAACTTTGAAGAAAAAAGAACAAAATCTGGTGGAAGAAAGGAAAATATAAAATATGCATTTTACCTTCTTTAAGGAAATTCGGGGGAAGTTGGGGTCGGCATTTTACCTTCTTTATGGAAATTCGGGGGTCGGCATTTCGGGTATGCATTTTACCTTCTTTAGGGAAATTAGGGGAAGTCTGCATTTCGGGGGTATGCATTTTACCTTCTTTAGGGAAATTCGGGGAAGTCGGCATTTCGGGGGTATACATTTTACCTACTGTAGGGAAATTCGGGGGGGTCAGCAATTTGGGGGTATGCATTTTACCTTCTTTAGGGAAATTCGTGAGGTCGACATTTCGGGGGGTATGCATTTTACCTTCTTTAGGGAAATTCGGGGGGTATGCATTTTACCTTCTTTAGGGAAATTCGGGGGAGGGGTCAGCAATTTGGGGGTATGCATTTTTCCTTCTTTAGGGAAATTCGGGGTTATGCATTTTACCCTCTTTAGGGAAATTAGGGGAAGTCTGCATTTCAGGGGTATGCAATTTACCGTCTTTAGAGAAATTCGGGGGAGGGGCGGTCAGCAATTTGGGGGTATGCATTTTACCTTCTTTAGGGAAATTCGGGGTTATGCATTTTACCCTCTTTAGGGAAATTAGGGGAAGTCTGCATTTCGGGGGTATGCATTTTACCTTCTTTAGGGAAATTCGGGGTGTCAGCATTTCGGGTTTATGCATTTTACCTTCTTTGGGGAAATTCGAGGGGTATTCATTTTACCTTCTTTAGGGAAATTCGAGGGGTATGCATTTTACCTTCTTTAGGGAAATTCCGTAGGGGGTCGGCATTTCGGGGGTAAGCATTTTACCTTCTTTAGGAAAATTCGGGAGAGGGTCGGAATTTCGGAAGGTATGCATTTTACCTTCTTTAAAGAAATTTTGGGAAATTCGGGGAACTTTTTTCTATTTGTTATTTTAACTGTAGTGTTTTTTTAAGTTGCATTCATTTAGTTTTATAGAAATACGCAGTCATTTCAGAATAATATGACCATCTACCATAGTATATGTATGGTGGGTGGTCATATTATTCTGATACGACTGTATATATATATTTATATAGTATATGTAAAAGTTGCTTTTCTTTTCTTTACGAAATTTGAAATTTTTTGCCTTTATTGCATATTTATCTTTCCAATTCTTCTGTTAAAATCATATACACAGGCACATAGGAATAATATGACCACCTACCATACACACACTATGATAGGTGGTTATATTATTCTGATGGGGCGGGGGTGGCTCAGTCGGTAGCGCGTCAGGCTCGTAATCTGTAGTTCACAGGTTCGAGTCCCAGCTGGGTCAGCGTTGAGATTTATCCCCGCAAAATTCCCCGCCCTGCCCACGGTCAGTAGGGGACACCGATGGGCTTGGAAAGGCCGCCGTCCGTCGGATTGGACGTTAAGCCGTGGCCCCGTGTGCGGGAGAGCCATACCCTGTGCACGTTAAAGAACACGCTGGATGGTCTTGACGGGAGGCTACCATCTGTCTCCCAACAGCTATTCCAGTGGGTCCCCTCCCCCAACCTTCTCTGAGCCTTCGGGGTCCATGTGACCTGGCCATTTAGCCCATGGTGTGCAAAAAAGTGCCGCTCAGAGGTAAAACAACCCAACCCAACCCAAATTATTGTGATACGACTGTGTACGTTTCCTCTGATAAGCTTTGGCTTAGTGGGATTTTATATGCAAAATAATTGTGCAGATGATACTGTGGATAATAAATTTGAATTTGAATGAAATCTTCCTTTATTCAATACAGATATCCTTTTTTTAAAAATAGAATCTGCCTTTTTTCGATACCTCTCTTTCTGTTTTGGAGAAAAGTACAGTCGCTCAAAAGATATCCGAACACTATGGTCGATTGCAGAATTCAGAAAAAATATCTGACAATGATTTTTTTTTAGAAATTAGTGATCTGGCAACCTTCGTGTCACGTGATTACAGAATTCAGGAAAAATATCTGGAGCGTGTACAGCAACTGTACACGCTCCAGTTACCGTTCACAGCAAACTGGAGCGTGTGCAGTTACTGCACACGCTCTAGTTTGCTGTGAACGGTAACTGCACACGCTCAATATTTCCGTGAGTGAGCCCACACAATCTAGTATCAAAATAATATGACCACCTACAGTCGCTCAAAAAAGTATCCGAACACTATGGTAGATTACAGAATTCAGAAAAAAATATCTGGAAAATTTTTTTTAGAAATTAGTGATCTGGCAACATTCGTGTCACGTGATTACAGAATTCGGGAAAAATATCTGGAGCGTGTACAGCAACTGTAGTGTGTTTCATGCAGGACTCTTTTTAACCCCTTCATTACCACTGGGACAGATATGTCCCATACGAAAGCCTCATATGTATACCTTTCCCAGGGGGGGGGAAAGGAAGGAACTCTACGTTTGGGGGGAGAGGGAACAAAATTTTTCAACTCGGAGATAAAATTTTTTCAACTGAGAAAATAAGTATATGACATAAATTTGATTTTGTCTCTGTAAGGGACGTACAGTCGCTCAAAAATGTATCCGAACGCTATGGTTGATTACAGAATAAAAAAAAAAATCTGGCAACGATTGTTTTAGAAATTAGTGATCTGGCAACCTTCGTGTCACGTGATTACAGAATTCAAGAAAAATATCTGGAGCGTGTACAGTTGCTGTATCAGGAACCGCCCATCTTTGAGGTAACTCTTTCCTTTTTACAATTATTACATACCCATTTGTTTCTTCTGTTTACTGACATATTTCTATAAACCTCGAGTCTTATCCCCACACATCCAATATGAAAAGTAGCTTTACATGAACCATAACACTGTAAATATTCCTTTTTTAAATCTCCATCCTTACTAAACGTCTTACAAGTAAATTCCATGTTGCCAAGTTATGTTGTTAGTTTCTTACAAGTTAGGGAAAAGGGATTTAAGGAATGGGAGAGGATGTGAGTCTGTCTGTGCCAGTCATAACTCATCAGGAAATCGTGGCACACTCTTAATATTTCCATGAAGTGTTTTTGGTTGTCGTACGGGCTGCATTCAAATTTCTTGTCCAAGTTCCAAAAGTGTCAAGTCTAAATTCGAAAAAGGGGACTTGCTAGAAGCAGAATTTTGGGTTGTTTTACCTCTGAGCGGCACTTTTTTTCACACCATGGGCTAAATGGCCAGGTCACATGGACCCGGAAGGCTCAGAGAACGTTGGGGGAGGGACCCACTGGAACAGCTGTTGGGAGACAGATGGTAGCCTCCCGTCGAGGCCATCCAGCGTGTTCTTTAACGTTGGGTTGTTTTACCTCTGAACGGCACTTTTTGCACACCATGGGCTAAATGGCCAGGTCACATGTACCCGAAGACTCAGAGAAGGTTGGGGGAGGGGAACCACTGGAACAGCTGTTGGGAGACCGATGATAGCCTGCCGTGAAGGTGAGGTGATCTGGCAACCTTCGTGTCACGTGACACGAAGGTTCACGTGACACGAGATCACTAATTTCTAAAAAAAATCATTACCAGATATTTTTTCTGAATTCTGCAATCAACCGTAGTGTTCGGATACTTTTTTCAGCGACTGTACATATTTACCCAATCATCTATTAGTTCGAATATTATCATTCTTAATAGGTGCAAATTTCGGAAGATGGAAAACTTCATTCTCTTTGAAGAGGTTCCCTATTGGAGACTTCTTACTCCTCCTGGTGGGGAGTTTTGCGGAGAAAAATTTAAACGCTGGCTCAGCTGGGACTCGAATCTGGAGGCTGAAGATTACGAGCCGGGTGCGCTTCCGACTGAACCCCATTTCCTACGCAAGATAAGTTGTACTTCATTCTCTTTGAAAATGAGCATACCCTTTGGCCAAACATTCCCTATTGGCCAAGGTTGATTTTACCTCTGAGCGGCACTTTTTTTGCACACAATGGCCAGGTTACAAGGTCCCCAAAGGCTCATAGAAGGCTGGAAAAGAGGACACACTCTACAGCTATTGGGAGACAGATGGTAGTCTCCCGTCAAAGGCACATCCAGCGTGTTCTTTAACGAGCACAGGGTATGACCCTCCCGTACACATGGGAGGAGTTGGTTCAGTCGGTAGCGCACCAGGCTCGTAATCTGCAGTTCTCAGGTTCGATCCTGGGAACTGCAGATAATGAGTTCCATTGGCTTTTCTTTTTAATCTGTAGTTTCCAGGTTCGAGTCCGAGCTGGGTCAGCGTTGAGATTTATCTCCGCAAAATTCCCCGCCCTGCCCACGGTCAGTAGGGAACACTGATGGGCTTGGAAAGGGCCAAAGTCCGTCGGATGGGACGTCAAGCCGTGGCCCCGTGTGTGGGAGAGTCATACCCTGTGCACGTTAAAGAACATGCTGGATGGCGTTGACGGGAGGCTACCATCTGTCTCCCAACAGCTGTTCCAGTGGGTCCTGTCAGGCTAGAGGTCTTTTTAGATATTTTTTTTGTTCATGCTTTGTATATTTATTTTGGATTTCACCAACAAGGCATATGCTACGTGGGAGACCCTCTGTCCCAGCATCTGGAGAGTAATTGAAGTAGCAGTGCCCGGAGGGGACGGAGGTCACCCCACTGCTCGCGGACGCCCCAGATGGTCCGGAGCGGAGAGAGAAAGGAAGAAAGGGTTTGGCAACGAGGAAGAGAGAGCCAGTCGAGGAACGAAAACGTGCGGATGAGAAATTGTAAAGCTGGGAAATGCCGACTGGTAATAACGGCATTGGGCTCTGTGAATACAGCTGAACAGGCATAGTAAGCTGGTGTTGTTGTAATGCTATGTAATTGAGCATATGTCCTTTTTCTATCAAGCATATTTGGAAGGTTCAATAAATAATTGTTAGTTTTAAGTAAAGTCTGAAGTTGGACCAATTTATTGGGGAGGAGCCTCAGTATTGAGGCTCTGCAATTGTGATAAAACCGTTGATTTTATCTGGAAAACTCTTTCACCCGTCGCGTATTGCGATCGAACCGAGGGGACATTCCTAAGTGGTCTCAATAGACAAACGAACGAAGAAGCAACATCACAGGTCCCCTCCCCCAACCTTCTCTGAGCCTTCGGGGTCCATGTGACCTGGCCATTTAGCCCATGGTGTGAAAAAAAGTGCCGCTCAGAGGTAAAACAACCCAACCCAAAATTCTGCTTCTAGCAAGTCCCCTTTTTCGAATTTAGACTTGACACTTTTGAAACTTGGACAAGAAATTTGAATGCAGCCCGTACGACAACCAAAAACACTTCATGGAAATATTAAGAGTGTACCACGATTTCCTGATGAGTTATGACTGGCACAGACAGACTCACATCCTCTCCCATTCCTTAAATCCCTTTTGTACTGTAATGAAATGTGCACCTTTTTTTGGTATATCACTGTAAAAATTGTTATTAAAATTAATATGTTACTACAGTATTCAAATGACTCTAAAAAGTCCTATTAAAATGAAACATATGGTCTTTTTTGTTAAATATTTCATTTTCAGAAATAAATGTTGATTAATTTGGCATATAATATGCCATAATACCTTTCACTAATTATTTGGCAAAAAAGTTCTAAAGTTGAATTTGGCCTCTGGATGTAAACCAGTTTTTCAGGCTGCAAAATGGAAGGGTTAAGTGTAATGTTATACTGCAATGGAAGATCATCAGATTACAACAACTTAATTCAGTAGTCTTATGATCCACCTATAAAGAATAGGTTTGTTCTGTTTTCGACTAATATTCGGTATCATTCGGAAGCTATATTTAGCCAAGTAGAAAGTCAGCCTTCAGTCTCGTTTTCATGTAAAGTAATTGTAGACAATTTACTTCTGATAATTACTTCTACAGATAAAAGCTGGATTTTAATCTCGTTTTGTGAAACGGAAAAATTTGTTTTTTTATCGACGTTCAATTTTTTGTTTCTTATTAGAGATAAATAAAAAATAGTCCTTTTGATTTTGATAGATAGGAATTCCATATTGCGATTCACATTTTAAGAATCTTTCAATAGTTTAAACGTCTATCATTAAAGGACGCTGGAGTTTGAAAATCCAAACAATTTGTTTGTAGTTAAAAAAATTAATATTTAAAGGAAAATCAGAAAGTATTCAGATCTATGTAATTTGTATATCGATGATGGATTAATTAGCTAGTTAGCATTTGTTATTATTAGTGAATTAGATTGCATCATAAACGTATTACTTCTCATAGAAATTTCGCTATAAACAGGACTGTTAAATTGGGTTGTTTTACCTCTGAGCGGCACTTTTTTGCACACAATGGGCTAAATTCGTCAGGTCACAAGACTCCGAAGGCTCAGAGAAGGCTTGGGGGGGGGGGACCTACTGGAACGACTGTTAGGAGACAGATGGTAAACGTCCATCAAGGCCATCCAGTGTGTTCTTTAACGTGCACACTAATTTGCCACTTTAATTGGCCAGGTCTCAAGGACCCCGAAGGCTCAGAGAAGGTTGGGGGAGGGGACTCAATGGAACAGCTGATGGGAGACGGTAGCCTTTCGTCAAGGCCATCCAATGTGTTCTTTAAAGTGCACAGAGTACGGCTCTCCCACACACGGGGCCACGGCTTAACGTCTCTCATACGACGGACGGCGGCCTTTCCAAGCCCCTCGGTGTCCTCTACTGACCGTGGGTAGGGCGGGGAGTATATGAACAGGGCCGGCTGGAGGCTAAATATGATACTGGGTGAAGCAAAATTTAAGCATCCCACCGCCGCCTCCCGAAACTTTTTTAATTATAAAAAATTTGATTGTTTATTAAATTACAATTATTTTCTATCATATTATAATTTTTTCTACTCTAAATATATGTATTTACTTGCTTTTTGCACACAATGGACTAAATGACCAGTTTTCAAGTGTGACTTTTTTGCACACAATGGACTAAATGACCAGTTTTCAAGTGTGACTTTTTTGCACACAATTGCACTAAATGACCAGTTTTCAAGGACCCCGAAAAATCAGAGAAAGTTAACGGAAGAGAACCCACTGGACATCTGTTAGGAGTAACATCTGTTTATTTGTAACTTTTTAACACTCTCTAAAGATAAGGAGCCACCGTATTTGTAAGCCACATCAGGACCCAAAAATACACGCTGACTCTGATGGTAACATCGAAATGTTACATCTCTATTTCATTGCTGGTGCTGTATAGGCTTTTGTAACCATTGAGGGCATTATACACAAAACCTTATTGAAAGTGGGTTGAATAGCTTCATTAGTCGTCAGAGTTTACATTGAAAAACTCGCTTATTTTTACGCTTTAAACGACTTGAACCGAAAGAAAAAGCTAACCGATGATAGCTAAAGTGGTTCTCAAATAGTGCCGCGCTGGCACCACAAAATACGGTAAAAAAAAGGGGATCTCTTCATCAGATAGAAATAGCAAGAAATCTGTCTCTCCGATAGGAATCTTTTGACCTTCATACGAATAATAAGCTGACATTCCGTTCCTAACGTTACTTGCTTAATTACAGTCAGCTCATGATAATTCAGTTAAAGGATGAACCTCAACGAATTGATATCTGTCCCTAAATCATGTGCTTTTATAGAAATGTTTAGTAACTGTTGGCTTGAAGATATTACAGCATAGAAATATTTCATTCTTAGAAATTGCATCACGCCATTGCATCATAGCTTTGTTGACAAAGGAACATTGTTCTGTTGGGAGACATGCCCAATCTGTTAGGGCCAATCGCTTATGGTAAGGGGGCGGAGGTGGCTCAGTCGGTAGCGCGCCAGGCTCGTAATCTGTAGTTCCCAGGTTCGAGTCCCAGCTGGGTCAGCGTTGAGACTTATCTCCGCTAAATTCCCCGCCCTGCCCACGGTCAGTAGGGGACACCGATGGGCTTGGAAAGGCAGCCGTCCGTCGGATGGGACGTTAAGCCGTGGCCCCCGTGTGTGGGAGAGCCATACCCTGTGCACGTTAAAGAACACGCTGGATGGCCTTGACGGGAGGCTACCATCTGTCTCCCAACAGCTGTTCCAGTGGATTCCCCTCCCCCAACCTTCTCTGAGCCTTTGGGGTCCATGTGACCTGGCCATTTAGCACATGGTGTGCAAAAAAGTGCCGCTCAGAGGTAAAACAACCCAACCCAACGCTTATGGTAGGAGTTCTCAACGTGGGGTACGCTGTAAAAAGTTTTGAGGTACGCCGTCAGAGCTCAAACGTCGCTAGATATATGTTATATATATGTGTGTGTTTTATTTTATTCCCATTTTATTCTATAATTATAGTTTTATCCATCTATACAAGGAGTGCGCCAGTTACATACACATTTCCAGAGGGTACGTGAAGTATAAAAAGTTGAGAACCACTGTTTAAGGAAAAGTGTTTTTCATGCAGGACTCTTTTTAACCCCTTCATTACCACTGGGGCAGATACGTCCCATACGAAAGCCTCATATTATACCTTTCCCAGGGGGGGAAACGAAGGGACTATTTGTTTGGGGGGGGAGAGGGAACAAAATTTTTCAACTCGGAGATAAAATTTTTTCAACTGAGAAAATAAGTATATGACATAAATTTGATTTTGTCTCTGTCAGGGACGTATAGTCGCTCAAAAAAGTATCCGAACGCTATGGTTGATTACAGAATTTAGAAAAAATATCTGGCAAAGATTGTTTTAGAAATTAGTGATCTGGCAACCTTTGTGTCACGTGATTACAGAATTCAGGAAAAATATCTGGAGCGTGTACAGCAACTGTACACGCTCCAGTTACCGTTCACAGCAAACTGGAGCGTGTGCAGTAACTGCACACGCTCCAGTTTGCTGTGGACGGTAACTGCACACACTCAATATTTCCGTGAGTGACTCCACACGATCTACTATCAAAATAATATGACCACCTATAGTCGCTCAAAAAAGTATCCGAACACTATGGTTGATTACAGAATTCAGAAAAAAAAATCTGGAACATTTTTTTAGAAATTAGTGATCTGGCAACCTTCACGTGACACGAAGGTTGCCAGATCACTAATTTCTAAAAAAAAACGTTGCCAGATATTTTTTCTGAATTCTGTAATCAACCATAGTGTTCGGATATTTTTTGAGCTACTGTACTTTTCTCCAAAACAAAAAGAGAGGTATCGAATAAAGTCAGATCCTCTTTAAAAGAAAAGAGATCTGTATTGAATAAAGGAAGATTTAATTCAAATTCAAATTTATTTTCCACAGTATCATCTGTACCATTATTTTGCATAAAAAATGCCGCTAAGCCAAAGCTTATCAGAGGGAATGTATATGATTTTAACGGAAGAATTAAAAAGATAAATATTCAATAAAGGCAAAAAATTGCAAATTTCGTAAAGAAAATAAGAAAAGAAGAGCAACTTTTGCATATAGTGTCGGGTTGGGTTGTTTTACCTCTGAGCGTCACTTTTTTGCACACCATGGGCTAAATGGCTAGGTCACAAGGACCCCGAAGGCTCAAAGAAGGTTGGGGGAGGGGACCCACTGAAACAGTTGTTGGGAGACAGATGGTAGCCTCCAGTCAAAGCCATCCAGCGTGTTCTTTAACTTTGGATTGTTTTACCTCTGAGCGTCACTTTTTTGCACACCATGGACTTAATGGCTAGGTCACAAGAACCCCGAAGGCTCAGAGAAGGTTGTGGGAGGGGACCTACTGGAACAGCTGTTGGGAGACAGAGGTAGCCTCCCTTCAAGGCCATCCATCGTGTTCTTTAACGTGTTGGGTTGTTTTACTCTGAGCGGCACTTTTTTGCACACCATGGGCTAAATGGCCAGGTCACATGGACCCCGAAGGCTCAGAGAAGGTTGGGGGAGGGGACCCACTGGAACAGCTCTTGGGAGACAGATGGTAGCCCCCCGTCAAGGCCATCCAGCGTGTTCTTTAACGTTGGATTGTTTTACCTCTGAACGACACTTTTTTGCACACCATGGATTTAATGGCCAGGTCACAAGGACCCCGAAGGCTCAGAGAAGGTTGGGGGAGGGGACCCACTGAAACAGTTGTTGGGAGACAGATGGTAGCCTCCAGTCAAAGCCATCCAGCGTGTTCTTTAACTTTGGATTGTTTTACCTCTGAACTGCACTTTTTTGCACGCCATGGACTTAATGGCCAGGTCACAAGAACCCCGAAGGCTCAGAGAAGGTTGTGGGAGGGGACCCACTGAAACAGCTGTTGGGAGACAGATGGTAGCCTCCTGTCAAGGCCATCCAGCGTGTTCTTTAACGTGTTGGGTTGTTTTACCTCTGAGCGGCACTTTTTTGCACACCATGGGCTAATTGGCCAGGTCACAAGGACCCCGAAGGCTCAGAGAAGGTTGGGGGAGGAGACCCACTGGAACAGCTGTTTGGAGACAGATGGTAGCTTCTCGTCAAGGCCATCCAGCGTGTTCTTTAACGTGTAGAGGTTATGGCATTTCCTGCACACGGGGCCTCAGCTTTGCGTTCTAGCCAAGAGAGGGCAGCCTTTCCAAGCCCATCTGTGTCCCCTACTGACCGTGGGCAGGGCGTGGGTTCAGCAGAAATAATTCTCAATGCCGACAAGTCGAAATATTTAAATGAGGTACTTCTTTTGCTCCTTCATTTGTTATACGACTGTCGCCGTTATTTAGTGAGATATATAAAGACCACGCTTATTTCTTGTTTTAAAATACGTTTGAGTTTAGACTGTTTGGAAACAAGATTAAAAAAAATTGTAATGAATACCTCTTTTTATTTCCTGGTTTAAAACACAATCACCATTCTCTCATTTCTTGTTCGTGTCTCGGAACATGCTGTTCCAACTCCATTTCTCTTTCAAGTTCAACTTTCGAACTCAATTTCCTCCTCAGATAAGAACTGGAAATCTTTTCGAAATGGGTTATCAGCTGTCTTTCAGGAAACTGAAGCCATTGAAGACGGAAAAGATAATTACCACGCAAGCATTTCGATTCTAATATCTTTTCACTTTTTGCTGTCTGCTGTCGCAAGTCAAATAATATTGTTGCAGATTTTCGGTAATATTTGTTTGGCAACACCGTGTGCGATTTCGAAATAACCAAACAGAAAATTGGGTTGGGTTTGTTTTACCTCTGATGGGCACTTTTTTGCACACCATGGGCTAAATGGCCAGGTCACATGGACCCCGAAGGCACAGAGAAGGTTGGGGAGGGGACCCACTGGAACAGCTGTTGGGAGACAGATGGTAGCCTCCCGTCAAGGCCATCCAGTGTGTTCTTTAACGTGCACAGGGTATATCTCTCTCGCGCACGGGGCCACGGCTTAACGTCCCATCCGACGGTCGGCGGCCTTTCCAAGCCCATCGGTGTCCCATACTGACCGTGGGCAGAGCGTGTGGAGATAAATCTCAACGCTGATCCAGCTGGGACTCGAACTTGGGAACTACAGATTACGAGCGTGGCGCGCTACGGACTGAGCCACCCCTTGCCCCTCCAAACAGAAAATAAATGAACTTACTTAATAGATAAAGCAAATAATTTGCAAGAAATAACCTTAATTTTTTTCTCATTTTATACTCAAATGGACTAACTAGTGACTAATTGCTATTGCCATTCTTTAAATATCAAACATTAAAAGAATATAACAACCGAAATCTGAAAAACGTCCTTACATAACATGCTTTAGAACAATGTTTCCCAAAGTGGGCTATTCCGCCTATTGGGGGGCGCTGGAACGATCCAGGGGGTGGGTAGTAGTCTCGGGAGCAATTGGGAGGGGGGGGGGGTTGAATCATAAAGAAAGAAGGGAAGATAAGAAAATTTTGAAAACGAATTCGTACATGTTTCATCTGTTGTGTAACATAGAGTTAAAGTCGTAGTGATTATTTTCCAAATAAGTTGCGATCCTGGCGTGATAAAGATCACGATCCTGGCGTGCTACCGATTGAGCCACCCCCACCCCTATCACAAAGGGGACACGATAAATTTGGAAAGGCTGTCGGACGACAGATAGGACATAAAGCTGTGGTTCCATGTGTTTGAGAGCCAAAAAGAACACGCTGGATAGCCTGAACGGGAGGCTATCATTTGTCTCCTAACATCTGTCTAGTGGGTCCCCTTCCCCCAACCTTCTATGAGACCTCGGGGCCCTTGTAACTTGGCCATTTAGCCCACGGTGTGCAAAAAAAGTGCCGCTCACAAGTAAAACAACCAAACAACCCAAATCCAATCCCCGCCCTGCCCACGGTTAGTAGGGGACACCGATGGGCTTGGAAAAGCGCCGTCCGTCGGATGAGACGTTATGCAGTGGCCCCGTGTACGAGAGAGCCACAACCTGTGCACGTTAAAGAACTCGCTGGATGGCCTTGACGGGAGGCTACCACCTTTCTCCCAGCAGCTGTTCCAGTGGGTCCCATCCCCTAACCTTCTCCGAGTCTTCGGGGTCCATGTGACCTGGCCGTTTAGCACATGGTGTGCAAAAAAGTGTCGCTCAGAGGTAAAACAATCCAAAGTTAAATAACTCGCTGGATGGCCTTGACCGGAGGCTACCATCTGTCTCCCAACAACTGTTCCAGTGGGTCCCCTCCCCCAACCTTCTCTGAGTCTTCGGGGTCCTTCTCACCTGGCCATTTAGTCCATGGTGTGCAAAAAAGTGCCACTCAGAGGTAAAACAATCCAACGTTAAAGAACACACTGGATGGTCTTGACGGGAGGCTACCATCTGTCTCCCAACAGCTGTTCCAGTGGGTCCTGTCCCTCAACCTTCCCTGAGCCTTTGGGTCCATGTGACCTGGCCATTTAGCACATGGTGTGAAAAAAGTGTCGCTCAAAGGTAAAACAATCCAACGTTAAAGAACACGCTGGATGGCCTTGACGGGAGGCTACCATCTGTCTCCCAACAGCTGTTCCAGTGGATCCTCTCCCTCAACTTTCCCTGAGCCTTCGGGGTCCATGTGACCTGGCCATTTAGCCCATGGTGTGCAAAAAAGTGTCGCTCATAGGTAAAACAATTCAACGTTAAAGAACACACTGGATGGTCTTGACGGGAGGCTACCATCTGTCTCCCAACAGCTGTTTCAGTGGGTTCTCTCCCTCAACCTTCCCTGAGCCTACGGGGTCCATGTGACCTGGCCGTTTAGCCCATGGTGTGCAAAAAAGTGCCGCTCAGATGTAAAACAACCCAAAACGAAAAAAGAATTATTGTTAGACATGCGATAGTAGATAGTTAAAATCGAGAATGCTTGAGTGCATTGATTCCTTCTGATTGCAAAGCCAGCGAATGTGTTGTCTCGAAGACATCACCCATTTTGTCTCGAAGGCATTACCCATTTTGTCTCGAAGGCATCATCCTTTTTGTCTCGAAGGCATCACCCATTTTGTCTCGAAGGCATCACCCATTTTGTCTCGAAGACATCACCCATTTTGTCCAGATTTGCTCTGGCATTGCATCCATTTCCAGTTCTTATCTAAAGAGGAAATTTAACTTGAAAGTTGAACTTGGTGAAGGGCTAACGCGGTTTCGGCTCTTTTGCCCAAAGCTATTAATCATTGAAACATCCAGATTAATGACCCTAGAAACAGAGAGCTTGTGACGAAACAGCCAAAAATAATTGCCTGAAAGCAGATTTTGCAGAACAGCAGCTAAAACAAAATTTACTTCAATGATTTTTATTAATTTTTGTCGGTTTACTGTGAGTACAGCTCCAAACCGAAATTGCCCAGTCTCTAAAAACAATCACAGGATATGTTTTTTACAGTAAATCCTCTTCAGTGGCGTTTCCAGTATCCTAGGTTAATCAATTGTACAGTCGCTCAAAAAAGTATCCGAACACTATGGTTGATCACAGAATTCAGAAAAAATATCTGGGAACGATTTTTTTCAGAAATTAGTGATCTGGCAACCTTCGTGTCACGTGATTACAGAATTCAGGAAAAATATCTGGAGCGTGTACAGCAACTGTACACGCTCCAGTTACCGTTCACAGCAAACTGAAGCATATGCAGTTACTGCACACGCTCCAGTTTGCTGTGAACGGTAACTGCACACGCTCAATATTTCCGTGTGTGAGCCCACACGATCCAGGTCTTTGTGAGTTTACACGATCCAATGTGCTGTGAACATTAACCGCAACCGCTCCAGTTTGCTGTGAACGGTAACTGCACACGCTCAATATTTCCGTGAGTGAGCCCACACGATCCAGGTCTTTGTGAGTTTCCACGATCCAATGTGCTGTGAACATTAACCGCAACCGCTCCAGTTTACTGTGAACGGTAACTGCATACGCTCCATATTCATACGCATTATATATTCATACGCATTATATATATTAAAAAATATCCGAACACTATGGTTGATTACAGAATTCAGAAAAAATATCAGGCAAAGATTTTTTTTAGAAATTAGTGATCTGGCAACCTTCGTGTCACGTGACACGAAGGTTGCCAGATCACTAATTTCTAAAAAAAATCGTTGCCGGATATTTTTTCTGATTTCCATAAGGTTCGGATACTTTTTTGAGCGACTGTACGATATTCCGCTTCGTATCAGCGAAATCGTGACAGATATTCATTACATTGCAAACGGGATGTGCATAGAAATTCATGGGTGAATATTTATGCCATCACAAAGAGTGTTTCTAGTGGATAGAATTTCATTAATGTCGGCCATTTTTAATCCGGAAATTTGGATTAAAGGATCCATGAATGATATGCAAATTAAAAAAAACGGATTAAGAACATAACTCCTCAGTTTCCTGGAGAAATCGGCCACTAGCACCACCACTGCTCTTCGTAGCCAACTTTCTTTAAAATGCCAGAGTTGGGAAAGGGGGTGGCTCAGTCGGTAGCGCGCCAGGCTCGTAATCTGCATTTCCCAAGTTCGAGTCCCAGCTGGGTCAGCGTTGAGATTTATCTCCGCAAAATTCCCTGCCCTGTCCACGGTCAGTAGGGGACACCGATTGGCTTGGAAAGGCCGCCGTCCGTCGAATGATAGGTTAAGACGTGGTCCCGTGTGTGGGAGAGCCATACCCTGGGTTGGATTGATTTTTTTTACCTCTGAGAGGCACTTTTTTGCACACCATGGGCTAAATGGCCAGGTCACAAGGACCCCGAAGGCTCAGAGAAGGTTGGGGGAGGGGACCCACTGGAACAGCCGTGGGAGACAGATGGTAGTCTCCCGTCAAGGCCATCCAGCGTGTTCTTTAACGTTGGATTATTTTACCTCTGAGCGGCACTTTTTTGCACACAATGGGCTAAATGGCCAGGTCACAAGGACCCCGAAGTCTCAGAGAAGGTTGGGGGAGGGGATCCATTGGAATATTGTTGGGAGACAGATGGTAGCCTCCCGTCAAGGCCATCCAGCGTGTTCTTTAACGTTGGATTATTTTACCTGTGAGGGCACTTTTTTGCACACAATGGGCTAAATGGCCAGGTCACAAGGACCCCGAAGTCTCAGAGAACGTTGGGGGAGGGGATCCATTGGAACAGCTGTTGGGAGACAGATGGTAGCCTCCCGTCAAGGCCATCCAGTGTGTTCTTTAACGTGCACAGGGTATAACTCTCCCAAACACGGCTTAACGTCCCATCTGACGGACGGCGACCTTTCCAAGCCCATCGGTGTCCCCTATAGACCGTAGGCAGGGATTAAATGGGACTGCCAATGAAAGCTATATCATAAATCAATAAAATGCTATGGGAGTGTCACCCCCGCCACATCCATACCCTGTGCACGTTAAAGAACACGCTCATTGACCTTTACGGGAGACTACCATCTGTCTAGCAACAGCTGCCCATTGAGTCCTCTTCCCCCAATCTTCTCTGAGCCCTCGGGGTCCTTGTGACCTGGCCATTTAGCCCATTACGTGCAAAAAAAGCATGGCTCAATGGTAAAACACTCCAACTCAGAGAGTTCCCTGCTAATGCCAAAGGTTAAAGTGCACTAACGAACAGAATCCCCAGGCCCATTAACATTCCCCTCATCTGCTTTCACGTGAAAGAGGCGACAGCTGCTTTTTTGCGTCCACAAGAGACAAGGGAGCCAAGAAACGAAACCCTTTGGGCGACGGTAGCGTGGCCCACAGCGACCTATATCAGTTAATTACAGGCAAGGTACAACATACATAACACGGGTGTGGTCTAATTGACTATTATCTAACACGAGGTCAGAGCCCGAGCTGAGGGAGACAGTGGAACAAGGCCGAATCCCTTCACCACGGTCGATGATGTAGGTCTTCTAACCTCAAGGAGAGCTCTCCTTGACACAGAGGTCCGTCCTCAGAGAGGTCTGGTCCTGATGCATCAGCTGATCCTTCGGGAAAATAAATATCTTAAGTCTTGTGTCCGATTACCGACGCATTATGGGAATGACGTCTTGCGAAGGTTGGATGTTGTTGGTTGATTGGTTTACCTCTGAGCAGCACTTTTAAGCACACCATGGACTAAATGGCCAGGTCACAAGGACCCAGAAGACTCAGAGAAGATTGGGGGAGGGGACCCACTGGAACAACTGTTGGGAGACAGATGGTAGCCTCCTGTCAAGGCCATCCAGCGTGTTCTTTAACGTGATGGGTTGTTTTACCTCTGAGCGACACTTTTTTGAACACCATGGGCTAAATGGCCAGATCACAAGGACCCCGAAGGCTAAGAGAAAGTTATGGGAGGGAACCCCCTGTAACAGCTGTTGATAGACAGATGGTAGCCTCCCGTCAAGCGTGTTCTTTAACGTGCACAGGGTATGGCTCTCCCGCACACGGGGCCACGGTTTAACGTCCCATCCGACGGACGGCGGCCTTTCCAAGCCCATCGGTGTCCCCTACTGACCGTGGGCAGGACGGGGAATTTTGCGGAGATAAATCTTAACGCTGACCCAGCTGGGACTCGCACCTGGGAAGTACAGATTACGAGCCTGGCGCGCTACCGACTGAGCCACCCCCGCCCCTGCGCCTTGTAATTAAGGACAGGAAACTTGAACTTGCGCATCTTGAAAATTTGTTTCTATGGACCTACCTTGGTTCGTTTTTCTAGATCATAGGTTCCCAAACTTATTTGTCCTACCGCCCCCTTTTCAGAAAAAAAAATTACTCAGCGCCCCCCTGGAAATCTACCTCCTTTAAGCGAACAAACAGAAAGTTGCAGTGACAAATTTGCGTTATGTATCTATATTTCTACCTACGTCCTACAACATAGTAAAGAAAGATGTTGTTGTAAATAAGACACCTTGAAGCTTGAAATTATAAAATTATTTATTAAAATCAACCCTAGTAACATTCGCATTACACACAGAAAATTAAGATAACGAAGGATAATTTTATGTGCTTATTTGGGAAATAATCACTACGACTTTAACTCTATGTTACAAAACAGATGAAACATGTACGAACGGTTTTTCAAAATTTTCTTATCTTCCCTTCTTTCTTTATGCTACCCCCCCCCCCAATTGCACCCGAGGTTACTACCGACCCCCTGGATCGTTCCAGCGCCCCCCAATGGGCGGAATAGCCCACTTTGGGAAACATTGTTCTAAAGCATGTTCCACTCTCTTGAAAATATCTCCAGCACCTGAAAATTGCATTTTCCTACACATTCATGAATCTGACAAATTCTCTGTGACTGTTCTGCTTCTATCAATCCGATGGCCCTCCACCTGTGACGTCATCCAAATGGTTCTCCCTTTGCATTTTAACAAAAATGTAATCCGAAACGTTCGATAAAGCCGCTCTTAATTCAAAATGAGAAGTGACTGTTCCTGACGCTGCTTTTATCACCAGCTTAATTTGAATATCGTAGAGTTTTCGCATTTAGAAATGCAAATTTAATAGCCAATAGATTTGCGCTATTTCACGCACAATATCCTCTGAACCTTTCGTTAAATTCTAAAAAAGATTTCTTCACATAAAGTTTAAAACTCGATAGTTTTAATTCATATTTTAATTCACATAGTTTTAAGTTGCATTTTAAGCTATATTGCATAGTTTTAAATTACATTTTTAAGCTAGATTGCAAAGTTTTAAGTTACATTTTGAGCTAGATTGCACAGTTTTAAGTTACGTTTTAAGTTAGATTGCATAATTTTAAGTTACATTTTAAGCTGTATTTTTACTTTTTAAGCTAGATTGATCAGTTAAAAACTTCAATTGCTTAAGGTAGTTTAGAACCTAATTGTATTATAATAGCAGCTTTCATTAAAACTGTCATTTAATTTAATTATTGCAATTATTTTGTTTTTGTGCATTGTTCACGTCATTTACATTGCATTGTTTCTTTATTAATTACCTGAATGGCAAACGCTTCAATTGTCACTTTGTTCTGATGGATTGTAATTGATCACGTGGATCTGATTGATTGTTCGTTGATTGTAACTGATCAGATCGAATATCTGATCAGTTGATAATTACCATCAAAGACCTTAAGAGTACAGTCGCTCAAAAAAGTATCAGAACAGTATGGTTGATTGCAGAATTCAGAAAAAATATCTGGCAACGATTTTTTTAGAAAATATTGATCTGGCAACCTTCGTGTCACGTGATTACAAAATTCAGGAAAAATATCTGGCAACGATTTTTTTTAGAAAATAATGATCTGGCAACCTTCGTGTCACGTGACACGAAGGTTGCCAGTTAACTAATTTCTAAAAAAATCGTTGCCAGATACTTTTCTGAATTCTGTAATCAACCATAGTGTTCGGATACTTTTTTCAGCGACTGTAGGTGATCATATTATTTTGATACTAGATCGTGTGGGCTCACTCACGGAAATATTGAGCGTGTGCAGTTACCGTTCACAGCAAACTAGAGCGTGTGCAGTTACTGCACACGCTCCATTACATTCTGTAATCACGTGACACGAAGGTTGCCAGATCACTAATTTCTAAAAAAAATCGTTGCCAGATAGTTTTTCTGAATTCTGTAATCAACCATGGTGTTCGGATACTTTTTTGAGCGACTGTACCACAAGTAGATCTCATTGTTCGACTTCACACAATGTCGGACAAGCTTTCAAAAACAATTACCTCGCAAAGATTGTTTTTTCTAGAAATTTTGAAGAACACGCCTTCACTCTTGATTAATTAGCGCTCTTAAAATGTTCTCTCATTGTAAACATTAGGCTAATTTGCATAATCATTAGCGAAGTTTATAAAGCTTTGTCTACTGAAACATTGGCTTTGACGATTTCAATAATATTTTAGGTACGATTAGGGTTGGCAGATTTTCAACCAAAATAAAACGACTTTTTTCAGCAGTTAATGTTTTTCACGTTAGGGGGCATGGCGTAAGCAGATGTGAGCCTCTTAATGTGGGAGCGGGGGGGGGGGGTGGCTCGATCGGTATCGTGCTAGGCTCGTAATCTGAACCCTAAAACTCCCCGTCCTGCCCTTGTTCAGAAAGAGCATACCGATGTGTTTGGAAAAGGAGCCGTCCATCAGATGGGACATTAAGCCGTGCCACCGTGTGTGACAGAAACCCATACCCTGTGCACATTAAATAACACGTTGGGTGGCTTTGACAGGAGGGTACCATCCGTCTCCCAACAACTGCCTAGTGGGTCCCTTCCTCCAACCTTCTCTGAGCCTTCGGGGTCTTTGTGACCTGGCCATTTAGCCCATCAGAGGTAAAACAACAACAACCAAACCTTAACAAGGAACGTGGAACGGGTCTTCTGCACGTGAGATCACGTGTTAATTCGTTGTCCGACAGATGACAACATTTCCAAGCCCATCGAGGGAAGAATGGGTAGTAAGGGAAACAGCTTCACAGGAACCACGAAGGGCATTCTAACCTGGGAACATCATTTATGAGTTTTGCAACCAATTCACTGAGCCAATCCCCAAGACTCAGTCTTCCTCTGACTAGGATCTGGGGTTTTAATATAAAATAACAATAATAATAATATGCAGACTGCCCTGGTGCCCCGTGTGCGGGAGAGCCATACCCTGTGCACGTTAAAGAACACACTGGGATGGCCTTGACGGGAGGCTACCATCTGTTTCCCAACAGCTGTTCCATTGGGTCCCCTCCCCCAACCTTCTCTGGACCTTCGGGGTCCTCAACCGTGTGTCACGTGACACAAAGGTTGCCAAATCACTAATTTCTAAAAAAAATCGCTGTCAGATATTTTTTCTGAATTCTGTGATTAACCGTAGTGTTCGGATATTTTTTAATATATATAATGCGTATGAATATATAATGCAATGAATATGGAGCGTGTGCAGTTACCGTTCACAGCAAACTGGAGCGGTTGCGGTTAATGTTCACAGCACATTGGATCGTGTGAGCTCACAAAAACCTGGATTGTGTGGGCCCACTCATAAAAATATTGAGCGTGTGCAATTACCGTTCACAGCAAACTGAACAGCAAACAGAACGGTAACTGGAGCGTGTACAGTTGCTGTACACGCTCCAGATATTTTTCCTGAATTCTGTAATCACGTGATACGAAGGTTGCCAGATCACTAATTTCTAAAAAAAATCGTTGTCAGATATTTTTTCTGAATTCTATAATGAACCATAGTGTTCGGATACTTTTTTGAACGACTGTACCTTCCATTTATTACCATTAAACAAAAATTATTATTAAAATACGGCGCCAAAGTGATCTCCATCGCTACTCGAAACTGGCTCTGCATCTTAAGGAGGCACGTGGTGCCACGTGATCTGCGGCATCTTTTTCACTCTCAGCGAGTGCCACGTGCCGCGCGTCACGCAGGTGCTCCACCTATGACGTCACCGTCAATTAGCGTGAGTGACATCATCAGCGAAAAATAGGAAGAGCTAATTTGGCACCTGTATGCCCCAAAATTGTCGTTTTTCAGCATCTCTTTACATAAAATTAAGTGGCCGAGTGGTTAGCAAGTTCGGCTCTTCATTAGAGGAACCTGGGTTGAGACACAAAGGTTGGGTTGGGTTGTTTTACCTCTTAGATGTTTTTGCATACCATGGACTAATTTTGGCACTTTTTTGCATACCAAGGACTAAATGGCCAGGTCACATGGACCCCGAAGGCTCAGAGAAGGTTGGGGGAGGGGACTCACTGGAACAGCTGTTAGGAGACAGATAGTAGCCTCCCATCAAGGCCATCCAGTGTGTTCTTTAACGATGGGTTGTTTTACCTCTGAGCGGCACTTTTTTGCACACCATGGGCTAAATGGCCAGGTCACATGGACCCCGAAGGCTCAGAGAAGGTTGGGGGAGGGGACCCACTGGAACAGCTGTCGGGAGACAGATGGTAACCTCCCGTCAAGGCCATCCAGCGTGTTCTTTAACGTGCACAGGGTATGTCTCTCCCACACACGGAGCCACGGCTTAACGTCCCATCCGACGGACGGCTGCCTTTCCAAGCCCATCGGTGTCCCCTACTGATCGTGGGCAGGGCGGGGAATTTTGCGGAGATAAATATCAATGCTGACCCAGCTGGGACTGGAACCTGGGAACTACAGATTACGTGAGACACAAAGGTTTCTTTTTTTCTGTTTGAGCCGGCGCGAGAATTGGCTCAGTCGATAGCGCGCTAGGCTCGTAATCTGCAGTTCCTAGGTTCGAGTCCCACTGTGCCAGCTTTGAGATTTATTTCAGATGAACACCCGTTCTGGCATCGGTCAGTAGAGGGACATCGATGGGCTTGGAAAGGCCGACGTAGGTCAGAAGGGACGCAAAGCCGTGGACCCGCTTGGCTCCCATGCCCCGGTACAGAGCCATACCCTGTGCACGTTAAAGAACACGCTGGATGGCCTTGACGGGAGGCTACCATCTGTCTCCCAACAGCTGTTCCAGTGGGTCCCCTCTCCCAACCTTCTCTGAGCCTTCGAGGTCCTTGAGATCTGCGGCGGGGGTGGCTCAGTCGGTAGCGCGTCAAGCTCGTAATCTATAGTTCCCAGGTTCGAGTCCCAGCTGGGTTAGCATTGAGAATTATCTCCGGAAAACTCCCCGCGTTGCCCACGGTCAGTAGGGGATACCGATGGGCTTGGAAAGGCCGCCGTCCGTCGGATGGGACGTTAAGCCGTGGCGCCGTGTGCGGGAGAACCATACCCTGTGCACGTTAAAGAACACGCTGGATGGCCTTGACGGGAGGCTACCATCTGTCTCCCAACAGCTGTTCCAGTGGGTCCCCTCCCCCAACCTTCTCTGAGCCTTCGGGGTCCTTGTGACCTGGCCATTTAGCCCATGGTGTGCAAAAAAGTGCCGCTCAGAGGTAAAACAACCCAACAATAAAGTTAATCTCGAAACTCGCTCTGCATCTTTAAGCAGACACGTGGAGGCCACGTGATTTGCGGCATCCTTCCTCACGCAAAACACGCCAAAAGATCTCGCTACCGGCACGTGCCGCGTGTAGGGGAGTCGCTCGACGGCGACGTCACAGTTAATTAGTGTGAGTGACATCATCACTAAAGAGTGAAGTCATCACCGAAATCATCGGAGACGGAAGAGGATGAGTCTTGAAGTTGTGCCAGCTTCCTTGACATTTGCATAACTCTCCACCATCGAAGGTCGAGAAAAATAAAAAAAAATAAATACCCCCTCAAGCAGCTGCTTGCCACAGAGGTCTGACAGGAGCCTGTCAGTTTATATGCCATAGTAGAAGGTCTGAGAGGATGGCAGGACCTCAAGAACGTGTACAGCAACTGTACACGCTCCAGTTACCGTTCACAGCAAACTGGAGCGTGTGCAGTTACTGAACACGCTGCAGTTTGCTGTGAACGGTAACTGCACACGCTCAATATTTCCGTGAGTGAGCCCACACGATCCTGGTTTAGAAATTAGTCATCTGGCAACCTTCGTGTCACGTCATTACAGAATTCAGGAAAAATATCTGGAGCGTGTACAGCAACTGTACACGCTCCAGTTACCGTTCACAGCAAATTGGAGCGTGTGCAGTTACTGCACACGCTCTAGTTTGCTGTGAACGGTAACTGCACACGCTCAATATTTCTATGAGTGAGCCCACACGATCCAGGTTTTTGTGAGCTCACACGATCAAATGTGCTGTAGTAGAAGGTCTGAGAGGATGGCAGGACCTCAGCAGAAAAACGACACATACATCCATGCCTTATCCGGGGCTCGAACCCAGGTACCGTAAGGAAAATTCTTATTTGGAAACACTCAAAGGGGGGCCAGTCTCACGGGAGTCATCAATAGGTCAATAATTCCTGATTTTTTTTAGATATTTTCAGTTGTTTGCATATTGGCAGCTTAATTGTTGCCTCCGTTATCAAGGCAAAAGAAAAACATTTGGTGAAGGTCATTGGTGAAAGTCATTCTGATCTTTACATTTCAGATTCCTTGAATACCTTCTCAGGAGAACTCTCATACCTGCTTCTTTCGAATCAGTAGATATATAATAATAAAAAGCGGATAATTATTTGATTTCCAGTCCAGTGGTTTTTTTCTCTTGTGAAGTGCGTTTTTTTTTACGAATATGCATTTGATGAAGACGGATTGGGTTGTTTTACCTCTGAGCGACACTTTTTTTGCACACAATTGGGCTAAATGGCCAGTTCACAAGGATCTCGGAGGCTCAGAGAAGTTTCGGGAAAGGAACCCACTGGAACAGCTGTTGGGAGACAGATGGTAGTCTCCCGTCAAGGCCATCCAGTGGGTTGTTTAACGTTGAATTGTTTTACCTCTGAGCGGCACCTTTTTGCACACCATGGGCTAAATGGCCAGGTCACAAGGACCCCGAAGGCTCAGAGAAGTTTTGGGGAGGGGACCCACTGGAGCAGCTGTTGGGAGACAGATGGTAGCCTCTCGTCAAGGCTATCCAGCGTGTTCTTTAACGTTGGATTGTTTACCTCTGATTGGCACTTTTTCGCACACAGTGGTTTAAATGGCCAAATCACATGGACCCCAATGGCTCAGAGAAGGTTGGGGGAGGGGACCCACTGGAATAGCTGTTGGGAGACAGATGGTAGCCTCCCGTCAAGGCCATCCAGCGTGTTGTTTAACGTTGGATTGTTTTACCTCTGATTGGCACTTTTCCGCACACAATGGTCTAAATGGCCAAATCACATGGACCCCGATGGCTCAGAGAAGGTTGGGGGAGGGGACCCACTGGAACAGCTGTTGGGAGACAGATGGTAGCCTCCCGTCAAGGCCATCCAGCGTGTTGTTTAACGTTGGATTGTTTTACCTCTGATTGGCACTTTTCCGCACACAATGGTCTAAATGGCCAAATCACATGGACCCCGATGGCTCAGAGAAGGTTGGGGGAGGGGACCCACTGGAACAGCTGTTGGGAGACAGATGGTAGCCTCCCGTCAAGGCCATCCAGCGTGTTGTTTAACGTTGGATTGTTTTACCTCTGATTGGCACTTTTCCGCACACAATGGTCTAAATGGCCAAATCACATGGACCCCGATGGCTCAGAGAAGGTTGGGGGAGGGGACCCACTGGAACAGCTGTTGGGAGACAGATGGTAACCTCCCGTCAAGGCCATCCAGCGTGTTGTTTAACGTTGGATTGTTTTACCTCTGATTGGCACTTTTTCGCACACAATGGTCTAAATGGCCAAATCACATGGACCCCGATGGCTCAGAGAAGGTTGGGGGAGGGGACCCACTGGAACAGCTATTGAGAGACAGATGGTAGCCTCCTGTCAAGGCCATCCAGCGTGTTGTTTAACGTTGGATTGTTTTACCTCTGATTGGCACTTTTTCGCACATAATGGTCTAAATGGCCAAATCACATGGACCCCGATGGCTCAGAGAAGGTTGGGGAAGGGGACCCACTGGAACAGCTGTTGGGAGACAGATGATAGCCTCCCGTCAACGCCATCCAGCTTGTTGTTTAACGTTGGATTGTTTTACCTCTGATTGGCACTTTTTCGCACACAATGGTCTAAATGGCCAAATCACATGGACCCCGATGGCTCAGAGAAGGTTGGGGGAGGGGACCCACTGGAACAGCTATTGAGAGACAGATGGTAGCCTCCTGTCAAGGCCATCCAGCGTGTTGTTTAACGTTGGATTGTTTTACCTCTGATTGGCACCTTTTCGCACATAATGGTCTAAATGGCCAAATCACATGGACCCCGAAGTCTCAGAGAAGGTTGGGGGAGGGGATCCACTGGAACAGCTGTTGGGAGACAGATGGTAGCCTCCTTTCAAGGCCATCCAGCGTGTTCTTTAACGTGCACAGGGTATGGCTCTCTCGTACATACGGACCCACGGCTTAACGTTCCATCCAACGGACGGCGGCCTTTCCAAGCCCGTCGGCGTCCCCTACTGACCGTGGGGAGGGCGGGGAATTTTGCTTAGATAAATCTCAACGCTGACCCAGTTGGGACTCGAACCTGCGAACTACAGATTACGAGCTTGGCACGCTACCAGAATAGACAAAGTTTTATAAACTTCGCTAATGATTATGCAAATTAGCCTAATGTTTACAATGAGAGAACATTTTAAGAGCGCTAATTAATCAAGAGTGAAGGCGTGTTCTTTAAAATTTCTAGAAAAAACAAACTTTGCGAGGTAATTGTTTTTGAAAGCTTGTCCGACATTGTGTGAAGTCGAACAATGAGATCTACTCTACTCTTAATGTCTTTGATCGTAATTATCGACTGATCAGATATTCGATCTGATTAGCTGCACTCAGCGAACAATCAATCAGATCCACGTGATCAATTACAATCCATCACACCAAAAGTGACAATTGCAAAGTTTACCACCAGGCCATTGTTAACGAATTAAGTGACGTCACAACGATAATAACGAAATATCATTACAAAAACAATTACAATTACAATAATTAAAATAAATCGCAGTTATAACGAAAGCTACTCTTGTAATCCAATTAAGTTCTAAAACAAGTTGATCAGTTTTTAATGTGAATTAAAACGATGGAGTTTTGAAATTTATATGGGGCGGGGGTGGCTCAGTCGTAGCGCGCCAGGCTCGTAATCTGTACTTCCCAGGTTCGAGTCCCAGCTGGGTCAGCGTTGAGACAACGTTGCACAGCCATACCCTGTGCACGTTAAAGAACAAGCTGAATGGCCTTGACATGGAGGCTACCATCTGTCTCCCAACAGCTGTTCCAGTGCATACCCTCCCCCAACCTTCTCTGAAACTTCGGGGTCCATGTGACCTGGCCATTTAGCCCATGGTGTGCAAAAAAGTGCCGCTCAGAGGTAAACAATCCAACGTTAAAGAACAGGCTGGATGGCCTTGACGGGAGGCTATCATCTGTCTCCCAACAGCTGTTCCAGTGGATCCCCTCCCCCAACCTTCTCTGAGCCTTAGGGGTCCATGTGACCTGGCAATTTAGCCCATGGTGTGCAAAAAAGTGCCGCTCAGAGGTAAAGCAATCTAACGTTAAAGAACACGCTGGATGGCCTTGACGGCAGGCTACCATCTGTCTCCCAACAGCTGTTCCAGTGGGTCCCCTTCCCCAACCTTCTCTGAGCCTTCGGGGTTCATGTGACCTGGCCATTTAGCTCATGGTGTCCAAAAAAGTGCCGCTCAGAGGTAAAGCAATCTAACGTTAAAGAACACGCTGGATGGCCTTGACGGGAGGCTACCATCTGTCTCCCAATAGCTGTTCCAGTGGGTCCCCTCCCCCAACCTTCTCTGAGCCTTCGGGGTCCATGTGACCTGGCCATTTAGCCCATGATATGCAAAAAAGTGCCGCTCAGAGGTAAAGCAATCTAACGTTAAAGAACACCCTGGATGGCCTTGACGGGAGGCTACCATCTGTCTCCCAATAGCTGTTCCAGTGGGTCCCCTCCCCCCAACATTCTCTGAGCCTTCGGGGTCCATGTGACCTGGCCATTTAGCCCGTGGTGTGCAAAAAAGTGCCGCTTAGAGGTAAAGCAATCTAACGTTAAAGAACACGCTGGATGGCCTTGACGGAGCCTACCATCTGTCTCCCAATAGCTGTTCCAGTGGGTCCCCTCCCCCAACCTTCTCTGAGCCTTCGGGGTCCATGTGACCTGGCCATTTAGCCCGTGGTGTGTAAGAAAGTGCCACTCACAGCTAAAACAACCCAACGTTAAATAACACGCTGGATGGCCTTGACGGGAGGCTACCATCTGTCTCTCAATAGCTGTTCCAGTGGGTCCCCTCCCCCCAACATTCTCTGAATCTTCGGGGTCCATGTGACCTGGCCATTTAGCCCGTGGTGTGCAAAAAAGTGCCGCTCAGAGGTAAAGCAATCTAACGTTAAAGAACACGCTGGATGCCCTTGACGGGAGGCTACCATCTGTCTCCCAATAGCTGTTCCAGTGGGTCCCCTCCCCCAACCTTCTCTGAGCGTTCGGGGTCCTTATGACCTGGCCATTTAGCCCATGGTGTGCAAAAAAGTGCCGCTTAGAGGTAAAACAACCCAACCCTTTAAATTTTATCGATTTTTAATTGGTGTTTTTTGGAGATCGAGTATTGTTTTTTGCTTTGTCGTCGTCTGTCTTTAGGTAATCAATATTTTCCATTTGAGATGAAAAAAATAAACAAACTTATGGGGTTCGATTAACACCTCTTATAACAGAAGGCCGTTGGGCCAAGTTATGACGTCATCATAGGTAGTATCATAATCCAGATATTTCTTATTTCATTCCTTTCTATTATTTTTAGTGGTGTACAGTCGCTGAAAAAATATCCGAACACTATGGTTCATTGCATAATTCACAAAAAATATCTGGCAACGATGTTTTTATAATTTAGTGATCTGGCAACCTTCGGAAGAATTAGAAAGCTCAATGGGCAATAAAGACAAAAAATTGGGAATTTCGTAAAGAAAAGCAACTTTTACATATACTGTTTGGTTGTTTTACCTCTGAACGGCACTTTTTTGCACACCACGGGCTAAATGGACAGTTCACAAGGACCCCGAAGGCTCAGAGAAGGTTGGGGGAGGGGGCCCATTGGAAGAGCTGTTGGGAGACAGATGGTAGCCTCCCGTCAAGGCCATCCAGCGTGTTCTTTAACGTTGGGTTGTTTTACCTCTGAGCGGCACTTTTTTGCACACCATGGGCTAAATGGCCAGGTCACAAGGACCCCGAAGGTTCAGAGAAGGTTGGGGAGGGGACCCACTGGAACAGCTGTTGGGAGACAGATGGTAGCCTCCCGTAAAGGCCATCCAGCGTGTTCTTTAACGTGCACAGGGTATGGCTCTCCCACACACGGGGTCACGGCTTAACGTCCCATCCGACGGACGGCGGCCTTTCCAAGCCCATCGGTGTCCCCTACTGACCGTGAGCATGGCGGGGAATTTTGCGGAGATAAATCTCAACGCTGACCCAGCTGGGACTCGAACCTGGGAACTACAGATTACGAGCCTGGCGCGCTACCGACTGAGCCACCCCCTCCCCTTAATCGCCCAGAAGTTCCACTTTCAATAAAGACTAATGTAAGCGTCTTTACGGCCACTTTACAGCTGAAACGTGAAAAATCTATTTTGCGATATGATGAATATCTGTAAAAAAATAAGTTTCTAACGGAAACTTTATATTTGTTCTGCTTTCCAAAATATTCGTCCTCAAAAGTTGGAAATTTAAATTAATGTTGGCAAATACAGAAGTTGGCAAATACATCATCATCATCATCATCCTCATGCAGCCATGGGCTACGGAGGTCCAACCAGACCACGCAGTTTAATTCTCCAAGCATATCTGTCCTGAGCTACATCTGCTGCATCTGGCCACTGCACACCAATTCTAACAAGGTCCTGTTTGACATTGTCTGCCCACCGCATCCTAGGTCTCCCCCTCCTTCTGAGGCCACACTGTTCATAACCCTATTCGCCAATTTATAATTATCCATACGGGCAACATGGCCAAACCAGCGGAGTCTCTCTCTGCACAATATGCTGCTTAAAGGAGTTGCAGACTCCTTTGCCTAACCTCATCATTAGTTACAAAGTTAAACCACCTAATACCCAAGATACTGCGTAAGCATCTAGAATCAAAAGCATCTAGTTTCCTGTTATCTTGTTTACACAGCGTCCAAGTTTCACTACCATAACTAACCCTAGAAAGAACCAAACTATTATACAGTCTAATTTTAGTCTTTAGGTGTATACGCCTATTTCTCCACAATCTCCATAGATTCTTAAAAGTCCCGGCAGCAATACCTATTCGTCTGTTAATCTCATGCCGCACATCACCAGTATCAGTTACATAGCTCCCAAGATGATTAAGCCTGCAACCATTCAGATTAACTGAATCACAACCTGCCTGACCAATTTTCATCACTTTAGTTTTCTCTCTGTTTATAACCAAACCTACTCTACTACCAGTCTCATCAACAGCTTGAATGAAAGAGTTCATCTCATCAACATCATTTGCCAAAAGGGCTAAATCATCAGCATAATCTAAATAAGAAATTTTCGTATCTCCAGCCCATTTAAGGCCAAAATCTTTCATTCGAAGTGAATTTCGCATAACATAATCAATAACCAAGCTAAAGATAAAAGGAGACAAAATGCACCCTTGTCGAACACCAGAAGTAATGCTAAACCAATTGCTACAAGCCTTACCAACTCTCACACACGACTCGGTGTTATTATAGAGAGCTTTCATAATGTTAACTAACTTGTCTGGTATACCATACGATCTCACAATCAACCACAAATTATGATGATCAACAGAGTCGAAAGCCTTTTTGAAATCAACAAAGCTAGCAACCAAAGGTTTCTGAAACTCTAAACATTTCTCAAGAATCTGCCTAAGTGAAAGTATCTGATCCACACATCCCCTACCACTTCTGAATCCACATTGCTCATCACGCAATTGCCTGTCAACCAGATTCTTAATTCTATTAAGCACAATCATGGAAAGAACTTTACCTGGAACAGAGAGTAGGCTGATACCCCTATAGTTATCACAAGAACTGCGATCACCTTTTTTGAAAATAGGGATAATAATAGCTCTGGTAAAATCTCTAGGAACCATGCCTTTATCATAAAAGTTATTCAAAATTTCAGTCATCCAAGTGGTAACCAAAACATTCCCAGCTCTGAGCATTTCTGTAGTAATTTCATCTACCCCTGGGGATTTATGAAGTTTCAGTTTAGAGATAGCCAAACTAACTTCAGATTGTGTTATAGGGCCAACATTAAAGCCACCAATGCATCTATCATCATTGCAAACAATGGGAGTAGAACTAACCACATTGTTTAGAACATCACTGAAATGCTCAGCCCACCTAGCCGTGACAGAATCCTCACCTTCTATAACCTTACCTTGTTTATCCTTCAATACCTGTATGCCTGTCCGTTTTCTACCACATAAAACATTAACTATCTGGTACAGCTCTCTGCTGTTGTGCTGCCTAACTGCTTCCTCAGCTTTGTCAGCCAAGCTATCAAGCCAAAGATTTTTATCAGTAGCTAACTGATCCTTTACACGTTTATTAAGCTCTCTGTAATCTTTTCTATTAGGACTAGTAGGGTACTGATTAAGGACATTCCTGCAGTTCCTTCTTTCTGAAATAAGCTAAATTGCCTTATCACTTAAATAATTATGCCTCCTCTGCTCCTTTTTTCCTAAAAGAGTACTGTTAGTTTCCAAAAAAGCCTGTTTAAAATGGCCCCATTCTTCCTCAACTTCAGTATTAAGCAAACCACGACCGTCATAATGACTAAGTAACCTATCATGGTAAGCTTTAGCTATAACTGGGTCATTCAGAGCTTCAGTATTAAAAGTAAATTTTTTAACTCTAGCACAACACTTTTTAAGTTTAAGTTGCAAGACACTTTTAACAAGGTAATGGTCAGATCCAATTTCAGCTCCCCTATATGCAATGGTATTTCTAACAGAACTAGCCCATTTGCTGTTAATTAATATATAATCAATCATATTCCTATGCAGCCCATCAGGTGAAACCCATGTGTATTTATGTATGTCGCGGTGTTTGTAATATGTGTTAGTTATTCTGAAACCATTGAGTATACTTACCTGTAGGAGACGTTGCCCATTGCCATTGCAGCTACCAATACCAAAAGGGCCTATCACCCCTCCCCAAAGATCAGAGTCAGTACCAACTTTGGCATTGAAGTCACCAAGAACAAGGGTAATATCTCCTTTCTTGACAGAATTCAAAATATCCTGAAGTTGTCCGTAAAACCTATCCTTCTCCTACTCATCAGCATCCTCAGTGGGGGCATAACAGCAGATAACATTCAAGTTTTTAATGCTTGTCTGAAATTTTGCTGTAAGAAACCTTTCATTAATGCACTCATATCCTAGTAGAGCATCACTAGCATGTCTGCTGAGCAGCAGACCCACACCTTGATGATGGCCTGTAAATGGTAGCTAGGCGTAAACTGGAAGGAGAGCTGTGTACCAATCCCTAGTGATGATGCACAGAACCGGCCAGGTCTAGCACCTAATGTCCGACCCCGCCTTCTCGTGGTGCAGGCCGTTAGTACCTTTCAAAAGAGATATTCTCTTTTGGAAGGGAACGGAAGGGGAGGGCTGCCAGTTCAGTATGGCCTACTGATCTGGTCATCTACGGCCACTTTTTTCTTTTTTTTCAACCCTGCTGAGGAGTGGTCAACTTCACAGGGTCCTAGTGCTGACCATTTATACCTACTAGACTGGACTTGTTTATGGATTTGAGCTTGATTATTGATCCTGGACTTGCTGCACTGGTGGGCCTCTGTTGAGGGAGAGTCTGCCGCTGTGTTTTCTGTTTGCTTCTGGGTTGCCAGCTCTAAGTGAACAGAGGCATGGGATACCTTATATCAGCTGGTGGATAATCCTAATCAGAGGCCATCGCAGGTACCTGAACTTTACTTAGCTAGTTGGGCATCGTCAAGCCTAAACTGGAGTAATGCGTCTCAGGCAGGCCATGTGGCTCTTGAAAAAATCCACTTGAAAAGGTGGTGCCTGAAGTTCCTACCAGCATTGGTGACTTCAGCCTTTAGCGGAGGAGGAACGGGTCTTTGCCCCATGCCTGCGATCAGGGGGCTGTTTGATATTGTTGGCCCTACCAATCTCAATAAACCTAATTTCTTTAAAAATCCTACTAATCATTTTCTCTCTGCAGGAACGTGGAACGTGAGGACATTACATAGAGATTATTCTCTTGATGTCCTCATGCAGGAATTCCAGCGCTATAACCTAGATATTCTAGGCTTGCAAGAGACCAGATGGACAGGTAAAGGTGAGATACTTAAAAATAACTTTAAATTTCTCTTTACAGGGAGGGAGGATGGAAAGCATCACCAAGGCAAATACAGAATTTCTATTTTATTAGTAGTAATTTAACCAAAAATTAATTTTTTTAATCAGTTAAAAATATCGATGAGTATCAGTCGTAAAAAAAAAAGCGTGGGAAAAAGCAGAGCTTGTTTTTTTGGCCTATGATGTCTCAGGTCTTTTGCTGTTGGTTGGCGATGCTTATGTGAAGAGCAGAAGTCATCAGGTGATGATGTTCATCACTCAATGGCAGGTGATGTCAGTAACGGCATTTTAATATTAAAAAAAAAAAAAATAAATACCCCCTCAAGCAGCTGCTTGCCACAGAGGTCTGACAGGAGCCTGTCAGTTTATATGCCAAAGTAGAAGATCTGAGAGGATGGCAGGACCTCAGCAGAAAAACAACACATACAACCATGCCTTATCCGGGGCTCGAACCCAGGTCCCTTAGATCAGTAGCCAAGCGCGCTAACCACTCGGCCATGGGACGGCATTTTAATATTACGAATTGGAAAGTAAAAAATATTCCACGAATCTGTTGGGTTCTTTTACCTCTGAGCGGCACTTTTTTCGCACACCATAGTATAAAATACCAGTTCGCATGGACCCCAAAGGCTCAGAGAAGGTTGGGGCCCACTGGAACAGCTGTTGGGAGACAGATGGTAGCCTCCTCTCAAGGCCATCCAGCGTGTTCTTTAACGTGCACAGGGTGTGACTCCACGCACACGGAGCCACGACTTAACGTCCCATCCGACGGACGACGGCCTTTTCAAGCCCATCGGTGTCCCATACTGACCGTGGGCAGGGCGGGGAGTTTTGTGGAGATAAATCTCAACGCAGGCTAAGGTGGGACTCGAACCTGGGAACTGCAAATTACGAGTCTGGTGCGCTACCAACTGAGTCCCCCCCCCCGCCTCCCCACCAATCTGTTAAATTTAATATGTTGCTATAGGCTAAAACTCTCATAATCTCCCTGCTTCAATTTCTGTTAATGGAGTGAAATGTGTGGGTGAAAGTTTGCACCAATATCAAAAAAAATTGGTGCAAACTTTCACCCTAATCTCAATTAATCAGAAAAAAAAACATTTTTCCCGTGGTTAATATCTTACTTTCACGTGAAAGAAAACATTCCATTTCTCACGCTGTTTATGGGGCGGGGGTGGCTCAGTCGGTAGCGCGACAGGCTCGTAATCTGTAGTTCTCAGGTTCGAGTCCTAGCTGGGTCAGCGTTGAGATTTATCTCCGCAAAATTCCCCGCCCTGCCCACGGTGAGTAGGGGACACCGATGGGCTTGGATAGGCCGCCGTCCGTAGGATGGGACGTTAAGCCGTGGCTCCGTGTGCGGGAAAGCTATACCCTGTGAAGATTAAAGAACACGCTGGATGGCCTTGACGGGAGGCTACCATATGTCTCCCAACAGCTGTTCCAGTGAGTCTCCTCACCCAACCTTCTCTGAGCCTTCGGGGTCCTTGTGACCTGCCAATTTAGCCCATGGTACGCAACAAAAGTGCCGCTCAGAGGTAAAACAACCCAACACGTTAAATAACAGAGTGGATGGCCTTGACGAGAGGCTACCATCTGTCTCCCAACAGCTGTTTCAGTGGGTCTCCTCCCCCAACCTTCTCTGAGCCTTCGGGGTCCTTATGACCTGGCCATTTAGGCCATGGTGTGCAAAAAAGTGCCGCTCAGAGGTAAAATAATCCAACGTTAAAGAACACGCTGGATGGCCTTGACGGGAGGCTACCATCTGTCTCCCAACAGCTGTTCCAGTGGGTCCCCTCCCCCAACCTTCTCTGAGCCTTCCGGGTCCTTGTGACCTGGCCGTTTAGCCCATGGTGTGCAAAAAAGTGCCGTTCAGAGGTAAAACAACCCAACTCAACTCACGCTGTTTAATCAGAGAAAATGACGTCACATCGATTAGGCAGAGAAATTTCGATTAATAGATAGCAAGACAGCTTTCGTTTGCAACCCGGGTGACCCCAATGTCCCTTGGCCTCCACAACCGTCAGATACTTCGCAGGCAGTGGTTGACAACAGACAGACCTGAATCGACGACTGCCACACGACAAACAGCCTTGCCACACCCTTTCTTGCTGCGGCCTCCATTGACTGACAGCTGGATTTGTGGCCAACGCCAAAGGCACATCCACACCCGACCTACTACACCCTTGTGATACAGCTACACAGAAACAGAGTACAACTGATCAGCACCATCAACATTGGCAAATTGTCAGGAGCCTTAAAACCGAAACCGACAACGGACGTGGCCTCACAGCAAACTGGGGCGGGGGTGGCTCAGACGGTAGCACGCCAGGCTCGTAATCTGTAGTTCCCAGGTTCGAGTCCCACCTTAGCCTGTGTTGAGATTTATCTCTACAAAATTTCGCGCCCTGCCCACTGTCAGTAGGGGACAACGATGGCCTTGGAAAGGCCGCCGTCCGTCGGATGGGACGTTAAGCCGTTACCCGTGTGCGGGAGAGCCATACCCCGTGCACGTTAAAGAATATGCTGGATGGCCTTGACGGGAGGCTACTATCTGTCTCCCAACAGCTGTTCCAGTGGGTCCCTTCCCCCAACTTTCTCTGAGCCTTCGGAGTCTTTGTGTCGTTGCCATTTAGCAAATGGTGTGCAAAAAAAGTGCCACTCACAGCTAAAACAACCCAACATTAAAGAACACGCTGGATGGCATTAACGGGAGGCTACCATCTGTCTCCCAACAGCTGTTCCAGTGGGTCCCCTCCCCCAACCATCTCTGAGCCTTCGGGGTCCTTGTGACCTGGCCATTTAGCCCATGGTGTGCAAAAAATTACCGCTCAGAGGTAAAACAACCCAACATTAAAGAACACGCTGGATGGCCTTAACGGGAGGCTACCATCTGTCTCTCAACAGCTGTTCCATTGGGTCCCCTCCCCCAACCTTCTCTGAGCCTTCGGGGTCCGTGTGACCTGGCCATTTAGCACATGGTGTGCAAAAAGGTGCCACTCACAGCTAAAACAACCCAACGTTAAAGAACACGCTGGATGGCCTTAACGGGAGGCTACCGTCTGTCTCTCAACAGCTGTTCCATTGAGTCCCCTCCCCCAACCTTCTCTGAGCTTTCGGGGTCCCTGTGACTTGGCCATTTAGAACATGGTGTGCAAAAAATTACCGCTCAGAGGTAAAACAACCCAACATTAAAGAACATGCTGGATGGCCTTAACGGGAGGCTACCATCTGTCTCCCAACAGCTGTTCCAGTGGGTCCCCTCCCCAAAATTCTCTGAGCCTTAGGGGTCCTTGTGACCTGGCCATTTAGCCCATGGTGTGCAAAAAATTACCGCTCATAGGCAAAACAACCCAACATTAAAGAACACGCTGGATGGCCTTAACGGGAGGCTACCATCTGTTTCTCAACAGCTGTTCCATTGAGTCCCCTCCCCCAACCTTCTCTGAGCCTTCGGGGTCCATGTGACTTGGTGTCAATTTAGCCCATGGTGTGCAAAAAATTACCGCTCAGAGGTAAAACAACCCAACATTAAAGAACATGCTGGATGGCCTTAACGGGAGGCTACCATCTGTCTCCCAACAGCTGTTCCAGTGGGTCCCCTCCCCCAAACTTCTCTGAGCCTTCGGGGTCCTTGTGACCTGGCCATTTAGCCCATGGTGTGCAAAAAATTACCGCTCAGAGGTAAAACAACCCAACATTAAAGAACACGCTGGATGGCCTTAACGGGAGACTACCATCTTTCTCTCAACAGCTGTTCCATTGGGTCCCCTCCCTCAACCTTCTCTGAGCCTTCGGGGTCCATGTGACTTAGCCATTTAGCCCACGGTGTGCAAAAAATTACCGCTCAGAGGTAAAACAACCCAACATTAAAGAACACGCTGGATGGCCTTAACGGGAGGCTACCATCTGTCTCTCAACAGCTGTTCCATTGGGTCCCCTCCCTCAACCTTCTCTGAGCCTTCGGGTTCCATGTGACTTGGCCATTTAGCTCACGGTGTGCAAAAAAAGTGCCGCTCAGAGGTGAAACAACCCAAATGTGCATGAAATACTATCAAGTAATATTTAAAAGATCCTAGGCAATTTCCTTATTCATTTGCACTTATTCCAGTCCATTCAGCGTACTTGGCTGGGTCAAATCAGAACCTGTTTGTTTGTCAGAAAATGATTGTTTCAAATGCACGTTTCATCTCTCCCATGTCCTGAATTTAAGCTAACAAAGCGATCATTACGACTTGTTTCCTGTATGTGGTCAGGTGGTTTTTTGTTTTGTCCGCGAGAGAGACATGAGAATTGACCTTCGACAAAGTGTTTCTCGTACAATATTCTCGCAATCGATTCTTGAATATTGTGTTCCTTTGAAATTACAAAAATAAAATAAATTACTGCAGAAAAGAATTAGATTAAAAAATATTGTAATCTGTGTTGGGAAGAATCGTTTAAAATATGTTAATAAAATTTTTTAAATGATTAATTTTAAAACCAAAATGCCGTGTTCACAAAAAAAGACAACGATGTGTCATTAAGCCGCAGTTACCTGTACAATCGCTCAAAAAGAATTCAGGGAAAATATCTGGAGCGTGTACAGCAACTGTACACGCTCCAGTTACCGTTCACAGCAAACTCGAGCGTGTGCTGTAACTGCACACGCTCTAGTTTGCTGTGAACGGTAACTGCACACGCTCAATATTTCCGTGAGTGAGCCCACACGATCCAGGTCTTTGTGAGCTCACACGATCCAATGTGCTGTGAACATTAATCGCAACCGCTCGTTTGCTGTGAACGGTAACTGCACACGCTCAATATTTCCGTGAGTGAGCCCACACGATCTAGTATCAAAATAATATGACCATCTACAGTCGCTCAAAAAAGTATCTGAACACTATGGTGGATTACAGAATTCGGAAAAAATATCTATCAACGATTTTTTTAGAAATTAGTGATCTGGCAACCTTCGTGTACAGTCGCTCAAAAAATATCCGAACACTATGGTTGATTACAGAATTCAGAAAATATATCTGGCAGCGACTTTTTTTAGAAATTAATGATATGGCAACCTTCGTATCACATGACACGAAGGTTGCCAGATCACTAATTTCTATGGGCTTGGAAATATCGCCGTCCATCGGATGGGACGTTAAGCAGCGGTTCCGTGTGCTGGAGAGCCATACCCTGTGCACGTTAAAGATCACGCTGAATGGCCTTGACGGGAGGCTACCATCTGTCTCTTAACAGCTGTCCAGTGGGTCTCTCCCCAACCTTCTCTGACCTCTTGGGGTCCTTATGATCTGTCCATTTAGTACATTTAGATCTCTTTGGATCCTAATGATCTGACCATTTAGTACAGTTAGATCTCTTGGGGTCCTTATGACCTGGCGATTTAATACAGTTAGATCTCTCGGGGTCCTTTTGACCTGGTCATTTAGTACAGTTAGATCTCTCGGGGTCCTTATGACCTGGCCCTTATGAACAGGTATTGTATGCAAAAAAAAGTGCCGCTCAGAAAACAATCCAAACAAAAACCATACACGGGGGGGAGAGGGGGGGATTGTGAGAATTTCACTGTAACACGTCGTGTCCCTCTGGTGGCAGCCCATGAAATTATTTGAGTGGGGGAATGTACTGTTTTATTTAATCTGATGCTTTTTGTGTATTCCTGGACTTTATTAATTTATACAATGGGGCTAAGATTGGTTCTGACTGATTATTCATTTGTTAAAAGAATTCTGCAATGAATCGTAAGAAACGTTCAAAACATAAAAAGAATTGCTTTTAATACTAAAGAATCGACGATCCCAACAATGGTGAAAGTTGATTGATAAAAAGTTTCATGTCAAACGTAGTGTTTGATTATTTGGACAATCGTAGTTGAATAGGACACGTTAGTTATTATGATCAGGGGTGGGGGTGGCTCAGTCGGTAGCGCGCCAGGCTCGTAATCTGTAGTTCCCAGGTTCTAGTCCCAGCTGGGTCAGCGTTGAGATTTATCTCCGCAAAATTCCCCGCCCTGCACACGGTCAGTAGGGGACACTGATGGGCTTGGAAAAGCCGCCGTCCGCCGGATGGGACGTTAAGCGTGGCCCGTGTGTGGGAGAAAGCCATACCCTGTGCACGTTAAAGAATACGCTGGATGTCCTTGACGGGAGGCTACCATCTGTTTCCCAACAGCTGTTCCAGTGGGTCCCCTCCCCCAACCTTCTCTGAGCCTTCGGGGTCCTTGTGACCTGGCCATTTATCCCATGGTGTGCAAAAAAGTGGCGTTCAGAGGTAAAACAACCCAAACAACTCATTATGACCAACATGATTCAATCTGGGGTTTTTACAGTGCAGTTAATAATACAGTCTGTCCTTAAGGAATTCCCCACCAATAGATACAATCGTAAAAATCCTCTTCTTTCTTCCATGATGCTTCCATTTTAAGTGACAACTTTACTCCAATTATTTGAATAACCTGATTTTAATAACAGGTTAATATTAAGTTATCCACCTCGTCGCTTTGGACTCCTTCTTAACGAATTGTCTCGTGCGTAACACAGACCCTGCTGATTGCTGTTGTCATCTGTGGTGGAGACAGGTCGTCAGCGGAATGTGCAAAAGCGATCTAGCAGAATGCAATTCGGGCCTTCAATCAAAAGGCGACAAAAAATAGAGATGGGCGCGCATGCCTGTCGCCAGAACTTTGATAACTCACTTAGCAATACCGCTCAATACAGGGGGCGGGGGTGGCTCAGTCGGTAGCGCGCCAGGCTCGCAATTTGCAGTTCCCAGGTTCGAGTCCCAGGTGGGTCAGCGTTGAGATTTATTTCCGCAAAATTCCCCACCCTGCCCACGGTCAATAAGGGACACCGATGGGCTTGGAAAGGCCGCGGTCCGTCGGATGGGACGTTAAGCCTTTGGCCCGTGTGCAGGACAGTCACACCCTGAGTACGTTAAAGAACACGCTGGATGGCCTTGACGGGAGGCTACCATCTGTCTTCCAACAGCTGTTCCAGTGGGTCCCCTCCCCCAACCTTCTCTGAGCCTTCGAGGTCCATGTGGCCTGACCATTTAGCCCATTGTGTGCAAAAAAGTGCCGCTCAGAGGTAAAACAACCCAACACGTTAAAGAACACGCTGGATGGCCTTGACGGGAGGCTACCATCTGTCTCCCAACAGCTATTCCAGTGGGTCCCCTCCCCCAACCTTCTCTGAACTTCGGGGTCCATGTGACCTGGTCATTTAGCCCATGGTGTGCAAAAAAGTGCCGCTCAGAGGTAAAACAAACCAACCCAACCGCTCAATACAAACCAAGCTCGATAATGCGTAAAAAACATCGTTGAATAAGATTTAGAAATGAAGTTAGCAAAGGTTTGCCAGAATTATATCTAGCTTTCCTAGATGCACGAATTAACAGCGTGATGATTTTTTTTTAAATTTATAGATTAAATAACAGCTGCGAAGTATCATGGTTCTATTCTACGATCTTTCACGATTCTTGAATTTATTGTCAAAGGCAGGTCAGAATTAAAGGGAGATAAGAGGGGGGGGGGGGACCAGGAGTTCCTTTTGACAATATGTCTTGTGTTATTTAAAATAAAATTAACCTTTTTTTGGGGGCGAAGACGTGGAAAATTTTGAATTGGTTGGTTGTCACATGTCATCATTAATGAGCTCATTAGACAAAACATCACCTGGAAAAAAATATTTTAAATAATGAATTAAGATAAAATTATTTTAAAAAAAATTCACTGTTTCAGACATCAAGATAATAATCAACCGAGCATGGAGTAAAAAAAAAAACTAATCCTTCATCTAATGCAAAAAAAGAGTGATGCTTTTTCCGTAACATGAATCAGAAGCAAAGTTAATCCTAAGAATGAGCATAACCAATTATTTCCTTCTTAGTTCTGATAAATTTCCTCGTATCCTAGATACGAAATACAAAATAGTTACCACTCGTCATTTCAACGTCGAGTTTAAAAAAAATACAGTTTAAAAAAGAATTTTAAATTCAGCTTTACGTACTTTCTTCAACCTATCTTTGGAATAATTTGATGCAAACTGATTAAAAAAAGAGCCGCATCTTTTTCCCGTTTCCTCTTTTGCCTACTCGAAGGTTAGTGACATCAAGATATCAGGATATCTGGCTTCATCTGGGTTGGGTTGTTTTACCTTTGAGCGGCACTTTTTTGCACACCATGGGCTAAATGGCCAGGTCACATGGACCCCGAAGGCTCAGAGAAGGTTGGGGGAGGGGACCCACAGGAACAGCTGTTGGGAGACAGATGATAGCCTCCCGTCAAGGCCATCCAGCGTCTTCTCTAACGTTGGGTTGTTTACCTCTGAGCGGCACTTTTTTGCACACCATGGGCTAAATTGCCAGGTCACATGGACCCCGAAGGCTAAGAGAAGGTTGGGGGAGAGGACCCACTGGAACAGCTGTTGGGAGACAGATGATAGCCTCCCGTCAAGGCCATCCAGCGTCTTCTCTAACGTTGGGTTGTTTACCTCTGAGCGGCACTTTTTTGCACACCATAGGCTAAATTGCCAGGTCACATGGACCCCGAAGGCTCAGAGAAGGTTGGGGGAGGGGACCCACTGGAACAGCTGTTGGGAGACAGATGGTAGCCTCCCGTCAAGGCCATCCAGCCTGTTCTTTAACGTTGGGTTGTTTACCTCTGAGCGGCACTTTTTTGCACACCATGGGCTAAATTGCCAGGTCACATGGACCCCGAAGGCTCAGAGAAGGTTGGGGGAGGGGACTCACTGGAACAGCTGTTGGGAGACAGATGGCAGCCTCCCATCAAGGTCATCCAGTGCGTTCTTTAACGTACACAGGGGGTAGCTCTCCTGCACACGGGGACACGGCTTAACGTCCCATCCGACGGACGGCGGTCTTTCAGAGCCCTTCGGTGTCCCCTACTGACCGTGGGCAGGGCGGGGTATTTTGCGGAGATAAATCCCAACGCTGACCCAGCTGGGACTCGAACCTGAGAACTACAGATTAGGAGCCTGGCGCGCTACCGACTGAGCCACCGCCACCCCCCACCCGAAATGTGACACCTTTTATGACGTCGATGAAACATTACCTTTGGCAAGGTTCATTTCATTCCATTGCAATGAACTGCTGATTCCTCTGAGAGGCGTTTCTAATCAGCGGATGAGATTGTCTTCCCTTCTGATAATGTGCTGGATGAGTACCAAAACCTTTTCAAATTCCGCCATCCATGCAGTTATCCCTACCCCCCCCCCCTTTCAGGCTGTTTTAATTCAGATCTTTGCCGTGACTTAGTAACACGTGACCTGAAGTGACGTCACGACCAATGACCCAAGAAGTGTAAAGTTCAGAAGAATCAGGTTCTCCTCTCACCAACGGATTCTTCGCTTTGGAAACCATTAAGTCGACAACAGCAGGCAGAAATTGTTACAATATGAACTCAGGTTGGGTTGGGATGTTTTACCTCTGAGCGGCACTTTTTTGCACACCATGGGCTAAATGGCCAGGTCACATGGACCCCGAAGGCTCAGAGAAGGTTGGGGGAGGGGACCGACTGGAACAGCTGTTGGGAGACAGATGGTAGCCTCCCGTCAAGGCCATCCAGCGTGTTCTTTAACGTTGGATTGTTCTACCTCTGAGCGGCACTTTTTTGCACACCATGGGCTAAATGGCCAGGTCACGTGGACCCCGAAGGCTCAGAGAAGGTTGGGGGAGGGGACCGACTGGAACAGCTGTTGGGAGACAGATGGTAGCCTCCCGTCAAGGCCATCCAGCGTGTTCTTTAACGTTGGATTGTTCTACCTCTGAGCGGCACTTTTTTGCACACCATGGGCTAAATGGCCAGGTCACATGGACCCCGAAGGCTCAGAGAAGGTTGGGGGAGGGGACCCACTGGAACAGCTGTTGGGAGACAGATGGTAGCCTCCCGTCAAGGCCATCCAGCGTGTTCTTTAACGTGCACAGGGTTAAACGTCGAAGCCCATCGGTGTCCCCTACTGACCGTGGGCAGGGCGGGGAATTTTGCGGAGATAAATCTCAACGCTGACCCAGCTGGAACTCGAACCTGGGAACTACAGATTACGAGCCTGGCGCGCTACCTACACGCCCCACACAGCAGGCAGGAATTGTTACAATATGAACTCAGGTAATTGGTTACCATGCACGTGACTTATTATCTGCCAGATTTCATAAAATTACGTTACTGGAATTTATTTATGTAGTCACTGAAAAATTTAAAAAAAATATCGTTATTTTTTAAAAGTAACTAATTTAAGAAATGTCTAAACTTCAAATTAAAAAAATTAAAGCCCAAATGAGTGGGAGGTATTTCTGAACATCACCATCGGCAGTATTTTTTTTTGCGGGGGTTGATTTCAGAATGAGGGAAAAAGATTTCGAAGGGGGTGCATAAAATATCATTAAGAGCAGGACACACCCATGGGAACGCCCCCTTCTCCTCAAAATAGAAAATACGATATATCCGAGAATGTTTTCTAGAGTTAAAGGTTGCCAAAATGTTAATGACATTATGTTAAAGTAATTAAGTATTACGAAAATAGTGAGAAGTGGGACAACACATCCAACCCCCTAAATTGCGATTCGTATTTCTTTTATTAGCAACTCTGTTATTACCACATTGGGTTGGGTTGTTTTACCTCTGAGCGGCACTTTTTTGCACACCATGGGCTAAATGGCCAGGTCGCAAGGAACCCAAAGGCTCAGAGAAGATTGGGGGAGGGTACCCACTGGAACAGCTGTTAGTAGACAGATGGTAGCCTCCCGTCAAGGCCATCCAGCGTGTTCTTTAACGTGCACAGAGTATGGCTCTCCCACACACAGGGCCACGGCTTAATGTCCCATCTGACGGACGGCGGCCTTTCCAAGCCCATCGGTGTCCCCTACTGACCGTGGGCAGGGCGGGGAATTTTTGCGGAGATAAATCTCAACTCTGACCCAGCTGGGACTCAAACCTGGGAATTGCCGGTTACGAGCCTGGCATGCTACCGAGTGAGCCACCCCCGCCCCAAATATTACCACACTGGTTTTCGTTAATTATGCTAATGGGAAGCTAAAGTCAAAGCTCTATAACTTCTAAAATAAGTTTTTTTGTTTTGAGAAATGTGATTGCAGATAAAGATCTCAATCAAATAAATCAAGGTATCAATTTTCAACAATATTCGTTCATTATTTAATTAGTTATGGAAGTTTGAATATTTTAGCGATAACAATGCCAGCCACAAAAATTGACTTCAGAAGTTAATTAAAACTTAGTAATAAATATTGTATCAAAGTGTTTAATAAAAGAAGTTTGTATTTTAGAACTTTGTGTAAAGAATTCTTTAACCATTCTTCAGTTTTGCATAAGTTTCTTAAGATTGGCATTGCTATTGTTAAATATTCAAACTTCCATAACTCATTAAATACTGAACGAATATTGTTGAAAATCGAGATATTGATTTATTTGATTGACGTATTTATCTGCTATGACATTTTTTCAAAACAAAAAAATATATTAGTAATTAAAGAACTTTGACGTTAGTTATTAAATTGACATAACACCTACGTGTTCCTTAATTTACGGAAGGCAGTATAATTACTTAATATCTAATACAGTTTTAACATACCGTATATTTCCGCAGAAAAGACGATATTTGATTCATAAAAAAAGGTCCCCACAATCCGGGTCGTCTTATAGGACAGATACAAAAAAATTAGATTGAAATTTATATATATTGAAACCATTATTACTACAACTTATCGAAAAATCTATCATATTATTTAAATACGCTATATGATAATACATTACATTGTAATAGTAAATAATGCATTGCATTGTAATAGTAAAACAATACTAAAACAAAATAAATATTAAAAGTTATGTTTATTGAGCTACTGAGGAAAAAACGGACAAACCGTCATTATTTACTAGTACAGAGTAGGGTATGTCCACAAAATAGAATAGCCCATACGACGCTTTTGTGAATAGTCAAGGTCATTACCCGAATGCTCGAATCAGTGCGAATGTTTGCGAATAGGACATAATTCCGTATACGCTATACAGTAGGGGCGGGGATGGCTCAGTCGGTAGCGCGCCAGGCTCGTAATCTGTAGTTCCCAAGTTCGAGTCCCAGCTGGGTCAGCGTTGAGATTTATCTCCGCAAAATTTCCCCGCCCTGCCCACGGTCAGTAGGGGACACCGATGGGCTTGGAAAGGCCGCCGTCCGTCGGATGGTACGTTAAGCCGTGGCCGCTTGTGTGGGAGAGCCATACCCTGTGCAAGTTAAAGAACACGCTGGATGGCCTTGACGGGAGGCTACCATCTGTCTCCCAACAGCTGTTCCAGTGGGTCCCCTCCCCCAACCTTCTCTGAGCCTTCGGGGTCCATGTGACCTGGCCATTCAGCCCATGGTGTGCAAAAAAGTGCCGCTCAGAGGTAAAACAACCCAACCCAAAAGCTATACAGTATTATTATCCAGATGATGATCGCCGATCGAAACTAAATTCATAGGCCGTTGATAGTTTGGGGTCGTCTTATAGGACAGATATATGCTAAAACTTTGACGAAAATTTATACCTCGTCTTATCTGAAGGTCGTCTTATCTGCGGAAATATACGGTAATTATCCAGAAACGCATTTTTGAACTTACCACATGCGTCAGTGATAACCCTTATCTTCTTATCTTTCTGTTGAGAATTCTCTCTGGTGTATTAAACTAGCAGATCTCTGAGACAAGCGGGGCGGGGATGGCTCAGTCGGTAGCGCTCCTGGCTCGTAATCTGCAGTTCCCAGGTTCCAATCCCAGCTGGGTCCGCCCTTCCCACGGTCAGTAGGGGACATCGATGGTCTTGGAAAGGCCGCCGTCCGGGGGCGGGGGTGGCTCAGTCGGTAGCGCGCCAGGCTCGTAATCTGTAGTTCCCAGGTTCGAGTCCCAGCTGGGTCAGCGTTGAGATTTATCTCCGCAAAATTCTCCGCCCTACCCACGGTCAGTAGGGGACACCGATGGGCTTGGAAAGGCCGCCGTCCGTCGGATGGGACGTTAAGCCGTGGCCCCGTGTGCGGGAGAGCCATACCCTGTGCACGTTAAAGAACACACTGGATGGCCTTGACGGGAGGCTACCATCTGTCTCCCAACAGCTGTTCCAGTGGGTCCCCTCCCCCAACCTTCTCTGAGCCTTCGGGGTCCATGTGACCTGGCCATTTAGCCCATGGTGTGCAAAAAAGTGCCGTTCAGAGGTAAAACAACCCAACCCAAAGCCGCCGTCCGTCGGATGGGACGTTAAGCCGTGGCCCCGTGTGCGGGAGAGCCATACCCTGTGCACACGCTGGAACACGCTGGATGGCCTTGACGGGAGGCTACCCTCTGTCTCCCAACAGCTGTTCCAGTGGGTCCCCTCCCCCAAACTTATCTGAGCCTTCGGAGTCCTTGTGACCTGGCCATTTAGCCCATGGTGTGCAAAAAAAGTGCAGCTCAGAGGTAAAACAACCCAACCCAACAATTTATTATAAATCCCTCGAGACGTGACGTCACTCATATCGTTGTCATTAACTTAAGTATACAGGTAGCCAGTCTTTAAGGAATCCAATCTCAAGGAATATGCATCAAAGACAAAAAAAATAAACCTTTAAGTAATAAAGAAGATATGGGAGTGTCTCAACTTCAGACTTTTTTTTGACTCGGTAGCGTTAACCCTTTTTATCACTGAGCAAGCAAAAAACATTTCTCCTCTTTTCACTTAAATTTACAGTCCGTCGGATGGGACATTAAGCCATGGCTCTGTGTGCGGTAAAGCTATACCCTGTGTACAGTCGCTCAAAAAAATATCCGAACACTTATGGTTGATTCAGAAAGGATTTCACGAAAAATATCTGGCAACGATTTTTTTTAGAAATTAGTGATCTGGCAACCTTCGTGTCACGTGATTACAGAATTCAGAAAAAATATCTGGAGCGTGTACAGCAACTGTACACGCTCCAGTTACCGTTCACAGGAAACTGGAGCGTGTGCAGTAACTGCACACGCTCCAGTTTGCTGTGAACGGTAACTGCACACGCTCAATATTTCCGTGAGTGAGCCCATACGATCTAGTATCAAAATAATATGGCCACCTACAGTCGCTCAAAAAAGTGTCTGAACGCCATGTTTGATTACAGAATTCAGAAAAAAATATCTGGCAATGATTTTTTTTTTAGAAATTAGTGATCACATGAACATTCGTGTCACGTGACACGAAGGTTGCCAGATCACTAATTTCTAAAAAAAAATCGTTGCCAGATAATTCTGTAATCAACCATAGTGTTCGGATATTTTTTGAGCGACTGTACATCCCATCTAAGGTTTTAGTTCTGCTAAAACCATTGCATGTTTTGATGGGTACAGTCGCTGAGAAAAGTATCCGAACACTATGGTTGATTACAGAATTCAGAAAAAATATCTGGCAACGATTTTTTTTAGAAATTAGTGATCTGGCAACCTTCGTGTCACGTGATTACAGAATTCAGAAAAAATATCTGGAGCGTGTACAGCAACTGTACACGCTCCAGTTACCGTTCACAGGAAACTGGAGCGTGTGCAGTTACTGCACACGATCCAGTTTGCTGTGAACGGTAACTGCACACGCTCAATATTTCCGTGAGTGAGCCCATACGATCTAGTATCAAAATAATATGACCACCTACAGTCGCTCAAAAAAGTGTCTGAACGCCATGTTTGATTACAGAATTCAGAAAAAAATATCTGGCAATGATTTTTTTTTTAGAAATTAGTGATCACATGAACATTCGTGTCACGTGACACGAAGGTTGCCAGATCACTAATTTCTAAAAAAAAATCGTTGCCAGATAATTCTGTAATCAACCATAGTGTTCGGATATTTTTTGAGCGACTGTACATCCCATCTAAGGTTTTAGTTCTGCTAAAACCATTGCATGTTTTGATGGGTACAGTCGCTGAGAAAAGTATCCGAACACTATGGTTGATTACAGAATTCAGAAAAAATATCTGGCAACGATTTGTTTTAGAAATTAGTGATCTGGCAACCTTCGTGTCACGTGACAACGAATGTTCACGTGATCACTAATTTATTCTTTATCAAAAAGATCACTAATTCTAATCAAAAGTTTCTAATCAAAAATATCACTAATTTCTAAAAAAAAAATCGTTGCCAGATATTTTGGCAACCTTTGTGTCACGTGACACGAAGGTTGCCAGACCACTAATTTCTAAAAAAATCGTTGCCAGATATTTTATATGTATTCTGTAATCAACCACAGTGTTCGGATACTTTTTTTGAGCGACTGTACATACAATACGGGAGTGTAAAACTGTTCTTCATTAAATCCTTTAGGTTGAAAAACCTAAATGCCCAAAATGATTTCTTTTTCCCTTATTTTTTTTTAAAAACATCCCCACAACAAAATGGGCGGGGGTGGCTCAGTCGGTAGCGCGCCAGGCTCGTAATCTGTAGTTCCCAGGTTCGAGTCCCAGCTGGGTCAGCGTTGAGATTTATCTCCGCAAAATTCCCCGCCATGCCCACGGTCAGTAGGAGACACCGATGAGCTTGGAAACGCAGCCGTCCGTCGGATGGGACGTTAAGCCGTAGCCCCGTGTGGGTGAGAGCCATACCCTGTGCACGTTAAAGAACACGCTGGATGGCCTTGACGGGAGGCTACCATCTGTCTCCCAACAGCTGTTCCAGTGGGTCCCATCCACCAACCTTCTCTGAGCCTTCGGGGTCCTATGTGACCTTGCCATTTAGCCCATGGTGTGCAAAAAAGTGCCGCTCAGGAGGTAAAACAACCCAATCCAAATCCCCACAAGAAAGACCCCGCCAGTTTCCAGCTCCATAATTACAGCTGCCGTCTAAAAATCGTCAAAGTATTCAATTTTAAAACAGATCCAAAATAAAAGGATTCCTTTCCATGCAACCAACACAGAAACGGAGGAGATAATAGCAACGCGGAAAACAGTGTAACTGAAAGGTGTAATTTTAGTCTAGACACGTAATATTACGCAGACCCGCTAATGATGCAAAGTTCAGTTTGGGTGTAACTTCTCCCCATTTAGTACGGAACATAAAAATCCAGTGGCACAAAAGCATTTCTCCCAGCAAATCCTTCACCTGACGTCATTACCTGTAATGCCTGACAATCGTGGCGCGCGCCTAATAACGAAGTTGTCTCTTCAGAGAAGCGACTTTTGGCCGCGTGGTGATATCGAGGTCGCGACCCCGGACGCGTGCTTGCGATCACCGGTCCGTGGCAAGAGACCATGGTTGGCGGCTCACGTGGAAGGCGAGTCGGATCCACCTGCCTTGTGTTCGTGGCACGCTTTGTTGAACAAGCAGCCACCAGTAGAGACGGCGACAGGGAACAGAGAAATGGTTTTTTTTTTAGAAAATAAGGACAAAAAGGAATATTATTTCGGTATTCAGGTTTGGCATCCCAACGCGTTTGGGGGAGACCGTTGAAGTTAGCTCCCAAATTGTAACGACTGGCTTGGGCGGGATCCGTAATGGACTCGTATGAGAAAAAGTGGGTCTTGTCAGTCTCGCTAATTAAGAGTCGGTTCAATCATTGGCGAATCTTTCCAAAATGGTTTAATGGCCCAGATGATGTCTCTTCAAAATAGACGGTCGTCTCTCTTAACGCAGTCTCTAACTGGAGAGAGAGTTCTTTCCTCATTTAGTTCGGTTGTTTTACCTCTGAGAGGGAACTTTTTGCACACCGAGGGCTAAATGATCAGGTCACAAGGACCTCGAAGGCTCAGAGAAGGTTGCGGGAGGGCACTCACTGCAACAGATGTTGGGAGACAGATGGTAGTCTCCCGTCAAGGAGATCCAGCGTGTTCTTTAACGTTGGATTGTATCACCTCTGAGCGAAACTTTTTTGCACACCATGGGCTAAATGGGCACGTCACAAGGACCCCGAAGGTTCAGAGAAGATTGGGAGAGGGAACCACTGGAACAGCTATTGGGAGACATGTGGTAACCTCCCGTCAAGGCCATCCAGTGTGTTATTTAACGTTGGATTGTTTTACCTCTGAGCGGCACTTTTTTGCACACCATGGGCTAAATGGCCAGGTCACATGGACCCCGAAGGTTCAGAGAAGATTGGGAGAAGGAACCACTGGAACAGCTATTGGGAGACATGTGGTAGCCTCCCGTCAAGGCCATCCAGTGTGTTATTTAACGTTGGATTGTATCACCTCTGAGCGAAACCTTTTTGCACACCACGGGCTAAACGGGCACGTCACAAGGACCCCGAAGGTTCAGAGAAGATTGGGAGAGGGAACCACTGGAACAGCTATTGGGAGACATGTGGTAACCTCCCGTCAAGGCCATCCAGTGTGTTATTTAACGTTGGATTGTATCACCTCTGAGCGAAACTTTTTTGCACACCATGGGCTAAATGGGCACGTCACTAGGACCCTGAAGGTTCAGAGAAGATTGGGAGAGGGAACCACAGGAACAGCTATTGGGAGACATGTGGTAGCCTCCCGTCAAGGCCATCCAGTGTGTTCTTTAACGTTGGATTGTTTTACCTCTGAGCGGCACTTTTTTGCACACCATGGGCTAAATGGGCACGTCAAAAGGAACCCGAATGTTCAGAGAAGATTGGGAGAGGGAACCACTGGAACAGCTATTGGGAGACATGTGGTAACCTCCCGTCAAGGCCATCCAGTGTGTTATTTAACGTTGGATTGTTTACCTCTGAACGGCATTTTTTTGCACACCATGGGCTAAATGGGCACGTCACAAGGACCCCGAAGGTTCAGAGAAGATTGGGAGAGGGAACCACTGGAACAGCTATTGGGAGACATGTGGTAACCTCCCGTCAAGGCCATCAAGTGCGTTATTTAACGTTGGATTGTTTTACCTCTGAGCGGCACTTTTTTGCACACCATGGGCTAAATGGGCACGTCACAAGGACCCCGAAGGTTCAGAGAAGATTGGGAAAGGGAACCACTGGAACAGCTATTGGGAGACATGTGGTAACCTCCCGTCAAGGCCATCCAGTGTGTTATTTAACGTTGGATTGTTTACCTCTGAACGGCATTTTTTTGCACACCATGGGCTAAATGGGCACGTCACAAGGACCCCGAAGGTTCAGAGAAGATTGGGAGAGGGAACCACTGGAACAGCTATTGGGAGACATGTGGTAACCTCCCGTCAAGGCCATCAAGTGCGTTATTTAACGTTGGGTTGTTTTACCTCTGAGCGGCACTTTTTTGCACACCATGGGCTAAATGGGCACGTCACAAGGACCCCGAAGGTTCAGAGAAGATTGGGAAAGGGAACCACTGGAACAGCTATTGGGAGACATGTGGTAACCTCCCGTCAAGGCCATCCAGTGTGTTATTTAACGTTGGATTGTTTACCTCTGAACGGCATTTTTTTGCACACCATGGGCTAAATGGGCACGTCACAAGGACCCCGAAGGTTCAGAGAAGATTGGGAGAGGGAACCACTGGAACAGCTATTGGGAGACATGTGGTAACCTCCCGTCAAGGCCATCAAGTGCGTTATTTAACGTTGGATTGTTTTACCTCTGAGCCGCACTTTTTTGCACACCATGGGCTAAATTGTCAGGTCACAAAGACCCCGAAGGCTCAGAGAAGTTTGGTGAAGGGGACCCACTGGAACAGCTATTGGGAGACAGATGGTAGCCTCTTGTCATTGCCATCCTGCGTGTCCTTTAACGTGCAGATGGTATTTCTCTCCCGCCACGGGGCCACGGCTTAATGTTCCATCAGATGGACGGTGGCCTTTCCAAGCCCATCGGTGTCCCATACTGACCGTTAGCAGGGCGGGAAATTTTACGGAGATAAATCTCAACGATGATTTTGATTTGTCAAAATATAACGAATGTAATTAGCAATTTTTTTTTGCATTTTAATTTCATGAATTTTTTTTTCTACAGTATTTTTTGCCTAAAGAGAAGAGATCTCTTTCTGAGCTGCAATCAAAATACGTCCTGAAGAATCCAAAGCAGTTTTCATTTTAAGTTGAAATTGTTGTCGTTTCATTGTAGGCTGACCTCCTTTTCTGATGTAATAAGAAATAATGAACTCTTTAAGCAGTTGGTTGCCACAGAGCTCTGAGAGGATAATACCGGCATAGAAAAGATGTGTGGGAAAAGAGAGTCCTCGTTTGGAAGACGGAACAAGAAATGGACATGCCTCATTCGTGACTCGGACCCAGGCTCCTTTTGCACCTCGGCCAAGCACACCTAACCAGGATTGTATTGGGTTGGGTTGTTTTACCTCTGAGCGGCACTTTTTTGCATACCATGGGCTAAATGGCCAAACTACAAGGACCCCGAAGGCTCAGAGAAGGTTGGGGGAGGGACCCACTGGAACAAGCTGTTGGGAGACAGATGGTAGCCTCCCGTCAAGGCCATCCAGCGTGTTTTTTAACGTGCACAGGGTATGACTCTCCCACACACGGGGCCACGGCTTAACGTCCCATCCGAAAGACGGCGTTCTTTTCCAAGCCCATCGATGTCCCCTACTGAGTGGGCAGGGCGGGGAATTTTGCGGAGATAAATCTCAACGCTGATCCAGCTGGGACTCGAACCTGGGAACTATAGATTACGAGCCTGACGCGCTACCGTCTGAGCCACCCACGCCCCACACTTGAAGTGACTTTTCAAATTTAGGAGAGATGTAAAGATTGGGATTGGTTTTGTAAAAATATGGAGAGTTGGCCAAATCATGTGGAGTTGGGAAAATTCCCACGGACTTGCTACAATTCGGACGAGATGTAAGTATTGGGATCATTTCTGTGCAATTATGGCTAGTTGGCAAAATTGGAAAATTGGGAAAAGAAGAGTTGTGAAAATTGTCTTAACCCGAACCCTTCCAACCCAACGGAGCGAAAATCTAGGAACGACGTTGACAGAGACATTACTTTCTCAGTTGAAAAATTTGATTTTGGAGTTGGAAAATTTTCGATTTCTGTTCCCCCCCCCCCCGAACCATATCCCTTGGCTAAGCCCCTCCAGCCCCCTAATCACTGTGTGATGGGGATGGTTGGCGCATCTAGTATGATACAGAAAGATTCTTGAATCAGAGACGGATTCAAGGACATGGCCTACACCTTCAGAGCGTATTAAACTGCATTTTAATGTCTTACTTTTTGCAACCTATATTATTTTCAGTTCGCTTTAAGAAAAATAGAGGCTAATGTTTTCATTTTATTGTCTGTCTGTCCGTCTGTAGACATCGAAATTTTTCTGTTTTTAGAGATGAATTAAAAACCGTTTTTGTGTTGGATGGGTATTTATGATATGTTATAATTTACACTCTCAGAATCTTCCTACAGCTACGGGGTGGCTCAGTCGGTAGCGCTCCAGGCTCGTAATCTGCAGTTCCCAGGTTCGAGTCCCAGCTGGGTCAGCGTTGAGATTTATCTCCGCAAAATTCCCCTCAGTGCCCACGGTCAGTATAGGGGACACCGATGGGCTTGGAAAAGCCGCCGTCCGTCGGATGGGACGTTAAGCCGTGGCCAGGTGTGCGGGAGAGCCATACCCTGTGCACGTTAAAGAACACGCTGGATGGCCTTGACGGGAGGCTACCATCTGTCTGCCAACAGCTGTTCCATTGGGTGCCCTCCCCCAACCTTCTCTGAGCCTTCGGGGTCCTTGTGACCTGGCCATTTAGCTCATGGTGTGCAAGAAAGTGCCGCTCAGAGGTAAAACAACCCAACACGTTAAAGATCACGCTGGATGGCCTTGACGGGAGGCTACAATCTGTGTCCCAACAGCTGTTCCAGTGGGTCCACTCCCCCAACCTTCTCTGAGCCTTCGGGGTCCTTGTGGCCTGGCCATTTAGTCCATGGTGTGCAAAAAAAGTGCCGCTCAAAGGTAAAACAACCCAACCCAACTCTGAAGGCAGATATCCATCTCTGTCAGCATTGGGCATGCGCCGACGCCGCTTCGAAAGGAACAGCTGACCGCAGCATCACTTTGAGGTCACAGGGGTCAATTGAGATGAGGATGACACAGATATCGCAAGTGGAATGAATCGACAGTGGGAGTCTTTTTAAGTTCTCAGGCATTGAAGAGGAATAATTTTATCTTAGCCTGCATCTGATAGAAATCGGATTAGGCTCCATGACGATGCATTCGCACATATCCGCACGTGCTCGGATCCTGGCAGCACACGGGGCACGAGAAACAATACCGGCATCCGCTTCCGGCATCATTACTTGCTGGCACTAATTAAATGTGTACAAGTTGGCTGGCTATTCATCTGAAAGCGAGGGACGTGGAAATTGGACACGGGTTGGGTTGTTTTACCTCTGAGCGGCACTTTTTTGCACACCATGGGCTAAATGGCCAGGTCACATGGACCCCGAAGGTTCAGAGAAGGTTGGGAGAGGGGACTCACTGGAACAGCTGTTAGGAGACAGATAGTAGCCTTCCGTCAAGGCCATCCAGCGTGTTCCTTAACGTGCACAGGGTATGGCTCTCCCGCACACGGGGCCACGGCTTAACGTCCCATCCGACGGACGGCGGCCTTTCCAAGGCCATCGGTGTCCCCTACTGACCGTGGGCAGGGCGGGGAATTTTGCGGAGATAAATCTCAACGCTTACCCAGCTGGGACTCGAATCTGGGAACTACAGATTACGAGCCTGGCGCGCTACCGACTGAGCCACCCCGCCCCATTGGATACGGGACACATTGACGATGTCTACCACTGGAACGAGATTAAATAAACTACTCTAGCAATAAAGAATTGTTTTATGCTTTTATAAAGATAAAAAACAGAATAGACATTGATTTTTCTTTTTCTGTAGGAAAGTGTGCCATATTTTTTGTTCACATTCAAATGTACTGAAAAGAATTTAGGATCATTTACAAATTTAATCACATTTATTGTTTGCAAAATTTCTGCCACTTACTATAATAAAGAAGTTAGCCAGATAAGTTGATTGGTTATTTTACCTCTGAGCGGCAATTTTTTTGCACGCCATGGGCTAAATGGCCAGGTCACGTGGACCCCAAGGGTCAGATGAGGTTGGGGGAGGGGACCCACTGGAACAGCTGTTGGGAGACAGATGGTAGTCCTCCCGTCAAGGCCATCCAGCGTGTTCCTTAACGTTGGGTTGTTTTACCTCTGAGCGGCACTTTTTAGCACACCATGGGCTAAATGGCCAGGTCACATGGACCCCGAAGGCTCAGAGAAGGTTGGGGGAGAGGACCCACTGGGACACTGGGAGGTGAAAAAAAATTCGCTTAAAAAAATATCCGAACACTATGGTGGATTACAGAATTCAGAAAAAAATATATGGCAACGATTTTAGGCAACATTTTGCCACGTCGTGTCACATAGGTTGCCAGATCACTAATTTCTAAAAAAATCGTTGACAGATATTTTTTTAAAATTCTGTAATCCACCATAGTGTTCGGATATTTTTTTAAGCGAATTTTTTTTCACCTCCCAGTGTCCCAGTGGGTCCAGTGGTCGGATATTTCTTTGAGCGACTGTAGGTGGTCATATTATTTTGATACTAGATCGTGTGGACTCACTCACGGAAATATTGAGCGTGTGCAGTTGCCGTTCACAGCAAACTGGAGCGTGTGCAGTAACTGCACACGCTCCAGTTTGCTGTGAACGGTAACTGCAGCGTATACAGTTGCTGTACACGCTCCAGATATTTTTCCTGAATTCTGTAATCCACCATAGTGTTCGGATATTTTTTCGAGTGACTGTATGACTCTCCGGCACACGGGGACTACAGATTCACGCACACGGGAACCAGGTCACGTGGACCCCGAAGGCTCAGATGCGGCTTTACGTCCCATTCGTGTCCCTTAGTGACGGAGGGTAGTGGGAGAGTTTGGCGGAGATAAATTTAAACGCTGGCCCAAGTGGTACTCGAACTTGGGAACTGTCTATTACGATCTTGACCCGCTACTGAGTGAGCCACCCTCTCCTTAGGAGAGAGATTTTGTTAGCCCCGGAGGCTCAATTTCATCTGAGCCTCCGGGGCTAACAAAGGGTTGGGTTGGGTTGTTTTACCTCTGAGCGGCACTTTTTTGCACACCATGGGCTAAATGGCCAGGTCTCATGGACCCTGAAGGCTCAGAGAAGGTTGGGGGAGGGGACCCACTGGAACAGCTGTTGGGAGACAGATGGTAGCCTCCCGTCAAGGCCATCCAGCGTGTTCTTTAACGTGCACAGGGTATGGCTCTCCCGCACACGGGTCCACGGCTTAACGTCCCATCCGACGGACGGCGGCCTTTCCAAGCCCATCGGTGTCCTCTACTGACCGTGGGCAGGGCGGGGAATTTTGCGGAGATAAATCTCAATGCTGACCCAGCTGGGACTCGAACCTGGGAACTACAGATTACGAGTCTGGCGCGCTACCGACTGAGCCACCCCCGCACCCTCTAACAAAGGGAGAGGGTTATAACTTATGTGTACGAATATTGTTATTTTGCAAGAGGCGCATTTTGGGGTGTTCAACTTTATAGTCCCAAATTATAGCCCATTAAATCGGATCTTTCTTATCCATTTAATTTAGACGCTAACCAGCGACGAATCAAAAGTGTCCTTCACAACTCGGGGCGGGGGTGGCTCAGTCGATAGCGCGCCAGGCTCGTAATCTGTAGTTTCCAGGTTCCAGTCCCAGCTCGGTCAGCGTTCAGATTTATCTCCGCAAAATTCCCCGCCCTGCCCTAGGTCAGTAGGGGACACCGATGGGCTTGGAAAGGCCGCCGTCCGTCGGATGGGACGTTAAACCGTGGCCCCGTGTGCGGGAGAGCCATACCCTGTGCACGTTAAAGAACACGCTGGATGGCCTTGACGGGAGGCTACCATCTGTCTCCCAACAGCTGTTCCTGTGGGTCCTTTCTCCCAATTTCATCTGAGCCTTCGGGGTCCTTGTGACCTCGAAGGTGCAGAGGAAATTGCCCATGGTGCGCAAAAAAGCCCATGTTTGGCCATTTAGCCCATGGTGCGCAAAAAATTGCCGCTCAGAGGTAAAACAACCCAACCCAACCCTTCATAACTCAATTATTGCTCGGATTCTCTAAAGAATTCAGAGTTTCTGAAGTTGATAGCACAGATCATTAACTTGTATAAACCACTGAGATGCCTTTTGGCAAAATGCTAAACAATGTCTCTTTAGTGATTAGCCCAAATGAAACAGATGATGCACCGCATCAAGGCAGATGAACGGATGAGCTGCTGCACAGAGATATGAGAGTTTTTTGGGTTCAATAAACACACTTTTAGGGAGATCATTTCATCCTTTCTGCTTTCGATTCCTTCCTCACACTGACAGCCATTCTGATTCCGAACAGGAAGTATGGCTGTCTCTTTAGAAGCCTAATCTCCTAAGTTACCCTAGATACAGTTTCTTCACACCACTTCTGACATTGACTACATTCTTCAAGTATGTGCTGTAAGTTTAAACTTTATTTTTTAATGTTGTTTTTATTACTCAATTATTAAAAAATAAATGTAGCGTTTCTTTAGATATGTTAAAATATCTGCAGCGTGTACAGCAACTGTAAACGCTCCAGTTACCGTTCACAGCAAACTGGAGCGTGTGCAGTTACTTCACACGCTCCAGTTTGCTGTGAACGGTAACTGCACACGCTCAATATTTCCGTGAGTGAGCCCACACGATCCAGGTCTTTGTGAGCTCACACGATCCAATATGCTGTGAGCATTAACCGCAACCGCTCGTTTGCTGTGAACGGTAACTGCACACGCTCAATATTTCCGTGAGTGAGCCCACACGATCCAGGTCTTTGTGAGCTCACACGATCCAATGTGCTGTGAACATTAACCGCAACCGTTCCAGTTTGCTGTGAACGGTAACTGCACACGCTCAATATTTCTATGAGTGGGCCCACACGATCCAGGTTTTTGTGAGCTCACACGATTCAATGTGCTGTGAACATTAACCGCAACCGCTCCAGTTTGCTGTGAACGGTAACTGCACACGCTCAATATTTCCGTGAGTGAGCCCACACGATCCAGGTCTTTGTGTGCTCACACGATCCAATGTGCTGTGAACATTAACCGCAACCGCTCCAGTTTGCTGTGAACGGTAACTGCACACGCTCAATATTTCCGTGAATGAGCCCACACGATCCAGGTCTTTGTGAGCTCACACGATCCAATGTGCTGTGAACATTAACCGCAACCGTTCCAGTTTGCTGTGAACGGTAACTGCACACGCTCCATATTCATTGCATTATATATTCATACGCATTATATATATTAAAAAATATTCGAACACTATGGTTGATTACAGAATTCAGAAAAAATATCTGGCAACGATTTTTTCAGAAATTAGTGATTTTTGCCGAAGAGTGGGATTCGAACCCACGCCTTCCAGTTGCTCTAACCTCTGAGCTATCACTCATCGGCGAATAATTTTTCCACCAAATAATTTTTTTTCAATTATAGATCAACAGGTAATCTGCGTATTTATTTTTTAATGCATTTTTTATATGTCGACGAATGCCAAAAAAAAAACTTTAAAGATGCCAATTAACTAAAGCACTTAATCATAGTTATTGCACAACTGAACAGAAACTGTTGAGAATCAGGTACAGATGTAGAAAAAATTAGAGGGGGGGGGGGGAAGTGATGCAATCGAGCCAGAGAACGGTAAAAAAGTGTGGGGGGGAATATAGTTGGGTTGTTTTACCTCTGAGCGGCACTTTTTTGTACACCATGGGCTAAATGTCTAGGTCACAAGGATCCCGAAGGCTCAGAGAAGGTTGGGGGAGGGGATCCACTGGAACAGCTGTTGGGAGACAGATGGTAGCCTCCCATCAAGGACATCCAGCGTGTTCTTTAACGTGCACAGGGTATGGCTTTCTCCCACACACGGGCCACGGCTTAACGTCCCATCCGGCGGACGGCGGCTTTTCCAAGCCCATCAGTGTCCCCTATGGACGGTGGGCAGGGCGGGGAGTTTTTCGGAGATAAATTTCAACGCTGACCCAGCTGGGACTCGAACCTGGGAATTACAGATTACGAGTCTAGCGCGCTACCAACTGAGCCACCCCCGCCCAAGGGGGATAGACTGGATTTCCATTTCACTCTAACATTTTCGGTTTTGTTTTAGAAGTCTTAAAAGAATTCGTGGAAAAACGCATGACATATTCACAACTTTAATCACTTATGGCCTCCATTACCCGTACTAGTATTATCAAAGGACCTAGCCCCCCCCCCCCCCCCCTCTCCCAAAGTACCCGGCTTTGCTTAGACTCATCTTTATCAATTAGGGTCACTTTTCAAAACAAAAATCTTGATTCAAAGAGCTTGCTGCAATAGATGTATTCTAATAATAAAAATCAGGAAATTGTCAACTGTAAAACAAAATGCAATTTCAGGTTATATCAGACAGATTTTTGTGACATGAAAAGATGACACGATATGGGCCGCATTGCTAACTTTCAAAATAAGAGTATTTTTGCTTTGATATATAACACATTGTGATATCCTCTAATAGCAATACATTGAAGTTGAACTTGTACTACTGTATGTGGGGCGGGGGTGGCTCAGTTGGTAGCGCGCCAGGCTCGTAATCTGTAGTTCCCAGGTTGGAGTCCCAGCTGGGTCAGCGTTGAGATTTATCTCCGCAAAATTCCCCGCCCTGCCCACGGTCAGTAGGGGACACCGATGGGCTTGGAAAGGCCGCCGTCCGTCGGATGGAACGTTAAGCCGTGGCCCCGTGTGCGGGAGAGCCATACCCTGTGCACGTTAAAGAACACGCTGGATGGCCTTGACGGGAGGCTACCATTTGTCTCTCAACAGCTGTTCCAGTGGGTCCCCTCCCCCAACCTTCTCTGAGCTTTCGGAGTCCATGTGACCTGGCTATTTAGCCCATGATGTGCAAAAAAGTGCCGCTCAGAGGTATAACAACCCAAAATCCTAATCAATGAATGAATCAGCCTGTGAAGTCCATTACACTTCAAACATTTGTTTTTACATTTGAATTCGAAACCTCACCATTCAGAGTTAAATTTGAAATTTAAATTTTTCGTTATAATCTTTTCAAAAATTTCTTAGTTTTTTTTTTAACTTTTTATTAAAAAAATCGTGCAAAATCTTGATATTATTTTGAAAATTTCAAGCGTGAAAACTATTGTAAAGACAAATATTTTCGCAAATTTCACATTTCTTTTCGAATGAATCCCAGGAATCCTGCTCCGATTCACAGAGAATTTTTGCATCCGGGCATATCAATTCCCAAGTACAGAAGATATTCAGTTCACATCCTTTGCAGGCGTAATTAATGCAATACGAATATTAAAAAAGAATCCCTAATTATCACGTATTGGGCATCTCCTTTCGGGATATAAAAACGATGGATGACGTATAGTCGCTCAAAAAAGTATCCGAACACTATGGTTGATTACAGAATTCAGAAAGAAAAAAAAAACTGGCAACAATTTTTTTTGAAATTAGTGATCTGGCAACCTTCGTGTCACGTGACACGAAGGTTGCCAGATCACTAATTTCTAAAAAATTCGTTGCAAGATATTTTATTGAATTCTGTGATCAACCATAAAAATAAAAAAATAAATACCTCCTCAAGCAGCTGCTTGCCACAGAGGTCTGACAGGAGCCTGTCAGTTTATATGCCACAGTAGAAGATCTGAGAGGATGGCAGGACCTCCGCAGAAAACAACACGAACATCCATGCCTTACCCGGGGCTCGAACCCAGGTCCCGTAGATCAGTAGCCAAGCGCGCTAACCACTCGGCCACGGGACGGCTGAGTGTTCGGATATTTTTTAATATATATAATGCGTATGAATATGGAGCGTGTGCAGTTACCGTTCACAGCAAACTGGAGCGGTTGCGGTTAATGTTCACAGTACATTGGATCGTGTGAGCTCACAAAAACCTGGATTGTGTGGGCCCACTCATAGAAATATTGAACGTGTGCAGTTACCGTTCACAGCAAACTGGAGCGGTTGCGGTTAATGTTCACAGCACATTGGATCGTGTGAGCTCACAAAGACCTGGATCGTGTGGGCCCACTCATAGAAATATTGAGCGTGTGCAGTTACCGTTCACAGCAAACTGGAGCGGTTGCGGTTAATGTTCACAGCACATTGGATCGTGTGAGCTCACAAAAATCTGGATCGTGTGGGCCCACTCATAGAAATATTGAGCGTGTGCAGTTACCGTTTACAGCAAACTGGAGCGGTTGCGGTTAATGTTCACAGCACATTGGATCGTGTGAGCTCACAAAAACCTGGATCGTGTGGGCCCACTCATAGAAATATTGAGCGTGTGCAGTTACCGTTCACAGCAAACTGGAGCGTGTGCAGTAACTGCACACGCTCCAGTTTGCTGGAGCTGGTTACTGGAGCGTGTACTGTTGCTGTACACGCTCCGGATATTTTTCCTGAATTCTGCAATCCCGTGACACGAAGGTTGCCAGATCACTAATATCTAAAAAAAAATCGTTGCCAGATATTTCTTCTGAATTCTCTAATCAACCATAGTGTTCGGATACTTTTTTGAGCGACTGTACAAGGTGGAAGGGCGCAAATGAGCTTTTTAGGCTATCTCTTGGTGACCTCGATGTTCTTAGGACAAGGAAATAACCACTGAGCCAATGCCGGCTCAAATGATATTAATAGCAGCACACGCTTTCCTGGCAGACCAAAACAAACCGTCAGGGGACGCAGTTCTTAACAACAGGATTTTTATTCGGCTTAACCCTTTCAGGACCATAAGGTTTCTAAGAGTAAATATTAGTATGTAACTGTTTATTTTAGTTTGTTTAGACGTAAAATAAATAAAAATCATAAGAAAAATACATAACAATGTGTAGTTTTTTTGGAATTTTATGGGAAATATTTTTCCCAATGGACTATATATGGTAACACAAATTATAGTTAGGCTCATTATGGTTAGGTCTTTTATTTATTGGTTTATTAGAACAAAATGTTAACTAAAATAATACAAAATTATGAAATAAAATTACTATACAAAATGATGTGCTAATTATGATATTCTGCGAAGCAATTTCTTTTGGTAGTGAGGCAAAGATGGACATTGCACATAGTACATATATTATGCGTCCTGACAGTTCTGTTTTTGTTTTCTAAACTTTCCCGTTTACGTAATTGCGTTCGGCATACGTTCTATTTTGACATTCTGTATAAAAAATGCAGATAAGGTTATAATTAAATACCACAATTACCAATTTTAAAATGGGAAAAATGTTTCCCTTAGTCGTGAAAGGGTTAAGAAGACGAAAAAAAAAACTTATGGAGTTTTATCATATCACACTTGATAAATAATTTATCCGGTAATTTATCGGTGATAATAATTTTTTTGCCAGAAAAACAACCAATTACTGAAATTTAAATGGTATTTTTAATAATATGTACAGTCACTCAAAAAAATATCCGAACGCTATGGTTGATTACAGAATTCAGAAAAATTACCTGGGAACGATCTTTTTAGAAATTAGTGATCTGGCAACCTTCGTGTCACGTGACACGAAGGTTGCCAGATCACAAATTTCTAAAAAGATCGTTGCCAGATATTTTTTCTGAATTCTGTAATCAACCGTAGCGTTCGGATATTGTTTTGAGCGACTGTATGTAGTAAGGCGCTCAAGTTTTTACACTACGTCAAACATAAATAATCAAATTGTAAGACTTACTTTTCTGATAATCCCAATGAATAAAATGAAATATAAATGTGCTTTTTTATGCCGAGTATACTTCCATAATATTCACGAATCACAAAAATCAAAATTGTTTCAAATTTTCTGACAAAACCCAACGAGGTAGTTTGTTTTCAATAATTATCAATGATACAATAAATCTACTATTTCATATCTATAGATATGTTAAAATCTATTCCAATAATAGAAATAAATCTTTTTTTCTTTTAAATTAAGTATTCATATGTATCAGTTTCATGGACAGTGTATTGAAACAAATTAGACATTTGCAGTAAAAAATAATAAAATTTCGCCTGCACTTTCTCAAAAGCATTGGAATTAAATATTGAAGTCTTGATGTTAAAATAATTACGTGTAGAATTCAAAATATAATTACGACACATAAGTTTGCTTTAATACCACAATATATAAAAATGTGATGAAAATAGTTATACTACATTGTGGAAATAAAATCATAAATTCATCATAAATTATTACACTATTTCATATCGGTCATGATTATATTAATTCAAATTATAAATGAATCATATTAATCATAAATTGTTATATTATTTCATATTAATCATAAATTGGTATATTTTTGCATATGAATCATAAATTATAATTATATGATTTGATACTGATAATAAGTTACATATTTAATTCTTATTAATCATAACTTATTATTATATGATTTGATACTTATAATAAGTTATTTTATTATTTCCTATTAATCATAAATTATTATTATATGATTTGATACTAATAATAAGTTACTTGTTTAATGCTTATTAATCAAAAATTGTTATTATATGATTTGATACCGATAATAAGTTATTTTATTAATTCCTATTAATCATAAATTATTATATTTGTTCATAATAATTAATTTTTATATTATTTTATATTAATCATATATTTTATTTTATTCATATTGATCATAAAGTATTATATAAATTAATATTAATCATAATTTATTTTGCTAAATCATATTAAAAATTAAAAATTTAAAAAAACCAGAAATTTCACCAACACTTTCCCAAAGGAATGGCATTTAAATATTAAAGTCTAAATACTAAAAAATATTAAAAACGACGTAACGTTAAATTATATACGTAATATTAAAAAATATTGCGTTGTGTAAATCGAAATGAAATTACTGCGTAGGATTCTTCAATATCACAATGTGTAAAATGAAATGAAAATGAATGAGTTCGGTAAAATACATTTTCTTCTTTCAACTGAAGTAAGATTGTAAATCAGTTCACTCTTCAGAAGGGATAAATTATGAGTCTAGACCTACCTGAGCATGTTGGTCATTGAAGGGACACGACCGTGTAGTCACCACGCGCACACAGCACACACACACGTAATTCCCGCGATAGGGAGGTGCACAATGTTTCACTGAGATGCAAAACCCAAGACGCCTGACAGCTCGAAATCAGCTGGAGGGGCGGCAAACAGCGCGCGCAGCTCTTCCAACCCTTATATATGGGACACGCTACTTGTGCCTTGCCTCCCCCTTAGCCTACTTTCGGTGTGGCTGCCGGCGCTCGCAGAATCGGGGCTGCCGCTGCCTCCGGGCCACGCGGCAGGTACCGTGGACCCTCGAAGCTGATCCTGAGACTCACCGAGACAGGGGAAAAGTTTCACTTATCGGGAAATGCTGAGGATCGGCTTGTTAAAGCTTTAGATTTCCTCGGGGAACGAAATGACTTCTTTCTGAACACTGGATCTGGAAGGGATGATTTGTTTCCTTATTGGGATGAATTTCGCTTGAAGAGATGCTTTCGCAGCAGTTAGTTCATCAGGAACATGAAGGGCTTATTATTTTGGTCTAGACAGGTTAATTGGTGAGGTGAAGGATCCGAAGTCCAATTGTATGACCCCCAATTTTGAATTCTCCTGGAGTGTTCGTTTGGGTTGTTTTACTTCTGAACGGCACTTTTTTGCACACCATGGGTTAAATGGCCAAGTCACAAGGACCCCGAAGCTCAGAAAAGGTTGGGGGAGGGGATCCAATGGAACAGCTGTTGGAAGACAGATGGTAGCCTCCCGTCAAGGCCATCCAGCGTGTTCTTTAACGTTGGATTGTTTTACCTCTGAGCGGCACTTTTTTGCACACCACGGGCTAAATGGCCAAGTCACAAGGACCTCGAACGCTCAAAGAAGGTTGGGGGAGGGGACCCACTTGAACAGATGGTAGCCTCCCGTCAAGGCCATCCAGCGTGTTCTTTAACGTGCACAGGGTATGGCTCTCCCGCATACGGGGCCACGGATTAACGTCTCGTCAGACGGACGGCGGCCTTTCCAAACCCATCGGTGTTCGTTACTGACCGTGGGCAGGGCGGGGAATTTTGAGAAGATAAAGGGGGCTTATAGTGTTTCTCAACTTGAAGAAAGCCTCTGCCACTTTGTATCATGGCATTCTCTTAGAGAAATTAGAGATTTAAGAATTAGAGGCATTGCTTTGGGGTATGACGTTTTCAGGATTTAAGAATTAGAGGCATTCTTTTGGATAGATTTAAGAATTAGAGGCATTGCCTTGGGGTGTGACTTTTTCAGGTTAAAAACCATTCCATTCGGGGAGTAATTATCGGGCGATATTCTTATTTTCAATGTCTGGTCGAAAAAATTACAATTCAATATTGTTCCTCAATTTCGAGTTGAAATTGGATTCAAATAAAAAATAATCCAAATTTTGAAGTATTGAGTAATAATTTTGTTATTTACATACAATAAAACATGTATTGCTAATGTTTCTTCAGCGAGATTATTTTGTACAGTCGTTCAAATAAGTATCTAAACTTTATGGTTGATTGCAGAATTCATAAAAAATATCTGGCAACGATTTTTTTAGAAATTAGTGATCTGGCAAGCTTCGTATCTCGTGACACGAAGGTTGTAAGATCACGTGACACCAATGTGTACCATTGACACCTTGTTTTCCATGCAGCTATGTGTAACATTGGCACCTTGTTTCCCATGCAGCTATGTGTAAAATTGGCACCTTGTTTCTCATACAGCTATGTGTTACATTGGAACTTTGTTTCTCATGCAGCTATGTGCAACATTGGCACCCTGTTTCCCATGCAGGTATGTGTTACATTGGCACCTTGTTTCCCATGCAGCTATGTGCAACATTGGCACCCTGTTTCCCATGCAGCTATGTGCAACATTGGCACCCTGTTTCCCATGCAGCTATGTGCAACATTGGCACCCTGTTTCCCATGCAGCTATGTGCAACATTGGCGCCTTGTTTCCCATGCAGCTATGTGTAACATTCACACTTTGCCCCCCCCCCCCCCCCAATTCAACTGTTTGCAAAGTCGGCACCTTGCTCTCCTATTACAACCGTGTGCGACGTCGGCATTGCAACAATATGTAAAATCTGCATCTTGTTCCCTGTTGCCACTGTACGCAATATCGGCACCTTGCTCCACTGCATCCAACCAAGAGATAAATGCTGTTTAAACGTCCTGATTCTGATACCACCTCTCGACATGTTCAAAATCTCTTTCTAAGTGCTTCGGATGCCTAATCGCTCGAGAAAGATATTCCGAATGTAGCCCAGTTCAATGAGAACACGCCGCATCGCTTCACTTCCGACAAAGAGTTCTCTAATAGAGTCGCTCTTTTTTTCTCCCTTCTGCACTCTTTCATTTGCTCCACTTCATTTCAAATCTCGGCAAAAAATTCTGAATGAAAACGCCGGTTTGGTTAGTTTTTTTAAATAAATAAATACCCCCTCAAGCAGCTGCTTGCTTCAGAGATCTAAAAGGTTGGGTTGTTTTATATCTGAGCGGCACTTTTTTGCACACCATGGGCTAAACGGCCAGATCACATGGACCCCGAAGGCTCAGAGTTGGGTTGGGTTGTTTCACCTCTGAGCGACAATTTTTTGCACACCATGGGCTAAATGGCCAGGTCACATGGACCCCGAAGGCTCAGAGAAGGTTGGGGGAGGGAACCCACTGGAACAGCTGTTGGGAGACAGATGGTAGCCTCTCGTCAAGGCCATCCAGAGTTTTCTTTAACGTGCACATGGTATGGCTCTCCCGCACACGGGGCCACGGCTTAACGTCCCATACGACGGACGGTGACCTTTCCATGCCTATCGGTGTCCCCTACTGACCGTGGGCATGGCGGTGAATTTCGCGGAGATAAATCTGCGCAAAACTCAGGCTACCATCTGTCTCCCAATAGCTGTTCCAGTGGGTCCCTTCCCCCAACCTTCTCTGAGCCTTCGGGGTCCTTGTGATCTGGCCATTTAGCCCATAGTGTGCAAAAAAGTGCCGCTCAGAGGTAAAACAACCCAATCCTTGGTCAGTAGGGGTCATTGATTGCCGTCCGTTGGATGGGTCGTTAAGTCGTATCCCGTGTGCGGGAGAGTCATACCTTTGCACGTTAAAAAACACGCTGGATGGCCTTGACGGGAGGCTACCATCTGTCTCCCAACAGCTGTTCCAGTGGGTCCCCTCTACCAACCTTCTCTGAGTCTTCGGGGTCAATGTGACCTGGCCATTTAGCCCATGGTGTGCAAAAAAGTGTCGCTCAGAGGTAAAACAACCCAACTACTGAATCCCCCTCAGTTTAGGAAATCTTTAAAAACTTCTTTCAAAAATACATGGATTTTCGGAAACCCTGTATTAAATGTTTAATACAGGGTTTCCGACAATTAATGGCGGGTTCTAGTGAAGTACTGTCCCCAAAAACACAAAAGGCACCACATTAAATTCCCTCACTCAAACAGTTTCAGTGGCGGTCACCAGCTAAAATGGCGCACCGACACATTCCTGAAGAGAGGTGGCGGAAGTCCTTACTGCAACATGTCCTGACAGATTGATTGGCAGGTGGAGTCCAATTCTATGACCACTCAGGAACCCTAATTTGACACCCCTTGATTTTGTGTGGTTTTGTAAAGAATTATGCTTTCATGAACAAAATTCGGAACCTGAATCATTTGAAAACCAGAAGAAGAGAAATACTGAGCAAGTAACAAAGGATATTTTGCAATGGGTATGGCAAGAAGTCACTAATTATGTTCAAGATTATTTTACGTACAGTCGCTCAAAAAATATCCAAACGCTATGGTTGAATACAGAATTCAGAAAAAAATATCTCGCAACGGATTTTTTAGAAATTAGTGACCTGGCAACCTTCGTGCCACGAACGTTGCCAAATCACTATTTTCTAAAAAAAATCGTGGCCAGATATTTTTTCGGAATTCTGTAATCAAAGTTGTCAGATCACTAATTTCTAAAAAAAATCGTGGTCAGATAATTTTTCTGAATTCTGTAATCAAGGTTGCCAGATCACTAATTTCTAAAAAAAAAATCGTGGCCAGATATCTTTCCTGAATTCTGTAATCAAAGTTGCCAGATCACCAATTTCTAAAAAAAATCGTGTCCAGAAATTTTTTCTGAATTCTGTAATCAAGGTTGGCAGATCACTAATTTCTAAAAAAAATCGTTGCCAGATATTTTTTCCGATTTCTGTAAAACAAAGTTGCCAGATCACTAATTTCTAAAAAAAAATCGTGGTCAGATATTTTTCTCAATTCTGTAATCAAGGTTGTCAGATCACTAATTTCTAAAAAAAATCGTTGCCAGATATTTTTTCTGAATTCTGTAAATCAAAGTTACCAGATCACTAATTTCTAAAAAAAATCGTGGCCAGATATTTTTTTTCTGAATTCTGTAATCAAGGTTGGCAGATCACTAATTTCTAAAAAAAATCGTTGCCAGATATTTTTTCTGAATTCTGTAAATCAAAGTTACCAGATCACTAATTTCTAAAAAAAATCGTGGCCAGATATTTTTTTTCTGAATTCTGTAATCAAGGTTGGCAGATCACTAATTTCTAAAAAAAATCGTGGCCAGATATTTTTTCTCAATTCTGTAATCAAGATTGGCAGATCATTAATTTCCAAAAAATCGTGGCCAGATATTTTTTCTCAATTCTGTAATCAACCATAATGTTCGGATACTTTTTTGAACGACTGTACACTTTCAATTAAAATGTTACCTTCTTAAATATGTATATTATTTTCCCAACTATCATAATCTTAATCGTTCCCTTTCTCCCTTGACTCTCTTGATGGGAAAAATAATAACGATCATTTACCAGCAGTCGACATTTTGATAAGCTCATTTGTTGGGTTGTCAGCCTTCTTGTTCTATACGTACGACGGAACGGGAAATAGGACTGACCTTGGGTTGTTAGCCTTCTTGTTCTACACATACGATGGAATAGGGAATAGGACTGACCTTGGGTTGTTAGCCTTCTTGTTCTACACATACGACGGAATGGGAAATAGGACTGACCTTGGGTTGTTAGCCTTCTTGTTCTATACATACGACGGAATGGGAAATAGAACTGACCTTGGGTTGTTAGCCTTCTTGTTCTATACATACGACGGAATGGGAAATAGAACTGACCTTGGGTTGTTAGCCTTCTTGTTCTATACATACGACGGAATGGGAAATAGAACTGACCTTGGGTTGTTAGCCTTCTTGTTCTATACATACGACGGAATGGGAAAAACAACTGACCTTGGGTTCTTAGCTTTCTTGTTCTATACATACGACGGAATGGGAAATAGGACTGACCTTGGGTTGTTAGCCTTCCTGTTCTACATATACGACGGAACGGGAAATAGGACTGACATTGGGTTGTTGGCCTTCTTGTTCTACACGTACGACGGAATGAGAAATAGAACTGACCTTGGGTTGTTAACCTTCTTGTTCTATACATACGAAGGAATGTGAAATAGGATTGACCTTGGGTTATTAGCCTTCTTGTTCTATACATACCACGGAATGGAAATAGAACTGACCTTGGGTTGTTAGCCTTCTTGTTCTACACGTACGACGGAATGGGAAATAGGACTGATCTTGGGGTGTTAGCCTTCCTGTTCTACACATACGACGGAACGGGAAATAGGACTGTCCTTTGGTTGTTGGCCTTCTTGTTCTACACATAAGACGGAACGAGAAATAGGACTGACCTTTGGTTGTTGGCCTTCTTTTTCTTTACTTACGGTGGAATGGGAAATAGGACTGACCTTGGGTTGTTAGCCTTCTTGTTCTACACATAAGACGGAACGAGAAATAGGACTGAACTTTGGTTGTTGGCCTTCTTGTTCTATACATACGACAGAACGGGAAATAGGACTGACCTTGGGTTGTAAGAATTCCTGTTCTACACGTACGACGGAACGGGAAATAGGGCTGACCTTGGGTTGTAAGCCTTCCTGTTCTACACGTACGACGTAATGGGAAATAGGACTGACCTTGGGTTGTTAGCCTTCTTGTCCTACACCTACGACGGAATGAGAAATAGGACTGACCTTGGGTTGTTGGTCTTCTTGTTCTACACTTACGATGGAACGGGGAAGTAGGACTGACCTTGGGTTGTTAGCCTTCCTGTTCTACACGTACGAAGGAACGGGAAATAGGACTGACATTGGGTTGTTAGCCTTCCTGTTCTACACGTACGACGGAACGGGGAAATAGGAGTGACATTGGGTTGTTGTCCTTTTTTTCTACACGTACGACGGAATGGGAAATAAGACTGACCTTGGGTTGTTAGCCTTCCTGTTCTGCACGTACGACAGAACGGGAAATAGGACTGACCTTGGGTTGTTAGCCTTCCTGTTCTGCACGTACGACGGAACGAGAAATAGGACTGACCTTGGGTTGTTAGCCTTCCTGTTCTACACGTAAGAAGGAACGGGAAATAGGAATGACATTGGGTTGTTAGCCTTCCTGTTCTACAAATACGATGGAACGGGGAAATAGGAGTGACATTGGGTTGTTGTTCTTTTGCTCTACACGTACGACGGAATGGGAAATAGTACTGACCTTGGGTTGTTAGCCTTCCTGTTCTACACGTACGACGGAACGAGAAATAGGACTGACCTGGGGTTGTTAGCCTTCCTGTTCTACACGTACGAAGGAACGGAAAATAGGACTGACCTTGGGTTGTTAGCCTTCCTGTTCTGCATGCACGACGGAACGAGAAATAGGACTGACCTTGGGTTGTTAGCCTTCCTGTTCTACACGTACGAAGGAATGGGAAATAGCACTGACATTGGGTTGTTAGCCTTCCTGTTCTACACATACGATGGAACGGGGAAATAGGAGTGACATTGGGTTGTTGTCCTTTTGTCCTACACGTACGACGGAATGGGAAATAGGACTGACCTTGGGTTGTTAGCCTTCCTGTTCTGCACGTACGACGGAACGGGAAATAGGACTGACCTTGGGTTGTTAGCCTTCCTGTTCTGCACGTACGACAGAACGGGAAATAGGACTGAACTTGGTTTGTTAGCCTTCCTGTTCTGCATGCACGACGGAACGAGAAATAGGACTGACCTTGGGTTGTTAGCCTTCCTGTTCTACACGTACGAATGAATGGGAAATAGGACTGACGTTGGGTTGTTAGCCTTCCTGTTCTACACGTACGACGGAACGAGAAATAGGACTGACCTTGGGTTGTTAGCCTTCCTGTTCTACACGTACGAAGGAACGGGAAATAGGAATGACATTGGGTTGTTAAGCCTTCCTGTTCTACATGTACGACGGAACGGGGAAATAGGAGTGACCTTGGGTTGTTAGCCTTCCTGTTCTGCACGTACGACGGAACGGGGAAATAGGACTGACCTTGGGTTGTTAGCCTTCCTGTTCTGCACATACGATGGAACGGGGAAATAGGACTGACCTTGGGTTGTTAGCCTTCCTGTTCTGCACGTACGACGGAACGGGGAAATAGGACTGACCTTGGGTTGTTAGCCTTCCTGTTCTGCACGTACGATGGAACGGGAAATAGGACTGACCTTGGGTTGTTAGCCTTCCTGTTCTGCAGGTACGACGGAACGGGAAATACGACTGACCTTGGTTTGTTGGCCTTCCTGTTCTACACATACGACGGAACGAGAAATAGGACTGACCTTGGGTTGTTAGCCTTCCTGTTCTACACGTACGAAGGAACGGGGAAATAGGACTGAACTTTGGTTGTTGGCCTTCTTGTTGTACACTTACGACGGAATGGGAAATAGGACTGACCTTGGGTTGTTAGCCTTCCTGTTCTACATGTGCGACAGAATGGGAAATAGGACTGACCTTGGGTTGTTAGCCTTCTTGTTCCACACCTACGACGGAATGGGAAATAGGACTGACCTTGGGTTGTTAGCCTTCCTGTTCTACACGTACGACGGAACGGGGAAATAGGACTGACCTTGGGTTGTTAGCCTTCTTGTTCTACACCTACGACGGAATGGGAAATAGGACTGACCTTGGGTTGTTAGCCTTCCTATTCTACACGTACGATGGAATGGGGAAATAGGAGTGACATTGGGTTGTTGTCCTTCCTGTTCTACACATACGAAGGAACGGGAAATAGGACTGACCTTGGTTTGTTGGCCTTCCTGTTCTACACATACGACGGAACGAGAAATAGGACTGACCTTGGGTTGTTAGCCTTCCTGTTCTACACGTACGAAGGAACGGGGAAATAGGACTGACCTTTGGTTGTTGGCCTTCTTGTTGTACACTTACGACGGAATGGGAAATAGGACTGACCTTGGGTTGTTAGCCTTCCTGTTCTACATGTGCGACAGAATGGGAAATAGGACTGACCTTGGGTTGTTAGCCTTCTTGTTCCACACCTACGACGGAATGGGAAATAGGACTGACCTTGGGTTGTTAGCCTTCCTGTTCTACACGTACGACGGAACGGGGAAATAGGACTGACCTTGGGTTGTTAGCCTTCTTGTTCTACACCTACGACGGAATGGGAAATAGGACTGACCTTGGGTTGTTAGCCTTCCTATTCTACACGTACGATGGAATGGGGAAATAGGAGTGACATTGGGTTGTTGTCCTTCCTGTTCTACACATACGAAGGAACGGGAAATAGGACTGACATTGGGTTGTTAGCCTTCCTGTTCTACACGTACGACGGAACAGGGAAATAGGAGTGACATTGGGTTGTTGTCCTTCTTGTTTTACACGTACGACGGAATGGGAAACAGGACTGACCTTGGGTTGTTAGCCTTCCTGTTCTGCACGTACGACGGAACGGGAAATAGGACTGACCTTGGGTTGTTAGCCTTCCAGTTCTGCATGTACGACGGAACGGGAAATAGGACTGACCTTGGGTTGTTAGCCTTCCTGTTCTGCACGTACGACGGAACGGGGAAATAGGACTGACCTTGGGTTGTTAGCCTTTCTGTTCTACACCTAAGACGGAACATGGAAATAGAAGTGACATTGGGTTGTTGTCCTTTTGTTCTACACGTACGACTGAATGGGAAATAGGACTGACCTTGGGTTGTTAGCCTTCCTGTTCTGCAGGTACGACGGAACGGGAAATAGGACTGACCTTGGGTTGTTAGCCTTCCTGTTCTGCACGTACGACGGAACGGGGAAATAGGACTGACCTTGAGTTGTTAGCCTTCCTGTTCTGCACGTACGACGGAACGGGGAAATAGGACTGACCTTGGGTTGTTAGCCTTCCTGTTCTGCACGTACGACGGAATGGGAAATAGGACTGACCTTGGGTTGTTAGCCTTCCTGTTCTGCACGTACGATGGAACAGGAAATAGGACTGACCTTGGGTTGTTAGCCTTCCTGTTCTGCACGTACGACGGAACAGGAAATAGGACTGACCTTGGGTTGTTAGCCTTCCTGTTCTGCACGTACGACAGAATGAGAAATAGGACTGACCTTGGGTTGTTAACCTTCCTGTTCTGCACGTACGACGTAATGGGAAATAGGACTGAACTTTGGTTGTTGGCCTTCTTGTTCTATACATACGACGGAACGGGAAATAGGACTGACCTTGGGTTGTAAGCATTCCTGTTCTACACGTACGACGGAACGTAAAATAGGACTGACCTTGGGTTGTTAGCCTTCTTGTCCTACACCTACGACGGAAAGAGAAATAGGACTGACCTTGGGTTGTTGGTCTTCTTGTTCTACACTTACGATGGAACGGGGAAGTAGGACTGACCTTGGGTTGTTAGCCTTCCTGTTCTACACGTACGAAGGAACGGGAAATAGGACTGACATTGGGTTGTTAGCCTTCCTGTTCTACACGTACGACGGAACGGGGAAATAGGAGTGACATTGGGTTGTTGTCCTTTTTTTCTACACGTACGACGGAATGGGAAATAAGACTTGGGTTGTTAGCCTTCCTGTTCTGCACGTACGACAGAACGGGAAATAGGACTGACCTTGGGTTGTTAGCCTTCCTGTCCTGCACGTATGACGGAACGAGAAATAGGACTGACCTTGGGTTGTTAGCCTTCCTGTTCTACACGTACGAAGGAACGGGAAATGGGACTGACCTTGGGTTGTTAGCCTTCCTGTTCTGCGCGTACGACGGAACGGGAAATAGGACTGACCTTGGGTTGTTAGCCTTCCTGTTCTGCGCGTACGACGGAACGGGAAATAGGACTGACCTTGGGTTGTTAGCCTCCCTGTTCTACACGCACGACGGAACGGGGAAATAGGAGTGACATTGGGTTGTTGTCCTCTTGTTCTACACGTACGACGGAATGGGAAATGGGACTGACCTTGGGTTGTTAACCTTCCTGTTCTGCACGTACGATGGAACGGGAAATAGGACTGACCTTGGGTTGTTAGCCTTCCTGTTCTACACGTACGAAGGAACGGGAAATAGGACTGACATTGGGTTGTTGTCCTTTTATTCTACACGTACGACGGAATGGGAAATAGGACTGACCTTGGGTTGTTAGCCTTTCTGTTCTACACGTACGACGGAACGGGGAAATAGAAGTGACATTGGGTTGTTGTCCTTTTATTCTACACGTACGACGGAATGGGAAATAGGACTGACCTTGGGTTGTTAGCCTTCCTGTTCTGCACGTACGACGGAACGGGAAATAGGACTGACCTTGTGTTCTTAGCCTTCCTGTTCTGCACATACGATGGAACGGGGAAATAGGACTGACCTTGGGTTGTTAGCCTTCCTGTTCTGCACGTACGACGGAACGGGGAAATAGGACTGACCTTGGGTTGTTAGCCTTCCTGTTCTGCACGTACGATGGAACGGGAAATAGGACTGACCTTGGGTTGTTAGCCTTCCTGTTCTGCAGGTACGACGGAACGGGAAATAGGACTGACCTTGGTTTGTTGGCCTTCCTGTTCTGCACGTACGACGGAACGGGGAAATAGGACTGACCTTGGGTTGTTAGCCTTCCTGTTCTACACGTACGAAGGAACGAGAAATAGGACTGACATTGGGTTGTTAGCCTTCCTGTTCTACACTTACGACGCAACGGGGAAATAGGACTGACGTTTGGTTGTTGGCCTTCTTGTTGTATACTTACGACGGAATGGGAAATAGGACTGACCTTGGGTTGTTAGCCTTCCTGTTCTACATGTGCGACAGAATGGGAAATAGGAATGACCTTGGGTTGTTAGCCTTCTTGTTCTACACCTACGACGGAATGGGAAATAGGACTGACCTTGGGTTGTTAGCGTTCCTGTTCTACACCTACGACGGAATGGGAAATAGGACTGACCTTGGGTTGTTAGCCTTGCTGTTCTACACGTAGGACGGAACGGGGAAATAGGAGTGACATTGGGTTGTTGTCCTTCCTGTTCTACACATACGAAGCAACGGGAAATAGGACTGACATTGGGTTGTTAGCCTTCCTGTTCTACACGTACGACGGAACGGGGAAATAGGAGTGACATTGGGTTGTTGTCCTTCTTGTTCTACACGTACGTCGGAATGGGAAATTGGACTGACCTTGGGTTGTTAGCCTTCCTGTTCTGCACATACGACGGAACGGGAAATAGGACTGACCTTGGGTTGTTAGCCTTCCTGTTCTGCACGTACGACGGAACGGGAAATAGGACTGACCTTGGGTTGTTAGCCTTCCTGTTCTGCACGTATGACGGAATGGGGAAATAGGACTGACCTTGGGTTGTTAGCCTTTCTGTTCTACACGTACGACGGAACGGGGAAATAGAAGTGACATTGGGTTGTTGTCCTCTTGTTCTACACATACGACGGAATGGGAAATAGGACTGACCTTGGGTTGTTATCCTTCCTGTTCTGCAGGTACGACGGAACGGGAAATAGGACTGACCTTGGGGTGTTAGCCTTCCTGTTCTGCACGTACGACGGAACGGGGAAATATGACTGACCTTGGGTTGTTAGCCTTCCTGTTCTGCACGTACGACGGAACGGGGAAATAGGACTGACCTTGGGGTGTTAGCCTTCCTGTTCTTCACGTACGACGGAATGGGAAATAGGACTGACCTTGGGTTGTTAGCCTTCTTGTTCTACACCTACGACAGAATGGGAAATAGGACTGACCTTGGGTTGTTAGCCTTCCTGTTCTGCACGTACGATGGAACGGGAAATAGGACTGTCCTTGGGTTGTTAGCCTTCCTGTTCTGCACCTACGACGGAACGGGAAATAGGACTGACCTTGGGTTGTTAGCCTTCCTGTTCTGCACGTACGACGGAACAGGAAATAGGACTGACCTGGGGTTGTTAGCCTTCCTGTTCTGCACGTACGACGGAACGGGAAATAGGACTGACCTTGGGTTGTTAGCCTTCCTGTTCTGCACGTACGACGGAACGGGATATAGGACTGACCTTGGGTTGTTAGCCTTCCTGTTCTACACGTACGACGGAATGGGAAATAGGAGTGACCTTGGGTTGTTTTACCTCTGAGGGGAGCTTTTTTTCACACATGGGCTAAATGGCGAGATCACAAGGTCCCCGAAGGCTCAGAGAAGGTTGGGGGAGTGGACCCACTGGGACAGCTGTTGGGAAATAGATGGTAACCTCCCGTCAAGTCCATCCAGCATGTTCTTTGAGGTGCACAACGTACGACTCTCCCATACACGAGGCCACGGCGTAACGTCCCATCCAACGGACGGCAGCCTTTCGAAGCCCATCGATGATCCCCTACTAACCGTGGGCAGGGCGAGGAGTTTTGCGGAGATAAATCTCAACGCTGAACCTGCTGGGACTCGAACCTGGGAACTACAGATTACGAGCCTGGCGCGCTACCGACTGAGCCACCACGGCATCTGATTTGGGCATTTACACCATTATTTGAAATATAGTGCCACTGAGATATATAATTTTTTGGAAAGTTATTCCATGTGGTTATTTTTTTCTAGAAATGCATAAATATTAAACGTATGAATGAATGAGTTTATTTGCAGAACTTTCACTTTATTCCATCGAAATTTTTAACGCGATCGACAGATTGACTTTCAGTGGCAGTCACGCGATGACCTAAGGTCAGTTTTGATGTTACATTACATCAAAATCGCAGTAATGAGCAGATGATTTTCGTCTGCCGATAGGATCACTGCCTTCGAACGATAATCGAAGTCGATGTGCAGCAATAAGGAGCCGATACGATCACCGCCTTCGCTCATAAGAATGCGAAGGAATCTCCTCCGAGACCAAAAATAGATCTGGTGAGGAGGCTTGGTTGGGTTGTTTTACCTCTGAGCGTCACTTTTTTGCACACCATGGGCTAAATGGCCAGGTCACAAGGACCCCGAAGGCTCAGAGAAGGTTGGGGGAGGGGACCCACTGGAACAGCTGTTGGGAGACAGATGGCAGCCTCCCATCAAGGCCATCCAGCGTGTTCTTTAACGTGCACAGGGTATGGCTCTCCCGCACACGGGACCACGGCTTAGCGTCCCATCCGACGGACGGCGGCCTTTCCAAGCCCATCGATGTCCCCTACTGACCATGGGCAGGGCGGGGAATTTTGCGGAGATAAATCTCAACGCTCACCCAGCTGGGACTCGAACTTGGGAACTACAGATTACGAGCCTGGCGCGCTACCGACTGAGCCACCCCCGCCCCCTGGTGAGGAGGCCGTGAATTGCAACGGGTGATGTCATCTCGCTACTTGAGGATGAAAGGTCATTGTAAGGTCATTTTAAATTTGTAAATAACAGATGATTTCGAAAAGAATCTGAATGGAAAATTAGAAAAGTTAATATTCAAGAGTCCATGAAATTTCGCAGGCACTGAAAGAGTGTTTACTTTAGTAATATAATTTTACATGAAAAATAAAAGAATTTTTATTTAAAACTCCGAATTCTGCATATTTTAAAACCAATTAAAGAAAAACCTATTAATGTAATTAAAAGGTACATTATTAAACCATTTGAAACTATTTAAATGAAACCTACTATTACAGCATCATATGCGAAACAAAAACCAGAATTTTAACATTTACCAAAGCATCGGATGGGAGCCTTCCAAAGAAACATTAAATTGAAAATATTTATCAAAATATCAGATGGGAGCCTCCCACAGAAACAGATGGAAAACATTTACCAAAGCATCAAATAGGAGCCTGCCATCGAAACATTAGATGGAAATCATTTACCAAAGCATCAGATGGGAGCCTTCTGTTAAAACATCAGTTGGAAACTACTCACCAAAACATCCAATGGGAGCCTTCCTAAAAATTAAATAGAAAATACGAACCAAAGCATCAGATGGGAGCCTTCTGCTAAAACAATAGAAGGACTTCGGTCTTACTAGGGCATGTCCTTGTATGAGAAGGCCTGTATTAAGCTAGGAGTAGCTTCTAGGATTCTTCTCTGTCCTATAAGTCGCAAATAAAAAAAAATGTTCCCATCAAAACATGCAATGGGAACCTTCTGCTAAAACATTAGATGGAATGTACCCATCAAAACATGCAATGGGAGCCTTCTGCTAAAACATTAGATGGAAAATACGAACCAAAGCATCAGATGGGAGCCTTCTGCTAAAACAATAAAAGGAATGTACCCATCAAAACATGCAATGGGAGCCTTCTGCTAAAACAATAAAAGGAATGTACCCATCAAAACATGCAATGGGAGCCTTCCTAAAAATTAAATGGAAAATACGAACCAAAGCATCAGATGGGAGCCTTCTGCTAAAACAATAAAAGGAATGTACCCATCAAAACATGCAATGAGAGTCTTCTGCTAAAACATTAGATGGAAGATACCCATCTAAACATGCAATGGGAGCCTTCCTAAAAATTAAATAGAAAATACGAACCAAAGCATCAGATGGGAGCCTTCTGCTAAAACATTAGAAGGAAAATACGAACCAAAGCATCAGATGGGATCCTTCTGCTAAAACAATAGAAAGAATGTACCCATCAAAACATGCAATGGGAGCCTTCTGCTAAAACAATAAAAGGAATGTATCCATCAAAACATGCAATGGGAGCCTTCTGCTAAAACAATAAAAGGAATGTATCCATCAAAACATGCAATGGGAGCCTTCTGCTAAAACAATAAAAGGAATGTATCCATCAAAACATGCAATGGGAGCCTTCTGCTAAAATAATAAAAGGAATGTATCCATCAAAACATGCAATGGGAGCCTTCTGCTAAAACATTAGTGGAATGTACCCATCAAAACATGCAATGGGAGCCTTCTGCTAAAACATTAGATGGAATGTACCCATCAAAACATGCAATGGGAGCCTTCTGCTAAAACCTTAGATGGAATGTACAGTCGTATCAAAAAAGTGTCACGTGACACGAAGGTTGCCAGATCACTAATTTCTATAAAAAAAACGTTGCCTGATATTTTTTCTGAATTCTGTGATCAACCATAGTGTTCGGTACACGAAGGTTGTCAGATCACTAATTTCTAAAAAAATCGTTGCCAGATATTTTTTCTGAATTCTGTAATCAACCATAGTGTTCGGATAATTTTTTGAGCGACTGTACCCATCAAAACATGCAATGGGAGCCTTCTGCTAAAACAATAGTTGGAAACTTCCCACCAAAGCATCAGATAGAATTCACGCAACAAAGCAACTTGACACCTTGCTGCACGAGCACAATATTTTCCCATCAATCCACTAGACAGTTGCTTAATCTCGCATTTGAAGAACGCCATCATCTAATACCCAAGAGTTCCCTTTCTCACCGAGAATGAGGCAGTGACAAGCGGAATGACCTCACCGTTTTCGAGGTCATGGATCGAAGCTAAGAACTTCAGGCATCGGACTCGGTGCGCTGCTGAGAATGATCTCGATCGGAGAGAACGAAACTGAGAAGGAAGTTCGCAGATTCCGTTTATCCCAAATGGATCAATGTGGATGCTGGAGGCGGAGATGCGATGTGATGAGAATGGCTTTTTCCCTCAGAGATAGGGCGGGGGTGGCTCAGTCGGTAGCGCGCCAGGCTCGTAATCTGTAGTTGCCATGTTCGAGTCCCAGCCGGGTCAGCGTTGAGATTTATCTCCGCAAAATTCCCCGCCCTGTCCACGGTCAGTTGGGGACACCGATGGGCTTGGAAACGCCGCCGTCCGTCGGATGGGACGTTAAGCCGTGGCCCCGTGTGCGGGAGAGCCATGCCCTGTGCACGTTAAAGAACACGCTGAATGGTTTTGACGGGAGGATACCATCTGTCTCCCAACAGCTGTTCCAGTGGGTCCCCTCACCCAACATTCTCTGAGCCTTCGGGGTCCTTGTGACCTGGCCATTTAGCACATGGTGTGCAAAAAAGTGCCGCTCAGAGGTAAAACAAATCAATAAAATAGCAACGTTAAATAACACGCTGGATGGCCTTGACGGGAGGCTACCATCTCTCTCCCAACAGCTGTTCCAGTGGGTCTCCTCCCCCAAACTTCTCTGAACTTTCGGGGTCCTTATGACCTGGCCATTTAGCCCATGGTGTGCAAAATAGTGCCGCTCAGAGGTAAAACAATCCAACGTTAAAGAACACACTGGATGGCCTTGACGAGAGGCTACCATCTGTCTCCCAACAGCTGTTCCAGTGGATCCCCTCCCCCAACCTTCTTTGAGTCTTCGGGGTCCTGTGACCTGCCATTTAGGAAAACTGGGCATTCAGTAAAACAACCCAACGTTAAAGAACACGCTGGATGGAATTGACGGGAGGCTACCATCTGTCTCCCAATAGCTGTTCCAGTGGGTCTCCTCCCCCAACCTTCTCTGAGCCTTCGGGGTCCTTATGACCTGGCCATTTAGCCCATGGTGTGCAAAAACAGTGCCGCTCAGAGGTAAAACAACCCAACCCTCAGAGATTTCGTGCCTTGTACCACAGAACCCCTCTCCAGAAGAACCCCTCTCCAGAAGATCCCCTCTCCAGAAGAACCCCTCTCCAGAAGAACCCCTCTCCAGAAGATCCCCTCTCCAGAAGAACTCCTCTCCAGAAGATCCCCTCTCCAGAAGAACCCCTCTCCAGAAGATCCCCTCTCCAGAAGAACCCCTCTCCAGAAGATCTCCTCTCCATCTACAACGAGCTCACCGAGTTCAAAAAAAAGTGACTCCATATTAATCTCTCAGTTTCAGGTCGTTCTACTCTGCTCAGTACACGGAGTAAAAGCGCGCAATTATAAATGACAAATGCCCTTTTGTCGGCGGCAACTTTCTCGAGCAGTGGGCTAAGGGGGAGAGGTGAGCGAGTGGGTCTGCGTGACACTTTGCTGCTGGTGTGGCTGGGTGGAGCGGTCAGACTGGAAAGCTCCAACTCGGTCACACGCTGTGCCACCATCAGATAGAAGCTTTCTCTCCTTGGCTCTGTGGGGGATATTGGCAAGCCGATGGTATCGTTTTATGTAGGACACTCCCTTGTGGCCGATAGTTGTTAAACAACTTGTTTTTAGTGAAATATTTGCATTCATTCACTTTCCAAACATGATTTGTTTAGAGTACAAGCACTTTGGACATAGGATGCTGTTTTGCTGTAACAGCTTGTGGTTTCTATGAGTTGGGTTGGGTTGTTTTATCTCTAAGAGGCTAAATGGCCAGGTCACATGGACCCCGAAGGCTCAGAGAAGGTTGGGGGAGGGGACCCACTGGAACAGCTGTTAGGAGACAGATGGTAGCCTCTCGTCAAGGCCATCCAGCGTGTTCTTTAACGTTGGATTGTTTTACCTCTGAGCGACACTTTTTTGCACACCATGGACTAAATGGCCAGGTCACAAGTACCCCGAAGGCTCAGAGAAGGTTGGGGGAGGGGACCCACTGGAACAGCTGTTAGGAGACAGATGGTAGCCTCCCGTCAAGGCCATCCAGCGTGTTCTTTAACGTGCACAGGGTATGGCTCTCCCGCACACGGGGCCACGGCTTAACGTCCCATCCGATGGACGGCGGCCTTTCCAAGCCCATCGGTGTCCCCTACTGATAGTGGGCAGGGCGGGGAATTATTGCGGAGATAAATCTCAACGCTGACCCAGCTAGGACTCGAACCTGGGAACTACAGATTACGAGCCTGGCGCGCTACCGACTGAGCCACACCCGCCCCAACCCGTGTTCGGGAGAGCCATACCCTCTGCACGTTAAAGAACACGCTGGATGACCTTGACGGGAGACTACCATCTGTTTCCCAACAGCTGTTCCAGTGGGTCTCTTCTCCCAACCTTCTCTGAGCCTCCGGGGTCCATGTGACCTGGCAATTTAGCCCATTGTGTGCAAAAAAAGTGCCGCTCAGAGGTAATAACCTAACACGTTAAAGAACACGCTGGATGGCCTGTATGGGAGGCTACCATCTGTCTCCCATTAGCTGTTCCAGTAGGTCCCCTCCACCAACCTTCTCTGAGCCTTCAGGGTCCTTGTGACCTGGCCATTTAGCCCACTGTGTGCAAAAAAGTGCCGCTCAGAGGTAATACAATCCAATTGCCCACAACCCATTTTTTAAAATTATTATTTTTAATTTGGCGTTTCGTAAGTCTCTCTTTTTCGAATTTTATCTGAATTTTAGTTTTCAAATTTCCGGTTCTTTTCGATTTCTACTTTTGTTTCTCCCGCCATTTAATGCCACACGTGTCTTATTCAAGTGGGCTAATTCTTTTCATTTGCATTCAGAGTGCAGGTTGATATGCAAATCTATGCACAGATAAGAATTGTTCAAAGTACAGTCGTTCAAATTAATATCCGAACACTATGGTTGATTACAGAATTCAGAAAAAATATCTGGCTACGAATTTTTTTAGAAATTAGTGATCTGGCAACCTTCGTGTCACGTGATTACAGAATTCAGGAAAATATCTGGAGCGTGTACAGCAACTGTACACGCTCCAGTTACCGTTCACAGCAAACTGGAGCGTGTGCAGTTACTGCACACGCTCCAGTTTGCTGTGAACGGTAACTGCACACGCTCAATATTTCCGTGAGTGAGCCCACACGATCCAGTGTGCTGTGAATATTAACCGCAACCGCTCAAGTTTGCTGTGAACGGTAACTGCACACGCTCCATATTCATTGCATTATATATTCATATGCATTATATACATTAAAAAATATCCGATCACTATGGTTGATTACAGAATTCAGAAAAAATATCTGGCAACGATTTTTTTTAGAAATTCGCCGCTCAGACAACCTTCGTGTCACGTGACACGAAGGTTGCCAGATCACTAATTTCTTAAAAAAAATCATTGCCAGATATTTTTTCTGAATTCTGTAATCAACCATAGGGTTCGGATATTTTTTTGAGCGACTGTACAGTACGAATAATAAAAAAGCTCTGTACGAAACTCTAATAGCTGGTTAAAGTTGCAGTTAGGAAAACCCGGTCAGTTCGTAAACAATGAAAAATTCCTCGTACAATGCCAGAAAAGCTTTTTTTTCGCTTTTATTATTTCACAAAAATGAAATGGAATTAATAAAATTAGGTAATTTTAATAGCAAAAGCTTCATTACTCTTACACATACATTGTCAGAAATATTTCATTAAATTTACTTAAATAGCATCCATCAAAATTATTTCATACTATTCTAACAGCCGTCCCGTGGCCGAGTGGTTAGCACGCTTGGCTACTGATCTACGGGACCTGGGTTCGAGCCCCGGATAAGGCATGGATGTATGTGTCGTTTTTCTGCTGAGGTCCTGCCATCCTCTCAGACCTTCTACTACAGCACATTGGATCGTGTGAGCTCACAAAAACCTGGATCGTGTGGGCTCACTCATGAAAATATTGAGCGTGTGCAGTTACCGTTCACAGCAAACTGGAGCGTGTTCCTGAGGTCCTGCCATCCTGTCAGACCTTCTACTCTGGCATATAAACTGGCAGGCTCCTATCAGACCTCTGTGGCAAGCAGCTGCTTGAGGGGGTATTTATTTATTTATTAGTTAAATCTAGCCAAACGTTTTCGAGCGAAATCTACGACCAATTGATAACTTTTCCCGTGGATAAGTTCATTCATAGCTTTTCCACAATTAACATGTTGGTCCTTTCACAAAGTAGGCGACTGCAACGCCCAAGGACGTCGAATACTTTCCAAGGAGTAACTACCCAACAGAATTAGAACTATGTGGGACCACTTAATCAAATTGGGAAGCAATTGCTGAAGTACCCTCGGAACTACCAAACTGGGAAGCGATCGCTCAAATACTCCTGGAACCACCAAACTGGGAAGTGATCGCTCAAGTACCTCTGAAAGCACCAAACTGGAAAGCGATCGCTCAAGTACCCCCCAGGAACTACCAAATTAGGAAGCGATTGCTCAATTATCCAGGGAACCACAAAATTGCGAAGTGATTCCTTAAGTACCCCCTGGAACCACCAAATTGGGAAATGATCGCTCAATTACCCCCGGAACCACCAAATTGGGAAGTAATCCCTCAAGTACCCCTGAAACCACCAAATTGTGAGGCAATCGCTTAAGTACCTTCGGAATCACCAAAATGGAAAGCGATCGCTCAAGTACCATCGGAATCACTAAATTGGAGAGGATCGCTCAAGTACCCCTGGAACCATCAAACTGGGAAGCGATCGCTCAAGTATCACCGGAATCACTAAATTGGAGAGGATCGCTCAAGTACCCCTGGAACCATTAAACTGGGAAGCGATCGCTCCAGTACCACCGGAATCACTAAATTGGAGAGGATCGCTCAAGTACCCCTGGAACCACCAAAATGGAAAGCGATCGCTCAAGTACCACCGGAATCACTAAATTGGAGAGGATCGCTCAAGTACCCCTGGAACCATCAAACGGGGAAGCGATCGTTCAAGTATCACCGGAATCACTAAATTGGAGAGGATCGCTCAAGTACCCCTGGAACCATCAAACTGGGGAGCGATCGCTCAAGTACCACCGGAATCACTAAATTGGAGAGGATCGCTCAAGTACCCCTGGAACCACCAAAATGGAAAGCGATCGCTCAAGTACCACCGGAATCACTAAATTGGAGAGGATCGCTCAAGTACCCCTGGAACCATCAAACTGGGAAGCGATCGTTCAAGTATCACCGGAATCACTAAATTGGAGAGGATCGCTCAAGTACCCCTGGAACCATCAAACTGGGAAGCGATCGCTCAAGTACCACCGGAATCACTAAATTGGAGAGGATCGCTCAAGTACCCCTGGAACCACCAAAATGGAAAGCGATCGCTCAAGTATCACCGTATCACTAAATTGGAGAGGATCGCTCAAGTACCCCTGGAACCATCAAACTGGGAAGCGATCGCTCAAGTACCACCGGAATCACTAAATTGGAGAGGATCGCTCAAGTACCCCTGGAACCATCAAACTGGGAAGCGATCGCTCAAGTGTCACCGGAATCACTAAATTGGAGAGGATCGCTCAAGTACCCCTGGAACCATCAAACTGGGAAGCGATCGCTCAAGTACCACCGGAACCACTAAATTTTAGAGGATCGCTCAAGTACCCCTGGAACCACCAAAATGGAAAGCAATCGCTCAAGTACCACCGGAATCAGTAAATTGAGGAGGATCGCTCAAATACCCCCTGGAACCATCAAACTGGGAAGCGATCGCTCAAGTACCACCGGAATCACTAAATTGGGAGGCAATTACTCAAGTACCTCAGAACCACCAAACTGGGAAGCGATCGCTCAAGTACCACCGGAATCAGTAAATTGGGGAGGATCGCTAAAGTTCCCTTAGGAACCACCAAAATGGAAAGCAATCGCTCAAGTACCACCGGAATCACTAAATTGGAAAGCAATCACTCAAGTACCCCTGGAACCACCAAATTGGGAAGCGATCACGCAAGTACCCCTGGAACCACCAAACTGGGAAGTGATCGCTGAATTACTCCCAGAACACCAAAATGGGAAGCGATTGCTCAGCTTCCCAATTTGCTCAGCTTCCAGTTGCATCAGAACCACCAAATTGGAAAGTGATCCCTCACTTACCCCTGGAACCATCAAATTGGGAAGCGATCGCTCAAGTACCCCCCAAAAGAACCACCAAACTGGGAAACGATCGCTCAAGTACCATCGGAACCACCAAATTGGGAAGAGATCACTCGATACCCCCGAAACCATCTGATTGAGAAGCGATCACTCAATTATTCCTGGAACCACCAAACTGGGAAGCAGTCGCTCAAGTACCATCGGAACCACCAAACTGTGAAGCGATCGGAAATACCGCCTGGAACCACCAAATTGGGAAGCGATCGCTCAAGTAGCCCCAGATTAATCAAAATGGGAAGAGATCGCTCAATTACACCTGGAAACCCAAACTGGGAAGTGATCGTTCTAGAGTCCTCCGGAATCACCAATTGGGAAGCGATCGCTCAAGTACCCCCTGGAACCACTAAATTGGGAAGCGATTGCTCAAGACTTCCCGTTCGCCCGGAATTACATCTATTACAAAACATGATGATTTTTCCATTTCATCTTTCTTTATGATTTTAATAAGTACAATTTTCTTGACAGTGTTAAACATTTCGATATTTGAAAATTCAATACAGCCCCCCCATCCCCAGAGAAGCTTTGAATAGTATCTTTGTTTCATGCAATAGGAAATGTAGCAAGGTCACAAGGACCCCAAAATCCGGGAGGTGGAGAAAGGAGCTAATTTTACAAGAGTTACAAGACATGAAAGCCTCCATAAAAGCCATCCAGCGTGTTATTTAACTCTCTGCTGGCACCGTGAAATGCTCCAGCATCCGAGGGTTGGCTCAGTCGGTAGCGCACCAGGCTCGTAATTTGCAGTTTCTAGGTTCGAGTCCCGTAAGTCAGCATTGAGATTTATCTCCGCAAAACTCCCCGCCATACCCTCGGCCAGTAGGGGGACACCGATGGGCTTGGAAAGGCCTCGTCCGTCGGATGGGACGTTAAGCCTTGGCCCCGTGTGAGGGTTGGGTTGTTTTACCTCTGAGAGGCACTTTTTTGCATGGCCAGGTCACAAGGACCCCGAAGGATCAAAGAAGGTTGTAGGAGGAGACCCATTGGAACAGCTGTTGGGAAACAGATGGTAGCCTCCCGTCAAGGCCATCTAGCGTGTTCTCTAACGTTGGATTGTTTTACCTCTGAGCGGCACTTTTTTGCACACCATGGGCTAAATGGCCAGTTCACAAGGACCCCGAAGGCTCAGAGAAGGTTGGGGGAGAGGACACACTGGAACAGTTGTTCGGAGACATATGGTATCCTCCCGTCAAGGCCATCCAGCTTGTTCTTTAACGTTGGATTGTTTTACCTCTCAGTGGCACTTTTTTGCACACCATGGGCTAAATGGCCAGTTCACAAGGACCCCGAAGGCTCAAAGAAGGTTGGGGGAGAGGACACACTGGAACAGTTGTTGGGGGACATGGTATCCCTCCCGTCAAGGCCATGCAGCTTGTTCTTTAACGTTGGATTGTTTTACCTCTCAGTGGCACTTTTTTGCACACAATGGGATAAATGGCCAGGTCACAAGGACCCCAAAGCCTCAGAGAAGGTTGGGGGAGGGGACCCACTGGAACAGCTGTTGGGAGACAGATGGTAGCCTCCCGTCAAGGCCTTCCAGCGTGTTCTTTAACGTGCACAGGGTATGGCTCTCCCTCACACGGGGCCACGGCGTAACGTCCCATCCGACGAACGGCGGCATTTTCAAGCCCATCGGTGTCCTCTACTGACCGTGGGCAGGGCGGGGAGTTTTGTGGAGATAAATCTCAACGCTGACCCAGCTGGGACTCGAACCTGGGATCTGCAGATCACGAACCTGGCGCGCTACCGACTGAGCGACCCCAGCCCCCTATGAATGTGGCAACAAAGAATATTATGAAAACTCTTCTTCATCACGGCGGTAATATTTCATCATCAGAAATGAATGGAAGAAGAGATTTCTGCCGACAAATTTGGAACGTGACAAAAAATTAGGGCACGTATCTTTGAAATAAAGGCAAATGGGGATGAGGGGCAGAAGATGTAGTTATTTCGGGTGAAACAGGAGAATGGGGAGCACGTGCTGCTCCCACTATTATCTCTTCAGAGTAGGATGCAAGAAGGGAAAAAACGGAAGAAGGTCAGCGAAGAATGGTGCGTTGACCTCAGCAGCGTTCCCTATGGCCCCGAGGTAGCTCAGTCGGTAGCGCGCCAGGCTCGTAATCTGCAGTTCCCAGGTTCGAGTCCCAGCTGGGTCAGCGTTGAGACTTTTCTCCCCAAAACTCCGGTCAGTAACGGACACCGATGGGCTTGGAAAGGCCTCCGTCCGTCGGTGGGACGTTAAGCCGTGGCCCCGTGTGCGGGAGTTCCCAAAGACACGGAATAATTGCATGGGGTGGTGGTTGGTAAAGAACACGAATGGATGTGCACGTTGAAGAACACGCTGGATGGCCTTGACAGGTGGCTACCATCTGTCTCTCAACAGCTGTTCCAGTGGGTCCTCTCCCCCTATTTTGTCTGAGCCTTCGGGGTTCATGTGACCTAGCCATTTAGCCCATGGTGTGCAAAAAAGTTCCACTCAGAGGTAAAACAACCCAACGTTAAAGAACACGCTGGATGGCCTTGACGGGAGAACACGCGGATGGCCATCTGTCTCCCAACAGCTTTTCCAGTGGGTCCCCTTCCCCAACCTTCTCTGAGCTTTCGGGCCAGAATTGTACAGCAACTGTACACGCTCCAAATTGTTGATTACCTTCGGCCTTGTGAACTGGCCATTTATCCCATTGTGTGCAAAAAAAAGTGCCGCTCAGAGGTAAAACATTCTAACGTTAAAGAACACGCTGGATTGCCTTGACGGGAGACTACCATCGGTCTCCCAACAGCTGTTCCAGTGGGTCCCCTCCCCCAACCTCCTCTGAGCCTTCGAGGTACTTGTGATCTAGCCATTTAGCCCATGGTGTGCAAAAAAGTGCCGCTTAGAGGTAAAACAACCGAACACGTTAAAGAATACGCTGGATGGCCTTGACGAGAGAGTACCATCTGTCTCCCAACAGCTGTTCCAGTGGGTCCCCTCCCCCAACCTTCTCTGAGCCTTCGGGGTCCATGTGACCCGGCCATTTAGCCCATGGTGTGCAACAAATTGCCGCTCAGAGGTAAAACAACCCAAACGTTAAAGAACACGCTGGATGGCCTTGACGGGAGGCTACCATCTGTCTCCCAACAGCTGATCCAGTGGGTCCCCTCCCCCAACCTTCTCTGAGCCTTCGGGGTCCTTGTGACCCGACCATTTAGCCCATAGTCTGCAAAAAAGTGCCGCTCAGAGGTAAAACAACCCAAACGTTAAAGAACACGCTGGATGGCCTTGACGGGAGGCTACCATCTGTCTCCCAACAGCTGATCCAGTGGGTCCATTCCCCCAACCTTCTCTGAGCCTTTAGGGTCCATGTGACCTGGCCATTTAGCCCATGGTGTGCAACAAATTGCCGCTCAGAGGTAAAACAACCCAAACGTTAAAGAACACGCTGGATGGCCTTGACGGGAGGCTACCATCTGTCTCCCAACAGCTGATCCAGTGGGTCTCCTCCCCCAACCTTCTCTGAGCCTTTAGGGTCCATGTGACCTGGCCATTTAGCCCATGGTGTGCAACAAATTGCCGCTCAGAGGTAAAACAATCCAAACGTTAAAGAACACGCTGGATGGCCTTGACGGGAGGCTACCATCTGTCTCCCAATAGCTGATCCTGTGGGTCCTCTCTCCCAACCTTCTCTGAGCCTTTAGGGTCCATGTGACCTGGCAATTTAGCCCATGGTGTGCAAAAAAGTGCGGCTCAGAGGTAAAACAACCCAACCCTATGTCCCCGAGTCACGTTGCTTCTCACGGCGAATGTGCGTATCAGCGCTATACACCGAGAACCAGACTAATATGATAAATGTGTTCTTCAAAAAAAATCCTGTAAGGTCGTTGTCAGAGTGTTTCACTTGTGAGCGACACATTTTCGTGCATAAAAAAAATATATATATAGTAATGGCCAAATCACAAAGACCCCAAAGTCTCGGTGAAGGTTGGGGTTATAGGGGATGCACTGGACAACTGTTAAGAGACACAGGAAGCCTCCTGTCAAGGCCACGTAGCGTGTTTTTAGTGTTTACAGTGTATGGTTCTCCCCTACACGCGGGACCACGGCTTAACGCCTCATCCGACGGACGGCGGCGTTCGTCACCGAGGACAGGTTGAGAAAGGGTTGTGTTACCTCTGACTGGCACTTTTATGCATGTTCGAGTTCCACTGGAACAGCTGTTGAGAGACAGATGGTAGCCTCCCGTCAATGCCATCCAGCGTGTTCTTTAACGTTGGATTGTTTTATCTCTGAGCGGCACTTATTTGCACACCATGGACTAAATGGCCAGGTCACATGGGTGAAGAAGGCTCAGAGAAGGTTGGTGGAGGGGACCCACTGGAACAACTGTTGGTAGACAGATAGTAGTCTTCCGTCAGGGTCATTCAGCGTGTTTTTTAACGTGCACAGAGTATGTCTCTCCCCCCTCACACACACACGGGGTCACGGCTTAACGTCCCATCCGACGGACGGCGGCTTTTCCAAGCCCATCAGTGTCCCCTACTGACCGTGGGCAGGGCGGGAAGTTTTGCAAAGATAAATCTCAACGCTGACCCAGCTGGGACTCGAACCTGGGACCCCCCCCCCCCCCAAAAAAAAAAAAAAAAAAAAAAAAAAAAAACTAATCAGCTAATTTATCTTGAAAGCGAAATTGATGTAATTCGTTAAAGACTAAAAAAAATTTTTTTATTTATCTGATCTAGCAAAACACAGTTAACGAATCGTGTGGCACGGTCAATCCTAAAACCACGCTTTCAATTAGAAGATCATTTCATTTTAAAATTACCTCCCAACACACAATGGATTCTTAATGAGGGGCGGGGGTGGCTCAGTCGGTAGCGCGCCAGGCTCGTAATCTGTTTTTTCCCAGGTTCGAGTCCCAGCTGGGTCAGCGTTGAGATTTATCTCCGCAAAATACCCCGCTCTGCCTACGGTCAGTAGGGGACACCGATGGGTTTGGAAAGACCACCGTCCGTCTGATGGGACATTAAGCCGTGGCCCCGTGTGCGGGAGAGCCATACCCTGTGCACGTTAAAGAACACGCTGGATGGCCTTGACGGGAGGCTACCATCTGTCTCCCAACAGCTGTTCCAGTGGGTCCCCTCCCCCAACCTTCTCTGAGCCTTCGGGGTCCATGTGACCTGGCCATTTAGCCCATGATGTGCAAAAAAGTGCTGCTCAGAGGTAAAACAAACAAACAAACACACAATGGCTTCTTAATGACCACTTCAATGAGAGTCAATTCACGCAACCTACTTCGAAAGAAATCTGTAGCAGATGTTTTTTTTCTCATTTCGACACATACAAGAGATCAACTGCTCTCTCTACTTTGAGTTTTCCCCGTTGGGTGGTTCTGCCCTCGGAGTTCGCATCTCTCTTCCGACCATTGACCCCTTTCCTGGTTGCCCACTTCATTGCCAAGGTAACTGGGCCGGAGGTCCCCGTGAAAGCACGAGTAGAGCGAGCCCCTTCGCTCGGCACCCATTCGCTGCCCTTCCGGCCACGCGGCCTTGTTTTTCTCTCTGTTTAGCAAGCTCGGGGGTCTTTGGCCATTTCCTTACTCTCGCCCGTTGCATTTCGACGGTTGCCATAGCAACGGACTCTGGTTAATCTGTCACCAAACTCGAAGATTTTTTTAGAAATTAGTGATCTGGCAACCTTTGTGTCACGTGATTACAGAATTCAGGAAAAATATTTGGAGCGTGTACAGCAACTGTACACGCTCCAGTTACTGTTCACAGCAAACTGGAGCGTGTGCAGTTACTGCACACGCTCCAGTTTGCTGTGAACGGTAACTGCACACGCTCAACATTTCCGTGAGTGAGCCCACACGATCTAGTATCAAAATAATATGACCACTTACAGTCGCCCAAAAAAGTATCCGAACACAATTGTTGATTACAGAATTCATAAAAAATATCTGGCAACGATTTTTTTTAGAAATTAGTGATCTGGCAACCTTCGTGTCACGTGATACAAAGGTTGCCAGATCACTATTTCTAAAAAAATCGTTGCCAGATATTTTTTCTGAATTCTGTAATCAACCATAGCATTCGGATACTTTTTTGAGCGATTGTACAATATACTTTAACTTATTTTATTAAATATTAATTTCATGATTACTCATTTGATAATACACAAAGTATTTGTAAAATCACGTTTATCGTCTATATTATTGTTTACGTAACCTAATATGTTGACTGTAGATCTAACCTTTAGTTTCCAACACCCTTCCCCACCTAGTGGTCGTCAGGCTTGTAATATGCAGTTACCAGGTTCGAGTCCCGGCTGGGTCAGCATTGAGATTTATCTCCGCAAAATTAATCGCCCTGCCCACGGTCAGTAGCGGACACCGTTGGGCTTGGAAAGGCCGCCGTCCGTCGGATGAGACGTTAAGCCGTGGCCCCGTGTGCGGGAGAACCATACCCTGTGCACGTTAAAGAACACGCTGGATGGCCTTGATGGGAGGCTACCATCTGTCTCCCAACAGCTGTTCCAGTGGGTCCCCTCCCCCAACCTTCTCTGAGCCTTCGGGGTCCATGTGACCTGACCATTTAGCCATTGGTCTGCAAAAATGTGCCTCTCAGAGGTAAAACAACCCAACCGAAGCTGGACCATCCTCACCGGTGTCGGTTAACTCCTTCAATGTCCAGCGACAGTCTTGAGAGTTCTGGTGGTCAAATCCTGAGCCGTCGGGTCTCAGTGTTATTTCTTGCACGTGTGCGGTGGTCAGCTTCTCATTTCTGCAGTGCATCCCCAGCTTCTTTTGCAGTGCATTCCTAGCTTCTCTTGGGGATAAAGATGTAAATGGCTATTAGTTAGATGCTCTGCTTGGGAAAATTGCAAGTGTGCGGTGGTCAGCTTCTCATTTCTGCAGTGCATCCCCAGCTTCTTTCTGCAGTGCATCCCCAGCTGCTCTTGGGGATAAAGATGTAAATGGCTATTAGTTAGATGCTCTGCTTGGGAAAAATTTGGATTTAGTTTAATAACGTTCGTTAGGCTGAAAAAATAATTGAGGCGTAACATATCTCGAGAACTGGGTTCTGTTGGGTTGTTTTACCTCTGAGCGGCACTTTTTTGCACACCATGGGCTAAATGGCCAGGTCACATGGACCCCGAAGGCTCAGAGAAGGTTGGGGGAGGGGACCCACTGTAACAGCTGTTGGAAGACAGATGGTAGCCTCCCGTCAAGGCCATCCAGCGTGTTCTTTAACGTGCACAGGGTATGGCTCTCCCGCACACGGAGCCACGGCTTAACGTCCCATCCGGCGGACGGCGGCCTTTCCAAGCCCATCGGTGTCCCCTACTTACCGTGGGCAAGGCAGGGAAATTTTGCGGAGATAAATCTCAACGCTGACCCAGCTGGGACTCGAACCTGGGAACTACAGATTACGAGCCTGGCGCGCTACCGACTAAGCCACCCCAGCCCCATCTCGAGAACTGCATCAGCACGCTGCTTTAGAGGAAAATCTTAATTTTTTTCCTATAATATCTCTGCAAGCAAATTCTCCCAAAAGGGTAAATCCTTTGGTGGGGTGGAAGCGCAGTCGGTAGCGCAGTAGTGGCTCAGTCGGTAGCGCAGTAGGCTAGTTATCTGCAGTTCCCAGGTTCGATCTGCAGTTCCCTGGTTTCAGATTTATCTCCGCGAAAACTCCCCGACCTGACTCGGTCAGTAGGGGACACCGAGGATCATTAAGCCGGTAGGACGTTAAACCGCGGCCCCGAGTGCACGAGAGTCATACACTGGGCACGTAAAAGAATGCGCTGGATGGCCTTGACGGGAGGCTACTATCTCTCCCAACAGCTGTTCCTGTGGGACCCTCTCTGAGACTTTGGGGTCCTTGTGACCTGATCATTTAGCCCATTGTGTGGAAAATAAATCGGTTGGTTTCACCTCTGAGCGGCACTTTTTTTGCATAAAATGCGCTAAATGACAAGGTCACAAGGACCCCCACTGTGTTCCAGTGAGCACCCTTCCCCCAACCCTCTCTGAGACTTTGGGGTCCTTGTGACCTGATAATTTAGCCCATTGTGTACAAAATAAATCGGTTTGTTTGTTTCACCTCTGAGCGGCACTTTTTTTTTGCATGAAATGCGCTAAATAACAAGCTCACAAGGACCCCCACGGCTCATAGAAGTTTGGGCAAAAAGACCCCCTGGACAGCTTTTAAAAGGCTGATTGAAATTTCTCCTCAAGGCCATCCAGCGTGTTCTTTAACTTGCTTAGGGTATGGCTTTAGGCATTGCGATTAAACACGGGCGAGTTGGAGTCCCAGCTGGGTCAGCATCGAGATTTATCTCCGCAAAATTCAATGCTCTCGATCTGTAAGGGTTTGTTTGTTTGTTTCTTTGGGGTTTAATGGCGCATCGGCGACAAGGCCATAATGCGCCAAACAAAAGACAATATAAAAGATAAAAGACAGAGAACCCCGTAACAAAAAGTTAAAATATAGTTGCAACATTGTAAAGTGGTAAAACCACAGAAAACAAGTATATGTGAACAGAGTAAAACAAGTGTAGAAATATTAAATAAAATAATCCCAGGTGTAAGAGACCTGGGGTAAATAATACATATATTAAGGTAAAATCAAATTCTGTTAAAATATCCACAATATTTCAAATAGCTAAAAACTGGAGATAAAATGCAACGATCAGATAAAAGGTGTCCGAGTGTAAGAGGCTCGGACATAAAATTATGAAAGCTAAAATAACATTGACGTTCGAAATTAAAACACGGACATTCGACTAAAATATGTTTAATAGTTAAAATGGTGTCACAAAACTCGCACTTAGGTACGTCGTCCGCCCGTAAAAGAAACGAATGAGTAATAAACGAGTGACCTAAGCGGAGCCGAGCAAGTACAACTTCCTCCTTGCGATTCCTGCGGTAACAAGACTGCCATGGTTTGATGATAGGTTTGATCTCAAAGAGCTTGTTCGTAAGCTGTTCCGACCAAGATCTCTGCCACTGTGCCCGGAGCTCGGTGGTAAAACGCTGCCGGAAATCCAGATAGGGAACCGGCAACGGAGAGTCGGACAGGGGCGTGGCTGACTTGGCAGCAGAATCTGCCAAATCATTACCCCTGATTCCGACGTGACCGGGCACCCAACAGAAATGGATTGTGGTTGTGGCTGCCAGACGATGTAGCTGTTGGCGGATCTTAGTAAGAACTGGGTGAGGCCGATGCCTCACCGAGATCAAAGCCTGTAGCGAGCTAAGCGAGTCGGTGTAAAGCACACACCGACGATGATGCTTAGTCGCCACGTGGTCCAAGGCGAGGCTGATAGCGTGCAACTCTGCAGTAAAGATGGAACACTGCAGTGGGATCTGGTCTGCAATGATTACATCACAGCAGACCATGGCCGATCCCACTGATGTGCCGGACTTCGAGCCATCTGTAAAGACAGGCAAGAAGTCCGGGTGCTCAGCACGATGGCTGGCAAAGAGTTGCTGGTACACACAGTCGGGTGTAAAGGCCTTCCCCGTCCTACACAGGGAAAAATCGCAGGAAGGGGAAACAGCGAGCCATGGTGGAAGTGGCTCAGCTGTCGACTGTGCAACGCTATCGAGACTGGTGTTGATGTCTCTGAGGTAGCCTCGGACTCGCAAACCAAATGGACGAATGGCAGTCGGCCGATTAGTGTAAAGCATTTCCCACTTCGGACTGAAAACGCAGTCCCAAGTGGGATGGCCAGGCAGGGATCGCAATTTAGAAGCATATTGTAGGGACAACTGCTGACGGCGAACAGATAAAGGTGGTTCGTCGGTCTCAACGTAAAGACTCTGGACCGGTGAGGTGCGGAAGGCTCCCGTGCAAACACGGAGGGCCTGATGATGGAGGGGGTCCAGCACCTTCACCACCGAATCCCGGGCCGAGTCGTACACCTGGGATCCGTAGTCCAGTTTCGATTGGACAAGTGCACGGTAGAGGTGGAGCAAAGAACATCGGTCCGCCCCCCAAGAGAGGGAGGAAAGGACCTTGACGATGTTCAATGCCTGCGTGCACTTGGACCTGAGATGACGTATGTGAGGTAAAAAGGTCAATTTCCGATCGAATATGAGACCGAGAAACTTGGTCTCCGCCACAACTGGAATGATGTTACCCCCGAGCCGCAGCTCGGGATCCAGATGAAGATTACGCTTGTGGCAAAAGTGTACAGAAGCGGTCTTCTGTGGGGAGAACCGAAACCCGTTTGCCGTCGCCCAAACCGAAAGATTGTTCAGGGCAATTTGCAGTTGTCTTTCAATGACCCTCATGCTGGACGATGAGCAAAAGATGCTAAAGTCATCAACATAGAGGGCATTGCCTACTGATGGAGGAAGTTGTCTAGTTATAGAATTAATCTTGACAGCGAAAAGCGTAACACTCAGAACGCAGCCTTGTGGCACCCCCTGTTCTTGGGGGTACAGCCGCGACAGAGTGTTACCGACACGGACACGAAAAGAGCGTGTCGATAAGAAGTTGGAGATGAAGATCGGCATGTGACCTCTCAAGCCGAAGCTGTGGAGGTCACGAAGAATGCCGAATCTCCAAGCCGTGTCGTACGCTTTTTCGATGTCGAAGAAAATTGACACCAGGTGCTCTCTTCTTAAAAATGAATTTCTTATAGCCGATTCGAGGCGTATCAGATGGTCAAGAGTTGACCGTTGCCTGCGAAAGCCACACTGGGTGTTGGAAAGAAGGTTGTGATGTTCTAAATACCAGATGAGTCTGGCATTTACCATTCTTTCCAACACCTTGCACACGCAGCTCGTCAATGCGATTGGACGATAATTGGAAGGAATCTTGGGATCTTTGCCTGGCTTGGGGAAGGCCAAGACGATGGCCTCCCACCAGGAGTCCGGAAACTGCTCCTCGAGAAAAATGCGATTGAAGAGATGGAGCAGCCGATCCTTACTGGATGGTGAAAGATGTTGGAGCATGGCATAATGGACATTGTCCGGCCCTACAGCAGAGGCACAAGAAGAGTGCAGAGCAAGGCGAAGCTCCTCCGCTGTGAATGGCCTGTTGTAAGGCTCCAGGCCATTCGAGTGGAAAGACAGCGGAGAGCGCTCCGCCCTGCCCTTCTGGGCCAGAAACTCGGGGGAGTAAGAGGAAGACGAAGAGATGGAAGAGAATGACTCCCCCAGAGTGTCGGCAATTGCTTTGGGATCAGCAATTGTCTGTCCATTGTGCTCCAGGATCGATAACGAGTGGGACGTGTAGTTCCCACTCATCTTCCGGACTTTATCCCACACGACCTTAGAAGTAGTCGTGCGGGTAATAGAAGATGTATACTTGATCCAAGATTCCTTCTGGCTCTGGCGTCGGACGAAACGAGCTTTCGCCCTGGCGCGTTTGAAATTTTCGAGGTTGGGGGTTGTCGGATATCTCCGAAACACCCCCCAAGCCTTGTTCTGAGCCTTACGAGCTGCGGTGCAATCTGGATTCCACCACGGTTTCGGAAAGCGAGGAAACCGTGTAGAAGTTTGAGGAATTGTTGATGCAGCTGCATCTACGATACAGTCCGTTATCTCCGCTACTGCCACATTGATTGGCTCCTGTCTGACAGAGTGGTCATCGAGCTCTGAGAGCAGCTCGAAACCACCCCAGTCAGCGCGATCGAGCCTCCACCGCGAGACGCGTGAAGGGCTGCAAGGCCCCCCACGGGAGATGGTGCACACCACGGGGAGGTGATCGCTTCCATAAGGGTTGTCCTCGACCTCCCATGTAAAGAGTGGAAGGATCGAGGAGGAGCAGATGGTGAGGTCAATGGCAGTGAAAGAGCGGGTTGGGGAGTGAAAGTAAGTACTGACACCGGTGTTCAACAGGGAGAGAGATGGATCCAGGAGCCACTGCTCCAGGACCCCGCCCCTCCCGTTGGTGTCAGCACTGCCCCAAAGTGGACTGTGTCCGTTCAGGTCCCCCATAATGAGGAAGGGGGACGGCAGCTGCGAGACGAGATCATCAAGGTCTTCCTGGAAGACGATGCTCCCAGGTGGAAGATATACAGAGCAGACAGTCAGGCAGAACCCCACGAAGAGACGGATGGCTACCGCCTCCAAGGTGGTGGTGAGGGATACGACCTGGAATGGAGAATGGTTGCTCACGAGGATGGCGAAACCCCCGCGAGCTGGACCATCTCCATCCCGGTCCCGGCGAACCAGTGAAAAGTGCCGGATCGTGGGATCTGTGACTGGCTGCAAGTATGTCTCCTGCAGGCACACACAGATGGGCTGGTGTGCCTGAAGGAGGGCCTTGATGTCGTCAAGATTCCTCTGGAATCCACGACAATTCCATTGTAGGAGTGTGGCCATTTCAGGACTTAGAAGAGTGGGCGGACGCGATCTGTAAGGGACACCGATGGGTTTAGAAAAACCGCCGTATGTCGGATGGAACCTAAAGCCGTGGCTCCGTTTGGATTAGATTGGATTATTTTACCTCTGAGCTGCACTTTATTGCACACCATGGGGTAAATGGCCAGGTCACATGAACTCCGAAGGCTCAGAGAAGGTTGGGGTAGGGCACCCACTGGAACAGCTGTTGGGAGACAGATGGTAGCCTCCCGTCAAGGCCATCCGGCGTGTTCTTTAACGTGTTGGGTTGTTTTACCTCTGAGCGGCACTTTTTTGCACACCATGGGGTAAATGGCCAGGTCACAAGGACCCCGAAGGCTCAGAGAAGGTTGGGGGAGGTGACCCACTGGAACAGCTGTTGGGACACAGATGGTAGTTTCCCGTCAAGGCCATCCAGCGTGTTCTTTAATGTGCACATGGTGTGACTCTCCCGCACACGGTTTAACGCCCCATCCGACGGACGGCGGCCTTTCCAAGCCCATCGGTGTCCCCTACTGACCGTGGGCAGGGCGGGAATATTTCCGGAGATAAATCTCAAAGCTGACCCAGCTGGGACTCGAACCAGGGAACAACAGATTACGAGTTTGACGCGCTACCGACTGAGCCACCCCCGCCCAAAACACGGACGACTCTAACGTCTCATTCTCGGACGGCGGCCATTCCAAGCCCATCAACGTCCTTTCCAAGCCCATCAACGTCCTTTCCAAGCCCATCAACGTCCTTTCCAAGCCCATCAACGTCCTTTCCAAGCCCATCAACGTCCTTTCCAAGCCCATCACCGTCCTTTCCAAGCCCATCACCGTCCTTTCCAAGCCCATCACCGTCCTTTCCAAGCCCATCAACGTCCTTTCCAAGCCCATCACCGTCCTTTCCAAGCCCATCACCGTCCTTTCCAAGCCCATCAACGTCCTTTCCAAGCCCATCACCGTCCTTTCCAAGCCCATCACCGTCCTTTCCAAGCCCATCAACGTCCTTTCCAAGCCCATCACCGTCCTTTCCAAGCCCATCACCGTCCTTTCCAAGCCCATCACCGTCCTTTCCAAGCCCATCAACGTCCTTTCCAAAGTCCATTAACGTCCTTTCCAACCCGATCAACGTCCTTTCCAAGCCCATCAACGTCCTTTCCAAGCCCATCAACGTCCTTTCCAAGCCCATCAACGTCCTTTCCAAAGCCCATCAACGTCCTTTCCAAGCCCATCAACGTCTTTTCCAAAGCCCATCAACGTCCTTTTCTGACCGAGTTTTGTGAGTGAAATCTCAACGATGGGGCAAAAAAAAACGCCGCTCAGAGGCAAAACAACGAACAGTCTCGTTTATAAATAAATCCAACATGAAAAAAAAATTAAACATTTGGTGGAAGAAATTGCGAAAGCGGAACCAGAAAGGAAAAATCTAAACTCTGCATCGATCGTCTTCCCTGGGGTCGGAGGGAAATGACGTCAAGGTCGATAACCTTGATTCTTGATTCACTTCTGCCCTACAGGTTGGGGAAAATACAAAAAAAAAAAAATAAAATGCCCCACCTCGAAATGGCGGCTCTGCCCTTCTGACCCATTTTCTAATCCCTTTTTATTCACAGATCGTCCATTTGTCGCGGGACCTCGTCATTTCGGTCCTCTGTTGCTCTCGGCCAAATGGCGGAAGTGGGGGGGGGGGGGGGGGCGTCAAGTGGTGGAGGGTGGCGGCGTCGAGGCAGAGATGAAACCTGTCTCAAATACCAGATTACGCTTGTTATCTGCTCTTTCAATGGAGTGCGAAAACGAGATTCTTAGTGTCTTTTTTATCACTTGGATAAATAACAAAGAGGTGATAAATTTTTGTGGTGAAACTTTAAATACTGCAAAAGAGGGTTAGAGTTGGGTTGGATTGTTTTACCTCTGAGCAGCACTTTTTTGCACACCATGGGCTAAATAGCCAAGTCACAAGGACCCCGAATGCTCAGAGAAGGTTGGGGGAGGGGACCCACTGGAACAGCTGTTGGGAGACAGATGGTAGCCTCCCGTCAAGGCCATCCAGTGCGTTCTTTAACGTTGGATTGCTTCACTTCTGAGCGGAAATTTTTTTGCACACCATGGGCCAAACGACCAGGTCACAAGGACTCCGAAGGCTCAGGGAAGTCTGCGGGAGTGGACTTACTGGAACAACTATTGGGAGACAGATGGTAGCCTCCCGTCAAGGCCATCCAGCGTGTTCTTTAATGTTGGATTGTTTTACCTTTGAGCGGCACTTTTTTGCACACCATGGGCTAAATGGCTAGGTCACATGGACCCCGAAGGCTCAGAGAAGGTTGGGGGAGGGGACCCACTGGAATAGCTGTTGGGAGACAGATGGTAGCCTCCCGTCAAGGCCATCCAGCGTGTTCTTTAACGTTGGATTGTTTTACCTCTGAGCGGCACTTTTTTGCACACCATTGGCTAAATGGCCAGGTCACATGGACCCCGAATGCTCAGAGAAGGTTGGGGGAGGGGACCCACTGGAACAGCTGTTGGGAGACAGATGGTAGCCTCCCGTCAAGGCCATCCAGTGCGTTCTTTAACGTTGGATTGCTTCACTTCTGAGCGGAAATTTTTTTGCACACCATGGGCCAAACGACCAGGTCACAAGGACTCCGAAGGCTCAGGGAAGTCTGCGGGAGTGGACTTACTGGAACAACTATTGGGAGACAGATGGTAGCCTCCCGTCAAGGCCATCCAGCGTGTTCTATAACGCTCGATTGTTTCACTTCTGAGCGGAACTTTTTTTGCACACCACGGGCCAAATGGCCAGGTCACAAGGACCCCGAAGGCTCAGAGAAGTCTGCGGGAGTGGACCCAATGGAGCACCTGTTGGAAGACAGATGGTAGCCTCCCGTCAAGGCCATCCAGCGTGTTCTTTAATGTTGGATTGTTTTACCTCTGAGCGGCACTTTTTTGCACACCATGGGCTAAATGGCTAGGTCACATGGACCCCGAAGACTCAGAGAAGTCTGCGGTAGTAGACCCACTGGAACAACTGTTGGGAGACAGATGGTAGCCTCCCTTCAAGGCCATCCAGCGTGTTCTTTAACGTTGGATTGTTTCAATTCTGAGCGGAACTTTTTTTGCACACCATGGGCCAAATGGCCAGGTCACATGGACCCCGAGGGCTCAGAGAAGGTTGGGGGAGGGGACCCACTGGAACAGCTGTTGGGAGACAGATGGTAGCCTCCCATCAAGGCCATCCAGCGTGCCATCTCCCGTCAAGGCCATCCAGCGTGCTCTTTAACGTGCACAGGGTAAGGCTCTCTCGCATACGGGGCCACGGCTTAACGTCCCATCCGACGGACGGAGGCCTTTCCAAGCCCATCGGTGTCCCCTACTGACTGTGGGCAGGGCGGGGATTTTGGCGCAGATAAATATCAACGCTAACCAAGCTGGGACTCGAACTTGGGAACTACAGATTACGAGCCTGGCGTGCTACGGACTGAGCCACCCCCTCCCCCGTTTGCAATATGCGTTTAAAGTATCCATTTAAAGGCAAAGTCTGGGGAATGGACCCACTGGAACAGCTGTTGGGAGACAGATGGTAGCTTTCCGTGAAGGCCATCCAGCGTGTTCTTTAACGTTGTATTGTTTCACTTCTGAGCGGAACCTTTTTTTGCACACCATGGGCCAAATGGCCAGGTCACAAGGACCCCGAAGGCTCAGAGATGTATGCGGGAGTGGACCCACTGGAACAGCTGTTGGGAGACAGATGGTAGCCTTCCGTCAAGGCCATCCAGTGTGTTCTTTAACGTTGGATATTTTCAGTTCTGAGCGGAACTTTTTTGCGCACCATGGGCCAAATGGTCAGGTCCCTAGGACCCCGAAGGCTCAGAGAAATCTGGGGGAATGGACCCACTGGAACAGCTGTTGGGAGACAGATAGTAGCCTCCCGTCAAGGCCATCCAGCGTGTTCTTTAACGTTGGATTGTGTCACTTCTGAGCGGAACTTTTTTTGCACACCATGGTCGAAATGGCCAGGTCACAAGGACCCCGAAGGCTCAGAGACGTCTGGGGGAGTGGACCCACTGGAACAGCTGTTGGGAGACAGATGGTAGCCTTCCGTCAGGGCCATCCAGTGTGTTCTTTAACGTTGGATAGTTTCACTTCTGAGCGGAACTTTTTTTGCGCATCATGGGCCAAATGGACAGGTCCCAAGGACCCCGAAGGCTGAGAAATCTGGGGGAACGGACCCACTGTAACAGCTGTTGGGAGACAGATAGTAGCCTCCCGTCAAGGCCATCCAGCGTGTTCTTTAACGTTGGATTGTGTCACTTCTGAGCGGAACTTTTTTTGCACACCATGCACTAAATGGCAGGTCACATGGACCCCGAAGGCTCAGAGAAGGTTGGGGTTGGAGACCCACTGGAGCAGCTGTTGGGAGACAGATGGTAGCCTCCTTTCAAGGTAATTCAGCGTGTTCTTTAACGTGCACAGGGCATGGCTCTCTCGCACACGGATCCACGGCTTAACGTTCCATCCGACGGACGGCGGCCTTCCCAAGCCCATCGGTATCCCCTACTAACCGTGAGCAGAGTGGGGAGTATTGCGGAGATAAATCTCAAAGGGGGACTCGAACCTGGAAACTACAGATTACGAGCTTGGCGCGCTACCGACTGAGCCACCCCCGCCCCCCGTGCTCCGTGTGCGGGAGAGTCATACTCTGTGCAGGTTAAAGAACACTCTGAATGACTTGATTGGAGGATACCATCTGTCTCCTAACAGCTGACCAGTGGGTCCCCTTCCCCCAACCTTCTCTGAGCCGTTAAGGTCCTTGTAACCTGGCCATTTTGCTCATTGTATGCAAAAAAAGTTGTCGCTCAGAGGTAAGCCAACCCTCAACTCTGTTTAGAACCTTTAGGCATTGTGATTTACCATTTATCCCATTGCATAGTGAAAAGAATGCTACTCAGTTTTAGAGGGGCGGGGGTGGCTCAGTCGGTAGTTCGCCAGGCTCGTAATCTGCAGTTTCCAGGTTCGAGTCCCAGCTGGGTCAGCGTTGAGATTTAACTCCGCAAAATTCCCCGCCCTGCCCACGGTCAGTAGGGGACACCGATGGGCTTGGGAAGGCCGCTGTCGGTCGGATGGGACGTTAAACCGGACACCGTGTGCGTGCGAGAGAAATACCCTCTGCACGTTAAGAATACGCTGGATGGCCTTGACGGGAGGCTACCATGTGTCTCCCAACAGCTGTTCCAATGGGTCCCCTCCCCCAACCTTCTCTGAGCATTCGGGGTCCATGTGACCTGCCATTTAGCCCATGGTGTGCAAAAAAAGTTCCGCTCAGTAGTGAAACAATCCAACGTTAAAGAACACACTGGATGGCCTTGACGGGAGGCTACCATCTGTCTCCCAACAGCTGATCCAGTGGGTCCTCTCCCCCAAACTTCTATGAGCCTTCGGGGTCCTTCTGACCTGGCCATTTAGCCCATGGTGTGCAAAAAAACTTCCGCTCAGAGGTAAAACAACCCAACTTTAAAATATCCATAATAAGTGAACCTTCTCAAAGGAAAAGTTAAAACAACACTTTAAAGGTGAATGCCTCTATCTCTTCGCAAATGGCACAACATCGGGGTGGGGAAACTCGCAGTGAATTCTTAATATCTGCGTTGATGTCTGACAGAGAAATAAACTGCTCAATGTATTGGGAAAAAAAATGATTTAACAAGAAGTCTACGCTCAAGTTGAAGGAGTTTGTAAGATGTAAACGAATGCGGAGTGATTAGAGACTGCCTCTAAAAGCACTACCTGTGATGGAAAGCCACAGAACTAAGTTACGAGGTTAAAGGTAGACTTATGTATGAAAGCTAATGCTCATCAATATTTCATGCAGATAAGCTATTAGCTTTGCGGCCAAATGTATAAAATCTCTCTACATCTGTGTTTTGTGAGATGACGATGATGATGAATAAATATTTTGATTGGAGCTTTGAGAAAGCCGCAACGGACCTCTCAGTGAGCCGTCAAGTAATACAATGCATTACAATAAAATGATGAATAAATATTATTATTGAAAACAAATATATTATTGTTTCTTTTCTTATTATTAATTTATTCCATGCCAGGGATTTACAGTGAAGTTAACGTAAAGGGATTTTTGATTGGGTTGTTTTACCTCTGAGCGGCACTTTTTTGCACAACATGGGCTAAATGGTCAGGTCACATGGACCCCGAAGAGTCAGAGAAGGTTGGGGGAGGGGACCCACCACCACTGGAACAGCTGTTGGGAGACAGATGGTAGCCTCCCGTCAAGGCCATCCAGTGTGTTCTTTAATGTGTTGGGTTGTTTTACCTCTGAGCTGCACTTATTTGCACACCATAGGCTAAATGGCTAGATGACGAGGACCCCGAAGGCTCATAGAAGGTTGGGGGAGGGGACCCACTGGAACAGTTGTTGGGGGACAGATGGTAGCCTCCCGTCAAGGCCATCCAGTGTGTTCTTTAACGTTGGATTGTTTTACCTCTGAGCGTCACTTTTTTGCACACCATGGGCTAAATAGCCAGGTCACATGGACCCCGAAGGCTCAGAGAAGGTTGGGGGAGGGGACCCACTGGAATAGCTGTTGGGAGACAGATCGTAGCCTCCCGTCAAGGCCATCCAGCGTGTTCTTTAACGTGTAGAGGGTATGGCATTTCCTGCACACGGGGTCATGGCTTAACGTCCCATCCAACGGACGGCGGCCTTTCCAAGCCAATCGGTGTCCCCTACTGACCGTGGGCAAGGCGGGGAATTTTGCGGAGATAAACCTCAACGCTGACCCAGCTAGGACTCGAACCAGGGAACCACAGATTACGAGCCTGGCGCGCCACCGACTGAGCCACCCCGTCCCTTACTTTGTGTATCTTAATCTTAAAATCGCTCGATTCAAACGAAATGTATGGAAAGGAATAACTTTTCTCTGCTGCCGAAACCACAAGTTTTAAGGAGAAAAGAATTCAAAAAGTTGAATGAAACGTCCATTTGTTAAATATTTCATTAAGATTCTTCGACATTGTCGCCCATTGGACGACCCAGATTCCAATAAGGTCGTCAATTCTTCCAGGCTGCCAGCTGTCCATCGTCTGTTTGTTTGGCGTCTTCTGATGAATTTCGCTGTTTTCCATAATATTTAATCAATGAACGAGATCTTGCGATGCGATCTGTGTCGAAAGGCGAACAGCCCGGATGTTATAAATAGCGATTCGTGTTGCTCTGTTTCGGGAGGAGAACGAAATCGTTTCGCATCGGCCATTCATCATTTGTGAAGCTTCCTCTCCTCCCTTTACGTCACTTCCTCTTCTTCCGTCACATCACTTCCTCGTGCAAAATGAAAGATGGCCTCTCAGTGGGTTTGGTTGTTTTACATCTGAGCGGCATTTTTCTGCATACCATGGGTTAAATGGCCAGGTCACAAGGACCCCGAAGACTCAAAGAAGGTTGGGGGAGGGGACCCACTGAAACAGCTGTTGGGAGACAGATGGTAGTCTCCCGTCAAGACCATCCAGTGTGTTCTTTAACGTTTTGGGTTGTTTTACCTCTGAGCGGCACTTTTTTGCACACCATGGGCTAAATGGCCAGGTCACAAGAACCCAGAAGACTCAGAGAAGGTTGGGGGAGGGGACCCACTGGAACATCTGTTGGGAGACAGATGGTAGCCTCCCGTCAAGGCCATCCAGTGTGTTCTTTAACGTTGGGTTGTTTTACCTCTGAGCTAGCACTTTTTTGCACACTATGGGCTAAATGGCCAGGTCACATGGACCCCGAAGACTCAGAGAAGGTTGGGAGAGGGGACCCACTGGAACATCTGTTGGGAGACAGATGGTAGTCTCCCGTCAAGGCCATCCAGCGTGTTCTTTAACGTGTAAAGGGTATGGCTCTCCCGTACACGGGGCCACGGTTTAACGTCCCATCCGACGGACGGCGGCCTTTCCAATCCCATCGGTGTCCCCTACCTACCGTGGGCAGGGTGGGGAAATTTTGTGGAGATAAATCTCAACGCTGACCCAGCTGGGACTCGAACCTGGGAACTACAGATTACGAGCCTGGCGCGCGACCGACTGCGCCACCCCCACCCCTTTTTCACGAACAGTTTTAAAAACGTTATAAACATAAATTCTTTGAAATAGAGGAAATGGATTCGTGATTTTGAGAGCTAATGCAAAATATATAGAAACATTGAAGGAGAAAAAAAAATCATTTTTTTAGCAGTGAAAAAAATCCAGAGGAAAAAGAAAGTAGTTGCGTTTTTAAGGAAGAGAACTTTCCTCTAACAAAGCCAAAAAGAAATTAATCCATAGGATCATCGATCTAGTCTCTCATCCTCAATTCACTCGACCTTGAAGCGGAAAAAACTCGCTGCATTTTCACTCATCAGTTGGTAACATGGCAACGGGGAAAAGTAAAGAGCGAGGCGGAAAACTTTTGACTCTTTGACAGAAAACGTCAGCACTTTCCCTTTTTCATTGAAAAGCGATTTATTTCAGATGATGTTTTTCGAAATCTCTCAACAACTTGGGTGATAAACACCTGCGGTCCAGTCGGGCGGAACAAATCCCATTTTTATTGTTTTGAAGTCTCAAGAAGTGTCCTTGCGCGTGGTTCATGTTACCAAGAATATGCGAGGGCGGGGGTGGCTCAGTCGGTAGCGCGCCAGGTTCGTAATCTGTAGTTTCCAAGTTCGAGTCCCAGCTGGGTCAGCGTTGAGATTTATCTCCGCAAAATTCCCCGCCGTGCCCACGGTCAGTAGGGGACACCGATGGGCTTGGAAAGGCCGCCGTCCGTCGGATGGGACGTTAAGCCGTGGCCCCGTGTGCGGGAAGCCATATCTTGTGTACGGTAAAGAATACGCTGGATAGCCTTGACGGGAGGCTATCATCTGTCTCCGAACAACTGTTCCAGTGGGTCCCCTTCCCCAACCTTCTCTGAGCCTTCGGGGTCCTTGTGACCTGGCTATTTAGCCCATGGTGTGCAAAAAAAGTGCCGCTCAGAGGTAAAACAGTCCAACATTAAAGAACACGCTGGATGGCCTTGACAGGAGGCTACCATCTGTCTCCCAACAGCTGTTCCAGTGGGTCTCCTTCCCCAACCTTCTCTGAGCCTTCGGGGTCTATGTGACCTGGCTATTTAGCCCATGGTGTGCAAAAAAAGTGCCGCTCAGAGGTAAAACAACCCAACATTAAAGAACACGCTGGATGGCCTTGACAGGAGGCTACCATCTGTCTCCCAACAGCTGTTCCAGTGGGTCACCTTCCCTAACCTTCTCTGAGCCTTCGGGTTCCTTGTGACCTGACCATTTAGCCCTTGGTGTGCAAAAAAAGAGTGCCGCTGAGAGGTAAAACAACCCACAGCCCAACCAACTTGAAAAGCAAGCAGTTTTGCTGTAATGTTTATTGTTTTACAGTTGTGGGTTTTACGTTGTCTCTGGCGGCTCCAGTTAATTTCATGGATTAATTATCTTTTTTTACTCTTATATCATTTTGTTTTTACTCAATAGAACATATTATAGCACTTCTTGGTGTTCAACATTAAGCTATTAAAATAAGATATTAGGTATTTCATTAGAATTTAAAATTCTGATGTTTTTCCATTTAAGTAAGTAACATTATATAAGAGTTGGGTTGTTTTACCTCTGAGCCGCACTTTTTGCACACAATGGGCTAAATAGCCAGGTCAGAAGGTCCTCCAAAGCTCACAGAAGGCTGGAAGAGGAAGACGCACTGGACAGATATTAGGAGGCAGATGGTAGCCTCCCGTCAAGGCCATCCAGCGTGATCTTTAACGTGCACAGGTTATATCTCTCCCGCGTATGGATCCACGGTTTAACGTACCATCCGACGGACGGCGGTCTTTCCGAACCTATCGGTGTCCCGTACTGACCGTGGGCAGGGCGGGGAGTTTGGCGGAGAGAAAACTCAACGCTGACCCAGCTGGGACTCGAAAGTGCAGATTATGATCCAGGCCTGCTATCGATTGAGCCACCCCCGCCCCCAACATACGACGAACTTTGCGGGGTTGAGCGCATCCTTTGTGACTAGCTCCATCGGGTTCGTGAAAGGCAGAATTTAGTTAGCAATGCGAATGACAAAGGTCACTCCGTATGTAGGATATTAAAAGAAGCATTCTTAACAGCTATATAATCACTTGGAGATCACAGGAAGGAAACTTAAAATAAGTTGGGTTGTTTTATCTCTGAGCGACACTTTTTTGTACACCATGGGCTAAATGGCCAGGTCGCAAGGACCCCGAAGGCTCAGAGAAGGTTGGGGGAGGGGACCCACTGGAACAGTTCTTGAGAGACAGATGGTAGCCTCCGGTCAAGGCCATCCAGCGTGTTCTTTAATGTTGGGTTGTTTTAGCTCCGAGTGGCACTTTTTTGCACACCATTTGCTTAATGGCCAGGTCACATGAACCCTAAAGGCTCGGAGAAAGTTGGGGGAGGGGATTCACTAGAACAGCTGTTGGGAGATAGATGGTAGCCTCCCGTCAAGGCCATAAAGCATGTTCTTTAACGTGCACAGGGACTTTTCCAAGCCCATTGGTGTCCCCTACTGACCGTGGACAGGGCGGAGAATTTTGCGGAGACAAGTCTCAACGTTGGCCCAGCTGGGACTCGAACTTCCGAACTGCAGATTACAAGCCTGGCAAGCTACGACTGAGCCACCCCCGCCCCAAATTCATAATGAGTTCAGCTAGATGACATTAATATTTCATTCTATTCTTGAATTTCCATCGCAATGGCAAATGCTGCTTCTATCTGTCCACATCGGGACTTAAAGGCGTTGTCGGCCTGAAGTGAAGTTCTTCATTTGTGCAACGCCAACTCTACGAATCGAAAGGTAAGATTCTAGAGCAAGGATTTCAGGTGGAAGGTTTGCAGCTTCTGATACTCCACCCTGGCAGAGTCAAGGGCAGAAGAAATATTTCTGTTTAGAAAGGAATGCTTGATAGAGAAAAGAAATAAATCTAACGATCATGGTAGTGGATTAGGGACATTACTGTTAGGTGACTACTTGTGGCAAGATATTTCTTAAATATTTAATACTAGTTAAACCCACGCCAAACGTTTGGTGCGAAGCTTATTGATAACACTTCCCATCGATGAATTCATTCGCAACTTTCCACTACTCCTGTCGCAATTAAATCCCGCTAAAAGTTCGGCGCGAAACATATTGATAACACTTCCCATCGATGAATTCATTCACAACTTTCCACTACTCCTGTCGCAATTTTCGCTACTGTCGCTACTTCCTGTCGCAAAAATCCTTTCCACTACTCCCCCAACTTTTCCACTACTCCTGTCGCAATTAAATCCCGCTAAAAGTTCGGCGCAAAACGTATTGATAACACTTCCCATCGATAAATTCATTCGCAACTTTCCGTTACTCCAGTCGCAAATAAATCCCGCCAAAAGTTTGGCGCGAAACATATTGATAACACTTCCCATCGATGAATTCATTCGCAACTTTCCACTACTCCTGTCACAATTAAATCCCGCTAAAAGTTCGGCGCGAAACGTATTGATAACACTTCCCATCGATAAATTCATTCGCAAATTTCCGTTACTCCAGTCGCAAATAAATCCCGCCAAAAGTTTGGCGCGAAACATATTGATAACACTTCCCATCGATGAATTCATTCACAACTTCCCACTACTCCTGTCGCAATTTTCGCTACCGTCACTACTTCCTGTCGCAAATATCCTTTCCACTACTCCCCCAACTTTTCCACTACTCCTGTCGCAATTAAATTCCGCTAAAATTTCGGCGCGAAACTTATTGATAACACTTCCCATCGATAAATTCATTCGCAACTTTCCGTTACTCCAGTCGCAAATAAATCCCGCCAAAAGTTTGGGGCGAAACATATTGATAACACTTCCCATCGATAAATTCATTCACAACTTTCCACTACTCCTGTGGCAATTAAATCCCGCTAAAAGTTCGGCGCGAAACGTATTGATAACACTTCCCATCGATAAATTCATTCGCAACTTTCCGTTACTCCAGTCGCAAATAAATCCCGCCAAAAGTTTGGCGCGAAACATATTGATACCACTTCCCATCGATGAATTTATTCGCAACTTTCCACTACTCCTGTCGCAATTAAATCCCGCTAAAAGTTCGGCGCGAAACGTATTGATAACACTTCCCATCGATAAATTCATTCGCAACTTTCCGTTACTCTAGTCGCAAAAAAATCCCGCCAAAAGTTTGGCGCGAAACGTATTGATAACACTTCCCATCAATGAATTCATTCGCAACTTTCCACTACTCCTGTCGCAATTAAATCCCGCTAAAAGTTCGGCGCGAAACGTATTGATAACACTTCCCATCGATAAATTCATTCGCAACTTTCCGTTACTCCAGTCGCAAATAAATCCCGCCAAACGTTTGGCGCGAAACATATTGATAACACTTCCCATCGATGAATTCATTCGCAACTTTCCACTACTCCAGTCGCAATTAAATCCCGCCAAAAGTTCGGCGCGAAACGTATTGATAACACTTCCCATCGATCAATTCATTCGCAACTTTCCGTTACTCCAGTCGCAAATAAATCCCGCCAAAAGTTTGGCGCGAAACATATTGATAACACTTCCCATCGATGAATTCATTCGCAACTTTCCACTACTCCAGTCGCAATTAAATCCCGCTAAAAGTTCGGCGCGAAACGTATTGATAACACTTCCCATCGATAAATTCATTCGCAACTTTCCGTTACTCCAGTCGCAAATAAATCCCGCCAAAAGTTTGGCGCGAAACATATTGATAACACTTCCCATCGATGAATTCATTCGCAACTTTCCACTACTCCAGTCGCAATTAAATCCCGCTAAAAGTTCGGCGCGAAACGTATTGATAACACTTCCCATCGATAAATTCATTCGCAGCTTTCCGTTACTCCAGTCGCAAATAAATCCCGCCAAAAGTTTGGCGCGAAACATATTGATAACACTTCCCATCGATGAATTCATTCGCAACTTTCCACTACTCCAGTCGCAAGTAAATCCCGCTAAAAGTTCGGCGCGAAACGTATTGATAACACTTCCCATCGATAAATTCATTCGCAACTTTCCGTTAATCCAGTCGCAAATAAATCCCGCCAAAAGTTTGGCGCGAAACATATTGATAACACTTCCCATCAATGAATTCATTCGCAACTTTCCACTACTCCTGTCGCAATTAAATCCCGCTAAAAGTTCGGCGCGAAACGTATTGATAACACTTCCCATCGATAAATTCATTCGCAAATTTCCGTTACTCCAGTCGCAAATAAATCCCACCAAAAGTTTGGCGCGAAACATATTGATAACACTTCCGATCGATGAATTCATTCGCAACTTTCCACAACTCCAGTCGCAATTAAATCCCGCTAAAAGTTCGGCGAGAAACGTATTGATAACGCTTCCCATCGATAAATTCATTCGCAACTTTCCGTTACTCCAGTCGCAAATAAATCCCGCCAAAAGTTTGGCACGAAACATATTGATAATACTTCCCATCGATGAATTCATTCGCAACTTTCCACTACTCCAGTCGCAATTAAATCCCGCTAAAAGTTCGGCGCGAAACGTATTGATAACACTTCCCATCGATAAATTCATTCGCAACTTTCCGTTACTCCAGTCGCAAATAAATCCCGCCAAAAGTTTGGCGCGAAACATATTGATAACACTTCCCATCGATGAATTCATTCGCAACTTTCCACAACTCCAGTCGCAATTAAATCCCGCTAAAAGTTCGGCGCGAAACGTATTGATAACACTTCCCATCGATAAATTCATTCGCAACTTTCCGTTACTCCAGTCGCAAATAAATCCCGCCAAAAGTTTGGCGCGAAACATATTGATAACACTTCCCATCGATGAATTCATTCGCAACTTTCCACTACTCCAGTCGCAATTAAATCCCGCTAAAAGTTCGGCTCGAAACGTATTGATAACACTTCCCATCGATAAATTCATTCGCAGCTTTCCGTTACTCCAGTCGCAAATAAATCACGCCAAAAGTTTGGCGCGAAACATATTGATAACACTTCCCATCGATGAATTCATTCGCAACTTTCCACTACTCCAGTCGCAAGTAAATCCCGCTAAAAGTTCGGCGCGAAACGTATTGATAACACTTCCCATCGATAAATTCATTCGCAACTTTCCGTTAATCCAGTCGCAAATAAATCCCGCCAAAAGTTTGGCGCGAAACATATTGATAACACTTCCCATCAATGAATTCATTCGCAACTTTCCACTACTCCTGTCGCAATTAAATCCCGCTAAAAGTTCGGCGCGAAACGTATTGATAACACTTCCCATCGATAAATTCATTCGCAAATTTCCGTTACTCCAGTCGCAAATAAATCCCACCAAAAGTTTGGCGCGAAACATATTGATAACACTTCCGATCGATGAATTCATTCGCAACTTTCCACAACTCCAGTCGCAATTAAATCCCGCTAAAAGTTCGGCGAGAAACGTATTGATAACACTTCCCATCGATAAATTCATTCGCAACTTTCCGTTACTCCAGTCGCAAATAAATCCCGCCAAAAGTTTGGCACGAAACATATTGATAATACTTCCCATCGATGAATTCATTCGCAACTTTCCACTACTCCAGTCGCAATTAAATCCCGCTAAAAGTTCGGCGCAAAACGTATTGATAACACTTCCCATCGATAAATTCATTCGCAACTTTCCGTTACTCCAGTCGCAAATAAATCCCGCCAAAAGTTTGGCGCGAAACATATTGATAACACTTCCCATCGATGAATTCATTCGCAACTTTCCACTACTCCTGTCACAATTAAATCCCGCTAAAAGTTCGGCGCGAAACGTATTGATAACACTTCCCATCGATAAATTCATTCGCAAATTTCCGTTACTCCAGTCGCAAATAAATCCCGCCAAAAGTTTGGCGCGAAACATATTGATAACACTTCCCATCGATGAATTCATTCACAACTTCCCACTACTCCTGTCGCAATTTTCGCTACTGTCACTACTTCCTGTCGCAAATATCCTTTCCACTGCTCCCCCAACTTTTCCACTACTCCTGTCGCAATTAAATTCCGCTAAAATTTCGGCGCGAAACTTATTGATAACACTTCCCATCGATAAATTCATTCGCAACTTTCCGTTACTCCAGTCGCAAATAAATCCCGCCAAAAGTTTGGGGCGAAACATATTGATAACACTTCCCATCGATAAATTCATTCACAACTTTCCACTACTCCTGTGGCAATTAAATCCCGCTAAAAGTTCGGCGCGAAACGTATTGATAACACTTCCCATCGATAAATTCATTCGCAACTTTCCGTTACTCCAGTCGCAAATAAATCCCGCCAAAAGTTTGGCGCGAAACATATTGATACCACTTCCCATCGATGAATTTATTCGCAACTTTCCACTACTCCTGTCGCAATTAAATCCCGCTAAAAGTTCGGCGCGAAACGTATTGATAACACTTCCCATCGATAAATTCATTCGCAGCTTTCCGTTACTCCAGTCGCAAATAAATCCCGCCAAAAGTTTGGCGCGAAACATATTGATAACACTTCCCATCGATGAATTCATTCGCAACTTTCCACTACTCCAGTCGCAAGTAAATCCCGCTAAAAGTTCGGCGCGAAACGTATTGATAACACTTCCCATCGATAAATTCATTCGCAACTTTCCGTTACTCCAGTCGCAAATAAATCCCGCCAAAAGTTTGGCGCGAAACATATTGATAACACTTCCCATCAATGAATTCATTCGCAACTTTCCACTACTCCTGTCGCAATTAAATCCCGCTAAAAGTTCGGCGCGAAACGTATTGATAACACTTCCCATCGATAAATTCATTCGCAAATTTCCGTTACTCCAGTCGCAAATAAATCCCACCAAAAGTTTGGCGCGAAACATATTGATAACACTTCCGATCGATGAATTCATTCGCAACTTTCCACAACTCCAGTCGCAATTAAATCCCGCTAAAAGTTCGGCGAGAAACGTATTGATAACACTTCCCATCGATAAATTCATTCGCAACTTTCCGTTACTCCAGTCGCAAATAAATCCCGCCAAAAGTTTGGCACGAAACATATTGATAATACTTCCCATCGATGAATTCATTCGCAACTTTCCACTACTCCAGTCGCAATTAAATCCCGCTAAAAGTTCGGCGCGAAACGTATTGATAACACTTCCCATCGATAAATTCATTCGCAACTTTCCGTTACTCCAGTCGCAAATAAATCCCGCCAAAAGTTTGGCACGAAACATATTGATAATACTTCCCATCGATGAATTCATTCGCAACTTTCCACTACTCCAGTCGCAATTAAATCCCGCCAAAAGTTCGGCGCGAAACGTATTGATAACACTTCCCATCGATCAATTCATTCGCAACTTTCCGTTACACCAGTCGCAAATAAATCCCGCCAAAAGTTTGGCGCGAAACATATTGATAACACTTCCCATCGATGAATTCATTCGCAACTTTCCACTACTCCAGTCGCAATTAAATCCCGCTAAAAGTTCGGCGCGAAACGTATTGATAACACTTCCCATCGATCAATTCATTCGCAACTTTCCGTTACTCCAGTCGCAAATAAATCCCGCCAAAAGTTTGGCACGAAACATATTGATAATACTTCCCATCGATGAATTCATTCGCAACTTTCCACTACTCCAGTCGCAATTAAATCCCGCTAAAAGTTCGGCGCGAAACGTATTGATAACACTTCCCTTCGATGAATTCATTCGCAACTTTCCGTTACTCCAGTCGCAAATAAATCCCGCCAAAAGTTTGGCACGAAACGTATTGATAATACTTCCCATCGATGAATTCATTCGCAACTTTCCACTACTCCAGTCGCAATTAAATCCCGCCAAAAGTTCGGCGCGAAACGTATTGATAACACTTCCATCGATCAATTCATTCGCAACTTTCCGTTACTCCAGTCGCAAATAAATCCCGCCAAAAGTTTGGCGCGAAACATATTGATAACACTTACCATCGATGAATTCATTCGCAACTTTCCACTACTCCAGTCGCAATTAAATCCCGCTAAAAGTTCGGCGCGAAACGTATTGATAACACTTCCCATCGATAAATTCATTCGCAACTTTCGGTTACTCCAGTCCCAAATAAATCCCCCCAAAAGTTTGGCGCGAAACATATTGATAACACTTCCCATCGATGAATTCATTCGCAACTTTCCACTACTCCAGTCGCAATTAAATCCCGCTAAAAGTTCGGCGCGAAACGTATTGATAACACTTCCCATCGATAAATTCATTCGCAGCTTTCCGTTACTCCAGTCGCAAATAAATCCCGCCAAACGTTTGGCGCGAAACATATTTATAACACTTCCCATCGATGAATTCATTCGCAACTTTCGACTAGTCCAGTCGCAATTAAATCCCGCCAAAAGTTTGGCGCGAAACATATTGATAACACTTCCCATCGATGAATTCATTCGCAACTTTCCACTACTCCAGTCGCAATTAAATCCCGGCAAAAGTTCGGCGCGAAACGTATTGATAACACTTCCCATCGATAAATTCATTCACAACTTTCCACTACTCCAGTCGCAATTAAATACAGCCAAAAGTATTTTTTTTTAATATTTATTTATCATCCTCGTCATCCAAGCGGTTAGCGCGCTAGGTTACTGGTCTAAGGCACCTGGGTAAGGCATGGAAGATCGTGTCATTTTTCTGCTGTGGTCCCGCCATCCTCACAGACCTTATACTCTGGCGTATAATCTGCCAGATTCCTGTCAGATCTTTGTAGCAAGCAGCTGCTTGAAGGGATATTTATTTAAATTTATCGAAAACTATATTCACCAAATAGGGGGCAGGGATGGCTCAGTCGGTAGCGCGCCAGGCTCGTTATCTGCAGTTCCCCGGTTCGAGTCCCAGCTAGATCAGCATTGAGATTTATCTCCGCAAAACTCTTCGTCCTGCCCACGGTCAATAGGGGACACCGATGGGCTTGGAAAGGTCGCCGTCCGTCGGATGGGACGTTAAACCGTGTGCGGGAGAGCCATACCCTGTGCACGTTAAAGAACACGGTGGTTGGCCTTGACGGGAGGCTACCATCTATCTCCCAACAGCTGTTCCAGTGGGTCCCCTCCCCCAACCTTCTCTGAGCCTTCGAGGTCGTTGTGACATGGCCATTTAGCCCCTGGTGTACAAAAAAGGTCCGCTCAGAGGTAAAACAACAGCCCTTATGAACGGATAGTGCGTTATCGATCTGAAACAAACGGAAAAAAAATCAATGGGTAACTTTTAGGGTTGGTCCTAATTTTATGGGATCGAAACTTGAACAATGCACTAAGTTACGGTAAGATAAAACTGCAGACGAAGTTTGATGACCCTACTTCTGACTGTTCCAGGAATAGATGACAAAGAAACAAAAGACAGATAAACCCTCTATTATATATAAATATTAAGATTTTATTTTTCTATCCCTGGCTTTGGATAGGCTGCCACTTAGACAAGCGATCAAACCGAAAATTGTTATGACTTCTGCATAAGATATTCGATGCATTATACAGTGATGTCTCAAGATTAAGTTGCAATCCCATGCTTTTGTCAAGGGAAGCCAATTTCTGAACTCTAAATAATAAAAAAATAAATACCCCCTCAAGCAGCTGCTTGCCACAGAGGTCTGACAGGAGCCTGTCAGTTTAAATGCCACAGAAGAAGATCTGAGAGGATGGCAGGACCTCAGCAGAAAACAACACGAACATCCATGCCTTACCCGGGGCTCGAACCCAGGTCCCGTAGTTCTGTAGCCAATCGCGCTAACCACTCTATAATGTTTTAAATGGCTTTTTTATGGAAAATGTGACTGAAGATAAAATTAAACATCATCATTCTATATTGTTGAATATTCATTTTCAACAATATTTTCAATTTCATCAATATTTAATGTTGGGTTGGGTTGTTTTACCTCTGAGCGGCACTTTTTTGTACACCATGGGCTAAATGGCCAGGTCACATGGACTCCGAAGGCTCAGAGAAGGTTGGGGGAGGGGACCCACTGGAATAGCTGTTGGGAGACAGATGGTAGCCTCCCGTCAAGGCCATCCAGCGTGTTCTTTAACGTGCACAGGGCATGTCTCTCCCGCACACGGGGCCACGGCTTAACGTCCCATCCGACGGACGGCGGCCTTTCCAAGGCCATCGGTGTCCCCTACTGACCGTGGGCAGGGCGGGGAATATTGCGGAGATAAATCTGAACGCTGACCCAGCTGGGACTCGAATCTGGGAACTACAGATTACGAGCCTGGCGCGCTACCTACTGGCCACCCCCTCCCCAAATATTTAATGTTAACAATAATAAGTCCGTCATAACAATTTACCATAGAAGTTAAAACTTGAAGAAAATATGCGTATACAGTTGAAGTCTGGATAAATAATTATTTGCCGAAATATATTTCTGAGGACAAATACCTGCCTGGCCAAATAATTATGAAACATGTCAATGTATGCGAAACGGACTTCAGTATTCTACGTTGGTACGAAGCCCTATAAAAGCCATCAAGGCATGGTGGAGAGCAAAGTTATGTACAGTCGCTCAAAAAAATATCCGAACACTATGGTTGATTACAGAATGCAGAAAAAAGTATCTGGTTACGTGACACGAAGGTTGCCAGATCACTTATTTCTAAAAAAATCGTTGCCAGATATTTTTTCTGAATTCTGTAATCAACCGTAGTGTTCGGATACTTTTTTGAGCGACTGTAGGTGGTCATATTAATTTGATACTAGATCGTGTGGGCCCACTCATGGAAATATTGAGCGTGTGCAGTTACCGTTCACAGCAAACTGGAGCGTGTGCAGTAACTGCACACGCTCCAGTTTGCTGTGAACGGTAACTGGAGCGTGTACAGTTGCTGTACACGCTCCAGATATTTTTCCTGAATCCTGTAATCACGTGACACGAAGGTTGCCAGATCACTAATTTCTAAAAAAAATCGTTGCCAGATATTTTTTCTGAATTCTGTAATCAACTACAGTGTTCGGATATATTTTTGAGCGACTGTATATGTTTACATATTCATTGAATTGTTACCTTTTTTTATTTGAATATTAAATTTAAATTAATTAAAATTTTTTAATCTATATTCTTTTAAAATGAAACTTTTTTAATTTAACTCAATGTTCCGTTTTTTTCAACTGTGATATCTTTTAACCATATCCGTAGCAGTTTCTACAGCTTAAAAATCATTCTCGAAACTAAAACACATTTTAGAAAAGGCTATCTTAAAGGTATCTTTATTTCTGAGCTGCACTATTTTTGGCACACCGTGGGCTAAATGGCAGGTCACAAGGACTCCCGATGGCTCAGAGAAGGTTGAGGGGAAAGGACCCACTGAACAGATAGAAAAAAAACTACCTTATGCCTGCCAAAGAACAATAATAGACAAAAAAAAATACCGCGTGCCCCTTAAAGAATAATAATTAAAAGAAAAATACCTTGTGCCTGTTAAATAAAAATAATAGAAAGAAAATACCGTGTGCCCATTAAACAATAATAATAGAAAGAAAATACCGTGTGCCGGTTAAAAAATAATAGTAGAAAAAAAATACAGTGTGCCCGTTAAAGAACAACGATAGAAAGAAAATACCGTGTGCCCATTAAACAATAATAATAGAAAGAAATACCTTGTGCCTGTTAAAAAATAATAATAGAAAAAAAAATACCGTGTGCCTGTTAAAGAGCAATAATAGAAAACAAATTACCGTTAAATAAATGCAATAGAAAGAAAATACTGCATGCCCGTTAAATAATAATAATAATAATAGAAAAAAAAAATACTGCGTGCCCGTTAAATAATAACAATAGAAAGAAAATCCTGTGTGTCCATTGAACAATAATAATAGAAAAAAATATATACAGTGTGCCAGTTAACCTATAATAATAGAAAAAAATATATACAGTGTGCCAGTTAACCTATAATAAAAAAAACAAGTGTCAGTTAAAAAATAATAATAGAAAGAAAATACCGTGTTCCTGTTAAAGAATAATATTAAAAAAACCGTGTGCCAATTAAAAAATAATAATGAAAAGGAAATACCGTGTGCCTATTAAAGAATAATAATCAAAAGAAAGTACCTTGTGCCTGTTAAAGAATAATAATAGAAAAAAATACAGTGTGCGTGTTAAACAATAATAATAGAAAAAATATACCGTGTTCCTGTTAAACAGTAATAATAGAAAAAAAAATAACACGTGTCAGTTAAAGAATAATACTAGAAAAAAATACCGTGTGCTGTAAAAGAATCATAATAGAAAAAATACTACGTTACCGTTAAAGAATAATAATAGAAAGAAAATACAATGTGCCTGTTAAACATTAATAATAGAAAAAATAGCACGTGACTGCTAAAGAACAATAATAAGAAAAAAATACCCATGCCCGTTAAATAATAATAATAGAAGAAAATACAGGTACCTATTAAAGAATAATAATAGAAAAAAAATACCACCTGCCTGTATAATAATAATAATAATAATAATAATAATAATAATAATAATAATAGAAAGAAAACAACTTGTGCCCGTTAAATAACAATAATTGAAAAAATATATATACCGTGTGCCTTTTGAACAATAATAATAGAAAAAAAGTACCGTTTTTCTATTAAGCAATAATAATGAAAAAAAAAAAAAATATTGCTTGTCCGTTAAAAAAATAACAAAAATTAAAAAAATCGTCTGCCTGTTAAAAAATAATAATAGAAAAAAATATATACCGCGTGCCCATTAAAGAATAATAATAGAAAGAAAAAGATACCGTGTGCCCGTTGAAGATTTATAACAGAAATAAAAAAAAAAACAGCGTGCCCGTTAAAGAATAATAATAATAGAAAGAAAATATCGTGTGCCCGTTAAAGAATTATAATTGAAAAAAAATAACCTGTGTATGATAAAGAGAAATAATAGGAAGAAAATATCCTGTGCACGTTAAAGAACATGCTGGATGGCTTTGATAAGAGGTTATCTGTCTCTTAACATCTGTCCAGTGGTCTTCTCCCCCAACCTTCTTTGAATCTTTAAGAGTGGAAAAAAAATTGTCGCTCAGAGATAAAATATCCCGACCAAAATGTTTCATGCAAGTGAAATGATCGAAGGCTTCGATTCGGCTCAATCACTGCAAAATGGGGGGGGGGGGGGGGGCTCAGTCGGTAGCGCGCCAGGCTCGTAATCTGTAGTTCCCAGGTTCGAGTCCCAGCTGGGTCAGCGTTGAGATTTATCTCCGCAAAATTTCCCGCCCTGCCCACGGTCAGTAGGGGACCGGGTTGGAAAGGCCGCCGTCCGTCGGATGGGACGTTAAGCCGTGGCACCGTGTGCGGGAGAGCCATACCCTGTGCACGTTAAGGTAACACGCTGGATGACCGTGACGGGAGGCTACCATCTGTCTCCCAACAGCTGTTCCAGTGGGTCCCCTCCCCCAACCTTCTCTGAGCCTTCGGGGTCCTTGTGACCTGGCCATTTAGCCCATGGTGTGCAAAAAAGTGCCGCTCAGAGGTAAAACAACCCAACCCAACCGCAAAATGGTGTGAGAAATACCCTTTGCGGAACTTACCCATCTCCCCTGAGAGCTGTTAGGGAACAGTAACAGGAAAAGTTCGAAAGTAAATGATAAAGACCTCCGGTTCAAATCTCTCCCAATCAAGTGATGCCAGAGGCTGTGATCCTCAACCTCTCCCGATCCAGCATTTCACCCTCCAGATGTGGGCCATTGTCAACCAGTTCAATGCCACCTTGACACTGAGCCAGACCTACATCGCCAGCCGCACAACGAAGAGGTTACATAACCTCCGCGTTGTGTCAAGGAGAGACCTAGTTGGCCACGTCGGGCTAATAATAATATACCCTATAGCCACAAGGGATGGGGAAAGCAGAGGACTGAGATGACGGCTGCATCCTTCTCCGCCCTCTGGTGAACGGATTATTAAAAAGAGATCTCTCTCAGAAATGGCGCTGCCTGATGGGGTGAGAGTTGATCTCACATGATAGAGCATCACTGGGATGATGAAACAAGGTATTAGTTCCTTCATCAGTGGTTCCTTGGGAAGCAATGAAATGTGGAATTGTTATTAAGACCATAGGAAAAGAAATGAAAGGCGAAATATTTGTTAAGACGTGATGAAAAAAAAGGAATGAAATGCGGAATTGTTATTAAGACCTGATAGGAAAAGAAATGAAAGGCGAAATATTTGTTAAGACGTGATGAAAAAAAAGGAATGAAATGCGGAATTGTTATTAAGACCTAATAGGAAAAGAGACAAAAGTTGAAATATTTTTTAAAACGTGATGGAAAAAAAATAAATTGCGAAATTTTGGTGAAACCTGATAGAAAAAGAAATGAAACGCAAAATATTTATAAAGCCGTGATAGGAAAAGAGATAAAAATCAAAATATTTGTTAGAACGTGATGAAAAAAAGAAATGAATAGCGAAATTTTTGTGAAACCTGATAAAAAAAAAGAAATGAAATGCAAAATTGTTGTTAAAACTTGGTGGAAAAACATTAAATGTGAAATCCTTATTAAAACAAAATGGAAAAAAGAAATGAAATGTGAGGAATTGGTGCCACACTCATTTAGAGAAAGTGGCAACGACAATTAAAGTCTTGATTATCTTGAATACAATTCCTTTTTGTAAATAGAAAATTTGGCACATAGATGACCCCCAAAAAAAGGATAAAATATTTTCGCAGATTGCGACACGTTTACAACGCGTCGCAATCTCCCTGTCAGAAGTTCTCCAGTAGTAAAGTCGCTCAAAAAAGTATCCGAACACTATGGTTGATTACAGAATTCAGAAAAAAATATCTGGCAACGATTTTTTTAGAAATTAGTGAAAACGAAGATCACTAATTTCTAAAAACTTTTATTACTCATTAACGGGTACCCGATATCTTTTTCTTTCTATTATTATTTTTTAGCAGGCACGCGTTTTTTTTCCTGTTATTATTGTTTAACAGCCACGCAATATTTTCTTTCTATTATTATTATTCTTTAACGGGAATACGGTACTTTTTTTTTCTATTATTATTTCACAGCATGAAATATTTTTTTTTCTGTTATTGTTCCTTAACAGGCACAATGGCATTTTCTTTCTATTATTATTCTTTAACAGGCACACGGTATTTTCTTTCTATTATTATTCTTTAACAGGCACACGGTATTTTCTTTCTATTATTATTCTTTAACAGGCACACGGTATTTTCTTTCTATTATTATTCTTTAACAGGCACACGGTATTTTCTTTCTATTATTATTCTTTAACAGGCACACGGTATTTTCTTTCTATTATTATTATTCTTTAACAGGCACACGGTATTTTCTTTCTATTATTATTCTTTAACAGGCACACGGTATTTTCTTTCTATTATTATTCTTTAACAGGCACACGGTATTTTCATTCTATTATTATTCTTTAACAGGCACACGGTATTTTCTTTCTATTATTATTATTCTTTAACAGGCACACGGTATTTTCTTTCTATTATTATTCTTTAACAGGCACACGGTATTTTCTTTCTATTATTATTCTTTAACAGGCACACGGTATTTTCTTTCTATTATTATTCTTTAACAGGCACACGGTATTTTCTTTCTATTATTATTCTTTAACAGGCACACGGTATTTTCTTTCTATTATTATTCTTTAACAGGCACACGGTATTTTCTTTCTATTATTATTCTTTAACAGGCACACGGTATTTTCTTTCCATTAATATTATTCTTTAACAGGCACACGGTATTTTCTTTCTATTATTATTCTTTAACAGGCACACGGTATTTTCTTTCTATTATTATTCTTTAACAGGCACACGGTTTTTTTTTCTATTATTATTCTTTAACAGGCACACGGTATTTTCTTTCTATTATTATTCTTTAACAGGCACACGGTATTTTCTTTCTATTATTATTCTTTAACAGGCACACTGTATTTTCTTTCTATTATTATTCTTTAACAGGCACACGGTATTTTCTTTCTATTATTATTCTTTAACAGGCACATGGTATTTTCTTTCTATTATTATTCTTTAACAGGCATACGGTATTTTCTTTCTATTATTATTCTTTAACAGGCACACGGTATTTTCTTTCTATTATTATTCTTTAACAGGCACACGGTATTTTCTTTCTATTATTATTCTTTAACAGGCACACGGTATTTTCTTTCTATTATTATTCTTTAACAGGCACACGGTATTTTCTTTCTATTATTATTCTTTAACAGGCACATGGTATTTTCTTTCTATTATTATTCTTTAACAGGCATACGGTATTTTCTTTCTATTATTATTCTTTAACAGGCACACTGTATTTTCTTTCTAGTATTATTCTTTAACAGGCACACGGTATTTTCTTTCTATTATTATTCTTTAACAGGCACATGGTATTTTCTTTCTATTATTGTTCTTTAACAGGCACACGGTATTTTCTTTCTATTATTATTCTTTAACAGGCACACGGTATTTTCTTTCTATTATTATTCTTTAACAGGCACACGGTATTTTCTTTCTATTATTATTCTTTAACAGGCACACGGTATTTTCTTTCTATTATTATTCTTTAACAGGCACACGGTATTTTCTTTCTATTATTATTCTTTAACAGGCACACGGTATTTTCTTTCTATTATTATTCTTTAACAGGCACATGGTATTTTCTTTCTATTATTGTTCTTTAACAGGCACACGGTATTTTCTTTCTATTATTATTCTTTAACAGGCACATGGTATTTTCTTTCTATTATTATTATTCTTTAACAGGCACACGGTATTTTCTTTCTATTATTATTCTTTAACAGGCACACTGTATTTTCTTTCTAGTATTATTCTTTAACAGGCACACGGTATTTTCTTTCTATTATTATTCTTTAACAGGCACATGGTATTTTCTTTCTATTATTATTCTTTAACAGGCATACGGTATTTTCTTTCTATTATTATTCTTTAACAGGCACACTGTATTTTCTTTCTAGTATTATTCTTTAACAGGCACACGGTATTTTCTTTCTATTATTATTCTTTAACAGGCACATGGTATTTTCTTTCTATTATTGTTCTTTAACAGGCACACGGTATTTTCTTTCTATTATTATTCTTTAACAGGCACACGGTATTTTCTTTCTATTATTATTCTTTAACAGGCACACGGTATTTTCTTTCTATTATTATTCTTTAACAGGCACACGGTATTTTCTTTCTATTATTATTCTTTAACAGGCACACGGTATTTTCTTTCTATTATTATTCTTTAACAGGCACACGGTATTTTCTTTCTATTATTATTCTTTAACAGGCACATGGTATTTTCTTTCTATTATTGTTCTTTAACAGGCACACGGTATTTTCTTTCTATTATTATTCTTTAACAGGCACATGGTATTTTCTTTCTATTATTATTATTCTTTAACAGGCACACGGTATTTTCTTTCTATTATTATTCTTTAACAGGCACACGGTATTTTCTTTCTATTATTATTCTTTAACAGGCACACGGTATTTTCTTTCTATTATTATTATTCTTTAACAGGCACACGGTATTTTCTTTCTATTATTATTCTTTAACAGGCACACGGTATTTTCTTTCTATTATTATTCTTTAACAGGCACACGGTATTTTCTTTCTATTATTATTCTTTAACAGGCACACGGTATTTTCTTTCTATTATTATTCTTTAACAGGCACACGGTATTTTCTTTCTATTATTATTCTTTAACAGGCACACGGTATTTTCTTTCTATTATTATTCTTTAACAGGCACATGGTATTTTCTTTCTATTATTATTCTTTAACAGGCATACGGTATTTTCTTTCTATTATTATTCTTTAACAGGCACACGGTATTTTCTTTCTATTATTATTCTTTAACAGGCACACGGTATTTTCTTTCTATTATTATTCTTTAACAGGCACACGGTATTTTCTTTCTATTATTATTCTTTAACAGGCACACGGTATTTTCTTTCTATTATTATTCTTTAACAGGCACATGGTATTTTCTTTCTATTATTATTCTTTAACAGGCATACGGTATTTTCTTTCTATTATTATTCTTTAACAGGCACACTGTATTTTCTTTCTAGTATTATTCTTTAACAGGCACACGGTATTTTCTTTCTATTATTATTCTTTAACAGGCACATGGTATTTTCTTTCTATTATTATTCTTTAACAGGCACACGGTATTTTCTTTCTATTATTATTCTTTAACAGGCATACGGTATTTTCTTTCTATTATTATTCTTTAACAGGCACACGGTATTTTCTTTCTATTATTATTCTTTAACAGGCACATGGTATTTTCTTTCTATTATTGTTCTTTAACAGGCACACGGTATTTTCTTTCTATTATTATTCTTTAACAGGCACATGGTATTTTCTTTCTATTATTATTATTCTTTAACAGGCACACGGTATTTTCTTTCTATTATTATTCTTTAACAGGCACACGGTATTTTCTTTCTATTATTATTCTTTAACAGGCACACGGTATTTTCTTTCTATTATTATTCTTTAACAGTCACATGGTATTTTCTTTCTATTATTATTCTTTAACAGGCATACGGTATTTTCTTTCTATTATTATTCTTTAACAGGCACACTGTATTTTCTTTCTAGTATTATTCTTTAACAGGCACACGGTATTTTCTTTCTATTATTATTCTTTAACAGGCACATGGTATTTTCTTTCTATTATTGTTCTTTAACAGGCACACGGTATTTTCTTTCTATTATTATTCTTTAACAGGCACATGGTATTTTCTTTCTATTATTATTATTCTTTAACAGGCACACGGTATTTTCTTTCTATTATTATTCTTTAACAGGCACACGGTATTTTCTTTCTATTATTATTCTTTAACAGGCACACGGTATTTTCTTTCTATTATTATTATTCTTTAACAGGCACACGGTATTTTCTTTCTATTATTATTCTTTAACAGGCACACGGTATTTTCTTTCTATTATTATTCTTTAACAGGCACACGGTATTTTCTTTCTATTATTATTCTTTAACAGGCACACGGTATTTTCTTTCTATTATTATTCTTTAACAGGCACACGGTATTTTCTTTCTATTATTATTCTTTAACAGGCACACGGTATTTTCTTTCTATTATTATTCTTTAACAGGCACATGGTATTTTCTTTCTATTATTATTCTTTAACAGGCATACGGTATTTTCTTTCTATTATTATTCTTTAACAGGCACACGGTATTTTCTTTCTATTATTATTCTTTAACAGGCACACGGTATTTTCTTTCTATTATTATTCTTTAACAGGCACACGGTATTTTCTTTCTATTATTATTCTTTAACAGGCACACGGTATTTTCTTTCTATTATTATTCTTTAACAGGCACATGGTATTTTCTTTCTATTATTATTCTTTAACAGGCATACGGTATTTTCTTTCTATTATTATTCTTTAACAGGCACACTGTATTTTCTTTCTAGTATTATTCTTTAACAGGCACACGGTATTTTCTTTCTATTATTATTCTTTAACAGGCACATGGTATTTTCTTTCTATTATTATTCTTTAACAGGCACACGGTATTTTCTTTCTATTATTATTCTTTAACAGGCACACGGTATTTTCTTTCTATTATTATTCTTTAACAGGCACACGGTATTTTCTTTCTATTATTATTCTTTAACAGGCACACGGTATTTTCTTTCTATTATTGTTCTTTAACAGGCACACGGTATTTTCTTTCTATTATTATTCTTTAACAGGCACATGGTATTTTCTTTCTATTATTATTATTCTTTAACAGGCACACGGTATTTTCTTTCTATTATTATTCTTTAACAGGCACACGGTATTTTCTTTCTATTATTATTCTTTAACAGGCACACGGTATTTTCTTTCTATTATTATTCTTTAACAGGCACATGGTATTTTCTTTCTATTATTATTCTTTAACAGGCATACGGTATTTTCTTTCTATTATTATTCTTTAACAGGCACACTGTATTTTCTTTCTAGTATTATTCTTTAACAGGCACACGGTATTTTCTTTCTATTATTATTCTTTAACAGGCACATGGTATTTTCTTTCTATTATTGTTCTTTAACAGGCACACGGTATTTTCTTTCTATTATTATTCTTTAACAGGCACACGGTATTTTCTTTCTATTATTATTCTTTAACAGGCACACGGTATTTTCTTTCTATTATTATTCTTTAACAGGCACATGGTATTTTCTTTCTATTATTATTCTTTAACAGGCACACGGTATTTTCTTTCTATTATTATTCTTTAACAGGCACACGGTATTTTCTTTCTAGTATTATTCTTTAACAGGCACACGGTATTTTCTTTCTATTATTATTCTTTAACAGGCACATGGTATTTTCTTTCTATTATTATTCTTTAACAGGCACACGGTATTTTCTTTCTATTATTATTCTTTAACAGGCACACGGTATTTTCTTTCTAGTATTATTCTTTAACAGGCACACGGTATTTTCTTTCTATTATTATTCTTTAACAGGCACATGGTATTTTCTTTCTATTATTGTTCTTTAACAGGCACACGGTATTTTCTTTCTATTATTATTCTTTAACAGGCACATGGTATTTTCTTTCTATTATTGTTCTTTAACAGGCACACGGTATTTTCTTTCTATTATTGTTCTTTAACAGGCACACGGTATTTTCTTTCTATTATTATTCTTTAACAGGCACACGGTATTTTCTTTCTATTATTATTCTTTAACAGGCACACGGTATTTTCTTTCTATTATTATTCTTTAACAGGCACATGGTATTTTCTTTCTATTATTATTCTTTAACAGGCACACGGTATTTTCTTTCTATTATTATTCTTTAACAGGCATATTTTTTTAAGCGACTGTACCTAAACAAAAAGGCAAGAAAAAGGTAAAGAACCCAATGAGACAGGATTCCTGAATTTTGCGTTTTCTGCTGCAGCCAATTAACATTTTTTTCGCTCTTGCGATTTGGGCTGAAGGAAAGACTACTCTCGACACCAATGGAGAGCAATCGCAAACCCAGGCAGCCGTGATAAATGGTTACCATGGCAAATGGGATGAAATGGTGAAGAGGAAAAAATGTTTACGGAAAGGACGGGAGGAAAAATCTATTATCAGGAAAACAAACATTAAATTGTCGTGTTTTAATAACTTAATAACAAAGAACCGGAAATGTTCATAAACTGCGAGTCGGAAAAATGAAAATTTGAAACATTTTCTTGTGAATTGAATTCGTTTGCTTCAAGGAGCGTGCCACTTCACGAAAATGGATTAAATGATCTTTTTGTGTTTCTCAAAATGTTTAATTGGTTTTTGTAACTCATTCAAGATCTTTATTAGTGTTGTAAAAAACAGCTTTTTGGGCATGGGCTAGTGTTCCAAGTGCCACCATCTCAATGTACAGTCGCTCAAAAAAGTATCCGAACACTACGGTTGATTACAGAATTCAGAAAAAATATCTGGCGACGATTTTTTTTTAATTAGTGATCTGGCAACCTTCGTGTACACGAAAATTATTATATGCACGTTTCATGCTTCACGTACAGTCGCTCAAAAAAAGTATCCGAACACTATGGTTAATTACAGATTTCAGAAAAAATATCTGGCGACGATTTTTTTTTAAGTTAGTGATTTGGCAACCTTCGTCTACACGAAATTTATTATATATACGTTTCATGGTTCACGTACAGCCGCTCAAAAAAGTAACCGTAGTGCCCCAACACAAGTCAACCGTAGTGCCCCAACACAAGTCAACCGTAGTACTCGGATACTTTTTTGAGCGGCTGTACAGCTCTATAATGTCCTCCTAAGGGATAGGATGCCAAATAGCGCGAAGTCGCTGTTCCATTTCAGCGACAGTGGTTGGCGCACCTCTTGAGTGTTATTGGAACTTTCGGCCCATCATGTCACAGACGGGGCAGGGATGGCTCAGTCGGTAGCGCGCCAGGCTCATAATCTGCAGTTCCCAGGTTCGAGTCCCAGCTGGGTCAGCGTTGAGACTTATATCCGCAAAATTCCCTGCCCTGCCTACTGTCAGTAGGGGACACCGATGGGCTTGGAAAGGTCGCCATCCGTTGGATGGGACGTTAAGCCGTGGCCCCGTATGCAGGAGGGCCATACTCTGTGCACCTTAAAGAATACGCTGGATGGCCTTGAAGGGTGGCTATCATCTGTCTCCCAACAGCTGTTCCAGTGGGTCCCCTCCCCCAACCTTCTCTAAGCCTTCGGGGTCTATGTGACCTGGCCATTTAGCCCATGGTGTGCAAAAAGTGCCGCTCAGAGGTAAAACTGTCCAACGTTAAAGAACACGCTGGATGGCCTTAACGGGAGGCTACCATCTGTCTCCCAACAGCTGTTTAAATGGGTCCCCTCCCCCAACCTACTCTGAGCCTTCGGGGTCCTTGTGATCTGGTCATTTAGCCCATGGTGTGCAAAAAGTACCGCTTGGATGTAAAACAACCCAACACATGTCCCAGACGTGTTCAATACGTGAAGGTGATAGGCATGTCGTGCTTACATTTTGTGTAAAAATGTGGGCACGACGTGTCGATGGTGACCGAGTCCCGTCAGCCATTTTTACGAATTAACAGTGTCCAGATTTCTGCCATTTTTGTTCGGCATTCGATAGCAAAATAGAATGCTGCCGCCAACGTGGGCCCCGGATGAGGGAGCTAACGTGACCTGCAAACTAGTAAACAAACACCATCTGGGTTAGAAAGATTCGCACCTCGACACCGCCTGCCAATGACAGAAGGCCACGATCACACAGACGGTGACCTTCATCTGGGAAGAGAGAAAGCCAAGGTTTAGGAAAGCAGTCACTTCTGTCTGGAACTTCGCTGAAGGAGGAGGCACAAACGAGAGTCCGGTGCCATACTCGAGATCGGACACCCGGTTGGGTTGTTTTACCTCTGAGCGGCACTTTTTTGCACACCATGGACTAAATGGCCAGGTCACAAGGACCCCGAAGGCTCAGAGAAGGTTGGGGGAGGGGACCCACTGGAACAGCTGTTGGGAGACAGATGGTAGCCTCCCGTCAAGGCTATCCAGCGTGTTCTTTAACGTGCACAGGGTATGGCTCTCCAAAAAACGGGGCCACGGCTTAACGTCCCATCCGACGGACGGCGGTCTTTCCAAGCCCATCGGTGTCCCCTACTGACCGTGGGTAGGGCGGGGAATTTTGCGGAGATAAATCTTAACGCTGACCCAGCTGGGACTCGAACCCGGGAACTACAGATTACGAGCCTGGCGCGCTACCGACTGAGCCACTCCCACCCCAGGCTAAATGGCCAGGTCACATGGACCCCAAAGGCTCAGAGAAAGTTGGGGGAGTTGACCCACTGGTACAGCTGTTGGGAGACAGATGGTAGCCTCCCGTCAAGGTCATCCAGCGTGTTCTTTAACGTTGGATTGTTTTACTTCTGAGCAGCACATTTTGCACACCATGTGCTAAATGGCCAGGTCACAAGGACCCCGAAGTCTCAGAGAAGGTTGGGGGAGGGGACCCACTGGAACAGCTGTTGGGAGACAGATGGTAGCCTCCCGTCAAGGCCATCCAGCGTGTTCTGTAACGTGCACAGGGTGTGGCTCTCCCGCACACGGGGCCACGGCTTAACGTCACAACCGACGGACAAGGGCTTTTTCAAGTCCATCGGTGTCCCCTACTGACCGTGGGCAGGGCGGGGAATTATTGCGGAGATAAATCTCAATGCTAACCCAGGTGGGACTCGAACCTGGGAACTGCAGATTACGAGCCTGGCGCGCTACCGACTGAGCTACCCCTGCCCCTCGGACACCCGGCTGGGTGAAAAGAGCAACACTTAGCACCTCGAGGTGCAAAATTGTTGGATGGTGTGCTGGTGCGTGCTGCATGCACAGAGAAACGGCGTTTTATCACCCACATCAGTAGAACGGTAAGGGGTCAATTTTCTCTGATCCAGTGTCCGAATTCAGGTGGCTTAAAAGTCTTAAAAGTGTCCCACGAGAGCCTTTGCAGCCGTTGATGTTCCCGGCTCTGCACGAACATTGTGTTCAAACTTAGCTTGAACTGTAGGGGCGGGGATGGCTTAGTCGGTAGCGCGCCAGGCCAACACCACCTAGAGCACTCTAGGTGGTGTTGGCCAGGCTCGTAATCTGTCTGTCGCAATAATCCCAGCTGGGTCAGCGTTGAGATTTATTTCCGCAAAACTCCTCGCCCTGCCCACGGTCAGTAGGGGACACCCGATGGGCTTGGAAAGGCCGCCGTCCGTCGGATGGGACGTTAAGCCGTGGCCACTTGTGTGGGATAGCCATACCCTGTGCAGTTTAAAGAACACACTGAATGGCCTTGACGGGAAGCTACCATCTGTCACCCAATAGCTGTTCCAGTGGGTCACCTCCCCCAACCATCTCTGAGCCGACGGGGTCCATGTGACCTTGCCATTTAGCCCATTGTGTGCAAAAAAGTGCCGTTCAGAGGTAAAACAACCAACCTACTTAATGAAACTTGCTGTTTCAAGTAGGCAAGTCTTTTGAACCTGGACGGGATGTAAACCTCCTTGGCTCAAAATAGTTATGAAAATAATTGTGGTTTCTTCCTTTTATCAGTTACTTTTATTGTATTTGTACTGTATAAGTATTTTGCATTGTATTTGTATTGCATTGTGAGATGTATTATGCATGTATAATTCTTTAAAGGCTGAACGAATATTGATGAAAAATCGAGTTTAAATAAATTCGATGTATATAAATATATAGTTTTTTTTCTACCACTACATTTATAGTTTTAAATAATTAATATGTTAACTTTCGTTTCAATGTACAGTTTGTAACGGCAAAATCTGTGCTCTAGAATGTATCTTTTTAGGTACAATATTTATCTAAAATAAATCGTAGTCATTTTATATACCGTATTTTTCCGTATATAAGGCGAATCCATGTTTAACACGAACCATACTTTTTCGAACCCAAAATTAAGAAATCAATATTTTAACCATAAAACAGAACACATTTGATATTTTTTTAATATTCAAAGTATATTTAGTAATTAGGTAATATTAATAGGTAATATTAATGATTGATTTATTCAGAATCAGCCGTTAATGGACGTCAATCGACAGAGTTAACAAAGGCTAGTGATTGGCGGAGACAAGATACCGGCAGTTTCCCCACGGCAACCGAGGGGTCTTTGTTTTATTTGGTTATCCCCGGCCGACCCTAATTTTTGGTCTAAAAAATTTACGGGAAAATACGGTACATCCCGATTCCTTTAGGCACCACGTAAAAAAGAATTAAAAATGTAAAGGATGGTGGATTGTGATATTTCTCCACCGTATAAATTGTTTATTTCTGATTTTTATACTTATTAATGATCTGGATATCATGTCCTGTACAGTCGCTCAAAAAAGTATCCGAACACTATGGTTGATTACAGAATTCAGAAAAAATATCTGGCAACGATTTCTTTTTAGAAATTAGTGATCTGGCAACCTTCGTGTCACGTGATTACAGAATTCAGGGAAAATATCTGGAGCGTTTACAGAAACTGTACACGCTCCAGTTACCGTTCACAGCAAACTGGAGCGTGTACAGCAACTGCACACGCTCAATATTTCCGTGAGTGAGCCCACACGATCTAGTATCAAAATAATATGACCACCTACAGTCGCTCAAAAAAGTATCCGAACACTATGGTTGATTACAGAATTTAGAAAAAATATCTGACAACGAATTTTTTTTTAGAAATTACTGATCACTAATTTCTAAAAAAATCGTTGCCGGGTCTTTTTTTCCGAATTCTGTAATCAATCTTAGTGTTTGGATACTTTTTTTGAGCGACTGTATATTACATCACTATCATTTCAATTAAAAATATACATAGGAAATAGGGGCGGGGGTGGTTCAGTCGGTAGCGCGCCAGGCTCGTAATATGTAGTTCCCACGTTCGAGTCCCAGCTGGGTCAGCGTTGAGATTTATCTCCTCAAAATTTTCCCGCCCTGCTCATGGTCAGTAGGGGACACCGATGGGCTTGGAAAGGCCGCCGTCCGTCGGATGGGACGTTAAGCCGTGGCCCCGTGTGCGGGAGAGCCATACCCTGTGCACGTTAAAGAACACGCTGGATGGCCTTGACGGGAGGCTACCATCTGTCTCCCAACAGCTGTAACAGTGGGTCAACTCCCCCAACCTTCTCTGAGCCTTCGGGGTCCATGTGACCTGGCCATTTAGTCCATGGTGTGCAAAAAAAGTGCCGCTCAGAGGTAAAACAACCCAACGTTAAAGAACACGCTGGATGGCCTTGACGGGAGGCTACCATCTGTCTCCCAACAGCTGTAACAGTAGGTCAACTCCCCCAACCTTCTCTGAGCCTTTGGGGTCCATATGACCTGGCCATTTAGCCCATGGTGTGCAAAAAAGTGCCGCTCAGAGGTAAAACAAGAACAACAACAGCAAAAAAGTGCCGTTCAGAGGAAAATCGCCCATTCAACGAGATGTATGTTTTACGGTCAGCTGCCGCCTTGGCAATCTGGAAGTGGCATATTCTTCGTTTGCGTTGAAAAGGAATATACAAAAGATTCCTCACCTATCCTTTTCCATTCTGGCAACTTCCTCCTCTTGTCTCGCAGACGCATTCCTTTGTCCAGCAGAGCGAGACGTCTCTTATTAAATTCACGAAGATAACAACACTCTCGTCCATCGCCGAAGGGATTCGGCTAATCTTCGGTACTACACGACAGAAGGAAAAAAGAAATGAACTGACAAGAAAGATGGCAGCTCTCACTATTCTCGTCCATCAGAAAGGAAATCCGTACTTTCATAAAGAGAAGGAGAAAATCAAAAATCTGATTGAAATTTTTATTGAAATGATTTTTTTTTCTGGATATTTTTAATCTCATATTCAGGGAAACTTTACCGAACAAAACGTTTAGAAAGCAAAAGTAATAACCAATAACAAAAATGGTTATTAAGAGGAAACGAAACGCAGAAGACATATTACCCTTTTTCGTCATCTATTTCTTCCTGTAAATTTAAGGGAATGTCTATTCCACTGGATTGGATTGTTTTAAATCTGGGCGGCACTTTTTTCCACACCATGGGCTAAATGGCCAGGTCACAAGGACCCCGAAGTCTCAGAGAAGGTTGGGGTAGGGGACCCACTGGAACAGCTGTTGGGAGACAGATGGTAGCCTCCCGTCAAGGCCATCCAGAGTATTCTTTAACGTTGTATTGTTTTACCTCTGAGTGGCACTTTTTTGCACACCGTGGGCTAAATGGTCACAAGGACCCCGAAGGCTCAGAGAAGGTTGTGGGAGGGGACCCACTGGAACAACTGTTGGGAGACAGGTGGTAGCCTCCTGTCAAAGCCATTCAGAGCGTTCTTTAACGTTGGGTTGTTTTACCTCTGAGCGGCGCTTTTTTGCACACCATGGGCTAAATGGTCAGGTCACATGGACCCTGAAGGCTCAGAGAAGTTTGGAGGAGGGGACCCACTGGAACAGCTGTTGGGAGACAGAAGGTAGCCTCCCGTCAAGGCCATCCAGAGTATTTTTTAACGTGCACAGGGTATGGCTCTCCCGCACACGGGGCCACGGCTTAACGTCCCATCCGACGGATGGCGGCATTTTCAAGCCCATCGGTGTCCCCTACTGACCGTGGGCAGGGCGGGGAATTTTGCGGAGATAAATCTCAACGCTGACCCAGCTGGGACTTGAACCTGGGAACTACAGATTACGAGCCTGGCGCGCTACCGACTGAGCCACCCCCGCCCCGTCTATTCCACTCTGCCGATATTTTTAAAGCGTTCGTTTCCTTTCGCTGCGACCTAAATTAAGTTTATGGCGATCCATGCCTGAATTGCAAAAAAAGTGGAGAAATCGATCCCTCGAATCCTAAATCGGGGAATTATTCTTTGTACAGTCGCTCAAAAAAAGAAACCGAACATTATGGTTGATTATAGAATTCAGAAAAAATATCTGGCAACGATATTTTTTAGAAATTAGTGATCTGGCAACCTTCGTGTCACGTGACTACAGAATTCAGGAAAAATATCTGGAGCGTGTACAGCAACTGTACACGCTCCAGTTACCGTTCACAGCAAACTGGAGCGTGTGCAGTTACTGCACACGCTCCAGTTTGCTGTGAACGGTAACTGCACACGCTCCAGTTTGCTGTGAACGGTAACTGCACACGCTCAATATTTCTATGAGTGGTCCCACACGATCCAGGTCTTTGTGAGCTCACACGATCCAATATGCTGTGAACATTAACCGCAACCGGTCCAGTTTGCTGTGAACGGTAACTGCACACGCTCCATATTCATTGTATTATATATTCATACGCATTATATATATTAAAAAAAAGTATCCGAACACTATGGTTGATTACAGAATTCAGAAAAAATATCTGGCAACGATTTTTTTAGAAATTAGTGATCTGGTAACCATCGTGTCACGTGACACGAAGGTTTCCAGATCGCTAATTTCTATAAAAAATCGTTGCCAGATATTTTTTCTGAATTCTGTAATCAACCATTGTGTTCGGATATTTTTTGAGCGACTGTACCCATGCAAAATTAAGACATCGAAGGAAGTTGATCTCTACAAAACTTTTTAAAACATAAAATTTATATAAAATTTGATTTAATTTTTTATATGTATTATAAATATGCGTTTTCCATTTCAAATTAGAATCAATTGTTATACTCAAATAATTATTTTATTAATTATTTTTTATTAATTATTTTTTATTTTATAATATATATATTTTTAAAATTATAATATATATATTTATTTTAATATATATATTTTTATTTTATAATATAATATTTCATTATTTATTTTTTATTGATAATTTTATAATTGCCACTGTTATTATCACAATTAATTTTCTGAAATTGAATCACGAAATTTGGGAAAGTGAAGTTCGTTAAGATAAAAGGTATATATTTGGTTTACTTTATATTCAACTCTAATTCATTCTTCATAAACCAATTACGAATAAACTTTAAATCAGAGTTAATATTATTTAACAAATATATCGCAGTTTTCTGCATCAGATATCAAAGTTGTTTCATCAGCAAAGGCAACAATATTCGCTTTAGTTGTTAGTTTACAAAAATTATTTATAAAAAAAAGGAACAATACAGGACCTAAAATCGATCCTTGCGGAACACCGCGTTTTATATGAAAAAGTGTCACTTTTTATGTTATTAATTAATACATTTTGTTGTCTTTTTTCAATATACGACTTTAGCCAATTATAAGCCAATCCTCTAAAACCATAATAATGTAATTTTTTTAAAGTATTTCATGATTTATAGAATCAAAAGCTTTCTCAATATCAAGTAAAAGTATTAAAACTTTTTATTATTGTTTATTCTTTTATAAACTAATTCATTAAGTTTTAAGGGATCATGTCCAATATTTCTTTTTTCGCAAAATTCGTATTGATTTTGGCAAAGAATTGTGAATTATTTAAGTAACTTAGAAAACTTTCTTTACACTTTCTCAATAACTTTCGAAAATAATGGTGATATTGCTATTGATCTATAATTATTATAATCATTCTTATTACTATCTTTAAAAATAGTTCGAATAATTAATTTTTTAAAAATCTTAAATGAAATTTACAATTTCAATTGATAAATTTATTATATAAACAATTAAATCTAATTTATATTTAGATATAATTTTCAACATATCTAAAGATATACCATCATAACCTACAAAGATATACCATCATAACCTACAAAGATATACCATCATAACTTATAAAGGTATACCATCATAACCTATAAAGATATACCATCATAACCTATAAAGATATACCATCATAACCTATAAAGATATACCATCATAACCTATAAAGATATACCATCATAACCTATAAAGATATACCATCATAACCTATAAAGATATACCATCATAACATATATTTTTTTGTTGTTTAAATTTGATATGATATTTAAAACTTCATCGTTATCAATTTGTTCAAAATATATTGATTTCAAAGATGTGCTTTGTTATTTTTTAAAAATCCTACAGATCCATGATTTACTTCTGAAAATATATATTTTTTACTTGCGACGTTAATAAAATATTCGTTAAATTCATTTATCATTGATTCAGTTTCTTTTTCATTAGAATAAATATTATCTATTGTTAATAAATATTATCTATTGTTAATAAATATTATCTATTGTTAATAAATATTATCTATTGCTAATAAATATTATCTATTGTTAATAAATATTATCTATTGTTAATAAATATTATCGTTAATAAATATTATCTAGTGTTATTAAATATTATCTATTGTTAATAAATATTATCTATTGCTAATAAATATTATCTAGTGTTATTAAATATTATCTATTGTTAATAAATATTATCTAGTGTTATTAAATATTATCTATTGTTAATAAATATTATCTAGTGTTATTAAATATTATCTATTGTTAATAAATATTATCTAGTGTTATTAAATATTATCTATTGTTAATAAATATTATCTATTGCTAATAAATATTATCTAGTGTTATTAAATATTATCTATTGTTAATAAATATTATCTATTGCTAATAAATATTATCTAGTGTTATCAAATATTATCTATTGTTAATAAATATTATCTATTGTTAATAAATATTATCTATTGTTAATAAATATTATCTAGTGTTATTAAATATTATCTATTGTTAATAAATATTATCTATTGCTAATAAATATTATCTAGTGTTATTAAATATTATCTATTGTTAATAAATATTATCTAGTGTTATTAAATATTATCTATTGTTAATAAATATTATCTATTGCTAATAAATATTATCTAGTGTTATTAAATATTATCTATTGTTAATAAATATTATCTATTGTTAATAAATATTATCTATTGCTAATAAATATTATCTATTGTTAATAAATATTATCTATTGTTAATAAATATTATCTATTGACTGAGTATCTAGATCCCTGTAATTTCATCACTAATTTCCATTGCTTTCTGTGGTCATTATTACAGATATCAAAAAAATTTCTATAATTATTTTGTTTATCAGATTTTATAATTTGTTTTAGGTTTTTATTATATATTTTATATTGATTATTATATGAAACTTATTATTGATTAAAATATGAAATCCGTCCCATGGCCGAGTGGTTAGCACGCTTGACTACTGATCTAAGGGACCTGGGTTCGAGTCCCGGGTAAGGCATGGCTGTTTATGTCGTTTTTCTGCTGAGGGTCTGCCATCCTCTCAGACCTTCTACTTTGGCATATAAACTGATAGGCTCCTGTCAGACCTCTGTGGCAAGCAGCTGCTTGAGGGGGTATTTATTTATTTTATTTATATGAAACAACTAAAAGATATTTTTTGGCTTTTTTTTAGTTTTTTTCCTTTTTATTAATGCTATTTCTAATACTCTGTGTAATCCAGTTATCTTTAAAATTTTTATTATTAATTTCAGAATCAGAAAGTTTAGTAATAAAATCACTATTTTCAATTGCTGTTTTTACCATATTAAAGAATAATTCTTTATAAACAAAATTTACATTTTTTTCTTTATAAACAGCATTGTCTAACTGAAATGGTGTTCAGACTCCACCATAGCCATATTGATCCTAAAATGTATCCTAGTCTTCACGGATCAAAATGCAAACTTTATCCATGCCTTGTATGAAAGCGAAACTTGGCTCACACTACTCACAATTAAATAATAAAAATAAATACCCCCTCAAGCAGCTGCTTGCCACAGAGGTCTGACAAGAGCCTGTCAGTTTATATGCCAAAGTAGAAGATCTGAGAGGATGGCAGGACCTCAGCAGAAAAACAACACATACAACCATGCTTTATCCGGGACTCGAACCCAGGTACCTTAGATCAGTAGCCAAGCGCGCTAACCACTCGGCCATGGGACGGCATGCAAAATAAATACCCCCTCAAGCAGCTGCTTGCCACAGAGGTCTGACAGGAGCCTGTCAGTTTATATGCCAAAGTAGATGGTCTGAGAGGATGGCAGGACCTCAGCAGAAAAACGACACATACATCCATGCCTTAACCCGGGGCTCGAACCCAGGTCCCTTAGATCAGTAGCCAAGCGTGCTAACCACTCAACCACGGGACGGCACTCACAATTACCGATTCAAATTCAAACTCTTCACGTATCTCTAACTTTTCAAAACAATTTTCCAACACATGAACACAAACAGAAAAGAAAAAAAAAATGCTCCCTCTTCAGTGTTCGTGGCGTGTCCATTTCACCCCCAGTGCAGCATAAAGTTGTCTTCAAAAGCTCCACCATCCCACCGCAACACCTTGTTTTGTGAGCAGACATTTTCTGCTCCTCCTTCATCTCTAGAAGACAAAACCTCTTAATAAGCGACGCAATTCATAGCGCCTTTGCAGACCAACCAACCAAGACAATGCTCCAGCCAGACATCGTGAAGTTAACGAAATTATTTTTCAATCTTCATTCTCATCATGCATCCCTCTACAACGAAAGACTCGCACTGCTAGTGGACTGGATGAATGAGAGTGAAACTGTGGGTGGCGATATCCACGTGCTCCACATCTCTCATTTTCCCCTATTCTTTTTCCACCCACGTGTTTTGCCAGCTCCTGTATTCCTATTTCAGTGACTTGATTCCTCTGCAAGCAACACAATTGTCTGAATTGATCTAAATGATGATAATCTTTGCAATCATTGTCTGAGCGCTCATTTGTTTATTGTGTGTTATTTGTCTCTGTAACGAATGAAGCTTTTTAAAAGTTTGAGGAGCACTGAGGTAGAAATGCAGCGGAAAAGACTCTCTACCAGGAAGTGCAGACTGAACTTTCTGCCCTGCTGTTCATCATTGCTCAGAGATAACCGTAATCTCTATAGAGACAATGAGAGATATCTCTGTCCAGATCTAAGTTTTGATAGAGGCAATTATGTCTCTCATATTATCTAGGGTTGTTGTGTTGTTGGGTTGTTTTACCTCTGAACGGCACTATTTTGCACACCATGGGCTAAATGGCCGGGTCACATGGACCCCGAAGGCTCAGAGAAGGTTGGGGGAGTGGACCCACTGGAAAAGCTGTTGGGAGACAGATGGTAGCCTCCCGTCAAGGCCATCCAGCGTGTTCTTTAACGAGCACAGGGTATGGCTCGCCCGCACACGGCGCCACGGCTTAACGTCCCATCCTACGGACGGCGGCCTTTCCAAGCCCATCGGTGTCCCCTACTGACCGTGGGCAGGGCGGGGAATGTTGCGGAGATAAATCTCAACGCTGACCCAGCTGGTACTCGAACCTGGGAACTACAGATTACGAGCCTCGGCGCTATCGACTGAGCCGCCCCCGTCTAGGGTGTACGAAAAATAAGAGTGGTGTTTCGAGAGCCAATATGTAGGAAAATAATATATATAGCGTACAGTCGCTCAAAAAAGTGTCCGAACACTATAGTTGATTACAGAATTCAGAAAAAATATCTGGCAGCGATTTTTTTTTAGAAATTAGTGGCAACCTTCGTGTCACATGACACGAAGGTTGCCAGATCACTAATTTATAAAAAAAAATCGTTGCCAGATATTTTTTATGAATAGTTTTTTTATGAATTCTGTAATTAACCATAGTGTTCGGATATTTTTTTATATATATAATGCGTATGAATATATGCAATGAATATGGAGCGTGTGCAGTTACCGTTCACAGCAAACTGGAGCGGTTGCGGTTAATGTTCAGAGCACATTGGATCGTGTGAGCTCACAAAGACCTGGATCGTGTTAGCCCACTCATAGAAATATTGAGCGCGTGCAGTTACCGTTCACAGCACACTGGAGCGGTTGCGGTTAATGTTCACAGCACATTGGATTGTGTGAGCTCACAAAGAACTGGATCGTGTGGGCTCATTCACGGAAATACTGAGCATGTGCAGTTACCGTTCACAGCAAACTGGAGCGTGTGCAGTAACTGCACACACTCCATTTTGCTGTGAACGGTAACTGGAGCGTGTACAGTTGCTGTACACGCTCCAGATATTTTTCATGAATTCTGTAGTCACGTGACACGAAGGTTGCCAGATCACTAATTTCTAAAAAATCGTTGCCAGATATTTTTTCTGAATTCTGTAATCCACATAACTTTTTTGAGCGACTGTACTTCAAATACACTGGTTTCCATAAATTAAACAACAACCTTATGTTATGTCAATGGGAAGCTAAAGTCGAAGCTCTATAATTCTAGGGGCGGGGGTGGCTCAGTCGGTAGCACGCCAAACTCGTAATTTGCAGTTCCCAGGTTCGAGTCCCAGCTGGGTCAGCGTTGAGATTTATCTCCACAAAACTCCCCGCCCTGCCCACAGTCAATAAGGGACACTGACCTTGGAAACCTGACCACAAGGCTTGGAAAGGCCGCCGTTTGTCGGATGGGATGTTAAGCCATGACATCCCATCCGACATGTCACCCCCGCCGTCAACAACATCCAACATGTCATCCAGTGTGTTATTTAACGTGCACAGGGTATGGCTCTTCCGCACATGATGATGTGCGGAAGAGCCATACCCTGTGCACGTTAAATAACACACTGGATGACCTTGACGGGAGACTACCATCTATCTCCCAACAGCTGTTCCAGTGAGTCCTCTCCCCCAACCTTCTCTGAGCCTTCGGGGTCCTTGTGACCTGATCATTTAGCCCATGTTGTGCAAAAAAGTGCCGCTCAGAGGTAAAACAACCCAACTCAAAAAGATATCCGAACACTATGGTTGATTAAAGAATTCAGAAAAAATATCTGGCAACGATTTTTTTAAAAATTAGTGATCTGGCAACCCTCGTGACACGAAGGTTGCCATATTGTACTGTACCTCACAAACGACAAAAGAAAAAAAAGGGATAGAATCGACTCGTGCATGGAGATGTTGGCAATGTTTGAACCTAGTGGCACCTGACACCAGAGGGAATTCTGCTCTACAAAGCCGGAACGTTAAGGGTTAGAGATTATATATATGCAAGACCGCACCTAGGGGGGGCGGGGGGCTCAGTCGGTAGCGCGCCAGGCTCGTAATCTGTAGTTCCCAGGTTCGAGTCCCAGCTTGATCGGCGTTCAGATTTATCTCCGCAAAATTCCCCGCCCTGCCCACGGTCAGTAGGGGACACCGATGGGTTTGGAAAGGGCGCCGTCCGTCGGATGGGACGTTAAACCGTGGCCCCGTGTGCGGGAGAGCCATACCCTGTGCACGTTAAAGAACACGCTGGATGGCCTTGACGGGAGGCTACCATCTGTCTGCCAACAGCTGTTATAGAGAGTCCTCTCCCCCAACCTTCTTTGAGCCTTCGGGGTCCATGTGACCTGGCCATTTAGCCATGGTGTGCAAAAAAGTGCCGCTCAGAGGTAAAACAACCCAACACGTTAAAGAACACGCTGGATGGCCTTAACGGGAGGCTACCATCTGTCTCCCAACAGCTGTTCCAGTGGGTCCCCTCCCCCAACCTTCTCTGAGCCTTCAGGATCCATGTGCCCTGACCATTTAGCCCATGGTGTGCAAAAAAGTGCCACTCAGAGGTAAAACAACCCAACTAAGGGTCAGAGATTATATATATGAAAGACCTCACCTAGGGGGACAGCAACAGGTCCGTTAGTTACTGCACACGCTACAGTTTGCTGTGAGGCCACCTCCGGTTTTGGTGATGATTTTCCTTTAAGACACCAAAGCTCTTAAAACGTCTACACTGCTAAAACGCTTCCTGTACAGCCGTACCCTTTTGTTCTCTGTTCCGTGTTGATTGAATCGACAGATGAAAGAGTTGCCGGCGCGTGCTGCCTGGAGGCTAATGAGCCCTCTTTTGTTCAACCAGAGTGCCAAGTGAATAATTCAGTGTTCGTGTTCGAGCTTAATAGTGATGTCGACAGAAGAGGGCGTGTCGAGGTCAGATTCCGAATCTCACTTCGTTCCTCGATGAGAATCAACTCTCACTTCATCCACGAAGAGAATTCGCCTCTGCCACTCTTCGGCCGGTTCCACTAGGTTCAAGCATTGCCAACATCTCCTTGCACGAGGGGGCGGGGGTGGCCAACACCACCTAGAGGAGAAGGCCCTACCACTCGGTGAAGCGATTCTGATGACGTCAATTTAGTCGACCCGTAGCTAGTAGCGTCGCCTCCATCTTGCCTTTGTAGTGTTTAGCTAGTTCTGCAAAACGTATGATTTAGTGTGGTTTGTTATTACGTTCATTGATTTTTTTTAGCGAAATGCCATCGCGCTGCTGCTTTCCTCAGTGCAGGAGCAATTACGATGGGGAACAAATATTCTCAGTTTTTAAATTTCCAGAAGATATCGATTTGCGACGGAAATGGATTCGTTCAATACCAAGGCAAAACTTCTGTCCAACGAAAGCATCCAAGGTAAGAACTTTATTCTGTATTAATATCTGTTGTCATACTTATGAACTTCTAAAGTAAAAATTATCGTTTTAACTATTGTATGTTACGTTTATATAATATACATATATAATATCATTGATCTGTTATGGATTAATTTGACGTTATTTTTATTAAGAAACCTAATATGCTGGAATAAAAAATGTCGAATGTACGTTTGTTAAAATGCTTAAATAGAAAAGAATATTTGACAGTGACCAGACTTTTTAGTTAATAGATTACAGTAGTAAGTTAAGAAATTGGTACTTTTGTTGGGATAGTTTCAGGGTCTAATGTTATATCACTATATTTATATATCCATAGAGTTGAAATATATCTCGTATAAGTTAATACGATAATACTGTTAAACTTGAAATACATATATAAGCCAAAGGCAAGATCATGGGAAAACCTACTTTTAAATACAAAATCTCTGCATAAGTATTAGAAATTATTTTGGTGCTATTACTAGTATACTTGGATACAAATTGGACCCATGTTCAAAGCCTAGAGATGGCTTTGTGAATATGTATTATTTTCCTGCTGAAGTTTTGCCTACCTCACACATCAGCTATTTTTTTAATAAAAGCAGGACAGGTAATGGTAAAAGTTCATTGTAGAAACTGTCGACAACAGTAAACTTCCTGACCAATCAATTCCTAATAACTTTCAGCATTAAATTATTCTGCATAATTATATCTCTGAAATCAGGTCAAGTTATAGTGGATATTAAAGAATGGGTGGGCTACATCTAGTGTACATATGGATTAATAAATGAAAGGATATTTTGAAAAAGGATTTAATAGTAAAGTTAAAGAATTTTTTTACTTTCAAAGGAGTAATTAAAAGTGCATATATTTCCAGTCACTCTCATTGTAAAATGAGATAAGTCAGGTATATTATAATAAAGGTATAACAGTCTACTGTCATATCTTTACTGCATGTGATTGCAGGTTTTGTTTTAACTTTGTTACAAATGTATTCTATAATCATATTAGAGAATATTTGAGGGGATATCTGTCATTTCATCTATTATGTGAATATAAATATGTTAAACACCACAAATGCATACAATATTGTTTTCTAGTTAACGTCAAAGTTTATCCTCTGTACTGACCACTGGTTTGGATTTTACAACTGAAGAAATCCAAAAATTATCACAAAAATTTGAGGTTTTTTGATTTTACTGATATGTAATGGTAAAAGTTTATTGTAGAAACTGTCGACAACAGTAAACTTCCTGACCAATCAATTCCTAATACCTTTCAGCATTAGTATAATACCAGGTACTGTCTATATAAACAAATTTATGCCTAATAAACTGAAAATTACAGTAAGAGGAAATTGTCTGAAACAATAAACTTATTACTGGAGTTGTTTTCAGGCTCAATTCCTAGACTGGAATATTTCAAACCTTTAAACTTTCATTCATAAGAGTGTTGTTTTAAATGATTTTCAGCTCAGTATGATTTTTCGCATTTTATTTTACATTATCACCTTATAGTGGCATTACCAAAAGCACTTTATGGTTAGTACTAGCAGTGGAATGCTATTAGATGGTTAGCATTAGCTTTCAAGGTGAACTATATATGATAAAAGAAGTGCTAGAAATATTGAGAAAAACCAGCTTACTGGTAGAATAGGTGCATTCCTTGGGAGAATTCATTCTTTTAACCATGGATTTTTATTGAAATCTTAGAAAATACACTGATTATAGAATTGTTTTGAATACAATTATAGCTTTTACTTTCGAAGGTAAAAAGTCTTCAGTTCTGAATAAAATTTTTTAGTGTATGTGAACAGTATTCCTGGTGTTTGGATTTTTGTTTTAATGTTTATCATTCATCAGAGGTTTTTTTGTACATATTCTCAATATTTCTTTTGCATACATAGGTGTGTGAACTCCACTTTGCACCATCTGATGTTGAAAGAGAAACCAGCATGTTTGACATGAAAACTGGGAGAAAGCTTGCTGACCTCTAAAGTATCCATATACTGATGGAGAGGGAATGTTTGCTATATGACCAGTATGTTAATGGGCGTACTGTTCAACTACTTTTAAAGCATCCACAAATACACTTTAAAAAAATATTATGCCCAAAACTGAAATCATTGCTGACCACTACCTCAGTCAGAGCTTGAAGTAACAGAAAGTTTACCTTTTATGACAGTGCATAGTTACTAATCATTATGACACTTTAGGAGAAATAACCTTTGATTGTTTATGAAATAGGAATAAAAATCACTGCACCATATATTTTATAGTATATTTAATGAGTATTGTTTTTTTTTTACTCAAATAATCATAGCCCTATAAATACATTGGTGGAAACCCCTTTGGAATGGTGTGCTATTGTTTCAACCATTGTTTTTTAGACACAAAAACTGATTAACTTTATTGTCAAATATTTTGCAATATTTTAGTGGAAATTTTATTGCATGCAAGCTGCAATAGCTATTTTCAGTTCCTTTAACTATATTTTGCTACTGTACAGGGTCTACTAGATTTATTTCATTTTTATTTTACTGATTTCATGTCTTTTGTGGCTAAATCTATGATCAAAGGGAATCTCTACCTGCACTTGTCAGTGGGTTTTTTCTTAATATTGTGTTTAGTGTTACTTTTGAGTGATCTTTTGCCAATTCCACAATATTTTCACTTCCCACTATACTCTTATGGCTGGACCCCTGAAGATAAATTATATTTTTGGTTGTCTTTAAATTTTTTTATCAATGTATCAAATACTTGGGGTGGATGCTTTTGTTTGGACAGCTATTCAGTACGGATGCAGTATGTGACAGTATATGGTTTTCTTTCCAATCCATTTCATTGCTTATGTTATACATGCATTTAGTGGGGTATGAAATTTATAATTTTCTGTTGGAACATATACCACCAGTTTCTGGATGAAATGATCAACTGAAACTCATTAAACTGCAAATAGAATTTTCTGAATATTATTTTTCCTTCATTACTTTAAATTGAGAACATTATAAGCAGAAAACTTAAGTGTCAATCTTTGGTTTTTGTAAAAGCCATGGGAGATTTAGGAAGTTAATTTATTCCTTGATTTTCTTTAATATATATGCATATCTTATGGCTTCTTCTGCCTTGCAAATGTAGGATTTTTTAAATTTCTAATAGTGATTGTCAATGGGTGTTTGATATGCCTATGTACTAGCCTGATCAACAGATCAATAAGGTTTTCTGTATCATTGGGGGATGTCAGTTTCTGCTTGGAGGGAGATGATTGACTATGTTATTAGAAACCTTGTACTGGTTCTGATACACATTTTCTTCTTCCAAGTTCTTTGTTAATAATTGGTTTTACAGTGATAGTGAGTTAAAGTAATATTAAAATTTTAATGTAAGAATATCTGTTTATAAAGGGAAAATACCCTGTTGCTCTTAGCATTCGAAAGTGTCTTCACCAGATATGGCAGTTATGATATGCATAATAGTTAATGACTTAAGGTTTAAAAAACTCTGCAGAAGGTCAAGATTAGAATAATGTTTTTATTTAATATGTTTCCAGGCATGTTAAGTATATGCTCTTTACAAAATAGCAAAACATTTTTTTCTGTTCTGTATATTTTTGACACCATACAAATTTAAAGTTATTTTATTGACTTGCCTTTGGGAAGGAATCCCATTAAGAACCTACTGGTGTAGTTTATTTTTGCCCCTTCATCAACCTTTATGTAAATGACATCTAGATATTTTTTTAATTCTTCAATTTAATTTGCACATTTGGAGTATACTGAATCATTTGAAACAGCTTGACCTCTATAAAAATATAAGAAAATTTTAGATGCTAATTCTATCTATTCAATGTTAGTAAAATGTTCAATAGTTGATATATATTGCTTGTAGTACTTTATTTTTACTTAATTCAAGTTTTGCAATGTCATTAAATCTGAGTTGCTGATGATGCTACAATTCTACTAATTATATTAGCTGCAAATTTTACAAGTTAAATCTTTTCTTACTACATGTATGTACAAATGTATTATCATAAATATTTTCAATTCTGTGTTATAAAAGTCTGTGTTTGCTGCCATGAAACTACCCCATATACACTCTGTTAATTATGACCACCCAATCCCATGTTATGTCAATGGAAAGATAATTTCAAAGCTCTGTAATTTCTAAAATAAACATTTCATGGGAAAATATGACTGAATATATATAAGTTAAAAATCTATCTTAATTTTCTATATTCCAATAATATTCATTTAGTATTTAAAGAGGCTTCGCTTGGTTACTAACCTGGGTTCGAGCCCTAGGTAAGGCATGGTTGTTCGTGTTGTTTCTTTGCCGGGTTTCCGCCATCCTCACAGACCTACTATGGCATATAAACTTACAGGCTCATGTCAGACCTCTGTTGTAAGCAGCTGTTTGAAGGGGTATTTTATTATATATCAACATCTTAAACAGTAATGCGCATTCTGCAGAGTTGGTGAAAATTTAAATAATTGTTACATTTTCTGCTAAAACTATGTTAATAAAATTTAATATGGGATACTGTTTTGAGATTAACTTATTTCAACTACTTCCCAGATCAATATTTTAAAACAGCCATTGTTCATATTAAATATCCCAGTTTTCATAATTCTTTGATTTTTAATGAACATAGATTTAGATAAATTTGATTGAGATCTTTAATTGATCTTCATTTCATTTTTTTTTCATAAAAGCTCATTTTAAAAGTTACAAAGGTTTGAAATTAGCTTTCCATTGACATAACATGGAATTAGGTTTCATAATTACTGAGTGTATATGGATATTTCAATGTGACCTTTACATTGTATAATACTCATTGTATTTTATATTTCTGTTGTATTTTGAATCTGTTCAAACCTTTTGACCACATGTATTTAGATGTTGCTTTCATGTTTCTTCAGAATTTTTTTTCTATTATTAAAGTTTATTATGATAGCAAAAAGGATAAAAATTTCTATGTTATGTGAAGAAATTAGTTTTAATATGCATTAGGGTGAAAAAGTTTGGGAAAGCAATTTTACTTTTCTTTTTATTTAAAAGTCACTTTTGTCCTAGAAACAGTTTTTATTAATGTGATGCATTTTAAAAACAGCTTTCATTATTAAACTATTTAAAAAAAAAAGAGTTCAACTGGGATCTATGGAATATCATAAAATTTTCTTTTTCAATTTAAATAGTATTGCACAATATTAAGTTCCTTCATATTGCTTAAAAATTCTCCCATATGATTGGTGAATTTTCCTGTTTTAATTGCACAATTTTCTTAAAAATAAAGTAAACAATGAAATATCTGTTTCATTGTAATGTGTATCCTATATATATTTGTTTTCTCATATTGTAAATAAAAGTATTTTTTTAATGAGGAATTTGTTGGTTGTTTTTCTTAACATATGCAATATTGAAACATACTATTTTCATTAAATAATGTTTTAGACCTCATATATATATACATACATATTTGTGAAAAAAAATTAGATATCTGTGGTATTTTGTAACAAGTAGTTTTTTTCTAAATATATTTCGCACTTCTAGAATCCTTTAAGAGTGAAAATTTAGTACTTGTTCAATACATTAATCGATCGTTTGCAAAATTCGTTAAAAGTTTTGAAATTTCCGAACATTTAAAGAGTGTTATTATCTAAATAATAATTTAAAGCTATCTGTATAATCGGAAACGGTAATTAATGGTTTATCAATACTAATCAAAGCAAAAAAAAGTTATCTCTAAAAAAAAATTAGAAAAAAGTGGGATTTTTTTTAATTATATGAAAACAAATTATTTTAATGATTTATTAGTGAATATTCAAAATCTAAATGGGAAGTTCTATTAACAAGGATAAGCTATCTCTCAATCTATTCTGCCGGTAGTCCGGTCTAGTAATGCTGACGTCACAAATCAGTGGTACGGCCTTCTCCTCTAGGTGGTGTTGGGGTGGCTCAGTCGGTAGCGCGCCAGGCTCGTAATCTGCAGTTCGCAGATTCGAGTCCCAGTTGGGTCAGCATTGAGATTTATCTCCGCAGAATTCCCCGCCCTGCCCATGGTCAGTAGGGGACACCGATGGGCTTGGAAAGGCCGCCGTCCGTCGGATGGGACATTAAGCCGTGGCCCCATGTGCGGGTTGTTGGGTTGTTTTACCTCTGAGCGGCACTTTTTTGCACACCATGGTCTAAATGGCAGGTCACATGGACCCCGAAGGCTCAGAGAAGGTTGGGGGAGGGGACTCACTGGAACAGATGTTGGGAGACAGATGGTAGCCTCCCGTCAAGGCCATCCAGTGTGTTCTTTAACGTGCACAGGGTATGGCTCTCCCGCACACGGGGCCACGGCTTAACGTCCCATCCGACGGACGGCGGCCTTTTCAAGCCCATCGGTGTCCCCAACTGACCGTGGGCAGGGCGCCCATGTGCGGGAGTGTCATACCCTGTTCACGTTGGATGGCCTCGACGGGACTGTCACACACTGGATGGCCTTGACGGGAGGCTACCATCTGTCTCCCAACAGCTGTTACAGTGGGTCCCTTCCCCTAACTCTCTCTGAGCTTTCGGGGTCTATGTTACCTGGCCATTTAGCCCACTGTGTGCAAAAATGTGCCGCTCAGAGGTAAAACAACCCAATTCTCTGAGAGGTACTTTTTTTCACATAATGCGCTAAATGGCCAGGTCACAAAGACCCCGAGAGTTCAGAGAAGTTTGTGGGAAGGGCACTTACTGGAACAGCTGTTAGGAGACAGAGATGGAAGCCTCACGTCAAGGCCATCCAGCGCGTTCTTTAATGTGCTCATCGTATGGCTATCTCCGCATTGAGGGCCATGGCTTAACGTCCCATGCGACGGACGACGGCCTTTCCAAGCCCATCGGTGTCCCCTACTGACAGACCGAAGAGTGGATTTTTTGCGGAGATAAACCTCAGTGGTGACCCAGCTGGAACTTGAACCTGGGAAACGGAGATTACGAGCCTGGCGCTCTATCGACTCAGCCACCCTTATCCCAATCTTACTCTACGCTGTTTTCGGGAAACAGACAGATGGCTTCCCCCAGAGACGTATTTTGGGGGAGGGGGGGATACAAGAGGATTATGGACCCTCCCCCTCTCGAGAGTATTGCAAGGGTTGGGTTGGGTTGTTTTACCTCTGAGCGGCACTTTTTTGCACACCATGGGCTAAATGGCAAGGTCACAAGGACTCCGAAGGCGCAGAGAAGGTTGGGGGAGGAGACCCACTGGAACAGCTGTTGGGAAACAGATGGTAGCCCCCGTCAAGGCCATCCGGCGTGTTCTTTAACGTGCACAGGGTATGGTGCTACCGCACACGGGGCCACGGCTTAACGTCCCATCCGATGGACGGCGGCTTATTCCAAGCCCATCGATGTCCCCTACTGACCATGGGCAGGGCGGGGAATTTTGTGGAGATAAATGTTAACGCTGACCCTGCTGGGACTCGAACCTGGGAACTACAGATTACGAGCCTGGCGCGCTACCGACTGAGTCACCCCAGCCCTGTGTTGTAAGGGTAACAAAGGCAAAAAAAAATATTAAACTTATGGATTTTTCAAGCATTTTCCAAGAATTTTTAAAGATCTTTTAAATGGAGAGGGAAATATTATATTATCACAGAAGTCCAGTCTCCCATGATCATTTACTTTTTTCCCGGATCGAATGAGTTTCTCGTCCCGCTTTTTCTTTTTCTGGGGGCAGGGGGGGGGCTCAGTCGGTAGCGCGCCAGGATCGTAATCTGTAGTTCCTAGGTTCGAGTCCCAGCTAGATCAGCGTTGAGATTAATCCCCGCGGTCAGTAGGAGATACCGCTGGGCTTGGAAAGGCCACCATCCGTCGGATGGGACGTTAAGCCGTGTCCCCATGTGTGGGAGAGCCAAACTCTGTGCACCTTAAAGAACACACTGAATGGCCTTGACTGCAGGCTACCATATGTCTCCCAACAGCTGTTCCAGTGGGTCCCCTCCCCCAACCTTCTCTGAGCCTTCGGGGTCCTCGTCATCTGGCCATTTTGCCCATGGTGTGCATATAAGTGCCGCTCAGAAGTAAAACAACACAACACGTTAAAGAACACACTGGATGGCTGTGATTTTGCTTCTTTGTTTGTTTGTCTATTGGGACCACTTAGGAATGTCCCCTCGGTTCGATCGCAATACGCGATGGGTGAAAGAGTTTTTCAGATAAAATCAACGGTTTTATCACAATTGCAGAGCCTCAATACTGAGGCTCCTCCCCAATAAATTGGTTCAACTTCAGACTTTACTTAAAAATAACAATTATTTATTGAACCTTCCAAATATGCTTGATAGAAAAAGGACATATGCTCAATTACATAGCATTACAACAACACCAGCTTACTATGCCTGTTCAGCTGTATTCACAGAGCCCAATGCCGTTATTACCAGTCGGCATTTCCCAGCTTTACAATTTTTAGTCTGCACGCTTTCGTGCCTCGACAAGCTCTGTCTTCCTCCTCGTTGTTGCCAACCCTTACTCTTTCTCTCTCCGCCTTGACCATCTGGGAAGTCCGCCAGCAGTGGGGTGACCTCTGTCCCCTCCGGGCACTGCTACTTCAATTAACTCTCCAGATGCTGGGACAGAGGGCCTCCCATGTAGCATATGCCTTGTTGGTGAAATCCAAAATAATATACAAATCATGAACAAAAAAAATATCTAAAAAGGCCTCTATCCTGACACCTCCCTGCCAGAAGTCAGTAGTTAGTCCTGTTAACTGCTGACTAAAAAGTCAAGTTGAACGCTGAAAATTAAAGTTCATTTTCCCGTAAACCTGAGAGTTCAATGCCACAAAATTCAGAGTTCGAAATCGCTTTAGGAATTCTATAAATTCTCTGCGAATTGGCACATCTTTTGCACATCTATGTACACTACACTTAAATATAGAAGAACTTCTAGGTATATCCCGGTGCACTGAGTCTAAATATTGTCTTTTTGCTTCAAACAAAAAAAAAACCTGGTGACTGAAGTAGTTGTCCGAGAGTACACAGTTTATAAATTAATTCTCTCACTAATAACTGTCTTTGACGAAGGTATGCCGTACTGGCGGTGTTCATTCGTTCACAGGTGACATCCCATGTGAAAGGCTATGCACACCTTTCGTGTCTACCTAGATATCACCTTCCCGTACGTACCCTCTGACTCTACAGGCTGAAAGTCGTCGACATTGGCGTCGGCCTCACCATTTAAATTTGTAAAAGGTGTTAGTGTACCCTCCCTTAGACAATTTGGCTCATCAGTGACTTCGAGTCTAGACAATGCATCTACATGTTTGAGCTGGGAACCCGGACGATGCTCAATGGATACCTGATATTGCTGAAGAGCTAAAGACCATCTTTGCAGCTTCGAACTTTGTGGACTCGCCGTTGTTAGATAGGTTAAAGGATTATGATCGGAGATAACCTTCACTGGAACACCAAATAACCACGATTCGAACTTTTTAAATCCAAAGATAATTGCGTAAGCTTCTTTATGAACGGTTGCCCACCTTCTTTGTGTGTCTGTCAATTTCTGGCTGGCATAAGCAACAGGTTTGATATTATTCTTGTCATCTGTCTGAGCGAGGCACACCCCGACTGCATAATTAGATGCGTCAGCATACATTATGTAGGGTTCCCCATGCTTTGGTACAACCAATACTGGAGCGGTACATAACCTTTCTTTCAGGGTCTGAAATGTTTTATTCGCTTCGGCTGTCCAAATAATTCGTTCGGGATCCTTTTTCCTAGTTAATTCTGTTAGAGGCTTTGCTATTTCCGCGAACCTGGCAATATAATCCCTATAGTACCCAAACAGCCCTAAAGATCCACGGATTTCTTTCTTCGTCTTGGGGATCTGCAAACGATGTATAGCTCCAAGTTTTTCCGAGTCCGGTTTATGGGTGCCTGACCCCACTATATGTCCTAGATATTTCACTGTATTTTGGGCAAAACAGCATTTTGCTAAGTTTCCTGTAAGCCCTGGGTTTTCTAATTCCATTAGCACCTCTCTCAGATGCCTCATATGATCTGCCCAGGTTTCGGAATAAATGGCTACATCATCTAGATACGTTACCGAATAATCCTGATGCCCAGCTAATATGGAATTCATTATTCGTTGAAAGCAGGAAGCCGCTCCAATCAAACCAAACGGAAGAACCTTCCATTGGTACTGAGCCTTGTGAGTAGAAAAAGCAGTTAGCGATCTGCTTCCCTCTGCCAGCTCTATCTGCCAGTACCCACGTAACAGGTCTATCATAGAGATGTAATTAGCAGCGCCTACCTTGTATAATAGATCAGGTACATGGGCCATGGGAAAAGCATCAGGTATTGTGTAACCATTCACCATTCTAAAATCACAGCATAACCGCATGGTCCCATCTTTTTTTGCAACACACACAATGGGATGCGTGAACTCGCTCTGTGCTGGCTCTATCATATCTGCTTCCAGCAATTCATTTACATGTCTTTCGACTTGTTCTCGTATCGCATGTGGTACCTTGTACCTGTGTAGCGTCTTCAAATGACAGTCCTCTTTTAATCTAATGCTATGCTGCCTTTGCTTGCATCTGCCTGGACGATTTGAAAAAAACCTCGGAAACTCGTCCAATAGCTCATGCAGTTCCTTTGCTTGCTCTGCTGACAGGTTCGGAAAAGCATGATTCATCGGCTGTAGCCCGACCTTGCTCCCTCTTTCTTGTGCTGTTGCTCTAGGCATTTCTTTTATTTCTCCAAATTCGGTATCTTCATCAAAGATCACTCCTACCACATTACAACGAGCTTTTAATTCTCTCAACCTATTCGCATGAACATGTCTGGTTGCCCCGTCTGGTAACCTTACCTCATAACTGTGCGGAAATATGCGTCGCACAACTGTTGCTTGGGCTATCCACCTGGCATACAGCTTGTTATTTGAGTCTGCCGTTAAAGCTATCACCTGATCTCCTTCTTTAAACTCCTTAACCCGAGCGCTCCTATTGTAATAATATGCATATTTCCTTTGATTCTCTTCTGCTAGATCCTTAACCTGTGCTGCTGCTATTTCTAGCCTGATCTTTAATTCTTGAAGATATTGAGCAGCAGTAACTAGAATACCCACAGGCACGACCTGCTCGTCAGTCCAGCTATTTTCCAGGATTGAGAGTGGCCCTGTTGGTTGCCTCCCATACATCAACTGAAATGGAGATATACCGGTAGTACTGTTGGGTACCTCCCGGTACGCCCACAGTAAAAATGGCACGGCCTTGTGCCACTGCCTGGGTTCCTCTCTAATGACGTGGTGTAACATATTTTTCAAAGTCTGATTAAATCTCTCTACTAAACCATTACTTTGCGGATATCCCGGAGTAGAAAATCGAGGTGAAGTTCCAATTCTCTTTTCCATTTCTTGAGTTAATTCTGCCGTAAAATTTGTCCCTCTATCTGTTGCGATAACAGAAGGTATGCCTGTCCGCTGAAATATTTCTAACAGAGCATCGCAGGTGTTCTTTGCTGTAAGCGATGTTAAGCAGCCTCAGGCCATCTAGTATGCTGATCAATCAGACACAATATGAACCTGTGACCTTTTGCAGATGGTGGGTCTATCGGACCAATAGCATCCAGATTTACCCTTTCAAAAGGTAATTTCGGGCGCGCTATAGGTGTGATGGGGATTCTATCCTGCTTCTTGACCTTTTCCCTTAACTGACACTTCAGACAGGAATCGCAAAACTTTCTAACATCCTTCTTGCATGAAGGCCAAAAGAATGAATATCTAATCCGCTCCTGACTCTTTGTAGCACCTAAATGACCACCAAATACGGACTCGTGTGCCAGTTCTAAAATCTTTTGACGTCTTTCAAATGGTATTAGAAGCTGACTCACAGACTCTCCTAATACCTTGTCCTTATGGTATAGCAAATCATCCAAATAAAAATAGTTATTCTTCTTCTCCTTTGCTTCATTATGGGCTATTCTAAGCGAGGGGTCATTCCTCTGCTGAATCTTAAACAGTCTCACATCACTAGTAGCGAGTGGATTTATTTCTTCGGGAGATTCTGTTTTCATTCCTACCTCCTCAGGCTCCTCCTCTCGTACCTCCCCTTCCTGTTGATCGGCCACTTGATTAACAGCTTGTACCTTGGGCTGTATAGTCATTGGTACGTTTTCCTTTTCCTCTAAAAGATCACAAAATGTTTCTGCACTTAACAGTACTTCTTCCCGTAGTCCATCAACTACTGCGCATAATACGTTTACTTTTCCACCCCTGGCCTTGGGCGAATCAGTCTCTTCTATCAGGCTCAAAGCAAGCTCCTTTACCTCTGCTCGTTTCGTCTCTTCGAAGGGCCCACGTACTATTATGTGGCTCTTCACCATATGTTTTTCTTCCTCTAGCATGCCTTTTCTGACCACCGTTATCTCCGCCCCTGAATCGACCACTGCTTGCGCCGTTTTCTCGCCACATCTAACTCTAACCAGCTTATAATCAGCAGGAATCGTCCTCTCCCACTTCGACCTTTTCTCCCTCCTGAGAACTTCACCTAAAGGTATTTTAACTCTGGCTGTCATTGCCTCGCTGTTCTGCTTTACCGCCTGTGACTCAACTTCCCTCACCCGATTCACCTTTGCATGATAATTACTAGCACCGGACTCTCTTGATCGAACTGGGCAAACACGCATCAAATGCTCCTGTGATCCGCACTTATGGCATCTTCTTATCAACCCTTGCGAACCCTTATTGCTTGGATAATTATCCGAGATATTGCGCCTGAATCGACTGTCTGTCCTAAGATTCTCCCTTCGCTGGAAATTATTACCACGGATATCCCCTATTCGCTGTGGCCCTCCATTCACTGTAGTAAAGCTTTTTGTCTGTTTTCTGTCCTCTCTCACACTGGCTGAGTGTGTCTCTGCCCACGTGGCTATTTCGTCTGCTTTTGCCCATGACTCCGCCTCTTTCTGTACTACGTAAGCATGAGTGTCTTGAGGAAGGCTATCACGTAACTTATCCGACGCTATCAGGTCCATAAGCTCCTCAAATTTTGTCACCTTCCTACTGCAGACGTAGTAATCCCAGCTATTTCTGAGTCTCGAGGCTAACTGATTATATGACTCATTCGGTTATTTAGTGATAGTTTCAAACTTTCTCTTGTACGCAGAGGGAGTGAGCTTAAACTCTTTTAATACAGCCTCTTTAACTTTCTTATAATTAGCAAAATCCTCTGCACTTAATTTTCGAAAAACGTGATTTGCATATTTACCATCTAAAAAAGAAATGATGACTTTGCCTTGAAACTCCTCTGGTACTTCATATATCTTAAATCCCCTTTCCGCTGTCTCAAAGAGATTTATCACTTCTTCTGGGTTTTTAGGGCTTTCAGCAAACATATTTCCCAATAATTTTATATAATTAGCCAGCCGCGCATCTGCTGGATTACTAGAAACTGCCACCGTTCGCACATCACCCCTCTCCTCGTTTGCATTCCTCATTTGCAGTTCCAGCATTCTATACTCATGCTCTCTCTCCTTTTCCCTTTCTGCCACCTCTCTCTCCTTTTCCCTTTCTGCCGCCTCTCTCTCCTTTTCCCTTTCTCTTTCTGCCTCTCTCTCTTCACTTCTCAGCTGCATCTCTAACCTCATCCTTTCTAATTCAAAATCATCTTCAATTCTTTCTTTAGCTTTCTGCTTTCTGGTCCCGCTCTGCAGCATATCCGTATCATTGTCATTGCCATAATCCCTCAACCCTCTCATGTCTTCCGCAGCATCAGACTCTCTGTCTATTGTCACTTCCTCGCTTCCCCAGTCACTCTCTGAAGCACCAGGTCACTCCCTGAAGCACCACCCTGCGCGCTATCCCTTTCTGTGTCTGTGTAGCCTCACCTTAACTCATCCCTTTCCCTATCGCGACCGCTCCTAAGCTCCATTTTAGCTCGTACAGGCCTCTGCCGTATCTAACTAATCACCCCTAGAGTAAGAGGATACTTACCTCCGATGTGACGACAGGAACGAACCGTCTCGTCAGTCTGCCACCTGAAGCACACAGTCGGAACACCCTTGGCAGTATCAGCCTTGCGCTCGTCAGCTCCCAGTGGATGTTGAACTTTTCCGTCACCTTCACAGCTTTTTCCACAGTTCGAACGTGATGCACGATTCTTCAGGTACCTTAACAGCTATTCTATCGCCTGAAGCACACCGCAGGACACTCTTCGCAGTATCAGACTTGTTCTGGTCAGCTCACAATGGATGTCGGAACTCTTCCGTCACCTTCGCTGCTACTTTCACCTCTGTTGCCTACTGTCGGCTGCGCCACTTTGTGAAGTTGCTTCTTCGTTTGTTTGTCTATTGGGACCACTTAGGAATGTCCCCTCAGTTCGATCGCAATACGCGATGGGTGAAAGAGTTTTTCAGATAAAATCAACGGTTTTATCACAATTGCAGAGCCTCAATACTGAGGCTCCTCCCCAATAAATTGGTTCAACTTCAGACTTTACTTAAAAATAACAATTATTTATTGAACCTTCCAAACATGCTTGATAGAAAAAGGACATATGCTCAATTACATAGCATTACAACAACACCAGCTTACTATGCCTGTTCAGCTGTATTCACAGAGCCCAATGCCGTTATTACCAGTCGGCATTTCCCAGCTTTACAATTTTTAGTCTGCACGCTTTCGTTCCTCGACAAGCTCTGTCTTCCTCCTCGTTGTTGCCAACCCTTACTCTTTCTCTCTCCGCCTTGACCATCTGGGAAGTCCGCCAGCAGTGGGGTGACCTCCGTCCCCTCCGGGCACTGCTACTTCAATTAACTCTCCAGATGCTGGGACAGAGGGCCTCCCATGTAGCATACGCCTTGTTGGTGAAATCCAAAATAATATACAAATCATGAACAAAAAAATATCTAAAAAGGCCTCTAGCCTGACAATGGCCTTGACGGGAGGCTACCATCTGTCTCCCAACAGCTGTTCCAGTGGGTCCCCTCCCCCAACCTTCTCTGAGCCTTCGGGGTCCTCGTCATCTGGCCATTTAGCCCATGGTGTGCAAATAAGTGCCGCTCAGAGGTAAAAAACCCAACACATTAAAGAACACACTGGATGGCCTTGACGGACCATCTATTTCCTAACAGCTGTTCCAGTGGGTCCCCCCCAACCTTCTCTGAGCCTTCGGGGTCCTTGTGACCTGGCCATTTACCCCATGGTGTGCAAATAAGTGCCGCTCAGAGGTAAAACAACTCAACACGTTAAAGAACACACTGGTTGGCCTTGACGGGAGGCTACCATCTGTCTCCCAACAGCTGTTCCAGTGGCTCCCCTCCCCCAACCTTCTCTGAGCCTTCGGGGTTCTTGTGACCTGGCTATTTACCCCATGATGTGCAAAAAAGTGCCGCTCAGAGGTAAAACAACCCAACGTTAAAGAATACACTGTATGGCCTTGACGGGAGGCTACCATCTGTCTCCCAATAGCTATTCCAGTGGGTCCCCTCCCTCAACCTTCTCTGAGCCTTCGGGGTCCTTGTGACCTGGCTATTTACCCCATGGTGTGCAAAAAAGTGCCGCTCAGAGGAAAAACAACCCAACCCAAAATATTCTTTCCTAGATCCGAGTTAACTTCACTCTAATATGGCGCCAACCTCTTCGACAATCCCTACGTCATGTGACCATGGCGCGGGTGCAGAATCTGCTTAATGATATGCATCTGTTGAGCAGATGGATTTCTTGTAAGCATTGGAGGAACCAGTTTAACTCTCACCTACATAATGGCGACATAATTGCTGCTGCTGCGGCAGTCAGGGTGTTGCAGGCCGAAGCTGAGGTCCTGGTCAGCCGTGCTTTTCGGTAGCAGCTGAACCTCGGCAGGTTATTGCTTCACGGCATAATTCTGTCGAAGCTTTAAATGGAGGGAAAGGTCGAAACAGAGTTTATAATTAATCACTACGAGTCAGGTTTCAGTGAATAACACTGAAGAGTGCAATGAATGAGGACAAAGCAGTTGCGCGCGCTCAATGGAGACTGAGAGACTTAACAACGTTCTTTCTGTTGTGCAAAAATTATGCACTCAATTACAAGTTTATGGAAATTTTGATTCTGTAACTAAGAGGTTGAGACCAAGACAACTAAGCATTATATAATGCAGCTTGTTCTCAAAGGTTTTTTTTTTTGTATAAAGAGCGATTGCGATGGATTTTAGTTAAAGTTTTTCACCTTGTTCTCTGGAGTGGGGGTGGCTCAGTCGGTAGTGCGCCAGGCTCGTAATCTGTAGTTCCCAGGTTCGAGTCCCAGTTGGGTCAGCGTTGAGATTTATCTCCGCAAAATTCCCCGCCCTGCCCACGGTCAGTAGGGGACACCGATGGTCTTGGAAAGGCCGCCGTCCGTCGGGTGGGACGTTAAGCCGTGACCCCGTGTGTGGGAGAGCCATACCCTGTGCACGTTAAAGAACACGCTGGATGGCCTTGACGAGAGGCTACCATCTGTCTCCCAACAGCTGTTCCAGTGGCTCCCCTCCACCAACCTTCTCTGAGCCTTCGGGGTCCATGTGACCTGGCCATTTAGCCCATGGTGTGCAAAAAAGTGCCGCTCAGAGGTAAAACAACTGAACAAATATTTTTGAAAATCGGGATATTGATATTTTTAATTAAGATGATTTATTTGCTAACACATTTAAAAAAAAAACTTTTTAAAAAAGTGAAATTTTAAGAAATTCAGGGGCTGTCCCTCAGAGAATCAATTTGTCTCACGTCGCCCACCAACTTCGAAAAGTCCCTCGAAATTCATTCCTGTTGTGTCGGTATTAGCTCTTTTATAATAATCTAAAATCTTTTTTTATTTCGGATTTCCCGAAATTGAGAAGATGGAAACGGCTCTCTATGCGAACGATACAGCCTTCCTCGCATCTTCGATTTCTTCCGTGATTTCAATCAGAAGAATGGAAGAGATGCTGTTGCAATTAGAAAGAGGGTGTGTGAAATGGCGAACCAAAATTAATGTCGAGAAAAGGGTAGCGATATTATACATCACATTCATGTTGCAAAACCTTCGATAAACATACCATGTGGAAAGCTACACACGTCTCAATAAAATTGAAAGATCTGAGTTTGAAGATTGAAAGCCTCCCGTCAAGGCCATCCAGTGTGTTCTTTAACGTGTTGGGTTGTTTTACCTATGAGAGGCACTTATTTGCACACCATGGGCTAAATGGTCGGGTCACAAGGACCCCGAAGGCTCAGAGAAGGTTGGGGGAGGGGAGCCACTGGAACAGCTGTTGGGAGACAGATGGTAGCCTCCCGTCAAGGCCATCCAGTGTTCTTTAACGTGTTGGGTTGTTTTACCTCTGAGAGGCACTTATTTGCACACCATGGGCTAAATGGTCGGGTCACAAGGACCCCGAAGGCTCAGAGAAGGTTGGGGGAGGGGACCCACTGGAACAGCTGTTGGGAGACAGATGGTAGCCTCCCGTCAAGGCCATCCAGTGTTCTTTAACGTGTTGGGTTGTTTTACCTCTGAGAGGCACTTATTTGCACACCATGGGCTAAATGGTCGGGTCACAAGGACCCCGAAGGCTCAGAGAAGGTTCGGGGAGGGGAGCCACTGGAACAGCTGTTGGGAGACAGATGGTAGCCTCCCGTCAAGGCCATCCAATGTTCTTTAACGTGTTGGGTTGTTTTACCTCTGAGAGGCACTTATTTGCACACCATGGGCTAAATGGTCGGGTCACAAGGACCCCGAAGGCTCAGAGAAGGTTGGGGGAGGGGACCCACTGGAACAGCTGTTGGGAGACAGATGGTAGCCTCCCGTCAAGGCCATCCAGTGTGTTCTCTAACGTGTTGGGTTGTTTTACCTTTGAGAGGCACTTATTTGCACACCATGGGCTAAATGGTCGGGTCACAAGGACCCCGAAGGCTCAGAGAAGGTTGGGGGAGAGGACCCACTGGAACAGCTGTTGGGAGACAGATGTGTGTAACACACAGCCAAGTATCTTGGTGTCACGATTCATAATATACTGAGATAGTCACATCACTAACACCCTCAGTAAAGCAAGAAATCTTCTATTCAAGCTATTCCCTGTCATGAGATTCAGATCTTTCAATCAATAACAAATACTACAAAATGGTTATCAAGCCTATTCTAATTTGTGCACCTCCTATATGGGGGGGCGGGGGGGGGGGCTCAGTCGGTAGCGCGCCAGACTCGTAATCTGTAGTTCCCAGGTTCGAGTCCCAGCTGGGTCAGCGTTGAGATTTATCTCCGCAAAATTCCCCGCCCTGCCGACGGTCAGTAGGGGACACCGATTGGCTTGGAAAGTCCGCCGTCCGTCGGAAGGGACGTTAGGCCGTGGCCCCGTGAGCGGTAGAGCCATACCCTGTGCACGTTAAAGAACACGCTGGATGGCCTTAACGGGAGGCTACCATCTGTCTCCCAACAGCTGTTCCAGTGGCTCCCCTCCACCAACCTTCTCTGATCCTTCGGGGTCCATGTGACCTGTCCATTTAGCCCATGGTATGAAAAAAAGTGTCGCTCAGAGGTAAAACTACCCAACCCAACAACTCTATATGGGGTTATTGTAATATGACAGCTATCAGAAAGCTGCAGGCGTTTCAGAACAGAGTATTCCGATCCGCTGTAGCAGTCCCATGGTTTGTTCGTAACTCTATAATTCATAGATTTAATCATGATGACAATCCACGAATATATTGTCAAGCTTGCTAAGAAATTCTTTGAGAATGCGGCATCTCATCCCAATACGCTTATTTATAGCACAGTAAGTTCTGATTATACATGTCCATAAAGGTTCAAAAGACCTAAGAGCATCTTGTACTTTGCACCAGTTTTCTTTTTCTCATTGTCCTTACTACAGTGTCTTTACTACTTTTTTTTTCTTCTGAAATTAAATTTCAGCTTATTTTTATCATTCTCGTGTCTCGAATAATACAAAGAGAGACTGCGTTGGGTTGGGATGTTTTACCTCTGAGCGGCACACCATGGCCTAAATGGCCAGGTGTGCCGCTCAGATCAATTTCTTGCACACCATGGCCTAAATGGCCAGGTCACATGGACCCCGAAGGCTTAGAGAAGGTTGGAGGAGGGGACCCACTGGAACAGCTGTTGGGAGACAGATGGTAGCCTCCCGTCAAGGCCATCCAGCGTGTTCTTTAACGTTGGGTTGTTTTAGCTGTGAGTGGCACTTTTTTGCACACCATGGGCTAAATGGCCAGGTCACATGGACCCCGAAGGCTCAGAGAAAGTCGGGGGAGGGGACCCACTGGAACAGCTTTTGTGAGACAGATGGTAGCCTCCCGTCAAGGCCATCCAGCGTGTTCTTTTAACGTGCACAGGGTATGGCTCTCCCGCACACGGGGCCACGGCTTAACGACCCATCAGGCGGACGGCGGCCTTTCCAAGCCCATCGGTGTCCCCTACTGACCGTGGGCAGGGCGGGGAATTTTGCAGAGATAAATCTCAACATTGACCCAGCTGGGACTCGAACTTGGGAACTACAGATTACGAGCCTGACGCGCTACCGACTGAGCCACCCCCGCCCCCACATAACTTTGAAGTGTCCAATTACATTTACTTTTACGAAGATAATTCAAAACCAACATTATTAACGATTTGCTTCCATTCCAGTGACATCAATAACCCATTCATTTTTAGCCATTTATTTCGCCATTGGGCTTTTTGTCGTATCTTGTGCTTATCAATCGACCAACTAAGTCAGCACACTGCCCACAACACTTCAATGAGTATAGAGCCACTCCACCTCCCTCTTGTTCCCCTGTGGGTAGTAGTGCTGAAGGGTTAACTCTAACCTGGGTGACCCAGTTCCTTGGCCGTGACTCTGGCACACACCCGACCCGCTGCCACAAGAGAAATCCACCAGAGTCAGCAAAGGGGTCGAGCGGACGGAGTAGGTCTCTCTTGCTCGCTCTTCAAAGGCTTCTATCACTTGTATCGTGTCGCCATCTGTCGGATGACGACACGATACAGGTGCAATTTAAAGCGTTGGTTGTTTTACCTCTGAGCGGCACTTTTTTGCTCACCATGGGCTAAATGGCCAGGTCACATGGACCCCGAAGGCTCAGAGAAGGTTGGGGGAGGGGACCCACTGGAACAGCTGTTGGGAGACAGATGGTAGCCTCCCGTCAAGGCTATCCAGCGTGCTCTTTAACGTGTACAGGGTATGGCTCACCCGCACACGGGGCCAAGGCTTAAAGTCCCATCCGACGGACGGCGGCCTTTCCAAGCCCATTGGTATTCCCTACTGACCGTGGGCAGGGGGGGAATTTTGCGGAGATAAATCTCAACGCTGACCCAGCTGGGACTCGAACTTGGGAACTACAGATTACGAGCCTGGCGCGCTACCGACTGAGCCACCCCCGCCCCTCGAAATCATATGGTAAATGAGAGGACAAGCCGAGAGAAAGAAAGAATCAGACAGATGGCTAATCAAGTACAATAAACTAGAATCTTTCTCAGAGATACAAACGGGAATAAAAAAAAATACCCCCTCAATCGGCTGCTTGTACAGAGGTCTGACAGGAGCCTGTCAGTTTATATGCCATAGTAGAAGGTCTGAGAAGATGGCAGAACCTCAGCAGAAAAACGACACATACATCCATGCCTTACCCGGGACTCGAACCCAGGTCCCGTAGATCAGTAATGAATCCTTAAATACAGGACGAATGCTGTTTAAAATCGAGATTTGAACAGATAAAATAATAATCTTGAATTTATTGTAAGATTCCCATTCACACATAACACAGAAATTCTCTAATATTTTGTAAGGGCAGTGTAACTCAGTTTCATATATTGTAAAGGTTTCTGCGATTCCAAAATATTATTTATTCGAAGGTGATCTCAGAATTTTTTTCCAATTAACTCATGTCATCGTGACGTTGCCGACGTATTGATGCAGCCAAGTGTCTTGCAGATCCAGTTTGGAATAGATTCGATAGAAACTGAGTTTCGCTTCTGCAAAACATCACACAATACTGCATCATCGTTCAAACTTCTAGTTTGAACGATGTTACAGAAAACGTTGTTTACGTTGTTGTTACAGAAAAGTTTGTTAACGTTACAAACGTTGTTTGTTACAGAAAAGTTTGAACGATGTTACTAGTTTGAACGATTGTTAGCAGAAAGTAGACAGAATAGTAAATAATTACTTACGAACAAATCCGTATCAGAATCCAATTTTGAAGGAAGCGGTAAACAAGGATACCAATGATACCAGGATACCAATGGGCTTGGAAAGGCCGCCTTCCGTCGGATGGGACGTTAAGCCTTGGCCCCCCATAATAACCTATACTGCTACGAAGCAAATAACAAACAAAACAGCGGATCACCAGCGCCAAGTGGACGAAAATGTAACTAGTGTTGCTGCCGCTTCACGTCTTGAAATCGGCAGGCATTCTCATTACATAGGCACAGCGTAAGACATATATATATAAATAGATATCTCTCTTTTTATTTTATTCTTATATGATCAATTACAATAATTTATGAAAAGAATTAAAATGTTATAGAATTTGGAACAAAAAATGTTATGTGTAAACTCATTGTAAACGGGGGGCGGGGGTGGCTCAGTCGGTAGCGCGCCAGGCTCGTAATCTGTAGTTCCCAGGTTCGAGTCCCAGCTGGATCAGCGTTAAGATTTATCTCCGCAAAATTCCCCGCCCTGCCCACGGTCAGTAGGGGACACCGATGGGCTTGGTAAAGGCCGCCGTCCGTCGGATGGGACGTTAAGCCGTGGCCCCGTGTGCGGGAGAGCCATACCCTGTGCACGTTAAAGAACACGCTGGATGGCCTTGACGGGAGGCTACCATCTGTCTCCCAACAGCTGTTCCAGTGGGTCCCCTCCCCCAACCTTCTCTGAGCCTTCGGGGTCCATGAGACCAGGCCATTTAGCCCATGGTATGCAAAAAAGTGCCGCTCAGAGGTAAAACAATAACGTTAAAGAACACCTGGATGGCCTTGACGGGAGGCTACCATCTGTCTCCCAACAGCTGTTCCAGTGGGTCCCCTCCCCCAACCTTCTCTGAGCCTTCAGGGTCCATGTGAGATCACCACCTGTGTGTTAACACAGGTGGTGATGGCTAACACACTTTAGCCCATGGTGTGCAAAAAAGTGCCGCTCAGAGGTAAAACAACCCAACCCATTGTAAATGGAAGGAGCCATTCGTTTATTACAGATAGAGAAAACAAAAAAAAGAAGTCGCATGGTTCTTGTTTTTAATTACCATATTCGATTTTTGATATATTATTGCCATTACCGATGATTAAACGATTGCAATCATAATGAAAAGATATTTTTATCGAATTAAACCTAGGCCAAAAGTATGGCGCGAAACATGTCTTTTGATAACTCTTCCCATCGATAACTTCATTCACAGCTTTCCATCTTAATACCCGGGGTGGGGGTGGCTCAGTCGGTAGTGCGCCAGGCTCGTAATCTGAAGTTTCCAGGTTCGAGTCCCTTTTGGGTCAACTTTGCTGAGATATATCTCCGAAAAGCTCCTCGCTCTGCCCACGGTCAGTAGGGGATACCGATGGATTTCGAAAGACCGCTGTAATTCAGATGGGACATTAAGCCGCAGCCTCTGTGTGTGGTTAAAACATACTCTGTGCACGTTAAAGAACATACTGGATGGCCTTGACGGAAGGTTACCATCTGTCTCCCAACATCTATTCCAGTGGGTCAGTCAAACAGGACCTTGTTAGAACCACATCTAACTCGATGGGTAGACAATGTCAAACAGGATCTTGTTAGAACCACATCTAACTCGATGGGTAGACAATGTCAAACAGGACCTTGTTAGAACCACATCTAACTCGATGGGTAGACAATGTCAAACAGGACCTTGTTAGAACCACATCTAACTCGATGGGTAGACAATGTCAAACAGGACCTTGTTAGAACCACATCTAACTCGATGGGTAGACAATGTCAAACAGGACCTTGTTAGAACCACATCTAACTCGATGGGTAGACAATGTCAAACAGGACCTTGTTAGAACCACATCTAACTCGATGGGTAGACAATGTCAAACAGGACCTTGTTAGAACCACATCTAACTCGATGGGTAGACAATGTCAAACAGGACCTTGTTAGAACCACATCTAACTCGATGGGTAGACAATGTCAAACAGGACCTTGTTAGAACCACATCTAACTCGATGGGTAGACAATGTCAAACAGGACCTTGTTAGAACCACATCTAACTCGATGGGTAGACAATGTCAAACAGGACCTTGTTAGAACCACATCTAACTGGATGGGTAGACAATGTCAAACAGGACCTTGTTAGAACCACATCTAACTCGATGGGTAGACAATGTCAAACAGGACCTTGTTAGAACCACATCTAACTCGATGGGTAGACAATGTCAAACAGGACCTTGTTAGAACCACATCTAACTCGATGGGTAGACAATGTCAAACAGGACCTTGTTAGAACCACATCTAACTCGATGGGTAGACAATGTCAAACAGGACCTTGTTAGAACCACATCTAACTCGATGGGTAGACAATGTCAAACAGGACCTTGTTAGAACCACATCTAACTCGATGGGTAGACAATGTCAAACAGGACCTTGTTAGAACCACATCTAACTCGATGGGTAGACAATGTCAAACAGGACCTTGTTAGAACCACATCTAACTCGATGGGTAGACAATGTCAAACAGGACCTTGTTAGAACCACATCTAACTCGATGGGTAGACAATGTCAAACAGGACCTTGTTAGAACCACATCTAACTCGATGGGTAGACAATGTCAAACAGGACATTGTTAGAACCACATCTAACTCGATGGGTAGACAATGTCAAACAGGACCTTGTTAGAACCACATCTAACTCGATGGGTAGACAATGTCAAACAGGACCTTGTTAGAACCACATCTAACTCGATGGGTAGACAATGTCAAACAGGACCTTGTTAGAACCACATCTAACTCGATGGGTAGACAATGTCAAACAGGACCTTGTTAGAACCACATCTAACTCGATGGGTAGACAATGTCAAACAGGACCTTGTTAGAACCACATCTAACTCGATGGGTAGACAATGTCAAACAGGACCTTGTTAGAACCACATCTAACTCGATGGGTAGACAATGTCAAACAGGACCTTGTTAGAACCACATCTAACTCGATGGGTAGACAATGTCAAACAGGACCTTGTTAGAACCACATCTAACTCGATGGGTAGACAATGTCAAACAGGACCTTGTTAGAACCACATCTAACTCGATGGGTAGACAATGTCAAACAGGACCTTGTTAGAACCACATCTAACTCGATGGGTAGACAATGTCAAACAGGACCTTGTTAGAACCACATCTAACTCGATGGGTAGACAATGTCAAACAGGACCTTGTTAGAACCACATCTAACTCGATGGGTAGACAATGTCAAACAGGACCTTGTTACAACCACATCTAACTCGATGGGTAGACAATGTCAAACAGGACCTTGTTAGAACCACATCTAACTGGATGGGTAGACAATGTCAAACAGGACCTTGTTAGAACCACATCTAACTGGATGGGTAGACAATGTCAAACAGGACCTTGTTAGAACCACATCTAACTCGATGGGTAGACAATGTCAAACAGGACCTTGTTAGAACCACATCTAACTCGATGGGTAGACAATGTCAAACAGGACCTTGTTAGAACCACATCTAACTCGATGGGTAGACAATGTCAAACAGGACCTTGTTAGAACCACATCTAACTCGATGGGTAGACAATGTCAAACAGGACCTTGTTAGAACCACATCTAACTCGATGGGTAGACAATGTCAAACAGGACCTTGTTAGAACCACATCTAACTCGATGGGTAGACAATGTCAAACAGGACCTTGTTAGAACCACATCTAACTCGATGGGTAGACAATGTCAAACAGGACATTGTTAGAACCACATCTAACTCGATGGGTAGACAATGTCAAACAGGACCTTGTTAGAACCACATCTAACTCGATGGGTAGACAATGTCAAACAGGACCTTGTTAGAACCACATCTAACTCGATGGGTAGACAATGTCAAACAGGACCTTGTTAGAACCACATCTAACTCGATGGGTAGACAATGTCAAACAGGACCTTGTTAGAACCACATCTAACTCGATGGGTAGACAATGTCAAACAGGACCTTGTTAGAACCACATCTAACTCGATGGGTAGACAATGTCAAACAGGACCTTGTTAGAACCACATCTAACTCGATGGGTAGACAATGTCAAACAGGACCTTGTTAGAACCACATCTAACTCGATGGGTAGACAATGTCAAACAGGACCTTGTTAGAACCACATCTATCTCGATGGGTAGAAAATGTCAAACAGGACCTTGTTAGAACCACATCTAACTCGATGGGTAGACAATGTCAAACAGGACCTTGTTAGAACCACATCAAACTCGACTCCAGTGCCCAAGCCTGGAAAATATAAGGACTTCTAAACTGATTCTCTTCATATTCCACGAATTGAAAATTTATGCTCCATACATACGTTGGAACTTATTCTCCCTTCCAGAAAATATATTCATTCCGAAGATTAAAAACTCTATTAGACTCTCTCATGGATTATGTTAAAAACTATCAATTGCAGTTTAAAATCCTTCAACTTTCCATCTTGCACGCATTACTCCTTCCTGAACCATCTTTTATATTTGACACCAACGACTTTCTACTGAATGGGATATAAATCCACGAAGCTACACATCCCCTAACACTCTATCAAGAAAAGAGAAGGTGGTATCGCTGTTACACTCGCTTCTGCATGGTCTGCTTCTCAGAGCGCATCACACCAGACAGAGATCCTCCCTTGCGATTGTTGACCATCGTCATTAACTACAGAATCACCTGGATGAGCTCTGTCCTAGTTGGGATCTCTGCCAATTCCTAGGAATCCCTGAACGACTCACATTAATCCATTTGGTAATATCTGATTGACGTTGTCCTGCCTCAAGACGATCTGTATCTCGCCACTGAACCTTTTCCCAATAGGTGATGTAGCCTAATGATAATGCCCAATGGTAACCTTTTCCAATAAGGGATTCCAACTGGTAGACATACCCAACAAATCTGCATTCTGAAAATCAAGAGGGCAGCTTGAAAACGTCAGCTTTTGAAGCTCCATGCATTTGGATATATCACTGCCAGGGCTATTCATTTGCATAACAAACCCTAAACTGCATTCTAATTTACATACTACACAGAACATTGATGTATTTTGTCGTCAGAGTTTTACAATATCATTTCTATATATTCTGAATGCAGTAAACGAATTAATTGGAGAGGTAAACAATTGATTGATCCGGATGGACCCAAACATCATATATGTTATATGATGGTTAATCTGTTAGACGTATTTTAATTTGTTACGTTTGTTTGTTTCGACAAAGAGGGATAAGAAAACGTTCAATGAAGCCTTTATGAATAAGCTGCTGATGAATTACTTATGGAGATTGCTCAGATTCAATAATAGCGAAGGTAACTTTGCAAAGCGAGGTTGAAATTCGCGAATCCATCGGTGTCTCCTAATGACCGTGGGCAGGGCGGGGAATTTTGCGGACAAAAATCTCAACGTTGACCCAGCAAGGACTCGAACCTGGGAACTACAGATTACGAGCCTGGAGCGCTGCCGACTGAGGCATCCCAGCACACAATTCACATAAAATCGTAACGTTTGTCTTATGGTTTCATGTCAGGTTATATTACCATAAAAGGTTGGCCATAACAGACTGGGCATGTCTCCCAACAGAAAAATGTTCCTTTGTCAACAAAGCTATGATGCAATGGCGTGATGCAATTTCTAAGAAAGAAATATTTCTATGATGTAATATCTTCAAGTCAACAGTTACTAAACATTTCTATAAAAGCAGATGATTTAGGGACAGATATCAATTCTTTGAGGTTCATCCTTTAACTGAATTATCATGAGCTGACTGAAAGTAACCTTAGGACAAGTCTGACAAGTCAGCTTATAAAGATAATTATAAAATATTGATAAATATATATAATTGATAAAAGAGTTAATTGATAGGAAATTTTTGAAAATATTTCAATGCCATGATAAAAGAGTTAATTGATAGAAAATGTTTGAAAATATTTCAATGCCATGATAAAAGAATTAATTGATAGGAAATATTTGAAAATATTTCAGTGCCATGATAAAAAAATTAATTGATAGAAAATGTTTGAAAATATTTCAATGCCATGATAAAAGAGTATATTGATAGAAAATATTCGAAAATATTTCAATGTCGTGATAAAAGAGTATATTGATAGAAAATATTCGAAAATATTTCAATGCCATGATAAAAGAATTAATTGATAGAAAATATTCGAAAATATTTCAATGCCATAATAAAAGAATTAATTGATAGAAAATATTCGAAAATATTTCAATGTCATGATAAAAGAAATAATTGATAGGAAATATTTGAAAATATTTCAGTGCCATGATAAAAGAGTTGATTGATAGAAAATGTTTGAAAATATTTCAATGCCATGATAAAAGAACTGATTGATAGAAAATATTTGAAAATATTTCAGTGCCATGATAAAAGAGTTGATTGATAGAAAATGTTTGAAAATATTTCAATGCCATGATAAAAGAGTATATTGATAGAAAATATTCGAAAATATTTCAATGCCATGATAAAAGAATTAATTGATAGAAAATATTCGAAAATATTTCAATGCCATGATAAAAGAATTAATTGATAGAAAATATTCGAAAATATTTCAATGTCATGATAAAAGAATTAATTGATAGGAAATATTTGAAAATATTTCAGTGAAATGATAAAAGAATTAATTGATAGAAAATATTCGAAAATATTTCAATGTCATGAAAAAAGAATTAATTGATCGGAAATATTTGAAAATATTTCAGTGAAATGATAAAAGAGTTGATTGATAGAAAATGTTTGAAAATATTTCAATGCCATGATAAAAGAATTAATTGATAGGAAATATTTGAAAATATTTCAGTGCCATGATAAAAGAATTAATTGATAGAAAATGTTTGAAAATATTTCAATGCCATGATAAAAGAATTAATTGATAGGAAATATTTGAAAATATTTCAGTGCCATGATAAAAGAGTTGATTGATAGAAAATGTTTGAAAATATTTCAATGCCATGATAAAAGGGTATATTGATAGAAAATATTCGAAAATATTTCAATGCCATAATAAAAGAATTAATTGATAGAAAATATTTCAATGTCATGATAAAAGAAATAATTAATAGGTAATATTTGAAAATATTTCAGTGTCATGATAAAAGAGTTGATTGATAGAAAATGTTTGAAAATATTTCAATGCCATGATAAAAGAACTGATTGATAGAAAATATTTGAAAATATTTCAGTGCCATGATAAAAGAGTTGATTGATAGAAAATGTTTGAAAATATTTCAATGCCATAATAAAAGAATTAATTGATAGAAAATATTCGAAAATATTTCAATGTCATGATAAAAGAAATAATTGATAGGAAATATTTGAAAATATTTCAGTGCCATGATAAAAGAGTTGATTGATAGAAAATGTTTGAAAATATTTCAATGCCATGATAAAAGAACTGATTGATAGAAAATATTTGAAAATATTTCAGTGCCATGATAAAAGAGTTGATTGATACAAAACGTTTGAAAATATTTCAATGCCATGATAAAAGGTATATTGATAGAAAATGCTCGAAAATATTTCAATGCCATGATAAAAGAATTAATTGATAGAAAATATTAGAAAATATTTCAATGCCATGATAAAAGAATTAATTGATAGAAAATATTCGAAAATATTTCAATGTCATGATAAAAGAATTAATTGATAGGAAATATTTGAAAATATTTCAGTGAAATGATAAAAGAATTAATTGATAGAAAATATTCGAAAATATTTCAATGTCATGAAAAAAGAATTAATTGATAGGAAATATTTGAAAATATTTCAGTGAAATGATAAAAGAGTTGATTGATAGAAAATGTTTGAAAATATTTCAATGCCATGATAAAAGAATTAATTGATAGGAAATATTTGAAAATATTTCAGTGCCATGATAAAAGAATTAATTGATAGAAAATGTTTGAAAATATTTCAATGCCATGATAAAAGAGTATATTGATAGAAAATATTCGAAAATATTTCAATGTCGTGATAAAAGAGTATATTGATAGAAAATATTCGAAAATATTTCAATCCATGATAAAAGAATTAATTGATAGAAAATATTCGAAAATATTTCAATGACATGATAACAGAATTAATTGATAGAAAATATTCGAAAATATTTCAATGTCATGATAAAAGAATTAATTGATAGGAAATATTTGAAAATATTTCAGTGCCATGATAAAAGAGTTGATTGATAGAAAATGTTTGAAAATATTTCAATGCCATGATAAAAGGGTATATTGATAGAAAATATTCGAAAATATTTCAATGTCATGATAAAATATTTAATTGATAGAGAATATTCGAAAATATTTCAATGTCATGATAAAAGAATTAATTGATAGGAAATATTTGAAAATATTTCAGTGCCATGATAAAAGAGGTGATTGATAGAAAATGATTGAAAATATTTCAGTGCCATGATAAAAGAGTATATTGATAGAAAATATTCGAAAATATTTCAATGCCATGATAAAAGAATTAATTGATAGAAAATATTCGAAAATATTTCAATGTCATGATAAAAGAATAAATTGATAGGAAATATTTGAAAATATTTCAGTGCCATGATAAAAGAGTTGATTGATAGAAAATGTTTGAAAATTTTTCAATGCCATGATAAAAGAACTGATCGATAGGAAATATTTGAAAATATTTCAGTGCCATGATAAAAGAGTTGATTGATAGAAAATGTTTGAAAATATTTCAGTGCCATGATAAAAGAGTTCATTGATAGAAAATGTTTGAAAATATTTCAATGCCATGATAAAAGAATTAATTGATATAAAATATTCGAAAATATTTCAATGCCATGATAAAAGAATTAATTGATAGGAAATATTTGAAAATATTTCAGTGCCATGATAAAAGAATTAATTGATAGAAAATGTTTGAAAATATTTCAATGCCATGATAAAAGAGTATATTGATAGAAAATATTCGAAAATATTTCAATGTCGTGATAAAAGAGTATATTGATAGAAAATATTCGAAAATATTTCAATCCATGATAAAAGCATTAATTGATAGAAAATATTCGAAAATATTTCAATGACATGATAACAGAATTAATTGATAGAAAATATTCGAAAATATTTCAATGTCATGATAAAAGAATTAATTGATAGGAAATATTTGAAAATATTTCAGTGCCATGATAAAAGAGTTGATTGATAGAAAATGTTTGAAAATATTTCAATGCCATGATAAAAGGGTATATTGATAGAAAATATTCGAAAATATTTCAATGTCATGATAAAATATTTAATTGATAGAGAATATTCGAAAATATTTCAATGTCATGATAAAAGAATTAATTGATAGGAAATATTTGAAAATATTTCAGTGCCATGATAAAAGAGGTGATTGATAGAAAATGATTGAAAATATTTCAATGCCATGATAAAAGAGTATATTGATAGAAAATATTCGAAAATATTTCAATGCCATGATAAAAGAATTAATTGATAGAAAATATTCGAAAATATTTCAATGTCATGATAAAAGAATAAATTGATAGGAAATATTTGAAAATATTTCAGTGCCATGATAAAAGAGTTGATTGATAGAAAATGTTTGAAAATTTTTCAATGCCATGATAAAAGAACTGATCGATAGGAAATATTTGAAAATATTTCAGTGCCATGATAAAAGAGTTGATTGATAGAAAATGTTTGAAAATATTTCAGTGCCATGATAAAAGAGTTCATTGATAGAAAATGTTTGAAAATATTTCAATGCCATGATAAAAGAATTAATTGATATAAAATATTCGAAAATATTTCAATGCCATGATAAATGAATTAATTGATAGGAAATATTTGAAAATATTTCAGTGCCATGATAAAAGAGTTCATTGATAGAAAATGTTTGAAAATATTTCAATGCCATGATAAAAGAGTATATTGATAGAAAATATTCGAAAACATTTCAATGCTATGATAAAAGAATTAATTGATAGAAAATATTCGAAAATATTTCAATGCCATGATAAAACAATTAATTGATAGAAAATATTCAAAAATATTTCAATGCCATGTAAAAGAATTAATTGATAGAAAATATTCGAAAATATTTCAATGTCATGATAAAAGAATTAATTGATAGGAAATATTTGAAAATATTTCAATATCATGATAAAAGAATTAATTGATAGGAAATATTTGAAAATATTTAAGTGCCATGAAAAAAGAGTTGATTGATAGAAAATGTTTGAAAATATTTCAATGCCACGATAAAAGAGTATATTGAGAGAAAATGTTCGAAAATATTTCAGTGCCATGATAAAAGAATCAATTGATAGCAAACGTTTGAAAATATTTCAATGTCATGATAAAAGAATTAATTGATAGAAAATGTTTGAAAATATTTCAATGCCATGATAAAAGAGTTGATTGATAGAAAATGTTTGAAAATATTTGAATGCCACGATAAAAGAGTATATTGATAGAAAATATTCGAAAATATTTCAATGCCATGACAAAAGAGTTAATTGATAGAAAACATTTGAAAACATTTCAATGCCATGATAAAATAGTTAATTGATACTAAATACTTCAAATGATTTCAAATGATAAAAGAGTTAATTGATAGAAAATATTTCAAAATATTTCAATGCCATGATAAAAGAGTTAATCGACAGAAAATACTTCAAAATATTTCAATGCAATGATAAAAGAATTAATTGACAAAAAATATTTGAAAATATTTCAACGCCATGAAAAGAGTTAATTGATAGAAAATATTTGAAAATATTACAAATGATAAAAGTGTTAATTGATAGAAAATGTTTCAGTGCCATGATAAAAGATTTAATTGATAGAAAATGTTTGAAAATATTTCAATGCAACGATAAAAGAATTAATTGATGGAAAATATTTGAAAATATTTCAATGCCATGAAAAAAGAGTTTATTGATAGAAACTATTGGAATATATTTAAATGCCAATAGAAAAGAGTTAATTGATAGAAAATATTTGAAAATATTACAAATGATAAAAGAGTTAATTGATAGAAAATATTTGAAAATATTACAAATGATAAAAGAGTTAATTGATACAAAAAATTTGTAAATATTACAAATGATAAAAGAATTAATTGATAGGAAATACTTGAAAATATTTCAATGCCATGACAAAAGAGTTAATTGATAGAAAATATTTGAAAATATTTCAATGCCATGAAGAAGTTAATTGACAGAAAATACTTGAAAATTTTTCAATGCCATGAGAAAAGAGTTAATTGATACAAAATATTTGTAAATATTTCATTGCCGTGATAAAAGAGTTAATTGATACAAAATATTTGAAAATATTTCAATGCCGTGATAAAAGAGTTAATTGATAGAAAATATTCGAAAATATTTCAATCCCGTAATAAAAGAGTTATTTGATAGAAGATATTTCAATGCCATGATAAAAAAATTGATTGATAGAAAATTTTTGAAAATATTTCAATGCCATGATAAAAGAGTTAATTGATAGAAAATATTTGAAAACATTTCAGTGCCCTGATAATAGACTAAATTGATAGAAAATATTTGAAAATATTTCAATGCCATGAAAAAAGAGTTTATTGATAGAAACTATTTGAATATATTTCAATGCCATGAGAAAAGAGTTAATTGATAGAAAATATTTGAAAATATTACAAGTGATAAAAAAGAGTTACTTGATAGGAAATACTTGAAAATATTTCAATGCAATGAAAAAAGAATTAATTGATAGAAAATATTTCAAAATATTTCAATGTCATGAAAAAAGAATTAATTGATAGAAACTATTTGAAAATATTTCAATGCCATGGAAAAAGAGTTAATTGATAGAAAATAGTTGGAAATATTTCAATGCCATTATAAAAGAGTTAATTGGTAGAAAATGTTTGAAAATATTTCAATGCCTTGAAAAAAGAGTTAATTGATAGAAAATATTTCAATGCCATGAAGAAAGAGTTAATTGATAGAAAATACTTGAAAAAATTTCAATGCAATTATAAAAGAATTAATTGATACAAAATATTTGAAAATATTTCATTGCCATGATAAAAAATTTGATTGATTGAGAGGAAATAGACAATCAAGGTAGTGAAAATATTTCAATACCTTGAAAAAAAAGTTATTTGAGAGAAAATACTTGAAAACATTTCAATGCCATGATAAAAGAGTTGATTGATAGAAAATGTTTGAAAATATTTCAATGCCATGATAAAAGAGTATATTGATAGAAAATATTCGAAAATATTTCAATGCCATGTAAAAGAATTAATTGATAGAAAATATTTCAATGTCACGATAAAAGAATTAATTGATAGAAAATATTTGTAAATATTCAATACAATGATAAAAGAATTAATTGATAGGAAATATTTGAAAATATTTCAATGCCATGATAAAAGAGTTAATTGATAGAAAATATTCCAAAATATTTCAATGCCGTGATAAAAGAGTTAACTGATAGAAACTCTTTGAAAATATTTCAGTGCCATGATAAAAGAGTTGATTGATAGAAAATGTTAGAAAATATTTCAGTGCTATGATAAAAGAGTGAATCGATAGAAAATATTTCAATGCCATTATAAAAGAGTTAATTGATGGAAAATGTTTGAAAATATTTCAATGCCATGATAAAAGAATTAATTGATAGAAAATGTTTGAAAATATTTCAATGCCATGACAAAAGAGTTAATTGATAGAAAATATTTGAAAATATTTCAATGCCATGAAGAAAGAGTTAATTGATAGAAAATACTAGAAAATTTTTCAATGAAATGAGAAAAGAGTTAATTGATAGAAAATATTTGTAAATATTTCATTGCCGTGATAAAAGAGTTAATTGATAGAAAATATTCGAAAATATTTCAATCCCGTAATAAAAGAGTTATTTGATAGAAGATATTTGACAATATTTCAGTGCCATGATAAAAGAGTTGATTGATAGAAAATGTTTGAAAATATTTCAATGCCATGATCAAAGAGTTAATTGATAGGAAATATTTGAAAATATTTCAGTGCCATGATAATAGAGTAAATTGATAGAAAATATTTGAAAATATTTCAATGCCATGATAAAAGAGTTGATTGATAGAAAATATTCGAAAATATTTCAGTGCCATGATAAAAGAGTTAATCGACAGAAAATAGTTCAAAATATTTCAATGCCATGAAAAAAGAGTTAATTGATAGAAAATATTAGAAAATATTACAAATGATAAAAGGGTTAATTGATAGAAAATGTTTGAAAATATTTCAGTGCCATGATAAAAGAGTTAATCGACAGAAAATACTTCAAAATATTTCAATGCAATGATAAAAGAATTAATTGATAGAAAATATATTTGAAAATATTTCAAAGCCATGAAAAAAGAGTTAATTGATAGAAAATATTTGAAAATATTACAAATGATAAAAGAGTTAATTGATAGAAAGTGTTTGAAAATATTTCAGTGCCATGATAAAAGAGTTAATTGATAGAAAATGTTTGAAAATATTTCAATGCAATGATAAAAGAATTAATTGATAGAAAATATTTGAAAATATTTCAATGCCATGAAAAAAGAGTTTATTGATAGAAACTATTTGAATATATTTCAATGCCATGAAAAAAGAGTTAATTGATAGAAAATATTTGAAAATATTACAAATGATAAAAGAGTTAATTGATAGAAAATATTTGAAAATATTACAAATGATAAAAGAGTTAATTGATGGAAAATATTTGTAAATATTACAAATGATAAAAGAATTAATTGATAGAAAATACTTGAAAATATTTCAATGCCATGATAAAAGAGGTGATTGATAGAAAATGTTTGAAAATATTTCCCTGATAAAAGATAAATGATATAATAATTGAAAAAATATGCCCTGATAGAAGAATTATTTGACAGGAAAGATTTGAAAATATTTCAATGCCATGAAAAAAAATTAATTGATAGAAACTATTTGAAAATATTTCAATCCATGAAAAAAGAGTTAATTGATAGAAAATATTTGAAAATATTACAAATGATAAAAGGGTTAATTGATAGAAAATGTTTGAAAATATTTCAGTGCCATGATAAAAGAGTTAATCGACAGAAAATACTTCAAAATATTTCAATGCAATGATAAAAGAATTAATTGATAGAAAATATATTTGAAAATATTTCAAAGCCATGAAAAAAGAGTTAATTGATAGAAAATATTTGAAAATATTACAAATGATAAAAGAGTTAATTGATAGAAAGTGTTTGAAAATATTTCAGTGCCATGATAAAAGAGTTAATTGATAGAAAATGTTTGAAAATATTTCAATGCAATGATAAAAGAATTAATTGATAGAAAATATTTGAAAATATTTCAATGCCATGAAAAAAGAGTTTATTGATAGAAACTATTTGAATATATTTCAATGCCATGAAAAAAGAGTTAATTGATAGAAAATATTTGAAAATATTACAAATGATAAAAGAGTTAATTGATAGAAAATATTTGAAAATATTACAAATGATAAAAGAGTTAATTGATGGAAAATATTTGTAAATATTACAAATGATAAAAGAATTAATTGATAGAAAATACTTGAAAATATTTCAATGCCATGATAAAAGAGGTGATTGATAGAAAATGTTTGAAAATATTTCCCTGATAAAAGATAAAAGATATAATAATTGAAAAAATATGCCCTGATAGAAGAATTATTTGACAGGAAAGATTTGAAAATATTTCAATGCCATGAAAAAAAATTAATTGATAGAAACTATTTGAAAATATTTCAATCCATGAAAAAAGAGTTAATTGATAGAAAATATTTGAAAATATTACAAATGATAAAAGGGTTAATTGATAGATTTATTTGTAAATATTTCAATGCAATGATAAAAGAATTAATGGATAGGAAATATTTGAAAATATTTTAATGCCATGACAATAGAGTTAATTGATAGAAAATATTTGAAAATATTTCAATGCCATGATAAGAGAATTAATTGATAGAAAATGTTCAAAAATATTTCAATGTCATGATAAAAGAGTTAATTGATAAAAATATTTGAAAATATTTGAAAATATTTCAATGCCATGAAGAAATTTCAATGCAATTGATAGAAAATACTTGAAAACATTTCAATGCAATGATAAAAGAATTAATTGATAGAAAATATTTGAAAATATTACAAATGATAAAAGAGTTAATTGATGGAAAATATTTGTAAATATTACAAATGATAAAAGAATTAATTGATAGAAAATACTTGAAAATATTTCAATGCCATGATAAAAGAGGTGATTGATAGAAAATGTTTGAAAATATTTCCCTGATAAAAGATAAAAGATATAATAATTGAAAAAATATGCCCTGATAGAAGAATTATTTGACAGGAAAGATTTGAAAATATTTCAATGCCATGAAAAAAAATTAATTGATAGAAACTATTTGAAAATATTTCAATCCATGAAAAAAGAGTTAATTGATAGAAAATATTTGAAAATATTACAAATGATAAAAGGGTTAATTGATAGAAAATATTTGTAAATATTTCAATGCAATGATAAAAGAATTAAGGGATAGGAAATATTTGAAAATATTTTAATGCCATGACAATAGAGTTAATTGATAGAAAATATTTGAAAATATTTCAATGCCATGATAAGAGAATTAATTGATAGAAAATATTCAAAAATATTTCAATGTCATGATAAAAGAGTTAATTGATAAAAATATTTGAAAATATTTCAATGCCATGAAGAAATTTCAATGCAATTGATAGAAAATACTTGAAAATATTTCAATGCAATGATAAAAGAATTAATTGATAGAAAATATTTGAAAATATTACAAATGATAAAAGAGTTAATTGATAGAAAATATTTGTAAATATTTCAATGAAATGATAAAAGAATTAATTGATAGGAATTATTTGAAAATATTTCAATGCCATGACAAAAGAATTAATTGATACAAAATATTCGAAAATATTTCAATGCCATGATAAAACAGTTAATTGATAGGAAATATTTGAAAATATTTCAATGCCATGATAAAAGAATTAATTGATAGAAAATGTTCGAAAATATTTAAATGCCATGATAAAAGAGTTCATCGATAGAAAACATTTGAAAATAATTCAATGCCATGAAAAAAGATAGAAAATACTTGAAAATATTTCAATGCAATGATAAAAGAATTAATTGATAGGAAATATTTGAAAATATTTCAATGCCATGAAAAAAGAGTTAATTGATAAATATTCGAAAATATTCCAAAATATTCGATAAATATTCGAAAGTATTCGAAAATACTTTGAAAATATTTCAGTGCCATGATAAAATAATTAATTGATAGAAAATATTTGAAAATATTTCATTGCCATGATAAAAGAGTTAATTGATAGAAAATGTTTGAAAATATTTCAGTGCCATGATAAAAGAGTTGATTGATAGAAAATGTTTGAAAATATTTCAATGTTATGATAAAAGAACTGATTGATAGAAAATATTTGAAAATATTTCAGTGCCATGATAAAAGAGTTGATTGATAGAAAATGTTTGAAAATATTTCAATGCCATGATAAAAGAGTTAATTGGTAGAAAATATTTGAAAATATTTCAGTGCCATGATAAAAGAGTTGATTGATAGAAAATGTTTGAAAATATTTCAATGCCATGAAAAAAGAGTTAATTGATAGAAAATATTTGAAAATATTTCAATGCCATGACAAAAGATTTAATTGATAGAAAATATTTGAAAATATTTCAATGCCATGACAAAATAGTTAATTGACAGAAAATTCTTGAAAATATTTCAATGCAATGAAAAAAGAATTAATTGATAGAAAATATTTCAAAATATTTCAATGTCATGAAAAATGAATTAATTGAGAGAAACTATTTGAAAATATTTCAATGCCATGGAAAAAGAGTTAATTGATAGAAAATATTCCAAAATATTTCAGTGCCGTGATAAAAGAGTTAATTGATAGAAAATATTTGAAAATATTACAAATGATAAAAGAGTTAATTGATGGAAAATGTTTGAAAATATTTCAGTGCCATGATAAAAGAGTGAATCGATAGAAAATATTCGAAAATATTTCAAAGTCATGATAAAAGAGTTAATTGATAGAAAATATTTGAAAATATTTCATTGCCATGATAAAAGAGTTAATTGATAGAAAATGTTTGAAAATATTTCAATGCCCTGATAAAAGAGTTAATTGATAGGAAATATTCGAAAATATTTCAATGCCATGATAAAAGAGTTAATCGATAGAAAATGTTTGAAAATATTTCATTGCCATGATAAAAGAGTTAATTGATAGAAAATATTTCAATGCCATGAAGAAAGAATTAATTGATAGAAAATGTTTGAAAATATTTCAATGCCCTGAAAAAAGAGTTAATTGATAGAAAATACTTGAAAATATTTCAATGCCATGATAAAAGAGTTGATTGATAGAAAATATTTGAAAATATTACAAATGATAAAAGAGTTAATTGATAGAAAATATTTGTAAATATTTCAATGCAATGATAAAAGAAATAATTAATAGAAAATATTTGAAAATATTTCAATGTCATGATAAAAGAGTTATTTGAGAGAATATATTTGAAAATATTACAAATGGTAAAAGAGTTAATTGATAGAAAATATTTGTAAATATTCAATGCAATGATAAAAGAATTAATTGATAGGAAATATTTGAAAATATTTCAATGCCATGATAAAAGAGTTAATTGATAGAAAATATTCCAAAATATTTCAATGCCGTGATAAAAGAGTTAATTGATAGAAAATCTTTGAAAATATTTCAGTGCCATGATAAAAGAGTTGATTGATAGAAAATGTCTGAAAATATTTCAGTGCCATGATAAAAGAGTGAATCGACAGAAAATATTTCAATGCCATGATAAAAGAGTTAATTGATACAAAATATTTGAAAATATTAAAAATGATAAAAGAGTTAATTGATGGAAAATGTTTGAAAATATTTCAATGCCATGACAAAAGAGTTAATTGATAGAAAATATTTGAAAATATTTCAATGCCATGAAGAAAGAGTTAATTGATAGAAAATACTAGAAAATTTTTCAATGAAATGAGAAAAGAGTTAATTGATAGAAAATATTTGTAAATATTTCATTGCCGTGATAAAGGAGTTAATTGATAGAAAATATTCGAAAATATTTCAATCCCGTAATAAAAGAGTTATTTGATAGAAGATATTTGACAATATTTCAGTGCCATGATAAAAGAGTTGATTGATAGAAAATATTTGAAAATATTACAAATGATAAAAGGGTTAATTGATAGAAAATATTAGTAAATATTTCAATGCAATGATAAAAGAAATCACTAATAGCAAATATTTGAAAATATTTCAATGTCATGATAAAAGAGTTATTTGATAGAAAATATTTGATAATATTTCAATGCCCTGGTAAAAGAATTAATTGATAGAAAATGTTTGAAAATATTTTAATGCCATGATAAAAGAGTTGATTGATAGAAAATGTTTGAAAATATTTCAATGCAATGATAAAAGAATTAATTGATAGAAAATATTTGAAAATATTTCAATGCCATGAAAAAAGTGTTAATTGATAGAAACTATTTGAAAATATTTCAGTGCCATGAAAAAAGAGTTAATTGATAGAAAATATTCGAAAATATTTCAAATGATAAAAGAATTAACTGATGGAAAATATTTGTAAATATTCCAATGCAATGATAAAAGAATTAATTGATACAAAATATTTGAAAATATTTCAATGCAATGATAAAAAGAGTTAATTGATACAAAATATTTGAAAATATTTCAATGCCGTGATAAAAGAGTTAATTGATAGAAAATGTTTCAAAATATTTCAATGTCATGACAAAAGAGTTAATTGATAGAAAATATATGAAAATATTTCAATGCCATGATAAAAGAGTTGGTTGATAGAAAATGTTTGAAAACATTTCAATGCATGATAAAAAAGTTAATTGATAGGAAATATTCGAAAATATTTCAATGCCATGATAAAAGAGTTAATCGATAGAAAATATTTGAAAATATTTCAATGCCATGAAAAAAGAATTAATGGATACAAAATATTCGAAAATATTTCAATGCCATGATAAAAGAGTTAATCGATAGAAAATATTTGAAAATATTTCAATGCCATGAAAAAAGAATTAATGGATACAAAATATTCGAAAATATTTCAATGCAATGATAAAAGAATTAATTGATAGAAAATATTTGAAAATATTTCAATGCCATGGAAAAAAATTAATTGATAGAAACTATTTGAAAATATTTCAATGCCATGGAAAAAGAGTTAATTGATAGAAAATATTTGAAAATATTTCAATGCCCTGATAAACCTGGCCATTTAGCCCATGGTGTGCAAAAAATTGCTCGCTCAGAGTTAAAACAATCTAACGTTAAAGAACACGCTGGATGGCCTTGACGTGAGGCTACCATCTGTCTCCCAACAGCTATTCCAGTGGGTTCCTTCCCCCAACTTTCTCTGAGCCTTCGGGTTCTTTGTATCGTTGCCATTTAGCCCATGATGTGCAAAAGAGTGCCACTCACAGCTAAAACAACCCAACATTAAAGAACACGCTGGATGACCTTAACGGGAGGCTACCATCTGTCTTCCAACAGCTGTTCCAGTGGGTCCCCTCCCCCAACCTTCTCTGACCCTTTGGGGTCCTTATAACCTGGTCACTTAGTCCATTGTGTGCAAAAAAGTGCCGCTCAGGAGGTAGAATTGGTATTTTCAAAGCTGTCTCACGTTCAGAGTGCTTTTTTTTTGCACGAAATAAATTTATATTTCCATAAGAAACTTTTACCAAAAATCTCTTAACAGTTCCAAAGCAATTAATCAGTTTCGCAAATCCTTATCTATATCCTATTGCCCTTCTAATCTATTAGCTACGAACAAATCCTATCAGAAAAGGGATTCAATATCTCCTGAGAGCTCAGATAAAGTTTCCTGAAATGAATTCGCCCTCCCCTGGACACCACTTTCTTCCTCGTCTGCAGAATCTGCGGGATCCACTCCAACTCGGTAATCTTATTTCCCAAAGAGAACTTCCATCCCGATTCCTCTCTATATAAATCGATGGCTTTGTACAGCAACACTCTAAGCAACAGAAGCTGCAGAGCAACTTGGATCCTTGAGCGCTGCGTGAACCAACTGCTTCACTATGGTAAGTTACACTTTGAATTGCATTTTGAACACCACTGATATCTCTTGAGTATAAGGGGCGGGGGTGGCTCAGTCGGTAGCGCGCCAGGCTCGTAATCTGTAATTCCCAGGTTCGAGTCCCAGCTGGGTTATCGTGCAGCTTTATCTCCGTAAAATTCCCCGCCCTGCCCATGGTCAGTAGGGGACACCGATGGGCTTGGAAAGACCGCCGTCCGTCGGATGGAACGTTAAGTTGTGGCACCGTGTGCAAGAAAAGCCATACCCTGTGCACGTTAAAGAACACGCTGGATGGCCTTGACGGGAGGCTACCATCTTTGTCGTCTCGCAACACCTGTTTCAGTGGGTCCCCTCCCCCAACCTTCTCTGAGCCTTCGGGGTCCTTGTGACCTGGCCATTTGGCCCATGGTGTGCAAAAAAGTGTCGCCCAGAGGTAAAACAACCCAACTCAACGAACACCATATGCACAGATTTGTTTTCTCTGTATTGCTTAAAATTCCCCGCCCTGTCCACGGTCAGTAGGGGACACCGATGGGCTTGGAAAGGCCGCCGTCAGTCGGATGGGACGTTAAGCCGTGGCCCCGTGTGCGGGAGAGCCATACCCTGTGCACGTTAAAGAACACGCTGGATGGCCTTGACGGGAGGCTACCATCTGTCTCGCAACAGCTGTTTCAGTGGGTCCCCTCCCCCAACCTTCTCTGAGCCTTCGGGGTCCTTGTGACCTGGCCATTTAGCCCATGGTGTGCAAAAAAGTGCCGCTCAGAGGTAAAACAACCCAACAACCCAAATCTGTATTGCTTAAAAAAATTATCTCATATCTTAGAAATTTCAGGATTGTGTTGTTCGGTTGCTTTATCTCTGCGCGGCATATTTTGCCCACAATGGGCCAAATGGCCAGGTCACAAAAATCCCAAGGGCTCAGAGAACGTTGGGAAAGGATATCCACTGGACAGCTCTTAGGAGACAGATGGAAACCTCCCGTCAAGGCCATCCTGCATGTTTTTTTTAACGTGCACAGGGTATGACTCTCCCGCAACGGGGCCATGGCTTAACGTCCCATCCTACGGACGGCGGCCTTTCCTAACCCATTAGAGTGACCTTTCTGACCGAGAGCAGGGTGTTGATTAAAAAAAGCTAAATCACTGTGCTGGCTCAGGTGGGACTCGAACCTGAGTACTACCGATTATGAGCTTGGAGCTCTACCGACTGAGCCAAACCCCGTCTTTTGCTTCAAAAAAACAAAAATAAAATAAAATAAATAAATAAATAAATAAAAAAAAGACAAATAAAGATGACGTAAAGAAAACACATCAGTAATTAAATTTCGACCCAATTATAAACGATAAAAAATTATTAGCATTATTTAAAAAAAATAAGAAAAACGAATACACTGGGAAGTTTAGAACGATTGATATAAAGATAAAAAAAAAAGAAGTTTTCAGTGTTTTCATTTATCAGAGGTAATGGAAAATAAAATCTGGTCAAAGCTTTTGAGGATGCATCTCCTGTCGCTTTCTTTAAAAGATTTTTTATTCCAAGAAATAAACTGTTAAGAAGAAAAAAACCCTGCGCGAAAAGCTTTATATTTGTATTTATATTGCAAACATTACATCATTCAGCTTCATTTGGTGGAATTCATTTCTTTTATTATTAAATGCTATATTAGAAAAAAAAAAAGCTAAAAGGTTAGGTTCGGTTGTTTTACCTCTGAGCGGCACTTTTTTGCACACCATGGGCTAAATGTCCAGGTCACGTGGACCCCGAAGGCTCAGAGAATGTTGGGGGAGGGGACCCACTGGAACAGCTGTTGGGAGACAGATGGTAGCCTCCCGTCAAGGCCATCCAGCGTGTTCTTTAACGTTGGATTATTTTACCTCTGAGCGGCACTTTTTTGCACACCATGGGCAAAATGGGCAGGTCACAAGGACCCGGAAGGCTCAGAGAAGGTTGGGGGAGGGGACCCACTGGAACAGCTGTTGGGAGACAGATGGTAGCCTCCCGTCAAGGCCATCCAGCGTGTTCTTTAACGTTGGATTGTTTTACCTCTGAGCGGCACTTTTTTGCACACCATGGGCTAAATGGGCAGGTCACAAGGACCCCGAAGGCTCAGAGAAGGTTGGGGGAGGGGACCCACTGGAACAGCTGTTGGGAGACAGATGGTAGCCTCCCGTCAAGGCCATCCAGCGCGTTCTTTAACGTTGGGTTGTTTTACCTCTGAGCGGCACTTTTTTGCACAGCATGGGCTAAATGGCCAGGTCACATGGACCCCAAAGGCTCAGAGAAGGTTGGGGGAGGGGACCCACTGGAACAGCTGTTGGGAGACAGATGGTAGCCTCCCGTCAAAGCCATTCAGCGTGTTCTTTAACGTTGGGTTTTTTTTACCTCTGAGCGGCACTTTTTTGCACACCATGGGCTAAATGGCCAGGTCACATGGACCCCGAAGGCTCAGAGAAAGTCGGGGGAGGGGACCCACTGGAACAGCTTTTGTGAGACAGATGGTAGCCTCCCGTCAAGGCCATCCAGCGTGTTCTTTTAACGTGCACAGGGTATGGCTCTCCCGCACACGGGGCCACGGCTTAAGGTCTCATCCGACGGACGGCGGCCTTTCCAAGCCCATCGGTGTCCGCTTCTGACCGTGGGCAGGGCGAGGAATTTTGCGGAGATAAATCTCAACGCTGATCCAGCTGGGACTCGAATCTGGGAACTAAAGATTACGAGCCTGGCGCGCTACCTACTGATCCACCCCCGCCCCATCAGATGATGATAAAAGGAGGATCCGCAGAGAGAAAATTCGTTTTAACACTTGAAACGGTGTTTCGTGAAACATCATTTTGAAAATCCATTCAGAGAGAAGTGGACCTCTCTGTGTCTCGAGTAGGGTTGGGTTGTTTTACCTCTGAGCGGCACTTTTTTGCACACCATGGGCTAAATGGCCAGGTCACATGGACCCCGAAGGCTCAGAGAAGGTTGGGGGAGGGGACCCACTGGAACAGCTGTTGGGAGACAGATGGTAGCCTCCCGTCAAAGCCATCCAGCGTGTTCTTTAACGTTGGGTTGTTTTACCTCTGAGCGGCACTTTTTTGCACACCATGGGCTAAATGGCCAGGTCACATGGACCCCGAAGGCTCAGAGAAGGTTGGGGGAGGGGACCCACTGGAACAGCTGTTGGGAGACAGATGGTAGCCTCCCGTCAAAGCCATCCAGCGTGTTCTTTAACGTTGGGTTGTTTTACCTCTGAGCGCACGTTTTTGCACACCATGGACTAAATGGCCAGGTCACATGGACCCCGAAGGCACAGAGAAGGTTGGGGGAGGGAACCCACTGGAACAGCTGTTGGGAGACAGATGGTAGCCTCCCGTCAAGGCCGTCCAGTGTGTTCTTTAACGTGTACAGGATATGGCTCTCCCGTACACGGGGCCATGGCTTAATGTCCCATCCGACGGACGGCGGCCTTTCCAAGCCCATCGGTGTCCCCTACTGACCGTGGGCAGGGCGGGAAATTTTGCGGAGATAAAATTAAACTTGTGTAGTTAAATCGGTGCCTTATCTTCCTTTGAAGTGAATACGAATTCAGTGACTGATTGCACCATTGAGATGCTTTAGGTTTATTTCCTACTTTTTAGGGCCCACACGGGAAGACAGGTATTTTAAATTTTTTTAATTTATTTATATTTCTTATCTTAAATAACAGCAACTTCAAAACTTTTCATTTCTATATTATGATTCAGAAATATCGACCTCATATTTCCTTCCTTTTGGAGTCATGTTTGAGGTAGCCCATGACATTAGAGACGTCACAAACTTTAATTTTAAATCTAACACTGCAAAAATTCGCCCCCCCCATTTTATCAGGGGGAGAATAGTTACGTCAAAATTCGAAATAGTTTACGATGGTCATTATGCGAGCTTTCATTTGACATCTAACTTGTAACTGTAGTCCCTCACGTGCGGAAGATACAGTAGGACGACTTTCACATTTCCCGTGTTATAGGGGGGGGGGGGGGGGTAGAATAAATGGGGGGTTATATTTTGTAATGGGGGCTTTCATTTCCGCAAAAGATGGGGCGGGGGTGGCTCAGCCGGTAGCGCGCAAGGCTCGTAATCTGTAGTTCCCAGGTTCGAGTCCCAGCTGGGTCAGCGTTGAGATTTATCTCCGCAAAATTCCCCGCCCTGCCCACGGTCAGTAGGGGACACCGATGGGCTTGGAAAGACCGCCGTCCGTCGGATGGGACCTTAAGCCGTTGCCCCGTGTGCGGGAGAGCCATACCCTGTGCACGTTAAAGAACACGCTGGATGGCCTTGACGTGGGGCTACCATCTGTCTCCCAACAGCTGTTCCAGTGGGTCCCCTCCCCCAACCTTCTCTGAGCCTTCGGGGTCCATGTGACCTGGCCATTTAGCCCATGGTATGCAAAAAAGTGCCGCTCAGAGGTAAAACAACCCAAAATCCGCAAAAGATTGTTACTTTCAGAACTCGCGAGGAGGAGGTGTAAGAAAAGAATTTTCATATTTCCTTTCGTTTTAGGGGGGAAGGAAACACGAGGGATCATTTTTTTTTAATAATCCTTTGGCAATCCCCTTCTCATTAGCATTCATTTGACGTATAGCTTCTTACTTTCGGTATTCGCGTTCCGAAGATATAACGGAACAATACTTTTCATATTTCCAGTTTCTACGGGGGAAGTAAGTATGGGGGGTCAACTTTTTATAGCCTACGACACTCCCCGCGTCACAAGCTTTCATTTCACATGTAAATAATAACGTTTCTGCATCGCGTTCGAAAAATATGGTCGAACAACGTTTTGTCAAATCCATAAACGGACAAATGCGAAAGCCAAAAGCAATAGTAGTATAGGTAACAAGGTGAATGTCCACAACTATTTATTTTTTATTTCAATGCGAGGTAAAAAATGTAGCTTTTTTGCATAAATTCCAAATTCTTCTCTGGTTTCTTTAGCCGAAGCAACATGATCTACAGTGAACCTTGCCTTAACTGCAACAACGATAATAACATTATAACCTCTAGCTCAGTGTCTCGCAAACTGTGTGCCGCGAGAGATTCCAAGTGTGCCGCGAGAGATTTTCAAATTGACACTAGATATTCCAAAGATTTCATTTTGACTTGACTTGTGCTATCGACGTGCTTTAATAAAAATCTTTCAGATTTTATCAACTGGGATCTTGTAAGTATTTATCAAGCTTTTCCCAAATTTTGGTATTAATTTTTGATTATTTCAAGCCATAGAATGGACAAATATTTAAAACAAACACCGAGTTATGATTAATTATATTTATTATTATATTTATTTTAAATAAAATGCATTTAACGAAACTTCAATTTTCCTCTTTTTAGGTAACCATCAAAAATTCTTTTTTAGGTGTGCCGCGGGAAAAAAAATTAGATTCAGTGTGCCGCGGGAAAAAAATTAGATTCAGTGTGCCGCGGGAAAAAAATTAGATTCAGTGTGCCGCAGAGTAAAAAAGTTTGCGAGACACTGCTCTAGCTCAAGAAATAAATAAGATATTTCGTGTTTAAATGAAAATTTCCTCATTTAGAGTTATTTAATTTATAACTTTTAATACTTTGCTCGTAATTTCACAGAAGTTACCGCAACAGTTGAGCTGCATCAAGCACCGAAAACATTACTCGTTATCTCTGCTGATAATAAAAAATAAATACCCCCTCAAGCAGCTGCTTGCCACAGAGGTCTGACAGGAGCCTGTCAGTTTATATGCCATAGTAGAAGGTCTGAGAGGATGGCAGGACCTCAGCAGAAAAACGACACATACATCCATACCTTAACCGGGGCTCCAACCCAGGTCCCTTAGATTTGCAGCCAAGCGCGCTAACCACTCGGCAACAGGACGGCACCTCTGCTGATAACATTAATGAAAAAAATTCCCCTCTAGTAGCTGCTTGCCACAGAGGTCTAACAGAAACTTATAAGCCATAGTAGATGGTGACTTTAGCAGAAAAGCATCTATGTCTTACCGGGGGTTCGAACCAGGTCTATTTGATCAGTAGCTGAGAGCGCTGAGCACTCGGCCACGGGATGGCTGCTGATGGCATTCAAATATTAAGATAGATTTATATCACTGTTTGGTGTTTGACTGTATCTGCCTTTGTTACCTGTGAAAGGCATTCTACCACAAAACTCAGGCAGTTCTTTGAAAGTGGTACTGAAAATCTTCATTCTTTTGAAAGTGGTACTGAAAATCTTCATTCTTTTGAAAGTGGTACTGAAAATCTTCATTCTTTTGAAAGTGGTACTGAAAATCTTCATTCTTTTGAAAGTGGTACTGAAAATCTTCATTCTTTAGTCGTCAGAGTTTACATTGCAAAACTCTCTTAGTTTTACGCCTATACGACTTGAACAGAAAAAAAAAAGAAAAAAGCTAATCGATGAAAGCTAAAGAAGTTCTTACATCGTCGTAGCACTGGGGCCACAAAGTAAATAAAATACCCCCTCAAGCAGCTGCTTGCCACAGAGGTCTGACAGGAGCCTGTCAGTTTGTATGCCATAGTAGAAGGTCTGAGAGGATGGCAGGACCTCAGCAGAAAAACGACACAAACAGCCATGCCTTACCTGGGGCTCGAACCCAGGTCTTTAGATCAGCAGCCAAGTCCAGGCTTTTTGCCAACTGTGCTGAGCCATATAAACAAGTCAAACTTTAGAATTTTAAAAAAGAAACAATCAACAGAAATAGGTAATGTTATATACTAAATTAAATAAAACTTATTCTTAATTTTATTTAAACAAATTTACAAGCATATCATCCGCGCTAACCACTCGGCCATGGGACGGCTAGGGGGCCACAAAGTACGGTACGGTAAAAAAAGGGGCTTTCTATTCATCAGATAGAAATGGCATTTAATCTTTATCCCTCTGATAGGAATCTTTGACCTTCATACGAATAATAAACTGACTTGTAGTCTCAAGGTTACTTGCTTAATTACAATGAGCTCCTGATAATTCAGTTAAAGGATGAACCTCAACGAATCGATATCTGTCCCTGAAACATTTGGTTTTATACAAGTGTTTTTGGCTTGAAGATATTACAGCATAGAAATATTTCATTCTTAGAAATTGCATCACGCCATTGCATCAGAGCTTTATTGACAAAGCAACATTGTTCTGTTCGGAGACATGCCCAAATGTTAGGGCCAATCGTTCATGGTAATAAGTTGGGTTGTTTCACCTCTGAGCGGCACTTTTTTGCACACCATGGGATAAATGGCCAGGTCACATGGACCCCGAAGGCTCAGAGAAGGTTGGGGGAGGGGACCCACTGGAACAGCTGTTGGGAGACCGATGGTAGCCTCCCGTCAAGGCCATCCAGCGTGTTCTTTAACGTGCACAGGGTATGGCTCTCCCGCACACGGGGTCACGGCTTAACGTCCCATCCGACGGATGGCGGCCTTTCCAAGCCCATCGGTGTCCCCTACTGACCGTGGGCAGCGCGGGGAATTTTGCGGAGATAACTCTCAACGCTGACCCAGCTGGGACTCAAACCTGGCAACTACAGATTACGAGCCACCCCCGCCCCTATGGTAATAAGACCTCACATGAAACCATAAGACAAACGTTACGATTTTATGTGAATTGCGGGCGACTTAGGTGGTCATATTACTTTGATACTAGATCGTGTGGGCTCACTCACGGAAATTTTGAGCGTGTGCAGTTACCGTTCACAGCAAACTGGAGCGTGTGCAGTAACTGCGCATGCTCCAGTTTGCTGTGAACGGTAACTGGAGCGTGTACAGTTGCTGTACACGCTCCAGATATTTTCTGATATTTTTCCTGAATTCTGTAATCACGTGACACGAAGGTTGCCGCATCACTAATTTCTAAAACAATCGTTGCCAGATATTTTTTCTGAATTCTGTAATCAACCATAGCGTTCGGATACTTTTTTGAGCGACTGTACGTCCCTGACAGAGACAAAATCAAATTTATGTCATATACTTATTTTCTCAGTTGAAAGTATTAGCATACTGGAAGGGTTAAGTGTAATGTTATACTGCAATGGAAGATCATCAGATTACAACATCTTAATTCAGTAGTCTTATGATCCACCTATAAAGAATAGGTTTGTTCTGTTTTCGACTAATATTCGGTATCATTCGGAAGCTATATTTAGCCAAGTAGAAAGTCAGCCTTCAGTCTCGTTTTCATGTAAAGTAATTGTAGACAATTTACTTCTGATAATTACTTCTACAGATAAAAGCTGGATTTTAATCTCGTTTTGTGAAACGGAAATATTTGTTTTTTTATCGACGTTCAATTTTTTGTTTCTTATTAGAGATAAATAAAAAATAGTCCTTTCGATTTTGATAGATAGGAATTCCATATTGCGATTCACATTTTAAGAATCTTTCAATACTTTAAACGTCTATCATTAAAGGACGCTGGAGTTTGAAAATCCAAAAATTTGTTTGTAGTTAAAAATTAATATTTAAAGAAATATCAGAAAGTATTCAGATCTATGTAATGTGTATATCGATGATGGATTAATTAGCTAGTTACCATTTGTTATTATTAGTGAATTAGATTGCATCATAAACGTATTACTTCTCATAGAAATTTCGCTATAAACGGGACTGTTGGATTGGGTTGTTTTACCTCTGAGCGGCACGTTTTTGCACACAATGGGCTAAATTCGTCAGGTCACAAGACCCCGAAGACTCAGAGAAGGCTGGGGGAGGGGATCCACTGGAACGGCTGTTGGGAGACAGATGGTAAACGTCCATCAATGCCATCCAGTAACGTGCACACTAATAACTACTAAACATCCTTTAACGTGCACACTAATTTGCCACTTTAATTGGCCAGGTCTCAAGGACCCCGAAGGCTCAGAGAAGGTTGGGGGAGGGGACCCAATGGAACAGCTGTTGGGAGACAGATGGTAGCCTCCCGTCAAAGCCATCCAGTGTATTCTTTAAAGTGCACAGAGTATGGCTCTCCCGCACACGGGACCACGGCTTAACGTCTCCCATACGACGGACGGTGAACTTTCCAAGCCCATCGGTGTCCTCTACTGACCATGGGTAGGGCGGGGAGGGGCCGGCGGGAGGATAAATATGATACTGGGTGAAGCAAACTTTAAGCATCCCACCGCCGCCTCCCGAAACTTTTTTAATTATAAAAAATTTGATTGTTTATTAAATTACAATTATTTTCTATCAAATTATAATTTTTTCTACTCTAAATATATGTATTTACTTGCTTTTTGCACACAATGGACTAAATGACCAGTTTTCAAGGACCCCGAAAAGTCAGAGAAAGTTAACGGAAGAGAACCCACTGGACATCTGTTAGGAGTAACATCTGTTCATTTGTAACTTTTTAACACTCTCTAAAGATAAGGAGCCACCGTATTTGTAAGCCACATCAGGACCCAAAAATACACGCTGACTCTGATGGTAACATCGAAATGTTACAACGTCTCTATTTCATTGCTGGTGCTGTATAGGCTTTTGTAACCATTGAAGGGCAATATACCACAAGTATTTATTGAATGTGGGTTGAATAGCTTCATTAGTCGTCAGAGTTTACATTGAAAAACTCGCTTATTTTTACGCTTTAAACGACTTGAACCGAAAAAAAAAAGAAAATCTAACCGATGAAAGCTAAAGTGGTTCTCACATCGTGCAGCGCTGGCGCCACAAAGTACGGTAAAAAAAGGGGATCTCTTCATCAGATAGAAATAGCAAGAAATCTATCTCCCAGATAGGAACCTTTTGACCTTCATACGAACTAATAAGCTGACATGAGTAGAGGTCCCAAGGTTACTTGCTTAATTACAGTCAGCGCATGATAATTCAGTTAAAGGATGAACCTCAACGAATTGATATCTGTCCCTAAATCATCTGCTTTTAAAGAAATGTTTAGTAACTGTTGGCTTGAAGATATTACATCATAGAAATATTTCATTCTTAGAAATTGCATCACGCCATTGCATCATAGCTTTATTGACAAAGGAACATTGTTCTGTTGGGAGACATGCCCAATCTGTTAGGGCCAATCGCTTATGGTAAGGGGGCGGATGTGGGTCAGTCGGTAGCGCGCCAGGCTCGTAATCTGTAGTTCCCATGTTCGAGTCCCAGCTGGGTCAGCGTTGAGACTTATCTCCGCTAAATTCCCCGCCCAGCCCACGGTCAGTAGGGGACACCGATGGTCTTGGAAAGGCCGCCGTACGTCGGATTGGGCGTTAAGCCGTGGTCCCGTGTGCGGGAGAGACATACCCTGTGCACGTTAAAGAACACGCTGGATGGCCTTGACGGGAGGCTACCATCTGTCTCCCAACAGCTGTTCCAGTGGGTCCCCTCCCCCAACCTTCTCTGAGCCTTCGGGGTCCATGTGACCTGGCCATTTAACCCATGGTGTGCAAAAAAGTGCCGCTCAGAGGTAAAACAACCCAACCAAACGCTTATGGTAGGAGTTCTCAACGTGGGGTACGCTGTAAAAAGTTTTGAGGTATGCCGTCAGAGCTCAAAAGTCGCTAGATATATGTTATATATACAGGGTGATTCAGAATTCATCATCAATATTTAGTGGGGAGGAAGGGAATAAGAAAAGAAAGAGATTTCACATAGGAAAGTATGGGGGCAGACGAACGCATGGTGGTGTAGAGGGCGCTGTGTGTACACACCTCTCATACAGAAGCACAGCTGTTTGACGCGTGCAGTCAGTTGTCATTCGACAAGGTGAATTTGCAGAAGTAACATGAACCGGTATACGTGGAATGAATGTGCAGATATGCATGTAACTTACGGTGCGGCAGGAGAAAGATGTCTTCGAGCCAGGCAATTGTATGCAGCACGCTTCCCAAACCGCCGTGTGCCACAGCATCAAATGTTTTCACATATTCATCGCCAACTGCGTGAAACAGGATCGTTTGCTGCTAGTAATGTTAATCGAGGGAGGCGCAGATCGGCACGGACAGTAGCAGTAGAGGAAGCTGTCCTACAGGAAATCGAGGAACAACCTGGTGCTAGCACACGAGGTATGGCTAGGCAGTTTGGAATTTCGCAACAGCGTGGCGGATATTACACGATGAAGGGTTACATACGTTTCATCTGCAAAGAGTGCAATTATTGGCAGCAGACGACCATCCCAAGCGTGTTATTTTTTGTCAGTGGTTCATGCAGAGAACAGCCGTTGATCCCAATTTCCCAACGTATGTTCTTTTCACCGATGAGCCGTTGTTCACTCGAGAGGGTGTCAACAACACACACAATTCAACACACACAAATTTCAACACACCACACGGTGTGTGTGTTGTGTGTGTCTTCAACACACACAACACACACACCGTGTGGGTTCTGATGAGCCGTGTGGGCTCATCAGAACCCACACGGTACAAGACCTGGAGCTGCGCAACAACGTTTTGCTGTCAATGTGTGGACTGGGATTGTCGGTGACTGTTTGTTGGGCCCGTATTTACTACCATCCCGTTTGGACGGTGCCAAGTACCTAACATTTCTTCAGACTGTGTTACCAGATCTTCTGAACGAGGTTCCTGATGGTAGTCTCCGGCGAATGTGGTTCCAGCATGACGGCACTCCTGCACATTTCGCAAATGCTGTGTGTGCTTACCTACGCAGACAGTTTGGTGGTCAATGGATTGGCCGGGGTGGACCGGTTTCTTGGCCACCACGTTCACCGGATTTATCTCCAATCGATTTCTTTGTATGGGGTGCTATGAAAAATATGGTGTACGAGACCCCTGTTGATAGTGCTATGGATCTTGTAGCACGCATATCAGTTGCTGCCTCAAACATCAGGGAAATGCCAGGCATCTTCCACAGGGTCCGGCTGTCCATGCAACGCCGTTGTGAGTCATGCATTCTAGCACATGGTCGGCAGTTCGAGCACCTCTTGTAAGTCTGTACAACCAATGCAAAGAAATGTTACATGTAAGATAATAAATGTTTTTTCCTTACCACTTCCTTCTTATGTGTTCTTTCCATCATTGAACTGGGGTCATTTTGCCCTACTACATGGCATATGCGCCCATGCTTTCCTATGTGAAATCTCCTTCGTTTCTTATTACCTACCTCCCCACCAAATATTGATGATGAATTCTGAATCACCCTGTATATGTTTCATTTTATTCCGATTTTATTCTATAATTATAGTTTTATCCATCTATACAATGAGTGCGCCATCTATACAATGAGTACGCCATCTATACAATGAGTGCGCGACATTTCCAGAGGGTACGTGAAGCATAAAAAGTTGAGAACCACTGTTTAAGGAAGTGTTTTTCATGCAGGACTCTTTTTAACCCCTTCATTACCACTGGGACAGATATGTCCCATACAAAAGCCTCATATGTATACCTTTCCAGCGTGTTATTTAACATTCACAGGATATGACTCTCCTGCATATGAAGCCATGGCTTTACATCCATCCAATGGACAAAGGTCTTTACAAGTTCAATTCTTGGGTTGTTTTACCTCTGAGCGGCACTTTTTTTGCACACCATGGGCTAAATAGCCAGGTCACATGGACCCCGAAGGCTCAGAGAAGGTTGGGGGAGGGGACCCACTGGAACAGCTGTTGGGAGACAGATGGTAGCCTCCCGTCAAGGCCATCCAGCGTGTTCTTTAACGTGCACAGGGTATGTCTCTCCCGCACACGGGACCACGGCTTAACGTCCCATCCGACGGACGGCGGCCTTTCCAAGCCCATCGGTGTTCCCTACTGACCGTGGGCAGGGCGGGGGAATTTTGCGGAGATAAATCTCAACGCTGACCCAGCTGGGACTCGAACCTGGGAACTGCAGATTACGAACCTGGCGCGCTACCGACTGAGCCACCCCCGCCCCCAAGTTCAATTGATGTCCCCTTTCTGACCGATGGGTGGGGATGGGATTAACGGATATAAATCATAAATTGGGCTCGAACTACAGAATATGATCTAACCTGGCATTTATACTTCCTGAGCCAAGAAATTGAAATATTCATTACGCAAACTTCTAAAATGTATCACATTAGTAATAAAGTATCACAGGAAAATGTCCTGAAATAATTAGCTGGAAGAAACTATTTCCTTGAGTGGGATTGGAACCTACCGTCTCCGAGAAGCATACTAGGCATCAAAACCGGTAGACCACCAGAAACTGAGCGTTGTATTCAACAGCATGACACAGAAACATTCTCGCATTTCTGTTGATTCGCCAATGGCGCCATCTATGTTGGGAATCGGGCAGCTGCCTCATTATGATGGAAGTAATATTTGTCACACGCTCACAGCGTTGTATAAATAATTCAGTAGTAAAATATCAGAACTAAAATGCCCTGTGCAGAAGAAATACTTGAAATAATAGCGCCTAGAATGCTTCTGGGAGACGTGGGTTCGAATCTCACTCAAGGCAACCAATTTTTTTCAGTTCAAGTGTTTTTAAAATCTATATAATTTTAATAAATGGTATGAAACAATACTTATTATTAGTTATAATTAATTATGACACATTATTGTTGTGAAATATTCCAGCTGTGGCTACTGATCTAAGGGACCTGGGTTCGAGCCCCGGATAAGGCATGGATGTTTGTGTCGTTTTTCTTCCGAGGTCCTGCCATCCTCTCAGACCTTCTACTATGGCATATAAACTGACAGGCTCCTGTCAGACCTCTATGGCAAGCAGCTGTTTGAGGGGGTATTTATTTTTATTTTTTTATACGAAACGGTAGAAAATCGTTACAACCATTGTAGAAAAGTAACAATTCCTTGGGGAAAAAAACTTATAGGAATGAATGAATTCAAAAACTGTCCGTTACCTATGTTGTTTGGCTTATCCGTGTTTTTGATGGTCAAATGTTTTTATTTCTAATAACACGAATTTCCCCTGAATTTATTGATTTTCGTTTTCAGTTTGGAGCATTTTTTCTCACCTTCCTGCTGTTGTCAGTTCCCAGTGCCCTGATGGGCGCCCGAGTGCCTCTTTGTATCCAGAACTGCGCCCAATGCAAGCAAACTTATGGACCTTACTTCGAAGGGCAGAGGTGTGCAGAATGGTGCGTCAGAATCCAGGGGGCTTTACTACCGGATTGCTCGGACTTCGATACCATTGCTCCTTTCCTCACTAAACTCGAATGAATCGTCCAGTTCTTATTTCCGAACGATGCCGTGTTTTGTTCGCCAAAGTTCGTAAGATGCCAGTTCAGCCAAAGGAGGATTTTCCTCAATGATCGATTGTTGCAAATAGGTCAACAGAAAAAGAAATAAATATTACTTTTTTTTTGTAATACTGCATAAATGTGTAGTGTTTTATTTCATTTGCAAAAAAACAAATACACTTCGTCTTACGCAAGGGTTTGGGTTGTTTTACCTCTGAGCGGTACTTTTTTGCACACCATGGGCTAAATGGACAGGTCACATGGACCCCGAAGGCTCAGAGAAGGTTGGGGGAAGGGACCCACTGGAACAGCTGTTGGGAGACAAATGGTAGCCTCCCGTCAAGGCCATCCAGCGTGTTCTTTAATGTTGGGTTGTTTTACCTCTGAGCGGCACTTTTTTTGCACACCATGGGCTAAATGGCCAGGTCACATGGACCCTAAAGGTTCAGAGAAGGTTGAGGGAGGGGACCCACTGGAACAGCTGTTGGAGACAGATGGTAGCCTCCCGTCAAGGCCATCCAGTGTGTTCTTTAACGTGCACAGGGTATGGCTCTCCCGCACACGGAACCACGGCTTAACGTCCCATCCGACGGACGGTGGCCTTTCCAAGCCCATCGGTGTCACCTACTGACCGTGCCAGAGCGGGGAATTTTTGCGGAGATAAATCTCAACGCTGACCCAGGTGGGACTCGAACCTGGGAACTACAGATTACGAGCCTGGCGCGCTACCGACTGAGCCACCCCCGCCCTAATCCGAAGGCACGATTGGCATTAAAACCATTGAAGTCAATTGCTACTTTAACAACTACCAAACACTCTGGTTCATAAGATACCTATAATCTGCAAGGTTGCTTAATGTGTTCATTAGAAAAAGGGTTGGGTTGTTTCATCTCTGAGTCTCGTTTTTTTGCATACAATGGGCTAAATCGCCAGTTTACAAGGACCTTAAGGGCATAGAGGTTGGGAGAAGTGGACCCATTGCACAGCTGTTAGGATCTAGCTAACGCGTTCTTTAACTACACATGGTATGGCTCTCCTGCACGCGGAGCCACGGCTAACGTTTCATCCGATGGACGGCGGTAATTCCAAGCCCACTGTTGTCTCCTACTGATTGAGGGCAAGGCGATTAAAAAGTAGAAAATAAACTTAAAGCAATACGATGGTGCAATCAGTCACTGAATTCGTATTCACTTCAAAGGAAGACAGGTTGGGTTGTTTTACCTCTGAGCGGCACTTTTTTGCACACAATGAGATAAATGGACAGGTCACAAGGGCTCAGAGAAGGTTGGGGAAGGGACCCACTTAACAGCTGTTGGGAGACAGATGGAAGCCTCCCGTCAAGGCCATCCAGCGTGTTCTTTAACGTGCACAGGGTATGGCTCTCCCGCACACGGGGCCACGGCTTAACGTCCCATCCGACGGACGGCGGCCTTTCCAAGCCTATCGGTGTCCCCTACTGACCGTGGGCAGGGCGGGGGAATTTTGCGGAGATAAATCTCAACGCTGACCCAGCTGGGACTCGAACCTGGGAACTGCAGATTAGGGGCCTGGCGCGCTACCGACTGAGCCACCCCCGCCCCCAAGTTCAATTGATGTCCCCTTTCTGACCGATGGGTGGGGGTGGGATTAACGGATATAAATCATAAATTGGGCTCGAACTACAGAATATGATCTAACCTGGCATTTATACTTCCTGAGCCAAGAAATTGAAATATTCATTACGCAAACTTCTAAAATGTATCACATTAGTAATAAAGTATCACAGGAAAATGTCCTGAAATAATTAGCTGGAAGAAACTATTTCCTTGAGTGGGATTGGAACCTACCGTCTCCGAGAAGCATACTAGGCATCAAAACCGGTAGACCACCAGAAACTGAGCGTTGTATTCAACAGCATGACACAGAAACATTCTCGCATTTCTGTTGATTCGCCAATGGCGCCATCTATGTTGGGAATCGGGCAGCTGCCTCATTATGATGGAAGTAATATTTGTCACACGCTCACAGCGTTGTATAAATAATTCAGTAGTAAAATATCAGAACTAAAATGCCCTGTGCACAAGAAATACTTGAAATAATAGCGCCTAGAATGCTTCTGGGAGACGTGGGTTCGAATTTCACTCAAGGCAACCAATTTTTTTCAGTTCAAGTGTTTTTAAAATCTATATAATTTTAATAAATGGTATGAAACAATACTTATTATTAGTTATAATTAATTATGACACATTATTGTTGTGAAATATTCCAGCTGTGGCTACTGATCTAAGGGACCTGGGTTCGAGCCCCGGATAAGGCATGGATGTTTGTGTCGTTTTTCTTCCGAGGTCCTGCCATCCTCTCAGACCTTCTACTATGGCATATAAACTGACAGGCTCCTGTCAGACCTCTATGGCAAGCAGCTGTTTGAGGGGGTATTTATTTTTATTTTTTTATACGAAACGGTAGAAAATCGTTACAACCATTGTAGAAAAGTAACAATTCCTTGGGGAAAAAAACTTATAGGAATGAATGAATTCAAAAACTGTCCGTTACCTATGTTGTTTGGCTTATCCGTGTTTTTGATGGTCAAATGTTTTTATTTCTAATAACACGAATTTCCCCTGAATTTATTGATTTTCGTTTTCAGTTTGGAGCATTTTTTCTCACCTTCCTGCTGTTGTCAGTTCCCAGTGCCCTGATGGGCGCCCGAGTGCCTCTTTGTATCCAGAACTGCGCCCAATGCAAGCAAACTTATGGACCTTACTTCGAAGGGCAGAGGTGTGCAGAATGGTGCGTCAGAATCCAGGGGGCTTTACTACCGGATTGCTCGGACTTCGATACCATTGCTCCTTTCCTCACTAAACTCGAATGAATCGTCCAGTTCTTATTTCCGAACGATGCCGTGTTTTGTTCGCCAAAGTTCGTAAGATGCCAGTTCAGCCAAAGGAGGATTTTCCTCAATGATCGATTGTTGCAATAGGTCAACAGAAAAAGAAATAAATATTACTTTTTTTTGTAATACTGCATAAATGTGTAGTGTTTTATTTCATTTGCAAAAAAACAAATACACTTCGTCTTACGCAAGGGTTTGGGTTGTTTTACCTCTGAGCGGCACTTTTTTTGCACACCATGGGCTAAATGGCCAGGTCACATGGACCCCAAAGGTTCAGAGAAGGTTGAGGGAGGGGACCCACTGGAACAGCTGTTGGGAGACAGATGGTAGCCTCCCGTCAAGGCCATCCAGTGTGTTCTTTAACGTGCACAGGGTATGGCTCTCCCGCACACGGGACCACGGCTTAACGTCCCATCCGACGGACGGTGGCCTTTCCAAGCCCATCGGTGTCACCTACTGAACGTGCCAGAGCGGGGAATTTTTGCGGAGATAAATCTCAACGCTGACCCAGGTGGGACTCGAACCTGGGAACTACAGATTACGAGCCTGGCGCGCTACCGACTGAGCCACCCCCGCCCTAATCCGAAGGCACGATTGGCATTAAAACCATTGAAGTCAATTGCTACTTTAACAACTACCAAACACTCTGGTTCATAAGATACCTATAATCTGCAAGGTTGCTTAATGTGTTCATTAGAAAAAGGGTTGGGTTGTTTCATCTCTGAGTCTCGTTTTTTTGCATACAATGGGCTAAATCGCCAGTTTACAAGGACCCCAAGGGCATAGAGGTTGGGAGAAGTGGACCCATTGCACAGCTGTTAGGATCTAGCTAACGCGTTCTTTAACTAAACATGGTATGGCCCTCCTGCACGCGGAGCCACGGCTAACGTTTCATCCGATGGACGGCGGTAATTCCAAGCCCACTGTTGTCTCCTACTGATTGAGGGCAAGGCGATTAAAATGTAGAAAATAAACTTAAAGCAATACGATGGTGCAATCAGTCACTGAATTCGTATTCACTTCAAAGGAAGACAGGTTGGGTTGTTTTACCTCTGAGCGGCACTTTTTTGCACACAATGAGATAAATGGACAGGTCACAAGGAACCCAAGGGCTCAGAGAAGGTTGGGGGAGGGACCCACTGGAACAGCTGTTGGGAGACAGATGGTAGCCTCCCGTCATGGCCATCCAGCGTGTTCTTTAACGTGCACAGGATATGGCTCCCGTACACGGGGCCACGACTTAACGTCCCATCCGACGGACAGCGGTCTTTCCAAGTCCATTGGTGTCCCCTACTAACCGTGGACAGGGAGGGGAATTCTGTAGAGAAAAATCTCAACACTGACCCAGCTGGGACTCGAACCTGGGAACTGCAGATTACGAGCCTGGCGCGCTACTGACTGAGCTACCCCTCCCCCCCCCACTTCAAGAAGATAGGGAGCCGATTTACTTACCCAACAAGATTGCCCGCGCCCTCTCTTCTTTTAAGTGAATACGAATTCAGTCACTGATTGAACAATCATAATGCTTTAGGTTTATTTTCAACTTTTTAGGGCGAATGTAGGAATATAGGTTTTAATTTTTTCTGGTTCTCATCAGAATTCTTGAAAGCCTAGACAGAAGATTTTAAAATTTTTATCCCCTTTTAAATTTACATTCCATTTACGCCAATTCGTAAACTTCTGCTGACTCCTTTAAATTACACGAATAGCAAGGGGCGGGGTGGCTCTGTCGGTAGCGCGCCAGTCTCGTAATCTGTAGTTCCCAGGTTCGAGTCCCAGTTGGGTCAGCGTTGAGATTTATCACCGCAAATTTCTCCGCCCTGCCCACGGTCAGTAGGGGACACCGATGGACTTGGAAAGGCCGACGGACGGCGGCCTTTCCAAGCCATCATCGACGAAGCCCCGTGTGCGGGAGAGCCATACCATGTGCACGTTAAAGAACACATTGGATGACCTTGACGGGGAAGCTACCATCTGTCTCCCAACAGCTGTTCCAGTAGGTCCCCTCCCCCAACCTTCTTGTGAGTCTTCGGGGTCCATGTGATGTGACCTGGCCATTATAGCCCATGGTGTACAAAAAAGTGCCGCTCAGAGGTAAAACAATCCAACGTTAAAGAACACACTGGATGGCCTTGACGGGAGGCTACCATCTGTCTCCCAACAGCTGTTCCAGTGGGTCCCTTCCCCCAACCTTCCATGTGACCTGGCCATTTAGTCCATGGTGTGCAAAAAAGTGCCGCTCAGAGGTAAAACAACCCAACGAATAGCAATACTCATCATTCAGACAACAAAATTAAACAATTTCATTTTATTAAACAACAGAGGCTTTTCAATACATTTGTGGCATTACGAACCACACGTATATAATCTCCATGTAAAAATCTGAGTTACTCGTACGCAACAGTACGCATTTGGACATTTTGCAACAGAACAAAAACAAAATGCAATATATTTGGTTTCCATAGCTTCCATGCTTTCCAACAGAATCATTTAGCAAAAATATCTTACCATAAATATACATAAAAATAGTTTTTCAGAAAAATAAATAAATAACGTAGCATATAATGACTTGCAAATAAACATATCACAGACAGCATTATTTCAGAAATATCACTTAAACAACATGAGGTTCAATAATTCGTAAATGTTCACTATAATGCTCTAGGCAGAAATACGTATATACAGCAGCTGGGTTGGGTTGGATTGTTTTACCTCTGAGCGGCACTTTTTTGCACACCATGAGCTAAATGGCCAGGTCACATGGACCCCGAAGGCTCAGAGAAGGTTGGGGGAGGGGACCCACTGGAACAGCTGTTGGAAGACAGATGGTAGCCTCCCGTCAAGGCCATCCAGCGTGTTCTTTAACGTGCACAGGGTATGACTCTCCCGCACACGGGCCACGGTTTAACGTCCCATCCGACGGACGGCGGCCTTTCCAAGCACATCAACGCTGACCCATCTGGGACTCGAACCTGGGAACTACAGATTACGAGCCTGGCGCGCTACCGACTGAGCCACCCCCGCCCCCTAATAACACCAGCGGCTGCTGTATATGCGTATTTTTGCATACAGCATTATAGTGAACATTTGCGAATTATATCACTTAAAATCAAGTTGGAGAGGAAAATATTAAAAACCACGCACGATTACATACATTCACGTTTTCTGTCAGCCTCTCAATACAATAAGTTATGCAGGTCACCCCATGGTGTCAGAACGTTAATAAAAGATATAAAATTGTAATTATGTACACATTCCAGAACGCTGTTAAATGCTACTTAAAGGACTAATTCTTACCATGCATCAATTTAAATTTATCTTTTCTACATAGGGAAATAAAAAATTGGAACTTATCCATATAAAGCTTTCGCAGGTAGAATATGTTGGTTTTTAAATAATCTAGCTAACACTACGGGTAAAATGTATCTATAAAATTCTAAACACAATAATTTATTGTTTCGTACTCTTATCTACGTTTGGTGTGATCGTAACTTCACCATTTAAATCGAGCCTGTACATTAAATACCATACAATGCTCCAATACTTTTCTTTGGCCACATAAACCATTCAAATGCCCAAAGGTTTATCTTAATCTTTCATACGTGAGAATGCAGAATTAGCATATAGGACATGTGAAACACATTTTTAAAATATATATCTGAATTGCGAAAGCCAAATTACGCTTTGAACAGCATGGGTACACCTACGATTAGGTTGGGTTGTTTTACCTCTGAGCGGCACTTTTTTGCACACCATGGGCTAAACGGCCAGATCACATGGACCCCAAAGGCTCAGAGAAGGTTGGGGGAGGGGACCCACTGGAACAGCTGTTGGGAGACAGATGGTAGCCTCCCGTCAAGGCCATCCAGCGTGTTCTTTAACATGCACAGGGTATGGCTTTCCCACACACGGGGCCACGGCTTAACGTCCCATCCGACGGCCTTTCCAAGCCCATCGGTGTCCCCTACTGACCGTGGGCAGGGCAGGGAATTTTGCGGAGATAAATCTCAACGCTGACCCAGCTGGGACTCGAACCTGAGAACTACAGATTACGAGCCACCCCCGCCCTGTAGAGACAAGGTAGAAGGCTTTTGTCAAAATAATCTGTGTTCTTTAGCATAGAGTACGGCATTCCCATACAAGGGGCTATGGCTTAAAAAAATTATGTAATAGATAGAAGTCTTTAAAAGCCGAGATGCCTCTCTGCTAATCGGCATTCTAAATTTATCGATATAAGCGGTAATAAATAAAGCCACGTTTTTTAAAACATGATTAAAAAAAATCCTTTTATGCAATATTAAGGAAAAAGCAGCAGTAAATACAGGGGGATCCCCCCGAATATGTGGTCTTATACATCTCAAACTTGTTTAAATACTTCGAAGTCCGAAACAAGTGTCAATAGCTTTTTTTTAGCTCCATAGTACAGTATATGTACAATCGACTCAAAAAAGTGTCCAAAGCAATAGTTGATTACAGAATTCAAAAAAAAAATATCTGGCAACGTTTTTTTTTTTAGAAATTAGTGATCCGAAGGTTGTCAGATCACTAATTTCTAAAAAAAAAATCGTTGCCAGATATTTTTCTGAATTCTGTAATCAACCAGTGTTCGGATACTTTTTTTTGAGCGACTGTGCACGAAGGTTGCCAGATCATTAATTTCTAAAAAAAACGTTGCCAGATATTTTTCTGAATTCTGTAATCAACCATAGTATTCGGGTACTTTTTTCAGCGACTGTATGACACTAAAACTAGATTTTGAAAACAGCTATATTTTTTTTCCATATAGAATATCATTTTAACCTTTCCTGTCAGGTGGAATAGTTTAGTACTCCGTAACTAAATTCCAAGTACCTGCCTAAATACAGGTGTCTTTCGACCTAGGCAATTTCATATGAATGTTAATATAAACACAGATGGACAAGACATCAACCTCGTAGTTTTCTTCCTTTATGAGCAGTTGCGAAAATTAAAAAATACCAATTTGACATCAAAATATTAGAATTTGCAAACGGCGAAAATGAATGGTATTAAAATTAATTCAACTAAAAATTTTGCAATGAAACCAAAAGGAGTGTAAATATAACTGAACGCAAATATAAATTTCGAACAAGTTACTAATTAAAATGTTGTTCAGATACAAAAGATATTTAAACGAGCACCAGAATTTACAGAGGATCGTTAGCCAAATCTTTCTTTCTTCGGCTTTATTCCCACTCTATATACAAATATAATAGATAATAATACACAGAGTGAAAGATAATTATTATTGCCTTTGTTCAGGTGGGGCGGGGGTGGCTCAGTCGGTAGCGCGCCAGGCTCCTAATCTGTAGTTCCCAGGTTGAGTCCCAGCTGGGTCAGCGTTGAGATTTATCTCCGCAGAATTCCCTGCCCACGGTCAGTAGGGGACACCGATGGACTTGGCAAAGGCCGCCGTCCGTCGGATGGGACGTTAAGCCGTGGCCCAGTGTCCGGGAGAGCTATACCCTGTGCACGTTAAAGAACACGCTGGATGGCCTAGACAGGAGGCTACCATCTGTCACCCAACAGCTGTTCCAGTGGGTCCCCTCCCCCAACCTTCTCTGAGCCTTCGGGGTCCATGTGACCTGGCCATTTAGCCCGTGGTGTGCAAAAAAGTGCCGCTCAGAGATAAAACAACCCAACCCAACCTTTGTTCAGGTTATCAGTCAGAGAACACGCTGGATGGCCTTGACAGGAGACTACGATCTGTCTCCCAACAGCTGTTCCAGTGGGTCCCCTCCCCCAACCTTCTCTGTGCCTTCGGGGTCCATGTGACCTGGCCATTTAGCCCGTGGTGTGCAAAAAAGTGCCGCTCAGAGATAAAACAACCCAACCCAACCTTTGTTCAGGTTATCAGTCAGAGAACACGCTGGATGGCCTTGACAGGAGACTACCATCTGTCTCCCAACAGCTGTTCCAGTGGGTCCCCTCCCCCAACCTTCTCTGAGCCTTCGGGGTCCATGTGACCTGGCCATTTAGCCCGTGGTGTGCAAAAAAAGTGCCGCTCAGAGGTAAAACAACTCAACCCAACCTTTGTTCAGGTTATCAGTCAGAAGGGGGAATAGGTTGTTTTACTTCTGAGCCGCACTTTTTGTACACAATAACCTAAATGGCCAAGTGACAAAGCTTCCAAAAGCTCGGGGAAGGGGGGGGGGGGGAAAGGAACTCACTTGACGGAGACTTCCCGTTAAGGCCATCCAACATGTTCTTTAACACTTTGACTGCCGTATGAATTATATGATTCACACTTAATTTGTTCCTGGGGCCGCGTGAATCATCCGTGCTTCACACACAAATTTGTAGTTCAGGGCTCGTGAAGCACATGTAATTCACACTTTCAGTTGTTTTTAAGCAAATTTATAAAAATTATATAAACTTATATTGTATAGCAATTCAAGACCAATTTTAGTTGATTTAACAAAAAAAAAGACATATGGCCCCAGGACTCGAAAAAATTTTAACATTGCGGCAGTGAACGGTTAACGTTCACAAAATAAGGCTCCTGCACAAGGCTTTACATTCTATCCGAAGGACGGCCACCTTTTAAACCCATTGGTGTACCTTCTCTAATCGAGGGTAGGGTTGTTGTTTTAGCGGAGATAAAACTCGAACCTAAGTACTGCAGATTACGAGTCTAACACCCTCGCCCTCAAAGAGGGGTGTCACGCCACCTTTGCATGCCTTCTAGGTTAAATTATGGCCTGATTATACTAATATTGAATTTCAAGTCCTTTGGGTTGGGTTTTTCACCTCTGAGGGGCACTTTTTTTGCACACCATGGGCTAAATGGCCAGGTCACAAGGACCCCTAAGGCTCAGAGAAGGTTGGGGGAGGGACCCACTGGAACAGCTGTTGAGAGACAGATGGTAGCCTCCCGTCAAGGCCATCCAGCGTGTCCTTTAACGCTTACAGGATATGTCTCTTCTGCACACAGAACCACGGCTTTACATCCCATTCGACAGACTTTCCAAGTCAATCGGTATCCCCAACTGATCGGACTACTTTTGCGGATAAATCTCAATACTGTCCCAGGTGGGGCTGGGAACTGCAAATTACGAGTTTGGCGCGCTACTGACTGAGCCGCCCCTCTTTCGTTCAGCATTGCTGTTACATGTTCAAACCCCCATAACCGTATAAATACTGAAGGAATATTGTTGAAAATCGATATCTAGATAAAATTGATTTAAATCTTTAATTTACCTTTAGTCACATTTTTCCCATAAAAACACTTATTTTAATAGTTTTAGAGCTGCGAAGTAAATGTTCATTAACATGGGTGACCATAATTTAATGGAATTTCACTTTTAAGTGACGTTAAACAAATGTGAGCTGAGAGAGATATTTAATTCACTTTCCTTTTCTACAATAAAAAAGCGGCTTTATTAGGAGAGTTACAAAGGAGCAGTATAGACCATTCAATTTTCGAAATATGAGAATTTTGCTTAATACATCAAACTATTTCGGTTCAGACTAAAACCGTATATTTTCGCAGATAAGACAACCTTCAGATAAGACGAGGTATACATTTTCGTCAAAGTTTTATAGTTTTAGCATATATCTGTCCTATAAGACGACTCCAAACTATCAACGGCCTACGAATTTAGTTTAGATCGGAGATCATTATCTGGATAATAATACTATATAGCGTATACGGAATTATGTCCTATTCGCAAACATTCGCACTGATTCGGGCATTCGGGTAATGACCTTGACTATTCACGAAAGCGTCGTATGGGCTATTCTATTTTGTGGACATACCCTACTCTGTACTAGTAAATAATGACGGTTTGTCCGTTTTTTCCTCAGTAGCTCAATAAACATAACTTTTAATATTTATTTTGTTTTAGTATTGTTTTACTATTACAATGTAATGTATTATCATATGGCGTATTTAAATAATATGATAGATTTTTCGATAAGTTGTAGTAATAATGGTTTCAATATATATAAATTTCAATCTAATTTTTTTGTATCTGTCCTATAAGACGACCCGGATTTTGGGGGCCTTTTTTTATGATTGAACTATCGTCTTATCTGCGGAAATATACGGTAATGATGTCTTCCAAAAAACTGCGTGGCTTTAAGTGTGTCTCTTTGTTTCACTGATAGAAGGCAACAAATTTGCTTAAAAGGCACGTGAAGATTTAAAACTCACAGTACGAGTTTTCAAATGAAAACATTTCACACAACAAAGCCAATTAGAATGGAAAGAAAAAAATTCCTATAAATTATGTTTTCCAGACTATTCGGGTCAATGTTCGAATTTGGCAACTCCGGCTGATGATTGGACTGGATATGCTCAAACTGGACGTTATACTTGGCAGGTTTCATGATCCACGAGTAAAAAATATTAAGCAGAGTAAATTCGAATTCTGGGTCCAAATATTCGAATCTTAATCTCCATTGAGCAACAGTTACATCATTACAGAAGTGATTCCAGGAACTCTCAAAAACGGAGCTCAATGAAAATGGGCAATAGTTGACTCACTTAGCTTTCATGGGGGGGGGGGATTCGACCCAACACCTCCCCCCCTCCGGACAGCCCCTGTGTCATATATGGTAACAGATAAAATAAAAAATAATAAATACCCCCTCAAGCAGCTGCTTGCCACAGAGGTCTCACAGGAGCCTGTCAGTTTATATGCCAAAGTAGAAGGTCTGTGAGGATGGCAGGACCTCAGCAGAAAAACGACACAAACAGCCATGCCTTACCCGGGGCTCGAACCCAGGTCCCTTAGATCAATAGCCAAGCGTGCTAATCACTCGGACTTTGGTGATTTTAAAGAGAATTTGCTTTAAGTACTTAAAAAGCCAATGTAAAGCAGATATGGAATCATGCCTAGTGTGGGAAAAACAATTAACTTTCGAAAAATAATAGATTTGGAAGTGATTTTAGAAATCAATCATGCTCACTTTGCCTTTAACGAAACGAAATATTTTTTCAAGCTTCAGCGATATTATTTTGATGTATTATAACGGAAAATAAATAAGCCTTTAATTATTACACATAGAAAAATGATAAGTAATGTAAAAATTTTGTGAAGTCTAAGAGACATCTAATGTGCTGTTTTGACAGAGCATCTAGCATGAAAATGATCAATATAGTTTCAGCTGCTAATCATGTTCCTTACAATATGTATTGTTTTTCAAAATATATATCTATATGAACATAATCTTTCATTAAAGATTAAAATTCTCAATTTTATTTTATGAATAGTTTAAGGAAGCCGACTTTTTATTCGTAATATAAAATACTATAATAAACACTTATTTCTAGTAGTAGCCACACTAAATGCATTGTGCAGATATGTTTACTATTAAAAATAAAATATATTTTGTGACAGCATATTCAGTAGATATTTGATAAAATACTAGCACACCTATTTTACAATTTTTGCCTTAATGCACTCTTCCTAATAACTCATTTTCTTATTTATATTGCTTTTATTTTTAAAAAAATTGATAAGTTTTAACTTCCTCTCTTCAGAATTTTCCTTTGCTTATAAAGTTGTACGCAATAAATCATTTAAGATGTTTCTCTTTGACATTTTTAATTTATTAATCAAACCCATGAGAAGTTACTTATATTGTGCTATAAAGTCGAACTACGATTTGTTGGTTGTTTTGGGTTTTATGGCGCATGGGCGAGTCGAACCACGAATTAGAGAAGGAAATACTTTTTTAGACGATATTAAATGAGCAGACATACACTAATTCCATGGGGCGGGGGTGGCTCAGTCGGTAGCGCGCCAGGCTCGTAATCTGTAGTTCCCAGGTTCGAGTCCCAGCTGGGTCAGCGTTGAGATTTATCTCCGCAAAATTCCCCGCCCTGCCCACGGCCAGTAGGGGATACCGATGGGCTTGGAAAGGCCGCCGTCCGTCGGATGGGACGTTAAGCCGTGGCCCGTGTGCGGGAGAGACATACCCTGTGCACGTTAAAGAACACGCTGGATGGCCTTGACGGGAGGCTACCATCTGTCTCCCAACAGCTGTTCCAGTGGGTCCCCTCCCCCAACCTTCTCTGAGCCTTCGGGGTCCATGTGACCTGGCCATTTAGCCCATGGTGTGCAAAAAAGTGCCGCTCAGAGGTAAAACAATCCAACGTTAAAGAACACACTGGATGGCCTTGACGGGAGGCTACCATCTGTCTCCCAACAGCTGTTCCAGTGGGTCCCCTCCCCCAACCTTCTCTGAGCCTTCGGGGTCCATGTGACCTGGCCATTTAGCCCATGGTGTGCAAAAAAGTGCCGCTCAGAGGTAAAACAACCCAACCCACTAATTCCAAAGGAAAAAAATTAGACAACCTGAAGAAAACGGCAGTAGGAAAGTGGTTCTTAAAAGATCAATGTGTGTTGCTTTAATATGATCTGAATGAGAGTGATTATTAGGCATCTCACTAATGTGTAACATAAAGAAGCAATATTTTTCTCTGTGCACTAAGTTTCTTCCTAAACATTTGACACAGTTTTCGTTGCAGTCATTAAAAAGGTAACAGCCAGATAGTTTCATTTGTGCAATGATTTCAACATTAAAGTGTTTTCATAATTGAAGAAGCATTATTATGACAAATCACTACATTGCTTATAAACGAAGTGGTCAGGTCAACAACTCAACTTTTAACTTCCCAACTGGAGACAAATATTCCAAAAGTTAGGCAGGCTGTGTGAAATTGTATCATTAAGGTCTAAATGTGGTGTTTTACTTTATTTAGAGGAAGGCAGCTATCTACTCAACAATGAAATAATACCTCTTAGTATAAATCAGTTATATATAGTGAAATAATTGCACACAAGTTTAGCTTACACTGCCTGACACAAATTATGAACAATGCATTGTGCCCGAGGTACCGTGAAACATGACAATTTGTGCAAAATTTCTTACATATTTAATTATTCTATGTCATTATGAAGTCCTATAAAAGCAGGGGTTGGGTTGTTTTACCTCTGAGCGGCACTTTTTTGCACACCATGGGCTAAATAGCCAGGTCACAAAGACCCCGAAGGCTCAGAGAAGGTTGGGGGAGGGGACCCACTGGAACAGCTGTTGGGAGACAGATGGTAGCCTCCCATCAATGCCATCCAGCGTGTTCTTTAACATGCACAGGGTATGGCTCTCCCACACATTGAACCATGGCTTAACGTCCCATCCGATGGACGGCAGCCTTTCCAATTGGTGTCCCCTACTGACTGTGGGCAGGGCGGGGAGTTTTGCGGAAATAAATCTCAACGCTGACAGCTGGGACTCGAACCTGGGAACTGCAGATCACGAGCCAGGTGCGCTACCGACTGAGTATCCCCGCCCGTAAAAGCTAGGGTATCGAGAGCTAACATGGACACTTGTTAGCTCTCCATACCCTTGCTTTTATATTAGTTGTTTTATGGTAGAAAGTCCCCGCCTGGTTGTGTGTGTTTGTCCATATGTAGATATGAGGATTCAAAAGCAACAAATTACTTATGAAGAAATAAAAAATTTTACTATATTTATTCAAAAAATAATGTGTTAATCTTAAATAGCCAAAACAATTGAATGTAACATAAAAATGAATATTAATGTAAAATTTTGTTATAAAAAGTACACAATATAATGGTATACTTAGACGACCCCTTGAAGAATTGTGACCATATACTGTAAACCCTTCCACCACCATCCTTGTGGGGCCTGCATTAGGTATGATGCAAAGCAAAATCAATTGCAGCATAAGCAAAAAGGGTGATTTGACCAACTTTGAAAAGTGGCTCATCGTTAGAGCATGATGGGCAGGAGCATCCGTAATGGAGGTGGTGGAACTCAGTATAAAATCACATGGTAAAATATCCCAAGTGAAAGGAGAATAGCAACAGTCTCAAAAAAGTTTGCCAATTATGGCAAATGTGGAAGAGGCTCTTGGATAGGTGTTTGTTGACATGAACTGTAGAGCTACACAGAGTCACTACAGTGTATTGATTGAGACAATGACTGCTAGCAGTACTTCAAAATTCATTTCGAAGAGAACTATGCACAGACAAATTAAAAACTTTGGAATTTGGAAACAGTGTATGATGAGGTATTGGGTAGGTGTTCGTAATATTTGACTGGCAGTGTAAGTCAATCTAAATATAATTTAGACTAATCTGCTTATTTGGTTGTATCACATTTTACAACATCGTGTATTGAAACGTTACAGTTATAAATAAAATGTATGATAAAGCACAAAATACATTTGCTAAAACAAATAATACTTTTAAGAAACAGAGACAGCAAAAATCTATATTTTTGGTGATCTAGTGAAGGAATTTTTTACAAATGAATTTCCTGGGCAAGAGCAATCTACATATTTTGATAAAACTGATCAAAATGCTTAAATTTTCAATATGAAGACTTGTTTTAAAAAGCATTAAATTTTCTTCCTCATATAGAAATATATATATATATCTTAAATTTATTTTTCCCTATTATGACTTTGATATATCAAAAATACCAATGGTTCATTTTTGAAAATGTAAGATCACCCTTGCCCCAGTTACACTAATAGTGTGTAATTTAAATCACTCTTGAATTTTTACTCCTATTCAGAAGCCTCTCTACAAATTTCAATTTACTGAAAAGACACCATATTCCACAAGAAACTGATTTTATAGCCCTCTAACACCTAAAATAAAACTAAATTACTTAAAATGGCTATATGAATAGCAGAAACACAAATAAATGCATTTCAGTATAGTTTCTTTCAGTTACTTCAACAAACTAAAACTTCACAAAATTTTTACCTCTCAATTACAGGTTGTTGAAATCACCACCAGTAAAAGCTACACAACTTACAGTAATATTCCATGAACACATATTTAACAGTCATGGATAAGACATGGGAGATTAACCATATCTTAACATGATTAAAAATCTTTTCTTCCGTTTTAAGCATTATGAGCAAATAATAAACATGTAAACATAATAAATACTAAAAGTAAATAATCAAACAAAAGTCACTAATTCTATTAGGAGTACCAGAAAACTATTAAAAATATAGTCCATGAGCAACTAAGTCACAACACAAAATAATGCATTTCACTGCTAATCAGGGATTCTGTTTCACATTTCATACAAGCAGCTGGGGTTTAAATTCAGTTTGATAATTTCTGAATTCAGATAGTAGCTAAATATTAATCTGCCATAGGCATTAGCTACAACTAAATATTGCAACAAACAGACATTTTTTAATAACGCAGCAAATAATGGAACAACTGAGACATTGGTTACAAAAACACTATTCATCACTATTTTCACAAAATTTATTATCACTACTAAGATCTTTAACTTTATCTTAACTTAAAGGTTAATGAATGAATTTCACTTACTGTGATAATCATTTTGAGGTTAATTAGGAAAGTGTGGAGGAAAAAAATACATCTGCCTGCCAGACTTCAATGTAGGATCTCTTGGTTACAAGCATGTCACATTTGCTTAAAGAAGGTTACGAGAGTTCATCAAGCTGTGAGACTCTACTATATATAATTCATATGTTGGGGCACTTATGCACTATTTGTGCCAATTGTGTACCAAGCTTATATAATGATATATTAAGTATTAATACACTTTGGGTTAACTCATATGCACAGCATTAAAGTACTCAATGTAAGTAACCTTATATGCTATAGAACTATTTGTTTGGAAGGGGCAAATATCACGTAATGTGTTAGTCATTTTTAGCATTTAGGCAAGTGTTAAAAAAATCACCCAGCTCCCTCACAGATTCAAATGCCAGTTCTAATTGCATGCTTTTATAAATGATAAAAATTCAAACAAAAACAATGTTGTTCTACCAGCTGGTAGGTCCTTAAGAACGTGTGATCACCCTTACTTTAGCTGAACTGGTAGAGCAACTGGTGCATAACCAGGAGATTTCACATTGAAGTTCAGGTTGAGCATGGGTGTTTTTTTTTTTTGCTTTTTTTCATACTTGCGTAATTACTAGAGAATGACTATCACAGTGAAATTCACTCTTTCCTACTAAATGGCTGTGAGGTTATTCACATCAAGTGCTTTGATGCTGTGCATCTGAATAACCAAAGGTGTATGAAAACTAGATATATGGTCATAAAAGCTTGGCTCACCATTGGTACAAATAGTGCATGGGATCAAAACACTTGATACAGTTGCATAGCATGATCAACCATCATAATTTCTTACACGAGTGAATCACCTTGCTTAAGTTCAACTGGTAGAGAAAGTGGCATGCTACCAGATTAGCAGAGTTTGGAAAACAAGTGGATTTCATTTCTCCACTTACCTAAAAACTTACAGGAATTTCCATACAAAATCACATTTATATACAATAGCTTACAAGCCATAAGCCTATATTAGCAATATCTGATTTCTTCAGCAAAAAAAAATCTATTTTCTGTTCTGAAATATCAGTTTTCAATAAATATAAAAAAAATGTTAAATATAGCATTTATTAAACTACCTAATAACTATACATTGTAGATGACACTTTTGTCCAAATTATATCACAGCTTATTTCAGATCTACAAATAATCAATTCAACTAGATGTATAATAATACAAACAAAATAAAGTCAATGACCATAAAATACACACATGATACAAAGTAAAAAAATGAGACTAAAAAAATTGGAATGGTAAACTATGAAACACAATCTGTATGAAGATATGTCATTCATATTATTGTTATATCTGTTATACATTATTCTTATTTGTTTCATTTGATACAAGCAGAATTGTGTTACAAAAATCTTTGGCTTTTGCTAGTTACTAAAAGTGGGTGGGCTGCCAGGTTAAAAGAAAACTTGCCATTTGGAAAAATTACAACAGGATCATTTCTGACATGACATAATTATTGGGACACTGAATATGACTTTACCCCAAAAACAACTGATATTGGCAATATTATAACTTTGTTAAGAATAACTACTACAGGAACAGTAAACACTGGAAAACAGAAGATTAATACTTCATTTTTTTATAGTCAAAACATTGACTCATTTGACATTTTCTACTCATTTGCGATACAAACTTTTAGTCAGAGTTAACCCTTGAATGTGAAACTTCTTTGTAATAGACTACAGATGTCTTTTGTTAATCTTACAGGATGTCTTGCTGAATTTCTTGAAAAATACAGTAGAAATAATAAATCTGGATTAATTTTATCATGGGTTCTCTCAATGTGCATATAGGATCCTGTATAATTAAAAAGATAAATGGTCCTAACCAATTGAAATCAATAGTAATATCAATGAGCTAATCCAAGTTAATATATTAAGAATGCAGTAAACTAAAAATTACCCTGAATTCAATATCATTATAAATGGCAGGTTGGCCTGATGGCAGGCTTTGTTTAAATGTTTTTAACTAATACATATTAAATACTGTAAAAGCATCCCAGTAAACAAGTGATTAGTATGCTTAGCTACTAATCAAAGGAAACTGGATTCAAACCCCAGATTTTTTTTCATTACAAGATATAGCCTTTCTGCTGAAGTTTCACCTTCCTCACAGTTCTTCTCTATGGTGCATTTATTGACAAGCTTCTGTTAGACCTCTGCAGCAAACAGCTGTTTGAGGAATATTTTAATATGGTAAAAACTACTGTCTAGCTTAGGGGCTGTGATGCAAATGTAAGAATGAAGAATAATGGTTATTATACACCTGAACAATTGTGTTTCAGTGTTCTAAAATATATAGTGAATTATTTTACGTGATGCAGTAAGCTAGATCATATTGAAAGAGGAAGAAAGTCCCAAAGTACTGTAAATATATATATATGACAAATTTTGCTTCAAACAGCAAAACTATTTTCAAACCAAACAGTGATTCAGTTTTTTAATATTTAAATGGTATAGGATTTAAAAGAAACAGTTTTTTCCCCAGGCTGACCACTTATCATAAAAGCCTGACATAATCTTGTGATGCCTCCTCATTCACTTTTACTTTACCTTAACCAGTTTTGCTTAATTTAAGTTATATTTATCGTTTTGGGAATTTTTATTTCATTTTTGGCATCACAGTGCTCATTTCCAAGAGCATGCGCAACTCCGAACTTTCGATTGTCACCCGCTAAAGCGTGTGTACAAGGACACGCCCCCCTCTTGCGTCATAGCTTGCGCGCTCGTTTTATGCAACTGTCTTTACCGGTGCGACAGCCACGTGTTGCCTAAGCCTGTACGCTTGTTAAAACCATGACGTTAGTCACAGTAGTTAGTTGAGTTTTTGAGTCAGTAGTAGTTGAAGGAGAAGAGTTGATAGAGTTGTTTGTTAGTTGTCAGTTTGTAGTGAGATTGAAATGATGTAGTATTTTCTTCATTGAAGTTTGGTGAGTGTTTGAAATAATTTTGGAAATAAATTTGTTTGTTATATAAACCTTTTTTGAATCTTTACTATTTTTTCTCTTGAGCAACGTTAATTGTTTTGATTAGAATTTGCATTAGAAGTTTGACAATCATTTAATTTTTGAATTCTGACTCATTAAGTAACACTCGCTGGCATTCGAACCCTAATTGAACTTTATTATGGCAATTTGTTAATTATTGCCTGGCGCCCGACTTAGCTATCCGGAGCTTAAATAATTATTGGATCAGACAAAGGGTCCAAACTTTAAAAGTATTTCAATTCTTTGGAGCGTTACAATCTGTCATTATAATACACACAGAAACCTGTGAAAGAAGTGAAACCTCAGTAAAATAGACTAGTAAACTACTCTAATACCCAAATTTTGCCTAAGATTCAAACCTTTGTTCTACTGACAAGCACACTAATCAATCACTGAAAAAGCATTTTAAGATTACATCACTTATTTTAAGTCACTTAAATTACTAGTAAATATTAAATTCCTCATTACTGGTGATTTATTAATATTATTGAACTTTTACATGCCTAATACTGCAATATCTGTAGTTACCAGGTTCAAGTCCCAGCTGGGTCAGCGTTGAGATTTATCTCCACAAAATTCCCAGCCCTGCCCACGGTCAGTAGGGGACACCGAGGGGCTTGGAAAGGCTGCTGTCTGTCGGATGGGACGTTAAGCCGTGGCCCCGTGTATGGGAGAGCCATACCCTGTGCACGTTAAAGAACACACCGGACGGCCTTGATGGGAGGTTACCATCTGTCTCCCAACAGCTGTTCCAGTGGGTCCCCTCCCCCAACCATCTCTGAGCCTTTGAGGTCCATGTGGCCTGGCCATTTAGTGCAGTAAGGAAAAAATTTTTTTGCCATTTAGTGTGCAAAAAAAGTGCGGCTCATAAGTAAAACAACCCAACCCATATAGTAATGTGACTGTTCAAAATATTTACTCAAAAATGTAATCAACAATTAAATATAGCTGATGATACAATTACAAAACTATCTTTTATATTTGTAAATTATTATAAAAAAAGTGGCTAAAGTTAATTTTTAGTTCAATTATCACTGTAAGTCACAGAGAGTAATTTTTGTACCTTATAATCACTGCACATGAAAATTAGTATTAACTTAAATTGGAAGCTTTACAAAAGAAGTCTTTTCTTTTAAAATACAGAGCAATGGAATTTCAAGTTCTAGTATTTCAAATAAATGCTCCAAATTGGTCTAATGGAATCTTTGAACATAATAATAATAATAACATAATAATGTAAACCTGACAAATTGGTAAGTCAGAAGATATGTGTGCAATTGCTTAATAATATTTAAAAACAGCAATCACTGAAATAGTAAGGAGGGGTGTTGGCTTAGTCAGCAGTGTGCCAAACTTGTCATATGATGTTTCAAGATTTGAGATGCACATTGTTAAAATTTTTTCTGCTCACTGCCACTCCACAATATTTTAGAGAAAAAAAAATTTTTTTTTTCTATAATAAGTTATATAATTTGTGTAAAAAGGTTACTGTTAATTTTTATTATATTCAAACTTTAGATCTAACAGATCACATTAAAATATGAAGGACATATTAATGACTGCTAGACCTAATACTAATTACTTGTCAATGACTGCCATTTTATTTATTTTTATCAGATAATTTAAAAGATTATCAATATTTTGCTACATATAAAAAAGTTTTTTTTTCACACATATTTACTTAAGGTTTCTCATTATGTTGCTATATAGTTCTTTCTTCCCAATGACAAGTTTGTGACACAATTAACAGTTTTCCTGCAATACCAGCTGTGGGTAGAAATCTGCCAACCATTAACATTATCCCTCCAAGCTTATACTGCTAGCCCTTTTCTACCTTATAATCATGACACAAGTTCTAAGCTTTGGGTTGTTTGGCAGGATTGTCAGGGCAGTAATACCACTGGAATCTGGGCCAGGGTAAGGTAAAATGACCAAGCTACGTCTACTTTCAGCACCCCCACCATTAAAATAATCTGTAGGGGAATGGGATATACAATAAATATAGTAGAAAAACATAAAAATAGCTTTACTTTTTATCATTAGAACACAATTAACATTAATTAAAAACAGAAATATAAAAAATAAGCAAAATACATCTTGTTTTCAGTGGCAGAGGAATAGAGAAAAAAATTAACTAGTAATCCCTGACATGTATTTAACATTTTTGAATAAAATATAATATTCTAGAATGCAACTTAAAAAACTACCACAATGAGGAAAATATAAATTAAATCCAATATATTAAAATACAAAACTATAGCAATAATTTATTAAAATATTTAATGCAAATTAAATCGAATGCTCCTGTAAAAGCTTATGAAGATGCATACTAAATATATTTATATCAACTACCAAATATATTAGCATATTAAATATCATTACACATAAACAGATAGATAATTGAGTGCATTATTGCTCAAAGCAGAATTACACTTTATAGAAAAGTTAAGGCCCTGGTATAGCACCTTTAGTAAAATCAAACAAATTGACTTACAGAGCATTTTGAAATTTGATGATAGTTTGGAACCATTCAAACTACTTACCAAATACACTTAGGAATTTAAAATATTAGACTTTTTGTAACAAAAACTGAAAAAGGAAATAAACGTGAAGCCAATTTAAATGAAAATCCATGCTATTTCACAGCAATATATGACAATGGAATTGATGCCAAAAGTGAAATTTATCATAGAGGAAGCAAAGTAAAATTCAAATATCCACTGTTGTAAAAGAGAAGAAAAAAGTATTATTTTCAATGGAAGTATAACAGATGAGTGAAAATTCTGTAATGTATGCAATGGAAACTCAGAGATAATATGCTACAGAGATCTGACAGGAGTCTGCCACTTTTTATGCCAAAGTAGAGGGTCTGTGAGGATGGTGGGAGCTCAGCAAAAGAACAACACGAACATCCATGCCTTATCCAGTGTTCGAATCCAGTTCCCTTAGATCAGTAGCCAAGAGCAACTAACCACTCGGCCATGGGATGGCAGAGATAATATGAGAATAATAAAATCTTTCTATAATCTGCTTACCTTACTCAAAAAACATTAATGACCTAATTTCTCTAGTGAAATACAATACTATAACATTGCTTTACAGCAGTGATTCTATAAACAAAAGCAGTAGAAAACCAAAAATACTTATTTTTCAAAAAATTTAAAAATATCAATACTAGTAATGCTAGATAAGTGATATATAAAAGAACTCTACCGTGGTTTCACAATATTAGGGAAAGAATCTTTGATCGAATATAGGAAAATTGGGATACTGGACTGTGATATATTGATATGAATCAAAAACACACATAACTGGTAAAATATATGCAATCAGTTTTCCAATTTATTATATATTTTTTATTATTAAACGTATTTCAGTTCACAAATGGTATCAATCCATTTTTATTCTGCAATGTATGTACATTCCAATTCTCACCCTTTATTTTGTAAATTTCTGCAGACTTTTGAATCATACTGTGCATTATGGCGAAATGTGTCTTTGAAAATTTAATACTTTACTTTCAAACTGAGAATCTAATTATTATACAGAGGAATAAAATAAACAAGATTAAAAAAAATCATTAAATACGAGTAAACTGAAAGAATATTGAGGAAGACTCATTGAAAATTGAGGAAGAATCACGAAAGAGGGGAATGTGAACTATCAAATGTCCAAAGATAGCTATATGAAAAATAATTTTGGAAATGGAATAATTTTGTAAGCAAAGTTTATAGCAAGGAGTTTAATCTTCAAACATTACTTACTGTATATAATAGTATTTATACTGAAACCACTTGGTTGTGAGTTGATAAAACAAAAACCAATATTCCATATAAGAGCTTTACTGAAAATATGAAAGATGCAGTGCAATATTTTAACAAAAAACATTTCTTGTTATAAAAATTCGCACACTCACACATTGGAAGCACAAGTGGATTAATATTCGGGAAATATTTCAAAAACACAAGATTAATTTTATCTCTGTAAATATGATATTGCAATCTAACAACAGGCTCGTTTCTAAGGGTCTGATAAAACACAAATCCCCAATATTAACTTAACTCTTGTACATAGGCACTTCTTTGGAATGACATGCTTGAGTTAAGGGTTATTTACTAACTGAATCTTTATACAAAATATATACAAAGCATGTCCAAAAATTTTAAGAAATTATAATTTAAATACACAACTGATTAGGATGAAACAAAATTAAATCAGTAACAACTCCTCTGGTTTTCAAATACTTCTAAAGGAAATTTTTAAGTTGGTAAAGGATACTGACACAATTTTGCTGCCTGCCTGCCAGGCAGTAAAATGCATCTTTTGAATTGTATTCTATTGTCAAATTACATTGTTGCAATAGCTTATATATTTGTCCTGAGGTAAAGTATGACCTCATATTTGAATCTTTGTAACAACATCTACACTTCAGTAATAAAGTATCACAGGAAAATGTCCTGCAGACAAGAAACACTTGAAATAATTAGTTGAAAAAAATTGTTGTCCTGGGTGGAATTCGAATCCACATCTCCCAAAAGCATTCCGGGCATCTTAACTGCTAGATCACCAGAAGCTAACCATTTCTTCAACAAAATGACATATAAGCATTCCCACAATTTTTTGATTCGCCAGTGGTGCTATCTATTATCAGGAATTGGGAAGCCAAGCTGCCACATATGATGGAGTAATATTTGCCACAAACACTCACAATATTACATAAATAATTCAGTAATAAAGTATCACAAGAAAACATCCTGTAGACAACGAACACTTGAAATAATGAGTTGAAAGTAATTGGTTTTCTGAGTGGGATTCGAACCATGCTTGGCTGCCTGATTCCTGAAAATAAATGGTGCCACTAGCAAATCAACAAAAATTGCGGGAATGTTTATGTGTCATTTTGTTGAAGAAATGGTTAGCTTCTGGTGGTCTACAGTTAAGATGCCTGGCATGCTTCTGTGAGACATGGGTTCGAATCCCACTCAGGACAACCAATTTTTTTCAATTAATTATTTCACATCTACACTTATTTTAAAGTTTATATCACTATGATTTAACGTATATCACATAAACAATCATTGCAAAAACAGTAAATTTCACTAATGACCTCAAAGATTAAGAAATGAATGGTACACAATTGCTGTTACAGATGCTCATTTTATCTTTATTAACCTACAACCAATGTATTGTAGACAGCAGCAACGAAAATGCTCCCCTTTGCATAACTGCCAAATGCACACAAACTATTGCTTCATTTTTTGTTCTAGTTATTCATGAAAGTATTTGGACATCCTTAATAACTTATTTGAAATCATTTTCATGTCCTCTTAAGGGATTTTCAAGTCACGATGTATCAGTGGCACAAAACATTCAAGGATGAATTCAGATACACATATTCATTAAGTATGATGTAACTGGCAATCATGTTTCTAGCATATTTCTACAGCCATTAGTTTTAAAATTACTGTATATCTTTATATATTAATTCTCTTGAAATTATGCCCAATATTTGCATATATGATGTACAAAAGTAATTTTTGAATGGAACTAAATTATACATAAAAACAAAATACAGTCGAGTTATATAATCTCTCTTAAATATATATCTATTATATATCTCAGTTAATTATGCACGATAAAGTTATCCCCACAGGAGTGCACTATTTATCTGTTATGAATAATCTGTACCATGTGCTTGCTTCAATTAATGATCTTTAAAAAGATATTTGCTAGTCAACAGATCTAAGTACTATCCTACTGCCTATTTCACTCTTCAGTCCTTTAGAAAATTAATGTTATAGAAACTAAAATATACATTAACGATCTGATAACTTTAGCTGGACCTCAAAATTTTCCATTTAATTATATAAGCTGCACAAAAGAACTTTGAAACCTACAGACTGAAATTTTAGTATTTTTCATTGTTGCAATGAATTAAAAATAAAAGTACAAAACTTAGTATAAATTATCAAAAAATTTAAATGCTTTCTATAATTTGGAATAAATATTAAAGAAATAAAGAATACAATTGTAACATCAGTAGATTTTTTTTTCTTTTTTTTTTTTCAGAAACCATTACATGCAAATTAAAATGCTAAAAGTTTTACAAAGATTTTTGTACACTGGAAAATGTAAGAAGTCAAACATTTACAATATATGGAATGCATAAACAATATTCTAAAATCTACTACTGCTTAGTTCAGATGTAATGTCTCTATCCCAGAGAATCACTTTGTCATGGAAAACTGGCAGAATCAAAATGAACTCAGACAATATAAATCATCCAAAACAAGACCTGTACTGATAGGAAGTCTTCAGAAAGGAAACAACACAGATGCCAATATATAGATTTCAAAACTTTTCTGACAGGATAAACTATTAATTGCAAATGGTTAAAGTGACTGCTTCTTAAAATAAGTATCACTACCTTATCTGATGTTTAATCTCAGTATTTTAAAACAGCTGCTCATTAAACAATTAAAATTATTTTAAATATTAACAGAATTCAAATAATTATTCATACCAGAACACTTTTGATTTTTCACTGAAGAAGCCAAAAGTGATAAAAACTATGGGATGGGCTACTAAAAATTGTGATTAAGTCATTTTTTCCCCCTTATTTTGAGTAAGATGTATTAACATGCAATTTCAGAAAGTTTCCATCATTCGATCAAAATTCATACTATGCCAAATAATAAAATTTAAAATTAACTTATCTTTTTTTAGACTTATGAAGTTAAAACATATGTGCTAATTCCATATTTTTTTTCAAAACATCTAAACTACATTCAAAAATTATGTTCTTAATATTCTTTTGTTGTCAATCAGAAAGAAAGAAATTTTCGTCCAACTGAGTGCATGATGGATGTCCTTGCATATCCCTCTGCAACTTTACAGGATACGTCTCTGAACGATGGGATCTTGAAAATAAATACAAAATGAAAACTTGTTAAAAAAAATATACATTTGAAAGAGATCATATTAAAATACTGCTTAACCTAGAGTGACCAGATTATAAAAATGGAAAAAATAGGATATTTGAGTTTATATTAAAAAAAAAGAACATTTAAAGGGCTTACAGAAAAATGCTCAATAGTGGAAAGCACAAGCCACTGGAAACAAAGCATATTTATTAAAAAAAAATGCTTAATTTTTTTCTTTGAAAAGAAACAAATGTTATATTTCCAAACCAATTACATAGCAAACAAAAAATGGGGAATCTGGTCACATGAAGTTAATCAGTTGCTTTTTTATGTTCATTAAAAAATTTTACTTCAGGTTGGGTTGTTTTACCTCTGAGCAGCACTTTTTGCACACAATGGGCTAAATGGCCAGGTCAAAGGACCCCGAAGGCTCAGAGAAGGTTGGGGGAGGGGTCCCACTGGAACAGCTGTTAGGAGACAGATGGTAGCCTCCTGTCAAAGCCATCCAGCGTGTTCTTTAACATGCACAGGGTGTGGCTCTCCCACACGAGGCCACTGTTTAATGTCCCATCCGATGGATGGCGGCCTTTCCAAGCCCATCGGTGTCCCCTACTGACCTTGGGTAGGGCGGGGATTTATTTCAAATAATACTTCTGTCACATATATACAAATGCTGTGGAACTTTGCTACAATTATCTTGGTTACCAAATTACCATGTTATGGTCCTGGCTAAAAGTTATTTAACAACATATAGGGTGGAAAATAAATTGATATCCTGGCAAATTAACTTGGAAAGGTTGGTTGGTTGGTTGGTTGGTTGGGCCTTGGCAACTGAGGCCTTGGCAACTTATGCTGCCTTGGCAACTGAAGGTAAGGGTGAATAATAAAGGTACAATAAATTATGGTTTGTCACATCAAACCCATAGTAGCCGAAAGAAAACATTGATTACAAAGATGCAGAGTATGATCGATTAAGGAACATTACTCTTTTCCTGTCAACTTCAATGAAAGCATGTAACAATACAGCTTTTATGGCTGTCAACTGTTTTTGATGCTAATGAAAATAGGATATCATATTGAATAGATTGATTAATTCCACTGTAATTCAACTGAGGGCAGCACAATGTGTAGCAGAAACTCTCATTGGTCAGATTATATTTGCAATAAGTTCAAAGATTGACAATTATGCCATGAGTTATTTAGAACAGCCCTAGTTGTAAAAATAAGGCCCATTCCTATAAATTGGTAACCTTGATGGTGACTGGAACTTGAATCTGTTGAAAAGTTCTGTAAAAGCTATATGTAAATAGCTGATGAACATGCATCAACATGAAAAAGCTTTATCAGACGGACTATTGTCAGTTAGATAGTTGTTAACAATATCTTTGATCAGCAGTAGATCATTAAGTTACACAATAATATGGCTGTCTATATCATCTGACCTGCCATCACTGGGCTTTCTTCAAGATGTTAATTACCTAAAATGTCCTAGAGCTATTGTTATATATAGTGTGCAGCATCATTGATGTAAGCCACTTTAATTATTTGTGGTTGAGAGGGGGCATATGGTATATGTACCTGGATAATAAACATATAACCCATTGTTTGTTCTTGTTTAACCGCTTAATGTTGTTTTAACCGCTTAATGACATGTTTCTTGCTGCATGCTATATTTGTACATTTATCATCTATGAATAATTCTGTATGCTTCTGAAAGCTCAGAGAATATGAACTAAATGTATTTCACTAAAAGCATTCATAAGATTTATGCAAATGCCAGAAAGTAAACAGTGCACTGCCATAAAATTTCCAGGAAAGCAGGTATGACCATGTGATACAAAAATTTTCAGGTTCACTAGAAAGGGTTAAATCTGTATATTAAGATTTTTCAGTCAGCAAGTAACATTCCTTACTAAACTGATCAGTCTCTACAGCTTTGAAACTTTTTTTCTGCTTTCTTTGGGAGCTTCAAAAATAGCCCATAAAATGTGAAGTATGCACCTCCATAACACATTACTTGTTCTTGTTGCATTATTCACCACCTTAACTGAAAGGTTTTTAATCATGCCTGCATGCTACTTTTGTAAGTTTATCTTCTATAAAAAATTTTGCCCATTTCTGACACATACTGAAGAGTGTAGTAAACTAAATAGACTTCACTAAAATTATACAGAAAGCTTATGGGAACATTACAAAGCATAGAGTGTACCATCTGAAATATTTCCAGGATTATTATAAAATGTGAGTACACATTTAAAAAGAAAACAGCCAAAATCAAACTTTAAATCATAGCTATTTGAAAAAATCTTATCATCAAGAATTCATATATGCAACAGCGAAATTTCTTCTGAAAAAATTTGTCACTGGGGAATCATCAAAGAGAGGTGGCAGAAGAGAAGGCTCAGTTTTAGATTTGGCAGAATAAAACATTTGTTTCCCAGACAATAAAGGCACTTTACATGACTTCCTTTTAGTCTCATTATTCTTATAAGATAGAGTCAGAGCTTTGAAGAAGAGGAATTATATTTGAAAATTAAAATTGGAGTATTTTCTGCAACTACACATTTCTTTTCCAATACTGGTACCCTGGCTTAGATTTATATAAATAAATATTTTGAGGGAGGATCAAGTGATTGAATTGAGCCAGAATGAACTGAAATCCAGTTGCAGTATATGAATTTTTCTTTCTATTTTAGTTCTCTTTCAGAAACTATACAAAATATATATTAATACACTGGTTTCCATAAATTAAAGAAAAATGAGAAATTGCAATAATTCACTAAAAAAATTGTGCAATCCTCACCAAACTCATTTAACCAGTAATGCAAATTAGTCTAAGTTGTGTCAATTTGCATAATCGGATAGTGGCATAAAAACAGGTGTTTTGAAGTGGATCATTATTTTGTGTTGTAAATGTGAGTAAAGAAATTCGAAATAGCCATTTTGTAGGAATGACCTCGAGACATCATTTGCTAAATGAACTGTGGTGGAGAGCTATTGGCCAGCTCGAAGCAGGACAAAGTCAGTCAGACATGGCATGATGGCTGAATGTGAGTCCTTCTGTGGTCCATAGACTGTGGAATCAATTTCTTAACATGGATTCCATGTCTCAGAGGTTTAGCTGAGGAAGAGCTAGAGTTACAACCGCTGTACAAGATTGATATCTGTGATTAAGACACGAAGGAACAGGGCATCTACTCCCTCTCAGCTATGATCCTCTCTTGCAGCAGCCACTGGGAGGGTTGTATCAGCTTCTACTGTGTGAAGAAGGCTTCATGATGGAGGTCTGTACGCTAGAAGGTTAGTAATTTATATACCCCCATGTCATGTCACAGGAGAGAGAGCAACTGAATTGGACATGTACACATATTAACTGAACAGAAGAGCAATGGAGGTCCATACTCTTCACAGATGAGTCCAGATATTGCTTGCAGAGTGATAGATATACATCAATATTCCTAAATTCTCAAAACTTTCGACAAAATGTTGGTCAAACAAATTTCTGTTGAAAATGATGAGACTATAATATATACTATATTGTAATAATAATAATCTACAGAAGATGGAACATGATATATTGTTTTCACATTGTATATTTTGTCACGCAAAGTTATAATCTGGATTTTCCTCTAAACAAATTATCAATATTACAAAACAGTAACCTGATTATATACATTCTAGAATCAGCTGAATAGTGGTGGCAAACACTATTCAACTTCGGTACGCATTTTTTTTTTCAAGAACTTTTTTGAGAATATCATAACAAATATTACAAAATTAAATTTAGGTCTTCAATGGCATTATTGAAGAGAACAACAGCTTTGCTATATTAGAATGTGTTGGGTGGTGTTATCCTGAGCATTGGGCTTTGCTAAAACCAATTTTGTTCTTGGTGACAAAGGCTGCCATCTGCTGAATGGGACATTAAGCTATGGTCCCTGGTGCAGTCAAGTCCTACCTAGTGCACATTAAATGGCCTTGATAGGAAGCTTCCATCTTTCTCCTAATAGCTGTCCAGTGCATCCACTTCCCCTCTTCACATCTTTGAATCCTTTTCTTGTGACCTGTAAATTTGATCATTTTGTGCTAAAAAAGGGCCATTCAGAAGTAAATCCCAACCTTATGTATCATTATTTAGTGAGGATAACAACAGCAGAAATTCCTCATTTGCTTTCAATTGACAGTAAACTAGTGGCTTGACACTTCTATTATTATACTCTGTTTCATACAAGTATAAATCCACATACTTAACTGACTAAATTCGACTCATACAAATATAAAAATCGTTTTAGAAAGATGTCATAAAAGTTATAAAATACCTCATCATACAATCAATATCAATAAGTTTATAATTTATGCATATATTCACATTTTTTCTCTCTTTTTCTATCATAAGAATTATAAGGAAAGTCTGCTTTCATATACAGTTATTTCACACTGCCAAAAGATTATTGGCTATCATCATTAAAAGTACCCTTTAGTCATACTATTATTAAAATAGTTATTTTAGCTACAAATTAATTAGAATTTAAAAATCCTGAACATTCTATCAGAGAAACTAAACTGAGTTTATTCAGACATTAGACAAATACATTCATCTATTCTAATTTGATAACTGGATGCCAATTTTTGCCAAAGCGAATTTCTTCTATAATTCATGTTTACTAAGAGGTGTGTAGAGATCATAAATATGATCATAATATGGATGTTGTAAAATATCTTGTAATAACTCATTTCATCACTGTAACTCTTGTTTTTCAGTCAATTTAAACTGTACATACGAAGTGGCCTAATATGGTATCTACATTTGTAGCCTTACTTAAGAAGGTATGAATCATCCTCATATTGGCTCACTGATAAAGCTACTACTGTCGTGCAACCAGGAAATTGTGCATTCAAATCTAGAATACATCTGAATGAATTTTTTGCATTTGTCTAAGATCCAACTATACATAATAAATTTTTCATAAATGAGTTTCTTCTATTTTATGTTCTACTTAAATATATTCTTACGTACTTTTCGATTCATAGATGGCAATCACAGCATTACCTTGACTTTTTAACATAAATATATCAATAAATATTTTGTGGAAAAAATTTTGCCAACATACGGGACTTGAACCCACATCTTTCCAGAAACATGCCAGAGTATTCTACCATTGAACTAATGCCAGCTCATCGTTTTTCCACTAATTTTAAACCAGCTGGGTCAGCGTTGAGATTTATCTCCGCAAAATTCCCCGCCCTGCCCACAGTCAGTAGGGGACACCGATGGGCTTGGAAAGGCCGCCGTCTGTCGGATGGGACGTTAAGCCGTGGCCCCATGTGCGGGAGAGACATACACTGTGCACGTTAAAGAACACGTTGGATGGCCTTGATGGGAGGCTACCATCTGTCTCCCAACAGCTGTTCCAGTGGGTCCCCTCCCCCAACCTTCTCTGAGCCTTCGGGGTCCATGTGACCTGGCCATTTAGCCCATGGTGTGCAAAAAAGTGCCGCTCAGAGGTAAAACAACCCAACCCAACAACCACTAATTTTAAGACTTTAAACTGTTCACCAATGATTTTTGCACCTATCATTTGCACCATCTATGATCTCAGGTGGAAACTACTTCTTTTTATATTGCACTGAGTAAGATGGAAAATAAATAATAAAGTCTATTCACTATTTAGCATTATTAATGATTTAAACATAGATGACATTCACAACATTATCTGCTGACTTTTTAATGCCAATATAGCAATAAGTATTTTGTAGAAAAATGTTTTTGCCGACATGCAGGACTTGAACCCACATCTCTCCAAAAACATGCCAGAATATTCTACCATTGAACTAATGCCAGCTCATATTTTTTCCACTAATTTTAAGATTTTAAACTCTTCACTGATGTTTTTGCTCATCTATGATCTCGGGTGGCAACTATTTTTTTTTTATATTACACTGAGCAATGGTGCCAATGGTAAGTGCTAAATCATCAATGAAGAGTTTAAAGTCTTAAAATTAGTGGAAAAAAGATGAGCCGGCATTAGTTCAATGGTAGAATACTCTGGCATGTTTCTGGAGAGATGTGGGTTCAAGTCCCATATGTCGCCGAAATTTCTTCCATAAAATATTTATCGATATATTGATGTTAAAAAATCAACAGGTAATGCTGTGATTGTCAACTATGTTTAAATCATTAATAACACTAAATAGTGTGAAGAGTTGGGTTGTTTTACCTCTGAGTGGCACTTTTTTGCACACCATGGGATAAATGGCCAGGTCACATGGACCCCGAAGGCTCAGAGAAGGTTGGGGGAAGGGACCCACTGGAACAGCTGTTGGGAGACAGATGGTAGCCTCCCGTCAAGGCCATCCAGCGCGTACTTTAACATGCACAGGGTATGGCTCTCCCGCACACGGGGCCACGGCTTAACGTCCCATCCGACGGACGGCGGCCTTTCCAAGCCCATCGGTGTCCCCTACTGACCGTGGGCAGGGCGGGGAATTTTGCGGAGATAAATCTCAACACTGACCCAGCTGGGACTCGAACCTGGGAACTACAGATTACGAGCCTGGCGCGCTACCGACTGAGCCACCCCGCCCCATAGTGTGAAGAGACTTTATTTATTTTCCATCTTACTCAGTGCAATATAAAAAGAAATAGTTGCCACCTGAGATCATAGATGAGCAAAAACATTGGTGAAGAGTTTAAAATCTTATAATTAGTGGAAAAAATATGAGCTGGCATTAGTTCAATGGTAGAATACTTTGGCATGTTTCTGCAGAGATGCAGATTAAAGTCACATATGTTGGTGAAATTTTACATATATTTATTGATATACTGACTTTTCAAATCAAAAATACAAGTACTTCTTAAATACAAATCTATAAAATTAAAGTTATCTTTACCTGAAGTAATTGTAACCAGTAACATTTTCTACTACCAATATTTTTATTTATATTACTCATACAATTAAGTCAAGTGGCATTCAATTTTTTTTCATATAAGTCATACCTCAAAGGTGAGGAGTTAGAACATGGATCTTCATTGTGTCTTGGCCAAAAAATGTGCCTATCACTGAAACTAAAATTTTCATCTCCAATTAGTTGCTTGGCCCAATATTCATTATTGTATGGAGGTCCGGATCCACCCAGCTCAGCTGGAAGAATGTCACGATGGATATGTGAGTGAAGAGTTGTCATATTGTTCCCATGCATAAATATCTGGGAAGCAAAAATATTTTCTGGTTACCTTAAATTCAAGTATAAGAAGTTGGTTGATTGGTTAGGGTTTCGTAATGCATCAGCAACAAAGGTTATAATGCTGCAAACAAGGTAATCAAAAAGAAAAGCAGAAAACCCACAAACAAAGTTAAAAGCAATACAATAACCACACACAAAACAACAAAAGGAGTAAAGAAAAAGTGTAAAAAAAAACACCAAATGTAGAATTTAAAAAAGAAACCAACTTGTAGAAAACACTTGTCAACAACAAGAATCATCAAAAGTATATCCTAAAACATAAACAACAGATGCATAGGATCCATGCAAAAAAGCAACAAGTGTAAAATACAAATTACATAAGTAAAATATTAATTAATAACATATATAATATTATATATGGTTAAAATAGCAAGTAAAATAAAATATAAAGAAGTAAAAAATATATATTGCTTTGCTTAGAAATGAAAGAAGACCATTGCAAATAGAGAGTTTGAAAAAGAAAATCTGTAATGTTACAGTTATTTCTATGCACTTTGCTTTTAAACAATAGACTTTCAGTATTCAAAGAGTTATGGAAATATTAAACAATGGAATCATACTGCACAGATTTTTTAAAATAAAAACTGCCAAAAGCTGGAAAATCATTATGCAAACTTAAAAATACACTTAATCTAGTAAATAGCTGGAATATTTGTTTTCATAAATTCTTATGACTTACAGGTGCTTTACATTATAGCTTCCATACTTTTTTAATACTCAATGCATATTGTTGAAAAGCAATAAATAAATAACCCTCAAGCAGCTGCTTGCCACAGAGGTCTTACAAGAGCCTGCCAGTTTAATACACCATAGAAGAAGGTCTGTGAGGATGGCAGGGACTCTGCAAGTAAACAACACAACATCCCTGCCTTACCCAGGGTTCAAACCCAGGTCCCTTAGATCAGGAGCCTAGAGTGATATCTTTATTTCAAGTTGTTTTCTTCATAAAAAGCCACTTTCAAATATATGCACCAATATATACATTTTTTGCTAATTGTTTTCATGAATTATTAAAAACATCTGAAGTCCAGGTATTAGAAGCTTCTACTGAATAACAGGTTTTATTAAAAGGAGAGTAAGCTCAGTTTTCAATTAAAAGTGTATACTAATATTCTCACTACTGCACTCGAGGTTTTGTACAAAGGCTCAATTATATTGCAGCTGCCAGTCCAGGTACAAATCCAAAGTGATTGCAAAGACATAGTTGTTTGCATGTTAAGAGATATTGTTACTGTCACATTTTTTGCTCTTCTGGCAATCCCACTGAGAGCCTCCTGTCAACCATCAAAGATTCTCTGAGAAAACCTGGTGATGGATTTATATGCTAAGACAGAGCATACACACATAAAAAAAAATCCTGATTTCTTCACTAAAAATTATAATACAAAAAATAATAATGGTAAAAAAGCTTTCAAATTCACTTGGCAAGATTGTTTGAAACAAGAAATAGAATTTTTGCATGATTCTCGCCATTTTAAATTACAATAATGTAATGGACCTTAATGTTTTTTTTTAATTACAGTAAAATCCTATGGTATTCTGTGGCTGAGTAGTTAGTTGTTGGGTTGTTTTACCTCTGAGCGGCACTTTTTTGCACACCATGAGCTAAATGGCCAGGTCACATGGACCCCAAAGGCTCAGAGAAGGTTGGGGGAGGGGTCCCACTGGAACAGCTGTTGGGAGACAGATGGTAGCCCCCCCGTCAAGGCCATCCAGTGTGTTCTTTAACGTGCACAGGGTATGTCTCTCCCGCACATGGGGCCACGGCTTAACGTCCCATCCGACGGACGGCGGCCTTTCCAAGCCCATCGGTGTCCCCTACTGACCGTGGGCAGGGCGGGGAATTTTGCGGAGATAAATCTCAACGCTGACCCAGCTGGGACTCAAACCTGGGAACTACAGATTACGAGTCTGGCGCGCTACCGACTGAGCCCCCCCCCCCCAACTGAGTAGTTAGCACAGCAGGCTACTGATCAAAGGGACAAGGGTTCAAGCCCCCACCTAAAGCATCGATGTTGTGCTGTGTTTCTGCTCCTCAGCAGAAAGTCCCCCCATCCTCCAGACCTTCCACTATGAAATATAAACCGACAGTCTCTTATCAGACCTCTGGGGCAAGCAGCTGCTTAAGGAAATATTTATTTTTTTCTTATAGCCCTTAATGTACCAAAGTTTATATTTTTGATTCACAATCACAAATTTGTCACCCATCCTTAGTTCATCCTTTAGTCCCCCTACAATATCTGTAATCTTTTTTGAAAGTTTAAATTTTCTGAATATTTTTAAAAAGGATATTATGAAGTTTTAAAGCTCTATAAATTTACAATACGCTAAAAATGAAACTGCTAGAAGAGCCATCAAACAAACAGCAACATATATTCAAGCTTTAATAGTAGAGAAGCACAAGAAATGTTCTGCAAACTGGGAACTTATGAAAAGTTAGTTTTAAAAAATTGAATTTCAAGTTAATATTAGAACGTAGTGAAATTAGCCTTCATTATGGGGAGCATTTACAGAACTATTGCAGAGTTGAGTTTCACTGCAAGAAGGATACGAACCCACATCCTGATAACATAGCTTAGTGGTCAGAGCTCTTGCTATCACAGCTAGATCAGGAGGTTGTGAGTTTATATCCCATTCATGGCAAAACTAAATTTTTCCCAGCCAACTATTCAGGAGCAACTTATATCCATCTCAACCACTGCTTATTTACAGTTCCTTGTTCAGCAATCAAATTTACAGCAATGAATGTGTTCTGAACTGTTGCATTCTCTTTTATCTGACACTTTTTACACATAATCTCACTTGTAAATGATTTAAAACGAGCACTTTTTATGAATGATGAAAGATGAATTTCCAGAAGGTACATCCTTCAATCTTTCACTACCAATTAGGTTTCAAAACTGCTTTCCTCACAGACCTTCCACTATTAGTTATTTCTAAAATTACTTTTATTTTTCACTATATATAAATTGTAGTTCCAAACCTGATTGTTTTTAATCAAAACTAAGGGCAAAACCAAAATTTAAAGTTTTACTTTGGCATCACAGAAGGAGGTATTTAAACATTAATTAATAGATTCTGAAAAAAATTTAGCGCCGACACGGCGGGAATCGAAACCTCATCTCTCCAGATTCATGCCAGAGTGTGCTACCATTACACCACGTGTTGGACAATGAAATTTTTCAGAATATGACCTTATAAATCTTCGTTCAGACAAGGCTGAGACAGCGCCATCTATACTCAAGAATATGCAATTTTTTTGGTTGTTGCAATTGATTATCAGATGTTAATGAGAAGGTCGCTAACGCTATCGCATTAATATATAATTAAAAATCAATCCATGGTGAATGCACAGAGTCTGGAGAGATGTGGGTTTTGATTCCCGCCGTGTCAGTGATGAATTTTTTTTCAGAATCTATTAATTAATGTTTAATGTCTATCTTAACAGGGAATACTGTGCGTTCATCATGGATTGAGGTATTTAAATAACAGAGGTGGCAAGTGATAAAAATCTCAGATATTTTGAAATACAATAAGATTAATATCTGCATATTTTTAAATAATTTATTTAATCCATTCATATGAATGGTTTCTACACCAAAATAAAACATTGATAAGACTCTGTTATTATTCAAATAATGCATCAATAAAACATTGATAAGACCCCATTATTATTCAATAACAATCAACTGCAAACCAGGTAAAAGTCATGTAGAACAATTATCATTAGTCACATGATTCAAAAACATGTAATAATTTTTAAAAAAAAATCATAAGTAACCAAAAATTTAAAACTGATAACTATATACCATGTGAACATTTTATGGGATTTATTCCTGCTTATGATTCTACAAGAGCTGGAAAAACAGAATTGGTGTTAAAACAAGTAGATGATTTAGGATTATAAATTAAAAAATTAAGGGGCCAGGGTTTTGATAATGGGACTAATATGAAGTACCAATATTCAGAGCTGCAAAGAAGAATCCTTCTTTGGCTGGAAAATTCTAGTTTTTTCTGCTTTGTTAGTGTGTCATTCCCTGAAGTTGATAATTAAAGATGCTGCTTCTACTTCAGGAGAACAGTCTTCTGTAGTTCAATAGTTATTTGTAATAACTCTGAATAGAAAGGATGTCATAAAAAAAAGTACATATCTACCTAACTTTCAAATGTGTGTCTGAACAACTAACTGGGAAAGCTTGATTGAAACAGTAAAATATCTGCGATATCAATTAGCTGAAATATACCATGCTTTGATAGAAATTCAACAAAATTCAAATGCAGACAACTTAGTCTGGCATTAAGTACATGATCTAATTCAGTGTCTCGCAAACTGTGTGCCGCACGAGATTTTCAAATTGACACTAGATATTCCAAAGATTTCATTTTGACTTGACTTGTGTTATCGACGTGCTTTAATAAAAATCTTTCAGATTTTGTCAACTGGGATCTTGTAAGTATTTATCAAGCTTTTTCCAAATTTTGACATTAATTTTTGATTATTTCAAGCCATAGAATGGACAAATATTTAAAACAAACACTGAGTTAAGATTAATTATATTTATTATTATATTTATTTTAAATAAAATGCATTTAACGAAACTTCAATTTTCCTCTTTTTATGTAACCATCAAAAATTCTTTTTTAGGTGTGCCGCGGAAAAAAAATTAGATTCAGTGTGCCGCGGAAAAAAAATTAGATTCAGTGTGCTGCAGAAAAAAAAATTAGATTCAGTGTACCGCAGAGTAAAAAAGTTTGCGAGACATTGATCTAATTGGAAAAAAAAATCATTCTAAATTTGTATGCAGTACAGTAATTTGGAATGATATTCTTATCAAAACAAATGTTTCAAAAAATGCCACTAAAGTTCTACCCTAGTTTAATGAATTGTTTTACACTAAAATGCAATAGCTAAAATAACTAGTTATTTAAAGAGTACTGCCAAATGGTTTTAGTGATATGTTAATTTCTGCAAAAGAAATTGCTGAAGAAGCCAAAATTTAGACAGTATTTCCTGTGGTGCATACTGTAAGAGTGAGATGTAAAAAATTAAATTTTGATTATGATATTGCTATAGAGTGTGTTATTAAAGACCCAGAAGGAATATTTAGACTTTTTTTATTTACTTTTTGTTAGACGTAACCATCGATTTTTCAAAATTGGTTTACAGTCCTAAACAGACACAGTAATATTTTCCAGATATTGCACAATGCACATGAAATTCAAGAAATGAATCCAGAAACAGTTCTGAAGCACTCCAAAGACATTTATGTTGCATTATCTGATAAAGAAAATGCTGGTGTAGATGGAAACAAATTAAAAATCAAATTTCAAACCTAGCTTCAAAGAAGTTTGAGAAAAATGACTCCAGCAGTTCTAAATTATATTTATCTTAATGGTTTAGTAGATATCTTTCTGAACATTTCAATTGTGTGAATGTGTTATGAATTCTGTTAGCACTACCAATAACTGTTGTGAGTGGTGAAAGAAGTTTTTCACACTAGAAACTTATACAAATAAGATTTTTTTTTATCCCTTATTACAACTGCAAATACCTGATTATTTATGATTTAATAAAATTATGTGATTTAAAAATGTTGCAATTCTTTATATTTTACCCTAAAATGGGCAATATGGGTTTTGGGACAAAATGAATACCTATGAAAGGAGTCCAATTTTTTACTTCGCCCCAGGTCTTCAAATATTGTCTTGGCCTTGATGAAGTGTCATACAAAGTAACGCCAAACATAAAACTTTTTTTGGATGCTCCTTTAACTATAAGACAAACATAAACACAAAAAGAAATTTCTCAACTTCGAGAATCCTATTTTTTGTTTCAAAACAAAGGACAGGATTATCAAATGAAGTGATCAGTGTCATATGTTGGGTAAAGTATCACTTTAAATACAATGTGTAAGTAGTTGTTTAGTATATAATATAATTTTAGTTAAACATGAAACAGAGAAGTTTCATTTAATAGTTTTTGTTTATAATAAATACAATACACATATGAATGTTGGTTTTATAATTATGATTTTAATTATTTTAATAAAAGACATGAAAAAAATCTAAAAAATTTTTTACAAATTAGATTTTTTGAGATCTGTTGAGAATTCAGATATCAGAGATCTGATTCTCGAGAATTTAAAATTGTTGAGAAATCAGAATCTCTAACTAGGAGAACTGCTTCTAATTAAATTCTTTCTGAATGTATTATTGAGCAGGGCTGCTTTACAACTAGTTGACAGTAAAACTTATATTGTAGATCTGCCAAAATTGGCATATATTTTAAGCTTTTAAGCATTTCTTACGAAGAAAACAAATAAAAATATGTTATCAACAGAAAAAAAAAACTGTGAAAATAACAAAATATTTTTTGCATTTTTCATTACATTTTAATGTTACAAATATTTTGAAATTCTAATATTATTATTCAAACCAGCCACCCAAACCTGGGAACTGTAAATTACCAGCTTAGGTGCTACCAACTGACTTACCCCCACCACTTTCAGCTGAGTATTCATTAAACAATTATATGAGAATTCTCCATGTTCTGCTGATGTATTGGCTGGGGTTGTTGGTATGCTAGCTATTGCTTCCAGGTTTCTCTGAATGCAAAAAGGTGATGGTTCACACAATTCTTGTAGATTTACTCCCTAGTAGGCCGAGTGGTTAGCACACTTGGCTACTGATCAAAGAGACCTGGGTTCAAGTCCCGGAAAAGGCATCGATGTTTGTGTTGTCTTTTTGTCGAGGTCTCACCATGCTCACAGACCTTCTACTATGACGAATAAAACTGACAGGCTCCTGTCAGACCTCTGTGGCAAGCACCTGCTTGAGGGGATATTTATTTTATTATAGATTACAAATATCTCCTAAAAGGTAGGCTTCTTAGAAGATACAGAAATGCACCAGATCATCATTATTAAAACATTTCAGAATATTCAGCTATGATAGAAAAGCAAACTAGTTATAAAACTTTATGTAGTAATATGTTGAAAATTTAATTGTACTGTAATTGTATGTTTCAGATATTGTGCATTGATCTGTCACAAAAACATTTAGCATAGACCTATATTAATGCTTGCAAATGATAAGTAGTTTCTAAATAACAGAATTCTATTATGTATATTAAATGTTAGATATGTTTGCTTTTTATTTTTTATTTACCTTATCCTTAGTCTTATCCTTTAAAAAAGGTTTAATCACAGTCAGTGCAGCTTCTACATACCATGGCTGATTGATAAAATGAATTCCAGAAAACCTAGCTGGAAAACAATCCTAGAAAAATAATGGAAAAAATGGTCTCTTACTATTATGATTTTAATACAACATTATAAATTACAGAATTATAAACATATGAAAATTTAATTAAAAAATTTTATTGCTATTTGCAGAAACTTACACATATTCTATACAACAAAAAATGGCTAACTGCTCAGGTAATCTTCCAATGTAATCAAAATTTGAGTAAATTTATATGTAAAAATAAAACTCATTCTTTTCTACTTCAAATTAACATTTTATTAATACTGCCATACCTTTGCAGTTTGCTCATATATACAGGGTCTGGTCAGGTGATTCACATGCAAGACGACATATTAGCAAATAATGAATGCTATTTCCTAAAAGTTTGGAGAATGGGGTTGGGTGATAATGTCAAACCTAACTTCAAAGGCTTAATGCAGCAGCAGATACTCAGGATAGAGATATTTGGAGAACAAAATTTGTCAGTCTAGTTGGACTCCATATTTAGTTGCTTCAGAATTTTATATGCACATACACTGATGCTCAAAAATGAAAGATAATGTCATATCTTTAAACATATATAAGGAATGACACAAAATATGGCACAAATGTAAATTTTACAATGCAAAAGAAAAAGCATGTTACAAAAGAGTACATAGCTACAGTCACCATTCATTTCTGTCCCAATCAGCCTGGCATTAACTTTGGTAGCAATTTGATTTCACTGTCACAAAGACACCATATGAATGATTGTGTATAATGAAGAGCAATAGATAGGATTGAAGCAAGTCAATCACAGACTGGTGTATCCAGGGTCTTAAATATACAACAAAATATATGCTCAAGACTTTGGAGAACATTCAAGAAACATGAGTCTCAAGTTGACTTTGGAGAATAAGTTCAGAATGAGAGGTTAGTCATAGACCAGAACAGGTCATTATACATATGTAACTTCTCATGATAACTACTATCTTTAACAGCACACAACACAAGAAATCACAGATATGCAACTATCTCACAAGCTGTAAGTGGCCACAAGGACAATAGTTTTTAGACAATTCAGGAGGCTGCATAAATGAGGTCTGTATGCACAAAGATCAATAATTTGTGTCTCTTATCCCTCTTCAAACAGAAGTGATAGTTTAACATAGTGCACATATTGAGCATAGGCTAGTGGGAAAATGAGTCCAGATTCAGTGTGATATGTTCATCAGGATGTTCTCCAGACGAACATATCAAAATAAAATTCTTGATATGTTCATCTGGAGAGAACATGATTCTGATGGTGGTAATAAGATGCTGTGGGTTGCCATCTTGATGTCTGGTTGCACAAAGCTTCACAATTTTCAGAGGATTCTGACTGCTCGGTGATACAAAATTCTTGTACCCCATGGAAGATTTTTCAGATACATTCTTTGCTTCTGATTTCATTCTTGTGGATGATAATGGCTATCACCATAGAGCTCATGTGTTCAATATATTCTACTCTATGTATTTCCTTGAAAGTGAAGCTATTTTTAAGATGGACTAGCCAGCCATATATCCACACCTGGAGCCAATTGAACATATGTGGGATATCCTGGGGAGGTAAACTGCAGTGTGCCAACCTTCTCCAAGAACTATCCATGAGATCAGATCCACTCTTGAAGGAGTGGGCTCTATTACTATAAAACCCAGAGCTGCCAGCCTAACATAATGAAAATTTATGAGCTGTAACAATAAAAATCCAGAGCAACTATATGTGCTTATGTTAACTAATATATTCTGGTATTTATGTAATATACTGATTATTAATCAATGGATGATAAATACAAATTGATTATTGGTTACTAATTATTAGTGAATAAGTTAAATTTCAATAACATCAAAAAATGTGTAAGCTGCAGATTTTGGCTGACTGATGCAAGCTACCACTTCCTGTGCCACATGCCAAGTCATCATTACCTGTCAAAGTACTTTCTCAAAACACCATGGATGGCTGACATTTCTTGCTGTCCTTCTGTACTGCAGCATTAATTTATGCACTATTTAGGCTAATCAATTATTAATCAATGAATGATTCTTACTAATTAATTTTTTGTTGCGAATTATTAGTGATTAATGTGCCTGCCAAGAGACACCATTCCCTTTTGTAAGCTTTGATCCATTACAGGTAGGGATCTCATATTACTCCCGATTTTCATAGGACAGTTCAAGGTTTTATGGGGTTTAGAGAGCTCTGTTCGTGTCTCCCACAAATTCAGTTCAAGATGCCAATGTTTCAGTTTTTCCAAGTTATATAAATACAACATTACTAACAATACACAAAGTCACAGTTTGACTTTCCCAACAGTGGTAATCCCACCTGACTGGAAACACTAGATCAAAGTCATATGCATGGCAGTCTGGTTGGTGGAGTTAGGTTGGGTTGTTTTACCTCTGAGCGGCACTTTTTTGCACACCATGGGCTAAATGGCCAGGTCACATGAACCCCGAAGGCTCAGAGAAGGTTGGGGGAGGGGACCCACTGGAACAGCTGTTGGGAGACAGATGGTAGCTTCCTGTCAAGGCTATTCAGCATGTTCTTTAATGTGCACAGGGTATGGCTCTCCCACACATGGGGCCACAGCTTAATGTCCCATCGAAGGATGATTGCCTTTCCAAGCCCATCGGTGTCCCCTATTGACCGTGGGCAGGGTGGATAATTTTGCAGAGATAATCTCAATGCTGACCCAACTGGAACTCGAACATGGGAACTACAGATTAGATTGAGTTAGGATTGACAGGTGAGTTATCACTGTTCAGTTTGCATTACCCATATTTCTGTGTATGAGTCAAAGTTTTGAATGTTCTCCTTCTTTAATTAAAGTTTTCTAAGTTATTAAGCAGTAAAAAACCAATGTTACAAAATGCCTAAAAACACTTTTATGCATTTTTAATGATAGTTTAAAGGAGAAATTTCCTTTCATAAAAGAGAGCAGTTTTGGGGGTGATTGCTCAAAAGTGAAATTATCTTGTGCTGTGTAGAGTTTAGAGCTAGTCAAGGGAGAAGAGAGATAAAATTGACCACATCAGCACAAAAAACGAAGCTGTTATGTCTGCAAAAAAATCCAGTCAATCACTGATATAATTTTTTAGACAAAAATACAACAACAACAACAAAAAAACTAGGTAAGCAAGAAAGAGAACTATGTGCATGAGAGGATATGCTAGTTTATCACCCTGCTAGGCACTCATAGTTTCTAGTCTACGGATTGCACTTCAACTATTTTACAGAAATTTCTAAACAAAGATTCCACCTGTGAACAAATGAAGTGCAAGACTATTGCTGTCAATCCTTTATAAATTACATTGTAATTGGTTTTGAACTATTTTGTCCTGGTTTCAGTAAGCTAAAAAATCAGAGCACTTGCTAAAATGTCCTTGTTTTCATTTCTGGAAAAAAAATGAGAACGCTAATCACAGTTAAAAGAAAGTCTTCACATTCAAATGATCAGAGTTTAAGAATGTGATATCATTTTATGGATTAAATATCATATCTCATAACAAGGAGACTAAATATGTTTGTTTACAGTTCTGCAGTGTCTCTAACATGCATACTTTTTGATATTAACAATATTTAACTTAATTACTAATAATCAGTATATAGGCATCATTCAATAATTAATAATATATTAAACAATACATTAAAAAAATTAACATTACAACACAGATGAATAGCAACAAATCCCATTAAGACTCTTTCTCCAGTGGTTTTTTTCAAGAAACTGCTTGGGCTGCCAGCAATTTCAGCATGACATGTGGCACACACAATCATAGTGATGACAATTCATATTTATGAAATTTAACTTAATTGCTAAAAATTAATAACTAATAATAAATATTTACACATTATTCCTTGATTAACCCATTGGCTTATGAATTTTTTTACACTACACATTCCCAGAATTACTATTTTATGAAGTGGAATTTTGCCTAATATAATTATGCAATTATATCCGATTTTTATAATATCCAGCTAATGTTTATAATATGCAGTTTCACCTAACTTTTACATCTAATTTTATTCAATCAGAGATAAATTATTGAATCAAAAATATCCTAAAAAAACTATTGAACTTTTACTTGCATTATGTTGAAATGATGAAAGGTTTCTTGTGGTATTTAATTTTTTTTTTTTTTGGAGTAGAACACCTAAAAACATTCAGAAGAGTAGAGGACAACAGAGCACTTCTCCACCATTTCTACCTCTCACATTTTTCTTACTGCTTCACAAAATAGTCTTGGGTAGGATTTTTTTTTGTTTGGGGGGGGGGAGATAAATCTTGTAAAATGGGCTCACTGTAGTCTTACTGGCAACATTCCAGATTTAACTGATTTTTATAATTGCATCCAATTATTTGCAATTGATTTATAAAAATAATCCCTGTAAGCACTCTACAATGCCACATCTGTGAAATGGCATCTAACACCTCATGCCATATACTGACATAGTGGAGGATATCTGAAGAAGTGGCTACAGCTGCTCAATTGCTCAAACATCTCAGGGGCATTTGCATATGATTGGGTTTCCTTTCCTCGCACGCCTGAGAGATGTCAACGTAAGCCAAAGGATTAATAATTGATAAATAGATATGTTTCATAAATCACATTACAATAATGAACCAAAATTGCATGACTTGCAAATAAGCCACCTTAAATAACAATAGACACACACCAGACCGATTGCAATGCAAATCTTGTTTACACACAGATTAAAGAAGTTCCTTTATCAGTGAATGTGGCCTCCATCACCTTGAAACTTCATGGCAAAGGGTTTCTAAGTAATTTGATTTGCAGTTTCACCTAACTTTTATATCTAAATGTCTTTTTATCCAGAGTGGGGAGAGTGGGGGATAGATTCAAATTGCGTAAACCCATTTAGATACAATCTGCAGCCTTCAACTCTGTAAGAGAATTTAAGTGTGACCTTTTCCCAGTTGATACATTTTTATACAATGTATAAATTATAAAAATTGTACATGAAACGTTTTCTTTGCTTTGAAAATTTGAAAAGAAATTTTGGCCAAATAGTCAGCTTAAGTCTTATAGACTCTCTCTGATCTACAGCGATTTAGTATGTAGCTGAGCTCAGTCAAGCACAGATTAGGGAAGCTGATACAGAGGCAAACTTGAAATGAATAAAGAGCTAAAATTGAAACAATTCTTCTGAAATATTAATGAAAAAAATGGGGAAGAGGAGAAATTGTAAAATTTAGTAGATTTTCTTTAAAGGGGGAAAAAACTAAAAACAAAATGCAAAACTCAGATTTTCGGATTTTACACCAAAATTTGGATCTGAGTTGTCAGCTTTGACAAAAACCATTCAATAGCTTTGTAAGAAAATTTGCGCAAGTTTTAAAGCTATCAGGAATAATTATATATCTTATTAACATCTCCTGTTCCCCAATTCTAGCATCTGCATTATGGGAATTAATATATAACACTCATGCATCACAATTTCATTATCCCACTTGCTGTTACTAGTCATGTCACAATATGTTTCCTTATGACATTTAATTGTATATGTTAAAAAACCCATTTTGAATTATGTACAGTTTTGCCCATCATCCTTTAATTTTGAATACCAGTGGATCAAAATGCTAACAAAATAAAAACTGTACCATTTCAATGCCTTCCATATAAAAATAAAACATAGAATTATCAAAATCATTCCATAAGACAGTAGATAGTAAAATCAAAATGCATATATTAAAATAATAGCTCAACTACAATTACATTTGTATATCTAGTGGCTGTGGAATAAAGCAACCCGAGTTTGAGTCCTAATTAAAACATAGGCATTTTCTTTCTTTCTGCACTAATTTCACCTTTCTCACAGATCTTTGTGGTGTGTTATACTGTATAACAAGTATCTGTCAGACTTCCATGGCAAGTGACTACTCGAGGAGTAATTTTTTTTCCTCTTTATAGCTTATATCTAAATAAATAATTATTCAAAACACTACAGTTTTACCTGGGCAGTATGAATTCAACTGCATTCCAACTACTAGTCCAACCCTCTAGTGGTACAATTAAAAGTCACAAGCATATTTGTACATATAGACCTGGATAGATTTTTATCAGAAACAAAAACTATTAAAACTCAAATACTTCAGTATACAAAAGGCACATTGGCACAGAATGAAAATTCATTTGGCATTAATAGATCAATGGTGTTGCTGATCTACCAACTTTCTTTTGGGCTCCTAGGTCCCAAGCACACCACTGGAGGGTTTATAGGATGCAAAAATATGTCTCCCACATGACTAAAAATTTTGTACTAGCAACTAAAAATGCTCTACATATGGCTATTACAACACGTGGCTCCTAAACCTTTTTGCTCAATCCTAAAAATTTCACTTTCTTTTCCATTTCTGGATACACTGATTAAATATGCTTTTATTACTTTATATTACTCGTTAATTTAGATTTCTTTGCATTACACATGGTTTTTAAACTATTAATACACTAATTAGCAATTAATTTCTAAAACTGCCAACCTGAAGGCCTTCAATTATCAATTTCAGAAGCTTTGGTTTCAAATGGGAAGACTGTTTGAAGCTGAACTCGGTCCAGTCCACTATTATTACAAAACCATTCACTTGTGTCTCTTCTTCTTCTAACTAAAAAACAAATACATACTGAAATTAGAACATGATATGAAGCTATTTTCCACCTCCAAACAAAGCTTGCCTTTTTAACCTCCAGCTTTAATTTCAAAATTTTTTTAGTCTTGCATATATCATAAGAATACAAATATTCAGTAGACATGTGTATGAGCTATTTATTCAAGGTAAGAATTTTTAAAAAAATATTGAAACTTGACACAAGTCATCTAAAACACTGCTTCAGATGCACACATTTTCTTTCTAAAACTTAGCTTGAGGAAGTTAAAGACCCCCACTGAATTAAGGCTTTTACCCAGATGAAACCACAATGACAAAGTGATTTACTGTGTCACTGACACCTATAATATATACACTGAGATGCCACTTCATTAGCAACACCTACTCAGTAGTGTGTTGCCCCTCCTTTGGCATTCAGAGCAGCCCAAATTCATTAGGGCATGGAACTTAAAAGATGCTGGATGCATTATGCTGGAATGCTGTATCATGCAGAAATGATTGTATCATGCAGTTGCTCCAAATTGGACAGTGGCACAGTCTTATTGTGAATAGCCCTTACCACCTCATCCCAAAGATGCTTGATAGGATTTAGATCTGGAGACTGTGCAGGCCAATGATGCAAGGAAAACTCATCAGCATGTTCCTGGAACCATTCAGTGATGATACATGCCTTGTGAGCAGGTGCATTATCATGCTGTACATGTCCACCCAAGTGAGGATAAACTATAGCTCGGTCAGTAACAATGTTCAAATATGCCATGGCATTCAAATGTCCTATAATGGGTATCAAAGGGCCTAATGTGTGATGGAAAACATTCCTCACACCATCACACTGCCACCACCAATCTGTATTGTTGACACTAGATGACTCCATGGGCTCATGTTGCTTACATCAAATTCTAATATTTCCATCAGCATGATGCAAAAAAGAACCTTGATTTGTTGACTAGGCTATCTTTTTCCAGTCCTCAATGGTCCAGTGTCAATGTTCCTGCACCCACTTCAGACACTTTCGTGTTCTTTGCTAACATCAGCACTCAACATGGTCAGTGGCTGTTGTAGCCCATTTGTGACAAGGTCCGATATGTGGTGCATTCAGAGATGGCTTCTGCACACCAATGTTTAATTCTGCTGTGATTTGCCTGGTTCTGGCCCATCTGTCCAATTGCCCAATTCTCACCAGTGTCCTTTTACCCTTGTGATCCACAAGCTCTTGTAGTCCATAGATTGCCGATTAATGGTAGCTTTTTGCTTTTTTTCACCATTCTCAGTAAAGCCTTGAAACCATTGTACATGAAAAGCACAGGAAGATTGCCATTTGGGAGATGCTAGCACCAGTATGCCTAGCACCATCATGTCATGCTCAAAATCACTCAAGTTGCTCATTTCGCCTATTCTGACACTCAATACAACTCTGATGCTCGAAGAGCTGATCTGCCTGATTTACACTGAACACCATGGTCTAGTGGCATATTATGCACTTGAATGAACCATTTATGCAATGAAGTTTGATGTACCTAATAAACTGCCATCTCAGTCTGTATACACTGGTGGAAATTGAAAAAAGAACACCCAGAAGGAATTCCTTTAGGAATGTCATATTATAATATTTTAATGTTAAGGGCAGCAGAAACTGTGACCCAAGATTGAAAGTCATTGGATAAATTAATGACATCACTGAGAATGACAATATGCATATGTACACAGTGCGTATTTAAGGACTAGGGCATGAAGAAATAAGTTATTCGTCTTGTGTCAGTGCTCTTTGAAGAAGCTAACATGCCTGGATGATGCACATGTGCAACATTTGTTCAGTTAGCAGAGTTTGAGCAGAGTATAGCTCTGTTTAGCAGAGTATAGCAGAGTTTGAGCGAGGTTGTATATAGTGGGTCTTCGGGAAGCAGGTTGGTCTTTTCATCAAATTGTACACCACGTTGGACGAGAGGTATCGGCAGTGGTACGATGATGGTGTCGATGGTCAGAAGAGCATTCACACACTTACAGATGTGGTTCCACGCAACACATAGTTACGAACACACGAGAGGATCAGCGGTGGCAAAGAGGACGGCTATGATTCACAAATTTGAGCCAAATTTGAGGATTATTGTCTTACCAAGGGTGTCTACAAGAACAATATGCAATTGTCTTTTGGAAGCAGGGCTATGTGCAGGCATGCGGCTGGCATGGTTACCACTGTCACCTCCTCACTATCGAGTACGTTTGCAGTGGTGTCAAGAACGAGTTCATTGTAGGGAAGAATGGCAGTCTGTAGTCTTCAGTGATGAAAGCTGATTCTGCTTAGGAGCATCTGATGGTCATTTATGTGTCTGAAGGTGACAAGATGAGCAGCTTCTTCCATCGTGCATCTGCCAGTGACACAGGCCCATGCCGGGCATCATGGTGTGGAGAGCGATTAGCTATCACTCTCGTACATGTCTGGTGTTTGTACAAGGTAGACTGAACAGCAAGATGTGTGTCAGCGACATTGTACAACCAGTCATCCTGCCATATTTGAGTGTAATCCCAAATGCGATATTCCAGCAGGATAACACCCGCTCACACTCCACCCGGGCAACTCAACATGCTCTTCAGGCAGCCCTTGGCCAGCATGCTCTCTGGACTTGTGTCCAATCGAGCATGTCTGGGACTAGATCAGACACTCTTCCGTGGACCGTGGCAGGCAATGCCCATCGCTGAATTATGCGTCCAAGTTGAAAGTGCATGGAATGGTATCCTCTAGAGTGATATCCAGCATTAGTACAACCGATTGCATGCCAGATTGGAAGCTTGTATTGCTGCTCAAGGAGATTCAACACCCTATTAAAATGTGCCTTCTGTAAAATGTAATACTCATTAAAAGGTAAAATAAACACTGAATCACTTCACACGCTATCACTGCCCTTTCTCAACAAGTTGTTTCTACTAAAAAAAATTATAGATTACGCTTCAATTATTAATGATGTTCTTTTGTCAATTTCCGCCAGTGTATATGGAATACTAGGGATCATGTAGTAATTAATGTTCTTCCATATGAAAGTTATTGATTTTCTTCCAAGTTTTTTCAAGTGGTGAGTGGCAACTGTACTGGATACTTAAGACTTAGTCCATTATGTTGCTAAACTATTTACTAATTGAGGTAAATGTTCTTATATTTAAGGGTAATGTATGATAGGTTGCCTTCTACTATTATGCAAGTCATCTATTTAAAGTAAGATAGGAAAAGTGTGCTTATATTTTTGTACAGGCAGGATATTGATCATTGCACAATGTACAGATATCTCAGATACTACCCAGTTCTATGAACAGGACAGTGTACATGGACATTGTTTGCTACTCTATGTGCAGAGTACTTTGTTTATTCTAGAATATTAGATCGCAGATAACAATTATAACTGTAGAAAAACAGCAGTACACATCATATAACAGGCAATGTTCATGTACTGTGAAATGGTGTTTACAGAACTACAAGTGAATGGTATCTAATTTATTCACATTTCATGAAGAGAACTTCAACAACCTGTCTGTACAAAAATGTAAGTGCAACTTTCCCTTTATCTTAACCCTTTATAACCTGATGGGACTTTAAAGTCTTACAAGTTGAAAATCTCTATTATATCGTTTGCTAGGCTTGAAGCCTGGTGAGACTGCTGTGTCCCAATTAAAAAAACAAAAGCCATTACTATGTTTCAAACTAAGTGAATAGTGGCCTGATAAGCCTTTTAAAGTCTCATTACCATAACATTTGCTTATAAAAAACAATTCTTCATTTACCTATTAAAACAGACATTTCTTTATAGGAGTTTCTGCTTTCTGTTTTGTTGATATACAAAGATTCATGCCATAAAGGGTTAAATAGAAGTTGGGTTGTTGGGTTGATTTACCTCTGAGCGGCACTTTTATGCACACCATGGGCTAAATGGCCAGGTCACATGGACCCTGAAGGCTCAGAGAAGGCTGGGTGAGGGGACCCACTGGAACAGCTGTTGGGAGACAGATGGTAGCCTCCCGTCAAGGCCATCCAGCATGTTCTTTAACGTGCACAGGGTATGGCTCTCCCGCACACGGGGCCACGGCGTAACGTCCCATCCGACGGACGGCGGCTTTTCCAAGCCCATTGGTGTCCCCTACTGACCGTGGGCAGGGCGGGGAATTTTGCGGAGATAAATCTCAACGCTGACCCAGCTGGGACTCGAACCTGGGAACTACAGAACGAGCCTGGTGCGCTACCAACTGAGCCACCCCCGCCCCGTTAAATAGAAGACTTTGCAATAGCAGAAGAAACCTTATGGTATGTTACTATGATGAATATAAATACATACTCATTGTTAATCAGTAAATAATTCTGTAATGTCACAGACTTGGTCATCTAGGATAGTATGAATAAGATCTCATTTACAGCTGTCTTGGTACCAAAAGAATCAAATCAGTTACCAAATATCTCGTTATTATAGAAAATTGCACTAAAAATACAATATCGCAGGTCTTCTTTTTATCTTAAAGTGTCACTATTTTGCCAAAATGGACTAAATTAGACAATGGTCACAAGGATCCCAACCTGGGTTGGGAAAGAGATTCACTATACACTTTTAGGAGACAGAGGGAAACTTCTCATCAAGCATCTTCTTGGATCCTTCCAGGATCCAAAATAAATATAGACATTGACAGAATCTGAAATGAAAGGCCCAAGAAGTTCATAAATAATTTTTGTACCACAAAAAAAGCTTTAATTTAAAAAAAAATAGAAATTGCCATTTGAAAATTTTCTTACATTAACTTTACATTACATTACTTTAAAAATACATAATTCTATAGAAAAAATCACAGGATTAGTCCTGTAAACACGAGGGGTGGGGGTGGCTCAGTTGGTAGCGCGCCAGGCTCGTAATCTGTAGTTCCCAGGTTCGAGTCTCAGCTGGGTCAGCGTTGAGATTTATCTCCTCAAAATTCCCCGCTCTGCCCACGGTCAGTAGGGGACACCGATGGGCTTGGAAAGGCCGCCGTCCGTCAGATGGGACGTTAAGCCGTGGCCCCATGTGCGGGAGAGCCATACCCTGTGCACGTTAAAGAACACGCTGGATGGCCTTGACGGGAGGCTATCATCTGTCTCCCAACAGCTGTTCCAGTGGGTCCCCTCTCCCCACCTTCTCTGAGCCTTCGGGGTCCTTGTGGCCTGGTCATTTAGCCCATGGTGTGCAAAAAAGTGCTGCTCAGAGGTAAAACAATCCAATCCAATCCTGTAAACATGGAACTCATGAAGTAATGAGTTAAAAAAAATCAGCTCATTATTTCATGTTTTTTTTCCAGTTCATTATTACATAATTCTAGTTTGAAAAATAATATTTTCTTTTTTCATTTGATGCATAATGTATTAAACTACAATATAAATGATTTGTTAAAGCCATCTGATTGCCATTTCTTAGAAGGCTATACATTATTGCCGATTTCTTTGTTATTTAAGATTAACATTATGCTTTGCTGAAACAATCCCCTGATTTAAGCTCACTGGTTTGATTTGAACAATTATCAACAAATTCCTCCTTAAAGTTTGGAAAATCTCCTGAAAATTAACAAAAAAACTGTTATTTTTAAAAACAGAAGATTTTGAAAGAAATTGTGATTACTATACTCAGTACTATACTTTGAAGTAAAAAAAATAAATACCACCTCAAGCAACTGCTTGCCACAGAGGTCTGACAGGAGCCTGTCAGTTTATATGCCATAGTAGAAGGTCTGAGAGGATGGCAGGACCTCAGCAGAAAAACGACACATATGGCCAAGCCTTACCTGGGGCTTGAACTCAGGTCTTTAGATCAGCAGTCAAGCGTGCTAACCACTCGGCCACAATCCAGGCTTTTTGCCAACTGTGCTGAGCCATATAAACAAGTCAACTTTAGAATTAAAAAAAAAAGAACCAATCAACAGAAATAGGTAATGTTATATACTAAATTAAACAAAACTAAAATTATTCTTAATTTTATTTAAACAAATTTACAAGCATATTAATTTAAATAAGCTTTTTTGCAGTGATATAATGAAAAAATAGAAGACTATGCAACTAAGCTTAAATTTTGGAAAACCTGATCTATAAAAACAGTTAAATTATATATTAATTGAAAGGCAATTTCTTCCTGAATAATATTTATGTGAAGCATGATTTTTACCTTTTCAGGTTTGGAAAACAAAGAAATAATATATGAAATATTAACATATAACCTAATGCAATGTTGAATAAAATATCTGTAGCAATAAGTTGCAAGCTGGCATCACAGCTAGCAATATAGATTAATTCTGAAATATTGATAATATATGAAAATAAAATTAAAATAAATCCACCGAAATGAAAATGAGTTTAATTATAAAGGTATAAAAAATACTAACTGAATAAATGGAGACAACATCTAAATTGTGGGGTAATGTTGTAAACAATCTACCATGCAGCCATTTCATGGCTAGACTGCACATGCCAGCAATTTGTGGCACCTGATCTTTATTTCTGCAGTGATCTAGTTTAGGCTGCAGGTAGGCTTGTTGTTTTAGGTCTAGTTTTGATTTGATTTTTAGTAGTAAGAATGGATATGGAATACTGGGATAAATGATAAAAATAATTCTAGGAATACTGAAATAGGTTTAAAGCAGAAAAGGAAGTAAAATGAGGTACGTACTTGGTAATTACTTCCAAAATCTTTCATTAACAGTTTTTGCTAATATTTGTGAAAAATTTGAACCTTTAAAGAAAAAACATTTTTGAAAAAACATTCTGACATGATTTTAAATCAGGGGGTTGCTTCAGCATAGAGCAATGTTAATAAACAAATCAGCAAATCCTACACATCAGGTCTAAGAAATGGCAATCAGATGGCTTTAACAAATATGCATGAAACAAAAAAAAAGCCTGAATTATGCATTTTTTATAAGATATATGCAAAAAAATTTTCAAATGATTATTTTTTAAAAATTCAGAGTTTTATATGCTGTGCTAAAAATGGGGCCTCTTAATTCAGATTCTATCAATGCAAATAATTGATGAGGGCCCCAAAAGGGTTAATACTGCACCTAACAGATAGTTGCTTTTTCCAAACCCATCACTATCCACATTACTATAAAATAAAGAGTGGAGATCATAAGAAAAATCTCAATGAAGGCACAGTGGAGACTTGGAAACATCAGATTATGAATCTGAGGAGTCTAGTTTGCTACTAAGTGAACTCCCCATCTCCTGAAAAAAATTAAAAAAAAAACAGTTTAGAATCTGAGATAAAAACTTCAAAAGAGTAATTTGCAGTAGAAAAGGAAATGTTATAAAATAAAGTAGAAAAAAAAGGAAATATCAGTAAAAGAAAAGAGTCAAAAATGATTTTTGCAAAACCATTTTTATATTTATATTTAAAAAAAGAGAACCAAGATCATTAAAAGAATTTTCAAATTAGAGGCATCACTTTCTTCAGATTGTTACCAGTTACAAAAGTGATATTCATATTAATTTTGTGTTTTTTTTTTTAATTTTATACATTTTGTAAAGGCTTTTATTTTTCATTGGACTGGCAAATAGTGTTCAAATTAGAAAAGTGCATAGATTAGAGAGGACTGATCCTATATAAAGTGACTCTTCAATCACAACCACTGAAAAATTCTCACATTAAAGTAGGATTAATGTGAATTCTCAAATTAATTTCAAAATCGGTAAATATTTTTCAAAAATTAAAATATAGTTAATGATACTTACAAGCCTTTCCAAAGATAATAAAATAGCACGATAAATAGAAACCAGACTGTAACGCCACTGGTCCCAATTGGCAGTGAATATTACCAATATACGTTGGCCTTGGTGATCAACATGAGGAAGTACACCAGGAAACCCATCCAAGAGAGCTTGCTTGATACCACTTTCTGATGCATTAAAGCTTTAGAATCAAAAAATAGCCTTAAACAATGATACATTTACATAGTAAAAATAACCTTTATATTAAACACATTCAATTTTTAATATATGAAGAGAAATATAAAAGGAATCCTGAATCTGAATTTACATGCTGATAAAATATTAATTTATAAAGTTACCAGCCAATTTACCTCAAAACATTCTACACATGAGTCCATAGTAAATACACAGATTGCTTGTAAAAAAACACTTATGTGGGAAAAAAATTTGCAATGGCGAGGAGCAAGTTCCTCACCAATTTTTTTTTCTTCTCCAGGCATATGCCAGAGTGTTCTAACCACTAAACTAACTGCTGGCTCCATCATTTATTTCTGCAATAGCTACAGATAATCTGTGTAACATGGATTGATTTTTTTTTTTCATTCAAATACTGCTTTAGAATGAGTCTTTCTTATTTACATCTTATTCAAAAAGCAACATTTGGGAAATAAGTTACCCTTCCCAATTATAGATGGTGCAAAATCCCCCACATTCAGGAAAAAGATATGTCACACTGTGGAAATGAATGATGGAGCCAGCAGACACTCAGGCATATATCTAGGGAGATGTGTATACAAAAGTCCAGCACCATTGGCAAAACTTGCTTTTTCCCACATAAGTATTCATTTTACACATGGTCTTTTAAATAGTAATTATTAAAGATAATTGCAATTTGTATGAAGCAAGTGGTAACAAAATATTAAATGTCAACTTGAACAATATCAGTAATATTCTAAGATTCAAATACCCAGTATGTCTGCATGAGAGCCTGAGTTTTTTTTCTATTAACCTCTTCTGTAAGGAAAGGGATACCAAAGAGCTTGGAACCTGTCAGATTGGAAATTAAATTGTGGTTTCATATGTTGAATACTCATACCTTCTGCATAAATTTGATTGGTTGTTTGGGGTTTAATGGCACAATGGCAACTAAGGTCATAATGCACCAGACAAGACAAATAGTAAAAAACAAACAGATAAAAATCATGAAAACCCACAACCAAAGCTAAAAGCAACAGGTAAAGGTGATAATCAACATTGTCAGGCCTGCATTAGTTATAGAGGAAACCACATCTCCTGCTGATTACCCATTTTGTATTCAAAAACCACCCCTCTTTTTTGCATAATTTCCTTTATTCATTTAATTTAGAGTACATGCAATTTATTTTCACTCAAATTTTAATGACTTATCACATCACGTTTTTCTTCCTGTAAAATTTGATTAAATTTGTCCAAATATATTTCTAGATAACCACATTTTAACTTTTGACAGCAGCATATATCAATTGTCTAGGTTTCATTCACCAATTCTGCAATGAGCCTCAAGATCTTTGCCAATTAGCCATTGTGTGGGGGAAAAAAATACAGCCTAGAAGTAAAACAATATAATCCTTAAATTTTGACATTAATTATGTGTTTCAAGCTACATTAAATTGAATAATCACCAATTTTAATACTTTAATTATAGAGTAATTTGGCAAACTAACTGCCATAAAGCACTTACCATTTAAACAATGATTTATTTCTTTGACGATATTCAAAATATTGAGCATACAGACAAAAAGCCTTAGTTATATCAAACTTCCGAGCTCGCAGAAATCGAAGAATAAAGGCATCATCTGTTCGTAGAAAATCTATATGCACGTAAAGAAATATGTAAATTTAAAAAGGCTGATTATGTTATCATCTGCTGAGCAGTATAATAGACAAGAGTCTATTATACTGCAAAAAGATATTAACACTATAATGTAATAATGTATAATGTGAGGATCCATTATTAAACTGAACACCTTCAATATCATGGCAACCAATCTGATACTGACGGCAATAAATGATGCTTGATTGGCCTACTAGTGTGAGGCTTAATTACAGTCTGAATTTGCCTTGTGATAAACTTTTGAATACACATACAGTTATCTCCAGTATAACTCCTTCATAATATATTTTTTTGTCTATATTTGGGTTGTTTTACCTCTGAGCGGCACTTTTTTGCACACCATGGGCTAAATGGCCAGGTCACATGGACCCCGAAGGCTCAGAGAAGGTTGGGGGAGGGAACCCACTGGAACAGCTGTTGGGAAACAGATGGTAGCCTCCCGTCAAGGCCATCCAGCGTGTTCTTTAACGTGCACAGGGTATGGCTCTCCCGCACACAGGGCCATGGCTTAACGTCCCATCCGATGGACGGCGACCTTTCCAAGCCCATCGGTGTCCCCTACTGACCGTGGGCAGGGCGGGGAATTTTGTGGAGATAAATCTCAATGCTGACCCAGATGGGACTTGAACCTGGGAACTACAGATTACGAATCTGGCACGCTACCGACTGAGCCACCCCCGCCCCTTTTTGTCTATATAACATACTCTCAATCTAAAACACAAGTATTTTGTTTTTTCAACGTTAATAAATAATTATTACTTAAGGACTAATTTCTAATCATAAACATATTTTCATTTGCTTCAGCAATTAGTTGTTCCTCATCTCATGTTACATATATCACTGTTGAATTATGTTACCAAAGCTGGAATTTGACCTTTCAATTTTAACTTGTATAGTTAATAAAAATCAAAAATAATAATGGTCTTCAAACAGCTCCTTGAGATACACTAGATTTTTATCAACACTTAAATACTTTCAGTTTTAGATTTGTGTTCTTTTGATTAAATAGCTTTTGAGACATTTCAGCATCATCCTCTGAAACCATAGTTTTCCAAGTTTATTTATCAGCAAATCATGTAGAACGGTATCAGTACTTTATAATTAAGATGTAAAACATTCAGCAACTTTAAAAAGTTTATTGATTTAGTCACTTGGATCCTCCTAATTTTTTTTTTTTTTTTGATACTGGCTTGTCTTTGTATGTCTTTAGTTAATGTCACATTCTTTAACAGAAGGACTTCAATAGTTAAATGTAGCTGATGCAGAGTTCTTTGTGATGTTGAATTTGATTCAATTGAATTAATTACTTAAGTGCAAGTTAATTTTTTCTAGTAGTATGTCCCTGTTCAAATCTGCAAGATACCGGGGGCAACCCAGAAAATATACAAGGTAGCACTCCTTTTTGGATTAAGAGGTCCACTGGTGCAAAAAAAATAAATGGATTTTGCAACTTTATTACACCTTTTGGCCAAAAAACAGTCTATTCTTTTTTCTTTTGGACACAAAAGCAATTTAAAAAAAGTAAAATTACACCTATCTCTTGGTAGATAGATTCTTTACACTGTATTTACACCAAATTTGCCAATAATGTAATAGGTTCCAGGATACACTGTAATATAGGTTCCAGGACACCATATAAATTAAAACCATACAAATAGAGAACAATAAAAAAATTTCTTATGAAGAAAAACATACACTGAAAGTTTTATTTATACATATTTAGCTTAAATCTATAGCTTATTATCAATCTTACATCTGATCTTGTTATCAATTCATTCCTCAGATACAATATTAAAGATGCAAGAAATAGCCATTGTAACAGATGCACCATCAATTGAAGTTGAACATTCTTTGTGTCCTTCATGTTTTAGTTCACTATGATGCTCTACCACAGCTGATATATCATCTACAGTTTTGCAAATTGACATTCCTTCTGTTTTACCACACACATGTAAGGATTTCCCATTGTATTCTTTAATTTCTATACCTGGGCATGCATAAAAAGCAGCAGTAGAAGGGAAATCACCACTCACTTAAATAAAGGAAGAGTGTACCTTCTGTAACATTGAAGGAATTTAGGCTTAACATCATTAGCAAGCAAAGAAATGCTGTCTAAGTATCTCCCTTTTCAAACTGTAGATGACATTTCTGACCAGTGAAACTTACTATTGCTGTCTGCACACAACTCACATGATTCCAAGGGAACAAACCACCTCAAGTCTCATTATTGGCTTGGGGGGGGGGGGGGGGTGATTTGGTCATATGAGGGATGAACAGGTTGTAGAGTTTCATGCTGCCATGTGGGTGGAAGTTTGGAAGTGCTAATGGTCAACACTTATTGTTGATCCACCCAGGATCCACAATGCCTATTTTGCAACCCAGAGCAAACTTGGATATCTGCCACTCCTTCCTTCAGATCTACCATTAGCTCAGTCAGCTTTACAGCAGCTGTGGTTAGCTTATGGCAAATTTGGTGCAAGGTGTGGCAGGCTGTCCCTCAGCTTTCTGGTTGTAACTTCTTCTGGTATGATTCAGATGTTCAAGCTAAAGAAACAGGTCAGCACCTGTTGCTCATTTACGACAAGAAGAGAACACACGTATTTATATTTTAGAGTTTTTTGGGGATTGGAATTTCTGCAGCTGTTAAAATTCCTCGACATAATTTCAGAGTTGAGCTAAATTTTTATATTTGTTATATTTTATTTTATTGTTTGAGATGGCTTTCCATAAACAGAAAATTTGAAGTAGGAAGAAATTCTGAACCTTTTATTTGCCACTGATAGTTCAAAGAATGAAGTTAACAAATTCAGATATCTGAAGAACAGACAAGGTTTCTACAGCAGTCAACAAAGAATAATCAGCTGCACTGAATGGGAAATCCTTACATGTGTGTGGTAAAACAGAAGGAATGTCAATGATGTGTGTGGTAAAACAGAAGGAATGTCACTGAATGGTGAACAAGGAAGGTTTTTTTACCTTAAAATTGATGGCAGATGGTGTGACTTTAGTGACATTTCATGTTTGAACCAAATCACTAATGAATCAATGACCTGGATTGCTCATGAAAATAGAGATTAATCAGTTCATAATTTTTCAGATCCCTTGGGAATTTTAAAATTATTGCTGAGTGACAATCTGCATGAATTGTTCATGAACAGTACGAACTGGTATGTTGACCATCTGTGGCTCATAAAACGCATACAAAAATATACTAAATCTGGCTCATTTCTTCCAATAATTCGACCAAACATATTTAGGTGCATAACTAAATGATAAATCAATTAAAACACAGCTACTTTAAGTATACATTTAATTCATGATTAAAAGATGTATTACATCAAAATTATTTTAAAAATCTCAATATAAGGATGATGTGTGCTTACAAGATTTGGCAGCTCAAGCCAAATTGAGCCCCTTGGCTAGAAATCTAAGTTCTCTTCCTACTGTGTTATTTGACAAATAATTGTCTTAACTCATTATAACACTCCTTTATAACAGTAAAGGAAAATAATGAGTTAAGAAAATTATTTGTCAGATAACAAAGTAGGCAGAGAGCTTAGATTTATAGCCAAGGGGCTCAGTTCGGCTTGAGATGCCGAATCTTGTAAGCACACATCATCCTTATATCAAGTTTTTTAAAATAATTTTGATGTAATACAGCTTTTAATTGTGAATTAAATGTATAACTAAATGACTTCACAAATTCCTAATACCAATTAAAAATGTATATATTTTGTTTCTGATCAAGATATTTTCTTGATTCCTTAAAAGTAGCTTTTTCCTAATTCCTTTAAAATATATGTTTTCATTTTTAGTTGAGAATTTTCCTCTGCTGCTCTTTCAGATTATAGCTTTTTTTCGTACCTCTTCAACAAGTTTGGGTTGGATGGTCCTGATATAAAAGGAAACAAAATAAATATGAATCAAAATTGGAACCCTATTGATAATTATTAATGAAATATGGGAATTCTTTCATTGACAATTCAAAAACCCCTTGCCTAAAAGATAATTGTTCTGATAATCCCAATTTGAGAACTCAAATGACCAAATAAATCATAGCTCTTCTTCATTCTTTTTTTTGGTGATCCTGAGGTATTTTAACCTGTCTGATCAGAATTTTGCACACCCATGAACATATGCATAAAGCATTCAGTAGGTTTGTAAATGTGAATCAATTACTGCCCCTCCATATTACTGCCCCCCCCCCCATTCTTCTTTGTACTATAGGGGAGAGGACGAATGCCCCAATCCCCTATAAGCCCATATCCAGGGCAGATCAAGTGGGGACTGCCCTGATCCTCCCCTTTCTCATCTGAAAAAAATATAAGGTGAGGCAGAAGTCCACAGACAGGTAAATATCTCCAAGACAGAAAAGAATATGAGAATTCAGAAGTGGAGTAAAAATTGAAATATAAATATGAGGGAAATCCAATAATACAAATGTAAACAATCTACATGTTTTTCAAGATAATCATCCACTATTTTTTTAATTATGATAGACAAAAAAATCTCTGTAACAAACATGAACTTCAAAACATTAACATAAAAAAAGTAGATAGCCATGCGGTCAATTACTAAACTTGAGTACACAAAGCACACAAAGATAATCAATAAATATTTTGTGAAAAAAAATTTTTGACATACAAGACTCAAACCAGCATCTCTCCAGAAACATGCCAGAATATTCTACCATTGAACTAATGCCAATTCAATGGTAGAATACTCTGGCATATTTCTGGATAGTTGTGGGTTCAAGTTCCGTATGTCAGCAAATTTTTTTCCACAAAGCATTTATTGATTTATAAAAGTTAAAAAGTTAACAAGTAATTCTGAGTTGTGGTGTTGGGTTGTTTACCTCTGAGCGGCACTTTTTTGCACACCATGGGCAAAATGGCTAGGTCACATGGACCCTGAAGGCTCAGAGAAGGTTGGGGGAGGGGACCCACTGGAACAGCTGTTGGGAGACAGATGGTAGCCTCCCATCAAGGCCATCCAATGTGTTCTTTAACGTGCAAAGGGTATGTCTCTCCTGCACACAGGGCCATGGCTTAACATCCCATCTGACAGACGGCAGTCTTTCCAAGCCCATCAGTGTCCCCTACTGACCATGGGAAGGGCGGGGAATTTTGCGGAGATAAATCTCAATGCTGACCCAGCTGAGACTCGAACCTGGAAACTACAGATTATGAGCCTGGTGTACTACCAACTGAGCAATCCCCACCCCAGTAATTCTGAGATTGTCAATTATTGTTTAAATACAAAGATAATGTTATCCTATTATTATACCCTTTATAGTTATATTCATGGTCTGCTAACAATGAAAATAAGGGTTTACGAAAAAATACAAAGTGAGATTAATTAAATATATTAATGAGATCTTTCCAAATACTAAATTTCAGCAATTTCCCTTCAGAATTAACTTCAAGGGTCCCTGACAAACATAGATGTTGACAGAATCCGAAATGAGAGATGCAAGATATCTATGTTCATTTTTAGTACAACAAAAAAGTTTTGACATTTTAAAACTAGAAATTGCCATTTGAAAATTTTCTTACATCATCTTTTAAAAATACTTAATTCGTTTGAAAAATAATATTTTCTTTTTTCATTTGATGCATATTTTATTAAACTGCAATATAAATAATTTGTTAAAGCCATCTGATAGCCATTTCTTAAATGTGCTATATAGTATTGAAAATTTGTTTGTTAATGTTACTCCTTGCTGTAGCAATCTCCTGATTCAAGCTTTCAGTTCAATGATTATCAACAAATTTTTCCCTAAAGTTAAAAAAATGTTCTGAAAATTAACAAAAAACTGCAATTTTTAAAAACAGAAGATATTGGAAGTAATTGCAAAGTAAGTACCTCTGTTGTTTTTCCCCTTGTTTCACACTCTTTTCTACCTTAAACCTATTTCAGGATTCCTGGAATTATTTTTATGATTAATCCGGCATTCTATGCACCTCTTCCGCTCTTCAAATCAGAACTATAAAAAAAGGCTGAGCTTCTTCGAGACTTATTGCAGCCCACGACATCACAGGACAGGAGGTAGCAGGTGTTCTAATTGCTAGTTCACATGTACATGAGTAGGGAGAGCTATCTGCTAAGTGGCTGCATGGCAAATTGTTTACATGTATGATTAAAATCTAAATATTTCCTCCCAACAAATTGGATATAAACTCCCTTTGTAAAGTTAATATTTTTATTTCTTTTTTATAATTAAACCTTAGTTTTCATTTGCTAATTCAGTAGAGGTTTTTTTAGTATTTTATCTCTTTTTTATAATTAAATCTTAGTTTTCATTTGAGTAGATTTACTTTATTTTCTTAAATTATCTATCTTTTGGTCTATCGATTATTATTGGTTTTTCAGAGTTATGCTACATTGGATGGCCGGCTTATAACTTGTTGCTGTGGATATTTTATTTAACATCACATTGGGTTATATGCTATCTTTTCTTTAACTACTGTATTCCTTCATTTCCCAGTAAAAATATTTTGATCTTGTATTGTTTTCTGAAAATGAATGAGTCTTGGATACAGAAGCAAAAAGAACTTCCTTGGCACGGAAATCAGTCCTCAGTGGGTGTAGTGGTAAGGGTTATTGGTCCCTACCAGTACACTCAATGAGGATGTTTTACTTCCTCCATCTGAAATAATTTCATTTTTTAAACAAAATAATTAGTTTTTAGTTTAAATTGAATGGTTTTGAAAGCATTAACCTTCCCCCCCCCCCCCAAATATCTTGGCTATGACACTCCAACGATACAGACTTTTTTGCTTTTGTTTTTTTTTTCTGACACTTAGCTGAAATCCCCAAAATTAAACACCTAAAGAAAAAAATTCATACTGTTTAGTAAAAGAAGCAGCCAAGAAAGTGTTCCTCCATTTCATGAACATGACAGAAAATCCAATTAATATGAGCAAGCCAAGTCACCTTGTATAATGCTGGGCCATGTTTTAAAATACACTGCTCACAAAAATTAGGGGATATTTCAAAATGAATATGAAGTGATAAAAAAAAAGCATGTATTTTTTTTTTTATTAAACAAGAACATTAGAAAAGCAAACAACAAGTCAAAGAAAGTTGTTTGATTATGCAAATGAGATGCAAAACCAACTTTTATTTCATTGGTGAAAATGCACTATACAAAAGGCTGAAAGTACTGGAGTATCTGCTCGTTCCCCGATTTTGAATTGCAATGCCCCTGCAACACGATTTGCCCAAATGCGAAGCCTGAAGAGCCATAGGACATCTTGAAGCTGGTTAAACACAGACGACAGTAGCAACAGCACTTGGAACATCTCAAAGCGTGATTAGCAGACTGTGGAATCACTTTCAAGAGACTGGCACAGTATGAAGACGACGAGGGCAGGGTCGCCCATCTGCCACAACAGCAAGAGATGACCGCTACTTGACCTTATTGGCAAGAAAGAACAGGCGCAGCAATGCAACAAAGCTGCGGGGACAGTTTCTTGCTGCCACTAGACGACAGATATGCACCCAGACCATACGAAATCAGCTCCATTGTGTTGGACTGCATGCCCAGTGACCAATGGTATGCATTCCGTTATCTGCTGAACACCGTAGAACCCATAGAAGGTGGGCTGATGAGCATAGTCATTGGACCCGTGATGAGTGGTCAACTGTCCTCTTCTCTAATGAGTCACGGTTCAGTCTGCAGCCTGACAATCATCGTGTCCTAATCTGTGTGTACGAGGAACACGTGAGAATCCACGTTTCATGTGAGAAAGGGACTCCTTTGGTGGTGGTGGAATCATGATGTGGGCTGGCATCAGCAATGATAGTCGTACCGACCTCCACATCATCAGAAACGGATCGCTGACTGCTGTCAGATATCGAGATGAGGTCCTGCACCCTATAGTGGTACCCTATGCTGGAGCAGTTGGAAACAACTTTCTTTTCATGGATGAAAATGCAAGGCCCCACCATACGCATCTTGTCAACAACATACTTCAGGAGGCAGGAATCGAACGCATGGACTGGCCTTCACATTCTCCAGACCTGAATCCCATTGAACATGATTGGGATGCACTGGGAAGACGTCTGGAAAACCGTCCAATGCCTCCCACAACACTTCTTGAGCTGGAAGTTGCCCTGGAGCAAGAGTGGCAGAGGATCCCACAAGAACTGCTGGACATTCTGATCCTGTTCATGCCCCATCGCTGTCAGTGTGTTTTGGCAGTCTTGGGTGACCATACACCCTACTGAACAGTCAATGTGTGGCACTCTCATCCAATTTGACATGCTTCTGTTTACCCTACCAATATGTCACTTGCTACTCAATCATGACAATTGAGTTTGCATCTCATTTGCATAATCGAACAACTTTCTTTGACTTGTTGTTTGCTTTTCTGATGTTCTTGTTTAATAAAAAAAATTCAAATTCTTCTTTTTTTATCGCTTCATATTCATTTTGAAATATCCCCTAATTTTTGTGAGCAGTGTATATCACATTGAAAAGAATCATTAAAAGGAATAAAAATATTTCAGATAAATATTATAGTATTTGGAAAAAAAATTCCTTTTAATATATAATTTAACTGTTTTTATTTATCAGGCTTTCCAAAAATAAACCTTAATTGCATAGTCTGATCAATTTTTTCACTATATTCTGTGAAAAAGTCTTATTAAAATCAATATGCTTATATATTAGTTCAAAATTTTTATTTTCATAATTTTCAGAATTAAATTCTTTTAACTTGGTTTATATAACATGATGTATTTCAGTTTATTGGTTATTTTTTTAATTCTAAAGCTGACTTGTTTATATGACTCAGTATGGCTGACAAAAAGCCTTGACTTTTCTCAAAGTATGGTGCTGAGAAAAAAATTACAAAAAGTGAGTAATTTTCTTACTTCAAGTAAATATTTATTTTTTGTTATTCAAAAATAATCAGCTTTTCTATTCATGCATATTATAATTTTTTTGTCTACACTGGCAGAAATTGAAATAAGGACACCCAAAAGAAATTCCTTTAAGAATTTCATATTATATGTTAATAGTTAAGGGCAGCAGAACCATGATCCAAAATTGAAAGTCACTGGATGAAATAAATGATGTGATTGAGGATGACAACATACAAATGTACGCTGTGCATACTTAAGGACTAGGACATGAAGAAAGAAGTTATTCGTCTTGTGTTGTTCAGTGCTCTTTGAAGAAGCTATCATGCCTGGACAATGCAGGTGTGCAACATTTGTTCAGTTAGCAAAGTTTGAGCAAGGTTGTATAGTGGGTCTTTGGGAAGCAGGTTGGTCTTTTCGTCAAATTGCACATTGTGTTGGATGAGTGGTATTGGCAGTGGTACGATGGTGGTGTTGATGGTCAGAAGAGCATTCGCACATTCGCAGATGTGGTTCCAGGCAACAGAGTTAGGATGCACGAGAGGATTGGCATATCAGGAGGGCAGCAGTGGCAGAGCGAATGGCATCACAAATTCGATCCTCTGTCATACCAAGGACGATACTACAAGAACGATACACAATCATCTTTTGGAAGCAGGACTACAGGCACGTGTGTTGCTGGCACGATTACCACTGTCATCTCATCACTATCAAGCATGTTTGCAGTGGTGTCAAGAATGAGTTCATTGGAGGGAAGAATGGCAGTCTGTCAGTGATGAAAGCCAATTCTGCTTAGTAGAATCTGATGGTAGTTTACGCTTTCAAAGGTGACAAGGGAGTGACTTCTATCGTGCATCCACCAGTGATACACAGGCCCACACCAGGTATCATGGTGTGGGGAATAATTAGCTATCACTCTCATACGTGTCTGGTGTTTGTACAGAGTACACTGAATAACAATATGTATGTCAGCGACATCGTACAGCTGGTCATCCTGTCATATTTGCGTGTAATCTCAAATGCAATATTCCAGCAGGATAACGGCAACTCAACATGCACGGGCAACTCAACGTACTTTTCAGGCAGTGTACCAACTCCCTTGGCCAGTATGCTCTCTGGACTTGTCTCCAATTGAGCATGTTTGGAACTGGATCAGACAAAGACTCTTCCACTGACAGCTGCATCGATCAGACAAAGACTCTTCCACTGATCGCTGCATTGATCAGACAAAGACTCTTCCACTGAACGCTGCATCGATCAGACAAAGACTCTGCCACTGATCACTGATGCTGCTCGAGGAGATTCAATACCTTATTAAAATGTGCCTTCTGCAAAATGTAATACTCATTAAAAGGTAAAATAAACATTGAATCACTTCACCTGTGTGATCACTGTCCTTTCTCAACAAGCTGTTTCTACTAAATAAATCTCATAGATTATGCTTCAATTGTTAATGGTGTTCTTTTTTCAATTTCTGCCAGTGCATTAGTTATGTCTACTACACAACTCCTAAAATGCCCTATTAAAATAAAACAAGTTGTCTTTTTTGTAAAATATTTTATTTTTAGAAAATCCAGGTTTAAATGCCCATTTATTTGGCATATAACATTCCATAATTCTTTTTAGTAGTTATTTGGGAAAAGAGTTCTAAAGTTAAAATTTGTTTATGGCTGATCAGAGTGAAAAAATTGCTGGGCCTCTGGATGTAAACTAGTTTTTCAGGTGGTACCCTGGAAGGGTTAAAAGAGCATGATGAGCATCATTAAATGCTGCCAGAAACAATATACAGAACTTTCTGTATGGTACTCTGATGCATTGGGTTGTTTCAGTTGTTTTACCTCTGGCCAGCACTGTTTTGTACACAATGGGCTAAATGGCCAGATCACAAGGCCTCGAGGACTAAGAAAAAGTTGGGGGATAAGACCCACTTGTGATGCCCCATCGTTCACTTTTACTTTACCTTAACCAGTTTTGCTTAATTTACGTTATATTTATCATTTTGGGGATTTTTATTTCCTTTTTGGCATCACAGCACTCGTTTCCAAGAGTTAGGAGTTGCGCATGCGCAACTCCGAACTTCCGACTGTCACCCGCTAAAGCGCGCCCCTTCTTACATCATAGCTTGTGTCGCTCATCAATTTATGCAAATGTCTTTCCCGGCATGCAACAAGCACGTGCGGCTTTGTACCTCTTGTTATAACCGGTGACATGTTGTCACTGTAGTTTACAGTAGACAGAAGAGAGTGTGTAGTAAGCATGGAGGAGCACAGTTAGTGCAGTGTGTGTAGTCAAAGTTGAGAAATGATGTATCTTCTTCATTGAAGTTTTGGTGAGTGTTTTTTGGAAATAAATTTGTTTGTTATTTAAACCTTTTGAATCTTTACTAATTTTTTCTCTTGAGCAACATTAATTGTTTGGTTAGAATTTATCTTTAAATTTTGACAATCATTTAATATTTTTTGAATTCTTACTCATTAATGCTCGCTGGTATTCTGAACCCTAATTTAATTTTTTTTTTGGCAATTTGTTAATTATTGCCTGGCGCCCGACTCAACTATCCGGAGCACAAAAAAATTGGATCTGACAAAGGGTCCAAACTTTAAAAGTAATTCATTTCTTTGGAGCATTACACACTGACTGATCACCCTTGCTGAAATTGCCCTCCCATGTGAGGACTGATTTCTTCTATGCCAAGAGTCCTTTTCGCTTCTGTGTCCAAACCTCATTCATCTTTAGAAAATGATACAAGATTAAAGTTTTTTAACTGAAAAACAAAAATATAATAAAGAAAAAAAAAAGTAACATATAACCAAATGCGATGTTAAATAAAATATTCACAACAACAAGTTGTAAGCTGGCCATCCGATGTAGCATAATAAATATGCTAAAAGATCGATAATTTAAGAAGCAAAGTAAATCTAACGAAATGAAAACTAAGGTTTAATTATAAAAAAAGGAAATAAAATACTAACTTCATGAAGGGAATTTATATTGAATTTGTTGAGAGAAAATATTTGGACTTACTCATCCGTGTAAACAACTTACCAAGCAATAGCTTTGCAATTATTTGAAAAACTTTCAGTTTTTTTTTTCTTTAATTTTCTGGAGGTTTTCAAAACTTTAAGGAAAAATTTATTGATAATAGTTCAAATATAACTTAAGAGCTTAAATCAGAAAGCTGCTTCATCAAAGAGTAGCATTAACAAACAAATCAGCAAATACTGTATCACACTTCTGAGAAATGGCAATCAGCTGGCTTTAAACAATTATTTATATTGTAGTTTAATAGAACATGCTTCAAATGAAAAAAGGAAATACTATTTTCTAAACTGAACTTTTTTAAACCAAAATGAATGCAGACATCTTGATCCTCTCTTTTGGATTCTGACATCTATGTTCATCGGGGACCCTGGAAGAGTTAAGCCACTGCTGGTAAAACTGAAATCCCCCTTTTCAATTTCTTCAACATTTTTCCCAAATTTTGAAGGTACAGCCAATTCAGCAGAGCAAGCAATAGATTTTTTTTTTCAAAAATTTTTTTGTAATCAGACCCACAAAGCTACTAGCTTACACACCTATCTTGGATACAGTGATGCAACTCAAGTCCATATTATTGGAAGTCAGTAGGCACACAGCTGAATAATCTTATTGCACATGACCCCTCAATTGATGTAATGGTCATCAAGTCCTACTGCATACAGAGCAACAGATTTGTATTAGGTAATATTATAATCCAATTCACTGATGAAGCTGAATAGCATGAGAAAAACATGTTTAATACCTAGACAGCTGGATAAACTAAAGAAACCAACAGGAGCATGTTTAAATTGTAATGCTGCTTTTCCTAACAAACTTCATTATTTTTGTGAATGTACTTTGATACCCATAGTATCCCTTTTACATAATATTGTCAACATGAATTTTTCTTCCTTTTATTCTTCTTCCATTTATATAAAAACTTACCCACATCAGGCCTTGTTCCAATAAGCTGTCTTATTCTATCAATAGAAGATTTTCTTCTTTCAGGACATTCATTGAGTTCCTCCCTTGCTTTGGCCTGAGCCACCTCAGATAGGGCCCAGCCAAATTCTGCCATTCCAAGGTCATTTGTAAATCATATCTGAAGTACCAAATATTTATTGCATATTTCCAGAATATACGCAAGTAATCATTTCATATATGCAACCTATAAAAATATAAGTTTATGTTAAGCTGACTGAAAGAATTAGCTACACACAAAATAGTAGATGATTTTCCTCAATTAAAGCATCCTATTATTTTTCAAATTCTAATTGCAAAACAATGTCTAAGAAAAAAAACTTTGGATAATTGATTACAAACTAGTTATTAAAACAAAATAATATTGGAATTCTAATTTATTGACAAAAGTATTCAAAGAACAATGTTATAAAGTAATTTATAAAAGATGTGGATAGCAGTGCTTTACTGCTTTAAGTTGTAGGCTACAATTCCATGACAGCATCTAAAAAATATTTTTAGAATATTAGCATACTTTGCAGAGGAAATCTTCATTAACTCCTTTTTCTTGATATACTGTCTTATATTACAAATGATGTAAATATAACCATCTCTCAATTTATAAAGTAAATAGGTTCTGGAAAATCATCATGTAAATCAAAACCATGCAAATTAAGAATAACAACTTATGTACAAAAGTGGATCAAATCAAGAATAACAACTTATGTACAGAAAGGGGATAAAATTCCACAAAAAATCCTTGTTATTAATAAAACACAGATTGAAAGTTTAATCTACACATATCTCAAATTTCAGTTCAATAGTAATAATAAACATTAATATAATATTATTTCTGTACTTTCATTTGTACTTATTCAGACAAGTTTAATTTCTTATATATTACTTTTCGGTCACAGAAAATACTAATCATTAATTGTTCATTGAATTAGGGATAGCAACCTAGTAATGTGTTAGATTACCTCTGGCCCTGATAACGGCTCCCACACGATGAGGCAAGGACTCCAAGCTTGCGTAAATGTTCCACAGGTATGGCGACCAGAGCTGTCCACAATTCTCTCAAGGTGAATGATGGGACACGGGCCCGAACACTCTGCTCGACGGTATCCCAAAGATTTTTGATGTGATTTAAATCTGGGCTTCTGGGTGGCCATTTCATTATTTTAAGTCAGCAGAATGCTCCTGCAACCATGCAGTAGCCAATCTGAACCTGTGAGATGAACAGTTGTTTTTCTGGTAGATGCCATGTCCATTGGGATACATGACGGCCATAAATGAGTGTAAATGGTCAACCATGAGTTCTACTTACCGGAATGCATTCAGAGTCGTTGGTACATGTACCAAAGGTCCCACATACATCCAACTGAAGACACTCCAGGCCATCACTGAGCCACCACCAGCTTCTACTGTTCCAACCTGACATGCAGGATCCATGGCTTCATGGGGTCTCAGTCTCCCATTGGCATGACAAAGTTTAAATCAGGATTCATCACTCCAGGCTTCATTGCCAATTTTTGATGGTGCAGTTTTGATGTTCTTTAGCCCAGTGTTGTGCTGTTAGAAGTGGGACTCTCACAGGTCGGTGGCTCCTGAAGCCGAGACATTGAAGTGAGCATTGCACGGTCTGTGCACTGACTTCCTGGCTGGAACTCGTGTTCAGATGGGAGGTGATTTCAGATAATGTCTGGCCCCTATTAGTCAGTATAATGCGGGTCAGATGGCTAAGCCCAACAATCATTATATAATTCAAGGCTGGTTGTCCTTTGCAGTTTGTCTAGATGCTTTTTCTTTGCTGGAATTTTCATACTCCCAGAACACTGTTGAAATTGACGTATGAGAAAAATCCAAGTTCATTGACAATTTTGGAGATCAAGTGTCCCATGCGTCGGGCACCTATGATCTGCCCTCTGAATGCATCTAAATCCCATGCCTTTCCCATTATGCTTCTCACAATGAATGCTTGGGGAAGCCAAAGTTTGACAGCTATATATGACCAGAATTTCAGCCCCACATGTGCGCAAATGCAGGGCTTGTGATACTGAATTTGGATAACGTCTCCTATCTGTAATTCAATGGAACTTTAGTTTATAGACATTCAGACTTTGAAGACAAATTTTTATGGTTGAGTGGCTAGTGTGCTTGGTTACTGATTAAAGGGAACTGGGTTTGAAGCTCTAGGTAAGGCATGGATATGCTTTTTTCTTTCTTGTGTTTGCCTTCTGCTGAGGACTTGTCTTCTTCATAGATATTTCCTATGGCATATTAAACTGATAGGCTTTTGTCAGACCTCTGTGCCAAGTAGCTGTTTGAGGGGTATTTCTACATTTTTAAACATAGTTAGAAATTAAGCATTTGTACCAACATTTAATTATTTATTTTGTAAAATCAGTATTTGTATGATATTTTATGAAAATATGTACTTACAAATCAGTTGTACATAACTTATATAATAGACTACAATGTTAAACGCTGCTAAAAATGAGATAAAACAGTTTTTACTAGCCTGAAAGAATTCAGTCTAGAAAAGCCAGATATCCCTACCAACCCAAAACAGGTTTTAAGATGTTTTGAGAATGTAATTTTAACAAAAGATGGCTTGCAGCTGCCACAATCAAATTTCACAGTACTTTTTGTAATTTATGGTTAATGAAACTGAATGTTATCACAAATAATTGATAGGAAATAATTAATGTATAGACAATATTAATAACATATTAATCATCGATGATTTAATATTTCACATGAATTATACTGAAATACATAAAGAACAATCACAAGTGTATGTCTCTATACATGTGCAGTATAATTACATTGATACTCCCTGGTTAATGGTTGCATTATGTCCAAGATTTGATCCCTGGGTTTTTTTATCTGTAGCCCTGCACACTAATCACTTGGCTGTGTACAGGTAAAATATTCCTTATTTACTGCTTAATAATTGAGCCCTGGGTAAGGCATGCATGTTTGTGTTGTTTTTGTGCTCAAATTCCACCATCCTCACAGGGCTTCTATTGTGGCGTATAAACTGACAGGCTTTTGTCAAACCTCTGTGGAAGCAACTGCTTAAGAGAGTATTTTTTTTAATACTCACATTCAATAGGTTAATAGATCAAGAACTAGATAATACACAAACCTAGGAGGAACTGCAGTATAGGGTCATCAGCCGCCATCTTATTACATTTCGCCGTGGTGAAAATAAAAAGTCTGAATGGTAAAAGTAGTTCATTCCGCATCTACCTTTAGATGTGTATTGAGGATATATATATAATTTAAAGGATATATATATATATAAAAGAAATATGCAATGTCACACAGAAGAAAATCGTGTTTCTGCACTTAAAAAAATTACTGAGAATAATCTCATCAAAACAAGATTTTATTAACAATGCTTATCGCTACAAAATGAACCCTCATTTCTCACTTAAAAAACCCCTGAAAATTAAAGAGTTTCATCAAAATTAGATTTTATTAACAACTCTTATCGCTAAAGAATAAACCTTCGTTCTGCACTTAAGAAAAGCCCCAAAAATTAATATTCTCATCAAGACTAGATTTCATTAACAGTTCTTATCGCTAAAAAATAATTACTCGATCCTTACTGAAATAAAGCCCCAAAATAAATAATCTCATCAAAAGATTTCATTGACAATGCTTATCGCTAAACAATGAAACCTCATTTCGCACTTCAAAAAAGCCCCTAAAATAAATATTAAAAGTAAATTTCAAGAATGAACTTAAGAAATACCCTGAAAATAATCTCATTAGAGAATTCTATTCTAAATAGCGTATATCATCATAAACATTGGAACATGCAGATGGATATCATATTGCAACTCAACGTTACAGGTTTTCCTGGGGAAAAGTACATGGCGGCTAAGGACTCTATACTGCAGCGTAACCCAAACCTATTTCCCATAGGTTCTATTTTTCAGCCTTGCAGAATTTGAAAAGGGAGCCTGGTAAGGGCCATCTGTTAAACTCCATGCCTGTTATAAACATTAATTTTAATTATGAGAAAAACGGGGAAATTTTTTTATTACAATCCATAAAAGTCATATATTTTCCTGTGGTATTTTCACCAAAGTATTGGTTGCTTTCAATTAAACTCCTGGTTATTACCTATCTATATATATATTTATTTTATTTTAAAATGTAACCATATGTTATTAAAATTTCTCTGAAAGATGTAAAATCTCAACATCTTAATAAATAAAATAGTTTGACTAACCTATACATACATAAAATTTTTAAATAAATAAAAATACAGATCTACCTGTTAAATGCTCAGAATTGTCCTATGTATCAAACACATGATGTGTGAAAAATATATCACTTACTTTAAAATAAGAACTCGCAGTTTTCCAAAAATGATGAAAGCAGTTTATTTATGAATACAGGATTAAATTTATGGTTAAATATGTTAATGAACCATGTATTGAAACTTACAAATAAAATAAAGCTTACAAAAACAGCCAATGTCAACACTTTACTTCACTTGAGAGCACCATTTAATATACGTTGAAGTATTGCCAGGTGAATTCTCCATCAAGTCAAATATAACAATTCAGGATTATAACTCAATGAATGTAGCTAAGAGATGGCCAAAATATTGAAAGAAAAGTAAATTTAAGGAAAAATATGTTTGACTACATATTTTAGGCCATTCTTCCACTAGTAAATATTTAGTTCGAAAATAGAACAAATTCCTCATATCGTAATGTTAATTTTAATTTTTTTGTTCACTTCTATTCAAAATATTTATTTGTGAAAGATAATAACTTCTTTTGAAACGTCTTCTAGTTAACAAAAATCTTAGCACACTAATAGAAGTAGCAAATATTTAAAAAATTACTCTTTATCCAGCTGATAGGAACACACAGTTGGGTAACTACGCGGGAAAAGGGGAAGGAGGCGTCGCCCTGATACCACAATCCAGAGGGAGGCAAAATTTCGAAATTATTTTTAATATTCCATTTTGAACATTTTGGGGATTTTGCGATTTTTCCTACTCTTAGCGCTCAGTTTAGAGGGCGACAAAACTAACGCACTGCAGGCACTGGACTATGGGAGAGACAGTGACTCGCCCCGGGTGGCAAATTGCCCGGTTACACTCATAGATATGGTTACGCCATTGAACACACATAAAGAAGGTCGATGAAGAAAGTTAGAACAAAGCAGAAAGACAACGCGAGAAATGAAACTTTCACGCTTTTTCCAGGGCTCGAATTCAAGTCACTTGGATCCGTAAATAAGCACGCTAATCATTCGGTCGCACAACGATCTGACATCAAATGAAACTCATAATAAAAGTGTACAACAGTGGCAAAACAGACATGGAAGCATGCTTCTTTCAAAATTCTCATGAATCAAAAGAAAAAGCTATTTCAAATATTCGGTTGATGCAAAAATAGTCGGTGATTTTATTTGGTTCTCCTCCCTACCATTAATTTTGAAATAAAAAATATATTTTTTGTTCCTGCTATATCGTTTTAAAGCTTATGCTTTGCTTAATCTCTCTATTCTAATATTGTTTTAAAAAGGTATAAATTATGTTATTTTGAATCGTGTCGAAGTTACATTGCAGAAAAAGGAATGGCTACAGTTTTGTTGCACGAATTTAAACTTGGCCACGACGCGACCCAAAACTCGTAATGCTGTCAAAGCATGAGACGAGGAAAGCACTTCCGAACATATGTTACTGAGGCAATGGATCAAAAATTTCGTACTTCAAATACGATCCTTAAAGATGAGCATGGTCGAGGATGTCCTGCTGCCATTGACACGACCAATTGAAGACAATTATTGAAGCAGATCCAAAGAGAATATGTAAGGGAGAAGAATGAAAAATAACATCATTTTCTGGAGCTGAGTATAAAGGACCACTAGAGATGAGACGTTACTAGCGCCACTCAGTTCTCGATACATGAACTCTGCTAAGAACCATGCTTTCAGGGGAAATTCAACTAATCGGCTGTTGTTAGTCTTGGATCGAATAGTCTCTGCGCATGCACGATTTCTCTTTGAACTCCTCTATGGTTGCTTGTTGCTTCCTTCGACCATAAACTGCGTGCGCCCAATCGTCGCAATTAGAGGTCCTGTATAGTTAGAGGCTGTGCTTCTTCTTCTTATACATCCTTCTTTCTAAGCTGGACCTATTTGTAAAGGAGGCCTCGCCCCCTTATCATCAGCTCGGTGATTGACTGTCATTGGTTGATTGAGTCACATGGTTTATGGGCGTCATGTTTTGTCGTACCTGGAGACTAATGAGTTAGTGTGTGTACCTAGTTAAAACTTCTTAGTTGTTACAATTTTATACATTTCCACCACTTTTTATTCCTGCAAAAGCTCTCAAATTTTATCAATGTCTCACTGAGCTGCATTTGGGTGTAAAAATTCCACTCATAGAAATAAATTAATGAGTATTTTTTCCAAGAAACTCCTCCAGAAGACAGCAGTTGGCTGCAAAAGTGAAAGGGGCTAACTGAAAACCAAAAAATAATTTCTTTTAATGTTCGTTTGAAAAATGAGCTACGTTTCAACTTTGCTGTCTGCTTATGCCAATATTTGTTCGTCGGTCTGTCCGTCTCTCTGTTAACTGTTGCCTGTCCATTTGTCTTTCCACCTGTCTGTCCATCTATAGACAATCAACTTTTTTACTTTTACAGAAAAATGAAAAATTCTTTTTGGGTTGGATAGATTTCGAAGAAATATTGCGATTTTCAATTTTGAAATCTTCCAATAGCTTTAACAGCGCCCTCAAACGGTGGAAAGTAGTGGAAAATGCTAAAATTTCAAAAGAATATTGTAAGCAAACTATTTACACTAGAAATCCGAAATTTTGGGAGTAGAATGTTATGGTCAGAAGGTTTTCAACGGCAACAAGGCTTTACCCTTTTAGCCAATAGGAGGTGCGAAAATGAAACTTTTTTTTTTATTTTAAGAGATAAACGAAACAATCTCTTTTTTTTTTTTTTGGGGGGGGGGGGTTAGAGGTACTAATAAAATATTAATATTTGCATTTTTTGAATCCCATCAGTTGGAATTTCCACTGTTAGAAAATAGTAAAGGTGGTAAATTGAAATTGGAAAGTTGGCCTCTAGCGGTTGAAAAGGCTCCAAATACCAGATCTTTAAACGAATATTGCAAACCATCTATTTATGATAGAAAATTACATTTTTGGTCATAGAGTGTAATGGTTAAGTGGTTTACACTAACAGTAATAATTTGTCCCGTTATAGCAAGGGGGTATTAGTAAAATGCAGCTTTTTTGTCTTACAAAAGAAATGAAAAACATTTTTTGTGTTTATAGGTACTAATAAAATATTAATAGTTTATTTTATCAATTATGCAGTAGTTCGTGTTGTTTTTCTGCTGAGGTCCCGCCACCCTCATGGACCTTCTACTATGGTGTATAAACTGACAGGCTACTGTCAGACTTTTGTACAAGCAGCTGCTTGAGGGTTATTTATTTATTTTTAATGTATAATGGGGGAAATGCACAGAGTAATATTTTATTAGTAATTATAAAACATAAAAAGTAGTTCACTTTCGGTTCTTAAAATTAAAAAGTTGCTTTTCTCTCGCTCCTATGACAATAGTGGGATGTCAGTAGAATTTCTACCATAATAAAACTCTGCAGGCCGAAATTTTTACCATAAATAGATCACTTGAAACATTCGTTAAAAGTTTTGCAGTTTCTATATTTAGTGATCTCTAATGATATAAATTAAAAATACCTTTGAAAATGCGAATTACATTTCATTAGTAACCAACTAAAAAGATATTTCCAATTGTCTCTTAAACCAAAACCGTTCCGTTTCTTACCTACCTTGGGCTTAGGGTCAACTCATTGTTGTCTATGGCATCTTCAAGACTGTCACATTACACAACCAAAAATTCAAATTTCTAGCATAACTACATCGTTTGCAATATTCGTTTTAAATTTTGGGATTTTTCGATTTTTTTTCACCGTTAGCCGGCGCAATTATAGCTTTTGGGAAATTTAGAAAATGTAAATTGTAATATTTCATCAATACCTGCCCAACTCAAAAAGAATTTTTAATTTATTTCTAAAAAACATATACTTTTCTGTTAAAACAAAAAAAAAGTTGCATTCACCTCCCCTCCTGGATCTAAAAGGGCAAGTGATTGTTGCTAATGGTAACTTCATAACCTTCACATTTCAACACCAAAATTTCAAACTTCTAACCTAATTACATCGTTTGATATTTTACAATTTTGAAAATTTTCAGCCGTTAGAGGACGCAGTTATAACTTTTGGGAGATTCCAAAAATTCAGATCCTAATATATCATTAATACGTATCTAACAAAAAAAATTTTTTTATTTATCTGTATAAACAAAAAAGTTCGATGTCTACAGACGGACAGACAACAAAGTGAAATTAAATCTTTTTTTTAAATAAGCCCTAAAATTTACTTTTCCGTTTTTAGCCGTTTTCTAAAGTGCTTCCAATCGTGAGCACTGAAATTTGTAACAAATATTACCCTACCCTCTTCCAGAATCCATAAATATCCGAGCAATACAATTCAGCTATGCACGCTAAACAATCCGAGAGACGAAAAAACATTGTGTCCAATTTTTGAGATGGGCAACCTCTACCTATATAGCGCCTTTAATCGCAATGAATCGGTTAGACGCTGAGAGATGCAGGCTAAAATCAGCTGTGAAAAGTCAAAAACAAAGACATGTTCAGATAAGAACTTATTGAAGTGTACTTGTTTTCCCCATAGATATAGTGAAGGGGAACGACCAGTAACTTTCTACTGGTAACGTGGGACCAAAATGTTTGTAACCGTGAGTTCAATTCACCACCAAAATGGTGGTCTATCTGCTTAAATTAACTTTAGTGAGAAATACATAACAAAAAAATATTATCTCATGTTGAATAATTATAAACCTGAATTTTATTATTTAATGTTTAAATATTACGAAATTATTATTCTCAAGTAAATTTAAACTCCTCATTTTCTATTTCAATTAAGTTCCTTGACATTCGCTAAAAATTGCTGTTGTTACTTCTGCAGTTTAAAGCGCTCAGCTCACTAGATGTTGTCATGAATTATCCCTTGTAGCATAACGGAACGTAAGTAAGATTCGTAAAGTAACGTAGGTGAAAAGAGCCGCATGTCAGCGTCATTTCTTGGCTTGGGACCATGAAAAAACTTATGGCTTAAATATGTTTATTGTTTAGGTTAAACGGGAAATGTGGGACGATGGGATTTAAAATTTGCACTTCAATTCTGTCAGCATTTTTATAATGCGAATTGGCAATGAGTTGTTACGATTTTCTTGATTTTTACATTTGATTTTTTTCCCTGATGGGAAAAATTGCTTTTGGTGATATTATTTAGGTTGGTTTTATTTGTGGAACCAAAATTTTATATTTACAAATAATGTTTATGATTAAATGTTTTATTCGACGTGTTCCTATTTTGCAATTTCTTCTCTGCTAGTAATGCAATTTTTTAGGCATTGACAGAACTTTTTTTGGAAGTTGAATATTGTTGATAATTCAACCATTTTACATTAGTTCAAATCGCTTATTTAGTGATGCTTTCTTTACAAAAGTAACTTGAATAAACAATTTTTATACAATTCTTTCGGAAAAAGTAAATTTGGCAGTTGGCTGTTCACTGTCCTCGGCCAACATATGGAGCTGCTTAGGAAACATGACTCAACAATGTATCATTACGTTGCATTAAAACAACATGGCGGATGAGCGATCAAATCTGTAGATCTGCAACTATGACTTGCAATCTCTGTCTAGCTTTCATTTGATGAACAACTTGTTAACATTGTAATCTGTTAGCTTTGAAGATCTGTTACTTATGAATCAAAAGTTTGCTTTTGCCAGAAACATGAAGCAGCTGTTATGACCTTCCTCCATTGTTATAACAAATTCTGTCTGGCGCTCCCAAAGTTGAAATACAATGCAATTAAAAGGGTAAAATGAAACATTTGTTTTAGACTTATCGATGCGGCATAGGATATCTTAAGTGCAATGTTATAGTTTTTGAACAAGTTCAATGCAATGAATACGCAATTTAATAATTCTTAAACAACTTCAATACAATGAGAATTACCTGCAGTAGCGAGATGTTTGCCACCAAAATGACCGTCTCTAACCAAGAGAGGCTGGGGTCATGGTTTGTTGTCAATATCTAGTTCCTCTTTATTACATCTCTGGTTTTCCCTAACGTTGTTTCATTGTAACGTGTTTTAAGCATTCGCAAAATATTTTCTTTCCATTACTGCATTAGTGGTGAATTTTCTAAACAGCCCATTTGTTAATAAAAAAAAACATACCCCTTGAAGCAGTTGCTTGCCACAGAGGTCTGTCAGTTTATTATACTTCATAGTAGGAGTAAAAGGTCTGTGACCTAGGTCCCTTAGATAAGTGGGGGCGGGGTGGCTCAGTCGGTAGCGCGCCAGGCTCGTAATCTGCAGTTCCCAGGTTCGAGTCCCAGCTGGGTCAGCGTTGAGATTTATCTCCGCAAAATTCCCTGCCCTGCCCAAGGTCAGTAGAGGACACCGATGGGCTTGGAAAGGCCGCCGTCCGTCGGATGGGACGTTAAGACGTGGCCCCGTATGCGGGAGAGCTATACCCTGTGCACGTTAAAGAACACGCTGGATGGCCTTGACGGGAGGCTACCATCTGTCTCCCAACAGCTGTTCCAGTGGGTCCCCTCCCTCAACCTTCTCTGAGCCTTCGGGGTCCATGTGACCTGGCCATTTAGCCCATAGTGTGCAAAAAAGTGCCGTTCAGAGGTAAAACAACCCAACCCTGAAGCTCCTTGAATTCAGGTGCAACCCTCACTGCAGAGAAGTATTGCCATGAACTTGACAAAAAGGACTAGAAATTCCCAATAAACATCCATCATTGGTCAATCGAAGAGGTCCTGTTCTTCTCCATGACAATAATGATAATACTTGGCCATACGTTGCACAAGTGATGCTCCAGAAATTGAACATATCGTGACACGAAACTCTGACCCCATTTGCCATATTCACCTGACCTGTCGCCAACAGATTATCCCATATTCAAGCATTTGGACAACTTTCTCCAGAAAGAAATCCTCAAATTCTGAGAATAAAAATCAAATAATAAAATCAAATTCTGAGGATAAAAATCCGAAATTCCAGAATTTCGGATTTTTATCGAAATGGCATAGATAAACTTGTTTCTAATTGTCAAAAATATGTAAATTCTGATGGTTTTTATTTTGATTAATAAAGTTTATTATGAGCTGAGTTGTGATTTGTTCCATTTCAGGTTTAAAAACGGCCATTATTTTTGCACCAACCTAATATTTGGGTGATATAGATGTTTTCCCATAAACGTAGCGCGCCAGGCTCGTAATCTGCAATTCCCAGGTTAGAATCCCACTTGAGCCAGTGTTGAGATTTATCTCCGCAAAACTCCCCGCTCTGCTTTCGGTTAGTAAAGGACACTGATGGGATAGGAAAGGCCGCCGTCAATCAAATGAGATCTTAAGCCTTGGCCCTGTGCTGTGTGGTAGAGCCATACCCTGTGCACGTTAAGGAACACCCTGGATGGCCTTGATGAGAGGGTACCATCTGTCTCCTAACAGATGTCCACTGGGTCTTCTTCCACCAACGTTCCAAGCCCTCGGGATCCTTGTGACCTAGGGAAGGGAGTGGCTCAGTCAGTAGTGTGCCAGACTTGTAATCTGCAGTTCCCAGCTGGATCAGCGTTGAGATTTATCCCTGTAAAACTGAGGCGGGGGTGGCTCAGTCGGTAGCGCGCCAGGCTCGTAATCTGTAGTTCCCAGGTTCGAGTCCCAGCTGGGTCAGCGTTGAGATTTATCTCCGCTAAATTCCCCGCGCTGCTCACGGTCAGTAGGGGACACCGATGGGCTTGGAAAGGCCGCCGTCCGTTGGATGGGACGTTAAGCCGTGGCTCCGTATGCGGGAGAGCCATACCCTGTGCACGTTAAAGAACACACTGGATGGCCTTGACGGGAGGCTACCATCTGTCTCCTAACAGCTGTTCCAGTGGGTCCCCTCCCCCAACCTTCTCTGAGCCTTCGGGGTCCATGTGACCTGGCCATTTAGCCCATGGTGTGCAAAAGAGTGCCGCTCAGAGGTAAAACAGCCCAACCCTGTAAAACTCCCCGCCTTGCCACGGTCAGTAGGGGATATCGATAAGCTTGGAAAGGCCACCGTCCATCGGATAAGACGTGGGCAGGAGAGCGCCATACCCTGTTTATATTAAAGAACACGCTGGATGGCCTGGACGGGAGGCTACCATCTGTTTCCCAACAGCAGTACAATGGTTCCCGTTCCACCAACCTTCTCCGAGCCTCGAGGACCTTGTGACCTGGGTATTTAGCACATTGTGTGTAAAAAAGTGCCGCAGAGAAGTGAAACCACCCAACCTTTGAACTGAGAGTAATGGGGGCGGGGGTAGCTCAGTCGGTAGTGCGCCAGGCTCCTAATCTGTAGTTCCCAGGTTCGAGTCCTAGGTGGGTCAGCGTTGAGATTTTTCTCCGCAAAACTCCCGCTCTGCTCACGGTCAGTAGAAGATACCGATGGGCTTGGAAAGGCCCCCATCCGTTGGATGGGACGTTGAGCAGTGGCCCCGTGTGCGGGAGAGTCATACCCTGTGCATGTTAAAGAACACGCTGGATGGCTTTGATAGGAGGCTACCATCTGTCTCCCAACAGCTGTTCCAGTGGGTCCCCTCCCCTAACCTTCTCTGAGCCTTCGGGTTCCTTGTGACCTGGCTATCTAGCCCATGGTGTGCAAAAAAGTGCCGCTCAGAGGTAAAACAACCCAACCCAACCCGATGGGGTTGGAAAGGCCGCCATCCGTTGGATGGGAAGTTGAGCCGTGGTCCCGTCTGTGGGAGAGCCATACCCTGTGCACGCTAAAGAACACGCTGGATGGCCTTGACGGGAGGCTACCATCTGTCTCCTAACAGCTGTTCCAGGGGTCCCCTCCCACAACCTTCTCTGAGCCTTCGGGGTCCATGTGACCAGGCTATTTAGCCCATGGTGTGGAAAAAAAGTGCCGCTCAGAGGTAAAAAAACCCAACCCAACCCGATGGGCTTGGAAAGGCCGCCATCCGTTGGATGGGACGTTGAGCCGTGGCCCCGTCTGTGGGAGAGCCATACCCTGTGCACGTTAAAGAACACGCTGGATGGCCTTGACTGGAGGCTACCATCTGTTTCCCAACAGCTGTTCCAGTGGGTCCCCTTCCTCAATCTTCTCTGAGCTTTCGGGGTCCTTGTGACCTGGCCATTTAGCCCATGGTGTGCAAAAAAGTGCCGCTCAGAGGTAAAACAACCCAAACTCTGGAGATAGTATTTTGCCTAGCGGACTTTTTTCTGAGCGGACCAAATGTGCACTTATTCATTAATAAAGCCTATTATCATTTTGAAGTTCACCAAAAAAAACCCTAAGAAGGACATTTATTTCCAAAAGCCATCTTTAAAAATAGATGCTAAATATTAATCACAGTCTGTCACGGTAATTATTTGCAAAATAAAATACAGTAATTGCAACAATTCTCCTACCGCTACAGTTATTGTTAGTTACCTTTCCTAATCAGAAGCTACTCAGATATCGTTAGAAGGTAGCACACATTAATGATGAGGTAGAGTAATTACTGTACATGCATGATTACCGTGCTACGTTTCCATACCTCTTCTCTAAACGACGGCTCTGCCACGCATTGCAGCCGCTTAATTCCGTTTCGCTTTAAGGCGATAACGCTCTTCACCCACGTGGTCACGTTCTCATATCGTAGTTTCGTATGCATGGATAGTCGTTGTTTATTTTTAAAATCCGAGCTCTCACGACACCATTCCTGGTTGCGGGATGACGTGCAGAGATCCAAGGCGACACCTGGCCTCGTGGATCCTTTCTCCCACCGTAAAGTTCACAGTTGCCAAACCGTCATGGTCCACCGTTGTTTCAAGCAGGTAGTGGCCGGGCTGGTGCTGGGTTTACAGCTCGCCGCTGCGTTGAGTGTAAAGCAAGATTTTTTCACTCTACCAACTCCAGGGCAGAGACTTACGGGAAGAGCTTTAGCCATTAAAAGCGCCAAAAGTCCTTTCGGTTGTGCAAGGAAGTGCATGAGGATATCTGGGTGTTCGGCTTTTTCTTTCAGATTAGCTACCGGAGATTGTCAATTGATGAGATCTTCGGACATCACTGGGACTGTCCCTGATAGCGACTATACCACGATTTTGCGAAAGGTAAGGAGGAAAGAATGTGCTTCATTATAAATTTCAACTATTTCTTTAGAATTGTTTTTGGGTTGTTTTACCTCTGAGCGGCACTTTTTTGCACACCATGGGCTAAATGGCCAGGTCACATGGAACCCGAAGGCTCAGAGACGTTTGGGGGAGAGGACCCACTGGAACAGTTGTTGGGAGACAGATGGTAGCCTCCCGTCAAGGCCATCCAACGTGTTCTTTAACGTTGGATTGTTTTACCTCTGAGCTGCACTTTTTTGCACACCATGGGCTAAATGGCCAGGTCACATGGAACCCGAAGGCTCAGAGACGTTTGGGGGAGAGGACCCACTGGAACAGCTGTTGGGAGACAGATGGTAGCCTCCCGTCAAGGCCATCCAGTGTGTTCTTTAACTTTGGGTTGTTTTACCTCTGAGCGGCACTTTTTTGCACACCATGGGCTAAATGGCCAGGTCACATGGAACCCGAAGGCTCAGAGACGTTTGGGGGAGAGGACCCACTGGAACAGCTGTTGGGAGACAGATGGTAGCCTCCCGTCAAGGCCATCCAACGTGTTCTTTAACGTTGTATTGTTTTACCTCTGAGCTGCACGTTTTTGCACACCATGGGCTAAATGGCCAGGTCACATGGAACCCGAGGCTCAGAGACGTTTGGGGGAGAGGACCCACTGGAACAGCTGTTGGGAGACAGATGGTAGCCTCCCGTCAAGGCCATCCAACGTGTTCTTTAACGTTGTATTGTTTTACCTCTGAGCTGCACTTTTTTGCACACCATGGGCTAAATGGCCAGGTCACATGGAACCCGAGGCTCAGAGACGTTTGGGGGAGAGGACCCACTGGAACAGCTGTTGGGAGACAGATGGTAGCCTCCCGTCAAGGCCATCCAGTGTGTTCTTTAACGTTGGATTGTTTTACCTCTGAGCTGCACTTTTTTGCACACCATAGGCTAAATGGCCAGGTCACATGGAACCCGAGGCTCAGAGACGTTTGGGGGAGAGGACCCACTGGAACAGCTGTTGGGAGACAGATGGTAGCCTCCCGTCAAGGCCATCCAACGTGTTCTTTAACGTTGTATTGTTTTTCCTCTGAGCTGCACTTTTTTGCACACCATGGGCTAAATGGCCAGGTCACATGGAACCCGAGGCTCAGAGATGTTTGGGGGAGAGGACCCACTGGAACAGCTGTTGGGAGACAGATGGTAGCCTCCCGTCAAGGCCATCCAGTGTGTTCTTTAACGTTGGATTGTTTTACCTCTGAGCGGCACTTTTTTGCACACCATGGGCTAAATGGCCAGGTCACATGGAACCCGAGGCAGAGACGTTTGGGGGAGAGGACCCACTGGAACAGCTGTTGGGAGACAGATGGTAGCCTCCCGTCAAGGCCATCCAGCGTGTTCTTTAACGTTGGATTGTTTTACCTCTGAGCTGCACTTTTTTGCACACCATGGGCTAAATGGCCAGGTCACATGGAACCCGAAGGCTCAGAGACGTTTGGGGGAGAGGACCCACTGGAACAGCTGTTGGGAGACAGATGTAGCCTCCCGTCAAGGCCATCCAACGTGTTCTTTAACGTTGTATTGTTTTACCTCTGAGCTGCACTTTTTTGCACACCATAGGCTAAATGGCCAGGTCACATGGAACCCGAGGCTCAGAGACGTTTGGGGGAGAGGACCCACTGGAACAGCTGTTGGGAGACAGATGGTAGCCTCCCGTCAAGGCCATCCAGTGTGTTCTTTAACGTTGGATTGTTTTACCTCTGAGCTATATAGAACAATCCATTCTTTAATTACAGAATTTAATAGGAGAATGCTTGAAATGCAGTTGAAAAACAGCAAGAAATGCGACGCAGTAGTTCGCGAAGTATATTCTAATAACTGACAAGACGGTCGCAAAATAGTTGGGTTGGGTTGTTTTACCTCTGAGCGGCACTTTTTTGCACACCATGGGCTAAATGGCCAGGTCACATGGACCCCGAAGGCTCAGAGAAGGTTGGGGGAGGGGAACCACAGGAACAGCTGTTGGGAGACAGATGGTAGCCTCCTGTCAAGGCCATCCAGCGTGTTCTTTAACGTGCACAGGGTATGGCTCTCTTGCACACGGGGAAACGGCTTAACGTCCCATCCGACGGACGGCGGCCTTTCCAAGCCCATCGGTGTCCTCTACTGACCGTGGGCAGGGCGGGGAATTTTGCGGAGATAAATCTCAACGCTGACCCATCTGGGACTCGAACCTGGGAACTAGAGATTTTTTTTTTTGAACTTTTTCATGTTAAATTCGTTGACCGCAATCTAATGAAAAATATCTGTATGCTGGTCTTTGTCAGATCAGAGTTTCGCTGTTTGATTATTGCATAAAAGGTCCAGAATCTTAATTTTGAATGGATTAAGGATACGGTCACACATTAAACGTTTTGAGCAGTTTAGCTTTAAGAATATTTCCAAGATTTAAACTTGTGTCTTAACACCAAAAGGCCAAGGGCGGGGTTCGCTCAGTCGGTAGCGTGCCAGGTTCGTAATCTGCAGTTCCCAGGTTCGAGTCCCAGTTGGGTCAGCGTTGAGATTTATATCCGCAAAATTCCCTGCTCTACCACGGTCAGTAGGGGAATACCGATGGGCTTGGAAAGACCGCCGTTTGGCAGATGGGACGTTAAGCCATGTCCCCGTGTGCAGGAGAGCCATATCCTGTGCACGTTAAACAACACGCTGGATGGCCTTGACGGGAGGCTATCTGTCTCGCAACAGCTGTTCTAGTGGGTCCCCTCCACCAAACTTCTCTGAGCCTTCAGGATCCTTGTGACCTGGCAATTTAGCCCATGTTGTGCAAAAAAGTGCCGCTCAGAGGTAAAACAACCCAACCTATAGGCCAAAAAAAAACCTATAGGCCAAACCAACCTATATAGGCCATAACAACAACGGAAGTGTTTTCACCCTAAACTGAACCGTTTTAGCACCTTGAAACAAAACCATCAGCAACAATAGAGGGGGCTCACCCTAATCTGGAAGGTATTACCATGTGAAAACAAAAGCATTAGGAGCAACGGAAGTGGCCTGGAATTAAACTGGAGAGTGTTGGCACTTGGAAACAAAACCGTCACCAAAAACAGAGGTGGCTCACCACAAAGTGGAGGGTATTAGCATCTGAAAACAAAACTATCACCAGCAACAGGGGCAACTTCACCCTAAACTGGAGGGTGTTAGCACCTTAAAACAATATCATCAGCAACAACAGATGTGGGTCACCCTAACTGGAGAGTGTTAGCACCTTAAAACAAGATCATCAGCAACAACAGATGTGGGTCACCCTAACTGGAGAGTGTTAGCACCTTAAAACAAAATCATCAGCAACAACAGATGTGGGTTACCCTAAACTGGAGAGTGTTAGCACCTTAAAACAAGATCATCAGCAACAACAGATGTGGGTCACCCTAACTGGAGAATGTTAGCACCTTAAAACAAAATCATCAGCAACAACAGATGTGGGTCACCTTAACTGGAGAGTGTTAGCACCTTAAAACAAAATCATCAGCAACAACAGATGTGGGTCACCCTAAACTGGAGAGTGTTAGCATCTTAAAACAAGATCATCAGCAACAACAGATGTGGGTCACCCTTAACTGGAGAGTGTTAGCATCTTAAAACGAGATCATCAGCAACAACAGATGTGGGTCACCCTAAACTGGAGAGTGTTAGCACCATAAAACAAGATCATCAGCAACAACAATGTGGGTCACCCTAAACTGGAGAGTGTTAGCACCATAAAACAAAATCATCAGTAACAACAATGTGGGTCACCCTTAACTGGAGAGTGTCAGCACCTTAAAACAAAATCATCAGCAGCAACAGATGTGGGTCACCCTAAACTGGAGAGTGTTACCACCTTAAAACAAGATCATCATCAGCAACAGATGTGGGTCACCCTTAACTGGAGGGTGTTAGCACCTTAAAACAATATCATCAGCAACAACAGATGTGGGTCACCCTAACTGGAGAGTGTTAGCACCTTAAAACGAGATCATCAGCAACAACAGATGTGGGTCACCCTAACTGGAGAGTGTTAGCACCTTAAAACAAAATCATCAGCAACAACAATGTGGGTCACCCTAAACTGGAGAGTGTTAGCATCTTAAAACTATTTCATCAGCAACAACAGATGTAGGTCACCCTTAACTGGAGAGTGTTAGCACCTTAAAACAAGATCATCAGCAACAACAGATGTGGGTCACCCTTAACTGGAGAGTGTTAGCATCTTAAAACGAGATCATCAGCAACAACAGATGTGGGTCACTCTAAACTGGAGAGCGTTAGCACGATAAAACAAGATCATCAGCAAAAAGAGATTTGGGTCACCCTAAACTGAAGAGTGTTAGCACCTTAAAACAAAATCATCAGCAACAACAGATGTGGGTCAGCCTGAACTGGAGAGTGTTAGCATCATAAAACAAGGTCATCAGCAACAACAATGTGGGTCACCCTAAACTGGAGAGTGTCAGCACCTTAAACCAAAATCATCAGCAGCAACAGATGTGGGTCACCCTGAACTGGAGAGTGTTACCACCTTAAAACAAGATCATCAGGAACAACAGATGTGGGTCACCCTAAACTGGAGAGTGTTAGCACCTTAAAACAAGATCATCAGCAACAACAATGTGGGTCACCCGGAACTGGAGAGTGTTAGCACCTTAAAACAAGATCATCAGCAACAACAGATGTAGGTCACCCTTAACTGGAGAGTGTTAGCATCTTAAAACAAGATCATCAGCAACAACAGATGTGGGTCACCCTAAACTGGAGAGTGTTAGCACCATAAAACAAGATCATCAGCAACAACAATGTGGGTCACCCTAAACTGGAGAGTGTTAGCACCATAAAACAAAATCATCAGTAACAACAATGTGGGTCACCCTTAACTGGAGAGTGTCAGCACCTTAAAACAAAATCATCAGCAGCAACAGATGTGGGTCACCCTAAACTGGAGAGTGTTACCACCTTAAAACAAGATCATCAGTAGCAACAGATGTGGGTCACCCTTAACTGGAGGGTGTTAGCACCTTAAAACAATATCATCAGCAACAACAGATGTGGGTCACCCTAACTGGAGAGTGTTAGCACCTTAAAACGAGATCATCAGCAACAACAGATGTGGGTCACCCTGAACTGGAGAGTGTTAGCACCTTAAAACAAGATCATCAGCAACAACAATGTGGGTCACCCTAAACTGGAGAGTGTTAGCATCTTAAAACTATTTCATCAGCAACAACAGATGTAGGTCACCCTTAACTGGAGAGTGTTAGCACCTTAAAACAAGATCATCAGCAACAACAGATGTGGGTCACCCTTAACTGGAGAGTGTTAGCATCTTAAAACGAGATCATCAGCAACAACAGATGTGGGTCACTCTAAACTGGAGAGCGTTAGCACGATAAAACAAGATCATCAGCAAAAAGAGATTTGGGTCACCCTAAACTGGAGAGTGTTAGCACCTTAAAACAAAATCATCAGCAACAACAGATGTGGGTCAGCCTGAACTGGAGAGTGTTAGCATCTTAAAACAAGATCATCAGAAACAACAATGTGGGTCACCCTTAACTGGAAAGTGTTAGCACCTTAAAACAAGATCATCAGCAACAACAGATGTGGGTCACCCTTAACTGGGCAGTGTTAGCGTCTTAAAACGAGATCATCAGCAATAACAGATGTGGGTCACCCTAAACTGGAGAATGTTAGCATCATAAAACAAGGTCATCAGCAACAACAATGTGGGTCACCCTAAACTGGAGAGTGTCAGCACCTTAAACCAAAATCATCAGCAGCAACAGATGTGGGTCACCCTGAACTGGAGAGTGTTACCACCTTAAAACAAGATCATCAGGAACAACAGATGTGGGTCACCCTAAACTGGAGAGTGTTAGCACCTTAAAACAAGATCATCAGCAACAACAATGTGGGTCACCCGGAACTGGAGAGTGTTAGCACCTTAAAACAAGATCATCAGCAACAACAGATGTAGGTCACCCTTAACTGGAGAGTGTTAGCATCTTAAAACAAGATCATCAGCAAAAACAGATGTGGGTCACCCTAAACTGGACAGTGTTAGCACCATAAAACAAAATCATCAGTAACAACAATGTGGATCACTCTTAACTGGAGAGTGTTAGCACCTTAAAACAATATCATCAGCAACAACAGATGTGGGTCACCCTAAACTGGAGAGTGTTACCACCTTAAAACAAGATCATCAGCAACAACTGATGTGGGTCACCCTAAACTGGAGAGTGTTAGCACCTTAAAACAAGATCATCAGCAACAACAGATGTAGGTCACCCTTAACTGGAGAGTGTTAGCACCTTAAAACAAGATCATCAGCAAAAACAGATGTGGGTCACCCTAAACTGGACAGTGTTAGCACCTTAAAACAAAATCATCAGTAACAACAATGTGGATCACCCTTAACTGGAGAGTGTCAGCACCTTAAAACAAAATCATCAGCAACAACAGATGTGGGTCACCCTTAACTGGAGAGTGTTAGCACCTTAAAACAAGATCATCAGCAACAACAGATGTGAGTCACTCTTAACTGGAGAGTGTCAGCACCTTAAAACAAAATCATCAGCAACAATAGATGTGGGTCACCCTAAACTGGAGAGTGTTAGCACCTTAAAACAAGATCATCAGCAACAACAGATGTGAGTCACCCTTAACTGGAGAGTGTCAGCACCTTAAAACAAAATCATCAGCAACAACAGATGTGGGTCACCCTTAACTGGAGAGTGTTAGCACCTTAAAACAAGGTCATTAGCAACAACAGATGTGGGTCACCCTAAACTGGAGAGTGTTAGCACCTTAAAACAAAATCATCAGCAACAACAGATGTGGGTCACCCTAAACTGGAGAGTGTTAGCACCTTAAAACAAGATCATCAGCAACAACAGATGTGGGTCACCCTGAACTGGAGAGTGTTAGCACCTTAAAACAAGATCATCAGCAACAACAGATGTGGGTCACCCTAAACTGGAGAGTGTTAGCACGATAAAACAAGATCATCAGCAAAAACAGATGTGGGTCACCCTAAACTGGAGAGTGTCAGCACCTTAAAACAAAATCATCATCAACAACAAATGTAGGTCACTCTAAACTGGAGAGTGTTAGCACCTTAAAACAAGATCATCAGCAACAACAGATGTGGGTCACCCTTAACTGGAGAGTGTTAGCACCTTAAAACAAAATCATCAACAACAACACATGTTGGTCACCCTAAACTGGAGAGTGTTAGCACCTTAAATCTGTCACCAAAAATTTTTTTTCACACAGGTACGCTTCAAAACCTCGCTATGTGTGGAAAAATGCCCTCGTGAGTCACTCCACTGAAGTCATCTTACAGGGATTAAAAAGTGACGAGTATGATAACGAAAGTATGGTGCAGCAGTATATTTTTTTCCTCCCTGCGTTTCCTGCTAATAGCCAATTTATTTAAATTTTTTTAATGCGTAGAAATATTAATATACCTAAATATGCGCTAATTCCGTTGTATTCTCGGATTAGGGCCTTATTGTAAAACAAAAACTAATAAAAAGATGTATAAAAATAAAAAGTTTTTTTATCTATTATGGTCGAGTAGTTAGCACGCTTGGCTACTGATCTAAGGGACCTGGGTTCGAGCCCCGGGCAAGGCATGGCTGTTTGTGTCGTTTTTGTGCTGAGGTCCTGCCATCCTCTCAGACCTTCTACTACAGCACATTGGATCGTGTGGGCTCACTCACGGAAATATTGAGCGTGTGTAGTTACTGTTCACAGCAAACTGGAGCGTGTGCAGTAACTGCACACGCTCCAGTTTGCTGTGAACGGTAACTGGAGCGTGTACAGTTGCTGTACACGTCCTGAGGTCCTGCCATCCTCTCAGACCTTCTACTATGCCATATAAACTGACAGGCCTCTGTGGCAAGCAGCTGCTTGAGGGGGTATTTATTATTTATTTTTTAATTATTTTATGAAGTTTGAAAACTGATTTTAGTGTTAAAATCATAAGCAAGCGTTAAAATCATAAGCAAGAAGGAAAAATAAACTTTTTCGCTTATATTTCAATTTATATCACCCAACTTCTATGTTCTAAACCCGGATGCCAAAGTTAAGCTGTTTTTTAGAATAACATATGTCGTAGATTCAGAGTAACTTTTAAAATCCATCAAGTGTAATCAGAGATTATAGGAGGAGCAAAAATTTCGCCTTTGCGATATCCGCGAGGATAGATGCAAAATTGCAGAGTTCCTGCATCCAAAATGGGGTAAGAAAAAATGGACTTTTGCTGGTTGTAAAATAAAGATTTTCCTTCTAGAAGTCCGGTTGTTCTAACAGGCAGTCGATCTTTAAAGTTGTAGTGCGGTCAGAACAACGGCGTAGTCTTGAGATAAATCTCAACACTGACCCAGCTGGGACTCGAACCTAGGAACTACAGATTAGGAGCCTGGCGCTCTACCTACGGAGCTACCCCCTCCCCAAAAGCTTTCTGGACTTTCATAAAACTGATAAAATATACCTTCTATGAATTCGTATACAAAGAGCATCCCAAAACTGAGAATATTTCATTGTAAAATGGCAAGGCTGTTGAGAAGTCCCATGAGCGTTTCCCATTGGTTAATTATACGGTCTTGTAACCATGAAAACCGTCATTTAGTTTTCCCGTTGAAAAAACTTTTTCCCCTATACTCATGATTATTAAAAGCTGCAGTGGCTTCACGTGACACGAAGGTTGCCACATCACTAATTTCTAAAACAATCGTTGCCAGATATTTTTCCTGAATTCTGCAATCAACCATAGCGTTTGGATACTTTTTTAATATATATAATGCGTATGAATATATAATGCAATGAATATGAAGCGTATGCAGTTACCGTTCACAGCAAACGGAGCGGTTGCGGTTAATGTTCACAGTATATTGGATCGTGTGAGCTCACAAAAACCTGGATCGTGTGGGCCCACTCATAGAAATATTGAGCGTGTGCAGTTACCGTTCACAGCAAACTGGAGCGGTTGCGGTTAATGTTCACAGCACATTGGATCGTGTGAGCTCACAAAGACCTGGATCGTGTGGGCCCATTCATAGAAATATTGAGCGTGTGCAGTTACCTTTCACAGCAAACTGGAGCGGTTGCGGTTAATGTTCACAGCACATTAGATCGTGTGAGCTCACAAAGACCTGGATCGTGTGGGCCCACTCGTAGAAATATTGAGCGTGTGCAGTTACCTTTCACAGCAAACGGAGCGGTTGCGGTTAATGTTCACAGCACATTAGATCGTGTGAGCTCACAAAGACCTGGATCGTGTGGGCCCACTCGTAGAAATATTGAGCGTGTGCAGTTACCGTTCACAGCAAACTGGAGCGGTTGCGGTTAATGTTCACAGCACATTGGATCGTTTGAGCTCACAAAGACCTGGATCGTGTGGGCCCACTCGTAGAAATATTGAGCGTGTGCAGTTACCGTTCACAGCAAACTGGAGCGGTTGCGGTTAATGTTCACAGCACATTGGATCGTGTGAGCTCACAAAGACCTGGATCGTGTGGGCCCACTCATAAAAATATTGAGCGTGTGCAGTTACCGTTCACAGCAAACTAGAGCGTGTGCAGTAACTGCAGTGGAGCAAACTGGAGCAAACTGCAGTCACAGCAAACTGGAGCGTGTGCAGTTACTGCTACGGTAACTGGAGCGTGTACAGTTGCTGTACACGCTGCAGATATTTTTTCTGAATTCTGTAATCACGTGACACGAAGGTTCCACATCACTAATTTCTAAAACAATCATTGCCAGATATTTTTTCTGAATTCTGTAGTCAACTATAGCGTTCGGATACTTTTTTGAGCGACTGTACGTCCCTGACATAGACAAAATCAAATTTATGTCATATACTTATTTTCTCAGATGAAAAAATTTTATCTTGAGTTGAAAAATTTTGTTCCCTCTTTCCCCCCCCCCAAACAAATAGTCCCTTCGTTTCCCCCCCCCCCCCTGGGAAAGGTATGCATATGAGGCTTTTGTATGGGACATATCTGTCCCAGTGGTAATGAAGGGGTTAAAAAGAGTCCTGCATGAAAAACACTTTTCCTTAAACAGTGGTTCTCAACTTTTTATGCTTCACGTACCCTCTGGAAATGTGTATGTAACTGGCGCACTCCTTATATAGATGGATAAAACTATAATTATAGAATAAAATGGGAATAAAATGAAACATATATATATATAACATATATCTAGCGACTTTTGAGCTCTGACGGCGTACCTCAAAACTTTTTACAGCGTACCCCACGTTGAGAACTCCTACCATAAGCGTTTGGTTGGGTTGTTTATCTCTGAGCGGCACTTTTTTGCACACCATGGGCTAAATGGCCAGGTCACATGGATCCCGAAGGCTCAGAAAAGGTTGGGGGAGGGGACCCACTGGAACAGCTGTTGGGAGACAGATGGTAGCCTCCCGTCAAGGCCATCCAGCGTGTTCTTTAACATGCACAGGGTATGTCTCTCCAGCACACGGGGCCACGGTTTAACGTCCCATCCGACGGACGGCGGCCTTTTCAAGCCCATCGGTGTTCCCTACTGACCGTGGGCAGGGCGGGGAATTTTGCGGAGATAAATCTGAACGTTCACCCAGCTGGGAGTCGAATCTGGGAACTACAGATTATGAAAATAAGATTGAACAAAGCGATACACCCACTAAAATTCTTAAAATAATGTCTAAAAATATACATATAAGGTTGGGTTGGGTTGTTTTACCTCTGAGCGGCACTTTTTTGCACACCAAGGGCTAAATGGCCAGGTCACATGGACCCCGAAGGCTCAGAAAAGGTTGGGTGAGGGGACCCACTGGAACAGCTGTTGGGAGACAGATGGTAGCCTCCCGTCAAGGCCATCCAGCGTGTTCTTTAACGTGCACAGGGTATGTCTCTCCCGCACAGGGACCACGGCTTAACGTCCCATCCGACGGACGGCGGCCTTTCCAAGCCCATCGGTGGCCCTTACTGACCGTGGGCAGGGCGGGGAATTTAGCGGAGAAAAGTTTCAACGCTGACCCAGCTAGGACTCGAACCTGGGAACTACAGATTACGAGCCTGGCGCGCTACCGACTGAGCCACCTCCGCCCCCTTACCATAAGCGATTGGCCCTAACAGATTGGGCATGTCTCCCAACAGAACAATGTTCCTTTGTCAATAAAGCTATGATGCAATGGCGTGATGCAATTTCTAAGAATGAAATATTTCTATGCTGTAATATCTTCAAGCCAACAGTTACTAAACATTTCTTTAAAAGCAGATGATTTAGGGACAGATATCAATTCGTTGAGGTTCATCCTTTAACTGAATTATCATGAGCTGACTGTAATTAAGCAAGTAACGTTAGGAACGCAATGTCAGCTTATTATTCGTATGAAGGTCAAAAGGTTCCTATCGGAGAGATAGATTTCTTATTTCTATCTGATGAACAGATCCCCTTTTTTTACCGTACTTTGTGGCGCCAGCGCTGCACGATGTGAGAACCACTTTAGCTTTCATCGGTTAGATTTTCTTTTTTTTTTCTGTTCAAGTCGTTTAAAGCGTAAAAATAAGCGAGTTTTTCAATGTAAACTCTGACGACTAATGAAGCTATTCAACCCATTTTCAATAAATAGTTGTGGTATAATGCCCTCAATGGTTACAAAAGCCTATACAGCACCAGCAATGAAATAGAGACGTTGTAACATTTCGATGTTACCATCAGAGTCAGCGTGTATTTTTGGGTCCTGATGTGGCTTACAAATACGGTGGCTCCTTATCTTTAGAGAGTGTTAAAAAGTTACAAATAAACAGATGTTACTCCTAACAGATGTCCAGTGGGTTCTCTTCCGTTAACTTTCTCTGATTTTTCGGGGTCCTTGAAAACTGGTCATTTAGTCCATTGTGTGCAAAAAGCAAGTAAATACATATATTTAGAGTAGAAAAAATTATAATATGATAGAAAATAATTGTAATTTAATAAACAATCAAATTTTTTATAATTTAAAAAGTTTCGGGAGGCGGCGGTGGGATGCTTAAAGTTTGCTTCCCCCAATATCATATTTATCCTCCCACCGGCCCCTCCCCGCCCTACCCACGGTCAGTAGAGGACACCGATGGGCTTGGAAAGTTCGCCGTCCGTCGTATGGGAGACGTTAAGCCGTGGCCCCGTGTGCGGGAGAGCCATACTCTGTGCACTTTAAAGAACACGCTGGATGGCCTTGACGGGAGGCTACCATCTGTCTCCTAACAGCCGTTCCAGTGGGTCCCCTCCCCCAGCATTCTCTGAGCCTTCGGAGTCTTGTGACCTGACGAATTTAGCCCATTGTGTGCAAAAACGTGCCGCTCAGAGGTAAAACAACCCAATCCAACAGTCCTGTTTATAGCGAAATTTCTATGAGAAGTAATACGTTATGATGCAATCTAATTCACTAATAATAACAAATGGTAACTAGCTAATTAATCCATCATCGATATACACATTACATAGATCTGAATACTTTCTGATTTTTCTTTAAATATTAATTTTTTAACTACAAACAAATTTTTGGATTTTCAAACTCCAGCGTCCTTTAATGATAGACGTTTAAACTATTGAAAGATTCTTAAAATGTGAATCGCAATATGGAATTCCTATCTATCAAAATCAAAAGGACTATTTTTTATTTATCTCTAATAAGAAACAAAAAATTGAACGTCGATAAAAAAACAAATGTTTCCGTTTCACAAAATGAGATTAAAATCCAGCTTTTATCTGTAGAAGTAATTATCAGAAGTAAATTGTCTACAATTACTTTACATGAAAACGAGACTGAAGGCTGACTTTCTACTTGGCTAAATATAGCTTCCGAATGATACCGAATATTAGTCGAAAACAGAACAAACCTATTCTTTATAGGTGGATCATAAGACTACTGAATTAAGTTGTTGTAATCTGATGATCTTCCATTGCAGTATAACATTACACTTAACCCTTCCAGTTTGCAGCCTGAAAAACTGGTTTACATCCAGAGGCCAAATTCAATTAATTAGTGAACGGTATTATGGCATATTATATGCCAAATTAATCAACATTTATTTCTGAAAATAAAATATTTAACAAAAAAGACCATATGTTTCATTTTAATAGGACTTTTTTAGAGTCATTTGAATACTGTAATAACATATTAATTTTAATAACAATTTTTACAGTGATATACCAAAAAAAGGTGCACATTTCATAATTATTTCCAAAATCTTCCATTTTTAAAAAGTAGCATTTTTTTGTTAATTATCAGAAGATTTTAAAAACTTTAAGGAAAAATTTGTTGGTAATAGTTCAAATCAAACTTCTGAGCTTAAATTAGGGGATTGCTTCATCCCAGAGTAATGTTAACAAACAAATTGGCAATACCTTATATAACTTCTAAGAAATGGCAAACAAATGGCTTTAACAAATTCTTTAAGTCATAGTTTAATAAAATATGCATCAAATAAAAAATCATCTTAAATTACTTAAATTATCAAGCTTAAATTACATATTTTTTTATAAGATATCTATTTAAAAAATTTAAAATGGCAATTTTTATTTTAAAAAAATTGTTTTCTTTTATTTTACTAAAAACGGATATGTACGTTCTGGACACTGGAAGGGTTAAATGCAATGTTATACTGTAACATTGCAGTATAACATTATTATTAAGCGTTCTTGTAAGGGTTCTTGAAAAACGCTTACTGGCATTTTGTAGGGGGTGGGGGGTATGGTCCCTTAACCCCTCTGCTCCACCCCATCTCTAGAACCGGTACTGATCCTTTCCGTGGAAAATAATCAACAGAAGTGTAAAACGTAAGTGAACGAATACATTTTTCCTTTTATTATTCTTATACTTATTCTTATGTTATGAAGTAATTTAAGATCAGCATTACCTATATCGTCTGCCTACGATTTTTGTCATTTTCTAATATTAACTAGAGCAGGGAACTGAAGACTGTTCCGTTCTTAATGGCAAACTGTTGCCTAAGGGTAATTCATTTATTACTAGTTGCCCTAGTCTCAATTTTAATTGTCTGTTTAGTTAATTGCACTTTAGGTTAGTTTCTTTTACATTAGCAGTCTCTCCCCTTCGATCCTTTAGCGCAGATTCAACACGAAGATTTGCACGATGTTCCTCAGGTCGTTGCAGGCGTCAGCGCACGTTCTCATAGCCCGTGGCTTCGTCGCAAACCATTGAGATTTATATTTCCGACAGATTTGGGGTTCCCTGTGGTTCCCGTAATGCTCTACCCAACGGTCACAAATTTCGCACGCGAATGTCCTCTGTCGTCATATTCCTCTGTCGTCATATTGGGCTAAACATCAAGTTCCTACCTGCAATGGGTTGCCTTAAAATAATAATTGCTTCGTGAATATGGGTATCTGGCAACGGCAACAGATTTAAACTTTGTTATGATTCTTAAGATTCAGTTAAGGAGAAGTGTGAATGGCAACAACCGATTTGTAGGTCATTCCCGTTTCCTCTAGGAATTGCATGGAAATGATTCTGCTTCTAGCAAGTCCCCTTTTTCGAATTTAGACTTGACATTTTTGGAACTTGGACAAGAATTTTGAATGCATCCCGGACGACAACCAAAAACACTTCATAGAAATATGAAGAGATGGATTTAAATATGAAGAGACGAATTTTGAATGCAGCCCAGACGACAACCAAAAACACTTCATGGAAATATGAAGAGATGGATTTAAATATGAAGAGACGAATTTTGAATGCAGCACGGACGATAACCAAAAACACTTCATGGAAATATGAAGAGATGGATTTAAATATGAAGAGACGAAATTTGAATGCAGCACGGACGACAACCAAAAACACTTCATGGAAATATGAAGAGACGGATTTAAATATGAAGAGACGAATTTTGAATGCAGCCCGGACGACAACCAAAAACACTTCATGGAAATATGAAGAGACGGATTTAAATATGAAGAGACGAATTTTGAATGCAGCACGGACGACAACCAAAAACACTTCATGGAAATATGAAGAGATGGATTTAAATATGAAGAGACGAAATTTGAATGCAGCACGGACGACAACCAAAAACACTTCATGGAAATATGAAGAGACGGATTTAAATATGAAGAGACGAAATTTGAATGCAGCCCGGACGACAACCAAAAACACTTCATGGAAATATGAAGAGACGGATTTAAATATGAAGAGACGAATTTTGAATGCAGCCCGGACGACAACCAAAAACACTTCATGGAAATATGAAGAGACGGATTTAAATATGAAGAGACGAATTTTGAATGCAGCACGGACGACAACCAAAAACACTTCATGGAAATATGAAGAGACGGATTTAAATATGAAGAGACGAATTTTGAATGCAGCCCGGACGACAACCAAAAACACTTCATGGAAATATGAAGAGACGGATTTAAATATGAAGAGACGAATTTTGAATGCAGCACGGACGACAACCAAAAACACTTCATGGAAATATGAAGAGATGGATTTAAATATGAAGAGACGAAATTTGAATGCAGCACGGACGACAACCAAAAACACTTCATGGAAATATGAAGAGATGGATTTAAATATGAAGAGACGAATTTTGAATGAGGCCCAGACGACAACCAAAAACACTTCATGGAAATATGAAGAGACGGATTTAAATATGAAGAGACGAAATTTGAATGCAGCACGGACGACAACCAAAAACACTTCATGGAAATATGAAGAGATGGATTTAAATATGAAGAGACGAATTTTGAATGCAGCCCGGACGACAACCAAAAACACTTCATGGAAATATGAAGAGACGGATTTAAATATGAAGAGACGAATTTTGAATGCAGCCCGGACGACAACCAAAAACACTTCATGGAAATATGAAGAGACGGATTTAAATATGAAGAGACGAATTTTGAATGCAGCACGGACGACAACCAAAAACCCTTCATGGAAATATGAAGAGACGGATTTAAATATGAAGAGACGAATTTTGAATGCAGCCCGGACGACAACCAAAAACACTTCATGGAAATATGAAGAGATGGATTTAAATATGAAGAGACGAATTTTGAATGAGGCCCAGACGACAACCAAAAACACTTCATGGAAATATGAAGAGATGGATTTAAATATGAAGAGACGAAATTTGAATGCAGCCCGGACGACAACCAAAAACACTTCATGGAAATATGAAGAGACGGATTTAAATATGAAGAGACGAATTTTGAATGCAGCCCGGACGACAACCAAAAACACTTCATGGAAATATGAAGAGATGGATTTAAATATGAAGAGACGAAATTTGAATGCAGCCCGGACGACAACCAAAAACACTTCATGGAAATATGAAGAGATGGATTTAAATATGAAGAGACGAATTTTGAATGCAGCACGGACGACAACCAAAAACACTTCATGGAAATATGAAGAGATGGATTTAAATATGAAGAGACGAATTTTGAATGCAGCCCGGACGATAACCAAAAACACTTCATGGAAATATGAAGAGATGGATTTAAATATGAAGAGACGAATTTTGAATGCAGCCTGGACGACAACCAAAAACACTTCATGGAAATATGAAGAAACGGATTTAAATATGAAGAGACGAATTTTGAATGCAGCCCAGACGACAACCAAAAACACTTCATGGAAATATGAAGAGATGGATTTAAATATGAAGAGACGAATTTTGAATGCAGCCCGGACGACAACCAAAAACACTTCATGGAAATATGAAGAGATGGATTTAAATATGAAGAGACGAATTTTGAATGCAGCCCAGACGACAACCAAAAAAACTTCATGGAAATATGAAGAGATGGATTTAAATATGAAGAGACGAAATTTGAATGCAGCCCGGACGACAACCAAAAACACTTCATGGAAATATGAAGAGATGGATTTAAATATGAAGAGACGAATTTTGAATGCAGCCCGGACGACAACCAAAAACACTTCATGGAAATATGAAGAGACGGATTTAAATATGAAGAGACGAATTTTGAATGCAGCAGGACGATAACCAAAAACACTTCATGGAAATATGAAGAGATGGATTTAAATATGAAGAGACGAATTTTGAATGCAGCCCAGACGACAACCAAAAACACTTCATAGAAATATGAAGAGACGGATTTAAATATGAAGAGACGAATTTTGAATGCAGCCCAGACGACAACCAAAAACACTTCATGGAAATATGAAGAGATGGATTTAAATATGAAGAGACGAAATTTGAATGCAGCCCGGACGACAACCAAAAACACTTCATGGAAATATGAAGAGACGGATTTAAATATGAAGAGACGAATTTTGAATGCAGCCCGGACGACAACCAAAAACACTTCATGGAAATATGAAGAGATGGATTTAAATATGAAGAGACGAATTTTGAATGCAGCCCGGACGACAACCAAAAACACTTCATGGAAATATGAAGAGATGGATTTAAATATGAAGAGACGAAATTTGAATGCAGCCCGGATGACAACCAAAAACACTTCATGGAAATATGAAGAGTGTACCACGATTTCCTGATGAGTTATGACTGGCACAGACAGACTCACATCTTCTCCCATTCTTTAAATCCCTTTACCCTTTTATCCCCAATTACTAAAATATTCTACCTAACAGGAAAAGTTAAAATTCAGCTTACAGCTTTCCTTCTCTGGGTACGTCCCTGTCTTGGGTGACGTCACTGTTAGCGTAAGTTTTCAGCTCCCTATAACTTGGGAGATACTTCCCAAATCAGTTGATATTTGGTAACTTTTGTAATTTGGCAAAACGATCCCAGATCTGGTGTGGTGGTTCCGCTTACATTTTTCTGCACAGGTATAGAGATCGGGTTCCTAGCTGCACTGTGTCGCATTAAACTCACCACAAGTCTGCGAAATGTATTGGGGCGCTGCCATCGCCTACTTTATGAATGGAGAGTTGAAAGTTGTAAATGGTGCAGTATGTTATCGATGGGGAGAGTTATCAACGGACACCTCTGGTTAATACGGGGTGGGGAGTGGGTCCCGAAGGACCCACTCCCCATGGGGAAAGCACGTGCTCCGTCTCACGACACTACACGTGCATAGCAACTAGAGGCCTGGAAGTAGAAGATGAAGTTTGTCTCAGGGGAGACCAGTAGGGACATGGAGTATGGGTAGTGTTAAAGGGGGTGCTGAGTGCAGCCCGGGAAGAAAGTAGGAAGAGAAGTCAAAGAGAGACAGCAGCCACGGACCTCAAAGGAGATTCCCGAAGCCGGCAGACGAGCCAGCCTATGTCCCTCAAGTGTGCCCTGACACGGGCATCTCAATGGACACTGAGACCAGTTCGCCTGCTACCTCATTGATCGCTTGGGAGTCCCTGAGTTCGTTAGCGAACCCTTCTGTGATCGGACACCTGAGGATATAGTGCCCGACTTTTGCATCTGGCCCCACAGCCGCAGTAACTGTGGGCAGAGATTTTAAACCTCTCCAGGTATTTGGGGAAACTCCCATGTCCTGTTAGGACCTGCGTCAAATAGTGGTCAGAGGACATCAGGGATAGACTGATCAGTTAAACTATTAACACGTCATAGAGCACGAAGACAGCACAAGAAAGAAAGCATAGATCTTTATCTGGGGCTCGAACCCAGGTCATTTGCATCAGCTGCCAAGTACACTAACCGCTCTGCCACTGGAAGAGACCGCAAAATCCCCGCCCTGCCCACGGTCAGTAGGGGACACCGATGGGCTTGGAAAGGCCATCATCCGGTAGCGCGCCTTCGGGGTCTATGTGACCTGGCCGTTTAGCCCATGGTGTGCAAAAAGTACCGCTCAGAGATAAAACAACCCAACCCAACCGGGACATATTTTTCGGGCCACCTAAAATGAAGAGCAATGGTGAAAAATGCAAACCAAACTATTAAGCATAATCTTCCGTAGCATTTTTTATCTAGCCAGCTCAAACGTAATTGAAAAGCCTGAAATAGAGTAATTAAAAAAACAAAGCATGAGCTATAGTTATTTTTTATTTCTTAAACATAATCTCGCATCTAAATGTCTGTGGATTTTATGCCCTTGTAAGAGCCTCATTTACATTTTCCATCACGCGGTACCTTTTACACTTTTTTTACCTTCTTCTGACATATGGTTTCTTCTTCGCCTTGCCCCACTTTAGTAACGATCTCATTTTTTTATTATCTTTCCACAGGTGTCTTGTGACGACAAGCCTTGCCGCCATGGCGGCACCTGCTACCCAATCCCAACCTCTATGAATGACGTCATTGCCTATGCGTGCCTCTGTCCTTGTGGTCGCTGCGGTTACAACTGCGATAACCGTAAGTTCCTTTTTTTAACCTATTCGCTTGCGCACGCCTACTTTTACTGATATCGTTGGCTAGTTGGGTCAGAGAGCGTGATTTCTTCAAATCGTTACGCCTTTTGTGTCAAGACCGGAAGATGTGACTTGTATAAATATGAGTTCTCCGTATAACGCTTCCAGGATTTAAGAGCTACCTGTATAAATATTAATTTAAGAGGCTCCAACTGGAAACTCCATTTCCTTTTTGTTGTTTTCTTCGGCCAGATGACGGTAAATCTGAGCAGTGACCAACTCAATTAATTCGTTAATGCTAGAGCGATGTTGTGCATTCTTAATATCTATAACGAACTTTAAGTACTTCTGGAAACTTCTTTTAAACACGAATTTACTCTCTATATGCATGGAGAATCTGACAGCTGAGTGGCTCGACGTGCAACCGAAGATTTAGAGCTCAACTTGGTGCCAGCTGACGTAGTTGGGTTGGGTTGTTTTACCTCTGAGCGGCACTTTTTTGCACACCATGGGCTAAATGGCCAGGCCACATGAACCCCGAAGGCTCAGAGAAGGTTGGGGGAGGGGACCCACTGGAACAACTGTTGGGAGACAGATGGTAGCCTCCCGTCAAGGCCATCCAGCTTGTTGTTTAACGTGCACAGGGTATGTCTCTCCCGCACACGGGACCACGGCTTAACGTCCCATCCGACGGACGGTGGTCTTTCCAAGCCAATCGGTGTCCCCTACTGACCGTGGGCAGGGCGGGGAATTTTGCGGAGATAAATCTCAACGCTGACCCAGCTAGGACTCGAACCTGGGAACTGCAGATTACGAGCCTGGCGCGCTACCGACTGAGCCACCCCCGCCCCAAGGTTGCAGGAGGGGACCTACTGGAATAGCTGTTGAGAGACAGATAGTAGCTCCCGTCAAGGCCATCCAGCGTGTTCTTTACGTGCACAGGGTATGGCTCTCCCGTACAGGGGGCCAGGGCTTAACGTCCCATCCAACGGACGGCGGCCTTTCCAAGCCCAGTGGTGTTCCCCACTGACCGTAGGTAGTGCGGGGAATTTTGCGGAGATAAATCTCAACGCTTACCGAGCTGGGACTCAAACCTGGGAACTACAGCTGTCGAGATTGGCGTGCTACCGATTGAGCCATCCAGCCTCTAGATAGCCAGGTCTCAAGGATCCCAGTTGCTCAGAGAAGGTTAGGGGTAGGAGACCTACTGGAACAGCTGTTGGGAGACAGATGTCAGCCTCCAATCACGGCCATCCAGCGTGTTCATTAACGTGCATAGAACTCTCACGAACACTGGGGCACGGCTTACATCCCATCCGACGGATGGCAGCCTCTTATAGTCCTTCAGTGTCCTCTAGGGACCGAGCGCGGTTTTTGCCGAGATAAATCTCAAAGCCGGTCCGGAGGGTTGGGTTGTTTTACCTCTGAGTGGCACTTTTTTGCACACCATGGGCTAAATGGCCAGGTCACATGGACCCCGAAGGCTCAGAGAAGGTTGGGGGAGGGGACCCACTGCAACAACTGTTGGGAGACAGATGGTAGCCTCCCGTCAAGGCCATCCAGCATGTTCTTTAACGTGCACAGGGTATGGCTCTCCCGCACACGGGACCACGGCTTAACGTCCCATCCGACGGGCGGCGGCCTTTCCAAGCCCATCGGTGTCCCTACTGACCGTGGGCAGGGTGGGGAATTATGCGGCGATAAATCTCAACGCTGACCCAGCTGGGACTCGAACCTGGGAACTACAGATTACGAGCCTGGCGCGCTACCGACTGAGCCACCCCGCCCCATGCCCAGATGGGACTCGAACCTGGGAACTGCAGATTACAAGCCTGGCGCGCTACCAACTCAGTCAGCCCTCGCTCCATATACAGTAAATCTTCCCTACTTTTGGTGGGGTGGGGCGGGGGTGGCTCAGTCGGTAGCGCGCCAGGCTCGTAATCTGTAGTTCCCAGGTTCGAGTCCCAGCTGGGTCAGCGTTGAGATTTATCTCCGCAAAATCCCCCGCCTTGCCCACGGTAAGTAGGGGACACCGATGGCCTTGGAAAGGCCGCCGTCCGTCGGATGGGACGTTAAGCCGTGGCCCCGTGTGCGGGAGAGCCATACCCTGTGCACGTTAAAGAACACGCTGGATGGCCTTGACGGGATGCTACCATCTGTCTCCCAACAGCTGTTCCAGTGGGTCCCCTCCCACAACCTTCTCTGAGCCTTCGTGGTCAATGTGACCTGGCCATTTAGCCCATGGTGTGCAACAAAGTGCCGCTCAGAGGTAAAACAATACAACCCAACCCTACTTTCGAAAGGCTGTCTCTGTAAAATATCTTGAATATTTTCTAATATTTTAAATAAGGACATTTGCGAAATGTGAGGTTCGAATCCTGAATCACAGGGCAAATTAAAATATTCATAATTCCCACAGTAAAGCGTGTTTATTCCTTACAAAAATAAGCATATTACAAGTGAATTTAATATGTCAATTGAAAAATATAACGCGAATCCTTTAAAGAACCTACCTTTGTATAAAAGGAGTTAGAAATCGAAGTTGCTCACTTTCTTTAAGAAAAACTGAAATGTTAATTTTCCCAGGAACATTTGTGCCTTTATCTGATCAAAAAGAACTGGGAAAGTGATAAAAAAAAGTGAGAAAGAGGCTCTTTGTATTCTGCATACGTAGAGTCGCTCAAAAAAATATCCGAACATTATGGTTGATTACGGAATTCAGAAAAAATATCTGTCGGCGTTTTTTTTAGAAAATAATGACCCAGTAACCTTCGTGTCACGTGATTACAGAATTCAGGAAAAATATCTTCAGCGTGTACAGCAACTGTACACGCTCCAGTTACCGTTCACAGCAAACTGGAGCGTGTGCAGTTACTGCACACGCTCCAGTTTGCTGTAAACGGTAACTGCACACGCTCAACATTTCCGTGAGTGAGCCCACACGATCTAGTATCAAAATAATATGACCACCTACAGTCGCTCAAAAGAGTATCCGAACACTATGGTTGATTACAGAATTCAGAAAAAATTTCTGGCAACGATTATTTTAGCAATTAGTGATCTGGCAACCTTCGTGTCACGTGACACGAAGGATACCAGGTCATTATTTTCTAAAAAAAACGCTGCGAGATATTTTTCCTGAATTCCGTAATCAACCATAGTGTTCGGATATTTTTTTGAGCGACTGTAGGTGGTCATATTATTTTGATACTAGATCGTGTGGGCTCACTAGATCGTGTATGCTCACTCACGGAAATGTTGAGCGTGTGCAGTAACTGCACACGCTCCAGTTTGCTGTGAACGGTAACTGGAGCGTCTACAGTTGCTGTACACGCTCCAGATATTTTTCCTGAATTCTGTAATCACGTGACACGAAGGTTGTCAGATCACTAATTTCTAAAAAAAAATCGTTGTCAGATATTTTTTCTGAATTCTGTGATGAACCATAATGTTCGGATATTTTTTTGAGCGACTGTACCATCGACATGTTTTAAGTTTATTTTCTACTTTTTAAGGCGCAAATATAGGGAGCCAAGTAATTTTGAAAAATTTCAATTGATTTTCTTTTTTCATAATCATCATCATCATCATCCTCAAGCAGCCATGGGCTACCGAGGTCCAACCAGACCGCGCAGTTTAATTCTCCAAGCAAGTCTGTCCTGAGCTACATCTACTGCATCCGGCCACTGCACACCAATTCTAACAAGGTCCTGTTTGACATTGTCTGCCCACCGCATCCTAGGTCTCCCCTTCTTTCTGAGACCTCTAGGCACACTGTTCATAACCCTATTCGCCAATCTATAATTATCCATATGGGCAACATGGCCAAACCAACGGAGTCTCTCTCTGCACAATATGCTGCTTAAAGGAGGTTGCCGACTCCTTTGCCTAACCTCATCATTAGTTACAAAGTTGAACCACCTAATACCCAAGATACTGCGTAAGCATCTAGAATCAAAAGCATCTAGTTTCCTGTTATCTCGTTTACACAGCGTCCAAGTTTCACTACCATAACTAACCCTAGAAAGAACCAAACTATTATACAGTCTAATTTTAGTCTCTAGGTGTATACGCCTATTTCTCCACACTCTCCATAGATTCTTAAAAGTCCCGGCAGCAATCCCTATTCGTCTGTTAATCTCATGCCGCACATCACCAGTATCTGTACTCATAATAGTTAAGTATTTATTAAAAGTTTGAAATTATAATAAAAAAATGTTTCCGTTTTACTTATTTTATTCATAATTATAAGAAAATTTTGAGATTTAAATTATTCTGAGCTCTAACCCTTTTACTAGTGCCAACTGATTGATCCGCTTCTTTTCAGTTCATTTTGGGCAGATGAGCGATGCTTGCATCTACATGTTCAATGCCGGCTACCAGAAAGTGAACAGTCGCAAAGAATGCATGCTCTTCTGTTGGGAGACGCCTGGATGCAAGTCCGCAGACTACATCAGCGAAGAAGGGGACTGCTGGCTCAATTCTGTCACCGACGAAGAGGAACCGCTCACCATTGACTGTGACAAGTGGTACCCTGGTGTCACTTTTCTTTTCTTCAACTGCACCTGCGACGAGTGAGTGCAAGATTCTCGTGTGAGACAGAATTCATCTGTTTGTACAGTCGCTCAAAAAAATATCCGAACACTATGGTTGATTAGAGAATTCAGAAAAAATATCTGGCAACGATTTTTTTTTTTAGAAATTAGTGATCTGGCAACCTTCGTGTACCGAACACTATGGTTGAATGCAGAATTCAGAAAAAATACCTGGCACATATATTTTTTTTTTTTAGAAATTAGTGATCTGGCAACCTTCGTGTACCGAAAATTATGGTTGATTACAGAATTCAGGAAAAATACCTGGCACATATTTTTTTTTAGAAATTAGTGTTCTGGCAACCTTCATGTACCAAACACTATGGTTGATTGCAGAATTCAGGAAAAATATCTGGCAAAGATATTTTTTTTAGAAATTAGTGATCTGGCAACCTTCGTGTACCGAACACTATGGTTGAATGCAGAATTCAGAAAAAATACCTGGCACATATATTTTTTTTTAGAAATTAGTGATCTGGCAACCTTCGTGTACCGAACACTATGGTTGATTACAGAATTCAGGAAAAATACCTGGCACATATTTTTTTTTTAGAAATTAGTGTTCTGGCAAACTTCGTGTACCAAACACTATGGTTGATTGCAGAATTCAGGAAAAATATCTGGCACACATATTTTTTTTTTTTAGAAATTAGTGATCTGGCAACCTTCGTGTACCAAACACTATGGTTGATTGCAGAATTCAGGAAAAATATTTGGCAAAGATTTTTTTTAGAAATTAGTGATCTGGCAACCTTCGTGTACCAAACACTGTGGTTGATTGCAGAATTCAGAAAAAAATATCTGGTAAAGATTTTTTTTTTTTAGAAATTAGAGATCTGGCAACCTTCGTGTCACGTGACACGAAGGTTGCCAGATCACTAATTTCTAAAAAAATCGTTGCCAGATATTTTTTCTGAATTCAGTAATCCACCATAGTGTTCGGATACTTTTTTGAGCGACTGCACCTTGCTCAAATGAAAAGCGCAGTTGGATTTTTTGTTTCTTTTACGTGGAACAAAATGAAGCAGACTGAGAGTTTCGAGGGAAGAGAACAGACTGCAATTCGTTTACTGTCTTAAGTGCAAAGTCTTTACTTTTGTGGGAAAAAAAATGATTCGCCGATGAGTGGGATTCGAACTCACACCTCTGGCGCCTCACAGTAACGCCCTGGTATGTTACTGTGTGACTCGAACTCACGCCTCACAATAACATGGTAATTGCTGTAACTACTAAGCTATCGCCAGCTCAGTATTTATTCACTTAGTTGTGATTTTAAAACTCACTGATCTTGTCGCTAATGGCGCCATCTATGATCAGGAAATGCAACTTATCCAATGCTGCTCAATATACATATATATTAAAGAAGGGAGTCACTCAGGGGCGTAGTGAAGGGATTATGTTTGGGAGGGGGGAGGGGGGGCAGAGAAAGAAAATTTGCATATTCAAAAGTAAAATTTTGCCAACTTAAAAAATAAGAACTTTATACAGATTTTACAGAAATTTAAATAGGTATTTACTGTCACTACACTAAAGTACCCTGGAAGTTTTTGGACGTTCTGGACGTTCCATCGTTTTTTGGATTTTGTCAAGTGCCTCAAATTTGCAATTTCCCCGTGATTTTACAGCATAAAAAAATTATTCCCTTTCCTACATTAACCAAATTTCAGTCGAATTTGGCGAACTCTACAAGATTTTGACAAGTTTTCCAGATTTTCCCAATTTTTATTTAATTTCATAAAACCCATCACATTCTTAACAACTAATCTATATTTCACCCAATGGCTTAAAATTTTGCCAACTGCCTAGATTTCGCAAAATTTTCTCGATTGCGCTAACAGTAGTGAATTTCACAAAACCAATTTAAGTTATCTACCTATTGCTTTTGTATCTCTGCAAAATTCTCCGCCCTGCCCACGGTCAGTAGGGGACACCGATGGGCTTCGAAAGGCCGCCGTCCGTCGGATGGGACGTTAAGCCGTGGCCCCGTGTGCGGGAGAGTCACACCCTGTGCACGTTAAAGGACACGCTGGATGGTCTTGACGGGAGGCTACCATCTGTCTCCCAACAGCTGTTCCAGTGGGTCCCCTCCCCTAATCATCTCTGAGCCTTCGGGGTCCTTGTGACCTGGCCATTAAGTCCATGGTGTGCAAAAAAGTGTAGCTCAGAGGTAAAACAACCCAACGTTAAAGAACACGCTGGATGGCCTTGACGGGAGGCTACTATCTGTCTTCCAACAGCTGTTCCAGTGGGTCCCCTCCCCCAACCTTCTCTGAGTCTTCGGGGTCCTTTTGACCTGGACAATTAGACCATTGTGTGCAAAAAAGTGTCGCTCAGAAGTAAAGCAACCCAACCTCTATTTATTCTTCCCCCCCTAAAATAGGAAATGTGAAAGTCGTTCTACTATATCTAGTGAATGCGAGGGCCTACAGCTATGAGTTTAATGTCGAATGAAAAGTCGTATAATGACCGTTGTAAACTATTACGAATCTTGCTCCCTTATTCTCCCCTGATAAAAAAGGGGCGGATTTTCACGGGGTTTGAATTTAATGAGTCATATCTCAAATTCAAGCTTTTGACGTCTCCAATGTCATGGGCTAGCTCAAACATGAATCCAAAATGGAAGGAAAATATGGTCGATATTTATGGGTTGGATTGTTTTACTTCTGAGCGGCACTTTTTTGCACACCATGGGCTAAATGGCCAGGTCACAAGGACTCCGAAGGCTCAGAGAAGGTTGGGGGAGGGGACCCACTGGAACAGCTGTTGGGAGACAGATGGTGGCCTCCCATCAAGACCATCCATTGTGTTCTTTAACTTGCACAGGGTATGGCTCTCCCGCACACGAGGCCACGGCTTAACGTCCCATCCGACGGACGGCGGCCTTTCCAAGCCCATCGGTGTCCCCTACTGACCGTGGGCAGGGCGGGGAAATTTTGCGAAGATAAATCTCAACGCTGACCCAGCTGGGACTCGAACCTGGGAACTACAGATTACGAGCCTGGCGCGCTACCGACTGAGCCTCCCCCGCCCCGATATTTATGAGTCATATATCAAATGAAAGTTTTTGAAGGAAAACTGACACCCCCATTCATGGGGGTGTCAGTGTTCCTTCCTTTGGAGGTTTGTTAGAGGCTTGTCAGTGTTCCTTCCTTTGGAGGTTTGTTAGAGGCTTGTCAGTGTTCCTTCCTTTGGTTTTTAGTGACAAAAAATAAAATAAAATTAAAAAAGTCTTCCTAGGTGGCCCTAGAATGTAAAAATAAATTTAAGCGTATCAATGGTGTAATCAGTCAGTGAGTTCGTATTCCCTACAAAGGAAGGTAGGGCCGAGATTTACCTCCACAACAAGATTGCAGGCGTCCTATTTACCTTGGAAGTGAATACTACGAACTAAGCAACTGATTGCACCATCGATATGCTTTATATTTATTTTCTGCATTTTAGGGCCATATACAATGCTTTAGATTGTTACAAAACCAATCCCAATTTTCACAACTCACCTGTATTTTACCAAGTGGTGTCCAATTTTGCGAACTGCTCTAAATTTTGCCAAGTTGCCTCGATTTTGCGAACTCGCCATAATTTTATAAAAAAAAATTCTCAATTTTTACGTCTAACGGGAATTTTGCTAAGTCACTCTGAATATTGCCAACCCCTCAAGATTTTGCCAAGTTGTCCCGATTTTGCCAACTGACCTAGGTTTTGCGAAGTTGCCACGATTCTGTCACCCTAGATTTTGCCAAATTGTATAGATATTGTTAACTCCCTTTAGTATTACATCCCCCCCCATTTTTTCACAACCCATCTGAATTTTGCAAAGTCGCTTCGAATTTTGACAACTAAGATCCCCCCATAGCCACGCCCCCGAAGTCCTCACGCTAACTGGGGCGGGGGTGGCTCAGTCGGTAGCGCGCCAGGCTCGTAATCTGTAGTTACCAGGTTCGAGTCCTAGCTGGATCAGCGTTGAGATTTTTCTCCGCTAAATTCCCCGCCATGCCCACGGTCAGTAGGGGACACCGATGGGCTTGGAAAGGCCGCCGTCCGTCGGATGGGACGTTAAGCCGTGGCCCCGTATGCGGGAGGGCCATACCCTGTGCACATTAAAGAACACGCTGAATGACCTTGACGGGAGGCTACCATCTGTCTCCCAACAGCTGTTCCAGTGGGTCCCCTCCCCCAACCTTCTCTGAGCCTTCGGGGTCCATGTGACCTGGCCATTTAGCCCATGGTGTGCAAAAAAGTGCCGCTCAGAGGTAAAACAAACCAACACGTTAAAGAACACGCTGGATGGCGTTGACGGGAGACTACCATCTGTTTCCCAACAGCTGTTCCAGTGGGTCGCCTTCCCCAACCTTCTCTGAGCCTTCGGGGTCCATGTGACCTGGCCATTTAGCCCATGGTGTGCAAAAAAGTGCCGCTCAGAGGTAAAACAACCCAAACAACCCAACCTCACGCTAACATCTATACATTGAGTAATACTGGATGAGTTGCCTTTTTCTAATCATAGATGGCGCCATGAGAGACAAGTTCAGTGAGATTTAAAAGTCACAAATAAGTGGATAATTGACATAGTTCACGATATCTTACTGTTAGAGCACCTGGGAGATCACTGTGAGGTGTGGGTTCGAATCCTACTCATCGGCTAATCACTTTTCTAACAGAATTATTTCTTGAATTATATGTCAACAGCTAATCTGTGTATTAATTATTGATAAAATCTTTACATCTGGATTGCTGATATTATATTCTCTTGTACGAGGGCGAATCAAAAAGTAAGCTGCATTCTTACATAACAAACAGCAAAGTATATTAGAAAGGCAAATATATTAAGGTGAATCTACTTCACATTTTCGCCTATGTTACATAAACATTTATCCAAATGTCTGGTTAAAATATATTTTAATATCTGGTTTAATATTCTCCAACCAGGTCAAAACGACTTCTTTAATGTCTTCATCTGGGAAAAACCTCTGTCCTACAAGATGCTCTTTCAATTACCGAAAATATGGGTTGGGTTGTTTTACCTCTGAGAGGCACTATTTTGCACACCATGGGCTAAATGGCCAGGTCACATGGACCCCGAAGGCTTTTTTTTACACGGTCAGTAGGGGACACCGATGGGCTTGGAAAGGCTGCCGTCGGTCGGATGGGACGTTAAGCCGTGACCCCGTGTGCGGGAGGGCCATACCCTATGCACCTTAAAGAACACACTGAATGGCCTTGACGGGAGGCTACCATCTGTCTCCCAACAGCTGTTCCAGTGGGTCCCCTCCCCCAACCTTCTCTGAACCTTCGGGGTCCATGTGACCTGACCATTTAACCATGGTGTGCAAAAGAGTGCTGCTCAGAGTTAAAAACCAACCCAACTCCGTAAAATTCCCCACCCTGCCCACGGTCACTAGGGGACACCGATGGGCTTGGAAAGGCCGCCGTCGGTCGGATGGGACGTTAAGCCGTGACCCCGTGTGCGGGAGAGCCATACCCTATGCACGTTAAAGAACATACTGGATGGCCTTGACGGGAGGCTACCATCTCTCTCCCAACAGCTGTTCCAGTGAGTGTGTAACATGGTTTTGTGTGCAAATATTGTTTACATTTCAACATATTACACTCCTCCCACCTAAAATTGCTTTCAACTCTGGATCGTTGCATCCAGAGTTGAATCAAACAACGATCAATTGATTGATCATTTCAACATATTATCAACGATCCATTGATTGATTCAACTCTGGATCAACTTTGCGCAATAGCGATCGAGGTTGGATGAAGATGGTTGGCCAGTGAAGTTTAATTCACTCAGGCCCTTCTAATTCACTCCTCACGCGACTACGGCGTCTTTCTACCAACTCTGGATCACTTTTCGACTTTCCTCTCGCCGATCACATTTCGACCTCCTTCTAAATTTTGCACATTTTACTTTTGCCACTACTGATGATTTTTGCTTGTGGTCCTGATGATAAGAGGGCGAGGCCCACTTTACAAATAGGACCAGAACAATGATTGGATGCTTAAGAAGAAGAAGAAGCGTGTTGCTACATCCTTGGTTGGATGGTTGTACTACGTCATACATCCTCCTCAAGCACAAATGCTGTTTCCTTACTATGACAACAGGTAGCGCTGAGTGCAATTTACTGTATGATACGTCTACGTAATTAAATGATGTTAGGAAAATAAAGAGATTGTCAATCAGTTTCACTAAACAAGTAAGTCAAACAAATTAATAATTAAGCAAATAACAGTTGACCTGCTTTAGGCTTCACTTGGCCATTCTAAGAAATATTTTTTCCGTGAAAAATTCATTAAAACCTTAATAAATGGGGCGGGGGTGGCTGAGTCGGTAGCGCGCCAGGCTCGTAATCTGTAGTTCCCAGGTTCGGGTCCCTCCTGGGACAGCGTTGAGATTTATCTCCGCAAAACTCCCCGCCCTGCCCACGGTCAGTAGGGGACACCGATGGGCTTGGAAAGGCCGCCGTCCGTCGGATGGGACGTTAAGCCGTGGCCCCGTGTGTAGGAGAGTCATACCCTGTGCACGTTAAAGAACACGCTGAATGGCCTTGACGGGAGGCTACCATCTGTCTCCCAACAACTATTCCAGTGGGTCCCCTCCCCCAATCTTCTCTGAGCCTTCGGGGTCCATGTGACCTGGCCATTTAGCCCATAGTGTGCAAAAAAGTGCCGCTCAGAGGTAAAACAACCCAACCCTTAATAAATTATTTTATCAAACCGTTCATTTGAAGGGAGTTTTTTTTTATGTTTCTTGAATAATTTTGTCAGTTCCTGAGAAATTTGAAGAAAAAATATTCATATTGGAAATTATTGTGAAACATTCAACTTTTTTATGATTTTAAATATCAAATAAATGCACGTTTTGATAACATTTTTGTAGCTTTAAATTCCGCAGTACGGAATATCATGGTATCTAATGTTAAACTCATTATAATTTAAGGACTACCGAACTTGCATGACTAAAATAATATAAACTGTCCTACCATAATATTAGGGAATTTCCATGTTATGTCAATGGGAATCAAGTTTTGAAGCTCTATTAACTTCTAAAATATTCATTTAATGGGAAAATGTGATTGTAGATAAATTAAAGATCATATTTAAAACTTTTTGAATCTGAATTGTCAACAATATTCGTTCGATATTTAAAGAGTTATGGAAGATGGAATACTTTGTGTTGGGCGTTTTACCTCTGAGCGGCATTTTTTTGCACACAATGGGCTAAATGACCAGGTCACAAGGACTCCGAAGGCTCAGAGAATGTTGGGGGATGGCACCCACTAGAACAGCTGTTGGGAGACATATGATAGCCTCCCGTCAAGGTCATAGACAGATGGTAGCCTCCCTGAAGGCCATCCAGTGTGTTCTTTAACGTTGGGTTGTTTTACCTCTGAGCGGCACTTTTTTGCACACCATGTGCTAAATGGCCAGGTCACATGGACCCCGAAGGCTCAGAGAAGGTTGGGGGAGGGGACTCACTGGAATAGTTGTTGGGAAACAGATGGTAACCTCCCGTCAAGGCCATCCAGCGTGTTCTTTAACGTTAGATTGTTTTACCACTGAGCGGCAATTTTTTGCACACCATGGGCTAAATGGCCAGGTCACATAGACTACGGAGGCTCAGAGAAGGTTGGGGGAGGGGACTCACTGGAACAGCTGTTGGGAAACAGATGGTAGCCTCCCGTCAAGGCCACCTAGCGTGTTCTTTAACGTTAGATTGCTTTACCTCTGAGCGGCACTTTTTTGCACACCATGGGCTAAATGGCCAGGTCACATGGACCACGAAGGTTCAGAGAAGGTTGGGGGAGGGGACCCACTGGAACAGCTGTTGGGAGACAGATGATAGCCTCCCGTCAAGGCCATCCAGCGTGTTCTTTAACGTGCACAGGGTATGGATCTCCCGCACATGGGGCCACGGCTTAACGTCCCATCCGACGGACGGCGGCCTTTCCAAGCCCATCGGTGTCCCCTACTGACCGTGGGCAGGGCGGGGAATTTTGCGGAAATAAATCTCAACGCAGACCGAGCTGGGACACGAATCTGGAAACTGCAGATTACGAGCTTGGCGAGCTACCGACTGAGCCACCCCCGCCCCAACAAATATCAAGCAAAAAGCAATAGGAAGATAGGTAAAGAAAGCAGAGTTGATGAGACATGAGATGTCTTGAGAATAACTTTTTATTTGCCGTGTGGAAAAACGTTTTGTATGGTAGTATTGTGATGGAGCTAATTTTGAAAATGACTTTTTCTGTTTGGTGGCTGGTTGTCCTGGGTTGTGGGTTGGGTTGTTTTACCTCTGAGCGGCACTTTTTTGCACACTATGGGCTAAATGGCCAGGTCACATGGACCCCGAAGGCTCAGAGAAGGTTGGGGGAGGGGACCCACTGGAACAGCTGTTGGGAGACAGATGGTAGCCTCCCGTCAAGACCATCCAGCGTGTTCTTTAACGTGCACAAGGTATGTCTCTCCCGCACACGGGGCCACGGCTTAACGTCCCATCCGACGGACGGCGGCCTTTTCAAGCCCAGCGGTGTCCCCTACTGACCGTGGGCAGGGCGGGGAACTGGTTGTCCTGAAAAGAACTTTTGATGCTGTGTAGTTATCAGTTCCGAAAAGGTTTTTATAGTGTGAAAAATCAGGAGATGTCTGCGAAACCTGGTTCAGAAACGAACTTTTATATATACTGCTCCCAAAAAATAGGGGATATTTCAAATGAATAGGGGCGGGGGTGGCTCAGTCGGTAGCGCGCCAGGCTCGTAATTTGTAGTTCCCAGGTTCGAGTCCCGGCTGGGTCAGCGTTGAGATTTATCTCGGCAAAATTCCCCGCCCTGCCCACGGTCAGTAGGGGACACCGATGGTCTTGGAAAGACCGCCGTCCTCGGATGGGACGTTAAGTCATGGTACTATAACCCTGTGCACGTATAACCCCATGCACGTCCTATAACCCTGTGCCGTGGTAAGCCCATACACTGTGCACGTTAAAGAACACGCTGGATGGTCTTGACGGGAGGCTACCTACTGTCTCCCAACAGCTGTTCCAGTGGGTCTCCTCCCTCAATCTTCTCTGAGACTTTGGGGTCCATGTGACCTGGCCATTTAGCCCATGGTGGACAAAAACGTGCCGCTCAGAGGTAAAACAATCCAACGTTAAAGAACACGATGAATGGCTTTGATGGGAGGCTACCATCTGTCTCCCAACATCTTTTCCAGTGGGTCCCCTCCCCCAACCTTCTCTGAACTTTCGGGGACCATGTGACCTGGCCATTTAGCCCATGTTGGGCAAAAAAGTGCCGCTCAGAGGTAAAACAATCCAACGTTAAAGAACACGCTGGATGGCCTTGACGGGAGATGACCTATGAAGCTCTCAGGTTTATTAGGTAAATGACCTATGAAGCTCTCAGCTTCGTTAGGTAAATGACCTATGAAGCTGTCAGGTTCGTTAGGTAAATGACCTATGAAGCTGTCAGGTTCGTTAGGTAAATGACCTATGAAGCTCTCAGGTTCATTAGGTAAATGACCTATGAAGCTCTCAGGTTCGTTAGGTAAATGACCTATGAAGCTCTCAGGTTCGTTAGGTAAATGACCTATGAAGCTGTCAGGTTCGTTAGGTAAATGACCTATGAAGCTCTCAGCTTCGTTAGGTAAATGACCTATGAAGCTGTCAGGTTCGTTAGGTAAATGACCTATGAAGCTCTCAGCTTCGTTAGGTAAATGACCTATGAAGCTCTCAGGTTTATTAGGTAAATGACTTATGAAGCTCTCAGTTCATTAGGTAAATGACCTATGAAGCTCTCAGGTTCATTAGGTAAATGACCTATGAAGCTCTCAGGTTCATTAGGTAAATGACCTATGAAGCTCTCAGGTTCGTTAGGTAAATGCCCTATGAAGCTGTCAGGTTCGTTAGGTATATGACCTATGAAGCTGTCAGGTTCGTTAGGTAAATGACCTATGAAGCTGTCAGGTTCGTTAGGTAAATGACCTATGAAGCTGTCAGGTTCGTTAGGTAAATGACCTATGAAGCTGTCAGGTTCGTTAGGTAAATGACCTATGAAGCTGTCAGGTTCGTTAGGTAAATGACCTATGAAGCTCTCAGGTTCATTAGGTAAATGACCTATGAAGCTCTCAGGTTCGTTAGGTAAATGACCTATGAAGCTCTCAGGTTCGTTAGGTAAATGACCTATGAAGCTGTCAGGTTCGTTAGGTAAATGACCTATGAAGCTCTCAGGTTCGTTAGGTAAATGACCTATGAAGCTGTCAGGTTCGTTAGGTAAATGACCTATGAAGCTGTCAGGTTCGTTAGGTAAATGACCTATGAAGGTGTCAGGTTCGTTAGGTAAATGACCTATGAAGCTGTCAGGTTCGTTAGGTAAATGACCTATGAAGCTGTCAGGTTCGTTAGGTAAATGACCTATGAAGCTGTCAGGTTCGTTAGGTAAATGCCCTATGAAGCTGTCAGGTTCGTTAGGTATATGACCTATGAAGCTGTCAGGTTCGTTAGGTAAATGACCTATGAAGCTGTCAGGTTCGTTAGATAAATGACCTATGAAGCTCTCAGGTTCGTTAGGTAAATGACCTATGAAGCTCTCAGGTTCGTTAGGTAAATGACCTATGAAGCTCTCAGGTTCGTTAGGTAAATGACCTATGAAGCTCTCAGGTTCGTTAGGTAAATGACCTATGAAGCTCTCAGGTTCGTTAGATAAATGACCTATGAAGCTGTCAGGTTTATTAGGTAAATGACCTATTAAACTGTCAGGCTCCAGTCAGACTCTTATTATAAATAATAATTATTTTAAATAATCTTATTATAATAATAGAGACGTTATAATCCTATACAGGTTATAACGCAAAACAGCCAGCAAGAACTCACGACAAGTGAAATATCTTAATATTTCATTGTAGTCCCTAGGAAGAAGAAATTCAGATGATCGAAAATCTTAGAGGAAAGAAACCAAATGCTTAAGTTCGTTGAAACTGAAGGAGAGAGAATTGGGGAATAAGCCATACTTCAACTGTAACCCTTCGTGTTTGTTTCTGTTATTCTGAGTAATCTGAGTTTCATAAATTTACAAAATACATAAAGTTTTCTTAGTTATTCTATGATTTTGGTATCACTATGGCCGTTTTTATTGATTTATAATCGCTGATGAAGCGTTATTTGAAAGAGCAGATTTGGTCTCTAGCCATTGCTTAAGATGTGGCATCAAGCCACTTGAATGTTTAAATTAATATCCAAATTTACATTTACCTTAGCTTTACACTAACTCCCTGCGTTAATAAATTATTATTATTATTAAGATAATCTTATATGGTCGTTGATGGTGGCGTTTTCTTTTGCTTGAATCATGTACAAATTTGGGGCGGGGTGGCTCAGTCGGTAGCGAGCCAGGCTCGTAATCTTTTGTTCCCAGGTTCTAATCCCAGCTGGGTCAGCGTTGAGAATTATCTCCGCAAAATTCCCCGCCATACCCACGGTCAGTAGGGGACACCGATGGGCTAGGAAAGGCCGCCGTCCGTCGGATGGGACGTTAAGCAGTGGCTCTGTGTGCGGGAGAGACATACCCTGTGCACGTTAAAGAACACGCTGGATGGCCTTGACGGGAGGCTACCATCTGTCTCCCAACAGCTGTTCCAGTGGGTCCCCTCCCCCAACCTTCTCTGAGCCTTCGGGGTCCTTGTGACCTGGTCATTTAGCCCATGTTGTGCAAAAAAGTGCCGCTCAGAAGTAAAACAACCCAACGTTAAAGAACACGCTGGATGGCCTTGACGGGAGGCTACCATCTGTCTCCCAACAGCTGTTCCAGTGGGTCCCCTCCCCCAACCTTCTCTGAGCCTTCGGGGTCCATGTGACCTGGCCATTTAGCCCATGGTGTGCAAAAAAGTGCCGCTCAGAGGTAAAACAACCCAACGTTAAAGAACACGCTGGATGGCGTTGACAGGAGGCTACCATCTGTCTCCCAACAGCCATTCCAGTGGGTCCACTCCCCCAACCTTCTCTGAGCCTTCGGGGTCCATGTGACCTGGTCATTTAGCCCATGGTGTGCAAAAAAGTGTCGCTCAGAGGTAAAACAATCGAACCCAAACCAGTTCGTCTTATATACGGAAAAATACGGTATATAATATGACGATTTGTTTTAGATAAATATTGTACCTAAAAAGATACGTTCTAGAACACATTGTAAAAATTTTAGGCTACAAATTGAAACGAAAGTTAATTTATTAATTATTTAAAACTATAAATATAGTGGTAGAAAAAAAACTATATATTTATATACATCGAATTTATGTAAACTTGATTTTTCATCAATATTCGTTCAGCCTTTAAAGAATTATAGATACATAATACATCTCACAATGCAATACAAACACAATGCAAAATACTTATACAGTACAAATACAATAAAAGTAACTGATAAAAGGAAGAAACCACAATTATTTTCATAACTATTTTGAGCCAAGGAGGTTTACATCGCGTCCAGGTTCAAAAGACTTGCGTAATTGAAACAGCAACTTTCATTACGTAGGTTGGTTGTTTTACCTCTTAATGGCACTTTTTTGTACACAATGGGCTAAATGGCAAGGTCAAAAGAACCCCGAAGGCTCAGAGATGGTTGGATGAGGAACCACTGGAACGGCTGTTGGGAGACAGATGGAAGCCTTCCGTCAAGGCCATCCAGTGTGTTCTTTAACCTGCATAGGGTATGACTATCCCACACAGGGAGCCACGGCTTAACGTCCCATCCACACAGGGAGCCACGGCTTAACGTCCTAGCCGACGGATGGCGGCCTTTTCAAGCCCATCGGTGAAACAGTAGTAGGAACAGATAATTGGCTAGTACTATTTTAAAATCAAAATTTAATATGCTAAGCTGCATAAATTATAATATTCCAAGCAAATTGAATCTCAGAAAATTTTTAATATTTTCAATATTTTACGAAAAATCTCTAATTTTTTCCTTAGAACTTCTCAATTTAGTTTCATTTTTATGCCATTTTCTAAAAAATTATAAATCTATAAATCCTTGTGCAAGGAAACGAAATGTTTTTTCAAAATATTCTTATGAGGAAAGGTACAGTCGCTCAAAAAAATATCCGAACAATATGGTTGATTACAGAATTCAGAAAAAATATCTGGCAAAGATTTTTTTAGAAATTGATCTTCGTGTCACGTGACACGAAGCTTGCCAGATCACTAATTTTTTAAAAAATCGTTGCCAGATATTTTTTCTGAATTCTATAGTCAACCATAGTGTTCGGATACTTTTTTGAGCGACTGTAGGTGGTCATATTATTTTGATACTAGATCGTGTGGGCTCACTCACGGAAATATTGAGCGTGTGCAGTTATCGTTCACAGCAAACTGGAGCGTGTGCAGTAACTGCACACGCTCCAGTTTGCTCTGAACGGTAACTGGAGCGTGTACAGTTGCTGTACACGCTCCAGATATTTTTCCTGAATTCTGTAATCACGTGACACAAAGGTTGCCAGATCACCAATTTCTAAAAAAATCTTTGCCAGATATTTTTTCTGAATTCTATAGTCAACCATAGTGTTCGGATACTTTTTTGAGCGACTGTAGGTGGTCATATTGTTTTGATACTAGATCTTGTGGGCTCACTCACGGAAATATTGAGCGTGTGCAGTTACTGTTCACAGCAAACTGGAGCGTGTGCAGTAACTGCACACGCTCCAGTTTGCTCTGAACGGTAACTGGAGCGTGTACAGTTGCTGTACACGCTCCAGATATTTTTTCCGAATTCTGTAATCAACCATAGAGTTCGGATACTTTTTTGAGCGACTGTACTATACATTGATTATTTTTCCTCCTATTGTAAGGACGCTTCGCACTATCTAGCCAATCACATGCACAAACAGGAGAATTTTCACAACATGGTTCACATGAACAAACGGAAGAATTTTAAAAATGGATATCACAATATATTTGTAGTATATTATAAAAGTGAATTAATTTCAGGGATTTAATATCTTTGTAACTTTTTACATTCAATAAACACTGAACCATCCCCGCCCCAGTGTAAAAAGTGTTTTTAGTAATTGTCCAATGAAATAACAGCTTGCAGACAACTGAGAATTTGTGAACAGACACGTCCCTCGAATAGCTGACGAAAAATGCTCTGTAACATTGAAATTGCAACACCCAGAAGGAATGATTGGAAGGTGCTTGCAAATCAGCAACTATGTGACCAATCAGGCTGCAGCTTTGCCGATATCAGCGAGAACATCTCTGCCATAATGTTACAACTGAGACCTGTTTCTTCATCATAAGGGGGGCAGGTGTGGCTCAGTTGGTAGCGCGCTAGGCTCGTAATCTGCAGTAACCAGTTTCGAGTCCCAGCTAGGTCAGCGTTGAGATTTATCTCCGCAAAACTCTTTTCCTCATCCCACAGTCCGTAGGAGCACCGATGGGTTTGGAAAGGCCACCTTCGTTGGATAGGGCGGGGGTGGCTCAGTCGGTAGCGCGCCAGGCTCGTAATCTGTAGTTCCCAGTTAGGGGAGCCCACGGTCAGTAGGGGACACCGATGGGCTTGGAAAGGCCGCCGTCCGTCGGATTGGACGTTAAGTCGTGGCCCCGTGTGCGGGAGAGCCATACCCTGTGCACGTTAAAGATCACGCTGGATGGCCTTGACGGGAGGCTACCATCTGTCTTCCAACAGCTGTTCCAGTGGGTCCCCTCCCCCAACCTTCTCTGAGCCTTCGGGGTCTATGTGACCTGGCCGTTTAGCCCATGGTGTGCAAAAAAGTGCCGCTCAGAGGTAAAACAATCCAACGTTAAAGAACACGCTGGATGGCCTTATCGGGAGGCTACCATCTGTCTCCCAACAGCTGTTCCAGTGGGTCCCCTCCCCCAACCTTCTCTTAGCCTTCGGGGTCTATGTGACCTGGCCATTTAGCCCATGGTGTGCAAAAAAGTGCCTCTCAGAGGTAAAACAATCCAACGTTAAAGAACACGCTGGATGGCCTTGACGGGAGGCTACCATCTGTCTCCCAACAGCTGTTCCAGTGGGTCCCCTCCCCCAACCTTCTCTTAGCCTTCGGGGTCTATGTGACCTGGCCATTTAGCCCATGGTGTGCAAAAAAGTTCCGCTCAGAGGTAAAACAATCCAACGTTAAAGAACACGCTGGATGGCCTTGACGGGAGGCTACCATCTGTCTCCCAACAGCTGTTCCAGTGGGTCCCCTCCCCCAACCTTCTCTGAAGCCTTCGGGGTCCATGTGACCTGGCCATTTAGCCCATGGTGTGCAAAAAAGTGCCGCTCAGAGGTAAAACAACACAACCCGAATGTAATTTCATTACAGGTTTCAAGTTCATGTCTCTTATACGAATTATATGTGGTCACATGCTATTGCATATTATTTCCACATTTGCATATACACACAATTATTTGCAGGTATCTATTGTTCCTGTTTACGACGATTGTTTGTTCAACAGAGTCCATTTTTTCAGGTTTGCTTAGTTTTTGGATAGCTGGATAGCACTATACCTCTTGGACACCAGAATTCTTTAAATAAATATATATGTTTAGCAATTTATTTGGGGAAGGGAATATCGAAACTGCGTTTACGGGGTCAAGAGGAAACACTGATCCCTAGTACAAGAGAAAACAGAAATAGGAAAATATAAGAATATGTCTGAAATCTTTTTGTACTTTCATTTTTCATTTCCCAAAACAACTAATAAATACCTAAAAAAATGAAATTGTGCTTTTCATAATAAAACTTTCTGCACAAATTTGTATAATCACTCAGAAAATCAGTTGCCTTGTGCCTCGCATATTGTGTTTTTTGTCCCCATCCAACCTTCGATTATTTACTAGTTCCGGACCTGTGTGGTAATTTTTTGTTCTAAAATTGGGTGGGTTGTTTTACCTCTGAGCGGCACTTTTTTGCACACCATGGGCTAAATGGCCAGGTCACATGGACCCCGAAGGCTCAGAGAAGGTTGGGGAAGGGGACCCACTGGAATAGCTGTTGGGAGACAGATGGTAGCCTCCCGTCAAGGCCATCCAGCGTGTTCTTTAACGTGCACATGGTATGGCTCTCCCGCACACGGGGCCACGGCTTAACGTCCCATCCGACGGACGGCGGCCTTTCCAAGCCCATCGGTGTTCCCTACTGACCGTGGGCAGGGCAGGGAGTTTTGCGGAGATAAATGTCAACGCTTACCCAGCTGGGACTCGAACCTGGGAACTACAGATTACGAGCCTGGCGCGCTACCTACTGAGCTGCCCCCCGCCCCCCTGTCCTTTTGTAGACATCGAACTTTTTTGTTCATACAGAAAAATCAAAGATTCTTTTTGTGTTAGATAGGTATTAATGATATATTACGATTTGCATTTTTCGAATCTCCCTAAAGTTATAACTGCGCCCTAAAACGCTGGAAAAATTTGAAATTTCCAAAATATCAAACGAATATTCCAAACAATGTAGTTATGTTTGAAGTTTGAAATTTTTGTGTTGAAATGTGAAGGTTACGAAGTTATCATTGGCAACAATCCCTTCACCCTTTAGACCCAGGGGAGAGGTGAATTATTATTGAAAAATATTATATTAATTATTATAGGAAAATTATTTTTTAGTTTTCAGTTAGCTCGCTTCACTTTTGCAGCCGATTGCCTTCTTCTGATGGAGTTTCTCGGGAAAAATTATCAATTAATTTATTTCTTTGAAATTTTTACACCCAAATGCAGCGTAGTGAGGCATTCATAAAATATGACAGCTTCTATAGACAAAAAGTGGTAGAAATGTATAAAACTGTAACAACTGAGAGGTTTTAACTAGGTACACACACTAACTCATAGGCTTTCATCTCACGGTACGACAAAACATGTGCCCATAAACTACGTGACTCAGTCAACCAATGACAGTTAATCACCGAGATGGCCAGCCTCTAACTATAAAGGACCTTTACTGGCTTTCAGTGAATAAATAACAAATAAATATCCCCTCAAGCACTGCTTACTATAGAGGTTTGACAGTAGCCTGCCAGTTTATACGCCATAATAGAAGGCCTGTGATGAAGATGGGACATTATCATAAAAAACAATATAAGCATCCATGCCTTAAGCAAGGCTCGAAAACAGGCTCTTTGATCAATAGCCAAGCGTGCTAACCACTCAGCTACGGGATTTTTAATTTTTTTTTTAATTTTTAAATCCGTGTAAGGCATGGTTGTATGTGTCGTTTTTCTGCTGAGGGCCTGCCATCCTCACAAACCTTCTATTCTACCGTATAAACCGACAATCTACTATCAGACCTCCGTGGTAAGCAGCTGCTTCGGGAGAAATTTATTTTTGTTTATTCACTGAAACTACCATTGAAAGAATTGTAATTATGGTCGCCAGATGGCGCTGAATGCCGAAGTGTCCAATTTTCCCTAATAACGAAATGTGAAAGAGAACTTTTGAATGTTAAACGTCAGTGGAATCTTAGACACGAGAACAGTGAAACTAACCTAAACAATAATCTCAGAAAGCTTTTTCTTTCAATTTGAAATTTATTCCGGTTGTATAAAAATTCTGGATGTTTGAATAACGGATAACGGGAAATTTGCTATATTTATTTATTTGTTTTTCTACCGCCTCAATTATAGTAAGAAATGATTAATATATTATTCTTCAGTTTCAATTGAAAGAGTAAAATGTTGTCAAGCTAACACGTCTTGAAAGTATCTTTTAAGGTACTTCTAAAGAAGTTCCGAGGATGGATAATTCGTGGACTGCCATCCGAAACAATTAGCGACTTTTCATATGAGTCAATAAATATATGGTACAGTATGTGGCAACTTAGTCAAGGAGCGTCTAAGGGAGAAGAGAGCTAGCTTCTATAGACGTAATGTACACTTTTCGATTGCAGCGCCCTCTAAACATGACAAATTCGGGTATTGCAGTGAAATCACCTAGCCAGGGAGAGGAGCGAGTTCTGACAACCTTCGTGTCACGTGACACGAAGGTTGCCAGATCACTAATTTCTAAAAAAAATCGTTGCCAGATATTTTTTATGAATTCTGTAATCAACCATGATGTTCGGATACTTTTTTAATATATATAATGCGTATGAATATATAATGCAATAAATATGGAGCGTGTTTAGTTACCGTTCACAGCAAAGTGGAGCGGTTGCGGTTAATGTTCACAGCACATTGGATCGTGTGAGCTCACAAAGACCTGGATCGTGTGGGCTCACTGACGGAAATATTGAGCGTGTGCAGTCACCGTTCACAGCAAACTGCACACGCTCCAGTTTGCTGTGAACGGTAACTGGAGCGTGTACAGTTACTGTACACGCTCCAGATATTTTTCCTGAATTCTGTAATCACGTGACACGAAGGTTGCCAGATCACTAATTTCTAAAAAAATCGTTGCCAGATATTTTTTCTGAATTTTGTAATCAACCGTAGTGTTCGGATGTTTTTGAGCGACAGTACTCTGCCATATTTCCCTTTGAATGATGACCTTTGATGAATAATGATATTAGGATGATATTACAGATAAAAGGAAATTTATAAACCGTTTTGTTGCAACTTTCTGCTATTGAATTTATTCTAAAATTTTCCGTTAAATCAAAAACTTATTCATATTAATGTTAAAACCAAAATTAAAACAAATCATTCTCATAACTCGTACGGCATACGTACTGACCTCAGTGCAAGTCAGAACATGAACAGAGCAGCTCTTCGTTTAGAAACCACTCTACTGAAATGACTGTTATTGAAGGCAAAAGGCGCATGCGTTAGTGCCAGAAGTAAAATAACAAAGGTTTGAGAATCACTGATGTACACCAGAGTTTCTCAAACCTTTGGCCTGGGGACCCCTTTATTCTCTTGAAACGTTCCCATTCGTTCATTTTCGAAAAACTGGCTGCCAAATACCCAATTCTAAATAATCCGCTAATCGTTCTTTGAAGTAGAAATCTTGTTTCATGAAGAAAGCAGCTAGTTCAGCTCGCAACTGAAACAGTCGGACAACTGCTTTTTCTCCGAGACAACTATTGTACTTCGGTGTGCAGCAGAAGTTTTTTTTTATTATAATAATAGTTGGGTTGTTTTACCTCTGAGCGGCACTTCTTTGCACACCATGGGCTAAATGGCCAGGTCACATGGACCCCGAAGGCTCAGAGAAGGTTGGGGGAGGGGACCCACTGGAACAGCTGTTGGGAGACAGATGGTAGCCTCCCGTCAAGGCCATCCAGCGTGTTCTTTAACGTGCACAGGGTATGGCTCTTCCGCACACTGCGCCACGGCTTAACGTCGCATCCGACGGACGGCGGCCTTTCCAAGCCCATCGGTGTCCCCTACTGACCGTGGGCAGGGTGGGGAATTTTGCGGAGATAAATCTCAACGCTGACCCATCTGGGACTGGAACCTGGGAACTACAGATTACGAGCCTGGCGCGCTACCGACTGAACAACCCCCCCCCCCCTTTTTATCCGGCACATATGGGGAATGGAAGTTGCCGGTTTGAAGGCAAATATTTTTATACAAATGAAATGTCGTAAATGTAATTTGCATTCAAACATTAGTTTGCAATAAAAATCCGATTAAAATTTAAAACATGCAATTAATAAAATTGCAATTGAAAGAAATGAAGTATAATGTCCTTAATACAAATATAAATATCTAAAATGTAAATGTCAGCAATTTTGGCAATTGGTTCCCAAAGTTACAAAGCCAAGCGTGCTAACAAACTCAGCCATCCCGTGGCCGCTTGGTTACTAATCAAGGGACCTGGGTTCGAGCCCCGGGGTAAGGCATGGATGTTTGTATTGTTTTTTATGCTGAGGTCCAGATATCTTCACAGACCTTCTACTATAGAGTAAAAACTGACAGGCTCCTTTCAGACCTCTGTGGTAAGCAGCTGCTTGAGGAGATATATTTATTTATGTAAACATACATTATACCGAGTATGTATGTTTATTTATTCAGTGAAAGCCACGGTAGAGGGAGTTGTAAAATTGGTCACCAGATGGCGCTGATCACCGAAGTGTCGTATTTTTCCCTAATAACGATATGTGAAAGAAAATTTTTGAAAGTCAAAAGTCAATGGAATCAGAGGTATGTCAGCACTGAAACTAACCTAAACTTTAATTTCAGAAAGTTTATTATTTTGATTTCAAATTTATTCCGGTTGCATTAGAATTCTCGATGTTTGATCATCGGATAGCCGAGAATTTAATGTTTATTTGTTTCTACCGCCTATATTATAGAAAATAATAACTCATAAAATATTTTTCCCTTTTAATATGTTATAGTTTGTCCTTAACTTTCAGATCTGGAAAGTATCTTTTTAAGGTACATTATTATATCTAAAGAGAAATACGAGGATGGATAATTCGTGGACTGCCGTCAAAAAGAATTAGGGACTTTTCTTACGAGTCAATATCTTATGACTACCTGCCTAATATGATGTTGTTCCCCCACGTGCCGCAAAAACAGCCCTTACCGAGTTATTTATGGATGCTACAGGATTTCTCAATGTGTCTTGTGGTATCTGGTAACAACACGTTACCAGCAGATTTTTTAATTAACGTTAAGTTACGTGGTTGAGCCGCCGCAGTTAGGATATGCTGTTCCAACACAAACCACAGATGCTCGATTGGATTGATGTCTTGGGAATTTGGAGGCTAGGGCAGTACCTGGAAGTCTACCTCAGGTTCCGCGAACCATTCTCAAACAATCCAGGCAGTGTGGCATGGCGTATTATTCTGCTGAAAGAAGGCACTTCTAGAGGGATATACCGTTGCCTTGAAAGGATGTAACTGATCTGCAATGATGTTTGGCTAGGTGGTAGGCGTAATATTTTCCTGCACAGTAATGACTGGACCCAGGGTTTCCCAGCATAACATTGACCGAAGCATTACATTTCCTCCATCGGCTTGTTTTAATTGATCGGACCACACTACTTTCTTCCAATCATTCAAGGTCCAGTTTTTATACTCGTGTGCCCATTGTAGATGCTTTCGATGGTGAACCGAGGTTAGCATGACCACTCGGAGTGGTCTGCAGCCATGCAGCCCCATTTTCAGCAGATTTCGATGTACTGTGTGTTGTGACACATTAGTCCAGTCAGAAACATTCAAATTACGGGTGAGTTGCGCCACAGTATCCCTTCTGTTGGCTCGTACAGTCGCTCAAAAAAGTATCCGAACACTACGGTTGATTACAGAATTCAGAAAAAATATCTGGCAACGATTTTTTTAGAAATAGTGATCTGGCAACCTTCGTGTCACTTGACACGAAGGTTGCCAGATCCCCAATTTCTAAAAAAAGTTGCCAGATATTTTTTATGAATTCTGCAATCAACCATGATGTTCGGATACTTTTTTAATATATATAATGCGTATGAATATATAATGCAATGAATATGGAGCGTGTGCAGTTACCGTTCACAGCAAACTAGAGCGTGTACAGTTGCTGCATACGCTCCAGATATTTTTCCTGAATTCTGTAATCACATGACAGGAAGGTTGCCAGATCCTAATTTCTTTAAAAAATCGTTGAAAGATGTTTTTCTGAATTCTGTAATCAACCGTAGTGTTCGGATACTTTTTTGAGCGACTGTACCATATGGGATAGCCTTCGCTCACCTCTAGCATTGATGAGACATGGTCAGCCCACATCTTGTCTGTGGTTCGTGGTTTTTCCCTCCTCGGACCACTTTTTCCAGGTACTAACCACGGCTAACCATGAGCACTCCACAAGTCTTGCCTTTTCGGAAATGCTATGACCCAGTCGTCTGGCCATTACAATTTGGCCTTTGACAAACTCACTTAGGTCCGCTGCCTTTCCCATCCGAAAAACAAGAATAAGAATGATTAACAGAGCTTAGTATCAGTTGTTATTTATACCGTTTAATGACCTTCACATGTATCGTCGTTTACCTGCAGTTTTTTGCATAAACATGAGCTGGCCGCAATGTTTTATCGCTTCAGTGTATGTGGCAACTTAGCGACTCTTCAAGGTAGGGAGCAATGTGTTGGCTTGGGTTGTTTTACCTCTGAGCAACACCTTTTTTCACAGAACAGGCTAAATAGTCAGTTCACAAGGACCCCGAAGGCTCGGAGTGAGACCCACTGGAATGGCTGTTGGGAGACAGATATTTGCCTCCCGTCAAAGCCATGTGTATGTGTTGTTTAACGTTCACAGGTTATGCCCCCGCCCCTGCACATGGAACCACAGTTTACCGTCCCATTCAACGGACGGCGGCATTTCCAAGCCCATCTGTTTCTCCTACTTAACTTCAGCATAGCGGGGAGTGTGTAGAGATAAATCTCAACTCTGGTTCAGCTGGGACTCGAACTTGTGAATGTAGATTACGAGCCTAACGCTCTACCGACTGAGCCACCCCGCCCTGTGCACGAAGTGTGATTGAGAGTGTCACAGGAGGTTATCAGCAGTCTCTACGATTCATTCCCCCGAAGCATTGTTCAATGTATTGGCAGTTGCTAATAGTGGTTGTACCCGCTACTTATGTGGCTTATATTTTACATAATAGAAATGCCAATTTGTTGTCAAAAATTAGGCATCTCTTCGTTGTCTCTCAAAGTTCTTCTTCATTTGCATAAACGAATTTTCCCAGCACGTCTTGTTGTTGCAATTTCAATGTTACAGAGTTATATATATATAAAAAGCAGTATATATATAGAGAGAGAGAGTGTGTCTGAAAAATATAGGTACAAACTTTTAGGGGAGGTAGATAACATCTAAAAGAATGAGAATTCCATAGGAACCCACAACCGGAAACGTCATGGGAAAGTGGGATCTGAACGCACACAAGACAGTGATTAATGGAAAAATATTTATTACATAATTATTACAAATGGCGTACTAGATGATACATTTCATAATGTTACAGTTTCATATGTGTGTGGGAAATGGTGGCCCGGTACATGTCTGTGTGGGAAGCGTTCTTGATACATCCGTTGACCTCAACTATTCCATACACTAAGTGCATGTCTGCCAGCTCCCGTTCGAATACCTTTGCATGCTCTTCGTAAGCCGACATATACATATATTTTATAATGTTACAGCAGGTGCTCGAAGTTTCCACCATGAGACACGATGCATGCATGACACCGACGGAGCATTGATTGCAGTACACTGTCGAACACACGTGGAGTTTCTTTGATAATAGCAGCAGCACAGACGAGCCTTGCCACGAGTTCCATGTCAGACTCCACAGGTGATTCATACACGGTAGCTTTGAGGGCCCCCTACAGAAAGAAATCAACGCTCGTTAAATCAGGTGAGTGTGGAGGCCAGGCAACTGGTGCAGCACTCCCAATCCATCGTTGCCCAAAACACATGTTCAAATGCGCACGAACACACCTTCTATAATAGGGAGGTGCTCCATCATATTGAAACCACATGTTGCGTCTCACATTTGTTGGAACATGGGCAAGTAAGCCTGGTAGAACCTGTTCCAGGAAGATCAGATACTTCGCAGAGGTCATGCGGGATGGTAAAAGGTATGGCCCGACTAAGCAGTCGCCGAGCAAACCTGTCCACACATTTACTGCGAAACGATGTTGTGCCGCATGGGTGCGCACACCGTGAGGGTTCTCGTAAGCCCACAAATGCGCATTGTGCTGATTGAATACTCCATCCCTAGTGAAACTGGCCTCATCAGTAAACGAAACATAAGCAGGGAAATTCACATCTTGGGCACTTTCTTGGATATACCACTGCGCAAAACGCACACGTGCAGGATGATTTGCGAAGAGAAGTAACTGAACACTTTGGAGATGAAAGGGGTATAAGAACTCGCCGTGTAAAACACGCTGTACACTGCAACGAGGCACTCCTAAGGCAGAGGCAACGGTACGTGTGCTGGTACTAGGATTAGTCTCCACAGCATCCAACACACTTTCTTCCATTGGCGGGAGTACGCGTCGATTGTGGCCTGCGCTCACTTCTGCTGCCTCTTAATGACCCATAATCGCATAAATTTTGATGCACACGCGCAGACAAACGGTGGCCCGGTACATGTCTGTGTGGGAAGCGTTCTTGATACATTCGTTGAGCGACTCGTCCTTGCCCTCAGCTATTCCATACACTAAGTGCATGTCTGCCAGCTCCCTGCATGCTCTTCATAAGCCGACTACCTCTCGAATGAGGAAATCCGAAATTTCCCCTTAGCGCACTGATGAACAGCGCCAACTATTGACTTACGGTGACGTTTCCAGTTATGGGTTGCTATGCAATTCTCATTCCTTTAGATGTTATCTACCTCCCCTAAAAGTTTGTACCTATATTTTTGAGACACCCTATATACTGTGTAGAAGTGAACTTCTGGTTATCTGTCATTTATGTGGAATGGAAGTTGCCAGTTAGATAAATAAAAGAATCTGACGGTTGCATGAGAAACATTTTGAAACAAAACAAACATCTTAAGTGCAATCTTGTATTCAAGGTTTAATTGAAATAAAAATGCAGTTAAAAACAATGAATATGAAGTACAATGCCCTTAATGCAAATCTAAATATTTAAAATATAATTATCAGGAATTTTAGCAACTGCTTCCCAAAGTCCAATAGCTAAGTGCGCTAATAACTCGCCGTCCTGTAGCCGAATAGTTAGTGCGCTTAGCTACTTATCAAGGGACATGGGTTCGAGCCCCGAATAATGCATGATTATTTGTATTTTTTATTTTTTTTTGCTTAGATCCCAATATCCTCACAGACCTTCTACTATGGCGTAAAAACTATGAGGCTCATTTGTCAGACCTCTGTGGTAAAGCAGCTGCTTGAGGAGATATTTCTTTATTTTTATTTATTGACTGAAAGCCACCAAAGAAAGAATTGTAATATTGGTCGCCAGATGGCGCTGTGTACTGAAGTGTCAAAATTTTTCTAATAACGAGATATGAACGCAAATTTTTCAAAAAGTCAGGGAATCCGGGGTAGGAGAACGATGAAACTAACCTAAACTTTAATTTCAAAAAGTTTTTCAAACTGACAATTTCAGTTTCAAAATTTCCCCGTTGTATGAGAATTCAGGATATTTGATACCAGTTAACCGGGAAATTATAATATATTTTCTACCGCCTGAATTATAGAAAGAAATAAATGATAACATATTCTTCCGTTTTAATTCATTGTCCGATACGCCTCTTTCTGATAGGTCTGGAACGTATCTTTTCAAGGTACAATATCATATCTAAAGAAAAATCCGAGAATGGATAATTCGTGGACTGCGTCTCAAACAATTAGCGACTTTTCTTACCAGTCAATACGTGATACAATATGTGGCAACTTAGCGACTCTTCAAGGTAGGGAGCAGTGGTTTTGGTTTGGGTTGTTTTGACTCTGAGCGGCACTCATATTTGGCGTCCTTGTAACTCCAATTATATTTGGAATCCTTATGACCCCAAAAATTATGAATATATATATATGTGAGAAACAGCTGCTTGAGGGAGTATTTATTTTTATTATATATATGTATACAGTAAACTTCTGGTATTCCGGCATTTATGGGGAATGGAAGTTGCCGGTTAGATGAATAGATGTTGCATGAGAAATATTTTGATACAAAACAAAAACCGTAAGTGCAATCTTGTATTCAGGCATTAATTGAAATAAAAATGTAGTTAAAAACAACGAAAATGAAGTATAATGCTCTAAATGCAAAGGTAAATATCTAAAATATAATTATCAGGAACTTCGGGAACTGCTTCACTGAAACTCACCATAGAAAATCATGGAAAGAGTTGTAATATTGGCCTCCGGATGGCGCTGACTACGGAAGTGTCTAATTTTCTCTAATAACGAAATGTGAAAGAGAAATTTTACATAAGTAAAGCCAGTGGAATCCGAGACACGAGAATAAGGAAACTAAATTAAACGTTAATTTCAGAAAATTTATTCCGGTTGCGTGAGAATTCTGGAAGTTTGAATACCGGATAACCGGGATTTACTGTACATTTATTTTCCTATCGAATCAGTTATAGTGATAAAAATGGAATAAAATATTATTCCATCGGAATCCAAAGTTCATTGTCTGTGGCAAGAGTCGGTGGGGAAAGTATCTTTTTCAGGTACAACATTACATGGAAAGAAAAATACGGGGATGGATAATTCATATACTACAGTCGGAAAATATTATTACTTTATGACATCCGACCTATTATTTTACATGCTTCCCCAATTTGGGCGAATACCACTTCTCAGAACATTCGCAAGATCCAAGTCTTGCAGAATAGGATTCTGCGATGTGTTGTCGATGCCCCTGGTTTGTAACCAACAGACAGTTACATAAAGAACTGGGCATCGACCATATTTATTCTTACATCGAGTCTGTCTCACGACATTTCTTTGAGGCAGTTCAGAGTAACCCTCATGAGATCGTATCTTGCTTATTGGACTATGATCACAAAGTCCTTAATAGATACAAGAGGCCTAAGATGATGGCTTTCTCTAAAGAATGGGAGAGCCATAACCTCTGTACGTTAAAGAGCACACTGAATGGCTTTGAAGGTGACTATCGTCTGTCTCCTAATAGCTGTCCATTTTGTATCTTTCTCTGAGCCGTTGAGGCCCTTTTGACTTGGCCATTTAACCCATTGTGTGCAAAAAATTAATACGCATCCGACGCATCCGACGGACGTTGGCTTTCCAAGCCCATCGGTGTCCCCTACTGACCGTGTGCAGGGCAGGGAATTTTGCGGAGATAAATCTCAACGCTGATCTAGCTGGGATATATTCAAGGGAGTGAGCTCACTAAATCAACTATTCTCAATGGGGTTCAGATCCGGGCTTTGTGGTGGCCGATTGATGTCAAGCTCGCAGAACCACTAGTAAACATATCCGATACACTAAAATTTTTTCTGTTGCATGATAATTCTGAATGTTTGAATTCCGGATAACCGTGAATTTACTGTATATTTTTTTATACCGCGACTCGTCGGACCACGTGACTTTTTTCCAGTCTTCCAGTGTCCAGTCACGGTGTTCCTGACACCACTGTAGACGAACTTTTCAGTTCATCGCAGAAAACAGGGTTCCCCTGTAGGCATGCGACTGCTAATACCAGTCCCCTTTAGTTCCCTGCACATAGTTTGCTGAGATATGGGTTGGAAACAGACTTCGTTGAATTCTTTTATTAATTGTTGCACATAAAAAGTCCTGTTTCTCCGTATAAGCCTTTTCAGAGGACGACGATCTCGTTCTGAGAGTTTATCGTCGCGCCACAGTTACGCCTCTTAGACAAGCAATGTGGGCTATTTCTCCACTGATTCAAGACTCTTGCTATCTAACCTTTTGAGAAACCAGTCAGCTCTGCTGTTTTTAAAATCGTCGCCCCACCCAGTCCCACATGTGCACAGGGTATGGCTCTCCCGCACACGGGGTTATGGCTTAACGTCCCATCCGACGGACAGTGCCTTTCCAAGCCCATCGGTGTCTCCTACTGACTGTGGGCAAGGAGGGGAGTTTTGCGGAGATAAAACTCAACGCTGACCCAGCTGGGTCTCGAACCTGGGAACTGCAGATTACGAGCCTGGTCTGGAGCCCGCCTCTTCGTTCATGGAGGACATTTCGAACACCTAAGAGACTAAACATCACCCAATTCGCACTGCATACTTACTTTTGGCCCACCCTGTATAACTAGGTAAGAATATTTTCGCCTCCATTACCCTTATTAGCATTCTGAAAGAGGGGCATGCCGCATTACTTCCCCCCTCCAAGATCCAGCGATATCTACGCTTAACCACATAAAGTCAAGAAATTTTATAATATAGATGAGAAAGAAATGCAAGAATTTCTAAATGTAAATATTTTTAAGAGAAATCAATCGCAGATTAGAGTGCCTCTTTTTGACTTTGAACTCAATTTTGGCGACCTGTAATTAACCTTGCATGCGGAATCGGATCGAAAATTTCTTAAATCTACGACCTGAAATGCTCCTATGCAAGAGTTCTCAGTTTTGTTGCACAGGTTTAATCTCTGAACTATCATATGAGAAATCTCGCAACGATTATAAGATGTAAGAAGAAAAGTGTCCGTAGACACCATTTTCCAAGTCCGTATCGCACGTTGATAAAAAATTTGACCTGTGACCTCGATGAAATGGTGAGATTCGAAATTTAGTAACTCTTCTCAGATATAGGATCGAAATAATCCGAGTCACCAGTTTTTAGCTCTCTAATATCAGTAGAATGAAATTTCACCTTTGACCTCGAAGGTCCCCCTCCCCCTCCAAAATAATCGAAGATAATGTTTCGTAAGATCTACAACAGTTTGGGTTGTTTTATCTCTGAGCAGCACTTTTTTGCACACAAGGAGCTAAATGGCCAGGTCACTAATTTCTAAAAAAATCGTTGCCAGATATTTTTTCTGAATTCTGTTATAAACCATAGTGTTCGGATACTTTTTTGAGCGACTGTACCTCCTCCTGATGTGGCTTATATTTTTGCATAATAAAATTGTCCATTTTTTTTAATTAATCATCCCTTCCTTGCCTCCCACAGTGCTTCGTATGAGAGAATACGAAATTTCCCGCTGTGTCTTCGTGTTGCAATTTCAATGTCAGTGAGTAAATGCTCCCGTTTGTCCAGCATTCGTGGGGAATGGAAATTGCCGGTTAGATTTTTATACAAAACAAATACCGTAAATACAATATTCTATTCAAGTCAGTATTACCGTATTTCTTCGATTCTAAGACGCACCCCGTTTTTAGAGACGTTTATATGGGAAAAAAGTGCGTCTTAGAATCAAAGAAATACGATAATAAAAATGCCCTTAAAAACTATAAAAATGATATATAATACCCTTAATACAAATGTAAATATCTGAAAAGCAATTTTCGGGAACTACGCAAACTGCTTCACTGAAAGCTACCATAGAACGAGTTTTAATATTTATCACCAGATGGCGGTGACTACGGAAGTGTCGAATTTTACCTAATAACGAAACGTGAAAGAGAATTTTTTGAAATTTAGTCAGTGGAATCCGAGAGACGAGAACAGTGAAACGAAGTTAAACTTTAATTTCAGAAAATTTATTATTTCGATTTGAAATTTAATCTAGTTGCATGACAGTTCTGGAAAGCATATGTTATACAGAATTATACAGGCTGTTTGGGAACCAGATAACCGGTTCCCAAACAGCCTGTATAATTCTGTATAACATCTTTATAATTGTTTCCTCTAACCACCTTATAGGGGTGGGGATGGCGCAGTCGGTAGCGCTCCAGGTTCGTAATCTGTAGTTCTCGGGTTCGAGTCCCAGCTGGGTCAGAATTGAAATTTATCTCCTCAAAATTCCTCGCCCTGCCCACAGTCAGTAGGGAATTCCGATGGGCTTGAAAAGGACGCCGTCCGTCGGATGGGAAGTTAAGACTTGGCTCCGTGTGCAGGAGAGCCATACCCTGTGCACGTTAAAGAACACGCTGGATGGCACTGATGGGAGGCTACCCTCTCTCTCCCAACAACTGTTCCAGTGGGTCCCCTCTCCCAGCCTTATTCTGAGTCTTCGGGGTCCAAGTGACCTGGCCATTTAGCCCATTGTGTGCCGCTCAGAAATAAAAATCCCACCCTTACCGCCTCTGTTTTAGTGATAAATTGTTAATAAGAAATTCTTCCAATTTGTACAATTTGTTGATTTGAATGAAAGAAGTTGGTCTGTAACATTTGAAGGAAAACACGAGGGTGAATGAGAGGTTGGATGATTCGTGGACTGCCGTCGCAAACAAATAGCGACTTTTCTTACGAGTCAATGCACGATATGTGGCAATTTAGCGACTCTTCTTCGGTGCCGCTCTGAGCGGCACTTTTTTTTTAACGGAATGGGCTAAATATCCAGATCACAAGGACCCCAAAGGCTCAGAGAAGTTTGGGGGAGAAAACCAACTGAAACAGCAGTTGGGAGACAGATGGTATCCTCCCATCACAACCATCCAGCGTATTTTTTAACGTGCACAGAGTATGGCTCTCTCGCACACGGAACCTAGGATTTACATCCCATCCGATGGACTGCGTCCTTTCCTAACCCATTAATCTCTCCTATTGACCGTAGGCAGGACAGGGAGTTGTGTGGAGAAAAATTCTCAACACGGAACAGTTGCAAACTGCATGGTGTGATACAAAGCGTACTTCGCTCTTCGACTGAGCCTCTACTCCGATAGGATTCCGGCGGCACAACCCATATCACGTAACATCAGGCTTTCTCTACAGACGGCTTTGTCTAGTCCGATGAATCTCGTTTCCTGTTGCACCATGTGAATGGCCGGGTATATGTGCGTCTTTTACCTGGGGGAAGTATTGGCACCAGGATGCACCATTGGACGAAAACAAGCCGGTGGAGGAAGTGTAATGCTTTGGCCAATTATTCCGCTGGGAAACAATGGGTCCGGTCATTCATGTGCAGGAAACTATGACGTCTATCACCTACCTAAACATCATTGCAAATCAGGTATATCTTTTCATGGCAATGGTATATCCCTCCAGTAATGTCTTCTTTCAGTAGGATAATGCGCCATGCCACACTGCCCGGATTGTTCGAGAATGCTTCGCGGAACATGAGGAAGATTTCCAGTTATTGCTCTGGCCTCCAAATTCCCCACACATCAGTCCAATCGAGCATCTGTGGTTTGTGTTGGAACAGCATATCCAATCTGCGGCGGCTTGACCACGTAACTTATAAGAGTTAGAGAACCTTCTAGTTACGTGTTGGTACCAGATACCACAACTTTAGAAATCTTGTAGCATCCATGCCTCGCCGTGTAAGAGCTGTTTTGGCGTCACGTGGATGACCAACATCATACTGGCAGGTGGTCATAATGTTGTGGTTCTTCGCTGTATACTTGTATATTTTTTGGTGCTTAGGGCGCAATCTAATGCAAAATGTAAAAAACAGGGTGCTTGAAAAATATCGACTTTGAAATTGTTATACAATCTGTATTCTATGATGATACATTTTCTCATCTTTTTTACAGATTGATTATTAATGTAGATAATACCAAGGTTAACTGAACCTTATTACAATATAGAAGCATTTCTAAAATTGTGCTCCGTGAAAACCTAGGATTCTGTAAGCACATATTAAGAAACGCGGAGTTACTGAAGATGTATTTCTTTTCATTTCGATAGAACAAATCTTATAATTGCAATATCCACTTGTTACAGGTTGGGTTGTTTTACCTCTGAGCGGCACTTTTTGGTACACAATTGTCTAAATGGCCATAGGTTGAGGAAGGGACCCATAGGAATAGCTGTTGGGAGACAGCCATCTAGTCGAGCCATGGCTTAATGGCTTATCCGATGGAAGGCGTCATTTCCAAGCCGAGCGATGTTCCTTACTGACCATGGACAGTACGAGGATTTTTGCGGAGATAAATCTCAACACTGACCCAGATGGAACTCGAATCTGGGAATTAAAGATTACGAGCCTGGAGCACTACCGACTGATCCATCCCTCCAAACTATTTTTCACATGACTGGCTCATATTCTTTCTTGATTTTATTTGGATATATGTAGGCAGGACCGAACTTAGGAAGGGGAGCATGCCAACCATCTTTCATAATGCTAATAAATGAAATAGAGGCAAAATATTATTACGCTTATTTATATTTAATGCATTTTTCAATAATCAATCATTCGATTTTATTTCATCGTCATATACATTTTATCACATAGCAAAATATGAGGGAACCCAAAAACCGCATTGTCTGCCTGGGCCACTAAAGGAAATGAATACAAAAGCCAATAAGGACTTATTAAAAAGATTTCAACCAATATCGGTCATTCTTCCGATATATGTACAGTCGCTCAAAAAAGTATCCGAACACTATGGTTGATTACAAAATTCAGAAAAAATATCTGGGAACGATTTTTTTAGAAATTAGTGATCTGGCAACCTTCGTATCACGTGATTACAGAATTCAGGAAAAATATTTGGAGCGTGTACAGCAACGGTCCACTCTCCAGTTACCGTTCACAGCAAACTGGAGCGTGTGCAGTTACTGCACACGCTTCAGTTTGCTGTGAACGATAACTGCACACGCTCAATATTTCCGTGAGTGAGCCCACACGATCCCAGCTATGCTCATACTTTGTCTTGTACAGTCGCTCAAAAAAGTATCCGTACACCATGGTTGATTACAGAATTCATGAAAAATATCTGGCAACGATGTTTTTTAGAAATTAGTGATCTGGCAACCTTCGTGTCATATGACACGAAGATTGCCAGAGCACTAATTTCTAAAAAAAATCATTGCCAGATATCTTTTCTGAATTCTGTAATCAACCATAGTGTTCGGATACTTTTTTGAGCGACTGTACAATATATTTTCACTTTGTACTTGATTATTTAACTAAGGTGCGACATCTTCCAAAGAAAAGAGACGGACCTGTAAAACAGACGGGAAATGTTATAATGCATTGAACATTCTTCCCCCCACTGTTACATTTTTCCGGCTCGATTGTGTTCCCCCCCCCCTCGATTTTATTCCAGATCCGAACCTGTACTCAAGTGTGAGTGCCGATCCCTTGTGATCCGAGGTCTCGCGGAAGCAAAAATCAACACTATGACCTTATTTTCAGTTTCCAGAATAGTTTCCATGTTTGAATACAGTAACCTTTTCTATCCAGAGAATTGAGCCTGCAACAGTTCATAATTATTGTTCCTTGCAGGCAATGCCATCGACAATGCAGATTCACAACGGAACACGCCGAATAGAAGCTCGCGTCGCTTCCTTTGATATTTGAAAAGTTGCTGTCTCTTCGTAAGAGACAGAAGTTAAGTTGTTGTTTCAGAAGTTGTCTCCCTACGATATAACCCGCATTTACATTGAAACACTGTAAGTGAGTGGAAATAGAATGACGTGCTTTATAGTGATTAACGAGAATTATTTCTGAGGAAGAGAGTATCGGAACGGCGTTCTGATTTAATATTGCCACTTAAACATATCCTCGCTCCCCCGTTCTCTACTTTTAAAATCATCCGTCTACTCGAGATTTTATTATATTTGTTTTACATATAATTGTATCTGGAAGATACATACTGGATTAGACTCTTCGATCTGTTTATTTTGCAATTAAAGGGAAAGTATCTTTTATTAAATATATAAAATTGTATCTTGGGCGGTAGTAACTTCATACAGTGATTTGTGGTGTGAAATTACTAGTATAACCAAATCAAACATAATGGAATGCAACTAAAAATTGCTATGTTAGAAACGTAGTACAAAATCATTATTATGAAAAATATTTTCCTTGTATAAGTGTAATGGTGACTAGGCATAAACGGAAAGGAGAGCTGTGTACCATTCCCCACTGATGATGCATATAACCGGCCAGGACTAGCCAGCACTTAATGTCCGACCCGACTTCTCGTGGTACAAATCTCTGAGCCTTCGGGGTCCATGTGACCTGGCCATTTAGCCCACTGTATGCAAAAAAGTGCCGCTCAGAGGACATCTCCTGACATTAGTGTTGGTAGTGTTGACCCACACTGATGTGGTATATGTCAGGACTGATATGTCAGGACTGATATGTCAGGACTGTGGTATATGACTGGAAGTCATATACCACAGTCCAAGCTCATCTTGAATCAAATAATAATACTCTTCTTACGTAGTATCAGACAACACTAATTTAATAAGATACATCCTTATTTCTTCACTACTCCATTACACCTTTTTGTTTTTCCTCAACAAATCTTATTATTCAAAACATCAACGTTCTAAACCAGCGTCTCGCAAACTGTGTGCCGCGGCACAGTAGTGTGCCGCGGGAGATTCCAAGTGTGCCGCGAGAGATTTTCAAATACACACTAGATATTCAAAAGATTTCATTTTCACTTGACTTGTGTTATCGACGTGCTTTAATATCGACGTGCTATCGACGTGCTTTAATAAAAATCTCTCAGATTTTATCAATTGGGATCTTTTAAATATTTATCAAGCTTTTTCCAAATTTTGGTATTAATTTTTGATTATTTCAAGCCACAGAATGGGCAAATATTTAAAACAAACACCGAGTTATGAATTAAAGAACGAGAGCAAATCTTCAAGTAAAACCAGGCTGATGACTTCAACAAAGCGCAAATATAATGACGATTATATAGAGTTTGCTTTTATTCTTTTTTAGGTGTGCCGCGGAAAAAAAAATTAGATTCAGTGTGCCGCAGAGTAAAAAAAGTTTGCGAGACACTGTTCTAAACAGTTGATAACGTAACTGTCACGCTGAAGCGTAGGCGAGTGTTCATGACACGTCTACCATAAGCCCGTTGTAGCACGTTAATCTGTCGTATCAATATTATTTATTATTGATGTTATCCTATAGTTTAGTACGTATTCAGTAAATTTAGTATTATTTAGCTGCTAAATAATAAATGGGTTCATTAATGCATTTATAAATAGTTTGTGTTTAAAATAAATAACTCTCGAACTGCTGCTTGCTATAAAGGTCTGACAGGAGCCTGTTCGTTCAATACACTATAATAGGTCTGTGAGGATGACGGCACGTCAGCAGGAAAACGACACAAACATCCATACCTTACCCAGGGATCGAATTCAGGTTACTTTGATCGGTAGCCAAGCACGCTAACCACTAGGACAACATTGTAGAAAATGCTATTGGGATATTAATTGTAATATTTTGATCAAATAAAATATATTACATGAAAAGTATTTATTAATGGATTCCACACTAATTTTTTATATTCAGAACAGTTCTTCGGGTTTCTCAAGTTTGAAGACCACTGGTTTAGACCAAATCTAGAAAAAAAGGTAGGGCGCGAAAGGAAGGGGGAGGGGCACGATATTCAGTCTAGCCTGAAAAAAAGTATAAGGGTGTGCATGTGGGGAGTGGAGGGAATTAAGAGACTGTATTTCCATTGTAATTCGACATTTCCCCCTCCATTTTAGAGATGGATTTCATTCTTACGAAAATGCGTTAAGAATTCAGAAGTTTAATAATTTTTGCCTCTATTATTTTTACCAGCATTTTCAGATACGGCCATTATAGGGCCATCGATGCAACTATGGAGGCAATGTTCAGTTCTTTTTATTGTATACCAGTCTTATGTCCGTTTGAAAAAGAAAGAGGCCCCAACACTCGCAAGAATGTAGGGAAGCACAGTAGAATAATATTTTCTGAACCTATTTTTTTAATGAGGGATAGCATTAACGTAAACTTTCAGGATCTCATAATCATATATCAAAATCTGTAGAATAGATCGGCAGCGCGCCTCCCATGGGGCCACGCCCGGTGTGTCATTCACGGATTTCTCCATGCCACACATGGTGCTTAAAACATGATATTCCGATTTGCAACATAACTCGATTAAGAACCAGGATCTAACTTTCCTCCTATTTTTTATAGTTTATGGTTTAAAATTTTAATGCTCCCTTACATACCAAACATTATTAATTATTAAGTAATAACCCCTGTGTTACATACCAAATATTACATGCAGTTGCTCCTTATATTCTCTGTAATTTTCTTACCTGTTTTCCCCATAGCTGCAATTGTTGTGTTGAAATGAATCCTTTATTTACTATAGAACAGTTTTTTTCACTTTGACTTAAAGGCAGTGTTATGATGTGCGACGCTTTATAGCTTCCTTTTTTTATTAGAAGTAAATTGTACCTGAAAAGATACATTCTTGAACACCTTGTATCATTTTAAATTTATAAATTGAACGAAAATATATTATATTAATTATATAATTATAAGAGCGGCGGTAACAATATATATATTATGCTTTGATTTGCGTATAAGGTGTTTAGGGAGAAAACTATGACAAATTACGTAAAACGAGATATTTTGAGGATTGGATTGGATTGTTTTACCTCTGAGCGGCACTTTTTTTGCACACCATCTGCTAAATGGTCAGATCACAAGGACCCCGAAGGCTCAGAGAAGGTTGGGGGATGGGACCCACTGGAACAGCTGTTGGGAGACAGATGGTAGCCTCCCGTCAAGGCCATCCAGCGTGTTCTTTAATGTACACAGGATATGGCTCTCCCGCACACGGGGCCACGGCTTAACGTCCCATCCGACGGACGGCGGCATTTCCAAGCCCATCGGTGTCCCCTATTGACCGTGAGCAGGGCGGGGAATTTTGCGGAGATAAATCTCAACGCTGACCCAGCTGGAACTCGAACCTGGGAACTACAGATTACGAGCCTGGCGCGCTACCGACTGAGCCACCCCCGTCCCCCCCCAACAATTTTAGACTGCCCTTTAATATGTAGTACAATTTCCAACAATATAGGATTGCCCTTTAATATGTAGTACAATTTCCAACAATATAGGATTGCCCTTTAAAATATAGGACAACTCCCAAAAACATGCAACTTGCAATTTGTTCTGTTGGTATTACAACGTTGCATCCTGATGAAGATTAGAAGGTTTTCGGTAAATGATAATTTGCAGTGAGCTGATGTATTGAGATAATTAAAGCTTTCTTGAGATGAGGTTTAGCTCTTTGTAATACGTCGGCAGACGAAAGAGCTTTTGTAAGTTGTTTTAATTTGATGTTTATCTGATTTTATTTGTTTTTTATTTTACTGTTGTTTCAAAAATAGGGTCACTATGATTTATTAAAGCATCCAGAAATAAAATCGTTTTATTTTTTCATATGTTAGAATTGTAGTTAGAAAAAAAATTTAAAATTGCAGGCCTGATTAAATTCATTTAGTAATTCTTTTAGTGCAGCTGTTGAATATTGGCAAACAATTAATAATGTGGACCACCTCTCCCAACTTTCTCTAAGCCCTAAGGATCCTTGTGACCTGACCATTTAGTCCAATCTGTGCAAAAAAATGTCCTTAAGAGGTAAAAAAAAACCTTGACGATGTGAGTGGAATGCAAACTGTAAGTTATTTCGCATACAGTCTTTCTCCATGAAGTCATCTGTATATCTTTTAACTTGAAAGTGTTCGTGCACGAGCCGCAGATAGCTCTAGAGCGAGCTCTCTCGCTGACATGTGTTTCCTACGTCTCTTTGTCAGGCCACATAAGGGTCGTCCTTACCCCTTTGTAAATAATAGTGGGTTGGGTTGTTTTACCTCTGAGCGGCACTTTTTTGCACACCATGGGCTAAATGGCCAGGTCACATGGACCCCGAAGGCTCAGAGAAGGTTGGGGGAAGGGACCCACTGGAACAGCTGTTGGGAGACAGATGGTAGCCTCCCGTCAAGGCCATCCAGTGTGTTCTTTAACGTGCACAGGGTATGGTTATCCCGCACACTGGCCACGGCTTAACGTCCCATGCGACGGAGCGCGGCCTTTCCAAGCCCATCGGTGTCCCCTACTGACGGTGGGCTGGGCGTGGAATTTTGCGGAGATAAATCTCAACGCTGACCCAGCTGGTACTCGAACCTGGGAACTACATATTACGAGCCTGACGCGCTACCGACTGAGCCACCCCCGCCCCAAATAGTAGTGGATTCTGCACACGTGGACAACTAACGATTCCTCTCTCTTGGTACCTTCTCCACAGATTTGACACCACGGATTGGTGCACACCTATCTCCCTGACAACATTACTCTATGTTCGGCCTGATTCCGAAATCCCGGTAACCCCACCAACTGCAAAGACATCGATTTGCTCTTCGATTGACATATTTACAGCAACAAATGGGTTCGACAACAAACAGAATGCGCTGGCCATAAGAAATGCGGTTTTCGACATCTCTTCCGATTTTCCATTATAGATTTGAATTTCTTGTATCTTATACAAACTATATATGGTCATATGTTATTGCATATTATTCCCACATTTGCATGTGCCTTCCGTTATCTGCACATTCCTTTCGTTGCTGTTTTTGACGATTGTTTGTTCAACATAATCCATTCTGTCAGTTTGATTAACTTTCGGATAGCAGTATACATCTTGGACACTATGATTCTTTGGATAAAGATTTATTTTTAGAAGTTTAATGGGGAGGGGGATAATGAAACTGCGTTGACCGGGGGCATGTTACTATGGAGTAATCTAATCTGTTTTTCGTCACAAATTTGCCTTTTTTTTTTTGCAGGAGAATTCCTAGAACATAACTGGGACTGGATTCGTGAACGCGGTGGTAGAAAGCATAATGAACGTCTTCCGTATTTAACTATTTCTAAAATATTACTGGTATTGAGGAGAAATTGACTTTTATCACACAAATTGACGAAAAATAATTTGGAAAGGGAGATTATTAAAAGAGCCTAATGATTCACTCTAAAAATATACAGTAACTCAAAAAAGTATCCGAACACTACGGTTGATTACAAAATTCAGAAAAAATATCTGGCAACGATTTTTTTAGAAATTAGTGATCTGGCAACCTTCGTGTTTCGTAACCAGATATTTTTTTCTGCATTCTGTAATCAACTATGATGTTCGGATACTTTTTTAATACATATAATGCGTATGAATATATAATGCAATGAATATGGAGCGTGTGCAGTTACCGTTCACAGCAAACTGGAGCAGTTGCGGTTAATGTTCACAGCACATTGGATCGTGTGGGCTCACTTACGGAAATATTGAGCGTGTGCAATTACCGTTCACAGCAAACTGGAGCGTGTGCACTAACTGCACACGCTCCAGTTTGCTGTGAACGTAACTGGAGCGTGTACAGTTGCTGTACACGCTCCAGATATTTTTCCTGAATTCTGTAATCACGTGACACGAAGGTTGCCAGATCACTAATTTCTAAAAAAATCGTTGCCAGATATTTTTTCTGAATTTTGTAATCAACCGTAGTGTTCGGATTTTTTTGAGCGAAAGTACTCTGCCATATTTCCCTTTGAATGATGACCTTTGATGAATAATGATGTTAGGATGATATTACAGATAAAAGGAAATTTATAAACCGTTTTTTTGCAACTTTCTGCCATTGAGTTTATTCTAAAATTTTCCGTAAAATCAAAAACTTATTCATATTAATATTAAAACCAAAATTAAAACAAATCATTCTCATAACTCGTACGGCATACGTACTGACCTCAGTGCAAGTGAGAACATGAACAGAGCAGCTCTGCGTTTAGAAACCACTCTACTGAAATGACTGTTATTGAAGGCGAAATGCGCATGCGTTAGTGCCAGAAGTAAAATAACAAAGGTTTGAGAATCACTGATGTACACCAGAGTTTCTCAAACCTTTGTCCTGGGGACCCCTTTATTCTCTTGAAACGTTCTCATTCGTTCATTTTCGAAAAACTGGCTGCCAAATACCCAATTCTAAATAATCCGCTAATCGTTCTTTGAAGTAGAAATCTTGTTTCATGAAGAAAGCAGCTAGTTCAGCTCGCAACTGAAACAGTCGGACAACTGCTTTTTCTCCGAGACAACTATTGTACTTCGGTGTGCAGCAGGTTTTTTTTATTATAATAATAGTTGGGTTGTTTTACCTCTGAACGGCACTTCTTTGTACACCATGGGTTAAATGGCCAGCTCACATGGACCCCGAAGGCTCAGAGAAGGTTGGGGGAGGGGACCCACTGGAACAGCTGTTGGGAGACAGATGGTAGCCTCCCGTCAAGGCCATCCAGTGTGTTATTTAACGTGCACAGGGTATGGCTCTCCCGAATAAGGGGCCACGGCTTAACGTCCCATCCGATGGACGGCAGCCTTTCCAAGCCCATCGGTGTCCCCTACTGACCGTGGGCAGGGCGGGGAATTTTGCGGAGATAAATCTCAACGCTGACCCAGCTGGGACTCGAACCTGGGAACTACAGATTACGAACCTGGCGCGCTACCGACTTAGCCACCCCCGCCACATATTATAATAATAAGGTTACAAACAACATATATTTGTAATACTCTTATTAACCCAAGAGCATCTAAGCTCATGTAGGTTAATTTACAAATTATTTAAATGCGTAATTTTGGCAACACTGACACTCAACTTTACATAAAGAAAAAAATATATATACAAAAACAACACAGAATTTATAAAAACGAATTAATTTTTTTTACTTTAATACTGAAAACAGGCTGTCAGCATTTGTAATGGTCATTAGATAATTAGCAGTGAGAGATCTGAAATGCATAAAATTAGTTTCATTTCGAATTATAATCGATAAAGAATTAAAAATTTTAGGGGTCAAACAATCAAAGTTTTTGTGCATAATTTCTTTATTTGCAAGTGGTAACAGAAACCTTTTCCCATTATCTCGCATAGCATAATTTGTATAATGCAGCACTGCATTATTGTTTTTAAAGAAGAAATTTAATGTTCTATAAACAAATAAATGTCTCACTGGAAATACACCTGAAATGGTATACATACAAAAGATGGTAACAGTTTTATATTTGGTAAAATTTGAAATATAAATTTATTTCGCATTGAGATTAGACTCCTTAATGATGAAATGTATGTTCCTCCCCAACTTGTAATACCATACTGTATAGCAGACTAGACCCAAGATTTCTATAACATTATTAAAATTTCATTAATGAGAATTTTTTTTAATAATAAAATTTATATGACATCTGTCTAAGTGTGTTTGTTAGTTTTCCAATGTGCATTTTCCAACTTAGGGAGCTGTCAATATAAACGCCTAGGTATAGTATACTTTGAACCTGTTCAATTTCTTCACAGCAACAAGCTGAGAAATTATTGCATGAAAAGTTATGCAATTTTAATTTAATCGAATGTGGATTGTTTGCTTTCTTTTTTAGGTTAAATAAAATATACTTGGTCTTTTTCGTATTTAAATGTAATCCATTTAAATCCAACCATTTCATCACACATTTTAGATCAGTGTTGATGTTATAAAGGAGATTTTCAAGAGAATCAGCACCTAAAGTTAATGATGTATCATCTACAAAAGTTTTAATATAGATATTTATTTTTAACTTACATAGATCATTTCTGAATATCAGAAACAAGGTTGGTCCCAGGACTGAACCTTGTGGTACGCCACATGAAATATGTTTTCGGTTACTAAGTGTATTAAAAAGAATAACACATTTGCGTTCTGTGCTGTAAGTAGTCTTTAAACCATTTTAATACCACACCACGAATGCCAATATTTTCTAGTTTGCTGATTAAAATTTCGTGATCAACGGTGTCAAAAACATTCTCCAAGTCCATAAATACAGACAGAGTAAATTGATTATTGTCTATGGAATGAAACACCTTTGACGTATAATTCAATAAATGCAGTTTCTGTAGCTCTACCCTTCCTAAACCCAAATTGGTTTTCAGAGAGAAAATTAAAACTATCTAAAAAATTTATCAGTCTATTATTAACTAGTTTTTCTAATATTTTTGAAAATACTGGAAGAAGAGATATCGCTCGATAATTCTTAAAATCAATTTTTTTCCCTTTTTGTAAACTGGAATTACAATAGCTTTCTTCATTAAATCTGGAAAAGTGCCAGTTTCGAAGGATAAATTACAAATGTGAACCAATGGTTGAATCAAGTTAAAAGAACATGTTTTAACAGCAATAATGGAAATATTGTCATACCCAGCAGATTTTTTTATTTTTAAATCCTCTTATAATGTCAGTCAATACTTCACATTTCTTCACATCGAATATTAAGAAGATGCGTGCTCAAAGCTCGAGATTCAATAAAACGAAGAATGCTCTTAATGAAGCAGCAAAATTTTTAAGTGAATCTGTAATTCCACAAGTTACTCTATCGTTGGAAAGTGGTACTGCCGCTTGATTATGACCTCGCGGACCCCTTAAAAGGAAAAGAAAGTGATCGTACGGGTTCGCGAACCACACTTTGAGAACCATGGATATAGACAATTTGTGACTGAATATCATGCTAAATCCAACTATGACGCATAAATGGTACAACTCTGAAACTATGAATCTAGGGGTAATACGAGTCGTAGATCTTTCCAAAAATCCTAAATTTGACCTCCAATGTGTCCTTCAAGTTCAAATAGATGTCTCGTAGTGGTAAAATCTCGATCTAGAATGGCTAGAAACGTGAAAATTGGTATCTGTGGGGTGTTTCTGGCTACAGATTTTGGAAACGTTACGAAATTTCGGATACTAAAGGTCGTTCGAGGTCAAACGTGAAATTTATATCTATCGCTGCTAGAGAGCTGAAAATTGGTTCCTAAGAGTATTTTCGGTCATAGATCTGTGAAATGTTGTGAAATTTTGGTTGCGAGGTCAAATACCATCTATTGGTTCTGGAGCGTTAAACAATGCTGCCTGTGGGTATTTTGAGTCGTAGATCTCGGTGAGTTTCTCAAACTTTGGATAAAGTGTGTCCTTTGAAGTCAAAAATCAAATTTCAGTATACTAGTGATAGAAAGTTAAATATTGGTGAATAGGGTTATTTCGGCAATACAACTCAGAAATAAGGGGAATTTTCAGATCCTTTGTAGCTGTGAAAGTCAAATAGGGATAGGGTTGGGTTGGGTTGTTTTACCTCTGAGCGGCACTTTTTTGCACACCATGGGCTAAATGGCCAGGTCACATGGACCCCGAAGGCTCAGAGAAGGTTGGGGGAGGCGACCCAGTGGAACAGCTGTTGGGAGACAGATGGTAGCCTCCCGTCAAGGCCATCCAGCGTGTTCTTTAACGTGCACAGGGTATGGCTCTCCCGCACACGGGGCCACGGCTTAACGTCCCATCCGACGGACGGCGGCCTTTCCAAGCCCAGCGGTGTCCCCTACTGACCGTGGGCAGGGCGGGGAAATTTTGCGGAGATAAATCTCAACGCTGACCCAGCTGGGACTCGAACCTGGGAACTACAGATTACGAGCCTGGCGCGCTACCGACTGAGCCACCCCCGCCCCCAAATAGGGATAGGAGTGACCGTCTAGAAATGAAAAGGTCCCGAAATCACCGATTAGTTTTTTTGCAACGATTATAAGATGTAAAAGTAAAAGTATCTAGAGACACCATTTTTCAAGTGCATGTAGGTACAGTCGCATGTAGATAGAAAATTGACCTTCCACTTCAATGAAATGGTGAGATCCGAAATTTCAAAACTCTTCTGAAATATAGGATCGAAATAATCCGAGTCATTAGTTTTTAGCTCTCTAGTCCCAATAGAACGAAATTTCACTTTTTTACTAAAAAGATCCCCCCACTCCAATATTTCTTAAGATCTACAACAATTTCGGTTGTTTTATCTCTGAGCGTCCCATTTTTTGCACACAATTAGCTAAATGGCCAGGTCACAATGAATCCAAATGCTCAGGGAAGGATTGGAGACAGGACCCACTGGAACAGTTGTTAGGAGACAGATGACAGTCTCCCGTCAAGTCCATCAAGCGTGTTCTTCAACGTGCACAGAGTATGACTCTCCCGCACAGGGAAAGACGGCGCAACGTTTCATCCGACGAACGGTGGCCTTTCCAAACCCATCAATGTCATGTACTGACCGTGAGCTGTTCGGGGAGTTTTGCGATAAATCTCAACGCTGACCCAGCTAGGAATGTAGATTACGAGCCTGGCGCGTTACCGACTGAGGTACCCCCGCCCGTGCAGGAAGCGTGGTGAACAGTGCCACAGGAATATCTACGACTCACTGCCGCGAAGCATTGTTCAATGCATTGCCAATAGATGTGGTTATACCTCCTAGTGATATGGCTTATATTTTGTATGATAAAATTGTCCACTTGTTTTGAAATATTTGTCATGGCTTCCTTGTCACCTATACTGCTTCATATGTGAATATCAGTTGAATTTTGTCACCTCTTTTTGGTGTTGCAAATATCCGACATTTATGGCGAATGGAATTTGCCGGTTAGATGAATCCTGCGGTTGCATGGGAAATAGTTTTATACAAAACAAATATCGTAAATGCAATTTGTATTCAAGCCTTAGTTATAATAAAAATGCAGTGAAAAACAATGAAAATGAAGTACAATGCCCTTAATACAAATCTAAATATTTAAAATATAATTATCAGGAATTTTACCAACTGCTTTCCAAAGTCCAATAGCTAAGTGCGCTACTAACTCGGCCGTCCCGTAGCAGAGTAGTTAGTTCGCCTAGCTACTGATCAAGGGACCAGGGTTCGAGCCCCGAATAAGACATGGATGTTTGTATTTTTTATTTTTTTGCTTAGATCCCAATATCCTCACAGACTTTCTACTATTGCGTAAAAACTGTGAGGCTCATTTGTCAGATCTCTGTGGTAGTCAGCTGCTTGAGGAGATGTTTGTTTATTTTTATTTATACACTGAAAGCCACCAAAGAAAAAATTGTAATATTGGTCACCAGATGGCGCTGTTTACTGAAGTGTCGAAGCTTTTGTAATAACGAGATGTGAAGACAAATTTTTCAAAAAGTCAGGGGAATCCGGGATAGGAGAACGATGAAACTAACCTAAACTTTAATTTCAAAAAGTTTTTGAAACTGACAATTTCAGTTTCAAAATTTTCCCCGTTGTATGAGAATTCAGGATATTTGAATACTAGGTAACCGGGAAATTATAATATTTTTTCTACCGCAAGAATTATAGAAAGAAATAAGTGATAAAATATTCTTCCGTTTTAATCTATATCTTCATTTCCTTTTTGTTAGTTCTGGAGCGTATCTTTTTAAGGTACAATATCATATCTAAAGAGAAATGCGAGAATGGATAAATCGTGGACTGCGGTCTCAACAATTAGCAACTTTTCTTTCCAGTCAATACGTGATACAATATGTGGCAACTTAGCGACTCTTCAAGGTAGGGAGCAGTGGTTTTGGTTTGGGTTGTTTTGCCTCTGAGCGGAACTCATATTTGACGTCCTTGTAACTCCAATTATGTTTGGAATCCTTATAACCCCAAAAATTGTGAATATATATATATGTGACAAACAGCTGCTTGAAGGGGTATTTATTTTTATTATATACATGTATACGGTAAACTTCTGGTTTTCCGGCATTTATGGGGAATGGAAGTTGCCGGTTAGATGAATAGATGTTACATAAGAAATATTTCGATACAAAACAAAAACCTTAAGTTCAATCTTGTATTCAGGCATTAACTGAAATAAAAATATAGTTAAAAACAACGAAAATGAAGTATAATGCTATAAATGCAAAGGTAAATATGTAAAATATAATTATCAGGAACTTCGGGAACTGCTTCACTGAAACCCACCGTAGAAAATCATGGAAAGAGTTGTAATATTGGCCTGAAACAATGTGAGGAATAAGAAACACGAATGTTCCATGAAATGAAAGGAGTAAGAAACACAAATGTGCCGGAAAATATGAGGAGTAAGAAACACAAATGTGCCGTAAAATGTGAGGGATAAGAAACACAACGGAAAATGTGAGGGGTAAGAAACACAAACGTACCGGGAAATGTGAGGGATAAGACATACAACTGAGCTAGAAAATGTGAGGGGTAAAAAATACAATTGTGCCGAAAGAATAAGAGGAATAACAAATACAATTGAGCCGGGAAATATGAGGAATAACAAATACAATTGAGCCGGGAAATATGAGGGATAAGAAATACAATTAAGCCAAATGATGTGATGGATAAAAAGCAGAATTATGCCAGAAAATGTAAGGGATAAAAAACGAAATTGGTCCAGATAATGCTACTGATAAGAAACACAATTTAGCCGGAAAATATGAGGGTTAAGAAACACAATTGAGACGCAAAACCTGATGTATAAGAAACGCAATTGTGCCAGAAAATGTGTCGGGTAATAAACACAATTGAGCCCAAAATATGAGGGGTAAGAAACAGAATTCTGTCTGAAAATATGAGGGGTAAGAAACACAATTGAGCTGGGAAAATGTGAAGGATAAGAAACACAATTGAGCCGGAAAATGTAAGGGATTAGAAACACAATTGAGCCGGAAAATATGAGGTGTACAAAACGCAGTTGAGTCGGAAAATGTGAGGCATAACAAACACAATTGACCCGGAAAATGTGAAGCATAACAAACACAATTGAGCCGGAAAATGTGACGCATAAGAAACAAAACTGAGCCGGAAAATGTGAGGGTGATAAACACAATTGAGCTCAAAATATGAGGGGTAAGAAACACAATTCTTCCGGAAAATGTGATGAGTAAGAAACAATTGAGCCGGAAAATGTGACAGGTAAGAAACACAATTGTTCCGGAAAATGTGAGAATTAAGAAACATAATTGAGCCCGATAATATGAGGGATAAAAAACACAACTGTGCCGGGAAATGTGGTGGATAAAAAACACAATAGAGCTGGGAAATGTGAGGGGTAAGAAACAAAATGGAGCCGGAAGATATGAGGGGTAAGTAACAGAATTGTGTCGGAAAATATAAGGTTTAAGAAACACAATTGAGCTGGAAAATGTGAGGGTTATGAAACGCAATTGTGCCCGGAAAAGTGTAGAGAGGAGGGGGATTACCTTTGAGTCGTGGGGTAATAAACAGGATTGAGCCTAAAAAATGTAACGAGTAGGGGAGCAAAACACTGGATTTCCAATGCATTAAAGATTTCTCCCTCTATTTTACAGGTCTAAATTTATTGAAAAATTCGTGAAATATAACTAAGAATTTTTGCCTCCATTATCCTTATCAGCAATCTTAAAGGAGCATCCCGCATCTTAGACCCAGCCCTGTCTACGTTTACCCAAATGAAGTAAAGAAATATTGTAAATACAGATGAGGAAGCATGAATTTCTAATGCAAATATTTATAAGAGAAATCAGTCGCAGCCTTCAATGCCTCTTTTTAACTATGAACGCGATTCCCGCGTCCTCTGTTTGACCTTGTCTAAAATTTCTTTTATCTACTGCCGGAAATGCTTCTATGTAAAAATTTTCAGTTTTCTTTCTTGCACAGGTTTGACCTCTGAACTGTCGGATGAGAAATTTCGCAACGATTATAAGTTATAAAAGCAGAAGTATCCATAGACAAAATTTCCAACCACTCAAGTCCATACCACCATAGATAGATATTTGACCTTCGATCCTGATGAAATGGTGAGATCCGAAATTTCGTAACTCTTCTGAAATATAGAATCAAAATAATCCGAGTCATCTGTTTTTAGCTCTCTAGTATCAGTAGAAATAATTTTCACCTCTGAACTAAGAGAATCACATCACTCCCCTATCGGGGCCGGGGTTGCTCAGTCGGTAGCGCGCCAAGCTCGTAATCTGTAGTTCCCAGGTTCCAGTCCCAGCTGGGTCAGCGTTGAGATTTATCTCCGCAAAATTCCCCGCCCTACCCACGGTCAGTAGGGGACACCGATGGGCTTGGAAAGGCCGTCGTCCGTCGGATGGGACGTTAAGCCGTGGCCCAGTGTGTGGGAGAGCCATACCCTGTGCACGTTAAAGAACACGCTGGATGGCCTTGACGGGAAGCTACCATCTGTCTCCCAACAGCTGTTCCAGTGGGTCCCCTCCCCCAACCTTCTCTGAGCTTTCGGGGTCCATGTGACCTGATCATTTAGCCCATGGTGTGCAAAAAATTGCCGCTCAGTGGTAAATCAACTCAACCTTTCCCCTATTGCACTGATCGTAAAATATTGTTTCGTAAGATCTACAACAATTTGGGTTGTTTCATCTCCGAGCTACACTTTTTTGCACACAAGGGGCTAAATGGCCAGGTCACAAGGACTTCGAAGGCTCAAAGGAGGTTGGGGGAGGGGATTCACTAGAACAGCTGTTGTGACACACATGGTAGCCTTCCGTCAAGACCATTCAGCGTGTTCTTTAAGGCGCAGAGTGTCTCTCCTGTACACGGAGACACGGCTCAACGTCCCATCCGATGGACGGCGGTCTTTTCAAATCCATCAGTGTCTTCTACTAACCGTAGTCAAGGCAAGGAGTTTTGCGATAAATATCATAGCTGACCCAGCTCGGACTCGAACCTGGGAACTGCAGATTACGAACCCTGCGCGCTACCGTCTGAGCACCCCCCTCCCCTCCCGCCCCGTGCAGGAAGCCTGGTGAACAGTCCGACTGGAATCTCTACGACTCACTGCCATGAAGAATTGTTCAATGTATTGCCAACATCAATACCTCCTAATGAAATGGCTTATATTTTGTATTATAAAATTGTCCATTGTTTTGAAATATTAGTAATGTCTTCCTAGTCTCCTATACTGCTTCATATGTGAATATCAGTTGAATTTTGCCACCTGTTTTTGGACTTGAAAATTTTTGGTGTTTTAATTTCAACCTTACAGGATATGACAATGCTCCCGTTTATCCGGATTGGGTTGGGTTGTTTTACCTCTGAGCGGCACTTTTTTTGCACACCATGGGCTAAATGGCCAGGTCACATGGACCCCGAAGGTTCAGAGAAGGTTGGGGGAGCGGACCCACAGGAACAGCTGTTGGGAGACAGATGGTAGCCTCCCGTCAAGGCCATCCAGCGTGTTCTTTAACGTGCACAGGGTATGGGGCTCCCGCACACGGGGCCACGGCTTAACGTCACATCCGACGGACGGCGGCCTTTCCAAGCCCATCGGTATCCCCTACTGACCATGGGCAGGGCAGGGAATTTTGCGGAGATAAATCTCAACGCTGACCCAGCAGGGACTCGAACCTGGGAAGTACAGTCGCTCAAAAAACTATCCGAACGCTATGGTTGATTACAGAATTCAGAAAAAATATCTGGCAACGATTTTTTTTAGAAATTAATGATCTGGCAACCTTTGTGTCACATGACACGAATGTTGCCAGATCACTAATTTCTAAAAAAACCGTTGCCAGATATTTTTTCTGAATTCTGTAATCAACCATAGCGTTCGGATACTTTTTTCAGCGACTGTACAGATTACGAGCCTGGCGCGCTACCGACTGAGCCACCCCACCCCACCCCCCCTCGTTAATCCGGCACTTATGGGGAATGGAAGTTGCAGGTTACATGAATCTGCCTGTTTGAAGGCAAATAATTTTATACAAATGAAATGTCGTAAATGTAATTTGTATTCAAACATTAGTTTGCAATAAATATGCAATTAAAATTTAAAACATGCAATTAATAAAAATGCATTTAAAAGAAATGTAGTATAATGCCCTTAATACAAATCTAAATATCTAAAATATAAATGTCAGGAATTTTGGCAATTTGTTCCTAAAGTTACAAAGCCAAGCGTGCTAACAAACTCAGCCGTCCCGTGGCCGCTTGTTACTAATCAATGGACCTGGGTTCGAGCCCAGGCGTAAGGCATGGATGTTTGTATTGTTTTTTATGCTGAGGTCCAGATATCTTCAGAGACCTTCTACTATGGCGTAAAAACTGACAGACTCCTTTCAGACCTCTGTGGTAAGCAGCTGCTTGAGGGGATATATTTATTTATGTAAACATACATTATACCGATTATGTATGTTTATTTATTCACTGAAACCCACGATAGAAAGAATTGTAAAATTGGTCACCAGATGGCGCTGATTCCCGAAGTGTATTTTTCCCTAAAAACGAAATGTGAAAGTGAATTTTTGAAAGTCAAAAGTCAATGTAATCAGAGGTATGTCAGCAGTGAAACTAACCTACACTTTAATTTCAGAAAGTTTATTATTTTGATTTCAAATTTATTCTGGTTGCATGAGAATTCTGGATGTTTAATCATCGGATAGCCGAGAATTAACTGTTTATTTTTTTTCTACCGCATACATTATAGAAAGAAATAATTAATTAAATATTTTGCCCTTTTATACTTTACAGTATTTCTTCATTTTGGAAATCAGGAAAGTATCTTTTTAAGGTACATTATTATATCTAAAGAGAAATACGAGGATGGACAATTCGTGGATTGCCGTCAAAAACAATTAGGGACTTTTGTTACGAGTAAATATATTTTGACTACCTGCCTAATATAATGTTGTTCCCCCACGTGCCGCCAAAACAGCCCATACCTAGTTATTTATGGATGCTACAGGATTTCTCAACGTGTCTTGTGGTATCTGGTAACAACACGTTACCAGCAGATTCTTTAATTAACGTTAAGTTACGTGGTTAAGCCGCCGAAGATAGGATATGCTGTTCCAACACAAACCATAGATGCTCGATTGGATTGATGTCTTGGGAATTTGGAGGCCAGGGCAATACCTGGAAGTCTCCCTCAGGTTCCGCGAACCATTCTCAAACAATCCAGGCAGTGTGGCATGGCGTATTATTCTGCTGAGAGAAGACACTTCTAGAGGGAAATACCGTTGCCATGAAAGGATGTAACTGATCTGCAATGATGTTTAGCTACGTGGAAGACGCAATAGTTTCCTGCACATTAATGACTGGACCCAGGGTTTCCCAGCAGAACATTGACCGAAGCATTACATTTCCTCCATCGGCTTGTTTTAATTGATCGGACCACACTACTTTCTTCCAATCATTCAAGTTCAGTTTTTATACTCGTGTGCGCATTGTAGATGCTTTCGATGGTGAACCGAGGATAGCATGACCACTCGGAGTGGTCTGCAGCCATGCAGCCCCATTTTCAGTAGATTTCGATGTACTGTGTGTTGTGACACATTACTCCAGTCACAAACATTCAAATTAAGGGTGAGTTGCGCCACAGTATCCCTTCTGTTGGCTCGTACAGTCGCTTGAAAAAGTATCCGAACATTACGATTGATTACAGAATTCATAAAAAATACCTGCCAACGATTTTTTTTTAGAAATTAGTGATCTGGCAACCTTCGTGTCACGTGACACGAAGGTTGCCAGATCACTAATTTCTAAAAAAAAAGGTTCTGTTCAAGCTGGAGGAGGCTCTGTGATGTTCTGTGGGTGTTTCACATACGAAGAAATAGGTCCTTTGGTTGCGGTGACGTCACACTTGAACCAGAAGGGCTATATGGAGCTACCGGACTACCACATGTTGCCTACTGAACGACCATTTGTAGCATATCCACAGTGACACCAGAAGGATACCCTAGTCTTCCAAGATGATAATTGTCGCGTACACAGGGCTCGAAGTGTGTGAGATTGGCACGACGAGCATTCTGAAGCCTTCGAACATCTCGACTGGCCCGCCAAATCCCCGGATTTGAATCCCATATAAAACTTGTGGGAATATTTGGGTCAACGAGTGAAACGACGTCCCAGCTCTCAGGCTAATCTGGCTGAACTGCGGCATTTGCTGCTGGAAGAGTCGATGCATATTGCTGTGCACTACATCATCACACTGGTGGCATCCATGCCAGACAGGAATTCGGCTGTTCTTCGGTAGCACAGAGGCGTTACACGCTATTAGGTAACATTCAGCCACGGATGACTAATTTTTTGTCCAGTGAGCTTAATTTGACTGTCTTCAAAAAGAAATTGCATGCACATATTTTGATTGTTAGGAATCCTACTTTTGGTCAATCGTTCAAATCTTTTATTTATAATTAATGAATACTAATGTATCCTTTTCCTTTATTATTGATGTATCGAATTATATTAAGAATTGATTGCTATTGCCACCATTGGTTGCCTAGAGTTTTAATATGTTGTTGCTAATTAAAACGGAACCCGGACGGACAGTTTAGCCCCTTTGTTTCGGCATGTAATAACTAAATGTATGTCTGTGGTTTCTATTTTTGTTGCTCTATTTTTGTTGGATTTGTGTTTCCACCATTTGTATTGTTACATGTATGAATTTTTGTGATATATGTTATATGTATGGATTATGAGTAGAAATAATTACTAATAAATGAAAAAAATAAATAAACACCCCCTCAAGCAGTTGCTTGCCATAGAGGTCTGACAGGAGCCTGTCAGTGTATGTGCCAGAGTAGAAGGTCTGAGAGGATGGCAGGACCTCAGCAGACAAACAACACGAACATCCATGCCTTACCCGGGGCTCGAACCCAAGTCCCGTAGATCAGTAGGCAAGCGCACTAACTACTCGGCCACGGGACGGCTGATGTAATTATTACTTTCTTAAAAATGAAAGATTTGGAGATATTTCACCAGAGATGTACAGATTCTTGAGAAATTCAAACGTCGATTATCTCATATACATATCCTAACAAGTTAACAACTTGTGCTCAAAGCACTTCATAATTGTATGTTAGTGGATGTCACATATTCATCAGCAGCATAATAATAGTTAGAAATATAAATAAATATTGAAGCTTTTCTTTAATTCAATGTTTTAATTCAGCAGCCAACTAATCAAGACAACATCTTTTCAGGTAATGATTCTAATTAATAGCATGTTTACTGTAATTTCCGTATTTGAATGGGGATATAATAGAATGTCACGTATAAACCCAGGTGATATAAATTTAAGAGTAGGTGTGTGTGAGTGTGGGACGTGTTGTCTGTGTAGAATGAATCAGAAGACTGTTCTGATATTTTTTACAGAAAATTTCTTCCCAATTAGGGAAATATATAGGGTGGTAATGATTAAACTGACAATACTCAGAGCAATGTAGAAAAGTATCTACTCGACGGATCATAGCAAAAAGTGGTGGATACCTTAATAAGAAGATGGGGTAGAGGATTTGCGAATAAAAATAATTAGGTGGTGTTAGTGCCACCAGGTGGCGTGGGTGCGCTAAAATAAAGAAAATACCAAGTTGAACAAACATAACCTTTATTTTACAAATCAAGATTCTCAATATGTGAACCATTCGTATGCTAAAATGTGGTGAAAATGTAATACGGCATGGTCCACAGTTGTTAGAGACATGTCTCGGGAAATGGTGGCAACATGCTGTGTTATTCTTGCCTTTAGTTCAGCAAGCGATTCAACAATGCTTTGGTAAACTCTGCTTTTCAAATAATCCCATAACCAAAAATATGGTTGTCAGGTGCAAACGGTAAGTGCGGCTTTCTAGCAAATTAGGCGACATGACTGCCATTTTGTTTCAAGGTTCAAGGTGTTGTTAGTTCATGGTGAAATTAACCTGCAATGAGGAGCTCCCTACACCAATAATAACAAAAGGATGAGAAAGCAGAGACAGAAGAGACTGCCTCTTAGCTATCTCTCGGGATTATTAAGAGTGCTAATCTCGTAGAAGGATAAAAAAATAAACATGAGACTTTGCAGAAGAGGCCAACGTTCTGAAAGAAATCAGTGACAAGTCGGATGGGGGTTCGCTGTAGCTTCAGATTCTGGTGGTTAACAAGTAGAGTGGTGATGAAGTAGTCAGTGGTTCCGATAGCATGAAGCTCCCAGGACAAAGCTTCTCTTTCGGCATTTTAGCCGGAGCAGTTGCGCAGAACGTGAGATACAGTCTCGGGTGTGCTGCATGTGGCAAATCTAACGGCCACTGGATCTGAGTCGATCTTTCGACCTTGGGAAGGGACAGTGACATTGATGATAAGATCACTGTTCCTCCAGATGGAAGGTCAGGGAAGAGCGTATTACCAGCAGTGGAGCTAGCAGGGAAGACTCGGTCGTAGTAGTCGGTGGCAGTCACGGCGATGGCACAGTCTGGTCTATCTTGCAACTTCCTGAGAAGTTCGTGGTTAAAGTGGAGGGAATGAAGCCTCGACAGATGACACAGTATAGCTCTCTTCCGGTGCATGCGGAAAGGCATGTCATCAGCCTCTGCTATGACAGACGGACGGATTTGGTGTGTTAGGGCAGAGTCCGAGACAGAGGCGCAGAGAGAGAGTGTATTCAGTGGTCAACTTGCTCAGCAGTGAAGCAGAGGCATTGCTCAAAAGGTGGCCATTGTAGTTTGCGCGGGAGAGGATCAAGTGCCGGTATAAAACGACTCTTGCAGGAACTTCCCCAGTACCAACAAGGAAAGACATATATTTCTCTGCATTGTGGTAACTCTCTTAAGATGTTGGATGTGAGGTCCCCAGGTCTTCCTGTTGTCCGGGACCACAGCAAGGAACTATATGATATGGTCTGGTCCAAGCATGAGCCCTTGGAAGGAGGGCAGAAGACATCTCTTTGTAAGAACCATTGATATAGTCTTATCGGTGGAAAGAATGAGACCTTGTCGAAGAACTTGATGACTGTGGCCACAGCTCGTTTTATCTTGAGCTGAGCATAGAGCATAGATATGCTCAGCTCAGAAGGGGTCCTGGCTAGCGAACAAGAAGCAGATGTCATCCTTGTAGAGGGAAATATTCACTATTCTCGAGTCGAGAGTGTAGGCCTGATAACAAGATGCACAGTAACATGGGACTTAGGACACCCTCTTGAGACAATCCATGATTGACAGTGTGGGAGGAACTGAGCATGTTGCCCAGCTTCACATGAACCATCCTTTTGGAGAGTCATGCCAGATCCAGTGGATCATATTGCCTCTGAGGCCGAGATCATGGAGCCTATAGAGAATATCCGAATGGGACAGGGAGTTGAATGCCTTCTGAATGTCGAAGAACACAGGGACTAGTCTGTCCCTTGGAAAGTAGCTGTTCAGCAGAGGAAGTGTGCAGTTCAGCAGCCCACTGGAATAGCTGTCTCCCAACCGCTATTCCAGTGGGTCTCCTCCCCCGAGCCTTAGGGATCCTTGTGAACTGATAATTTAACCCGTTCTGTGAAAAAAGGTGTTGCTCAGACGTAAAACAACCCAAGCCAACACATTGCTCCCTACCTTGAAGAGTCATACACCGAAGAGCCGAAACATTGCGGCCAGTTTATGTTTATGCAGAAAACTGCAGGTCAACGACGGTACATGTGAAGGTCATGAAACGGTATAAATAACAACTGATACTGAGCTCTGTTAATCATTCTTATTCTTGTTTTTCTGATGGGAAAGACAGCGGACCTAAGTGAGTTTGACAAAGGCCAAATTGTAATGGCCAGACGACTGGGTCATAGCATTTCCGAAAAGGCAAGACTTGTGGAGTGCTCATGGTTAGCCGTGATTAGTACCTAGAAAAAGTGGTCCGAGGAGGGAAGAACCACGAACCACAGACAAGATGTGGGCTGACCATGTCTCATGAATGCTAGAGATGAGTGAAGGCTATCCCATATGGTAGTCGCTCAAAAAAGTATCAGAACACTACGGTTGATTATAGAATTCAGAAAAAATATCTGGCAACGATTTTTTTAAGAAAGTAGTGTTCTGGCAACCTTCCTGTCATGTGATTACAGAATTCAGGAAAAATATCTGGATCGTGTACAGCAACTGTACACGCTCAGTTACCGTTCACAGCAAACTGGAGCGTGTGCAGTTACTGTACAAGCTCCAGTTTGCTGTGAACGGTAACTGCACACGCTCAATATTTCCGTGAGTGATCCCACACGATCTAGGTCTTTGTGAGCTCACACGATCCAATGTGCTGTGAACTTTAACCGCATCCGCTCCAGTTTGCTGTGAACGGTAACTGCACACCCTCAATATTTCCGTGAGTGAGCCCACACGATAAAGGTCTTTGTGAGCTCACACGATCCAATGTGCTGTGAACATTAACCGCAACCGCTCCAGTTTGCTGTGAACGGTAACTGCACACGCTCAATATTTCTATGAATGGGCGCACACGATCCAGGTTTTTGTGAGATCACATGATCCAGTGTGCTGTGAACATTAACCGCAACTGCTCCAGTTTGTTGTGAAAGGAAACTGCACACGCTCCATATTCATTGCATTATATATCCATACGCATTATATACATTAAAATAGTATCCGAACATCATGGTTGATTACAGAATTCATTAAAAATATCTGGCAACGATTTTTTTAAGAAATTAGTGATCTGGCAACCTTCGTGTCACGGATACTTTTTTGAGCGACTGTACGAGCCAACAGAAGGGATACTGTGGCCCAACTCACCAGTAATTTGAATGTTTCTGACTGGAGTAATGTGGCACAACGCACAGTACATCGAAATCTGCTGAAAATGGGGCTGCATGGCTGCAGAACACTCCGAGTGGTCATGCTAACCTCGGTTCACCATCGAAAGCATCTACAATGGGCACACGAGTATAAAAACTGGACCTTGAATGATTGGAAGAAAGTAGTGTGGTCCGATCAATTAAAACAAGGCGATGGAGGAAATGTAATGCTTTGATCAATGTTCTGCTGGGAAACCCTGGGTCCAGTCATTAATGTGCACGAAACTATTACGTCTACCACCTAGCTAAAGATCATTGCAGATCAGTTACATCCTTTCATGGTAACGGTATATCCCTCTAGAAGTGCCTTCTTTCAGCAGAATAATACGCCATGCCACACTGCCTGGATTGTTTGAGAATGGTTCGCGGAACCTGAGGGAGACTTCCAGGTATTGCGCTGGCCTCCAAATTCCCAAGACATTAATCCAATCGAGCATCTGTGGTTTGTGTTGGAACAGCATATCCTATCTTCGCGGCTAAACCACGTAACTTAACGTTAATTAAAGAATCTGCTGGTGACGTGTTTTTAGCAGATACCACAAGACACGTTGGGAAATCCTGTAGCATCCATAAATACCTCGGTAAGGGCTGTTTTGGCGGCACGTGGGGGAACAACATCATATTAGGCAGGTAATCATAATATATTTGCTCGTAAGAAAAGTCCCTAATTGTTTCTGACGGCAGTCCACCTATTATCCATCCTTGTATTTCTCTTTAGATATAATAAGGTACCTTAAAAAGATACTTTCCAGATTTGCATGATGAAGAAATGCTTCAACATATTAAAAGGGAAAAATATTCTATTAATCATTTCTTTCTATAATATAGGTGGTAGAAAATAAATAAACAGTAAATTCTCGGCTATCCGACGATTAAACATCCAGAATTCTCATGCAACCAGAATAAATTTGAAATCAAAAGAATAAACTTTCTGAAATTAAAGTTTAGGTTAGTTTCACTGCTGACATACCTCTGATTCCATTGACTTTTGACTTTCAAAAATTCTCGTTCACATTTCGTTATTAGGAAAAAATACGACACTTCGGCAATCAGCGGCATCTGGTGACCAATTTTACAACTCTCACCATCGTGGATTTCAGTGAATAAATAAACATACATACTCGGTATAATGTATGTTTACATAAATAAATATATCCCCTCAAGCAGCTGCTTACCACAGAGGTCTGAAAGGAGCCTGTCAGTTTTTACGCCATAGTAGTTCTGTGAAGATATCTGGACCTCAGCTTAAAAAACAATACAAACATCCATGCCTTACCCCGTGGCTCGAACTCAGGTCCCTTGATAGGGCTTGACGGGGCCAAGGCTTAACCTCCCATCCGACGGACGGCGGCATTTCCAAGCCCATCGGTGTCCCCTTTTGACCGTGGGCAGGGCGGGGAATTTTGCGGAGATAAATCTCAACGCTGACCCAGCTGGGACTCGAACCTGGGAACTACAGATTACGAGCCTGGCGCGCTACCGACTGAGCAACCCCGGCCCCGATAGGGGGGTGGGGTGATCCTCTTAGTTCAGAGGTGAAAATTAGTTCTACTGATTCTAAAGAGCTAAAAACAGACGACTCGGAGTATTTTGATTCTATATTTCAGAAGAGTTACGAAATTTCGGATCTCACCATTTCATCAGGATCGAAGGTCAAATTTCTATCTTCGGTGATATGGAGTTGAAAATTTTTGTCTATGGATACTTCTGCTTTTATAACTTATAATCGTTGCGAAATTTCTCATCCGACAGTTCAGAGGTCAAACCTGTGCAAGAAAGAAAACTGAAAATTTTTACATAGAAGCAATTCCCTTAGTAGATAAAAGAAATTTTAGACAAGGTCAAACAGAGGTCGCGGGAATCGCGTTCATAGTTAAAAAGAGACATTGAAGGCTGCGACTGATTTCTCTTATAAATATTTACATTAGAAATTCATGCTTCCTCATCTACATTTACAATATTTCTTTACTTCATTTGGGTAAACGTAGACAGGGCTGGATCTAGGATGGGGGATGCTCCCTTTAAGATTGCTGATAAGGATAATGGAGGCAAAAATTCTTAGTTATATTTCATGAATTTTTCAATAAATTTAGACCTGTAAAATAGAGGGAGAAATCTTTAATGCATTGGAAATCCAGTGTTTTGCTCCCTTACTCGTTATATTTTTTCGGCTCAATTCTGTTTATTACCCCACGACTCAAAGGTATCACCCCCCCCCCCCCCCTTTCTACACTTTTCCGGGCACAATTGCGTTTCACAACCCTCACATTTTCCGGCTCAATTGTATTTCTTCTCCCCCACATTTTTCCGGCTGAATTGTGTTTCTTAAACCTTATATTTTCCGACACAATTCTGTTACTTACCCCTCATATCTTCCGGCTCGATTGTGTTTCTTACCCCTCACATTTCCCAGCTCAATTATGTTTTTTATCCACCACATTTCCCCGCACAATTGTGTTTTTTATCCCTCATATTATCGGGCTCAATTATGTTTCTTACCTCTCACATTTTCTGGCTCAATTGTGTTTCTTACTCATCACATTTTCCGGCTCAATTGTGTTTCTTACCCTCACATTTTCCTGCTCAACTGTGTTTCTAATCCCTTACATTTTCCGGCTCAATTGTGTTTTTTACCCCTCGTATTTTCCCAGCTTAATTGTGTTCTTTATCCCTTATATTTTGAGCTCAATTGTGTTTATTACCCTCACATTTTCCGGCTGAATGGTATTTGTTATGCCTCACATTTTCCGTTTCAACTGCGTTTCTTACCCCTCATATTTTCCGGCTCAATTGTGATTCTTACCCTCACATTTTCCTGCACAACTGTGTTTCTAATGTCTTACATTTTCCGACTCAATTGTGTTTCTTATCCCTCACATTTTCCCAGCTCAATTGTGTTTCTTACCCCTCATATATTCGGACAGAATTCTGTTTCTTACCCTCTCATATTTTGGGTTCAATTGTGTTTATTTCCCGTCACATTTTCTGGCACAATTGTGTTTCTTATACCTCAGGTTTTGCGACTCAATTGTGTTTCTTAACCCTCATATTTTCAGGCTCAATTGTGTTTCTTATCCGTAGCATTATCTGGACGAATTGTATTTTTTATCCTTCATATTTTCTGGCACAATTCTGTTTTTCATCATCACATCATCTGGCTTTATTGTGTTTCTTATCCCTCATATTTCCCAGCTCAATTGTGTTTGTTATTCCTCATATTCTTTCGGCACAATTGTATTTCTTACCCCTCACATTTTCTAGCTCAGTTGTGTGTCTTATCCCTCACATTTCCCAGTACGTTTGCGTTTCTTACCCCTCACATTTTCCAACTGAGTTGTATTTCTTATCCCTCACATTTTACGACACATTTGTGTTTCTTACTCCTCATATTTTACGGCACATTTGTGTTTCTTACTCCTTACATTTCCCGGCACATTTGTGTTTCTTACTCCTTACATTTGCCGGAACAATCGTGTTTCTTATTCCTCACATTTTTTGAGGCCAATATTACAACTCTTTCTATGATTTTCTACGGTGGGTTTCAGTAAAGCAGTTCCCGAAGTTCCTGATAATTTTATTTTAGATGTTTTTTGGTTACCGGCACTCTAAGTACTATACAAGTAACATAGCGACACCAACACCAAAACTTTTACTCTATGACCCAGATGCCGGCGCGCTACCGACTGAGCCACCCCACCCCACCCTCGTTAATCTGGCACTTATGGAGAATGGAAGTTGCCTGTTACATGAATCTGCCGGTTTGAAGGCAAATAATTTTATACAAATGAAATGTAGCAAATATAATTTGTATTCAAACATTGGTTTGCAATAAAAATGCAATTAAAATTTAAAACATGCAATTAATAAAAATGCAATTAAAAGAAATGAAGTATAATGCCCTTAATACAAATCTAAATATCTAAAATATAAATGTCAGGAATTTTGGCAATTGGTTCCCAAAGTTACAAAGCCAAGCGTGCTAACAAACTCAGCCATCCCGTGGCCGAGTGGTTAGCGCGCTTAGTTACTAATCAAGTGACCTGGGTTCGAGCCCCCGGGTAAGGCATGGATGATTTTATTGTTTTTTATGCTGAGATCCAGATATCTTCACAGACCTTCTGCTATGGCATAAAAACTGACAGGCTCCTTTCAGACCTCTGTGGTAAGCAGCTGCTTGAGGGGATACATTTATTTATGGAAACATACATTATACCGAGTATGTATGTTTATTCACTGAAACCAACGATAGAGGGAGTTGTAAAATTGGTCACCAGATGGCGCTGATTACCGAAGTGTCGAATTTTTCCCTAATAACGAAATGTGAAAGAGAATTTTTGAAAGTCAAAAGTCAATGGAATCAGAGGTATGTCAGCAGTGAAACTAACATAAACTTTAATTTCAGAAAGTGTATTATTTTGATTTCAAATTTATTCTGATTGCATGAGAATTCTGGATGTTTGATAATCGGATAGCCGAGAATTTACTGTTTATTTGTTTCTACCGCCTATATTATAGAAAGAAATAATTAATAAAGTAGTTTTCCTTTTAAATTTGCTGATTTTCTTTTTCTTTGCGTAGATCTGGAAAGTATCTTTTTAAGGTACATTATTATATCTAAAGAGAAATACGAGGATGGATAATACGTGGACTGCCGTCAAAAACAATTAGGGACTTTTCTTACGAGTCAATATATTATGAATTCCTGCCTAATATGATGTTGTTCCCACACGTGCCGCCAAAACAGCCGTTACCGAGTTATTTATGGATGCTAAAGGATTTCTCAACGTGTCTTGTGGTATCTGCTAAAAACACGTCACCAGCAGATTCTTTAATTAACGTTAAGTTACGTGGTTTAGCCGCCGAAGATAGGATATGCTGTTCCAACACAAACCATAGATGCTCGATTGGATTGATGTCTTGGGAATTTGGAGGCCAGGGCAATACCTGGAAGTCTCCCTCAGGTTCCGCGAACCATTCTCAAACAATCCAGGCAGTGTGGCATGGCGTATTATTCTGCTGAGAGAAGACACTTCTAGAGGGAAATACCGTTGCCATGAAAGGATGTAACTGATCTGCAATGATGTATAGCTGGGTGGTAGACGTAGTAGTTTCCTGCACATTAATGACTGCACCCAGGGTTTCCCAGCAGAACATTGACCGAAGCATTACATTTCCTCCATCGCCTTGTTTTAATTGATCGGATCACACTACTTTCTTCCAATCATTCAAGGTCCAGTTTTTATACACGTGTGTCCATTGTAGATGCTTTCGATGGTGAACCGAGGATAGCATGACCACTCGGAGTGGTCTGCAGCCATGCAGCCCCATTTTCAGCAGATTTCGATGTACTGTGTGTGGTGACAGATTACTCCAGTCACAAACATTGAAATTACGGGTGAGTTGCGCCACAGTATCCCTTCTGTTGGCTCGTACAGTCGCTCAAAAAAGTATCCGAACACTACGGTTGGTTACAGAATTCAGAAAAGATATCTGGCAACGATTTTTTTTCGAAATTAGTGATCTGCAACCTTCGTGTCACGTGACACGAAGGTTGCCAGATCACTAATTTCTAAAAAAATCGTTGCCAGATATTTTTTCTGAATTCTGTAATCAACCATGATGTTCGGATATTTTTTGAATATATATAATGCGTATGAATATATAATGCAATGAATATGGAGCGTGTGCAGTTACCATTCACAGCAAACTGGACGGTTGTGGTTAATGTTCACAGCACATTGGATCGTGTGAACTCACAAAGACCTGGATCATGTGGGCTCACTCACGGAAATATTGAGCGTGTGCAGTTACCGTTCACAGCAAACTGGAGCGGTTGTGGTTAATGTTCACAGCACATTGGATCGTGTGAACTCACAAAGACCTGGATCGTGTGGACTCACTCACGGAAATATTGAGCGTGTGCAGTTACCGTTCACAGCAAACTGGAGCGGTTGCGGTTAATGTTCGCAGCACATTGGATCTTGTTTGCTCACTCACGGAAATATTGAGCGTGTGCAGTTACCGTTCACAGCAAACTGGAGCGGTTGCGGTTAATGTTCACAGCACATTGGATTATGTGAACTCACAAAGACCTGGATCGTGTGGACTCACTCACGGAAATATTGAGCGTGTGCAGTTACCGTTCACAGCAAACTGGAGCGGTTGCGGTTAATGTTCGCAGCACATTGGATCTTGTTTGCTCACTCACGGAAATATTGAGCGTGTGCAGTTACCGTTCACAGCAAACTGGAGCGGTTGCGGTTAATGTTCACAGCACATTGGATTATGTGAACTCACAAAGACCTGGATCGTGTGGGCTCACTCACGGAAATATTGAGCGGAAATATGAGAAATTTTGTATTCTCTCATACGACGCACTGTGGGAGCAAGGATGGGATGATTAATTAAAAAAAATGGACAATTTTATTATGCAAAAATATAAGCCACATCAGGAGGAGGTACAGTCGCTCAAAAAAGTATCCAAACACTATGGTTGATTACAGAATTCAGAAAAAATATCTGGCAACGATTTTTTTTAGAAATTAGTGATCTGTCAACCTTCGTGTCACGTGACACGAAGGTTGCCACTTCACTAATTTCTAAAAAAATCTTTGCCAGATATTTTTTCTGAATTCTGTTATCAACCATAGTGTTCGGATATTTTTTAATATATATAATGCATATGAATATGTAATGCAATGAATATGGAGCGTGTGCAGTTACCGTTCACGGTAACTGGAGCGTGTACAGTTGCTGTACACGCTCCAGATATTTTTCCTGAATTCTGTAATCACGTGACACGTACGTTGCGAGATCACTAATTTCTTTAAAAAATCGTTGCCAGATATTTTTTCTGAATTCTGTAATCAACCGTACTGTTCGGATACTTTTTTGAGCGACTGTACCATATGGGATAGCCTTCGTTCACCTCTAGTATTGATGAGACATGGTCAGCCCACATCTTGTCTGTGGTTCGTGGTTTTTCCCTCCTCGGACCACATTTTGCAGGTACTAACCACGGCTAACCATGAGCACTCCACAAGTGTTGCCTTTTCGGAAATAGTATGACCCAGTCGTCTGGCCATTACAATTTGGCCTTTGTCAAACACTTCGGTCTGCTGTCTTTCCCATCCGAAAAACAAGAATAAGAATGATTAACAGAGGTCAGTATCAGTTGTTATTTATACCGTTTCATGACTTCAAATGTACCGTCGTTTACCTGCAGTTTTTTGCATAAACATGAGCTGGCCGCAATGTGTTGGCTCTTCAGTGTATGTGGCAACTTAGCGACTCTTCAAGGTAGGGAGCAATGTGTTGGCTTGGGTTGTTTTACCTCTGAGCAACACCTTTTTTCACAGAACAGGCTAAATTATCAGTTCACAAGGACCCCGAAGGCTCGGGGGAGGAGACCCACTGGAATAGCTGTTGGGAGACAGATATTAGCCTCCCGTCAATGCCATGTGTGTGTTGTTTAACGTTTACAGGTTATAGCCCCCCCTACAGAAGGAACCACATTTTACCGTCCCATTAGACGAACGGCGGCATTTCCAAGCCCATCTGTTTCTCCTACTTAACTTGAGCATAGCAAGAAGTGTGTGGAGATAAATCTCAACTCTGGTTCAGGTGGGAATCGAACTTGTGAATGTATATTACGAGCCTGACGCTCTACCGACTGAGCCACCCCGCACTGTGCATCAAGTGTGATTGAGAGTGTCACAGGAGGTTATCAGCAGTCTCTACAATTCATTCCCCCGAAGCATTGTTCAATGTATTGGCAGTTGCTAATAATCGTTGTACCCGCTACTTATGTGGTTTATATTTTATATAATAGAAATGCCAATTTGTTGTCAAAAATTAGTCATTTCTTCGTTGTCTCTCAAAATTCTTCTTCATTTGCATATATGAATTTTCCCACCTTGTCTTGTTGTTGCAATTTCAATGTTACAGAGTTATGTATATATTTAAAGCAGTATATATATAGAGAGAGAGGGTGTCTCAAAAATATAGGTACAAACTTTTAGGGGAGGTAGATAACATCTAAAAGAATGAGAATTCCATAGGAACCCACAACCGGAAACGTCATGGGAAAGTGGTAGCAGAGGTACAAGATCTGAACGCACACAAGACAGTGATTAATGGAAAAATATTTATTACATAATCATTACAAATGGCGTACTAGATGTTACATTTCATAATGTTACAGTTTCACATGTGTGTGGGAAATGGTGGCCCGGTACATGTCTGTGTGGGAAGCGTTCTTGATACATCCGTTGACCTCAACTATTCCACACACTAAGTGTATGTCTGCCAGCTCCCTGTTCGAATACTTATGCATGCTCTTCGTAAGCCGACATATACATATATTTTATAACGTTACAGCAGGTGCTCGAAGTTTCCACCATGAGACGCGATGCATGCGTGACACCGACGGAGCATTGATTGCTGGACACGGTTGAACACACCTGGAGTTTCTTTGATAGTAGCAGCAGCGCAGACGAGCCTTGCCACGAGATCCATGTCAGACTCCACGGGTGATTCATACACGTTAGCTTTGAGGGCCCCCTACAGAAAGAAATCAACGCTCATTAAATCAGGTGAGTGTGGAGGCCAGGCAACTGGTCCAGCACTCCCAATCCATCGTTGCCCAAAACACAGGTTCAAATGCGCACGAACACACCTTCCATAATAGGGAGGTGCTCCATCATGTTGAGAGTACATGTTGCGTCTCACATTTGCTGGAACATGGGCAAGTAAGCCTGGTAGAACCTGTTCCAGAAAGATCAGATACTTCGCAGAGGTCATGCGGGATGGTAAAAGGTATGACCCGACTAAGCAGTCGCCGACCAAACCTATCCACACATTTACTGCGAAACGATGTTGTGCCGCATGGGTGCTCACACCGTGAGGGTTCTCGTAAGCCCACAAATGCGCATTGTGCTGATTGAATACTCCATCCCGAGTGAAACTAGCCTCATCAGTAAACGAAACATAAGCAGGGAAATTCACATCTTGGGCACTTTCTTGGATATACCACTGCGCAAAACGCACATGTGCAGGATAATTTGCGAAGAGAAGTAACTGAACACTTTGGAGTTGAAAGGGGTATAAGAACTCGCCGTGCAAAACACGCTGTACACTGCAACGAGGCACTCCTAAGGCAGAGGCAACGGCACGTGTGCTGGTACTAGGATTAGTTTCCACAGCATCCAACACACTTTCTTCCATTGGCGGGAGTACGCGTCGATTGTGGCCTGCCCTCACTTCTGCTACCTCTTAATGACCCATAATCGCATAAATTTTGATGCAAACGCGCAGACAAACGGTTGGGAAGCGTTCTTGATATATTCGTTGAGCGGCTCGTCCGTTGCCCTCAGCTATTCCATACACTAAGTGCATGTCTGCCAGCTCCCTGCATGCTCTTCATAAGCCGACTACCTCTCGAATGAGGAAATCCGAAATTTCCCCTTAGCGCACTGATGAACAGCGCCACCTATTGACTTACGGTGACGTTTCCGGTTATGGGTTCCTATGCAATTCTCATTCCTTTAGATGTTATCTACCTCCCCTAAAAGTTTGTACCTATATTTTTGAGACACCCTGTATATTGTATATAAGGAAACTTCTGGTTATCCGGCATTTATGGGGAATGGAAGTTGCCAGTTAGATAAATAGAAGAATCTGACGGTTGCATGAGAAACATTTTGATACAAACAAACACCTTAAGTGCAATCTTGTATTCAAGGCTTAATTGAAATAAAAATGCAGTTAAAAACAATGAAAATGAAGTACAATGCCCGTAATACAAATCTAAATATTTAAAATATAATTATCAGGAATTTTAGCAACTGCTTCCCAAAGTCCAATAGCTAAGTGCGCTAATAACTCGGCCGTCCCGTAGCAGTGTAGTTAGTGCGCCTAGCTACTGATCAAGGTACCAGGGTTCGAACCCCGAATAAGACATGGTTGTTTGTAATTTTTATTTTTTTTGCTTATATCCCAATATCCTCACAGACCTTCTACTATGGCGTAAAAACTGTGAGGCTCATTTTTCAGACCTCTGTGGTAAGCAGCTGCTTGAGGAGATATTTCTTTATTTTTATTTCTTTATTTTTATTTATTGATATTTCTTTATTTTTATTTATTGACTGAAAGCCACCATAGAGAGAATTGTAATATTGGTCGCCAGATGGTGCTGTTTACTGAAGTGTCGAATTTTTTCTAATAACAAGATGTGAAGGCAAATTTTTCAAAAAGTCAGGGAAATCCGGGGTAGGAGAACGATGAAACTAACCTAAACTTTAATTTCAAAAAGTTTTTCAAACTGACAATTTTAGTTTCAAAATTTTCCCCGTTGTATGAGAATTCAGGATATTTGAATACTAGGTAACCGGGAAATTATAATATATTTTTTACCGCCGGAATTATAGAAAGAAATAATTGATAACATATTCTTCCGTTTTAATTCAATAGTGAGTTTATTTCCCTTTGGTAGGTCTGGAACGTATCTTATTAAGGTACAATATCATATCTAAAGATGATCAGAAGTGATCTGGCAACCTTCGTGTCACGTGACACGAAGGTTGCCAGATCACTTCTTTCTAAAAATTTCTAAAAACTAATTCTAAAAACTATTTCTAAAAAAATCGTTTCCATGTATTTTTTCTGAATTCTGAAATCAACCATAGTGTTCGGATACTTTTTTGACCGACTGTACACCATTTTTGTGGCTGAATGACCTATGTTTAATATAATTTATTTATTTTCCTGCAGATAGCCTATTTAGCTTTGCGGGTCAAAGTGTAAATGTACTTGCATTCTTTACTCTTATGAATAAAAATTATATTCTAAAAAAAATAATATTCTGCGATGTGGGGTCGATGCCCCTGGTTTGTAAACAACAGACAGTTACATAAAGACTTGGGCATCGTCCATATTTACTCTTACATTCAGTCTGTCTCATGACATTTCTTTGAGGCAGTTCAGAGTAACCCTCATGAGATCATATCTTGCTTATTGGATTATGATCACGAAGTCCTTAATAGATACAACAGGCCTGAGATGATGACTTTCTCTGAATAATAGGAGAGCCATAACCTCTGTACGTTAAAGAGCACACTGAATGGCTTTGAAGGTGACTATCGTCTGTCTCCTAATAATAGCTGTCCAGTGGTCAATTTCGTATCCTTCTCTGAGCCGTTGGGGCGCTTTTGACTTGGCCATTTAACCCATTGTGTGCAAAAAAGTGTCGCTCAGAGATAAAATAACCCAAACAATACAGCGCTGTCTTCAGCAACCGACCATAATTCTCACTTTCCCCACCAACTTTCAAAGTGTATAGGAATTTTGTTTTGCAGTTATTCCTTACTTTGGAGTTATTTCTATCTTCTTTGTTATCTTATTTCTTACTTGAACTGCTTTAATCATATATTTGGATATGCCCGGAGACTGTATTCGTAAGTGTGACGCAGAATTTTGTTAGAATACTTCATATAACTTCACGCTAACGTTCTTTGAAGTTCCATACGATCAAGAAACGTAATCGGTTTCTTTGAATTGCGAATATCGTTCCAATTGTTATACACTTATGTTGGTTGACTTTAATTCCCTTCATTCTTTTCCATTTTATTATTGGATTTTTTTTTCATTTTTATTTTACAAACTATATGTTCAAGGGAGTGAGCTCACTAAATCAGCTATTTTCAATGGGGTTCAGATCCGGGCTTTGTGGTTGCCGATTGATGTCATGCTCGCAGAACCACTACTAAACATATCTTGCGCGATGGGCAGAAGCATTGTGGTCCATGAAACTGCCGTCATCTGCTGCACAAAAAGTCAACATTTGCATGATGGACATTATCGCCAACAATGTTCAGATAATCCTTGGAGAACACCCGATCTACCAACAATATCAGGAGACCGGTTCCCTAGCAACAGAACGTGCCCCACAACATTACAACTGCCTCCAAAACCTTGAGTTGTGTTTACAAGTTGGGTCCTTTGCTTCATGGAGCTTCCGCCAAACTCTCTGCCTACCGTCGGTACAGAACAAGGTGTACCGCGACTCGTCGGACCACGTGACTTTTTTCTAGTCTTCCAGTGTCCAGTCACGGTGTTCCTGACACCACTGTAGACGAACTTTCCAGTTCATCGCAGAAAACAGGGTTCCGCTATAGGCATGCGACTGCTAATACCAGTCCTCTTTAATTCCCTGCGCATAGTTTGCTGAGATATGGGTTGGAAACCGACTTCGTTGAATTCTTCTATTAATTGCTGTACACAGGAATTCCTGTTTCTCCGTATAAGCCTTTTCAGAGGACGACGATCTCGTTCTGACGGATTATCGTCACGCCACACTTACGCCTCTTAGACAAGCAATGTGGGCTATTTCTCCACTGATTAATAAAGACCCGTGCTATCTCACCTTTTGAGAAACCAGTCATCTCTGCTGTTTTTGAAATCGTCGCGCCACCAGTCCCACAATAGTCCGTTTTGCCCTTAGATATTTAGAGTATATTCAGAACGTAAAACAATCCAGAGGTTTCCGAAATTTGGTTAGAGCTAACCTAAAGTGGCGAATTTTGAGGTTGTATTTGTTTTCAGGTATTTTATCTATGATACATTTCAGATTGCAGAGTGCTGCATATTTAGGATTTTTTTCAAATAAAGCGGGAATAGATTTTATAAAATTTAGAAACTGTATCTAAGATGGCAGTATATATATATATTGCTCACTTACATGGGTATATGGAGTTCCTTGGACATAATCATTGGCTAAATACGAAAAACAACAAATTTTTTTGAAATTCTTATGCAACATGCAATTCAACGATATTTCCTAAAATTTTATTTTCAAAATGGACTAGTAAGTACATAATAATGACGATAAATAAATTCTTATTACAGTGCATGAAGTTGGTTGGCTGTTTTACCTCTGAGCGGCACTTTTTTGCACACAATGGGCAGGTCTCAAGAACCCCAAGGGTTCAGAAAAGGTTAGGGGAGGGGACCTACTGGAACAGCTGTGGGAAATAAATGGTAGCCTACCGTCGAGGCCATCCAGCATGTTCTTTAATGTGCACAGGGTATGCCTCTCCCGTACATGATGACACGACTTAACATCCCATCCGAAGGACGGCGGCCTTTTCAAGACCATCGGTACCCCATACTGACCATGGGTGGTGTGGGAAGTTCGCCGAGAAAAATCTCAACAGTGACTCAGATGGGGTTCGAACTTGGGAACTGCAGATTACGAGCCTGGCGCGCTCCCGACTGAGCCATCACCTCCCCAGTGTAAAAACAGTTTTTAGTAACTGCCCAATGTAGTAACAGCTTCCAGACAACTGAAGGTGTGTAAACATACATGTCCCCCGAATAGCTGCCGAAAAATACTCTGTAACATTGAAATTGCAACACCCAGAAGGAAGGGGGCGGGGCTGGCTCAGTCGGTAGCGCGCCAGGCTCGTAATCTGTAGTTCCCAGGTTCGAGTCCCAGCTGGGTCAGCGTTGAGATTTATCTCCGCAAAATTCCCCGCCCTGCGCACGGTCAGTAGGGGACACCGATGGTCTTGGAAAGGCCGCCGTCCGTCGGATGGGACTTTAATCCGTGGCCACGTGTGCGGGAGAGACATACCGTGTGCACGTTAAGGAACACACTGGATGGCCTTGACGGGAGGCTACCATCTGTCTCCCAACAGCTGTTCCTGTGTGTCCCCTCCCCCAACATTCTCTGAGCCTTCGGGGTTCGTGACCTGGCGATTTAGCCCATGGTGTGCAAAAAAGTGCCGCTCAGAGGTAAAACAACCCAACCCACAAGGAATGATTGGAAGGTGCATACAAATCAGCAGGCGGCTGAGTTGCCTCGATATATGCAAATGGTGAAGCTATGTGATATGCCTATGCCTCTGCAATAATGTTACAACTGAGACCTGTTTCCTCATGACAAGGGGGCAGGGGTGGCTCATTTGGTAGCGCGCGCGAGGCTCGAAATCTGCAGTTCCGAGTTTCGAGTCCCAGCAGAGTCATCGTTGAGATTTATCTCCGCTAAAGCGCGCCCATGGACAGTAGGAGCACCAATGGGCTTGGAAAGGTCACCATCCGTCGGCTAGGAGGTTAAGCCGTGGCCCCGTGTTCTGGATGCCCCTGACAGTAAAACCCACCCACGGACCGTAGGAGCACCGATGGGCTTGGAAAGGTCACTATCCGTCGATAGGAGGTTAAGCCGTTGCCCCGTGTCCTGCATGCCCTTGACAGTATAACCCACCCATGGACAGTAGGAGCACCGATGGGCTTGGAAAAGTCACCATCCGTCGGATAGGAGGTTAAGCCGTGGCCCCGTGTCCTGGATGCCCTTGACAGTAAAACCCACCCATGGACAATAGGAGCACCGATGGGCTTGGAAAAGCCACCGTCCGTCGGATAGGACGTTAAGCCGCGGCACTGTGTCTTGGATGACCTTGACAGAAGGCTATCATGTCTCTCAACAGCTGTCCAGTGGATCCCCCTCCCAAAATTTCTTTGAGCCTTCGGGGTCATTGTGACCTGGCCATTTAGTCCATTGTCTGCAAGAAAAGTGCCTCTCAGGGGTAAAAAAAACAACCTCGTGAGAAGACTCTTCCGATTCGAGCTGCGAGTTCTAAGAGGCGGTGAAGTTTGTATCAAATGACAACAGATTCGCCGACCATATTGCCAGCTGAGCGAAATGAGAAAGGACAGATTATTGTTCAGGGTTAATGGTCAGGTCACAAGGGCTCAGAGAAGGTTAAGGGGAGAGGACTAACTGGACAGCTGATGGGAGACAGATGGCAGCCTCCAGTCAAGGCCATCAAGCGTGTTCTTTAAAGTGCACAGAGTGACTCTCCCGTACACGGAGCCATGGCTTAACGTCCCATCCGACAGACGGTGGTTTTTCAACTCCTTCGCCCTACTGTGCTTGGGCAGGAAGTTCAGTTGGGTGGAGATAAACCTCAACTCTGGGTCATCTGGGACTCGAACCTGGGAATTGCAAATTACGAGCCTTCTGCGCTACCGACTGAGCAACACCTGACCTTATCACATCTTGGCAAAATAATGGAAAGGCTAATTTGATACCATGTTACTTTGATCATCAATCATTACTCGTTGTTCCTAGAGACACTTCATGAATTTATTTCCCATAATGGCATACTTCATATATTGGCACCTATTATTTTCACGATTAGACAAACAATTGCACTACGCCAATACTCTATTGTAATAAAATTAGTTCAATCTGATGCCTACAATTCTGTAAACGTGGATGTTTGCTGGAGAAAATCTTTTTAAGTAGAGATCTGAAACGTGGGTCTTCCTCAGGAAGTATCTTATCACCATTTTTTTTTCAATATTTATATTCAGGATGTAACACAACATATCCAACCACACAGCAAAATAGCAGTTTATGCCGAAGATTAGGGGCTGTCTCCCAACTGTCTCCCAACAACTGTTCCACTAGGTCTCTTACCCCAATCTTCTCTGAGTCTTCTGGATTCTTGTGACTTGGCCATTTAGTCCATTGTGTGCAAAAAACAACCCAACTCTAGTTCCTTCCGTTCACAGACAACCCTTTTATTGAGTTATATTTGTATTCAGAGAACTGAAGAAAACTATCTAGACAATTGAGAAACAGAGAGTCCACTCACTTTTCTGGTAATTATTAGCGCCATCAACGTCTGACTATAGAACAAATTTTATCAGTCGTGACCTTGGGCAGGGCCACAAATTCTATGTTACGTAAAGTTAAAAACCAGTACAAAAGAGAAAAATTTATTTATCAAGGTTTTATCATATAAGATCACATAATCTGAAATTATTTACTTGCTTTTTAAAACAGTAAAATTTTTAAAACTTTCTATATTTTTAAATTATTTACGCAAGGTTTGGTACAAGAAATAAACAAAAACAATGCTATCCGTTTTTGTAGTTCTCGACTTTTGTAGTCTGAGACTTAGTTCATAATTCCGCCACAGGAGCGCTGCTCTATGAGTGTTTAACATTGTGAAAATGTTGCCATTAGTGGTATAAGAAATGTGACCTCTGCACTCTCCTTGCTCTGTGTTGCAGACAATGCGTTGGCCAGTTGTAAAATCATTAAAGAATTCACAGAGAGATGCTTGTTGAAACAGTTAAAGAAGTTATAGAATTTTTAAGAAATAAATTTTAATACAAGATAAATATTTTTCAGAATGTTTTCGGTATAGCCTTGGCTACTGATCTACGGGACCTGGGTTCGAGCCCCGGGTAAGGTATGGATGTTCGTGTTGTTTTCTGCTGAGGTCCTGCCATCCTCTCAGATCTTCTACTGTGGCATATAAACTGACAGGCTCCTGTCAGACCTGTGTGGCAAGCAGCTGCTTGAGGGGGTATTTATTTTTTTTTTTTATATTTTTTATTGCCTTTTACTATGCTCGATTTAATTATATTGGTAATTCACATGACATTTCACAATATACAACTTCTACCGCCCAAGTTACAATTCTGAAAAATTAATAAGACATATTTTGGCTTTGATACGCGAAGAACTGTATGTCGGGATCTACTATACTATGTGTCTTTCAAGATGCAATTATATCTAAATCAAATATATTAAATTCCCGCCGATGGAGCAGCTAGCGACATATTGAGCCTCGGGTAGAGGGATAAAATTAAAATTAGAAAACAGGGGGTGGGGGGAAGATGTCTAAGGGAGAATATTAAATCAGAACGCCTTCCGATAGTTTCTTCCTCAGAAATAAATCTCCTTAACTAGTATAAAGCCCCTGAGTTCCAGTAGTTTAGTTTCATTGCGGGTTCTATCATAGGGGAACATCTGAATTTTTAAATGAACCAGGAGAGCAGAGGCGAAATTCCGTAAGTAAAATTTTGGGGTGATCTCTCTAGTATTGGAAAGCAATCCCCACTAAATACACACACACCCGGTACTTACCAAATATTACACTTCAGAATTAAAAAAAAATTATAATTGCTAGAACAGTTTTCCCCATGATACCTTATAACAGAGAATCAGCACAGATATAAGAATTTTTATTTTTTACAAGAGGAAGAAAATAGCGAAATTAGATTATAATTTTAACACTTTTCAATTTGTTTAAACGAAAATCTCTACAATGGTATTGATGTAGGAAAAAGCGTTTCATGGTTCTAAATCGGGTTTTATTTGTAAATCGAGACAAGAACGTTGTCAGCATGGGCGGCAAGAGAGAAAATTTGTGTAGGAAATATGGGATTGGGCAGTGAGGGAATTTACAGAACATCCAAGTCTCTTACGAAGTGACAGCAACTTTTCAAAATCAAAGGAAGCGAGACGAGCTTTTATTCGCGCGTGTTTCATTGTGAATCTATGATGAACTATGTCACCATGTATTGTCGAGGGTATTGTCTGCAAGGGACAATAATTTTGAACTGATACAGTTCAATTCTCTGGACAGAAAAGGTTACTGTACTCAAACATGGAAACTTTTCTGAAAAACTGAAAATAAGGTCATAGTATGGATTATTTTTTTCGCGAGATATCGCACCACAAAAGGATCGGCACTCACACGTACACAGGTCCGGATATAGAATGAACTAGAGAGAGGGGAGAGGCGGACGAGAAACGCAAGTGAGCGCGAAAAATGTAAAGGGGAAGGGGGAAGAAACACAATTGACCCGGAAATATATGAGCAGTAAAAAACGAAAGTGAGGTGGAAAATGTGAGGGGTGAGAAAAACAATTGTGCCGGAAACTGCGAGGCATAAGAAACACAATTCTGCCAGAAATAATGTAGGAGGGGGGAAGGGGAAGAAACATAATTGAGCCGGTGGGAAATGTAGGGGGGAGCATTAAACACAATTCAGCCAAAAATTGTGTTTAATGCACTCGTTGGCACTAGGCCCTGATGGCGTCAGCATAACTCAGTTAACAAACCTGTCGATAAAATATTAAATAAACTCGACTTTTTTGGTATACACTAAGTAATTATCACTTTTGAGTCGATTCAAATTTTAAAAGAAAAATTGTCTTGAGCCTGGTTGGATACGAACCCACGACCTCCTGATAACATGTCAAGTGCTCTGGACCACTCAACTACCGGCCGCCGATCAAGATCTTTAATTGATCATATCCCACCCGGATCAAGACAATTTTTCCTCTAAAATTTGAATCGTCTCAAAAGTGTTAATTACACAGTGTGTAACAAACCTGTTACCTGAAGCTCTGATTGTGCTTCTTAAATCCTTCAATAACTCCTGGACCACTTGCACAATACCTGATTCATGGAAGGAAACAAACATCATGACTATCTTGAAGGAGGGAAAACCCACCACTGAGCTGTCCTCTTACAGGCCCATTGCTCTATCATCTCTCCTCTGCAAGACCCTAGAGAGACTAGTCCTTGACGTCTAGAATGGTATGTAGAGAGCAAGGGCCTCCTCCCTGGCAGCCTCTTGGGTTTCCACAAAGAGATGTACACGTCCGATAAACTTATCGACTTCACCTCCGCTGCTGAAGAAGCACTCTCCAAGGGCAGACTAGTCCCTGTCTTCTTCGACATTCAGAAGGCATTCGACTCCCTGTCCCATTCGGATATTCTCTATAGGCTCCATGATCTCGGCCTCAGAGGCAATATGATCCACTGGATCTGCCATGACTCTCCAAAAGATTCATGTGAAGCTGAGCAACATGCTCAGTTCATCCGACACTGTCAATCATGGAGTGTCTTAAGAGAGTGTCCTAAGTCCCATGTTACTCAGCATCTTGTTATCAGGCCTACACTCTCGACTCGAGAATAATGAGTATTTCCCTCTACAAGGATGACATCTGCTTCTGGTTCTCTAAACAGAACTCCTTCTATGCTCAGCTCAAGATGAAACGAGCTGTGGCCACAGTCATCAAGTTCTTCGACAAGGTCTCATTCTTTCCACCGATAAGACTATATCAATGCTTCTTACAAAGAGATGTCTTCTGCCCTCCTTCCACAGCCTCATGCTTGGATCAGACCACATCAAGGTCGTCAAAAGGCATAAGTTCCTTGGTGTGGTCCTGGACAACAGGAAGACCTGGAGACCTCATATCCAGCACCTTAAGAGAGTTACCACAGTGCAGAGAAATATATGTCTTTCCATGTTGGTACTGGGGAAGTTCCTGCAAGACCCTCCTCGTTTTATACCGGCACTTGATCCTCTCCCACGTCAACTACAGTTGCCACCTTTTGAGCAATGCCTCTGCTTCACTGCTGAGCAAGTTGACCACTGAATACACTCTATCTCTGCGCCTCTGTCTCGGACTCTGCCGTAACACACCAAATCCGTCTGTCATAGCAGAGGCTGATGACATGCCTTTCGGCGTGCACCGGAAGAGAGCTATACTGTGTCATCTCTCGAGGCTTCATTCCCTCCACTTTAACCACGAACTTCTCAGAAAGTTACAAGATAGACCAGACTGTGCCATCGCCGTGTCAGCCACCGACTTCTACGACCGAGTCGTCCCTGCCAGCTCCACTGCTGGCAATACGCTCTTCCCTGACCTTCCATCTGGAGGAACAGTGATCTTATCATCAATGTCACTGTCCCTTCCCCAGGTCGAAAGACCGACTCAGATCCAGTGGCCGTTATATTTGCCAGATGCAGCACACCCGAGACTGTATCTCACGTTCTGCGTAACTGCTCCGGCTATAATGCCGAAAGAGAAGCTTTGTCCTGGGAGCTTCATGCTATCGGAACCACTGACTACTCCATCACCTCTCTACTTGGTAACCACCACAATCTGAAGCTGCCGTGAACCCCCTTCTGACTTGTCACTGATTTCTTTCAGAACGTTGGCCTCTTCTGCAAGGTCTAACGTTTTTTTTTCTCCTTCTACGAGATTAGCATTCTTAATAGTCTCGAGAGATAGCTGAGAGGCAGTCTCTTCTGTCTCTGCTTTCTCATCCTCTTGTTATGACTGGTGTAGGGAGCTCCTCATTGCAGGTTAATTTCACCATGAACTAACAACATCTTGAACCTTGAAACAAAATGACAGTAATGTTCCCTAATTTGCTAGAAAGCCGCACTTACCGTTTGCACCTGACAACCATATTTTTGGTTATGGGATTATTTGAAAAGCAGAGTTTACCAAGGCATTGTTGAATCGCTTGCTGAACTAAAGGAAAGAATAACACAGCATGTTGCCACCATTTCCCGAGACATGTCTCTAACAACTGTGGACCATGCCGTATTACATTTTCACCACATTTTAGCATACGAATGGTTCACATATGGCCGGTACGTTTGAACACACCTGCAAAGGCAGTAAATTCTTGTACATTATGCCCTTTGGCTCGGTCAAAAGCAGTAACACTTTTTTTGCCTCTCTTTCACATATTTGTCACAGCTTATGTTCAGGAAGCGATTAACACACACGTGACACACAACCACTTCCTGTCACTCTATGAACCCCTTAACACAATGCACAGCCATTTGTAGGACGCGTTTATTACTAGTGCCCTTTCTGCTATTGTCGAACCGACGTAACCCTCTGACTGTGAGAGAGGATTAATTTTTTGTCCGTTGAGCTCATTTGTGGCTCAACTGAGGTGGTAGGGCAAATTATACACTAACTTCCGGATATCCAGAACTTAAACATCCAGAGTTCTCATGAAACTGGAATAAATTTAAAATTGAAATAATAAATTTTCTGAGATTAAAGTTTAGGTTAGTTTCACTGTTCTCGTGTCTAGGATTCCACTGACTTTCAACTTTCATAAATTCTCTTTCACATTTCGTTATTAGGGAAAATTCAACAATTCGGTATTCAGCACCATATGGCGACCAATATTACAATTATTTCTATGAAAGTTTTAATGGAATAAACGTAAATAAATATCTCCCCAAGCAGCTGCTTACCGCAGAGATATGACAGTAGCCTGTCAGTATATACGCCTTAGGAGAAGGTCTATGAGGATGGCGGGACCTCAGGAGAAAAAACAATACAAGCAGCAGGAGCTCGAACCCAGGTCCCTTTCTCAGTGACCAATCGCGCTAACGGTTCGGTCAACGACGGCCGAGTGATTACCGCGCTTGGCTATTGAACTTTGGGAAGCATTTGCGAAAATCCCTGACAATTATATTTTAGATATGTGTTAAGGGCATTATACTTCATTTTCATTTTCTTTAAATGCATTTTATTACAACAACGACTTGAATACAAATTTCACTTACGGTATTTGCTTTGCATAAAAGTATTTCCCATGCAACCGGCAGATTCCTCTAAACGGCAACTTCCATTCACCGTAAATGCCAGATAACCGGGAGCATTGTCACATCCTATAATGTTGAAACTACAACACCAGAAAGAGGTGGCAAAATTCAACTGATATACACATATTAAGCAGTATAGCAGACAATGAAGACAAGATTAATATTTAAAAACGAATGGACAATTTTATTATACAAAATATAAGTCACATAAGTAGTAGGTACAACCACAGCTATTGGGAATAAATTGAACAATACTTCGAGTCATTGAGTCGTACACTGCCCAAACCTCTAAGGGATCAGCACTCACACTTAATTACAGGCCCGAATCTAGAATAAAATCGAGGGGGGGGCGAGAAACACAATATGGGGTCAAATATATAAAATGTCAAAGGTCAAATATGCAAAACCCGAAAAATGTGAGGGGTAAAAAACACAATTGGGCGGGGAAAATGTGACGGGTTAGAAACACAACTGTGTCGGGAAAAAATGTAGGAGGGTGAGAATGAACACAGTTGAACCGAAGGGAAATATAGGGGGGAAAACATTGAGCCGAAAAACCAATTGAGCCGTAAAAATGTAACGAGAAGGGCGGCAAAACTCTGGATTTCCATTGCATTATAAAATTTCTCCCTCTGATTTACCCCCGTGTGTGGGAGAGCCATACCCTCTGCACGTTAAAGAACACGCTGGATGGCCTTGACGGGAGGCTACCATCTGTCTCCCAACAGCTGTTCCAGTGGGTCCCCTCCCCCAACCTTCTCTGAGCCTTCGGGGTTCATGTGACCTGGCCATTTAGCCCATGGTGTGCAAAAAAGTGCCGCTCAGAGGTAAAACAACCCATCCCAAACCAGTTCGTCTTATATACGGAAAAATACGGTATATAAGATGACGATTTGTTTTAGATAAATATTGTACCTAAAAAGATACGTTCTAGAACACATTTTGAAAATTTTAGGCTATAAATTGAAACGAAAGTTAATTTATTAATGATTTAAAACTATAAACGTAGTGGTAGAAAAAAAACTATATATATACATCGAATCTATTTAAACTCGATTTTTCATCAATATTCGTTCAGCCTTTAAAGAATTATAGATACATAATACATCTCACAATGCAATACAAACACAATGCAAAATACTTATACAGCACAAATACAATAAAAGTAATTGATAAAATGGAAGAAACCACAATTATTTTCATAACTATTTTGAGCCAAGGAGGTTTACATCCCGTCCAGGTTCAAAAGACTTGCGTAATTGAAACAGCAAGTTTCATTACGTAGGTTGGTTGTTTTACCTCTGAACGGCACTTTTTTGCACACAATGGGCTAAATGGCAAGGTCACAAGAACCCCGAAGGTTCAGAGAAGGTTGGATGAGGAACCACAGGAACGGCTGTTGGGAGACAGATAGAAGCCTTCCGTCAAGGCCATCCAGTGTGTTCTTTAACCTGCACAGGGTATGGCTATCCCACACAGGGAGCCACGGCTTAACGTCCCATCCACACAGGGAACCACTGCTTAACGTCCCATCCACACAGGGAGCCACGGCTTAACGTCCCATCCACACAGGGAGCCACGGCTTAACGTCCCATCCACACAGGGAGCCACGGCTTAACGTCCCATCCACAGAGGGAGCCACGGCTTAACGTCCTAGCCGACGGACGGCGCCCTTTCCAACAGTAGTAGGAACAGATAATTGGCTAGTGCTATTTTAAAATCAAAATTTAATATGCTAACCTGCATAAATTATAATATTCCAAGCTAATTGAACTCAGAAAATTTTCAATATTTTACAAAAAATCTCTAATTTTTTCCTTAGAACTTCTCAATTTAGTTTCATTTTTATGCCATTTTCTAAAAAATTATAAATCCTTGTGCAAGGAAACGAAATGTTTTTTCAAAATATTTTTATGAGGTAAAGGTACAGTCGCTCAAAAAAATATCCGAACAATATGGTTGATTATAGAATTCAGAAAAAATATCTGGCAAAGATTTTTTTAGAAATTAATCTTCGTGTCACGTGACACAAAGTTTGCCAGATCACCAATTTCTAAAAAAATCGTTGCCAGATATTTTTTCTGAATTCTGTAATCAACCAATGTTCGGATACTTTTTTTAGCGACTGTAGGTGGTCATATTATTTTGATACTAGATCGTGTGGGCTCACTCACGGAAATATTGAGCGTGTGCAGTTACCGTTCACAGTAAACTGGAGCGTGTGTAGTAGCTGCACACGCTCCAGTTTGCTGTGAACGGTAACTGGAGCGTGTACAATTGCTGTACACGCTCCAGATATTTTTCCTGAATTCTGTAATCACGTGACACAAAGATTGCCAGATCACCAATTTCTAAAAAAATCTTTGCCAGATATTTTTTCTGAATTCTGTAATCAACCATAGCGTTCGGATATTTTTTTGAGCGACTGTACTATACATTGATTATTTTTCCTGCTATTGTAGGGGCGCTTTGCACTATCTAGCCAGTCAGGTGCACAAACAGGAGAATTTTCACAACAGGGTTCACATGAACAAACGGGAGAATTTTAAAACTGGATATCACAATATATTTGTAGTATATTATAAAAGTGAATTAATTTCAGGGATTTAATATCTTTGTAACTTTTTACATTCAATAAACACTGAACCATCCCCGCCCCAGTGTAAAAAGTGTTTTTAGTAGTTGTCCAATGAAATAACAGCTTGCAGACAACTGAGAATTTGTGAACATACACGTCCCTCGAATAGCTGACGAAAAATACTCTGTAACATTGAAATTGCAACACCCAGAAGGAATGATTGGAAGGTGATTGCAAATCAGCAGGCGGCTGAGTAGCATCGAGATATGCAAATGGTTAAACTATGTGACCAATCAGGCTGCAGCTTTTGCCGATTTCAGCGAGAACATCTCTGCCATAATGTTACAACTGAGACCTGTTTCCTCATCATTAGGGGGCAGGGTTTGCACACCATGGGCTAAATGGCCAGGTCACATGGACCCCGAAGGCTCAGAGAAGGTTGGGGGAGGGGACCCACTAGAACAGCTGTTGGGAGACAGATGGTAGCCTCCCGTCAAGGCCATCCAGCGTGTTCATTAACACAGGGTATGGCTCTCCCGCACAAGGAGCCACAGCTTAACGTCCCATCCGACGGACGGCGGCCTTTCCTAGCCCATCGGTGTCCCCTTCTGACCGTGGGCAGGGCGGGGAATTTTGCGGAGATAAATCTCAACGCTGACCCAGCTGTGACTCGAACCTGGTAAGGGGGCAGGTGTAGCTCAGTTGGTAGCGCGTTAAGCTCGTAATCTGCAGTAACCAGGTTCGAGTCCCAGCTGCAGTAACCAAGTTCGAGTCCAGCGTTGAGATTTATCTCCGCAAAACTCTCATCCCACAGTCAGTAGTAGCACCGATGGGCTTGGAAAGGCCACCTCCTTTGGATAGGACGTTAAGTTGTGACTCCGTGTGCGTGGGAACCATACCCTGTGCACGTTAAAGAACACGCTGGATGGCCTTGACGGGAGGCTACCATCTGTCTCCCAACAGCTGTTCCAGTGGGTCCCCTCCCCCAACCTTCTCTGAGCCTTCGGAGTTCTTGTGACCTGGCCATTTAGCCCATGGTGTGCAAAAGAAGTGCCAATCAGGGGTAAAAGAACCAACCTCGTGAGAAGAGTCTTCCGATTCGAGCTGCGAATTCTAAGAGGCGGCCAAGCTTGTATTAAATGCCAAGGCAACAGATTCGCCGACCATATTGTCTGAGCGAATTTGAGATACAATAGGGTATTGGCCTCGCAGAGGCTGGTTTCGGTTGTTTTACCTCTGAGCGGCACTTTTTTTCACACAATGGGCTAAATGGTCAGGTCAAAGGATTCCAAGGGCTCAGAGAAGGTTAAGGGGAGAGGACCAACTGGACAGCTGTTGGGAGACATATCGTAGCCTCCTGTCAAGGCCATTGAGTGTATTCTTTAACGTGGACAGGGTAAGCTCTCCTGCACACTAGGTCATGGCTTAACGTCCCATCCAACGGACGGCGGGTTTTTGAATCCTATCGGAGTCCCCTAATGACCATGGGAAGGGCAGGGAGTTTTACAGAGATAAATTTCAAATCTGGGTCATCTGGGACTCGAACAAGGGAACTGCAAATTACGACCCTGGAGCGCTACCGACTGAGCAGTCGACTGCCCTTATCACATCTGAACAAAATAATAGAAAGGCTAATTTGGTACCATGTTACTTGGATCATCAACCATTATTCGTTGTTTCTAGAGACATTTTATGGATATATTTCCCCTAAAAGCATATTTCATTTTTTTGCACCTATTATTCTCACGGTTAGACAAACAATTAAACTACGTTAATACTCCTATTGTAATAAAATTAGGTCTACCAAATGCCTACAATTCTGTAAACGTGGATACTCTGCTACATAAGGGGCGGGGGTGGCTCAGTCGGTAGCGCGCCAGGCTCGTAATCTGTAGTTCCCAGGTTCGAGTCCCAGCTGGGTCAGCGTTGAGATTTATATCCGCAAAATTCCCCGCCCTGCCCACGGTTAGTAGGGGACATCGATGGGCTTGGAAAGGCCGCCGTCCTTCGGATGGGACGTTAAGCAGTGACCCCGTGTGCGGGAGAGCCATACCCTGTGCACGTTAAAGAACACGCTGGATGGCCTTGACGGGAGGCTACCATCTGTCTCCCAACAGCTATTCCAGTGGGTCCCCTCCCCCAACCTTCTCTGAGCCTTCGGGGTCAATTTGACCTGGCCATTTAGCCCATGGTGTGCAAAAAAGTGCCGCTCAGAGGTAAAACAACCCAACCCTGCTACATAAACTGAAGCTCTAAGGTAAGGGTTCTAAACGTGGGATACCCCGTGAAATTTTTTGGGGAACGTCGTGAGAGCTCAAAAGTCGCTAGATCTAGTAACAAAGTAAAAATAACCATTGTTATGTTATAATTAGAGCTTTATCTCTCTATACATGGAATACGCCAGTTACATACACAATTCCAGGGGTACGTGAAGCATAAAAGGTCCACTGGTCTAGGGTTTCACGACAAATGTTTAACATTGCTTAAAATCTATCATAGATCTAGAAACATCATAGTTTGCTGGAGAAACATTCTTTCTTTAGGTAGGGAGATGAAAGGCTGGTCTTCCTTAGGCAATATATTTTCACTATTTTTATTCAATATTTATATTCAGGATGTAACACAACATATCCAACCACACTGCGAAATAGCATTTTATGTCGAAGATAAGGGGCGGGATCAGTCGATAGCGCACCAGGCTCGTGATATGCTGTTCCCAGGTTCAAGTACCTCTCTATTTGTTGCGATCTATGCAACCACGGCAATTCCCGATTCCGCCTATACGACACTACCAGTTATGAAAAGCCGTGCTTATCTATAGCCGGGGGCAAGGAATACGCCCTATATGCGCACCTCAACCCCGGCCTCACATGGCAGCAGTCCCATAGAAGGAAAGCTAACCACCGGAAGAAACCTAACTTTAATCTGTTCCCCGGTTAGCCATGAACAAGGATATATAGATCCAAGTTGACTCGGCATCCGGGGTGGAGATTCTTAGTAAGGCCCAGACTTTGGTGAGGGCTCGACCTACTGGGGCACAAATCTTTTCAGAAGAGTTCTCGAACTGCTCACCCAGAGCCGTCACCGCCCAACTGACCACTTCTCAGACGCCGTCACCGCCCAACCGGTCAACACGGAACCGGTCAGCTGCATCCTCGACCTCGGTTGGTCTTGGCTATGTCCAACCGGGAACCCAATCCGGTCAGCCACGTTCACAGCACATTGGATCGTGTGAGCTCACAAAAACCTAGATCATGTGGGCTCACTCACGGAAATATTGAGCATGTTCAGTTACCGTTCACAGCAAACTGGAGCGTGTGCAGTAACTGCACACGCTCCAGTTTGCTGTTAACGGTAACTGGAGCGTATACAGTTGCTGTACACGCTCCAGATATTTTTCCTGAATTCTGTAATCACGTGACACGAAGGTTGCCAGATCACTAATTGCTAAAAAAATCGTTGGCAGATATTTTTTCTGAATTCTGTAATCAACCAGGGTGTTTGGATACTTTTTTGAGCGACTGTAAGTGGTCATATTATTTTGACACTAGATCTGGACCCTAGGCCCCCCACCACCACCACGACAAGGTGGTCCCCTATTGGGGGGGGGGGGGGCAGGTTCAAGAACCACTGGGGAACTCCTGACCCTACTGACGGCCAGTAGGGGAAAACAATGGGCTTGGAAAGGCCGCCGTCCGTCGGATTCGTCGTTTTAACCCGTGACGCCATGTGCGAGAGAGCCAGACCCTGTCACATTAAAGAACACGCTGGATTGCCTTGACGGGAGGCTGCATATGTCTACCAGCAGCTGTTCCTGTGTGTCCCTTCCACCAACCTTCTCTGAGCCTTTGGGATTCTTGTGACCTGGCCATTTAGCCCATTGTGTGGAAAAAAGTGCCGCTCAGAAGTAAAAGAACCCTACTCTAGTTCCTTCCGTCCATAGACAACCTTTTGTATTGAGTTATATTGGTATTCAGAGTAGGGAATAAAAACATCTATTTATCTACCTATATATACAATTGAGAAACAGAGAATCTATTCACTTTTCTGGAAATTATTAGTGCCATCAACCTCAGAATATAGAACTAATTTTATCAGTCGTGACCTTGGGCAGCCCCACAGACTCTATGTTACGCAAAGTTAAAAACCAGTATAGAAGAGAAAAATTTATTTATGAAGATTTTATTAGAATAATATCAAATAATCTGAAAGTATTTATAAAATAAAATAAATAGCCCCTCAAGCAACTGCTTGCTACAGAGGTCTGACAGGAGCCTGTCTATTTACTTGTGTTTAAAAAACCTATAACGTGGGGTACAATTTCGAATATTTTTTATATTTTTAATTATTTACGCAAATTTTTTTGGTACAATTAAAAAACAAAAGCAATGCTCTCCTTTTTTCTAATTATCGACTTTGTAGTCTGAGACTTAGTAAAGTAGTCCCCCACAGGAGCGCTACTCTATAAGAGTTTAAAAAATATAAATAAATACCCCCTCAAGCAGCTGCTTGCCAGAGAGGTCTGACAGGAGCCTGTCAGTTTATATGCCATAGTAGAAGGTCTGGGAGGATGGCAGGACCTCAGCAGAAAAACGACACAAACAGCCATGCCTTACCCGAGGCTCGAACCCAGGTCCCTTAGATCAGTTGGCAAGAGTTTAAAAAATATAAATAAATACCCACTCAAGCAGCTGCTTGCCACAGAGGTCTGATATATGACACAGAGGCCTGTCAGTTTATATGCCAGAGTAGGTCTGAGAGGATGGCAGGACCTCAGGAACGTGTACATCAACTGTACACGCTCCAGTTACCGTTCACAGCAAACTGGAGCGTGTGCAGTTACTGCACACGCTCCAGTTTGCTGTGAACGGTAACTGCACACGCTCAATATTTCCGTGAGTGAGCCCACACGATCCAGGTTTTTGTGAGCTCACACGATCCAATGTTCTGTAGTAGAAGGTCTGAGAGGATGGCAGGGCCTCAGCAGAAAAACGACACAAACAGCCATGCCTTACCCGAGGCTCGAACCCAGGTCCCTTAAATCAGTAGCCAAGAGTTTAGCATTATGGAAATGTTGCCATTAGTGGTATAAGAAATACGACCTCTGCACTCTCCTTTCTCTTTGTTCCGGACAACGCGTTCGGCAGTTGTGAAATCATTAAAGAATTCAGAGACAGATGCTTGTTGAAACGTAAACGTTGTACGTTGTAAAGAAACTACAGAATTTTTAGGAAATAAACTTTAATGCAGAGTAAATATTTCCCAGAATGTACATTTTGTATTATGTTGCTATCTTACGAATTTTTTAACTGCATTTTATTATGCTCGATTTGATTATACTGGTAATTCACATAACAATTCACTATATATAATTTCTACCGCCAAAGTTAGTTTTAAATAATAAATAAAATATACTTTTTCTTCAATTCGCCATGAAACGTACAGCAATCAGCCAAAACATTTAAACCACCTACCTAATATGATGTAGGTTCTCCTCTTTCCACCAAAAGAGCTCTCATCCGATGAGGCATAGATTCAACGAGATGATGGTAGGTGTCGCTTGATATCTGGCACCATGACTCCAACAGAAGTTCTCGCAGTTCCCGTAAATTACGTGGTTGGGATGATGCTGTTTGTACCCATTTCTCTAATTCAAACCACAAATGCTCGCATGATTCATGTCCGGGGAATTTGGGGGCATAGCAATAAATGGAATACCTCATCATATTCTAGGAACCATTCTTGAACCTGCTTCGCAGTGTGACATGGGGCATTGTCTTGTTGAAAGACGCCATCTCCTCCAGGGAAATCCCAGGTTCGAGTCCCAGCTGGGTCAGCGTTGAGATTTATCTCCGCCAAATTCCCTACTCACGGTCAGTAGGAGATAACGATGGGCTTGGAAAGGCCACCGTCCGTTGGATGGAACGTAAGGCGGTGGCCTCGTGTGTGGGAGAGCCATACCTTGCATACGTTAAAGAACACGCTGGATGGCCTTAACGGAAGGCTGCCATCTGTCTCCCAACAGCTGTTCCAGTGGGTCCCCTCCCCCAACCTTCTCTGAGCCTTCGGGGTCCATGTGACCTGGCCATTAACTATGGTGTGCAAAACAGTGCCGCTCAGAGGTAAAACAACCCAACACAACACCGTCAGGTAATACAGGCGCCATAAAGGGGGATACTTGGTCAGCCACGATGTTCAGTTAGGTGACAGCTGTCAGTTTGCTCTACAAAACAATTGGTCCAAGTGTTCCACAAAAAAATATTGTCCAGACCATCCACACTCCCTCCAGCCACCTGCATCCGTCCCAGAGTGCATCCAGTTGAAAAGGCTTTCGTGGGGAAACGTCGGACACGAGCTCTTCCATCCACATGGTGTAACAGAAAACGGGATTCGTCTGACCATGCAACCTTCTTCCAGTCCTCTACGGTCCAATGTCTATAATTACGTGCCCACTGCAAGCGTTGACGATGGTGAAAGGCTGTGAGCGTAGGCACACGATTTATTCTGTGGGTGCGGAGACCCATATCCAAGAGCTTACGATGAACTATGTTTCCGGACAAATGGGCCATTTTCCACAATTGAAATTATGGGTGATGTCAGCCACAGTAGCCTGTTGCTGCGGAGAAGACGAGATAGCCTGTGCTGACCTTTGGCATTAATGAGACGTGGCCGGACAACGCCTTGTTGACAGCTCGAAGTGTCACCTGTTTCGGATCATTTTTGATGATACTAACTATTGCATAGCGTGAGCAGCCTATAAAGCGTCGGTGTTTCGGAGATGCTCTTACTAAGGCGACTTAACATAACGATCTGGCCTTTGTCGAACTCAGATAAATTCTTTGCTTTCCCTATGTTGAGACGAAACGAAATACTACCTTGCAAGAGCTCCGACCAGGTATTATATATATATCATTCGCGACCTTGGCACGTTGAGATTTATCTCCGCAAAATTCCCCGCCCTGCCCACGGTCAGTAGGGGACACCGATGGGCTTGGAAAGGCCGCCGTCCGTTGGATGGGACGTTAAGCCGTGGCCCCGTGTGCGGGAGAGCCATACAGTGTGCAGGTTAAAGAACACGCTGGATGGTCTTGACGGGAGGCTACCATCTGTCTTCCAACAGCTGTTCCAGTGGGTCCCCTCCCCCAACCTTCTGAGACTTCGGGGTCCCTGTGACCTGGCCATTTAGCCCATGGTGTGCAAAAAAGTGCCGCTCAGAGGTAAAACAACCCAACAACCTTGGCACGTGACACTGATTGGCTTCACGCACGCTTCTTTGCATAACGCAGAGGTGGTTTAAATTTATTGGCTGATCGGTGTATATCAAAATCTATTCTACATATATCTTTCTAGGTACAATTTAATCTAAAAACAAATGTAATAAAATCCCGCCAATTGGAGCAGTTACCGACACATTCAGTCTCGGGTAGAAGGATAAATTTAAAATTAGAAAACAGGGAATGTGGTGTCTAAATAAGAATCACTTGTCTAAGTGAGAATATTAATTCAGAACGCCTTCCGACAGAATCTTTCTCAGAAATAATTCTCCTTAACCAGTATAAAGCCCATCATCCTATTTCCCATGAGTTCCAGTGATTCAGTTGAATTGCGGGTTCTATCACAGGGAGATATCTGAATTTTTAAAACAACCACGAGGGCTAAGGCGAAAACCCGTAAGTAAAATTTTGGGGAGGCTGTCTAACACTGTAAAGTAATTCCCACTATATATATATACACACACCCGGTACTTACCAAATATTACATTTTAGAATTAAAAAAATAGAATTAGTTGAAAAGTTTTCCCCAAGATCTCTTACAACAGAGGATCAGAAAAATAAAAAAATCATAAAAATCTTTCCAAGCCCATTGCTGTTCAATTCTGGCTGAGAGCAGGCGAGGGGGTTGTGCGGAGATATATCTCAACGCTGGTCCAGCTGGGTCACGAACCTAGGAATTGCAGATTACGATTCTGACACGCTCCCGACTGAGCCCACCCTCCGCTCAGTGCAGGAAGCGTGGTGAACAGTGCCACAGGAGGTTATCAGGTTGGGTTGTTTTACCTCTGAGCGAAGGCTCAGAGAAGGTTGGGGGAGGGGACCCACTGGAACAGCTGTTGAGAGACAGATGGTAGCCTCCCGTCCAGGCCATCCAGCGTGTTCTTTAACGTGCATAGGGTATGGCTCTTCCACACACGGAGCCACGGCTTAACGTCCCGTCCGACGGGCGGCGGCCTTTCCAAGCTCATCGGTGTCCCCTACTGACCGTGGGCAGGGTCTCAACGCTGACCCAGCTGGGAATCGAACCTGGGAACTACAGATTACGAGCCTGGCGCGCTACCGACTGAGCCACCCCGCCCCTAGGAGGTTATCAGCAGCCTCTACGACTCACTGCCACGAAGCACTGTTCATTATATTGCCAATATCTGTCGTATCTCCTATTGATATGGCTTATATTTTGCATAATAAAATTGTCCATTTGTTTTGAAAATGAAGCATAATACCCTTAATATAAATGAAAATATCTAAAAATATAATTGTCAGGAGGTTCGAAAACCTCTTCACCGATAGCGACCATAGAAAAAAATTTCCAATATTGGTCACCAGATGGCGCTGACAACGGAAATGGCGAATTTTTCTCTAATTGCGAAATTTGAAACAAGATTATTGAATAGTAAACGGAATCCGAGACACGAGAATAATAAAACCAACTTAAACAGTTATTTCAGAAACTTTATTATTTGAATTTGAAATTTATTCAGGTTGCATGAGAATCCTGGATGTTTGAGTACCGAATAATTTACTTTTTTTTCCCCATCTACCACCACAGTTATAGTGATAAATTACAAATAAAATAATCTTCCCTTTAAATTCTATTACTTAAAATTATTAAGCAAATTTGGTCTGGAACATATCTGTTCAGGTACAATGTTAGATATAATTAAAAATACGAGGGTGGATAATTCATGGACTGCCATCGCCAACGATTAGCGACTCTTCAAAGGCAGGGAGCAGTGCGATGGGTTGTTTTACCTCTGAGCGGCAATTTTTTGCACAGAATCGTCTAAATGCGCAGGTCACAATTACCCCGAAAGCTCAGTGAAGTTTAGGGGGGACTCACTGGAACAGCTGTTGGGAGACAAATGGTAGCCTCTCGTCAAGGCCATCCATTGTGTTCTTTAACGTGCACAGAGTATGGCTCTGCCAAACACGGAGCTACTGGCGGCGTTTCCAAGCCCATAGGTGCCTACTGACCGTTGGCAGGGCGGGGAGTTTTCCGGTGATTAATCTCAACGCTGAACCAGATGGGATTCGAACCTGGGAACTGCAGATTGCGAGCCTGACTCGCTACCAACAGACACCCCAGTGAAGCACTGTGTGAAAGTGGAAACCATCGAGGCACAGAGAGACAATTGGCGGGGACAGCGTTCAGATTTATCTGCGCCAGACTTCCCGCCCTGCCCACGTTCAGTAGGGGACACCGATCAGTTTGGATAGGCTGCCGTCAATTTGATGGTACATTAAGCCATGACCCCGTGTGCAGGAGAGCCGTACCCTGTGTACGTTAAAGAACACATTGGATGGCTTTGATGGGAGGCGGCCATCTGTCTCCTAACAGGCTGTCCAGTGGGTCTATTTCCCCAACATTCTCTGAATCCTTTGGTTCCTTGTGGCCTGGTCATTTAGCCCCATTGTGTGGGAAAATGTACCACTAGGAAATAAAATAACCCAAACAACAAGAATCAAACCTACTGCTTTAGCGCCGTCTTCAGCAACGACCTTAATTCTCATTTTCCCATCAACTTTCAAAGTCATGGGCGTTTGGTTTTGCAATTATTCCTTACTTTGGAGTTTCGTATCTGAATAGTTATTTCTATCCTCTTTGTTATCATATTTCTTACTTGAATTGCTTTAAACATGTATTTGTATACTGGGGACGGGAGTGGCTCAGTCGGTAGCGCGCCAGGCTCGTAATCTGTACTTCCCAGGTTCGAGTCCCTGCTGAGTCAGCGTTGAGATTTATCTCCGCAAAATTCACCGACCTGCCCATGGTCAGTAGGGGACACCGGTGGTCTTGGAAAGGCCGCCGTCCGTCGGATGGGACGTTAAGCCGTGGCCCGTGTGCGGGAGAGCCATACCCTGTGCACGTTAAAGAACACGATGGATGGTCTTGACGGGAGGCTACCATCTGTCTCCCAACAGCTGTTCCAGTGGGTCCCCTCCACCAACCTTCTCTGAGTCTTCGGGGTCCATGTGACCTGGCCATTTATCCCATGGTGAGCAAAAAATGTGCCGCTCAGAGGTAAAACAACCCAACCCAACCCTATTACTTTACAATTGGTGACTTGCCCGTAAGTGATTTTACGGTTCCCTCTTCCGTGCTATTTGTGAAAGCGCAAACCATGGAGCCAAAGAATGTAGAGGGAGAAGAAGTTCAGCTTCCATAGAGATTAATGTAAAATCGAGTATCGTGTATTTGGCGTAGAGGTGAACATTACAGGGGACGAACGCTTTTGTAATTACATGTTACTGTCAAGTTCCATTCTTTTCGCTTTTCCTATGTAACAATTTCCCATAGATATCCTTGCAGAGAATATTAATATCAATTCTGTTTCCTGTTTCTATGCAACCAAGAAAGCTCCTAATTGTAATAATTTATTCTATAAATTAACCAGAGGCTAAATTCAAATCTTCTCTTTCCGTTCAATTTATAATTGTTGGTTCAACGAAAAATAATTCCAATAGAGAAAATAAACCTTTATTAAAATCATGATATTATTTTTTTCAAATACAAAGTGCAGTTACTTTTTTTCCTCTTTTAAAATATAAATTTTTTGATGCATAATTCCTTTGCCCCTTATTGTTTGCTTCCCAGCTTAAACCATGCACGACACGAATCGAAACACCACTTGAGGTCGCCACTTACGCTTTCTCAAAGCTGAACTTCTTTTCCTTATACGTTCTTTGATGGAGCTGACCTTCTTCCTAGAAACCAGCGTCTAATGGCAGACTCAACTCCGTTGTCCATTCAACTTAAAGTGAAATCCGATCCCGGGAAGCGAACTCAAATCTCTTTCCTGAGATCAAATTCCATATCCAAACGTGTACAGTCGCTCAAAAAAGCATCCGAACACTATGGTTGATTACAGAATTCAGAAAAAATATCTGGCAACGATTGTTTTAAAATTGGTGATCTGGCAACCTTTGTGTCACGTGATTGCAGAATTCAGGAAAAATATCTGGAGTGTGTACAGCAACTGTATACGCTCCAGTTACCGTTCACAGCAAACTGGAGCGTGTGCAGTTACTGCACACGCTCCAGTTTGCTGTGAACGGTAACTGCACACGCTCGATATTTCCCTGAGTGAGCCCACACGATCTAGTATCAAAATAATATGACCACCTACAGTCGCTCAAAAAAAGAATCCAAACACTATGGTTGATTACAGAATTCAGAAAAAATATCTGGCAACGATTTTTTTTAGAGATTAGTGATCTGGCAGCTTTCGTGTCACGTTGCCAGATCACTAATCTCTAAAAAAAATCGTTGCCAGATAATTTTTCTGAATTCTGTAATCAACCATAGGGTTCGGATACTTTTTTGAGCGACTGTACAGGACATGATATCCAGATCATTAATAAGTATGAAAATCAGAAATAAACAATTTATATGGTGGAGAAAATCACAATCCACCATCTTTTACCTTTTTAATTCTTTTTTACGTGGTGCCTAAAGGAATCGGGATGTACCGTATTTTCCCGTAAATATTTTAGACCAAAAGTTAGGGTCGGCCGGGGATAACCAAATAAAACAAGGACCCCGCGGTTGCCGTGGGGAAACTGCCGGTACCTTGTCTCCGCGAACAGGGTTCCGCCAATCACTAGCCTTTGTTAACTCTGTCGATTGACGTCATTAACGGCTGATTCTGAATAAATCAATCATTAATATTATCTATTAATATTACCTAATTACTAAATATACTTTGAATATTAAAAAAAATATCAAATGTGTTCTGTTTTATGGTTAAAATATTGATTTCTTATAGTAGATCTGTAGTCTTATAACTAATCTGTAGTTCCCAGGTTCGAGTCCCAGCTGGGTCAGCGTTAAGATTTATCTCCGCAAAATTTCCCGCTCTGCCCACGGTCAGAATGGGACACCGATGGGCTTGGAAAGGCCGCCGTCCGTCGGATGGGACGTTAAGCCGTGGCTCCGTGTGCGGGAGAGCCATACCCTGTGCATGTTAAAAAACATGCTGGATGGACTTGACGGGAGGCTACCATCTGTCTCCCAACAGCTGTTCCAGTGGGTCCCCTCCCCCACCCTTCTCTGAGCCTTCGGGGTCCATGTGACCTGGTCATTTAACCCATGGTGTGCAAAAAAGTGCCGCTCAGAGGTAAAACTACCCAACCCAAATACTGTATATAAGATGACTCTTTACGATTCATTTTAGTTAAATATTGTACCTAAAAGGATACGTTCGAAAGCAGATACTTTGTCGATATAAGCTATAAATTGAAACGAAAGTTCATTTATTAATTTTTGAAAACTATAAATGTAGTGGTAGAAAAAAAACTATATATTTATATACATCGAATTTATTTAAACTCGATTTTTCATCAATATTCGTTTAGCCTTTAAAGAATTATAGATACATAATACATCTCACAATGCAATACAAACACAATGCAAAATACTTATACAGTACAAATACAATAAAAGTAACTGATAAAAGGAAGAAACCACAATTATTTTCATAACTATTTTGAGCCAAGGAGGTTTACATCGCGTCCACGTTCAAAAGACTTGCGTAATTGAAACAGCAAGTTTCATTAAGTAGGTTGGTTGTTTTACCTCTGAACGGCACTTTTTTGTACACAATTAGCTAAATGGCAAGGTCACAAGAACCCTGAAGGCTCAGAGATGGTTGGATGAGGAACCACAGGAACGGATGTTGGGAGACAGATGGAAGCCTTCCGTCAAGGCCATCCAGTGTGTTCTTTAACCTGCACAGGGTATGGATATCCCACACAGGGAGCCACGGCTTAACGTCCCATTCACACAGGGAGCCACGGCTTAACGTCCCATCGACACAGGGAGCCACGGCTTAACGTCCCATCCACACAGGGAGCCACGGCTTAACGTCCCATCACACAGGGAGCCACGGCTTAACGTCCCATCCACACAAGGAGCCACGGCTCAACGTCCCATCTACACAGGGAGCGACGGCTTAACGTCCCATCCACACAGGGAGCCACGGCTTAACGTCCCATCCACACAGGGAGTCACGGCTTAACGTCCCATCCACACAGGGAGCCACGGCTTAACGTCCCATCCACACAGGGAGCCATGGCTTAAATTCCCATCTACACAGGGAGCCACGGCTTAACGTCCCATCCACACAGGGAGCCACGGTTTAACGTCCCAGCCGACGGACGGCGCCCTTTCCAAGCCCATCGGTGAAACAGTAGTAGGAACAGATAATTGGCTAGTACTATTTTGAAATCAAAATTTAATATGCTAAGCTGCATAAATTATAATATTCCAAGCTAATTGAATCTCAGAAAATTTTCAATATTTTCAATATTTTACAAAAAATCTGTAATTTTTTCCTTAGAACTTCTCAATTTAGTTTCATTTTTATGCCATTTTCTAAAAAATTATAAATCCTTGTGCAAGGAAACGAAATGTTTTTTCAAAATATTCTTATGAGGTAAAGGTACAGTCTCTCAAAAAAATATCCGAACACTATGGTTGATTATAGAATTCAGAAAAAATATCTGGCAAAGATTTTTTTAGAAATTAATCTTCGTGTCACGTGACACGAAGTTTGCCAGATCACCAATTTCTAAAAAAATCGTTGCCAGATATTTTTTCTGAATTCTGTAATCAACCAATGTTCGGATACTTTTTTTAGCGACTGTAGGTGGTCATATTATTTTGATACTAGATCGTGTGGGCTCACTCACGGAACTATTGAGCGTGTGCAGTTACCGTTCACAGCAAACTGGAGCGTGTGCAGTAACTGCACACGCTCCAGTTTGTACGAATATTTCCGTGAGTGAGCCCCACGGATAACTGTACACGCTCCAGATATTTTTCCTGAATTCTGTAATCACGTGACACAAAGGTTGCCAGATCACCAATTTCTAAAAAAATCTTTGCCAGATATTTTTTCTGAATTCTGTAATCAACCACAGAGTTTAGATATTTTTTGAGCGACTGTACTATACATTGATTATTTTTCCTCCTATTGTAGGGACGCTTTGCGCTATCTAGCCAATCATGTGAACAAACAGGAGAATTTTCACAACAGGGTTCACATGAACAAACGCATGAATTTTAAAACTGGATATCACAATATATTTGTAGTATATTATAAAAGTGAATTAATTTCAGGGATTTAATATCTTTGTAACTTTTTACATTCAATAAACACTGAACCATCCCCGCCCCAGTGTAAAAAGTGTTTTTAGTAGTTGTCCAATGAAATAACAGCTTGTAGACAACTGAGAATTGGTGAACATACACGTCCCTCGAATAGCTGACGAAAAATACTCTGTAACATTGAAATTGCAATACCCAGAAGGAATGATTGGAAGGTGCTTGCAAATCAGCAGGCAGCAATTTGTATCGAGATATGCAAATGATTAAACTATGTGACCAATCAGGCTGCAGCTTTTGCCGATATCAGCGAGAACATCTCTGCCATAATGTTACAACTGAGACCTGTTTCCTCATCATTAGGGGGCAGGTTTCGGTTGGGTTGTTTTACCTATAAGCGGCACTTTTTTGCACACCGTGGGCTAAATGTCCAGGTCACATGGACCCCGAAGGTTCAGAGAAGGTTGGGGGAGGGGACCCACTGGAACAGCTCTTGGGAGACAGATGGTAGCCTCCCGTCAAGGCCATCCAGCGTGTTCTTTAACGTGCACAGGGTATGGCTCACCCGCACACGGGGCCACGGCTTAACGTCCCGTCCGACGGACGGCGGCCTTTTCAAGCCCAACGGTGTCCCCTACTGACCGTGGGCAGGGCTAGTAACCAAGTAAAAATAACCATTGTTATGCTATAAATATAGTTTTTATCTTTCTATACATGGAGTACGCCAGTTACATACACAATTCCAGGGGGTACGTGAAGCATAAAAGGTTGAGAAACGCTGCTGTAGGGTTTCGCGACAAATTTTTAACATTGCTTAAAATCTATCATAGCTCTAGAAACATCATAGTTTGCTGGAGAAACATTCTTTCTTTAGGTATGGACCTAAAAGGCTGGTCTTCCTTAGGCAATATATGTTCACTATTTTTATTCAATGTTTATATTCAGGATGTAACATAACATATCCAACCACACTGCGAAATAGCATTTTATGTCGAAGATAAGGGACGGGGTCAGTCCGTAGCGCACCAGGCTTGTGATCTGCTGTTCCCAGCTTCAAGTACCTCTCTTTAATACGGAGTGGGAAGTGGGTCTCGAAGGACCCACTCCCCATGGGGAAAGCACGTACTCCGTGTCACGACACTACACGTGCATAGCAAAGAGAAGCCTGGAAGTAGAAGATGAAGTTTGTCTCAGAGGAGACCAGTAGGGACTTGGAGTATGTGTGGTGTTAAAGGGGATGTTGAGTGCAGCCCTGGAGGAGATTTGGAAAATAAGTAAGAGAGAGAAAGCAGCTACGGACCTCAAAGAAGCGAGTCCCGGAGCCGGCAGACGAGCCAGCCTATGTCCCTCAAGTGCGCCCTGACACGGGCACTCTCAATGGACACTGAGACCAATTCGCCTGCTATCTCATTGATCGCTCGGGAGTCCCTGAGTTCGTTAGCGAACCCTTCCGTAATCGGACACCTGAGGATGTTGTGCCCGACATCTGCGTCTGGAGCCCCACAGCCGCAGTAACTATGGGCAGAGATTTTGAACCGCTCAGGTGTTTGGGGAAATTCCCATGTCCTGTTAGGACCTGCGTCAAATAGTGGTCAGAGGACATCAGGGATAGACTGACCCTTTTCAAGAATGTCTTTGTTTGAAGACCATTCTCAGTCGTATCCCAGAGCCTCTGCCACTCCTTAATGGTACCTTGGCTAATTATAGACTTCAGGGTAGTTTTTGAAGTCTTTACCGCTATCACAGGTTGAGTATTATTACCTGCGGAACGGGCCAGTTGGTCGGCCCGCTCATTCCCTTCATGCCCTACATGCGCCTTGATCCAGGAGAAGGAAACCCTGGGCATGCTCTGATTGCCCAGGATGCACTTGATCTCCTTCACAATCTGATGCCTGTTGTTTGCATCTTCAAGTGCATGCAGAGCTGCTTGGCTGTCCGTGTACAGCCGTATGTCGCTGTCCAGACCGCCGTCATTGAGGGCCCAGTTAAGGGCCTCTCTGATAGCGAGCAGCTCTGCTTGGAAGGCTGAACCATTATTAGAAACCTTCCTTTGAAAATCATACACTTTGGCCCCTTGATTGAAGACAGTGAAGGCTAAGCCTACACCCTCCTCGCTCTTGGAACCGTCGGTGTATATTTCAATATCTGTACCTGATGGTAGCTCCGTGGATCAGGGCACACATAGTCTCCTTGTGGGATGTAGATCCCACTTAGCGGTATTTACCTCGTAATCCTCAGGGTCATACTGGACTCCGAGGAATGTTGCTTTTTTCCTTAGCCTGCAAGACTCTAAATATGGTCGCTTCTTTACCGATCGTCAAAAAGAGCGGAAGGATCCCTGCGAGCACCAGGAGGGCATCCGTAGATGTTGTCCTGTAGGCCCTGGTGATTCGCAGTAAAGCCGATCGTTGGGCAGCGAGCAGCTTTCTACACATTATGGAGTGGTCCATCGGGCGCCATTAGACGCCCGCACCATAGGTTAGGATCCGCTCCGTTCCCCTTAGATAAATTCCCTTGAGGACCTCGCTTCTGAGTCCCCATGAGACGCGAGCCATACGCCCCAGCTTGCACATAACATTGGTGCATTTAGCTTTCAAGTCCTGCAGGTGCGGGATCCAGCTCATCCTCTCATCCAGAGTGATCCCCAAGTACTTTAAAGTTGTCATATGGCGGATGTTTTCGCCTTTTAGTTTAAAAATAGGGTACCTCTTCTTGAGGACACCCTCTTTTGCAATAGTCATTGATGTTGTTTTCGCAACGCTGAACCCAAGCTTATTGCGAAGACACCATCCTTCTAGTATTTTAATTGCTGCGTTGCCAGCAACTTCCAGCTTAGCTCTGGAGGATGCTGTTATGGCAAGCAGCAAGTCATCCGCATGGCCTGGAGCCAGACTCCCTCGGGTAGGGTCAACTCCAGAGCAATATCAGCGACTAAATTCCAGAGAAACGGTCCGCTGCACGACCCTTGTGCACAGCCTCTTTCCAAGTTTCTTGAAGCTGTCCCGCTAGCATGGGAATATTTGACCAGCCTCTCACTGAGGTAATTGGCCACTAGGACAAAGATATTCCTTGGGCAGGAACAATCTTTTAATTTTGCCAGGATTGCAGGCCACCAGACATTGTCGAATGCGCCCGTCACATCTAAGGTGATAAGAGAGGTGTGCAACTTGTGCACTTTATTCACCTGAGCAACGTCCACCACTTGTTTGATAGCGGCAATGGTGGACTGGTCTGTCCTGAACCCGAATTGCTTCGGATTCAGGAACCCGTTCTTATGGCAGTGGAAGTACATCCTGTTAGTCAGGAGTTTCTCCAGCACTTTTCCCACCACCGGCAGCAGACATATTATTCTCCTCAGGAGAAAAAACAATACAAGCAGCAGGAGCTAGAGCCCAGGTCCCTATCTCAGTGACCAAGCGCGCTAACCGTTCGGTCAAGGACGGCCCTGACAATTATATTTTAGATATGTGTTAAGGGCATTATACTTCATTTTCATTTTCTTTAAATGCATTTTATTACAACAACGACTTGAATACAAATTTTACTTACGGTATTTGCTTTGCATAAAAGTATTTCCCATGCAACCGGTAGATTCCTCTAAACGGCAACTTCCATCCACCATAAATGCCAGATAACCGGAGCATTGTCACATCCTGTAACATTGAAACTACAACACCAGAAAGAGGTGGCAAAATTCAACTGATATACACATATTAAGTAGTATAGCAGACAATGAAGACAAGATTGATATTTAAAAACGAATGGACAATTTTATTATACAAAATATAAGTCACATAAGTAGTAGGTACAACCACAGCTATTGGGAATAAATTGAACAATGCTTCGAGTCATTGAGTCGTACACTGCTCAAACCTCTAAGGGATCAGCACTCACACTTAACTACAGGCCAGAATCGAGAATAAAATCGAGAGGGGGGGGGCAAGAAACACAATATGGGGTCAAATATATAAAATGTCAAAGGTCAAATATGTAAAACCCGAAAAATGTGATGGGTAAGAAACACAATTGAGCGGGGAAAATGTGACGGGTAAGAAACACAACTGTGCCGGGAAAAATCGTAGGAGGGGGAAAATAAACACAGTTGAACCGGAGGGAAATATAGGGGGGAAAACATTGAGCCGTAAAAATGTAACGAGAAGGGGGGCAAAACTCTGGATTTCCATTGCATTATAACATTTCCCCCTCTGTTTTACAGGTGTAAATTTATTGCAAAATGCATGAAATATAAATAAGTCTCAGAATTTTTTTGTCTCCATTACATTTATTAGCATTCTGAGAGGGGGTATCACCCATCCTAGATCTCGCCCTGCCTAGGTTTATCCAAATAAATTAAAATATAATATAGATGAGAAGCATTAATTTCTAATGTAAAGATTTATAAGAGAAATCAATCGCAGCCTTCAGCGCCACGCGATATCCACGTGGCGCTGCTTTCTCTCTTTCACCTTATGCTACAACGGATCTAAAATTTCCTGAAATGCTCCTATGCAGCAATGTTCAGTTTTCTTTCTTGCACAGGTTTGACATCTGAACTATCAGATGAGAAATTTCGCAACGATTATAAGATGCAAAAGCAGAAGTATACAGAGACACCATTTTCAAGTGCATGTAGGTAATTTGACCTTCAACTTTAATGAAATTGTGAGATCCGAAATTTTAAAACTCTTCTGAAATATAGGATCGCAATAATCCGAGTCATTACGTTTTTAGCTCTCTAGTCCCAATAGAACGAAATTTCACTTTTCTCCTAAACAGATCCTCCCACTCCAATATTTCTTAAGATCTACAACAATTTCCGTTGTTTTATCTGAGTGTCACATTTTTTGCACACAATTAGCTAAATGGCTAGGTCACAATGAATCCGAAGGCTCAGTGAAGGATTGGAGACAGGACCCACTGGAACAGTTGTTAGGAGACAGATGACAGTCTCCCGTCAAGTCCATCAAGCGTATTCTTTAACGTGCACAGGGTATGACTCTCCCGCACAGGGAAAGACGGCAAAACGTCCCATCCGACGAACGATGGCCTTTCCAAACCCACCAATGTCATGTTGACCGTGGGCTGTTCGGGGAGTTTTGTGATAAATCCCAACGCTCACCCAACTAGGACTGTAGATTACGAGCCTGGCGCGTTACCGACTGAGGTACCCCCGCCCGTGCAGGAACCGTGGTTAACAGTGCCACAGGAATATCTACGACTCACTGCCACGAAAAATTGTTCAATGTATTGCCAATAGATGTGGTTATACCTCCTAGTGATGTGGCTTATATTTTGTATGATAAAATTGACCATTTGGTTCGAAATATTTGTCATGTCTTCCTTGTCTCCTGTATTGCTTCATATGTGAATATCAGTTGAATTTTGTCACCTCTTTTTGGTGTTGCAATCTTACAGGATGTGACAATGCTCCCGATTATCCGACATTTATGGGGAATGGAATTTGCCGGTTAGATGAATCCTGCGGTTGCATGGGAAATACTTTTATGCAAAACAAATATCGTAAATGCAATTTGTATTCAAGCCTTAGTTATAATAAAAATGCAGTTAAAAACAATGAAAATGAAGTACATTGCCCTTAATACAAATCTAAACATTTAAAATATAATTATCAGGAATTTTACCAACTGCTTCCCAAAGTCCAATAGCTAAGTGCGCTAAGAACCCGCCGTCCCGTAGCCGAGTAGTTAATGCGCCTAGCTACTGGTCAAGGGACCAGGGTTCGAGCCCCGAATAAGACAAGGGTGTTTGTATTTTTTTTTTTGCTTAGATCCCAATATCCTCAGAGAACCTTCTACTATGGCATAGAAACCGTGAGGCTCATTTGTCAGACATCTGTGGTAAGCAGCTGCTTGAGGAGATATTTCTTTATTTTTATTTAGTGACTGAAAGCCACCATAGAGAGAATTGTAATATCGGTCGCCAGATGGCGCTGTTTACTGAAGTGTCGAAGTTTTTCTAATAACGAGATGTGAAGCAAATTTTTCAAAAGGTCAGGGAAATCCGGGATAGGAGAACGACGAAACTAACCTAAACTTTAATTTAAAAAATTTCTCAAACTGACAATTTCAGTTTTAAAATTTTCCCTGTTGTATGAGAATTCAGGATATTTGAATACTAGGTAACCGAGAAATTATAATATTTTTCCTACCGCATGAATTATAGAAAGAAATAAGTGATAAAATATTCTCCGTTTTAATTTGTATCTTGATTTTTTTCGTTTCATTAGTTCTGGAACGTATCTTTTTAAGGTACAATATCATATCTAAAGAAAAATCCGAGAATGGATAATTCGTCAACTGCGGTCTCAAACAATTAGCGACTTTTCTTACCAGTGAATACGTGATACATATGTGGCAACTTAGCGACTCTTCAAGGTAGGGAGCAGTGGTTTTGGTTTGGGTTGTTTTGCCTCTGAGCGGCACTCATATTTGGCGTCCTTGTAACTCCAATTACGTTTGGAATCCTTATGACCCCAAAAATTGTGAATATATATATATGTGACAAACAGCTGCTTGAGGGGGTATTTATTTTTATTATATATATGTATACAATAAACTTCTGGTTTTCCGGCATTTATGGGGAATGGAAGTTGCCGGTTAGATGAATAGATGTTGCATGAGAAATATTTTGATACGAAACGAAAACCGTAAGTTCAATCTTGTATTCAGGCATTTATTGAAATAAAATTGTAGTTAAAAACAACGAAAATGAAGTATAATGTCCTAAATGCAAAGGTAAATATCTAAAATATAATTATCAGGAACTTCGGGAACTGCTTCACTGAAACTCACCTAGAAAATCATGGAAAGAGTTGTAATATTGGCCTCCGGAATAAGAAACACGATTTTTCCGGGAAATGAAAGGAGTAAGAAACACAAATGTGCCGGGAAATATGAGGAGTAGGAAACACAAATGTGCCGGGAAATATGAGGAGTAGGAAACACAAATGTGCTGTAAAAGGTGAGGGATAAGAAACACAAATGTGCCGGGAAATATGAGGAGTAAGAAACACAAATGTGCTGTAAAAGGTGAGGGATAAGAAACACAGCGGAAAATGTGAGGGGTAAGAAACACAAACGTACCGGGAAATGTGAGGGGTAAGAAACACAAACGTACCGGGAAATGTGAGGGATAAGAAACACAACTGAGCTACAAAATGTGAGGGGTAAGAAACACAATTGTGCTGAAAGAATAAGAGGAATAGCAAACACAATTGAGCCGGGAAATATGAGGGATAAGAAATACAAATAAGCCAAATGATGTGATGGATAAAAAACAGAATTATGCCAGAAAATGTAAGGGATAAAAAAACAAAATTGGTCCATATAATGTTACGGATAAGAAACAGAATTGAGCCGGAAAATATGAGGGTTAAGAAACACAATTGAGCCGGAAAACGTGACGTATAAGAAACACAATTGTGCCGGAAAATGTGACGGGTAATAAACACAACTGAGCCCAAAATATGAGGGGTAAAAAACAGAATTCTGTTCGAAAATATGAGGGGTAAGAAACACAATTGAGCTGGGAAAATGTGAGGGATAAAAAACACAACTGAGCCGGAAAATGTAAGGGATTAAAAACACAGTTGTGCAGGAAAATGTGAGGGTAAGAAACACAACTGAGTCAGAAAATATGACGGGTACGAAACGCAATTGAGCCGGTAAATGTGAGGCATAAGTAACATAATTCAGCCGGAAAATGTGAGGGTGATAAACACAATTGAGCTCAAAATATGAAGGGTAAGAAACTCAATTGTTCCGGAAAATGTGATGAGTAAGAAACACAATTGAGCCGGTAAATGTGAGAGGTAACAAACATAATTGAGCCGATAATATCAGGGATAAAAAACACAATTGTGCCGGGAAATGTGGTGGATAAAAAACAAAATTGAGCTGGGAAATGTGAGGGGTAAGAAACACAATGGAGCCGGAAGACATGAGGGGTAAGTAACAGAATTGTGTCGGAAAATATAAGGTTTAAGAAACACAATTGAGCCGAAAAAATGTGGGGGAGAAGAAACACAATTGAGCCGGAAAATGTGAGGGTTATGAAACGCAATTGTGTGCCCTGAACAGTGTAGAGGGGGGGAGGGATTAATCTGTCTAAAATTTCTTTTATCTACTGCCGGAAATGCTTCTATGTAAAAATTTTCAGTTTTCTTTCTTGCACAGGTTTGACCTCTGAACTGTCGGATGAGAAATTTCGCAACGATTATAAGTTATAAAAGCAGAAGTATCCATAGACAAAATGTTTCAAGTCCATATCACCGTAGATAGAAATTTGACCTTCGATCCTGATGAAATGGTGAGATCCGAAATTTCGTAACTCTTCTGAAACATAGAATCAAAATAATCCGAGTCATCTGTATTTAGCTCTCTAGTATCAGTAGAAATAATTTTCACCTCTGAATTAAGAGGATCACCCCACCCCCTATCGGGACCGGGGTTGCTCAGTCGGTAGCGCGCCAGGCTCGTAATCTGTAGTTCCCAGGTTCGAGTCCCAGCTGGGTCAGCGTTGAGATTTATCTCCGCAAAATTTCCCCGCCCTGCCCACGGTCAGTAGGGGACACCGCTGGGCTTGGAAAGGCCGCCGTCCGTCGGATGGGACGTTAAGCCGTGGCCCCGTGTGCGGGAGAGCCATACCCTGTGCACGTTAAAGAACACGCTGGATGGCCTTGACGGGAAGCTACCATCTGTCTCCCAACAGCTATTCCAGTGGGTCCCCTCCCCCAACCTTCTCTGAGCCTTCGGGGTCCATGTGACCTGGCCATTTAGCCCATGGTGTGCAAAAAAGTGCCGCTCAGAGGTAAAACAACAACCCAAACCTGAAAACTACGATAGAAAGAGTTGTAAAATTGGTCACCAGATGGTGCTGATTACAGAAGTGTCGTATTTTTCCCTAATAACAAAATGTGAAAGTGAATTTTTGAAAGTCAAACGTTCAATGGAATCAGAGGTATGTCAGCAGTGAAACAAACCTAAACTTTAATTTCAGAAAGTTTATTATTTTGATTTCAAATATATTCTGGTTGCATGAGAATTCTGGATGTTTGATCATCGGATAGCCGAGAATTTACTGTTTATTTTTTTTCTACCGCCTGTATTATATAAAGAAATAATTAATAAAATATTTTTCCCATTTAAAATATTTTTCCCTTTCACAACTCTTCATTTTGTAGATCTGGAAAATATCTTTTTAAGGTACATTATTATATCTAATGACAAATACGAGGATGGATAATTCGTGGACTGCCGTCAAAAAAAATTAGGGACGTTTCTTACGAGTAAATATATTATGACTACCTGCCTAATATGATGTTGTTCCCCCATGTGCCGCCAAAACAGCCGTTACCGAGTTATTTATGGATGCTACAGGATATCTCAACGTGTCTTGTGGTATCTGGTAACAACACGTTCCCAGCAGATTCTTTAATTAACGTTAAGTTACGTGGTTAAGCCGCCGAAGATAGGATATGCCAACACACCCGCGAACCATTCTCAAACAATCCAGGCAGTGTGGCATGGCGTATTATTCTGCTGAAAGAAGGCACTTCTAGAGGGATATACCGTTGCCTTGAAAGGATGTAACTGATCTGCAATGATGTTTAGCTAGGTGGTAGACGTAATAGTTTCCTGCACATTAATGACTGGACCCAGGGTTTCCCAGCAGAACATTGATCAAAGCATTACATTTCCTCCATCGCCTTGTTTTAATTGATCGGACCACACTACTTTCTTCCAATCATTCAAGGTCCAGTTTTTATACTCGTGTGCCCAATGTAGATGCTTTCGATGGTGAACCGAGGTTAGCATGACCAATCGGAGTGGTCTGCAGCCATGCAGCCCATTTTCAGCAGATTTCGATGTACTGTGTGTTATGACACATTACTCCAGTCACAAACATACAAATTACGGGTGAGTTGCGCCACAGTATCCCTTCTGTTGGCTCGTACAGTCGCTCAAAAAAGTATCCGAACACTACGGTTCATTACAGAATTCAGAAAAAATATCTGGCAACGACTTTTTTAGAAATTAGTGATCTGCAATCTTCATGTCACGTGACACGAAGGTGCCAGATCACTAAAAAAACTGGAGCGTCTGCAATAACTGCACACGCTCCAGTTTGCTGTGAACGGTAACTGGAGTGTGTACAGTTGCTGTACACGCTCCAGATATTTTTCCTGAATTCTGTAATCACGTGACACGAAGGTTGCCAGATCACTAATTTCTAAAAAAATCGTTGCCAGATGTTTTTCCTGAATTCTGTAATCAACCGTAGTGTTCGGATACTTTTTTGGGCGACTGTACCATATGGGATAGCCTTCGCTCCCCTCTAGCATTGATGAGATATGGTCAGCCCACATATTGTCTGTGGTTCGTGGTTTTTCCCTCCTCGGACCACTTTTTCCAGATACTAAGCCCCGGCTAACCATGAGCACTCCACAAGTCTTGCCTTTTCGGAAATGCTATGACCCAGTCGTCTGGCCATTACAATTTGGCCTTTGTCAAACTCACTTAGGTCCGCTGTCTTTCCCATCCGAAAAACAAGACTAAGAATGATTAACAGAGCTCAGTATCAGTTGTTATTTATATCGTTTCATGACCTTCACACGTACCGTCGTTTACCTGCAGCCTTTTGCATAAACATGAGCTGGCCGCAATGTTTTGGCTCTTCAGTGTATGTGGCAACTTAGCGACTCTTCAAGGTAGCGAGCAATGTTTTGGCTTGGGTTGTTTTACCTCTGAGCAACACCTTTTTTCACAGAACGGGCTAAATAGTCAGTTCACAAGGACCCTTAAGGCTCGGGGGAGGAGACCCACTGGAATAGCTGTTGGGAGACAGATGTTAGCCTCCCGTCAATGCCATGTGTGTGTGTTGTTTAACGTTCACAGGTTATAGCCCCCCCCCCCCTGCACACGGAACCACAGTTTACCCTCCCATTCAACGGACGGCGGCATTTCCAAGCCCATCTGTTTCTCCTACTTAATTTGAGCATAGCGGGGAGTGTGTGGAGATAAATCTCAACTCTGGTTCAGGTGGGACTCGAACTTGTGAATGTAGATTACGAGCCTGACGCTCTACCGACTGAGCCACCCCGCCCTGTGCATCAAGTGTGATTGAGAGTGTCACAGGAGGTTATCAGCAGTATCTGTGATTCATTCCCCTGAAGCATTGTTCAATGTACTGGCAGTTACTAATAGTGGTTGTACCCGCTTCTTATATGGCTTATATTTTATATAATAGAATTGTCAATTTGTTGTCAAAAATTAGTCATTTCTTCGTTGTCTCTCAAAGTTCTTCTTCATTTGCAAATATGAATTTTCCCAACACGTCTTGTTGTTGCAATGTCAATGTTACAGAGTATATATATATATAAAAAGCAGTATATATATAGAGAGAGTGTGTCTCAAAAATATAGGTACAAACTTTTAGGGTAGGTAGATAACATCTAAAAGAATGAGAATTCCATAGGAACCCACAACCGGAAACGTCATGGGAAAGTGGTAGCAGAGGTAGAAGATCTGAACGCACACAAGACAGTGATTAATGGAAAAATATTTATTACATAATCATTACAAATGGCGTACTGGATGTTACATTTCATAATGTTACAGTTTCATATGTGTGTGGGAAATGGTGGCCCGGTACATGTCTGTGTGGGAAGCGTTCTTGATACATCCGTTGACCTCAACTATTCCATACATTAAGTGCATGTCTGCCAGCTCCCTGTTCGAATACCTTTGCATGCTCTTCGTAAGCCGACATATACATATATTTTATAATGTTACAGCAGGTGCTCGAAGTTTCCACCATGAGACGCGATGCATGCATGACACCGACGGAGCATTGATTGCCGTACACGGTCGAACACACCTGGAGTTTCTTTGATGGTAGCAGCAGCACAGATGAGCCTTGCCACGAGTTCCATGTCAGACTCCACAGGTGATTCATACACGTTAGCTTTGAGGGCCCCCTACAGAAAGAAATCAACGCTCGTTAAATCAGGTGAGTGTGGAGGCCAGGCAACTGGTTCAGCACTCCCAATCCATCGTTGCCCAAAACACATGTTCAAATGCGCACGAACACACCTTCCATAATAGGGAGGTGCTCCATCATGTTGAAACCACATGTTGCGTCTCACATTTGTTGGAACATGGTCTAGTAAGCCTGGTAGAACCTGTTCCAGGAAGATCAGATACTTCGCAGAGGTCATGCCGGATGGTAAAAGGTATGGCCCGACTAAGCAGTCGCCGACCAAACCTGTCCACACATCGAAACGATGTTGGGCAGCATGGGTGCCCCCACACCATGGGGGTTCTCGTGAGCCCACAAATGCGCATTGTGCTGATTGAATACTCCATCCTGAGTGAAACTGGCCTCATCAGTAAACAAAACATAAGCTGGGAAATTCACATCTTGGGAACTTTCTTGGATATACCACTGCGCAAAACGCACACGTGCGGGATGATCTGAGGAGAGAAGTAACTGCACCCTTTGGAGATGAAAGGGGTGTAAGGATTCGCCGTGCAAAACACGCTGTACAGTGCAACGAGGCACTCCTAAGGCAGAGGCAACGGCACGTGTGCTGGTACTAGGATTAGTCTCTACGTCATACAACACACTTTCTTCCATGGCGGGAGTACGCGTCGATCGTGGCCTGCCCTCACTTCTGCTACCACTTAATGACCCATAATCGCATAAATTTTGATGCACACGCGAAAAACAAACGGTGGCCCGGTACATGTCTGTGTGGGAAACGTTCTTCATACATTCGTTGAGCGGCTCGTCCGTTGCCCTCAGCTATTCCATGCACTAAGTGCATGTCTGCCAGATCCCTGTTCGAATACCTTTGCATGCTCTTCGTAAGCCGACTACCGCTCGAATGAGGAAATCCGAAATTTCCCCTCTAGCGCACTGATGAACAGCGCCGCCTATTGACTTACGGTGACGTTTCCGGTTATGGGTTCCTATGCAATTCTCATTCCTTTAGATGTTATCTACCTCCCCTAAGAGTTTGTACCTATATTTTTGAGACACCCTATATACTGTATATAAGTACACTTCTGGTTTCCTGGCATTTATGTGGAATGGAATTGCCAGTTAGATAAATAAAAGAATCTGACGGTTGCATAAGAAACATTTTGATACAAAACAAACACCTTAAGTGCAATCTTGTATTCAAGGCTTAACTGAAGTAAAAATGCAGTTAAAAACAATGAAAATGAAGTACAATGCCCTTAATACAAATCTAAATATTTAAAATATAATTATCAGGTATTTTAGCAACTGCTTCCCAAAGTTCAATAGCTAAGTGCGCTTATAACTCGCCGTCCCATAGCCGAGTAGTTAGTGCGCCTAGCTACTTATCTAGGGACATGGGTTGGAGCCCCGAAAAAGGCATGGTTATTTGTATTTTTTATTTTTTTTGCTTAGATCCCAATATCCTCACAGACCTTCTACTATGGCGTAAAAACTGTGAGGCTCATTTGTCAGACCTCTGTGGTAAGCAGCTGCTTGAGGAGATATTTCTTTATTTTTATTTATTGACTGAAAGCCACCATAGGAAGAATTGTAATATTTGTCGCCAGATGGCGCTGTTTACTGAAGTGTCAAAATTTTTCTAATAAACGAGATGTGAAGGCAAATTTTTCAAAAAGTCAGGTGAATCCGGGTTAGGAGAACGATGAAACTAACCTAAACTTTAATTTCAAAAAGTGTTTCAAACTGACAATTTCAGTTTCAAAATTTTCCCCGTTGTATGAGAATTCAGGATATTTGATACCAGTTAACCGGGAAATTATAATTCTACCGCCTGAATTTTAGAAAGAAATAAGTGATAATATGTTCTCCGTTTTATTTCATTGTCGAATTCTTCTTCTTCTGATAGGTCTGGAACGTATCTTTTCAGGGTACAATATCATATCTAAAGAAAAATCCGAGAATGGATAATTCGTGGACTGCGGTCTCAAACAATTAGCGACTTTTCTTACCAGTCAATACCTGATACAATATGTGGCAACTTAGCGACTCTTCAAGGTAGGGAGCAGTGGTGTTGGTTTGGGATGTTTTGCCTCTGAGCGGCACTCATATTTGGCGTCCTTGTAACTCCAATTATGTTTGGAATCCTTATGACCCCCAAAATTATGAATATATATGTGTGAGAAACAGCTGTTTGAGGGGGTATTTATTTTTATTATAAATATGTATACGGTAAACTTCTGGTATTCCGGCATTTATGGGGAATGGAAGTTGCCAGTTAGATGAATAGATGTTGCATGAGAAATATTTTGATACAAAACAAAAACCGTAAGTGCAATCTTGTATTCAGGCATTAGTTGAAATAAAAATGTAGTTAAAAGCAACGAAAATGAAGTATAATGCTCTAAATGCAAAGGTAAATATCCAAAATATAACTATCAGGAACTTCGGGAACTGCTTCACTGAAACCCACCATAGAAAATCATGAAAAGAGTTGTAATATTGGCCTCCGGATTGCGGTGACTACGGAAGTGTCGAATTTTCTCTAATAACGAAATGTGAAAGAGAAATTTTACATAAGTAAAGCAAGTGGAATCCGAGACACGAGAATAAGGAAACTAAATTAAACGTTAATTTCAGAAAATTTATTCCGGTTGCGTGAGAATTCTGGAAGTTTGAATGCCGGATAACCGGGAGTTTACTGTACATTTATTTTCCTATCGAATCAGTTATAGTGATAAATATGGAATAAAATATTATTCCATCGGAATCCAAAGTTCAGTGTCTGTGGCAAGAGTCGGTGGGGAAAGTATTTTTTTCAGGTACAATATTACATGGAAAGAAGAATACGGGATGGATAATTCATGGACTACCGTCGGAAAATATTATTACTTTATGACATGGTCATCAGACTTATTATTTTACATGCTTCCCCAATTTGGGCGAACACCACTTCTCAGAACATTCACAAGATCCAAGTCTTGCAGAATAAGATTCTACGATGTGGGGTCGATGCCCCTGGTTTGTAACCAACAGACAGTTACATAAAGTCCTGGGCATCGACCATATTTACTCTTACAACGAGTCTGTCTCACGACATGTCTTCGAGGAGTTCAGAGTAATCCTCATGAGATCATATATTGCTTATTGGACTATGATCACGAAGTCCTTAATAGATACAAGAGGCCTAAGATTATGGCTTTCTCTAAAGAATGGGAGAGCCATAACCTCTGTACGTTAAAGAGCACACTGAATGGCTTTGAAGGTGACTATCGTCTGTCTCCTAATAGCTGTCCAGTGGTCCATTTCGTATCCTTCTCTGAGCCGTTGGGGCCCCTTTGACCGGCCATTTAGCCCATTGTGTGCAAAAAAGTGTCGCTCAGAGATAAAATAACCCAAACAATACAGCGCTCTCTTCAGCAACCGACCATAATTCTCACTTTCCCCGCCAACTTTCAAAGTGTGTAGGAATTTTGTTTTGCAGTTATTCCTTCCTTTGGAGTTATTTCTATCTCGTTGTTATCTTATTTCTTACTTGAACTGCTTTAATCATATATTTGGATATGCCCGGAGACAGTATTCGTAAGTGTGACGCAGAATTATGTTAGAATACTCCATATAACTTCACGCTAACGTTCTTTAAAGCTCCATACGATCAAGAAACTTAATCGATTTCTTTGAATTGCGAATATTGTTCAATTGTTATACACTTATATTATTTGTTGACTTTAATTCTCTTCATTCTTTTCCATTTTATTATTGGATTTTTTTCATTTTTATTTAACAAAATACATGTTCAAGGTGTTGGGTTGTTTTACCTCTGAGCGGCACTTTTTTGGACACCATGGACTAAATGGCCAGGTCACATGGACCCCGTAGACGCAGAGAAGGTTGGGGGAGGGGACCCACTGGAACAGCTGTTGGGAGACAGATGGTAGCCTCCCGTCAAGGCCATCCAGCGTGTTCTTTAACGTGCACAGGGTATTGCTCTCCCGCACACCGTGCCACGGCTTAACGTCGCATACGACGGACGTTGGCTTTCGAAACCCATCGGTGTCCCCTACTGACCGTGGGCAGCGCAGGGAATTTTGCGGAGATAAATCTCAACGTTGATCTAGCTGGGATATGTTCAAGGGAGTGAGCTCACTAAATCAAATATTCTCAATGGGGTTCAGATCCGGGCTTTGTGGTGGCCGATTGATATCATGCTCGCAGAACCACTACTAAACATATCCGATACGGTAAAATTTTTTCTGTTGCATGATAATTCTGAATGTTTGAGTTCCGGATAACCGTGAATTTACTGTATATTTTTTTAAACCGCGACTCGTCCGACCACGTGACTTTTTTCCAGTCTTCCAGTGTCTAGTCACGGTGTTCCCGACACCACTGTAGACGAACTTTCCAGTTCATCGCAGAAAACAGGGTTCCCCTAAAGGCATGCGACTGTTAATACCAGTCCTCTTTAATTACCTGCGCATAGTTTGCTGAGATATGGGTTGGAAACAGACTTCGTTGAATTCTTCTATTAATTGCTGCACATAGAAAGTCCTGTTTCTCCGTATAAGCCTTTTCAGAGGACGACGATCTCGTTCTGACAGATTATCGTCGCGCCACACTTACGCCTCTTAGTCAAGCAATGTGGGCTATTTCTCCACTGATTAAAGACCCGTGCTATCTGACCTTTTGAGAAACCAGTCAGCTCTGCTGTTTTTAAAATCGTCGCCCCACCCAGTCCCACATGTGCACAGGGTATGGCTCTCCCGCACACGGAGCCTCGGCTTAACGTCCTATCCGACGGACAGTGCCTTTCCAAGCCCATCCGTGTCTCCTACTGACTGTGGGCAGGGAGGGGAGTTTTGCGGAGATAAATCTCAACGCTGACCCAGCTGGGTCTCGAATCTGGGAACTGCAGATTACGAGCCTGGTCTGGAGCCCGCCTCTTCATTGATGGAGGACATTTCGAACACCTAAGAGACTAAACATCACCCAATTCGCACTGCATACTTACTTTCGGCCCACCCTGTATAACTAAGTAAGAATATTTTCGCCTCCATTACCCTTATTAGCATTCTGAAAGAGGGGCACGCCGCATTACTTCCCCCATCCAAGATCCAGCCATATCTACGTTTACCCACATAAAGTCAAGAAATTTTATAATATAGATGAGAAAGAAATGCAAGAATTTCTAAATGTAAATATTTGTAAGAGAAATCAATCGCAGACTAGAGTGCTCTCTTTGACTTTGAACTCAATTTAGGTGACCTGTAATTAACCTTGCATGCGGAATCGGATCGAAAATTTCTTAAATCTACGACCTGAAATGCTGCTATGCAAGAGTTCTCAGTTTTGTTGCACAGGTTTAATCTCTGAACTATCATATGAGAAATCTCGCAACGATTATAAGATGTAAGAACAAAAGTGTCCGTAGACACCATCTTCCAAGTCCATATCGCACGTTGATAAAAAATTTGACCTGTGACCTCGATGAAATGGTGAGATTCGGAATTTAGTAACTCTTCTCAGATATAGAATCGAAATAATCCGAGCCACCAGTTTTTAGCTCTCTAATATCAGTAGAATGAAATTTCACCTTTGACCTCGAAGGTCCCCCTCCCCCTCCAAAATAATCGAAGATAATGTTTCGTAAGATCTATAACAGTTTGGGTTGTTTTATCTCTGAGCGGCACTGTTTTGCACACAATGAGCTAAATGGCCAGTCACTAATTTCTAAAAAAATCGTTGCCAGATATTTTTTCTGAATTCTGTTATAAACCATAGTGTTCGGATACTTTTTTGAGCGACTGTACCTCCTCCTGATGTGGCTTTTATTTTTGCATAATAAAATTGTCCATTTTTTTTTTAATTAATCATCCCTTCCTTGCCTCCCACAGTGCTTCGTATGAGAGAATACGAAATTTCCCGCTGTGTCTTCGTGAATGCTCCCGTTTGTCCAGCATTCGTGGGGAATGGAAATTGCCGGTTAGATTTTTATACAAAACAAATACCGTGAATACAATATTGTATTCAAGTCTTAGTATTACTATATTTCTTCGATTCTAAGACGCACCCCGTTTTTAGAGACGTTTATAAGGGAACAAAAGTGCGTCTTAGAATAGAAGAAATACGGTAATAAAAATGCCCTTAAAAACAATAAAAATGATATATAATACCCTTAATACAAATGTAAATATCTGAAAAACAATTTTCGGGAGCTACGCAAACTGCTTCACTGAAAGCTACCATAGAACGAGTTTTAATATTTATCACCAGATGGCGGTGACTACGAAGTGTCGAATTTTACCTAATAACGAAACTGAAATAGAATTTTTTGAAATTTAGTCAGTGGAATCCGAGAGACGAGAACAGTGAAACGAAGTTAAACTTTAATTTCAGAAATTTTATTATTTCGATTTGAAATTTAATCTAGTTGCATGACAGTTCTAGATGTTTGTGAACCAGATAACCGGTTCCCAAACATCCTGTATAATTCTGTATAACATCTTTATAATTGTTTCCTCTAACCACCTTATAGGGGTGGGGATGGCTCAGTCGGTAGCGCTCCAGGTTCGTAATCTGTAGTTCTCGGGTTCAAGTCCCAGCTGGGTCAGAATTGAAATTTATTTCCTCAAAATTCCTCGCCCTGCCCACAGTCAGTAGGGGACACCGATGGGCTTGAAAAGGACGCCGTCCGTCGGATGGGAAGTTAAGACTTTGCTCCGTGTGCAGGAGACCCATACCCTGTGCACGTTAAAGAACACGCTGGATGGCACTGATGGGAGGCTACCCTCTCTCTGCCAACAACTGTTCCAGTGGGTCCCGTCTCCCAGCCTTATTCTGAGTCTTCGGGGTCCAAGTGACCTGGCCATTTAGCCCATTGTGTGCCGCTCAGAAATAAAAATCCCACCCTTACCGCCTCTGTTTTAGTGATAAATTGTTAATAAGAAATTCTTCCAGTTTGTACAATTTGTTGATTTGAATGAAAGAAGTTGGTCTGGAACGGGTACATTTGAAGGAAAACACGATGGTGAATGAGAGGTTGGATGATTCGTGGACTGCCGACGCAATCAAATAGCGACTTTTCTTACGAGTCAATAATGTACGATACGTGGCAATTTAGCGACTCTTCTTCGGTGCCGCTCTGAGCGGCACTTTTTTTTTAACGGAATGGGCTAAATATCCAGATCACAAGGACCCCAAAGGCTCAGAGAAGTTTGGGGGAGAAAACCAACTGAAACAGCAGTTGGGAGACAGATGGTATCCTCCCATCACAACCATCCAGCGTATTTTTTAACGTGCACAGAGTATGGCTTTCTCGCACACGGAACCTAGGATTTATATCCCATCCGATGGACTGCGTCCTTTCCCTACCCATTAATCTCTCCTATTGACCGTAGGCAGGACAGGGAGTTGTGTGGAGAAAAATTCTCAACACGGAACAGTTGCAAACTGCATGGTGTGATACAAAGCGTACTTCGCTCTTCGACTGAGCCTCTACTATGATAGGATTCCGGCGGCACAGTCCATATCACGTGACATCAGGCTTTCTCTACAGACGGCTTTGTCTGGTCCGATGAATCTCGTTTCCTGTTGCACCATGTGAATGGCCGGGTATATGTGCGTCTTTTACCTGGGGGAAGTATTGGCACCAGGATGCACCATTGGACGAAAACAAGCCGGTGGAGGAAGTCTAATGCTTTGGAAAATGTTTCGCTGGGAAACCCTGGGTCCGGTCATTCATATGCAGGAAACTATGACGTCTATCACCTACCTAAACATCATTGCAAATCAGGTATATCTTTTCAAGGCAATGGTATATCCCTCAAGTAATATCTTCTTTCAGTAGGATAATGCGCCATGCCACACTGCCCGGATTGTTCGAGAATGTTTCGCGGAACATGAGGAAGATTTCCAGTTATTGCTCTGACCTCCAAATTCCCCACACATCAGTCCAATCGAGCATCTGTGGTTTGTGTTGCAACAGCATATCCAATCTGCGGCGGCTTGACCACGTAACTTATAAGAGTTAGAGAACCTTCTAGTTACGTGTTGGTACCAGATACCACAACTTTAGAAATCTTGTAGCATCCATGCCTCGCCGTGTAAGAGCTGTTTTGGCGTCACGTGGATGACCAACATCATACTGGCAGGTGGTCATAATGTTGTGGTTCTTCGCTGTATACTTGTATATTTTTTGGTGCTTAGGGCGCAATCTAATGCAAAATGTAAAAAACAGGGTGCTTGAAAAATATCGACTTTGAAATTGTTATACAATCTGTATTCTATGATGATACATTTTCTCATCTTTTTTACAGATTGAATATTAATGTAGATAATACCAAGGTTAACTGAACCTTATTACAATATAGAAGCATTTCTAAAATTGTGCTCCGTGAAACCCTAGGATTCTGCAAGTACATATTAAGAAACGCGGAGTTACTGAAGATGTATTTCTTTTCATTTCGATAGAACAAATCTTATAATTGCAATATCCACTTGTTACAGGTTGGGTTGTTTTACCTCTGAGCGGCACTTTTTTGTACACAATTGTCTAAACGGTCATAGGTTGAGGAAGGGACCCATAGGAATAGCTGTTGGGAGACAGCCATCTAGTCGAGCCATGGCTTAATGGCTTATCCGATGGAAGGCGTCATTTCCAAGCCGAGCGATGTTCCTTACTGACCATGGACAGTACGAGGATTTTTGCGGAGATAAATCTCAACACTGACCCAGATGGAACTCGAATCTGGGAATTAAAGATTACGAGCCTGGAGCACTACCGACTGATCCATCCCTCCAAACTATTTTTCACACGACTGACTCATATTCTTTCTTGATTTTATTTGGATATATGTAGGCAGGACCGAACTTAGGAAGGGGAGCATGCCAACCATCTTTCATAATGCTAATAAATGAAATAGAGGCAAATATATTATTACGCTTATTTATATTTAATGCATTTTTCAATAATCAATCATTCAATTTTATTTCATCGTCATATACATTTTATCACATAGCAAAATATGAGGGAACCCAAAAACCGCATTGTCTGCCTGGGCCACTAAAGGAAATGAATACAAAAGCCAATAAGGACTTATTAAAAAGATTTCAACCAATATCGGTCATTCTTCCGATATATGTACAGTCGCTCAAAAAAGTATCCGAACACTATGGTTGATTACAAAATTCAAAAAAAAATCTGGGAACGATTTTTTTAGAAATTAGTGATCTGACAACCTTCGTGTCACGTGATTACAGAATTCAGGAAAAATATCTGGAGCGTGTACAGCAACTGTACACGCTCCAGTTACCGTTCACAGCAAACTGTGCAGTTACTGCACACGCTCCAGTTTGCTGTGAACGGTAACTGCACACACTCAATATTTCCGTGAGTGAGCCCACCCGATCCCAGCTATGCTCATACTTTGTCTTGTAAAGTCGCTCAAAAAAGTATCCGAACACCATGGTTGATTACAGAATTCATGAAAAATATCTGGCAACGATGGTTTTTAGAAATTAGTGATCTGGCAACCTTCGTGTCACGTGACACGAAGATTGCCAGATCACTAATTTCTAAAAAAAATCATTGCCAGATATTTTTTTGAATTCTGCAATCAACCATAATGTTCGGATACTTTTTTGAGCGACTGTACAATACATTTTCACTTTGCACTTGATTATTTAACTAAGGTGCGACATCTTCCAAAGAAAAGAGACGGACCTGTAAAACAGAAGGGAAAATGTTATAATGCATTGAACATTCTTCCCCCCACTGTTACATTTTTCCGGCTCGATTGTGTTCCCCCCCCCTCCTCGATTTTATTCCAGATCCGAACCTGTACTCAAGTGTGAGTGCCGATCCCTTGTGGTCCGAGGTCTCGCGGAAGAAAAATCAACACTATGATCTTATTTTCAGTTTCCAGAATAGTTTCCATGTTTGAATACAGTAACGTTTTCTACCCAGAGAATTGAGCCTGCAACAGTTCATAATTATTGTTCCTTGCAGGCAATGCCCTCGACAATGCAGATTCACAATGAAACACGCCGAATAGAAGCTCCGCGTCGCTTCCTTTGATATTTGAAAAGTTGCTGTCTCTTAGTAAGAGACAGAAGTTAAGTTGTTGTTTCCGAAGTTGTCTCCCTACGATATAACCTGCATTTACATTGAAACACTGCAACTCAGTGGAAACAGGATGACGTGCTTTATAGTGATTAACGAGAATTATTTCTGAGGAAGAAAGTATCGGAACGGCGTTCTGATTTAATATTGCCACTTAAACATATCCTCGCTCCCCCGTTCTCTACTTTTAAAATCATCCGTCTAATCGAGATTTTATTACATTTGTTTTACATATAATTGTTTTACATATAAATTATAATTTTACATATAATTATAATTTGTTTTATATATTATTTGTTTTACATATAATATAATATACTGAGAGATACACACTGGATTAGACTGTTCGAGCTTATTAATTTAGAATTGACGCGAAAGTACGTTTTATAAAATATATGAAATTGTTCCTTGGGCGGTAGTAACTTCATACAGTGATTTGTCGTGTGAAATTACTAGTATAACCAAATCGAACATAATGGAATGCAACTAAAAATTGCTATGTCAGAAACGTAGTACAGAATCATTATTATGAAAGATATTTACCTTGTATAAGAGTAATGGTGACTAGGCATAAACGGAAAGGAGAGCTGTGTACCATTCCCCACTGATGATGCATAGAACCGGCCAGGACTAGCCAGCACTTAATGTCCGACCCCGACTTCTCGTGGTACAGTTCTCTGAGCCTTCGGGGTCCATGTGACCTGGCCATTTAGCAAACTGTGTGCAAAAAAGAGCCGCTCAGAGGTAAAACAACTCGTGGTACAGACCGATAGGGTTAGTACATTCAAAGGTTACTTTTGTAACCGTTAGGGTTAGTACCTTACCAAAAGGTTAGTACTTTTCAAAGGAGATATTCTCTTTTGAAAGGACGTGGAAGGGAAGGGCTGCAAGATCAGTGTAGCCTACTGTGATCTGGTCATCAATGGCCACTTTATATGTATGTATGTTTTTTTTTCTACCCTGCTGAGAAGTGGTCAACTTCTCAGAATCCTGGTGCTGACCATTTATACCTATAGATTGTACTGGGTTTTGACTTTGAGCTTGATTATAGATCCTGGACTTGCTGCTCTGGTGGTTTTATTAAGACAAAATCTGCTGTTATGTTTTATGTTTCACAATGGGTTGTCAGCCCTGTAGTGAACAGAGGAACAGGGTACAGTCGCTCAAAAAAGTATCCGAACACTACGGTTGAATACAGAATTCAGAAAAAATATCTGGCAACGATTTTTTTTAGAAATTAGTGATCTGGCACGAAGACGTGTCACGTGACACGAAGGTTGCCAGATCATAAATTTCTAAAAAAATCGTTGCTAGATATTTTTTTTTTATTTTGTAATCAACCATAGTGTTCGGATATTTTTTAATATATATAATGCGTATGAATATATAATGCAATGAATATGGAGCGTGTGCAGTTACCGTTCACATCAAACTGGAGCGGTTGCGGTTAATGTTCACAGCACATTGGATCGTGTGAGCTCACAAAGACCTGGATCGTGTGGTCTCACTCACGGAAATATTGAGCGTGTGCAGTCAGCGTTCACAGCAAACTGCATACGCTCCAGTTTGCTGTGAACGGTAACTGGAGCGTGTACAGTTGCTGTTCATGCTCCAGATATTTTTCCTGAATTCTGTAATCACGTGACACGAAGGTTGCCAGATCACTAATTTCTAAAAAATCGTTGCCAGATAATTTTTCTGAATTTTGTAATCAACCGTAGTGTTCGGATACTTTTATGAACGACTGTACCTTATATCAGCTGGAGGATAATCCTGATCAGAGGTCATCACAGATATCTGAATCCTCACTTAGCTAGATAGTCAGAGCCAATTCTACAATGCAGTAATCTGTCTCAAGAAGGTCAGTTTCTATTTAGATTTTGTTTCTTGAATAGGTCCACTTGGAAAGGTGGTGTCTGAAGTTCCTACGAGAACGTGAGAGAACGGCACTCTAGCAGTGCGGGAACAGATCTCCACCCCATACCTGCGATCAGGGGGCTGTTTGATATTGTTGGTCCTACTTCTTTCAATAAACCTAATTTCTATAACGAAAACCTATTAACCACTTTCTCTCTTTTAAGGTACGTGGAACGTGAGAAGCTTCCATAGAGGTTATTCTCTTGAAGTCCTCACACAGGAATTCCGGCATTATAACCCAGATATTTTAGGCTTCTAAGGGATCAGATGGAGGTTAAGGTTAGATACTTAAAAATAACTTTAAATTTCTTTTTTCAGGGAGAGAGGATGGAAAGCATCTCCAAGGGGAAGGTTTGCTTCTCAGCAGACATGCCACTGATGCTATTCTAGGACATGACGGTATTAATGAAAGATTTCTTATGGTCAAATTTAAAGCAAAAATTAAACATTTGAATGTCATCTGTTGTTACCCCCCCCCCCCCCCCCCCCCCACAGACGACTCGGATGAGAACGAGAAGGATAAATTTCAGAGCCAGCTTCAGGAAATATTGAAATCTGTGAAGAAAGGAGATATTTCTCTTGTGTTATGTGAATTCAATGCTCAGGTTGGTACTGGCTCTAACCTTTGGAAAGGAGTTTTAGGTCTCTTTGGCATTAGTTGTTCCAATAGTTCCAAACCATGTCCCTGTCTATAGCAGACACTTTTTAACCACATTTCGATGGACATTCATGCAATATTCGTTCTAGGCACTATAAACTTACCTTTAAATTTTTTCATGACTTTAGTTTGTAAATGTTAGCAAAAGCGAAATTCTAATATATTTTCACTTAAATATTACATGTACCAGGAAATATACATTCCAGATGGTTGCTATATCGGATTGCTACTGATGCAGTGATGTCTAATATCTGATATCTTTAATTAATTTTATGAGCTCCAAGCCCAGGGCTTATATCTCGAAGTCTAATATACTGCCTGATTGGTAATAACAAAAGTTAAAACAGATAAACCCCAAAGGGGACACAAGGACAAAACAAATTTGCTAAAATAATCACGACTAAAAGGAAAACAAGCGAGTGTCAAACACCATTATCTTTGGACGCTTGAATTGATTTAAAATCAAGGGATCGTAATTGATCAAGGATCTGATTATATCATAAGGATGATCTCCCACTGCCTCAAGAAAGGTCTTCGCGAGCTTCCGAATAAGAGTAAATATGATCAGTGCTCAAATCAGAGTAAATGGTTTTGTTTTTCACAAAACAGGAAGCACTGGCAACAGATCTGAGGATTTTATTTTGGAAGATCTGAAGCCTCCTGACATTGGTGTTGGTAGTGTTGACCCACACTGATGTGGTATATGTCAGGACTGTGGTATATGACCGGAACCAAGCTCATCTTGAATCAAATAATAATACTTTTCTTACGTAGTATCAGACAACACTAATTTAATAAGATACATCCTTATTTCTTCACTACTCCACTACACCTTTTTGATTTTCCTCAACAAATCTTATTATTCAAAGCATCAACGTTCTAAACCAGTGTCGCGCAAACTGTGTGCCGCGGCACATTAGTGTGCCGCGGGAGATTCCAAGTGTGCCGCGAGAGATTTTCAAATTGACACTAGATATTCCAAAAATTTCATTTTGACTTGACTTGTGTTATCGACGTGCTTTAATAAAAATCTTTCAGATTTTATCAACTGGAATCTTGTAGGTATTTATCAAGCTTTTTCCAAATTTTAGTATTAATTTTTGATTATTTCAAGCCATAGAATGGACAAATATTTAAAACAAACACAGAGTTATGAATTAAAGAACGAGAGCACCGAGTTATGAATTAAAGAACGAGAGCAAATCTTCAAGTAAAACCAGGCTGATGACTTCAACAAAGCGCAAATATAATGACGGTTATATAGAGTTTGCTTTTATTCTTTTTCAGGTGTGCCGCGGGAAAAAAATTAGATTCAGTGTGTCGCGGAAAAAAATTAGATTCGGTGTGCCGCAGAGTTAAAAAGTTTGCGAGACACTTTTCTAAACAGTTGATAACGTAATTGTCACGCTGAAGCATAGGCGAGCGTTCATGACAATCTACCATAAGCCCATTGTAGCACGTTAATCTGTCGTATCAATATTATTTGTTATTGATGTTATACTATAGTTTAGTACGTATTCAGTAAATTTAGTATTATTTAGTGGCTAAATAATAAATGGCATAATAATAAAACATTAATGCATTTATAAATAGTTTGTATTTAAAATAAATAACCTCTCGAACAGCTGCTTGCCACAGAGGTCTGACAGGAGCCTGTTCGTTCAATACACTATAATAGGTCTGTGAGGATGACGGCACGTCAGCAGGAAAACGACACAAACATCCATACCTTACCCGGGGATCGAATTCAGGTTCCATTGATCGGTAGCCAAGCACGCTAACCACTAGGCCAACATTGTAGAAAATGCTATTGGGATATTAATTGTAATATTTTGACGAAATAAAATATATTACATGTAAAGTATTTATTAATGGATTCCACACTGATTTTTCATATTCAGAAGGGTTCTTCGGATTTCTCAAGTTTGAAGACCACTGGTTTAGACCAAATCTAGAAAAAATGGTATTGCGCGAGGGGAAGGGGGAGGGGCACGATATTCAGTCTAGCCTGAAAAAAGTATAAGGGTGTGTATGTGGGGAGTGGAGGGAATTAAGAGACTGTGTTTCCATTGTAATTCGACATTTCCCCCTCCATTTTAGAGATGGATTTCATTCTTACGAAAATGTGTTAAGAATTCAGAAGTTTAATAATTTTTGCCTCTGTTATTTTTACCAGCATTTTCAGATACGGCCATTATACGGCCATCGATGCAACTATGGAGGCAATGTTCAGTTCTTTTTATTGTATACCAGTCTTATGTCCGTTTGAAAAAGAAAGAGGCCCCCAACACTCGCAAAAATGTAGGGAAGCACAGTAGAAAACTATTTTCTGAACCTATTACTTTAATGAGGGATAGCATTAACAAAACCTTTCAGGATCTCATAATCATATATCAAAATCTATAGCATAGATCGGCAGCGCGGCTCCCATGGAGCCTCGCCCGGTGTTTCATTCACGGATTTCCCCATGCCACTTTGGGCGGGGGTGGCTCAGTCGGTAGCGCGCCAGGCTCGTAATCTATAGTTCCCAGGTTCGAGTCCCAGCTGGGTCAGCGTTGAGATTTATCTCTGCCTTGCCCACGGTCAGTAGGGGACACCGATGGGCTCTGAAAGGCCGACGCCCGTCGGATGGGACGTTAAGCCGTGGTCCAGTGTGCAGGAGAGCCATACCCTGTGCACGTTAAAGAACACGCTGGATGGCCTTGGCAGCAGTCTACCATCTGTCTCCCAACAGCTGTTCCAGTGGGTCCCCTCCCCCCAACCTTCTCTGAGCCTTCGGGGTCCATGTGACTTGGCCGTTTAGCCCATGGTGTGCAAAAAAGTGCCGCTCAGAGGTAAAACAACCCAACCCAACCCCAAGCCACACATGGTGCTTAAAACATGATATTCCGATTTGCAACATAACTAGATTAAGAACCAGGATCTAACTTTCCTCCTTCTAACTTTTATAGTATGGTTTAAAATTTTAATGCTCCGTTACATACCAAACATTATTAATTATTAAGTAATAACCCCTGTGTTACATACCAAATATTAGATGTAGTTGCCCCCTCTATTCTCTGTAATTCTCTTACCGGATTTCCCCTTAGCTGCCATTGTTGTGTTGAAATGAATCCTTTATTTACGATAGAACTAGAGCTGAAACTGGATCACTGGAATTCAGGGGAAGTAGAATTATGTGCTTTGCATTAATTAACGAGTGTTTTTCGGAGTAAAGTACCATTAGAAAGATGTTCCGATTCAATACTATAACTTACACATCTCTCATCTCCTTCAGTTTTTTTCACTCTGACTTAAAGGCAGTATTATGTTGTGCGACGCTTCATACATTCCATTTTTTTTATTAGAAGTAAATTGTAACTGAAAAGATACATTCTAGAACACCTTGTGTCATACCAAGTATATGAATTAAAGCGAAAATATATCATATTGATTATTTGTAATTATAAGAGCGGCGGTAACTATAAATTTTGCTTTGATTTGCGTATAAGGTGTTTAGGGAGAAAACTATGACAAATTGCGTAAAACGAGATATTTTGAGGAATAAAAGTTTTATACAAACTATAATTCTATGGTGTGATATTTTCTAAAATTTTTGCAAATGCCATATATATTAACCTATTGGTTAAGATGACAATTTAACGAACATAAGAGTAACGAAACATTCAGAATTGCGAATTTTCTCCGAATCCGGCAAATTTTTTGTGCATTTTTATGCAAAGCATTTCATTTTGATGATTACCATTTTAAGGAAAATATCAGTTTAAGGTAATAAAAATTTATTCCGATATAAAATATGATTATTACGAAATTTGTAAAACGAAATCCCTGTACATTTTAGCATCTGGAAACGCTGCGAAATATCTAATCACAGCGCTGTGAATTACATGCCATTTATTTCACATTGTCCCAGTGCAATTTTGACGATTACAATACAGGGCAATACAGGGCATAGATGCTTACAATACAGGGCATAGATGCTCTCTAAATATGTTGACAGAGATGATCTCTACACATTCTGACATACATGCTCTCTAGAGGTGCTGGCAAAGATGCTCTTTACATGCGCTGGCAAAGATGCTCTTTACATGCGCTGGCAAAGATGCTCTTTACATGCGCTGGCAAAGATGCTCCTTACATGTGCTGGAATAGATGTTCTCTACACATGCTATCAAACATGCTCTCTTCACGTGCTCGAAAAGATCATCTCTACACGTGCTGGAAAAGATTATCTCTACATGCGCTGGCATAGATGCCCTCTACATATCTTGGCATAGATGCTCTCTATAGGCACTGGCATAGATGCTCTCTATAGTCACTGGCATAGATGCTCTCTACACGTTCTCGCATAGATGCTCTTTATATGTGCTGGCATAGATGCTCTCTACACGTGCTGTTATAGATGCTCTCTACAGGTGCTGTTATAGATGCACTCTATTTGTGCTGACTCTCTACATGCCCTGCCAAAATGCTTTAAAATGGTATTGCCACAACATCCTAACTTCACAGAGTATTTTGAAACTTCGATAACTCCTTGATTCTGACTGTATTGTAAATAACGGTAGTGTCAGCGATAAGTTCTTTAAAAACGGTTCTAATACACGCTTTTCATTTTACGATTCTTTACGTTTGAGTTACTTTATAATTGTTCGTTATTATTATTGTTGGTTAAGTTCGGTAATTAGCCGCATGAAGTCTTCGCCGTTTCTTAATGATACGGGAGATATTCCGATAATATGTTGGACAGTTTCTGCGTCCTTTAAAACAATTCTCGGAGAGACGCTTGTTGGATCAGATATTTAAAAAAAAAATACCCATTGTTTTAAGAAGAAAATTCTAATTCGTGGTTTCCAACAATATTAGGATTGAGTTATTTTACCTCTGAGCGGCACTTTTTTGCACACCATGGGCTAAATGGTCAGGTCACAAGGACCCCGAAGGCTCAGAGAAGGTTGGGGCAGGGGACCCACTGGAACAGCTGTTGGGAGACAGATGGTAGTCTCTCGTCAAGGCCATCCAGCGTGTTCTTTAACGTGCACAGCGTATGGCTCTCCCGCACACGGGGCCACGGCTTAACGTCCCATCCGACGGACAGCGGCCTTTCCAAGCCCATCGGTGTCCCCTACTGACCGTGGGCAGGGCGGGGAATTTTTGCGGAGATAAATCTCAACGCTGACTCAGCTGGGACTCGAACCTTGGAACTACAGATTAGGAGCCTGGCGCGCTATCCACTGAGCCACCCCCGCCCCGACGTTTGGGTTACTAAGTGTATTAAAAAGACTAACACATTGCGTTCTGTGCTGTAAGTAGTCTTTAAACCATTTTAATACCACACCACGAATGCCAATATTTTCTAGTTTGCTGATTAAAATTTCGTGATCAACGGTGTCAAAAACTTTCCCCAAGTCCGTAAATACGGACAGAGTAAATTGATTATTGTCTATGGAATGAAACACCTTTGACGTATAATTCAACAATGCAATTTCTGTATCTCTACCCTTCCTAAACCCAAATTGGTTTTCAGAGAGAAAATTAAAACTATCTAAAAAATTTATCAGTCTATTATTAACTAGTTTTTCTAATATTTTTGAAAATACTGGAAGAAGAGATATCGGTCGATAATTCTTAAAATCATTTTTTTCCCTTTTTGTAAACTGGAATTACAATAGCTTTCTTCATTAAATCTGGAAAAGTGCCAGTTTCGAAGGATAAATTACAAATGTGAACTAATGGTTGAATCAAGTTAAAAGAACATGTTTTAACAGCAATAATGGAAATATTGTCATACCCAGCAGATTTTTTTATTTTTATATTCCTCTTATAATGTCAGTCAATACTTCCCATTTCTTCACATTGAATATTAACAAGATGCGTACTCAAGGCTCGAGATTCAATAAAACTAAGAATGTTCTTGATGAAGCAGTAAAACCTTTTAAGTGAATCTGTAATTCCACAAGTTACTCTATCGTTGGAAAGTGGTACTGCCGCTTGATTATGACCTCGCGGACCCCTTGAAAGGAAAAGAAAGTGACGTACGGTTTCGCGAACCACACTTTGAGAACCATGGATATAGACAATTTGTGACTGAATATCATGCTAAATCCAACTATGACGCATAAATGGTACCACTCTGAAACTATGAATCTAGGGGTAATACGAGTCGTAGATATTTCCAAAAATCCTAAATTTGACCTCCAATGTGTCCTTCAAGTTCAAATAGATATCTCGTAGTGGTAAAATCTCGATCTAGTATGGCTAGAATCGTGAAAATTGGTATCTGTGGGGTGTTTCTGGCTACAGATTTTGCGAAACGTTACGAAATTTCGGATACTAAATGTCGTTCGAGGTCACACGTGAAATTTATATCTATCACTGCTAGAGAGCTGAAAATTGGTTCCTGAAAGTATTTTCGGTCATAGATCTGTGAAATGTTGTGAAATATTGGTTGCGAGGTCAAATACCATCTATAGGTTCTGGAGCGTTAAACAATGTTGCCTGTGGGTATTTTGAGTCGTAGATCTCGGTGAGTTTCTCAAAATTTGGATAAAGTGTGTCCTTTGAAGTCAAAAATCAAATTTCAGTATACTAGTGCTAGAAAGTTAAATATTGGTGAATAGGGTTATTTCGGCAATACAACTCAAAAATAAGGGGAATTTTCAGATCCAGTGTAGCTGTCAAAGTCAAATAAGGATAGGGTTGGGTTGGATTGTTTTACCTCTGAGCGGCAATTTTTTGCACACCATGGGCTAAATGGCCAGGTCACGTGGACCCCGAAGGCTCAGAGAAGGTTGGGGGAGGGGAACAGCTGTTGGGCCCACTGGAACAGCTGTTGGGAGACAGATGGTAGCCTCCCGTCAAGGCCATCCAGCGTGTTCTTTAACGTGCACAGGGTATGTCTCTCCCGCACATGGGGCCAAGGCTTAACGTCCCATCCGACGGACGACGGCCTTTCCAAGCCCATCGGTGTCCCCTACTGACCATGGGCAGGGCGGGTAATTTTGCGGAGATAAATCTCAACACTGACCCAGCTGGGACTCGAACCTGGGAACTACAGATTACGAGCCTGGCGCGCTACCGACTGAGCCACCCCCGCCACCAAATAGGGATAGGAGTGACGGTCTAGAAATGAAAAGGTCCCGAAATCACCGATTAGTTTTTTTGCAACGATTATAAGATGTAAAAGTAAAAGTATCTAGAGACACCATTTTTCAAGTGCATGTAGGTAGAGTCGCATGTAGATAGAAATTTGACCTTCCACTTCAATGAAATGGTGAGATCCGAAATTTCAAAACTCTTCTGAAATATAGGATCGAAATAATCCGAGTCATTAGTTTTTAGCTCTCTAGTCCCAATAGAACGAAATTTCACTTTTTTCCTAAAAAGATCCCCCCACTCCAATATTTCTTAAGATCTACAACAATTTCGGTTGTTTTATCTCTGAGCGTCCGAATTTTTGCACACAATTAGCTAAATGGCCAGGTCACAATGAATCCAAAGGCTCAGGGAAGGATTGGAGACAGAACCCACTGGAACAGTTGTTAGGAGACAGATGACAGTCTCCCGTCAAGTCCATCAAGCGTGTTCTTCAACGTGCACAGGGTATGACTCTCCCGCACAGGGAAAGATGGCGCAACGTCCCATCCGACGAACGGTGACCTTTCCAAACCCATCAATGTCATGTACTGACAGTGAGCTGTTCGGGGAGTTTTGCGATAAATCTCAACGCTTACGCAGCTAGGACTTCGAGCCTGGCGCGTTACCGACTGAGGTACCCCCGACCGTGCAGGAAGCGTGGTGAACAGTGCCACAGGAATATCTACGACTCACTGCCGCGAAACATTGTTCAATGCATTGCCAATAGATGTGGTTATACCTCCTAGTGATATGGCTTATATTTTGTATGATAAAATTGTCCACTTGTTTTGAAATATTTGTCATGTCTTCCTTGTCACCTATACTGCTTCATATGTGAATAACAGTTGAATTTTGTCACCTATTTTTGGTGTTGCAATCTCAACGTTACAGGATGTGACAATGCTCCCGATTATCCGACATTTATGGCGAATGGAATTTGCCGGTTAGATGAATCCTGCGGTTGCATGGGAAATAGTTTTATACAAAACAAATATCGTAAATGCAATTTGTATTCAAGCCTTAGTTATAATAAAAATGCAGTGAAAAACAATGAAAATGAAGTCCAATGCCCTTAATACAAATCTAAATATTTAAAATATAATTATCAGGAATTTTACCAATTGCTTTCCAAAGTCCAATAGCTAAGTGCGCTAATAACTCGGCCGTCCCGTAGCAGAGTAGTTAGTTCGCCTAGCTACTGATCAAGGGACCAGGGTTCGAGCCCCGAATAAGACATGGATGTTTGTATTTTTTATTTTTTTGCTTAGATCCCAATATCCTCACAGACTTTCTACTATTGCGTAAAAACTGTGAGGCTCATTTGTCAGATCTCTGTGGTAGTCAGCTGCTTGAGGAGATGTTTGTTTATTTTTATTTATTCACTGAAAGCCACCAAAGAAAAAATTGTAATATTGGTCACCAGATGGCGCTGTTTACTGAAGTGTCGAAGCTTTTGTAATAACGAGATGTGAAGGCAAAATTTTCAAAAAGTCAGGGGAATCCGGGATAGGAGAACGATGAAACTAACCTAAACTTTAATTTCAAAAAGTTTTTGAAACTGACAATTTCAGTTTCAAAATTTTCCCCGTTGTATGAGAATTCAGGATATTTGAATACTAGGTAACCGGGAAATTATAATATTTTTTCTACCGCAAGAATTTTAGAAACAAGTGATAAAATATTCTTCCGTTTTAATCTATATCGTTATTTCCTTTTAGTTAGTTCTGGAGCGTATCTTTTTAAGGTACAATATCATATCTAAAGAGAAATGCGAGAATGGATAAATCGTGGACTGCGGTCTCAAACAATTAGCGACTTTTCTTTCCAGTCAATACGTGATACAATATGTGGCAATTTAGCGACTCTTCAAGGTAGGGAGCAGCGGTTTTGGTTTGGGTTGTTTTGCCTCTGAGCGGAACTCATATTTGACGTCCTTGTAACTCCAATTATATTTGGAATCCTTATAACCCCAAAAATTGTGAATATATATATATGTGACAAACAGCTGCTTGAAGGGGTATTTATTTTTATTATATACATGTATACGGTAAACTTCTGTTTTTCCGGCATTTATGGGGAATGGAAGTTGCCGGTTAGATGAATAGATGTTGCATGAGAAATATTTCGATACAAAACAAAAACCGTAAGTTCAATCTTGTATTCAGGCATTAACTGAAATAAAAATATAGTTAAAAACAACGAAAATGAAGTATAATGCTATAAATGCAAAGGTAAATATCTAAAATAAATTATCAGGAACTTCGGGAACTGCTTCACTGAAACCCACCGTAGAAAATCATGGAAAGAGTTGTAATATTGGCCTGAAACAATGTGAGGAATAAGAAACACGAATGTTCCGGGAAATGAAAGGAGTAAGAAACACAAATGTGCCGGAAAATATGAGGAGTAAGAAACACAAATGTGCCGTAAAATGTGAGGGATAAGAAACACAACGGAAAATGTGAGGGGTAAGAAACACAAACGTACCGGGAAATGTGAGGGATAAAACATACAACTGAGCTAGAAAATGTGAGGGGTAAAAAATACAATTGTGCCGAAAGAATAAGAGGAATAACAAATACAATTGAGCCGGGAAATATGAGGGATAAGAAATACAATTAAGCCAAATGATGTGATGGATAAAAAGCAGAATTATGCCAGAAAATGTAAGGGATAAAAAGCAAAATTGGTCCAGATAATGCTACTGATAAGAAATACAATTGAGCCGGAAAATATGAGGGTTAAGAAACACAATTGAGACGCAAAACCTGATGTATAAGAAACACAATTGTGCCGGAAAATGTGTCGGGTAATAAACACAATTGAGCCCAAAATATGAGGGGTAAGAAACAGAATTCTGTCTGAAAATATGAGGGGTAAGAAACACAATTGAGCTGGGAAAATGTGAAGGATAAGAAACACAATTGAGCCGGAAAATGTAAGGGATTAGAAACACAATTGAGCCGGAAAATATGAGGTGTACGAAACGCAGTTGAGTCAGAAAATGTGAGGCATAACAAACACAATTGACCCGGAAAATGTGAAGCATAACAAACACAATTGAGCCGGAAAATGTGACGCATAAGAAACAAAACTGAGCCGGAAAATGTGAGGGTGATAAACACAATTGAGCTCAAAATATGAGGGGTAAGAAACACAATTCTTCCGGAAAATGTGATGAGTAAGAAACACAATTGAGCCGGAAAATGTGAGAGGTAAGAAACACAATTGTTCCGGAAAATGTGAGAATTAAGAAACATAATTGAGCCCGATAATATGAGGGATAAAAAACACAACTGTGCCGGGAAATGTGGTGGATAAGAAACACAATAGAACTGGGAAATGTGAGGGGTAAGAAACACAATGGAGCCGGAAGATATGAGGGGTAAGTAACAGAATTGTGTCGGAAAATATAAGGCTTAAGAAACACAATTGAGCCGGAAAATGTGAGGGTTATGAAAAGCAATTGTGCCCGGAAAAGTGTAGAGAGGGGGGGGGGGATTACCTTTGACTCGTGGGGTAATAAACAGAATTGAGCCGAAAAAATGTAACGAGTAGGGGAGCAAAACACTGGATTTCCAATGCATTAAAGATTTCTCCCTATATTTTACAGGTCTAAATTTATTGAAAAATTCATGAAATATAACTAAGAATTTTTGCCTCCATTATCCTTATCAGCAATCTTAAAGGAGCATCCCCCATCTTAGACCCAGCCCTGTCTACGTTTACCCAAATGAAGTAGAGAAATATTGTAAATATGGATGAGGAAGCATGAATTTCTAATGCAAATATTTATAAGAGAAATCAGTCGCAGCCTTCAATGCCTCTTTTTAACTATGAATGCGATTCCCGCGACCTCTGTTTGACCTTCTCTAAAATTTCTTTTATCTACTGCCGGAAATGCTTCTATGTAAAAATTTTCAGTTTTCTTTCTTGCACAGGTTTGACCTCTGAACTGTCGGATGAGAAATTTCGCAACGATTATAAGTTATATAAGCAGAAGTATCCATAGACAAAATTTTTCAAGTCCATATCACCATAGATAGATATTTGACCTTCGATCCTGATGAAATGGTGAGATCCGAAACTTCGTAACTCTTCTGAAATATAGAATCAAAATAATCCGAGTCATCTGTTTTTAGCTCTCTAGTATCAGTAAAAATAATTTTCACCTCTGAACTAAGAGAATCACATCACTCCCCTATCGGAGCCGGGGTTGCTCAGTCGGTAGCGCGCCAAGCTCGTGATCTGTAGTTCCCAGGTTCGAGTCCCAGCTGGGTCAGCGTTGAGATTTATCTCCGCAAAATTCCCCGCCCTACCCACGGTCAGTAGGGGACACCGATGGGCTTGGAAAGGCCGCCGTCCGTCGGATGGGACGTTAAGCCGTGGCCCAGTGTGTGGGAGAGCCATACCCTGCGCACGTTAAAGAACACGCTGGATGGCCTTGACGGGAGGCTACCATCTGTCTCCCAACAGCTGTTCCAGTGGGTCCCCTCCCCCAACCTTCTCTGAGCCTTCGGGGTCCATGTGACCTGACCATTTAGCCCATGGTGTGCAAAAAAAGTGCCGCTCAGAGATAAAACAACCCAACCCTCCCCCTATTGGGATGATCGTAAAATATTTTTTCGTAAGATCTACAACAATTTCGGTTGTTTCATCTCTGAGCTACACTTTTTTGCACACAAGGGGCTAAATGGCCAGGTCACAAGGACTTCGAAGGCTCAAAGGAGGTTGGGGGAGGGGATTCACTAGAACAGCTGTTGTGACACACATGGTAGCCTTCCGTAAAGACTATTCAGCGTGTTCTTTAAGGTGCAGAGTGTCTCTCCTGTACACGGCGACACGGCTCAACGTCCCATCCGATGGACGGCGGTCTTTTCAAATCCATCAGTGTCTTCTACTAACCGTAGTCAAGGCAAGGAGTTTTGCGATAAATCTCAAAGCTGACCCAGCTCGGACTCGAACCTGGGAACTGTAGATTACGAACCTTGCGCGCTACCGTCTGAGCACCCCCCTCCCCTCCCGCCCCGTTCAGGAAGCCTGGTGAACAGTCCGACTGGAATCTCTACGACTCACTGCCATGAAGAATTGTTCAATGTATTGCCAACAGCAATACCTCCTAATGAAATGGCTTATATTTTGTATTATAAAATTGTCCAATGTTTTGAAATATTAGTAATGTCTTCCTAGTCTCCTATACTGCTTCATATGTGAATATCAGTTGAATTTTGCCACCTCTTTTTGGACTTGAAAATTTTTGGTGTTTTAATTTCAACCTTACAGGATATGACAATGTTCCCGTTTATCCGGATTGTGTTGGGTTGTTTTATCTCTGAGCGGCACTTTTTTTGCAGACCATGGGCTAAATGGCCAGGTCACATGGACCCCGAAGGCTCAGAGAAGGTTGGGGGAGGGGACCCAGAGGAACAGCTGTTGGGAGACAGATGGTAGCCTCCCGTCAAGGCCATCCAGCGTGTTCCTTAACCTGCACAGGATATGGCTCTCCCGCACACGGGGCCACGGCTTAACGTCACATCCGACGGACAGCAGCCTTTCCAAGCCCATCGGTGTCCCCTACTGACCATGGGCAGGGCAGGGAATTTTGCGGAGATAAATCTCAACGCTGACCCAGCTGGGACTCGAACCTGGGAAGTACAGTCGCTCAAAAAACTATCCGAACGCTATGGTTGATTACAGAATTCAGAAAAAATATCTGGCAACGATTTTTTTTAGAAATTAGTGATCTGGCAACCTTTGTGTCACATGACACGAATGTTGCCAGATCACTAATTTCTAAAAAAATCGTTGCCAGATATTTTTTCTGAATTCTGTAATCAACCATAGCGTTCGGATACTTTTTTCAGCGACTGTACAGATTATGAGCCTGGCGCGCTACCGACTGAGCCCCCCCCCCTCGTTAATCCGGCACTTATGGGGAATGGAAGTTGCCGGTTATATGAATCTGCCTGTTTGAAGGCAAATAATTTTATACAAATGAAATGTCGTAAATGTAATTTGTATTCAAACATTAGTTTGCAATAAATATGCAATTAAAATTTAAAACATGCAATTAATAAAAATGCATTTAAAAGAAATGTAGTATAATGCCCTTAATACAAATCTAAATATCTAAAATATAAATGTCAGGAATTTTGGCAATTGGTTCCCAAAGTTACAAAGCCAAGCGTGCTAACAAACTCAGCCGTCCCGTGGCCGCTTGTTACTAATCAATGGACCTGGGTTCGAGCCCAGGCGTAAGGCATGGATGTTTGTATTGTTTTTTATGCTGAGGTCCAGATATCTTCACAGACCTTCTACTATGGCGTAAAAACTGACAGACTCCTTTCAGACCTCTGTGGTAAGCAGCTGCTTGAGGGGATTTATTTATTTATGTAAACATACATTATACCGATTATGTATGTTTATTTATTCACTGAAACCCACGAGAGAAAGAATTGTAAAATTGGTCACCAGATGGCGCTGATTCCCGAAGTGTATTTTTCCCTAATAACGAAATGTGAAAGAGAATTTTTGAAAGTCAAAAGTCAATGGAATCAGAGGTATGTCAGCAGTGAAACTAACCCACACTTTAATTTCAGAAAGTTTATTATTTTGATTTCAAATTTATTCTGGTTGCATGAGAATTCTGGATGTTTAATCATCGGATAGCCGAGAATTTACTGTTTATTTTTTTTCTACCGCATATATTATAGAAAGAAATAATTAATTAAATATTTTGCCCTTTTAATACTTTACAGTATTCCTTCATTTTGGAAATCAGGGAAGTATCTTTTTAAGGTACATTATTATATCTAAAGAGAAATACGAGGATGGACAATTCGTGGATTGCCGTCAAAAACAATTAGGGACTTTTGTTACGAGTCAATATATTATGACTACCTGCCTAATATGATGTTGTTCCCCCACGTGCCGCCAAAACAGCCCATACCTAGTTATTTATGGATGCTACAGGATTTCTCAAAGTGTCATGTGGTATCTGGTAACAACACGTTACCAGCAGATTCTTCAATTAACGTTAAGTTACGTGGTTAAGCCGCCGAAGATAGGATATGCTGTTCCAACACAAACCATAGATGCTCGATTGGATTGATGTCTTGGGAATTTGGAGGCCAGGGCAATACCTGGAAGTCTCCCTCAGGTTCTGCGAACCATTCTCAAACAATCCAGGCAGTGTGGCATGCCGTATTATTCTGCTGAGAGAAAACACTTCTAGAGGGAAATACCTTTGCCATGAAAGGATGTAACTGATCTGCAATGATGTTTAGCTACGTGGTAGACGTAATAGTTTCCTGCACATTAATGACTGGACCCAGGGTTTCCCAGCAGAACATTGACCGAAGCATTACATTTCCTCCATCGGCTTCTTTTAATTGATCGGACCACACTACTTCCTTCCAATCATTCAAGGTCCAGTTTTTATACTCGTGTGTCCATTGTAGATGCTTTCGATGGTGAACCGAGGTTAGCATGACCACTCGGAGTGGTCTGCAGCCATGCAGCCCCATTTTCAGCAGATTTCGATGTACTGTGTGTTGGGACACATTACTCCAGTCACAAACATTCAAATTACGGGTGAGTTGCGCCACAGTATCCCTTCTGTTGGCTCGTACAATCGCTTGAAAAAGTATCCGAACATTACGATTGATTACAGAATTCATAAAAATTATCTGCCAACGATTTTTTTTTAGAAATTAGTGATCTGACAACCTTCGTGTCACGTGACACGAAGGTTGCCACATCACTAATTTCTAAAAAAAAAGTTGCCAGATATTTTTAATGAATTCTGTAATCAACCATGATGTTCGGATACTTTTTTTAATATATATAATACGTATGAATATATAATGCAATGAATATGGAGCGTGTGCAGTTACCATTCACAGCAAACTGGAGCGGTTGCCGTTAATGTTCACAGCACATTTGATCGTGTGAGCTCACAAAGACCTGGATCGTGTGGGCTCACTCACGGAAATATTGAGCGTGTGCAGTTGACGTTGACAGCAAACTGGAGCGTGTGCAGTAACTGCACACGCTCCAATTTGCTGTGAACGGTCTTCAACTTAACGACTCTTCAAGGTAGGAAGCAATGTGTTGGCTTGGGTTGTTTTATTTCTCAGCAACACCTTTTTTCACAGAACGGGCTAAAGAGTCAGTTCACAAGGACCCCGAAAGTTCGGGGGAGGAGACCCACTGCAATAGCTGTTGTGAGACAGATGTTAGCCTCCCGTCAATGCCATGTGTGTGTGTTGTTTAATGTTCACAGGTTATGCCCCCCCCCCCCTGCACACGGCCCACAGCTTACCGTCCCATTCAACGGTCGGCGGCCTTTCCAAGCCCATCTGTTTCTCCTACTTAACTTCACCATAGCGGGGAGTGTGTGGAGATAAATCTCAACTCTGATTCAGGTGGGACTCAAACTTATGAATGTAGATTACGAGCCTGACGCTCTACCGACTGAGCCACCCCGCCCTGTACATCAAGTGTGATTGAGAGTGTCACAGGAGGTTATCAGCAGTCTCTACCATTCATTCTCCCGAAGCATTGTTCAATGTATTGGCAGTTACTAATAGTGGTTGTACCCGCTACTTATGTAGCTTATATTGAATATAATAGAAATGCCAATTTGTTGTCAAAAATTAGACATCTCTTCGTTGTCTCTCAAAGTTCTTCTTCATTTGCATAAACGAATTTTCCCACCACGTCTTGATGTTGCAATTTCAATGTTACAGAGTATATATATATATATAAAGCAGTATATACAGGGTGAATCTGAAAAAGTGGGCAAAACTTTACGGGGTGGTAGAACGCAGCTATATGAGCAATATTCGTCGTAGAATGTATGGTCGAAACGCAAGCGGTGAGAAGTTAAAAGGTAGTTTTCCACTGTCACATTTAAAGAATGAACACAAGAAGGAGAGGAGATACTTCAGAAAACATTTTATTAACAGGAATGTAATTGAGGTACATGCTCAAAGAAATTGCTCAAAAGAGCTGCCGCCAGCTGTAATGCAGGCTTCACACCTGCGGGATAGGGACCGACTCAAATTTACAAAGACACCAGGCATTTCCCGAATATCGCCGGCAACAACGGCGATCCTGGCGACTAGATCCATATCGGTTTCAATGGGGCACTCGTAGATTAGGCTTATCCGCCATTTCGTGGTTAGTATAACCAGCCATCCTCTCGGCAGTCCACGGTAGAAATGCCGTTGGGTGCGAGGACCGACCCTTTTATACCATTTCCAACTCCACCTAGCAGCTCGCCGTTTGCGTTTCGACCATACATTCTATGACGAATATTGCTCGTATAGCTGCGTTCTACCACCGCGTAAGGTTTTGCCCACTTTTTCATATAGGTACAAACTTTTAGGGGAGGTGGATAACATCTAAAAGAATGAGAAATCCATAGGAACCCACAACCGGAAACGTCATGGGGAAAGTGGTAGCAAAGGAACAAGATCTGAACGAACACAAGACAGTGATTAATGGAAAAATATTTATCACATAATTATTACAAATGGCATACTAGATGATACATTTCATAATGTTACAGTTTCATATGTGTGTGGGAAATGGTGGCCCGGTACATGTCTGTGTGGGAAGCGTTCTTGATACATCCGTTGACTTCAACTATTCCATACACTAGGTGCATATCTGCCAGCTCCCTGTTCGAATACTTTTGCATGCTCTTCATAAGCCGACATATACATATATTTTATAACGTTACAGCAGATGCTCGAAGTTTCCACCATGAGACGCGATGCATGCATGACACCGACGGAGCATTGATTGCTGGACACGGTTGAACACACCTGGAGTTTCTTTGATAGTAGCAGCAGCGCAGACGAGCCTTGCCACGAGATCCATGTCAGACTCCACAGGTGATTCATACACGTTAGCTTTTAGGGCCCCCTACAGAAAGAAATCAACGCTCGTTAAATCAGGTGAGTGTGGAGGCCAGGCAACTGGTCCAGCACTCCCAATCCATCGTTGCCCAAAACACAGGTTCAAATGCGCACGAACACACCTTCCATAATAGGGAGTGCTCCATCATGTTGAGACCACATGTTGCGTCTCATATTTGTTGGAACATGGGCAAGTAAGCCTGGAAGAACCTGTTCCAGAAAGATCAGATACTTCGCAGAGGTCGTGCGGGATGGTAAAAGGTATGGGCCGACTAAGCAGTCGCCGACCAAACCTGTCCACACATTTACTGCGAAACGATGTTGTGCCGCATGGGTGCGCACACCATGGGGGTTCTCGTGAGCCCACAAATGAGCATTGTGCTGATTGAATACTCCATCCCGAGTGAAACTGGCCTCATCAGTAAACGAAACATAAGCAGGGAAATTCACATCTTGAGCACTTTCTTGGATATACCACTGCGCAAAACGCACACGTGTAGGATGATTTGCGAAGAGAAGTAACTGAACCCTTTGGAGATGAAAGGGGTGTAAGGATTCGCCGTGCAAAACACGCTGTAAACTGCAACGAGGTACTCCTAAGGCAGAGGCAACGGCACGTGTGCTGGTACTAGGATTAGTCTCCACAGCATCCAACACACTTTCTTCCATTGGCGGGAGTACGCGTCGATCGTGGCCCTGCCCTCACTTCTGCTGCCTCTTAATGACCCATAATCGCATAAATTTTGATGCACTCGCGCAGACAAACGGTGGCCCGGTACATGTCTGTGTGGGAAGCGTTCTTGATACATTCGTTGAGCGACACGTCCGTTGCCCTCAGCTATTCCATACACTAAGTGCATGTCTGCGAGCTCCCTGCATGCTCTTCATAAGCCGACTACTTCTCGAATGAGGAAATCCGAAATTTCCCCTTAGCGCACTGATGAACAGCGCCACCTATTGACTTACGGTGACGTTTCCGGTTATGGGTTCCTATGCAATTCTCATTCCTTTACATGTTATCTACCTCCCCTAAAAGTTTGTACCTATATTTTTGAGACACCCTGTATACTGTATATAAGTAAACTTCTGGTTATCTGGCATTTATGTGGAATGGAAGTTGCCAGTTAGATAAATAAAAGAATCTGACGGTTCCATAAGAAACATTTTGATACAAAACAAACACCCTAAGTGCAATCTTGTATTCAAGGTTTAATTGAAATAAAAATGCAGTTAAAAACAATGAAAATGAAGTACAATCCCCTTAATGCAAATCTAAATATTTAAAATATAATTATCAGGAATTTTAGCAACTGCTTCCCAAAGTCCAATAGCTAAGTGCGCTAATAACTCGCCGTCCTGTAGCCGAGTAGTTAGTGCGCTTAGCTACTTATCAAGGGACATGGGTTCGAGCCCCGAATAAGGCATGGTTATTTGTATTTTTTATTTTTTTTGCTTAGATCCCAATATCCTCACAGACCTTCTACTATGGCGTAAAAACTGTGAATCTCATTTGTCAGACCTCTGTGGTAAGCAGCTGCTTGAGGAGATATTTCTTTATTTTTATTTATTGACTGAAAGCCACCAAAGAGAGAATTGTAATATTGGTCGCCAGATGGCGCTGTGTACTGAAGTGTCAAAATTTTTCTAATAACGAGATGTGAACGCAAATTTTTCAAAAAGTCAGGGGATTCCGGGGTAGGAGAACGATGAAACTAACCTAAACTTTAATTTCAAAAAGTTTTTCAAACTGACAATTTCAGTTTCAAAATTTTCCCCGTTGTATGAGAATTCAGGATATTTGATACCAGTTAACAGGGAAATTATAATATATTTTCTACCGCCTGAATTATAGAAAGAAATAAGTGATAATATATTCTTCCGTTTTAATTCATTACCTAACTCTTCTCCTACCGATAGGTCTGGAACGTATCTTTTCAAGGTACAATATCATATCTAAAGAAAAATCCGAGAATGGATAATTCGTGGACTGCGGTCTCAAACAATTAGCGACTTTTCTTAACAGTCAATACGTGATATAATATGTGGCAACTTAGCGACTCTTCAAGGTAGGGAGCAGTGGTGTTGGTTTGGGTTGTTTTGCCTCTGAACGGCACTGATATTTGGCGTCCTTGTAACTTCAATTATGTTTGGAATCCTTATGACCCCATAAATTGTGAATATATATATATATGAGAAACAGCTGCTTGAGGTGGTATTTATTTTTATTATATATATGTATACAGTAAACTTCTGGTATTCCGGCATTTATGATGAATGGAAGTTGCCGGTTAGATGAATAGATTTGCATGAGAAATATTTTGATACAAAACAAAAACCGTAAGTGCAATCTTGTATTCAGGCATTAATTGAAATAAAAATGTAGTTAAAAACAACGAAAATGAAGTATAATGCTCTAAATGTAAAGGTAAATCTCCAAAATATAACTATCAGGAACTTCGGGAACTGCTTCACTGAAACCCACCATAGAAAATCATGGAAATAGTTGTAATATTGGCCTCCGGATGGCGCTGACTACGGAAGTGTCGAATATTCTCTAATAACGAAATGTGAAAGAGAAATTTTACATTCGTAAAGCCAGTGGAATCCGAGACACGAGAATAAGGAAACTAAATTAAAGGTTAATTTCAGAAAATTTATTCCGGTTGCGTGAGAATTCTGGAAGTTTGAAAACCGGATAACTCCCGGTTATCCGGTATTACTGTACATTTATTTTCCTATCGTATCAGTTATAGTGATAAATATGGAATAAAATATTATTCCATCGGAAACCAAAGTTCAGTGTCTGTGGCAAGAGTCGGTGGGGAAAGTTTCTTTTTCAGGTACAATATTACATGGAAAGAAAAATACGGGGATGGATAATTCATGGACTACCGTCGGAAAATATTATTACTTTATGACATGGTCATCCGACCTATTATTTTACATGCTTCCCAAATTTGAAAGTAGTTTAGCTTTGACAAAGCGTAAGTGGCGACCTCAAGTGGTGTTTCGATTCGTGTCGTGCATTTTTTTTAAGCTGGGAAGCAAACAATAAGGGGCAAAGGAATTATGCATCAAAAAATTTATATTTTAAAAACGGAAAAAGAGTAACTGCACTTTGTATTTGAAAAAAATAATATCATGATTTTAATAAAGGTATATTTTCTCCATTGGAATTATTTTTCGTTGAACCAACAATTATAAATTGAACGGATAGAGAAGATTTGAAATTAGCCTTAAGTTAATTTATAGAATAAATTATTACAATTAGAAGCTTCCTTGGTTGCATAGAAACAGGAAACAGAATTGATATTAATATTCTCTGCAAGGATATCATGGGAAATTATTACATAGGAAAAGCGAAGAGAATGGAAGTTGACAGTAACATGTAATTACAAAAGCGTTAGTCCCCTGTAATGTTCGTTTCACCTCTACGCCAAATGCACGATACTCGATTTTACATTAATCTCTATGGAAGCTTAACTTCATCTCCCTCTACATTATTTGGCAAGGATATCAATGGGAAATTATTACATAGGAAAAGCGAAGAGAATGGAAGTTGACAGTAACATGTAATTACAAAAGCGTTCGTCCCCTGTAATGTTCGTTTCACCTCTCTCTACGCCAAATGCACGATACTCGATTTTACATTAATCTCTATGGAAGCTTAACTTCTTCTCCCTCTACATTCTTTGATCCAGGTCTTGCAGAAAAAGATTCTGCGATGTGGGGTCGATGCCCCTGGTTTGTAACCAACAGACAGTTACATAAAGACCTGGGCATCGACCATATTTACTCTTACATCCAGTCTGTCTCTCGACATTTCTTTGTGGCAGTTCAGAGTAACCCTCGTGAGATCATATCTTGCTTATTGGACTATGATCACGAAGTCCTTAATAGATACAAGAGGGCTAAGATTATGGCTTTCTCTAAAGAATGGGACAGCCATAACCTCTGTACGTTAAAGAGCACACTGAATGGCTTTGAAGGTGACTATCGTCTGTCTCCTAATAGCTGTCCAGTGGTCCATTTCGTATCCTTCTCTGAGCCGTTGGGGCCCTTTTGACTTGGCCATTTAACCCATTGTGTGCAAAAAAGTGTCTCTCAGAGATAAAATAACCAAAACAATGCAGCACTATCTTCAGCAACCGACCATAATTCTTAATTTCCCCGCCAACTTTCAAAGTGTGTAGGAATTTTGTTTTGCAGTTATTCCTCACTTTGGAGTTATTTCTATCTTCTTTGTTATCTTATTTCTTACTTGAACTGCTTTAATCATATATTTGGATATGCCCGGAGACCGTATTCGTAAGTGTGACGCAGAATTTTGTTAGAATACTTCATATAACTTCACGCTAACGTTCTTTAAAGTTCCATACGATCAAGAAACGTAATCGGTTTCTTTGAATTGCGAATATCGTTCCAATTGTTATACACTTACGTTGGTTGATTTTAATTCTCTTCATTCTTTTCCATTTTATTATTGGATTTTTTTCATTTTTATTTAACAAACTATATATTCAAGGGAGTGAGCTCACTAAATCAGCTATTCTCAATGGGGTTCAGATCCGGGCTTTGTGGTGGCCGATTGATGTCATGCTCGCAGAACCACTACTAAACATATCTTGCGCGATGGGCAGAAGCATTGTGGTCCATGAAACTGCCGTCATCTGCTGCACAAAAAGTCAACATTTGCATGATGGACATTATCGCCAACAATGTTCAGATAATCCTTGGAGAACACCCGATCTACCAACAATATCAGGAGACCGGTTCCCTAACAACAGAACGTGCCCCACAACATTACAACTGCCTCCAAAACCTTGAGTTGTGTTTGCAAGTTGGGTCCATTGCTTCATGGAGCTTCCGCCAAACTCTCTGCCTACCGTCGGTACAGAACAAGGTGTACCGCGACTCGTCGGACCACGTGACTTTTTTCTAATCTTCCAGTGTGCAGTCACGGTGTTCCTGACACCACTGTAGACGAACTTTCCAGTTCATCGCAAAAAACAGGGTTCCCCTATAGGCATGCGACTGCTAATACCAGTCCTCTTTAATTCCCTGCGCATAGTTTGCTGAGATATGGGTTGGAAACAGACTTCGTTGAATTCTTCTATTAATTGCTGTACACAGGAATTCCTGTTTGTCCGTATAAGCATTTTCAGAGGACGACGATCTCGTTCTGAGAGATTATCGTCGCGGCACACTTACGCCTCTTAGACAAGCAATGTGGGCTATTTCTCCACTGATTCAAGATCCGTGCTATCTCACCTTTTGAGAAACCGGTCAGCTCCGCTGTTTTTGAAATCGTCGCCCCACCCAGTCCCAAAATAGTCCGTTTTACCCTTAGGTATTTTGAGTATATTCAGAACGTAAAACAATCCAGAGTTTTCCGAAATTTGGTTAGAGCTAACTTAAAGTGGCGAATTTTGAGGTTGTATTTGTTTTCAGGTATTGTATCTATGATACATTCCAGATTGCAGAGTGCTGCATATTTAGGATTTTTTTCAAATAAAGCGGGAATAAATTTTATAAAATTTTGAAACTGTATCTAAGATGGCAGTATATATATATATTGTTCACTTACATGGGTATATGGAGTTCCTTGGACATAAACATTGGCTAAATACGAAAAACAACAAATTTTTTTGAAATTCTTATGCAACATGCAATTCAACGATATTTCCTAAAATTTCATTTTCAAAATGGACTAGTAAGTACATAATAATGACGATAAATAAATTCTTATTACAGTGTATGAAGTTGGTTGGCTGTTTTACCTCTGAGCGGCACTTTTTTCCACACAATGGGCAGGTCTCAAGAACCCCAAGGGTTCAGAAAAGGTTAGGGGAGGGGACCTACTGGAACAGCTGTGGGAAATAAATGGTAGCCTACCGTCGAGGCCATCCAGCTAGTTCTTTAATGTGCACAGGGTATGCCTCTCCCGTACATGGTGACACGACTTAACATCCCATCCGAAGGACGGCGGACTTTTCAAGACCATCGGTACCCCATACTGACCATGGGTAGGGTGGGAAGTTCGCCGAGAAAAATCTCAACAGTGACTCAATTGGGGTTCGAACTTGGGAACTGCAGATTACGAGCCTGGCGCGCTCCCGACTGAGCCATCACCTCCCCAGTGTAAAAACAGGTTTAGTAACTGCCCAATGTAGTAACAGCTTCCAGACAACTGAAGGTTTGTAGACATACATGTCCCCCGAATAGCTGCCGAAAAATACTCTGTAACATTGAAATTGCAACACCCAGAAGGAAGGGGGCGGGGGTGGCTCAGTCGGTAGCGCGCCAGGCTCGTAATCTGTAGTTCCCAGGTTCGAGTCCCAGCTGGGTCAGCGTTGAGATTTATCTCCGCAAAATTCCCCGCCCTGTGCACGGTCAATAGGTGACACCGATGGGCTTGGAAAGGCCGCCGTCCGTCGGATGGGACGTTAAGCAGTGGCCCCGTGTGTGGGAGAGACATACCTTGTGCACGTTAAAGAACACGCTGGATGGCCTTGACGGGAGGCTACCATCTGTCTCCCAACAGCTGTTCCTGTGGGTCCCCTCCCCCAACATTCTCTGAGCCTTCGGGGTTCGTGACCTGGCGATTTAGCCCATGGTGTGCAAAAAAGTGCCGCTCAGAGGTAAAACAACCCAACCCAGAAGGAATGATTGGAAGGTGCATACAAATCAGCAGGCGGCTGAGTTGCCTCGATATATGCAAATGATGAAGATATGTGATATGCCTATGCCTCTGCAATAATATTACAACTGAGACCAGTTTCCTCATGACAAGGGGGCAGGGGTGGCTCAGTTGGTAGCGCGCGAGGCTCGAAATCTGCAGTTCCCAGTTTCGAGTCCCAGCTGAGTCATCGTTGAGATTTATCTTCCCTAAAGCGCGCCCATGGACAGTAGGAGCACCGATGGGCTTGGAAAGGTCACCATCCGTCGATAGAGGTTAAGCCGTGTCCCGTGTCCTGGATGCCCTTGACAGTAAAACCCACCCCTGGACAGCAGGAGCACCGATGGGCTTGGAAAGGTCACCATCCGTCGGATAGGAGGTTAAATCGTGGCCTCGTGTCCTGGATGCCCTTGACAGTAAAACCCACCCATGGACAGCACGAGCACCGATGGGCTTGGAAAGGTAACCATCCGTCGGATAGGAGGTTAAGCCGTGGCCCCGTGTCCTGGATGCCCTTGACAGTAAAACCCGCCCATGGACAGTAGGAGCACCGATGGTGTTGGAAAGGTTACCATCCGTCGGCTAGGAGGTTAAGCCGTGGCAACGTGTCCTGGATGCCCCTGACAGTAAAACCCACCCACGGACAGTAGGAGCACCGATGGGCTTGGAAAGCTCACCATCCGTCGGATAGGAGGTTAAGCCGTGGCCCCGTGTCCTGGATGCCCTTGACAGTAAAACCCACCCATGGACAGAAGGAGCACCGATGGGCTTGGAAAAGTCACCATCCGTCGGATAGGAGGTTAAGCCGTGGCACCGTGTCCTGGATGCCCTTGACAGTCAAATCCACCCATGGACAGCAGGAGCACCGATGGGCTTGGAAAAGCCACCGTCCGACGGATAGGACGTTAAGCCGTGGCACTGTTTCTTGGATGACCTTGACAGAAGGCTATCATGTCTCTCAACAGCTGTCCAGTGGATCCCCCTCCCAAAATTTCTTTGAGCCTTCGGGGTCATTGTGACCTGGCCATTTAGTCCATTTTCTGCAAGAAAAGTGCCTCTCAGAGGTAAAAAAAACAACCTCGTGAGAAGACTCTTCCGATTCGAGCTGCGAGTTCTAAGAGGCGGTGAAGTTTGTATCAAATGACAACAGATTCGCCGACCATATTGCCAGCTGAGCGAAATGAGAAAGGACAGATTATTGTTCAGGGTTAATGGTCAGGTCACAAAGGCTCAGAGAAGGTTAAGGGGAGAGGACTAACTGGACAGCTGATGGGAGACAGATGGTAGCCTCCAATCAAGGCCATCAACCGTGTTCTTTAACGTGCACAGAGTGACTCTCCGTACACGGAGCCATGGCTTAACGTCCCATCCGACGGACGGTGGCCTTTCCAACCCCTTCGCCCTACTGTGCTTGGGCAGGAAGTTCAGTTGGGTGGAGATAAATCTCAACTCTGGGTCATCTGGGACTCAAACCTGGGAATTGCAAATTACGAGCCTTGTGCGTTACCGACTGAGCAACTCCTGACCTTATCACATCTTGGCAAAATAATGGAAAGGCTAATTTGATACCATGCTACTTTGATCATCAATCATTACTCGTTGTTCCTAGAGACACTTCATAAATTTATTTCCCATAATGGCATACTTCATATATTGGCACCTATTATTTTCACGATTAGACAAACAATTGAACTACGCCAATACTCTATTGTAATAAAATTAGTTCAATCTGATGCCTACAATTCTGTAAACGTGGATGTTTGCTGGAGAAAATCTTTTTAAGTAGAGATCTGAAACGTTGGTCTTCCTCGGGAAGTATATTATCACCATTTTTTTTTCAATGTTTATATTCAGGATGTAACACAACATATCCAACCACACAGCAAAATAGCAGTTTATGCCGAAGGTAAGGGGCGGGGGTGGCTCAGTCGGTAGCACAGCAGGCTCGTAATCTGCTGTTTCCAGGTTCAAATCCCAGCTGGGTCAGCGTTGTGATTTATGTTCGCTAAACACCCCGCCCTACCGACGGTCAATAGGGGACACCGATGAGCTTGGAAAGGCCGCCGTTCGTTGGATGAGTCGATTTTAAGCCGTGGCGTCATGGGCAGGAGAGCCATGCCCTTTTCACATTAACGAATACGCTGGATGGCCTTGACGGGAGGCTACCATCTGTCTCCCAACAACTGTTCCACTAGGTCTCTTACCCCAATCTTCTCTGAGTCTTCTGGATTCTTGTGACTTGGCCATTTAGTCCATTGTGTGCGAAAAACAACCCAACTCTAGTTCCTTCCGTTCATAGACAACCCTTTTATTGAGTTATATTTGTATTCAGAGAACTGAAGAAAACTATCTAGACAATTGAGAAACAGAGAGTCCACTCACTTTTCTGGTAATTATTAGCGCCATCAACGTCTGACTATAGAACTAATTTTATCAGTCGTGACCTTGGGCAGAGCCACAAATTCTATGTTACATAAAGTTAAAAACCAGTATAAAAGAGAAAATTTTATTTATCACGGTTTTATCATATAAGATCAGATAATCTGAAATTATTTACTTGCTTTTTAAAATACCTATAACTTGGGGTAAAATTTTTAAAACTTTCTATATTTTTAAATTATTTACGCAAGGTTTGGTACAAGAAATAAACAAAAACAATGCTATCCGTTTTTGTAGTTCTCGACTTTTGTAGTCTGAGACTTAGTTCATAATTCCGCCACAGGAGCGCTGCTCTATGAGTGTTTCACATTGTGAAAATGTTGCCATTAGTGGTATAAAAAATGTGACCTCTGCACTCTTTTTACTCTGTGTTGCGGACAATGCGTTGGCCAGTTGTGAAAGAATTCACAGAGAGATGCTTGTTGAAACAGTTAAAGAAGCTATAGAATTTTTAAGAAATAAACTTTAAAACAAGATAAATATTTTTCAGAATGTTTTTTGTATAGCATATTTTTTATTGCATTTTACTATGCTCGATTTAATTATACTGGTAATTCACATGACATTTCACAATATACAAATTCTACCGCCTAACTTACAATTCTGAAAAATTAATAAGGCATATTTTGGCTTTGATACGCGAAGAACTGTATGTCGGGATCTACTATACTATGTGTCTTTCAAGATACAATTATATCTAAATCAAATATATTAAATTCCCGCCGATGGAGCAGTTAGCGACATATTGAGCCTCGGGTAGAGAGATAAAATTAAAATTAGAAAACAGGGGGTGGGGGGAAGATGTTTAAGGGAGAATATTAATTCAGAACGCCTTCCGATAGTTTCTTCCTCAGAAATAAATCTCCTTAACTAGTATAAAGCCCCTGAGTTCCAGTAGTTTAGTTTCATTACGGGTTCTATCATAGGGGAACATCTGAATTTTTAAATGAACCAGGAGAGCAGAGGCGAAATTCCGTAAGTAAAATTTTGGGGTGATCTCTCTAGTATTGGAAAGCAATCCCCACTAAATACAAACACACCCGGTACTTACCAAATATTAGACTTCAGAATTAAAAAAAAAATTATAATTGCTAGAACAGTTTTCCCCATGATACCTTATAACAGAGAATCAGCACACAGATATAAGAATTTTTATTTATACAAGAGGAAGAAAATAACGAAATTAGATTATAATTTTAACACTTTTTAATTTGTTTAAACGAAAATCTCTATAATGGCATTGATGTAAGAAAAAGCGTTTCATGGTTCTAAATCGGGTTTTATTTGTAAATCAAGACAAGAACATTGTCAGCATGGGCGGCAAGAGAGAAAATTTGTGTAGGAAATATGGGATTCGGCAATGAGAGAATTTACAGAACATCCAAGTCTCTTACGAAGTGACAGCAACTTTTCAAAATCTAAGGAAACGACACGAGCTTTTATTCGCGCGTGTTTCATTGTGAATCTATGATGAACTATGTCACCATGTATTGTCGAGGGTATTGTCTGCAAGGGACAAAAATTTTGAAATGTTGCAGTTCAATTCTCTCGACAGAAAAGGTTACTGTACTCAAACATGGACACTATTCTGAAAAACTGAAAATAAGGTCATAGTATGGATTATTTTTTTCGCGAGATATCGCACCACAAAGGATCGGCACTCACACGTACACAGGTCCGGATATAGGATGAACTAGAGAGAGGGGGGGGGGCGGACGAGAAACGCAAGTGAGCGCGAAAAATGTAAAGGGGAAGGGGGAAGAAACACAACTGACCCGGAAATATATGAGCGGTAAAAAACGAATGTGAGGTGGAAAATGTGAGGGGTGAGAAAAACAGTTGTGCCGGAAACTGCGAGGCATAAGAAACACAATTCTGCCAGAAATAATGTAGGAGGGGGGAAGGGGAAGAAACATAATTGAGGTGGTGGGAAATGTAGGGGGGAGCATTAAACACAATTCAGCCAAAAATTGTGTTTAATGCACTCGTTGGCACTAGGCCCTGATGGCGTCAGCATAACTCAGTTAACAAACCTGTCGATTAAATATTGAATAAATTCGACTTTTTTGGTACACACTAAGTAATTATCACTTTTGAGTCGATTCAAATTTTAAAGGAAAAATTGTCTTGAGGCTGGTGGGATACGAACCCACGACCTCCTGATAACATGTCAAGTGCTCTGGACCTCTCAGCTACCGGTCGCCGATCAAGATCTCCTCTAATTGATGATATCCCACCCGGATCAAGACAATTTTTCCTCTAAAATTTGAATCGACTCAGAAGTGTTAATTACATAGTGTATAACAAACCTGTTACCTGAAGCTCTGATTATGCTTCTTAAATCCTTCAATAACTCCTGGACCACTTGCATAGTACCTGATTCATGGAAGGCTACTAACATCATGACTATCTTGAAGCAGGGAAAACCCACCACTGAGCTGTCCTCTTACAGGCCCATTGCTCTATCATCTTTCCTCTGCAAGACCCTAGAGAGACTAGTCCTTGACGTCTAGAATGGTGTGTAGAGTCCGAGAGCCTCCTCCCTGGCAGCAAAGAGATGTACACGTCCGATAATATTATCGACTTCACCTCCTCTGCTGAACAGGCACTTTCGAAGGGACAGACTAGTCCCTGTCTTCTTCGACATTCAGAAGGCATTCGACTCCCTGTCCCATTCGGATATTCTCTATAGGCTCCATGATCTCGGCCTCAGAGGCAATATGATCCACTGGATCTGGCATGACTTTCCAAAAGGATGGTTCATGTGAAGCTGGGCAACATGCTCAGTTCCTCCCACACTATCAATCATGGATTGTCTCAAGAGGGTGTCCTAAGTCCCATGTTACTGAGCATCTTGTTATCAGGCCTACACTCTCGACTCAAGAATAGTGAGTATTTCCCTCTACAAGGATGACATCTGCTTCTGATTCTCTAACCAGGACTCCTTCTATGATCAGCTCAAGATGAAACGAGCTGTAGTCACAGTCATCAAGTTCTTCGACAAGGTCTCATTCCTTCCACCGATAAGACTATATCAATGGTTCTTACAAAGAGATGCCTTCTGCCCTCCTTCCATAGCCTCATGCTTGGATCAGACCACATCAAGGTCGTCAAAAAGCATAAGTTCCTTGATGTGGTCCTGGACAACAGGAAGACCTGGGGACCTCATATCCAACATCTTAAGACAGTTGCCGCAGTGAAGAGAAATATACTGTCTTTCCTTGTTGGTACTGGGGAAGTGCCTTCAAGACCCTCCTTGTTCTATACCGGCACTTGATCCTCTCCCGCGCCAACTACAGTGGCCACCTTTTGAGCAATGCCTCTGCTTCACTGCTGAGCAAGTTGACCACTGAATACACGATATCTCTGCGCCTCTGTCTCGGACTCTGCCCTAACACAACAAATCCGTCTGCCATAGCATAGGCTGATGACATGCCTTTCCACCTGCACCGGAAGAGAGCTATACTGTGTCATCTCTCGAGGCTTCATTCCCTCCACTTTAACCACGAACTTCTCAGAAAGTTACAAGATAGACCAGACTGTGCCATCGCCGTGTCTGGAACCGACTTCTACGACCGAGTCGTCCCTGCCAGCTCCACTGCTGGCAATACGCTCTTCCCTGACCTTCCACCTGGAAGAACAGTGATCTTATCATCAATGTCACTGTCCCTTCCCCAGGTCGAAAGACCGACTCAGATGCAGTGGCCTTTAGATTTGCCACATGCAGCACACGCGAGACTGTATCTCACGTTCTGAGCAACTGCTCCGGCTATAATGCCGAAAGAGAAGCTTTGTCGTGGGAGCTTCATGCTATCGGAACCACTGACTACCTCATCACCACTCTACTTGTTAACCACCACAATCTGAAGCTGCAGCGAACCCCCATCCGACTTGTCACTGATTTTTTTCAGAACGTTCTTCTTCTGCAAAGTCTAATGTTTTTTTGATCCTTCTACGAGATTAGCACTCTTAATAGTCCCGAGAGATAGCTGAGAGGCAGTCTCTTCTGTCTCTGCTTTCTCATCCTTTTGTTATGACTGGTGTAGGGAGCTCCTCATTGCAGGTTAATTTCACCATGAACTAACAGCACCTTGAACCTTGAAACAAAATGGCAGTAATGTCGCCTAATTTGCAAGAAAGCCGCACTTACCGTTTGTACCTGACAACCATATTTTTTGGTTATGGGATTATTAGAAAAGCAGAGTTTACCAAAGCATTGTTGAATCGCTTGCTGAACTAAAGGCAGTAATAACACAGCATGTTGCCACCATTTCCCGAGACATGTCTCTAACAACTGTGGACCATGCCGTATTACATTTTCACCACATTTTAGCATACGAATGGTTCACATATTGAGAATCTTGATTTGTAAAATAAAGGTTATGTGTGTTCAACTTGGTATTTCTTTCTTTTAGCGCACCCACGCCACCTGGTGGCATTAACACCACCTAATTATTTTTATTCGCAAATCCTCTACCCCATCTTCTTATTAAGGTATCCACCACTTTTCGCTATGATCCGTCGAGTAGATATTTTTCTACATCGCTCTGAGTACTGTCATTTTTTTTTTTTAGAATATAATTTTTATTCATAAGAGTAAAGAATGCAAATACATTTACAATTTGACCCGCAAAGCTAAATAGCTTATCTGCAGGAAAATGAATAAATTATATTAAACATGGATCATTCAGCCACAAAAATGGTGTACAGCAAATAAATCCACAAAACACAACACATAAAAAACAGCTAACTAGAAAATACCAAATAATTTTTTAATTCCATTTTAAGTCTTCTAAAAGAATCTATATTTAGTAATTCTTTTGGAATAGATTCCCCTAATTGGGAAGAAATTTTCTGTAAAAAATATCAGAACAGTCTTCTGATTCATTCTAGTCAGACAACACGTCCCACACTCACACACACCTACTCTTAAATTTATATCACCTGGTTTTATACGTGACATTCTATTATATCCCCATTCAAATACGGAAATTACAATAAACACGCTATTAATTAGAATCATTACTTGAAAAGATGTATTCTTGATTAGTGGGCTGCTGAATTAAAGCATTGAATTAAAGAAAAGCTTTAATATTTATTTATATTTCTAACTATTATTATGTTGCTGATGAATATGTGACATCCACTAACATACAATTATGAAGTGCTTTGAGCACAAGTTGTTAACTTGTTAGGATATGTATATGAGATAATCGACTTTTGAATTTCTAAAGAATCTGTACATCTCTGGTGAAACATCTCCAAATCTTTCATTTTTAAGAAAGTAGTAATTATTTCTACTCATAATCCATTCATATAACATATATCACAAAAATGTCTACATGTAACAATACAAATGGTGGAAACACAAATACACAAATCCAACAAAAATAGAGCAACACAAATAAAAACCACACACATATATTTAGTTATTACATTACGAAGCCAAGGGGATGAATTGCCCGTCCTGGTTCCGTTTTAATTAGCAACAACATATTAAATCTCTAGGCAACCAATGGTGGCAATAGCAATCAATTCTTAATATAATTCGATACATCAATAATAAAGGAAAAGGATACATTAGTATTCATTAATTATAAATAAAAGATTTGAACGATTGACCAAAAGTAGGATTCCTAACAATCAAAATATCTGCATGCAATTTCTTTTTGAAGACATTGTCTGGTTGGACCTCCGTAGCCCATGGCTGCTTGAGGATAATGATGTTGATGATGACTAGGTGATGTCAGAAATTTGGTACATTGGCCTTCTGTTATAGGAGGTGTTGCCTCAACCAACACCTCCTGAAACAGAAGGCCTGTGGCAATTACCCCTAAAGCAATTACCTAATAACAGCAGATAACATTCAAGTCTTTAACGCTTGTCTGAAATTTTGCTGTAACAAACCTTTCATTAATGCAATCATATCCTAGAAGAGCATCACTAGCGTGTCTGCTGAGAAGCAGATCCACGCCTTGGTGATGGTTATTGTCTTCCCTCCGGAAAAGAGAAATTTAAGATTATTTTTAAGAATGTGACCTTTATCTGTCCATCTGGTCTCTTGCAAGCCGAGAATGTCTAAATTATAATGGTGGAATTCTTGTGTGAGGACATCAAGAGAAAAAGCTCTGTGCAGAGTCCTCACATTCCAACTACCTATGGAGAGAAAATGGTTAGTGGAATGTTTAAAGAAACTATGTTTATTGAGAGAGGGAATGCCGACAATATCAAACAGCCCCCTAATCGCAGACATGGGGCAAAGACACGTTCCCCCACCACTAAAGGCTGAAGCCATCTACACTGGAAGACTTCCTCCAATGTAGAATTTGACGATACCAATAGAAGCAAAGAGTTCAGGTGCCTGCGATGACCTCTGCTCAGGATTATCCACCAGCTGATAAACATATCCTGTGAATCTATTCACTTGGGGCTGTCAACCCACAAAGAAACAGAAAACAGAGGAAGATTTTCCCTCCACAGAAGCCCACCAGTGCAGCAAAATCAGGATCCATAATCAAGCTCAGAGCCATATATCTGTCCAGTCCAGTGGGTTTATATGGTCAGCACCAGGACCCTGTGTGGTTGACCACTCCTCAGCAGGGTAGAAAAGAAAGAAAAGTAGCCATAGTTGTCCAGATCAGTAGGCCACACTAATCTGGCACCCCTCCCCTTCCGTTCACTTCCAAAGAGAGTATCACTTTTGAAAGGTTCTAACGGTCTGCACCACGAGAAGGCATGGTCGGACATTAGGTGCTAGGCCTGGCCGGTTCTATGCATCATCACAGGGGATTGGTGCATAGCTTTTCTCCTTCCACCTAGCTGCCATTTACAAACCTATTAGGCCTACGATATGGACAAATCTTATATTTTTTATTCCAATATTGTTACTGGTGGATTCTTGTGTTAATATTTATAATAATGATTAATTATAAATATATTTTATTTAGAAAGAAATTTTTTCGTATTTATTATCAAATATAATAAAGCTGATTAATATAAATAATTTTTTTCCTAGATAAAATATTTTTATAGACAAGTATTAGTATAAAGTTCAGCACAGAATTTACCAGTAATAATATTAGAATGAAAAACATCAGAAGTATCTATGTGGCAGGACTACCTAAGTGACGGCATAAATTTGGTACATTGGCCTTCTCTTACAGGAGGTGTTGCCTCAACCAACACCTCCTGGAACAGAAGGCCTGTGGATAAAGTTATGACGTAATATAAGTAGTGCTCTAATGTAGATAATTCTTATATATTTCTTTCTATTATTATCAGTGGTGTACTTTGTTTTTAAATTTGGATGCTGGGACTTATAGCCATTTTTTATGCTTTATGTCCCAATGAGAGAACAGATTTTTATGATCTGTCGATAATTGAACACTTTTTGATACTGAGGAACAATCACAACAGATAGGACAAAACAAACATGCCTCTACACAAGGTCTCGAACCGGGACTTCCGTACTCACAGTGTCACCAAGAGCCAACGCATGGTATACATTTATACTAATGCTTTGTTATAAATATACACCTTTTTTGGAAAAAAAACATTATTCTTTTGATGTCACCAGTGTCACCAAGAGCCAACTCATGGTATACATTTATACTAATGCTTAGTTATAAATATACCTTATTTGAAAAAAAAAAACATATCTCTTTTGAAAGGTACTAACGGCCTGCACTACAAGAAGGCGGGTCGGACATTAGGTGCTAGACCTGGCCGGTTCTGTGCATCATCACTAGGGATTGGAACACAGCTCTCCTTCCAGTTTACGCCTAGCTACCATTACAACATCTACTGTAACATTATAAAATATATGTATATGTCGGCTTACGAAGAGCACGCAAAGGTATTCGAACAGGGAGCTGGCAGACATGCACTTTGAATGGAACAGCTGAGTATGGAATAGCTGAGGTCAACGGACGAGCCGCTCAACGAATGTATCAAGAACGCTTCCCACACAGACATGTACCGAGCCACCATTTCCCACACACATATGAAACTGTAACATTATGAAATGTATCATCTAGTACGCCATTTGTAATAATTATGTAACAAATATTTTTCCATTAATCACTGTCTTGTGTGCGTTCAGATCTTGTACCTCTGCTACCACTTTCCCATGACGTTTCCGTTTGCGGGTTCCTATGCAATTCTCATTCTTTTAGATGTTATCTACCTTCCCTAAAAGTTTGTACCTTAATATTTTTTTTCTTTTATTTATTTTATTTACCCTCTATATATATACTGCTTTATATATATATATACTCTGTAACATTGAAATTGCTACAACAAGACGTTGTGGGAAAATTCGTATATGCTAATGAAGAAGAACATTGAGAGACAACGAAGATATGACTAATTTTTGACAACAAATTGACATTTCTATTATATTAAATATTAGCCATATAAGTAGCGGGTACAACCACTATTAGCAACTGCCAATACATTGAACAATGCTTCGGGGGAATGAATCGTAGAGACTGCTGATAACCTCCTGTGACACTCTCAATCACACTTCATGCAGTGGGCGAGGTGGCTCAGTCGGTAGAGCGTCAGGCTCGTAATCTACATTCACAAGTTCGAGTCCCACCTGACCCAGAGTTGAGATTTATCTCCACACACTCCCCGCTATGCTGAAATTAAGTAGGAGAAACAGATGGGCTTGAAAAGGCCGCCGTCCGTCTAATGGGACGGTAAGCTGTGGTTCCGAGTGCAGGGGGGGGGGGGCTTTAACCTGTGAACGTTAAACAACACACATATATGGCATTGGCCGGAGGCTAATATCTGTCTCCCAACAGCTATTGCAGTGGGTCTTCTCCCCTGAGCTTTCGGGGTCCTTGTGAACTGACTATTTAGCCTGTTCTGTGAAAAAAGTTGTTGCTCAGAGGTAAAACAACCCAAGCCAACACATTGCTCCCTACCTTGAAGAGTCGCTAAGCTGCCACATACACTGAAGAGCCAAAACATTCCGGCCAGCTCATGTTTATGCAAAAAACTGCAGGTAAACGACGGTACATGTGAAGGTCATGAAACGGTATAAATAACAACTGATACTGAGCTCTGTTAATCATTCTTATTCTTGTTTTTCGGATAGGAAAGACAGCGGACCTAAGTGAGTTTGTCAAAGGCCAAATTGTAATGGCCAGACGACTGGGTAATAGCATTTCCGAAAAGGCAAGACTTGTGGAGTGCTCATGGTTAGCCGTGGTTAGTACCTGCAAAAAGTGGTCCGAGGAGGGAAAAACCACGAACCACAGACAAGATGTGGGCTGACCATGTCTCATCAATGCTAGAGGTGAGCAAAGGCTATCCCATATGGTACAGTCGGCTGATTACAGAATTCAGTAAAAATATCTGGCAACGATTTTTTTAAGAAATTAGTGATCTGGCAACCTTCGTGTCACGTGATTACAGAATTCAGGAAAAATATCTGGAGCGTGTACAGCAACTGTACACGCTCGTTACCGTTCACAGCAAACTGGAGCGTGTGCAGTCCCTGCACACGCTCCAGTTTGCTGTGAACGGTAACTGCACACGCTCAATATTTCTGTGAGTGAGGCCACACGATCCAATGTGCTGTGAACATTAACCGCAACCGCTCCAGAATCTGGCAACCTTCTGTCACGTGATACGAAGGTTGCAGATCACTAATTTCTAAAAAAAAACTGATGCCAGATATTTTTCTGAATTCTGTTATCAACCGTAGTGTTCGGATTCTTTTTTGAGCGACTGTTCGAGCCAACAGAAGGGATACTGTGGCGCAACTCACCCGTATTTTGAATGTTTGTGACTGGAGTAATGTGTCACCACACACAGTACATCGAAATCTGCTGAAAATAGGGCTGCATGGCTGCAAACCATTCCGAGTGGTCATGCTAACCTCGGTTCACCATCGAAAGCATCTACAATGGGCACACGAGTGTCAAAACTGGACCTTGAATGATTGGAAGAAAGTAGTGTGGTCCGATCAATTAAAACAAGCCGATGGAGGAAATGTAATGCTTCGGTCAATGTTCTGCTGGGAAACCCTGGGTCCAGTCATTAATGTGCAGGAAACTATTACATCTACCACCTAGCTAAACATCATTGCAGATCAGTTACATCCTTTCATGGCAACGGTATATCCTCTAGAAGTCCTTTGATGGCAACGGTATATCCCTCTAGAAGTGCCTTCTTTCAGCAGAATAATACGCCATGCCACACTGCCTGATTTGTTTCAGATTGGTTCGCGGAACCTGAGGGAGACTTCCAGGTATTGCCCTGGCCTCCAAATTCCCAAGACATCAATCCAATCGAGCATCTATGGTTTGTATTGGAACAGCATATTCTATCTTTCGCGGCCTAACCATGTAACTTAACGTTAATTAAAGAATCTGCTGGTAACGTGTTATTACCAGATACCACAAGACACGTTTAGAAATCCTGTAGCATCCATAAATAACTAGGTATGGGCTGTTTCGGCGGTACGTGGGGGAACAACATCATATTAGGCAGGTAGTCATAATATATTGACTCGTAAGAAAAGTCCCTAATTGTTTTTGACGGCAGTCCACGAATTATCCATCCTCGTATTTCTCTTTAGATATAATAATGTACCTTAAAAAAGATACTTTCCAGATCTGCAAAATGAGGAAATAAGGAATTGATATATTGAAAGAGAAAAATATTTTATTAATTATTTCTTTCTATAATACAGGCGGTAGAAAAAAATAAACAGTAAATTCTCGGCTATCCCATGATCAAACATCCAGAATTCTCATGCAACCAGAATAAATTCGAAATAACAAAAATTAACTTTCTGAAATTAAAGTTTAGGTTCGTTTCACTGCTGACATACCTCTGATTCCATTGACTTTTGACTCTCAAAAATTCTCTTTGTATTCAAACAGCAGTTTGCAATAAAAATCCAATTAAAATTTAAAACATGCAATTAATAAAAATGCAATTAAAAGAAATGAAGTATGCCATTAATAAAAATCTAAATATCTAAAATATAAATGTCAGGAATTTTGGCAATTGGTTCCCAAAGTTACAAAGCCAAGCGTGCTAACAAACTCAGCCATCCCGTGGCCGACTGGTTAGCGCGCTTGGTTACTAATCAATGGACCTGTGTTCGAACCCGCTATAAGGCATGGATGTTTGTATTGTTTTTTATGCTGAGGTCCAGATATCTTCACAGACCTTCTACTATGGCGTAAAAACTGACAGGTTCCTTTCAGACCTCTGTGGTAAGCAGCTGCTTGAGGGGATATATTTATTTATGTAAACATATATTATACCGAGTATGTATGTTCATTTATTCACTGAAAGCCACGATAGAAGGAGTTGTATATTTGTTCACCAAATGGCGCTGATTACCGAAGTGTCATATTTTTCCCTAATAACGAAATGCCTTCTGCCCTCCTTCCATAGCCTCATGCTTGGATCAGACCACATCAAGGTCGTCAAAAAGCATAAGTTCCTTGATGTGGTCCTGGACAACAGGAAGACCTGGGGACCTCATATCCAACATCTTAAGACAGTTGCCGCAGTGAAGAGAAATATACTGTCTTTCCTTGTTGGTACTGGGGAAGTGCCTTCAAGACCCTCCTCGTTTTATAACGGCACTTGATCCTCTCCCGCGCCAACTACAGTGGCTACCGTTTGAGCAATGCCTCTGCTTCACTGCTGAGCAAGTTGACCACTGAATACACGATATCTCTGCGCCTCTGTCTCGGACTCTGCCCTAACACAACAAATCCGTCTGCCATAGCATAGGCTGATGACATGCCTTTCCACCTGCACCGGAAGAGAGCTATACTGTGTCATCTCTCGAGGCTTCATTCCCTCCACTTTAACCACGAACTTCTCAGAAAGTTACAAGATAGACCAGACTGTGCCATCGCCGTGTCTGGAACCGACTTCTACGACCGAGTCGTCCCTGCCAGCTCCACTGCTGGCAATACGCTCTTCCCTGACCTTCCACCTGGAAGAACAGTGATCTTATCATCAATGTCACTGTCCCTTCCCCAGGTCGAAAGACCGACTCAGATGCAGTGGCCTTTAGATTTGCCACATGCAGCACACCCGAGACTGTATCTCACGTTCTGCGCAACTGCTCCGGCTATAATGCCGAAAGAGAAGCTTTGTCCTGGGAGCTTCATGCTATCGGAACCACTGACTACTTCATCACCACTCTACTTGTTAACCACCACAATCTGAAGCTGCAGCGAACCCCCATCCGACTTGTCACTGATTTCTTTCAGAACGTTCTTCTTCTGCAAAGTCTAATGTTTTTTTGATCCTTCTACGAGATTAGCACTCTTAATAGTCCCGAGAGATAGCTGAGAGGCAGTCTCTTCTGTCTCTGCTTTCTCATCCTTTTGTTATGACTGGTGTAGGGAGCTCCTCATTGCAGGTTAATTTCACCATGAACTAACAACACCTTGAACCTTGAAACAAAATGGCAGTAATGTCGCCTAATTTGCAAGAAAGCCGCACTTACCGTTTGTACCTGACAACCATATTTTTTGGTTATGGGATTATTAGAAAAGCAGAGTTTACCAAAGCATTGTTGAATCGCTTGCTGAACTAAAGGCAGTAATAACACAGCATGTTGCCACCATTTCCCGAGACATGTCTCTAACAACTGTGGACCATGCCGTATTACATTTTCACCACATTTTAGCATACGAATGGTTCACATATTGAGAATCTTGATTTGTAAAATAAAGGTTATGTGTGTTCAACTTGGTATTTCTTTATTTTAGCGCACCCACGCCACCTGGTGGCATTAACACCACCTAATTATTTTTATTCGCAAATCCTCTACCCCACCTTCTTATTAAGGTATCCACCACTTTTCGCTATGATCCGTCGAGTAGATATTTTTCTACATCGCTCTGAGTACTGTCAGTTTTTTTTTTAGAATATAATTTTTATTCATAAGAGTAAAGAATGCAAATACATTTACAATTTGACCCGCAAAGCTAAATAGCTTATCTGCAGGAAAATGAATAAATTATATTAAACATGGATCATTCAGCCACAAAAATGGTGTACAGCAAATAAATCCACAAAACACAACACATAAAAAACAGCTAACTAGAAAATACCAAATAATTTTTTAATTCCATTTTAAGTCTTCTAAAAGAATCTATATTTAGTAATTCTTTTGGAGTAGATTCCCCTAATTGGGAAGAAATTTTCTGTAAAAAATATCAGAACAGTCTTCTGATTCATTCTAGTCAGACAACACGTCCCACACTCACACACACCTACTCTTAAATTTATATCACCTGGGTTTATACGTGACATTCTATTATATCCCCATTCAAATACGGAAATTACAATAAACACGCTATTAATTAGAATCATTACTTGAAAAGATGTATTCTTGATTAGTGGGCTGCTGAATTAAAACATTGAATTAAAGAAAAGCTTTAATATTTATTTATATTTCTAACTATTATTATGTTGCTGATGAATATGTGACATCCACTAACATACAATTATGAAGTGCTTTGAGCACAAGTTGTTAACTTGTTAGGATATGTATATGAGATAATCGACTTTTGAATTTCTAAAGAATCTGTACATCTCTGGTGAAACATCTCCAAATCTTTCATTTTAAGAAAGTAGTAATTATTTCTACTCATAATCCATTCATATAACATATATCACAAAAATGTCTACATGTAACAATACAAATGGTGGAAACACAAATACACAAATCCAACAAAAATAGAGCAACAAAAATAGAAACACACACATACATTTAGTTATTACATTACGAAGCCAAGGGGATGAATTGCCCGTCCTGGTTCCGTTTTAATTAGCAACAACATATTAAATCTCTAGGCAACCAATGGTGGCAATAGCAATCAATTCTTAATATAATTCGATACATCAATAATAAAGGAAAAGGATACATTAGTATTCATTAATTATAAATAAAAGATTTGAACGATTGACCAAAAGTAGGATTCCTAACAATCAAAATATGTGCATGCAATTTCTTTTTGAAGACAGTCAAATTAAGCTCACTGGACAAAAAATTAGTCACCCTTGGCTGAATGTTACCTAATAGCGTGTAACGCCTCCGTGCGACCGAAGAACAGCCGAATTCCTGTCTGACATGGATGCCACCAGTGTGATGATGTAGTGCACATCAATATTCATCGACTCTTCCAGCAGCAACTGCCGCAGTTCAGCCAGATTAGCCTGATAGCTGGGACGTCGCTTCACTCGTTGTCCAAACATTCCCATAGGTTTTATATGGGATTCAAATCCGGGGATTTGGCGGGCCAGTCGAGATCTTCGAAGGCTTCAGAATGCTCGTCGTGCCAATCTGACACACTTCGAGCCCTGTGCACGCGACGATTTTCATCTTGGAAGACTAGGGTATCCTTCTGGTGTCACTGTGGATATGCTGCAAATGGTCGTCCAGTAGGCAACATGTGGTAGTCCGATAGCTCCATATAGCCCTTCTGGTTCAAGTGTGAGGTCACCGCAACCAAAGGACCTATTTCGTCGTATGTGAAACACCCACAGAACATCACAGAGCCTCCTCCAGCTTGAACAGAACCTTGCACAGTCTGCATGGAAGACTTCATGCGTCTTATTATATACCCGTCGCCTCGCATCATTCGAGTACAAGCAAAAACGTCGCTCATCCGACCAGATCACACGCTTCCAAGGGTTGACAGAGAATCCTCTCTTTGTGGCGCAGCACACACTGTAGCCGCGGAGCCTTGTCTAGAGCTGTTAACATGGGTCTCTTCCGCGGTACTCTGCTCGAGATATCCGTGGCATGCAGTTCCGTTCAGAGTATTCATTCAGAAATAGCTTGTTGTAGGCCTGCATTGACTGACTGGAGTATTTCCTGCCTTGTTGAAAAGCGGTTTGCCCTTATAGTGAGTGACACATTGTGGCGGTCCTTATGTGTGCACAGTTTTTCTGCCGCAGTTCTGGAGACAATTAGCGGTGGATAGCGACGTACGCCGCAGCTTGAAAACCATTTGGCCAGTACGTTTGAACACACCTGCAAAGGCAGTAGATTCTTGTACACTATGCCCTTTGGCACGGTCAAAAGCAGTAACACTTTTTTTGCCTCTCATTCACATCTTTGGCACAGCTTATGTTCAGGGAGCGATTAACACACACGTGACACACAACCACTTCCTGTCACTCTATGAACCCCGTAACACAATGCACAGCCATTTGTAGGACGCGTTTATTACTAGTGCACCTTCTGCTATTGTCGAACCGACGTAACCCTCTGACTGTGGGAGAGGATTAATTTTTTGTCCGTTGAGCTCATTTGTCTCTGTAACTGAGGTGGTAGGGCAAATTATACACTAACTTCCGGATATCCAGAACTTAAACATCCAGAGTTCTCATGAAACTGGAATAAATTTAAAATTGAAATAATAAATTTTCTGAGATTAAAGTTTAGGTTAGTTTCACTGTTCTCGTGTCTAGGATTCCACTGACTTTTAATTTTCAAAAATTCTCTTTCACATTTCGTTATTAGTTAAAATTCAACACTTCGGTATTCAGCGCCATATGGCGACCAATATTACAATTATTTCTATGAAAGTTTCAATGGAATAAACGTAAATAAATATCTCCCCAAGCAGCTGCTTACCGCAGAGATATGATAGTAGCCTGTCAGTATATACGCCATAGGAGAAGGTCTATGAGGATGGCGGGACCTCAGGAGATAAAACAGTACAAGCAGCAGAGCTCGAACCCAGGTCCCTATCTCAGTGACCAAGCGCGCTAACCGTTCGGTCAAGGACGGCCGAGTGATTACCGCCCTTGGCTATTGAACTTTGGGAAGCATTTGCTAAAATCCCTGACAATTATATTTTAGATGTGTGTTAAGGGCATTATACTTCATTTTCATTTTCTTTAAATGCATTTTATTACAACAACAACTTGAATACAAATTTCACTTACGGTATTTGCTTTGCATAAAAGTATTTCCCATGCAACCGACAGATTCCTCTAAACGGCAACTTCCATTCACCGTAAATGCCAGATAACCGGGAGCATTGTCACATCCTGTAACGTTGAAACTACAACACCAGAAAGAGGTAGCAAAATTCAACTGATATACACATATTAGGCAGTATAGCAGACAATGAAGACAAGATTGATATTTCAAAACGAATGGACAATTTTATTATACAAAATATAAGTCACATAATAGTAGGTACAACCACAGCTATTGGGAATAAATTGAACAAAGCTTCGAGTAATTGAGCCGTACACTACTCAAACCTCTAAGGGATCAGCACTCACACTTAACTACAGGCCCGAACCTAGAATAAAATCGAGGGGGGTGGGGCAAGAAACACAATATAGGGTCAAATATATAAAATGTCAAAGGTCAAATATGTAAAACCCGAAAAATGTGAGGGGTAAGAAACACAATTGAGCGGGGAAAATGTGACAGGTAAGAAACACAACTGTGCCGGAAAAAAATGTAGGAGGGGGAGAATAAACACAGTTGAACGGGATGGAAATATAGGGGGGAAACATTGAGCCGTAAAACTAATTGAGCCGTAAAAATGTAACGAGAAGGGCGGCAGAACTCTTGATTACTAATGCATTATAACATTTATTCCTTTGTTTTACAGGTGTAAAATTATTGCAAAAAGAATGAAATATAACTAAGTCTCAGATTTTTTTGTCTCCATTACATTTATTAGCATTGTGAGAGGGGGCATCACCCATCCTAGATCTCGCCCTGCCTATGTTTATCCAAATAAAGTAAAAATATAGATGAGAAGCATGAATTTCTAATGTAAACATTTATAAGAGAAATCAATCGCAGCCTTCAGCGCCACGCGATATCCACGTGGCGCTGCTTTCTCTGTTTGACCTTATGCTACAACGGATCTAAAATTTCCTGAAATGCTCCTATGCAACAATTTTCAGTTTTCTTTCTTCCACAGGTTTGACATCTGAACTATCAGATGAGAAATTTCTCAACGATTATAAGATGTAAAAGCAGAAGTATCCAGAAACACCATTTTTCAAGTGCATGTAGGTACAGTCGCACGTAGATAGAAATTTGACCTTCGACTTTAATGAAATTGTGAGATCCGAAATTTCAAAACTCTTCTGAAATATAGGATCGAAATAATCCGAGTCATTAGTTTTTAGCTCTCTAGTCCCAATAGAACGAAATTTCACTTTTCCCCTAAACAGTCGTCCTCCAACTCCAATATTTCTTAAGATCAACAACATTTTTCGGTTGTTTTATCTCTGAGTGTCACATTTTTTGCACACAATTAGCTAAATGACCAGGTCACAATGAATCCGAAGGCTCAGTGAAGGATTGGAGACATGACCCACTGGAACAGCTGTTAGGAGACAGATGACAGTCTCCCGTCATGTCCATCAAGCGTGTTCTTTAACGTGCACAGGGTATGATTCTCCCGCACAGGGAAAGACGGCTCAACGTCCCATCCGACGAACGGTGGCCTTTTCAAACCCATCAATGTCATGTACTGACCGTGAGGTGTTCGGGGAGTTTTGCGATAAATTTCAACGCTGACCCAGCTCGGACTGTAGATTACGAGCCTGGCGCGTTACCGACTGAGGTAACTCCGCCCGTGCAGGAAGCGTGGTCAACAGTGCCACAGGAATATCTACGACTCACTGCCGCGAAGCATTGTTCAATGTATTGCCAATAGATGTGGTTATACCTCCTAGTGAGTTGGCTTATATTTTGCATAATAAAATTGTCCACTTCTTTTGAAATATTTGTCATGTCTTCCTTGTCTCCTATACTGCTTCATATCTGAATATCAGTTGAATTTTGTCACCTTCAATCTCAACGTTACAGGATGTGACAATGCTCCCGGTAATCCGACATTTATGGGGAATGGAATTTGCCGGTTAGATGAATCCTGCGGTTGCAAGGGAAATACTTTTATGCAAAACAAATATCGTAAATGCAATTTGTACTCAAGCCTTAGTTTTAATAAAAATGAAGTCCAATGACCTTAATACAAATCTAAATATTTAAAATATAATTATCAGGAATTTTAGCAACTGCTTCCCAAAGTCCAATAGCTAAGTGCGCTAATAACTCGGCCGTCCCGTAGCAGAGTAGTTAGTGCGCCTAGCTACTGATCAAGGGACCAGGTTCGAGCCCCGAAAAAGACATGGATGTTTGCATTTTTTATTTTTTTGCTTAGATCCCAATATCCTCACAGACCTCTACTATTGCGTAAAAACTGTGAGGCTCATTTGTAAGATCTCTGGTAAGCAGCTGCTTGAGGAGATGTTTGTTTATTTTTATTTATTGACTGAAAGCCCCCCCCCCCCATATAAAAAATTGTAATATTGGTCGCCAGATGGCGCTGTTTACTGAAGTGTCGAAATTTTTCTAATAACGAGATTCAAAAAGCCAGTGGAATCGGGAATAGGAGAACGATGAAACTAACCTAAACTTTAATTTCAGAAAGTTTTCCAAACTGACAATTTCAGTTTCAAAATTTTCCCCGTTGTGTGAGAATTCAGGATATTTGAATACTAGGTAACCAGGAAATTATATTATTTTTTCTACCGCCTGAATTATAAAAAGAAACAAATGATAAAATATTCTTCCGTTTCGATTAAATCGCTTGGTTTTTCAACATTGATAGGTCTGGAGCGTATCTTTTTTAAGGTACAATATCATATCTAAAGAAAAATCCGAGAATGGATAATTCGTGGACTGCGGTCTCAAACAATTACCGATACAATATGTGGCAAATTGCCACTCTTCAAGGTAGGGAGCAGTGGTGTTGGTTTGGGTTGTTTTGCCTCTGAACGGCACTGATATTTGGCGTCCTTGTAACTCCAATTATGTTTCGAATCCTTATGACCCCAAAAATTGTGACTATATATATTTGTGTGACAAACAGCTGCTTGAGGGGGTATTTATTTTATATATGTGACAAACAGCTCCTTGAGGGGGTATTTATTTTATATATGTGACAAACAGCTCCTTGAGGGGGTATTTATTTTTATTATATATATGTATACAGTAAACTTCTGGTATTCCGGCATTTATGAGGAATGGAAGTTGCCGGTTAGATGAATAGATGTTGCATGAGAAATATTTTGATACAAAACAAAAACCGTAAGTTCAATCTTGTATTCAGGCATTAATTGAATTACAAATGTAGTTAAATCAACGAAAATGAAGTATAATGCCCTAAATGCAAAGGCAAATATCTAAAATATAATTATCAGGAACTTCGGGAACTGCTTCACTGAAACCCACCGTAGAAATTCATGGAAAGAGTTATAATATTGGCCTGACAAAATGTGAGAAGTAAGAAACACGATTGTTCCGGGAAATGAAAGGAGTAGGAAACACAAATGTGCCGTAAAATGTGAGGGATAAGAAACGCAAATGTGCCGGGAAATATGAGGAGTAAGAAACATAAATGTGCGGTAAAATGTGAGCTATAAGAAACATAAAGGAAAATGTGGGGGTAAGAAACACAAACGTACCGGGAAATGTGAGGGGTAAGAAATACAATTGTGCCGAAATAATATGAGGAATAACAAACACAATTGAGCCGAAAATATGAGGGGTAAGAAATAGAATTATGTCCGAAAATATGAGAAGTAAGAGACAGAATTGTGTCACAAAATATGAGAGGTAAGAAACACAGTTGAGCTGAAAAAATGTGAGGAATAAGAAACACGATTGTTCCGGGAAATGTAAGGAGTAAGAAACACAAATGTGTCGGGAAATATGAGGAGTAAGAAACACAAATGTACCGTAAAATGTGAGGGATAAGAAACACAACGGAAAATGTGAGGGGTAAGAAACACAAACATACCGGGAAATGTGAGGGATAAGAAACACAACTGAGCTAGAAAAGGTGAGGGGTAAGAAGCACAATTGTTCCGCAAGAATAAGAGGAATAACAAACACAACTGAGCCGGGAAATATGAGGGATAAGAAACACAATTAAGTCAAATGATGTGATCGATAAAAAACAGAATTATGCCAGAAAATGTAAGGGATAAAAACAAAATTGGTCCAGATAATGCTACTGATAAGAAACACAATTAAGCCGGAAAATATGAGGGTTAACAAACACAACTGAGACGCAAAAAGTGATGTATGAGAAACACAATTGTGCCGGAAAATATGACGGGTAATAAACACAATTTAGCAGGGAAAATGTGAGAGATAAGAAACACAATTGAGCCGGATAATGTAAGGGATTAGAAACACGTTGTGCAGGAAAATGTGAGGGTAAGAAACACAACTGAGCCGGAAAATGTGAGGCATAAGAAACACAATTGAGCCGGAAAATGTGAGGGTGATAAACACAATTGAGCTCAAATATGAGGGGTAAGAACACAATTGTTCCGGAAAATGTGATGAGTAAGAAACGCAACTGAGCCGGAAAATGTGAGAGGTAAGAAACACAATTGTTCCGGAAAATGTGATGAGTAAGAAACACAATTTAGCCGGAAAATATGAGAGGTAAGAAACATAATTGAGCCCGATAATATGAGGGATAAAAAACACAACTGTGCCGGGAAATGTGGTGGATAAAAAACACAATATAGCTGGTAAATGTGAGGGGTAAGAAACACAATGGAGCCGGAAGATATGAGGGGTAAGTAACAGAATTGTGTCGTAAAATATAAAGGTTTAAGAAACACAATTGAGCCGGAAGATATGAGGGGTAAGTAACAGAATTGTGTCGTAAAATATAAAGGTTTAAGAAACACAATTGAGCCGGAAAATGTAAGGCATAAGATTTTTTTGCACCTATTATTCTCACGGTTAGACAAACAATTAAACTACGTCAATACTCTATCGTAATAAAATTAGGTCTACCAAATGCCTACAATTCTGCAAACGTGGATACTCTGCTGCATAAGCTGAAGCTCTAAGGTAAGGGTTCTGAACGTGGGGTACCCCGTAAAACTTTTTGGGGTACGTCGTGAGAGCTCAAAAGTCGCTAGATCTAGTAACAAAGTTTTGGATTGGATTGTTTTACCTCTGAGCGGCACTTTTTTGCACACGATGGGCTAAATGGCCAGGTCACATGGACCCCGAAGGCTCAGAGAAGGTTGGGGGAGAGGACCCACTGGAACAGCTGTTGGGAGACAGATGGTAGCCTCCCGTCAAGGCCATCCAGCGTGTTCTTTAACGTGCACAGGGTATGGCTCTCCCGCACACGGGGCCACGGCTTAACGTCCCATCCGAAGGACGGCGACCTTTTAAAGCCCAACGGTGTCCCCTACTGACCGTGGGCAGGGCTAGTAACAAAGTAAAAATAACCATTGTTTTGCTATAATTATAGTTTTATCTATCTATACATGGAGTACGCCAGTTACATACACAATTCCAGGGGGTACGTGAAGCATAAAAGGTTGAGAACCACTGGTCTAGGGTTTCACGACAAATGTTTAACATTGCTTAAAATCTATCACATCTCTATAAACATCATAGTTTGCTGGAGATACATTCTTTCTTTAGGTAGGGTTATAAACGGTTGGTCTTCCTTAGGCAATATATTTTCACTATTTTTATTCAATGTTTATATTCAGGATGTAACACAACATATCCAACCACATTGCGAAATAGCATCTTATGTCGAAGATAAGGGGCGGGGTCAGTCGATAGCGCACCAGGCTCGTGATCTGCTGTTCCCAGGTTCAATTACCTCTCTATTTGTTGCGATCTATGCAACCATGGCAATTCCCGATTCCGCCTATACGACACTACCAGTTATGAAAAGCCGTGCTATCTAGAGCCGGGGGCAAGGAAGCCTCACATGGCAGCAGTCCTATAGAAGGAAAGCTAACCACCGGAAGAAACCTAACTTTAATTTGTTCCCCGGTTAGCCATGAACAAAGATATATAGATCCAAGTTCGCTCGGTGTCCTGGGTGGAAACTCTTAATAAGGCCCATTCTTTGGTGAGGACTCGACCTACTGGGGCACAAATCTTTTCAGAAGAGTCCTCGAACTGCTCACCCAGAGCCGTCACCGCCCAACTGACCACTTCTCAGACGCCGTAACCGCCCAACCGGTCAACACGGAACCGGTCAGCGTCATCCTCGACCTCGGTTGGTCTTGGCTATGTCCAAACGGGGACCCAATCCGGTCGGCCACGTTCACAGCACATTGGATCGTTTGAGCTCAAAAAGACCTAGATCGTGTGGGCTCACTCACGGAAATATTGAGCGTGTACAGTTGCTGTACACGCTCCAGATATTTTTCCTGAATTCTGTAATCACGTGACACGAAGGTTGCCAGATCACTAATTGCTAAAAAAATCGTTGCCAGATATTTTTTCTGAATTCTGTAATCAACCATGGTGTTCGGATACTTTTTTGAGCGACTGTAAGTGGTCATATTATTTTGACACTAGATCTGGACCCTAGGCCCCCCCACCACGACAAGATGGTCCCCTATTGGGGGGGGGGGGCAGGTTCAAGTGCCACTGGGGCAGCGTTGAGATTTATCGTCGCGAAACTCCCGACCCTACTGACGGTCAGTAGGGGACACCAATGGGCTTGGTAAGACCGCCGTCCGTCGGATTGGTCGTTTTAAGCCGTGACGCCATGTGCGAGAGAGCTAGACCCTGTCACATTAAAGAACACGCTGGATTGCCTTGACGGGAGGCTGCATCTGTCTCCCAACAGCTGTTCCTGTGTGTCGCTTCCACCAACCTTCTCTGAGCCTTTGGGATTTCTTGTGGCCTGGCCGTTTAGCCCATTGTGTGGAAAAAAGTGCCGCTCAGAAGTAAAAGAACCCTACTCTAGTTCCTTCCGTCCATAGACAACCTTTTGTATTGAGTTATATTGGTATTCAGAGTAGGGAATACAAACATCTATTTATCTACCTATATATACAATTGAGAAACAGAGAATCTATTCACTTTTCTTGAAATTATTACTGCCATCAACCTCAGAATATAGAACTAATTTTATCGTGACTTTGGGCAGAGCCACAGATTCTATGTTACGCAAAGCTAAAAACCAGTATAGAAGAGAAAAAATTATTTATCAATATTTTATTAGAATGATATCAAATAATCTGAAAGTATTTACTTGTGTTTAAAAAACATATAACTTGGGGTACAATTTCGAATATTTTATATATTTTTAATTATTTACGCAAACTTTTTTGGTGCAATTTAAAAACAGAAGCAATGCTATTCTTTAGATGCTATCCTTTTTTTTTACTTATCGACTTTCTAGTCTGAGACTTAGTAAAGTAGTCCCCCACAGGAGCGCTACTCTATAAGAGTTTAAAAAATGTAAATAAATACCCCCTCAAGCAGCTGCTTGCCACAGAAGTCTGACAGTTTATATGCCATAGTACAAGGTCTGAGAGGATGGCAGGACCTCAGCAGAAAAACGACACAAACAGCCATGCCTTACCGGGGCTCGAACCTTAGATCAGTAGCCAAGCGCCCCCCCCAAATAAATAAATAAAATAATAATAAATAAATACCCCCTCAAGCAGCTGCTTGCCACAGAGGTCTGACAGGAGCCTGTCAGTTTATATGCCATAGTAGAAGGTCTGAGAGGATTGGAAGGCACTCAGCAGAGAAACGACACAAACAGCGATGCCTTACCCGAGGCTCGAACCCAGGTCCCTTAGATCAGTAGCCAAGAGTTTAGTATTGTGGAAATGTTGCCATTAGTGGTATAAGAAATACGACCTCTGCATTTTCCTTTCTCTTTGTTCCGGACAACGCGTTCGTCAGTTGTGAAATTATTAAAGAATTCAGAGACAGATGCTTGTTGAAACGTAAACGTTGTTACGTTGTAAAGAAACTACAGAATTTTTAGGAAATAAACTTTAATGCAGAGTAATATTTCCCAGAATGTACATTATGTATTATGTTGCTATCTTACGAATTTTTTAACTGCATTTTATAATGCTCGATTTGATTATACTGGTAATTCACATAACAATTCACTATATATAATTTCTACCGCCAAAGTCAGTTTTAAATAATAAATAAAATATACTTTTTCTTTAATTCGCAATGAAACGTACAGCAATCAGCCAAAACATTTAAACCACCTACCTAATATGATGTAGGTTCTCCTCTTTCCACCAAAAGAGCTCTCATCCGATGAGGCATAGATTCAACGAGATGATGGTAGGTGTCGCTTGATATCTGGCACCATGACTCCAACAGAAGTTCTCGCAGTTCCCGTAAATTGCGTGGTTGGGATGATGCTGTTTGTACCCATTTCTCTAACTCAAACCACAAATGCTCGCATGATTCATGTCCAGGGAATTTGGGGGCATAGCAATAAATGGAATTCCTCATCATATTCTAGGAACCATTCTTGAACCTTTTTCGCAGTGTGACATGGGGCATTGTCTTGTTGAAAGACGCCATCTCCTCCAGGGAAATCCCAGCTTCGAGTCCCAGCTGGGTCAGCGTTGAGATTTATCTCCGCCAAATTCCCTACTCACGGTCAGTAGGAGATACCGATGGGCTTGGAAAGGCCACCGTCCGTTGGATGGAACGTAAGGCGATGGCCCCGTGTGTGGGAGAGTTATACCCTGCACACGTTAAAGAACACGCTGGAGGCCTTAACGGAAGGCTACCATCTGTCTTCCAACAGCAGTTCCAGTGGGTCTCCTCCCCCAACCTTCTCTGAGCCTTCGGAGTCCACGCGACCTGGCCATTTAGCCCATGGTGTGCAAAAAAGTGCCGCTCAGAGGTAAAACAATTCAACACAACACCGCCAGGGAATACAGGGCCATAAAGGGGGATACTTGGTCAGCCACGATGTTCAGTTAGGTGACAGCTGTCAGTTTGCTCTACAGGGAAAATTGGCCCAAGTGTTCCACAAGAAAATATTGCCCAGACCATCCACACTCCCTCCAGCCACCTGCATCCGTCCCACAGTGCATCCAGTTGAGAAAGCTTTCGTTTACGAGCTCGTCCATCCACATGGTGTAACAGAAAACGGGATTCGTCTGACAATGCAGCCTTCTTCCAGTCCTCTATGGTCCAATGTCTATAATTACGTGCCCACTGCAAGCGTTGACGATGGTGAACGGCTGTGAGCGTAGGCACACGAATAAGTCTGTGGCTGCGGAGACCCATATCCAAGAGCTTACGATGAACTGTGTTTTCGGACTTTCGGACAATTTTCCACAATTGAAATTATGGGTGATGTCAGCCACAATAGCCTGTTGCTGCGGACAAGACGAGATAGCCTGTGCTGACCTCTGGCATTAATGAGACGTGGCCGGACAACGCCTTGTTGACAGCTCGAAGTGTCACCTGTTTCGGATCATCTTTGATGGTACTAACTATTGCATAGCGTGAGCAGCCTGCAAGCGTCGGTGTTTCGGAGATGCTCTTACTAAGGCGACTTACCATAACGATCTGGCCTTTGTCGAACTTAGATAAATTCTTTGCTTTCCCTATTTTGAGACGAAACGAAATACTACCTGCAAGAGCTCCGACCAGGTATTATATATATATCATTCGCGACCTTGGCACGTTGAGATTTATCTCCGCAAAATTCCCCGCCCTGCCCACGGTCAGTAGGGGACAACGATGGGCTTGGAAAGGCCGCTTTCCATTGGATGGAACGTTAAGCCGTGGCCCCGTGTGTGGGAGAGCCATACCCTGTGCACGTTAAAGAACACGCTGGATGGCCTTGACGGGAGGCTACCATCTGTCTCCCAACAGCTGTTCCCGTGGGTTCCCTCCCCCAACCTTCTCTGAGCCTTCGGGGTCCATGTGACCTAGCCATTTAGCCCATGGTGTGCAAAAAAGTGCCGCTCAGAGGTAAAACAACCCAACAACCTTGGCACGTGACACTGATTGGCTTCACGCACGCTTCTTTGCATAACGCAGAGGTGGTTTAAATTTATTGGCTGATCGGTGTATATCTAAATCTATTCTACATATATCTTTCTAGGTACAATTTAATCTAAAAACAAATGTAATAAAATCCCGCCAATGGAGCAGTTACCGACACATTGAGTCTCGGGTAGAAGGATAAATTTATAATTAGAAAACAGGGGGTGGGGGGAGTTGTCTAAATGAGAATATTAAATCAGAACGCCTTCCTATAGTTTATTCCTCAGAAATAATTCTCCTTAACCAGTATAAAGCATATCATCGTATTTCCCCTGAGTTCCAGTGATTCAGTTGAATTGCGGGTTCTATCATAGGGAGACATCTGAATTTTTAAAACAACCAGGAGAGCTAAGGCGAATATACATAAGTAAAATTTTGGGGAGGCTGTCTAACACTGTAAAGTAATTCCCACTATATATATATACACACACACACCCGGTACTTACGAAATATTAGACTTTAGAATTAAAAAAATAGAATTAGTTTAATAGTTTTCCCCAAGATCTCTTACTATAGAGTTTCAGAAAAATAAAAAAATCATAAAAATCTTTCCAAGCCCATTGCTGTTCACCAATTCTGACTGAGAGCAAGGCGAGGGGGATGTGCCGAGACAAATTTCAACGCTGGTCCAGCTGGGTCACGAACCCTAGGAATTGCAGATTACGAGTCTGACACACTCCCGACTGAGCCCACCCTCCGCTCAGTGCAGGAAGCGTGGTGAAGAGTGCCACAGGAGGTTATCAGGTTGGGTTGTGTTGTTTTACCTCTGAGCGGCACTTTTTTGCACACCATGGGCTAAATGGCCAGGTCACATGGACCCCGAAGGCTCAGAGAAGGTTGGGGGAGGGAACCCACTGGAACAGCTGTTGGGAGACAGATGGTAGCCTCCCGTCAATGCCATCCAGCGTGTTCTTTAACGTGCACAGGGTATGGCTCTCCCGCACAGGGCTCCACGGCTTAACGTCCCATCCGACGGACGGCGGCCTTACAAAGCCCATCGGTTTCCCCTAATGACAATGGGCAGGGCGGGGAATTTTGCGGAGATAAATCTCAACGCTGACCCAGCTGGGACTCGAACCTGGGAACTACAGATTACGAGCCTGGCGCGCTACCGACTGAACAATCCCCCCCCCACCCCGTTTATCCGGCACTTATGGGGAATGGAAGTTGCCGGTTACATGAATCTGCCGGTTTGAAGGCAAATATTTTTATACAAATGAAATGTCGTAAATGTAATTTGTATTCAAAAATTAGTTTGCAATAAAAATCCAATTAAGATTTAAAACATGCAATTAATAAAAATGCAATTGAAAGAAATGAAGTATAATGCCCTTAATACAAATCTAAATATCTAAAATTTAAATGTCAGCAATTTTGGCAATTGGTTCCCAAAGTTACAAAGCCAAGCGTGCTAACAAACTCAGCCATCCCGTGGCCGAGTGGTTAGCGCGCTTAGTTACTAATCAAGTGACCTGGGTTCGAGCCCCGGGCTAAGGCATGGATAGTTTTTTATGCTGAGGTCCAGATATCTTCACAGACCTTCTACTATGGCGTAAAAACTGACAAGCTCCTTTCAGACCTGTGTGGTAAGCAGCTGCTTGAGGGGATATATCTATTTATGTAAACATACATTATACCGAGTATCTATGTTTATTTATTCAGTGAAAGCCACGATAGAAAGAGTTGTAAAATTGGTCACCAGATGGCGCTGACCACCGAAGTGTCGTATTTTTCCCTAATAACGAAATGTGAAAGAGAATTTTTGAAAGTCAAAAGTCAATGGAAACAGAGGTATGTCCGCAGTGAAACTAACCTAAACTTTAATTTCAGAAAGTTAATTTTTGTTATTTCGAATTTATTTTGGTTGCATGAGAATTCTGGATGTTTGATCATGGGATAGCCGAGAATTTACTGTTTATTTTTTTCTACCGCCTGTATTATAGAAAGAAATAATTAATAAAATATTTTTCTCTTTCAATATATCAATTCGTTATTTCCTCATTTTGTAGATCTGGAAAGTATCTTTTTAAGGTACATTATTATATCTAAAGAGAAATGCGAGGATGGATAATTCGTGGACTGTCGTCAAAAACAATTAGGGACTTTTCTTACGAGTCAATATCTTATGACTACCTGCCTAATATGATGTTGTTCCCCCACGTGCCGCCAAAACAACCCTTACCGAGTTATTTATGGATGCTACACGATTTCTTAACGTGTCTTGTGGTATCTGGTAACAACACGTTACCAGCAGATTCTTTAATGAACGTTAAGTTACGTGGTTGAGCCGCCGCAGTTAGGATATGCTGTTCCAACACAAACCATAGATGCTCGATTGGATTGATGTCTTGGGTATTTGGAGGCCAGGGCAATACCTGGAAGTCTCCCTCAGGTTCCGCGAACCATTCTCAAACAATCCAGACAGTGTGGCATGGCGTATTATTCTGCTGAAAGAAGGCACTTCTAGAGGGATATACCGTTGCCATGAAAGGACTTCTAGAGGGATATACCGTTGCCATGAAAGGATGTAACTGATCTGCAATGATGTTTAGCTAGGTGGTAGACGTAATAGTTTCCTGCACATTAATGACTGGACCCAGGGTTTCTCAGCAGAACATTGACCGAAGCATTACATTTCCTCCATCGCCTTGTTTTAATTGATCGGACCACAGTACTTTCTTCCAATCATTCAAGGTCCAGTTTTTATACTCGTGTGCCCATTGTAGATGCTTTCAATGGTGAACCGAGCTTAGCATGACCACTCGGAGTGGTCTGCAGCCATGCAGCCCCATTTTCAGCAGATTTCGATGTACTGTGTGTTGTGACACATTACTCCAGTCACAAACATTCAAATTACGGGTGAGTTGCGCCACAGTATCCCTTTTGTTGGCTCGTACAGTCGTTCAAAAAAGAATCCGTACACTGCGGTTGATTACAGAATTCAGAAAAATATCTGGCAACAATTTTTTTAGAAATTAGAGATCTGCAACCTTCGTGTCACGTGACACGAAGGTTGCCAGATCCCTAATTTCTAAAAAAGTTGCCAGATATTTTTTATGAATTCTGCAATCAACCATGATGTTCGGATACTTTTTTAATATATATAATGCGTATGAATATATAATGCAATGAATATGGAGCGTGTGCAGAGACCGTTCACAGCAAACTAGAGCGTGTACAGTTGCTGCATACGCTCCAGATATTTTTCCTGAATTCTGTAATCACATGACAGGAAGGTTGCCGGATCACTAATTTCTTTAAAAAATCGTTTCCAGATGTTTTTTCTGAATTCTGTAATCAACCGTAGTGTTCGGATACTTTTTTCAGCGACTGTACCATATGGGATAGACTTCGCTCACCTCTAGCATTGATGAGACATGGTCAGCCCACATCTTGTCTGTGGTTCGTGGTTTTTCCCTCCTCGGACCACTTTTTGCAGGTACTAACCACGGCTAACCATGAGCACTCCACAAGTCTTGCCTTTTCGGAAATGCTATGACCCAATCGTCTGGCCATTACAATTTGGCCTTTGTCAAACTCACTTAGGTCCGCTGTCTTTCCCATCCGAAAAACAAGAATAAGAATGATTAACAGAGCTCAGTGTCAGTTGTTATTTATACCGTTTAATGACCTTCACATGTACCGTCGTTTACCTGCACTTTTTTTGCCTAAACATGAGCTGACCGCAATGTTTTGGCTCTTCGGTGTATGTGGCAACTTAGCGACTCTTCAAGGTAGGGAGCAATGTGTTGGCTTGGGTTGTTTTACCTCTGAGCAACAACTTTTTCACAGAACGGGCTAAATAGTCAGTTCACAAGGACCCCGAAGTCTCGGAGGAGAAGACCCACTCGAATAAGTATTGGGAGTCAGATGTTAGCCTCCCGTCAAAGCCATGTGTGTGTGTTGTTTAACGTTCACAGGTTATAGCCCCCCCCCCCTTGCACATGGAACCACAGTTTACCGTCCCATTCAATGGACGGCGGCATTTCCAAGCCCATCTGTTTCTCCTACTTAACTTCAGCATAGCGGGGAGTGTGTGGAGATAAATCTCAACTCTGGTTTAGCTGGAACTCGAACTTGTGAATGTAGATTACGAGCCTAACGCCGTACCGACTGAGCCACCCCGCCCTGTGCACGAAGTGTGATTGACAGTGTCACACGAGGTTATCAGCAGTCTCTACGATTCATTCCCCCGAAGCATTGTTCAATGTATTGGCAGTTGCTAATAGTGGTTGTACCCGCTACTTATGTGGCTTATATTTTATATAATAGAAATGCCAATTTGTTGCCAAAAATTAGTCATCTCTTCGCTGTCTCTCAAAGTTCTTCTTCATTTGCATACATGAATTTTCCCAACACGTCTTGTTGTTGCAATTTCAATGTTACAGAGTTATATATATATAAAAAGCAGTATATATATAGAGAGAGTGTGTCTCAAAAATATAGGTACAAACTTTTAGGGAAGGTAGATAACATCTAAAACAATGAGAATTCCATAGGAACCCACAACCGGAAACGTCATGGGAAAGTGGTAGCAGAGGTACAAGATCTGAACGCACACAAGACAGTGATTAATGGAAAAATATTTATTACATAATTATTACAAATGGCGTACTAGATGATACATTTCACAATGTTACAGTTTCATATGTGTGTGGAAAATGGTGGCCGGTACATGTCTGTGTGGGAAGCGTTCTTGATACATCCGTTGACCTCAACTATTCCATACACTAAGGCATGTCTGCCAGCTCCCTGTTCGAATACCTTTGCATGCTCTTCGTAAGCCGACATATACATATATTTTATAACGTTAGAGCAGGTGCTCGAAGTTTCCACCATGAGACGCGATGCATGCGTGACACCGACGGAGCATTGATTGCCGTACACTGTCGAACACACCTGGAGTTTCTTTGATAGTAGCAGCAGCACAGACGAGCCTTGCCACGAGATCCATGGCAGAATCCACAGGTGATTCATACACGTTAGCTTTGAGGTCCCCCTACAGAAAGAAATCAACGCTCGTTAAATCAGGTGAGTGTGGAGGCCAGGCAACTGGTCCAGCACTCCCAATCCATCGTTGCCCAAAACACATGTTCAAATGCGCACGAACACACCTTCTATAATAGGGAGGTGCTCCATCATATTGAAACCACATGTTGCGTCTCACATTTGTTGGAACATGGGCAAGTAAGCCTGGTAGAACCTGTTCCAGGAAGATCAGATACTTCGCAGAGGTCATGCGGGATGGTAAAAGGTATGGCCCGACTAAGCAGTCGCCGACCAAACCTGTCCACACATTTACTGCGAAACGATGTTGTGCCGCATGGGTGCGCACACCGTGAGGGTTCTCGTAAGCCCACAAATGCGCATTGTGCTGATTGAATACTCCATCCCGAGTGAAACTGGCCTCATCAGTAAACGAAACATAAGCAGGGAAATTCACATCTTGGGCACTTTCTTGGATATACCACTGCGCAAAACGCACACGTGCAGGATGATTTGCGAAGAGAAGTAACTGAACACTTTGGAGATGAAAGGGGTATAAGAACTCGCCGTGCAAAACACGCTGTACACTGCAACGAGGCACTCCTAAGGCAGAGGCAACGGTACGTATGCTGGTACTAGGATTAGTCTCCACAGCATCCAACACACTTTCTTCCATTGGCGGGAGTACGCGTCGATTGTGGCCTGCCCTCACTTCTGCTGCCTCTTAATGACCCATAATCGCATAAATTTTGAAGCACACGCGCAGACAAACGGTGGCCCGGTACATGTCTGTGTGGGAAGAGTTCTTGATACATTCGTTGAGCGACTCGTCCTTGCCCTCAGCTATTCCATACACTAAGTGCATGTCTGCCAGCTCCCTGCATGCTCTTCATAAGCCGACTACCTCTCGAATGAGGAAATCCGAAATTTCCCCTTAGCGCACTGATGAACAGCGCCAACTATTGACTTACGGTGACGTTTCCAGTTATGGGTTGCTATGCAATTCTCATTCCTTTAGATGTTATCTACCTCCCCTAAAAGTTTGTACCTATATTTTTGAGACACCCTATATACTGTGTAGAAGTGAACTTCTGGTTATCTGGCATTTATGTGGAATGGAAGTTGCCAGTTAGATAAATAAAAGAATCTGACGGTTGCATGAGAAACATTTCGATACAAAACAAACATCTTAAGTGCAATCTTGTATTCAAGGTTTAATTGAAATAAAAATGCAGTTAAAAACAATGAATATGAAGTACAATGCCCTTAATGCAAATCTAAATATTTAAAATATAATTATCAGGAATTTTAGCAACTGCTTCCCAAAGTCCAATAGCTAAGTGCGCTAATAACTCGCCGTCCTGTAGCCGAATAGTTAGTGCGCTTAGCTACTTATCAAGGGACATGGGTTCGAGCCCCGAATAATGCATGATTATTTGTATTTTTTATTTTTTTTTTGCTTAGATCCCAATATCCTCACAGACCTTCTACTATGGCGTAAAAACTGTGAGGCTCATTTGTCAGACCTCTGTGGTAAGCAGCTGCATATTTCTTTATTTTTATTTATTGGCTGAAAGCCACCAAAGAAGAATTGTAATATTGGTCGCCAGATGGCGCTGTGTACTGAAGTGTCAAATTTTTTCTAATAACGAGATATGAACGCAAATTTTTCAAAAAGTCAGGGGAATCCGGGGTAGGAGAACGATGAAACTAACCTAAACTTTAATTTCAAAAAGTTTTTCAAACTGACAATTTCAGTTTCAAAATTTTCCCCGTTGTATGAGAATTCAGGATATTTGATACCAGTTAACCGGGAAATTATAATATATTTTCTACCGCCTGAATTATAGAAAGAAATAAATGATAAGATATTCTTCCGTTTTAATTCATTGTCCGATACGCATCTTTCTGATAGGTCTGGAGCGTATCTTTTCAAGGTACAATATCATATCTAAAGAAAAATCCGAGAATGGATAATTCGTGGACTGCGTCTCAAACAATTAGCGACTTTTCTTACCAGTCAATACGTGATACAATATGTGGCAACTTAGCGACTCTTCAAGGTAGGGAGCAGTGGTTTTGGTTTGGGTTGTTTTGACTCTGAGCGGCACTCATATTTGGCGTCCTTGTAACTCCAATTATATTTGGAATCCTTATGACCCCAAAAATTATGAATATATATATATGTGAGAAACAGCTGCTTGAGGGAGTATTTATTTTTATTATATATATGTATACAGTAAACTTCTGGTATTCCGGCATTTATGGGGAATGGAAGTTGCCGGTTAGATGAATAGATGTTGCATGAGAAATATTTTGATACAAAACAAAAACCGTAAGTGCAATCTTGTATTCAGGCATTAATTGAAATAAAAATGTAGTTAAAAACAACGAAAATGAAGTATAATGCTCTAAATGCAAAGGTAAATATCCAAAATATAACTATCAGGATCTTCGGGAACTGCTTCACTGAAACCCACCGTAGAAAATCATGGAGAGAGTTGTAATATTGGCCTCCGCATGGCGCTGAGTACGGAAGTGTCTAATTTTCTCTAATAACGAAATGTGAAAGAGAAATTTTACATAAGTAAAGCCAGTGGAATCCGAGACACGAGAATAAGGAAACTAAATTAAACGTTAATTTCAGAAAATTTATTCCGGTTGCGTGAGAATTCTGGAAGTTTGAATACCGGATAACCGGGAGTTTACTGTACATTTATTTTCCTATCGAATCAGTTATAGTGATAAAAATGGAATAAAATATTATTCCATCGGAATCCAAAGTTCATTGTCTGTGGCAAGAGTCGGTGGGGAAAGTATCTTTTTCAGGTACAACATTACATGGAAAGAAAAATACGGGGATGGATAATTCATGGACTACAGTCGGAAAATATTATTACTTTATGACATGGTCATCCGACCTATTATTTTACATGCTTCCCCAATTTGGGCGAATACCACTTCTCAAAACATTCGCAAGATCCAAGTCTTGCGGAATAGGATTCTGCGATGTGGGGTCGATGCCCCTGGTTTGTAACCAACAGACAGTTACATAAAGAACTGGGCATCGACCATATTTATTCTTACATGGAGTCTGTCTCACGACATTTCTTTGAGGCAGTTCAGAGTAACCCTCATGAGATCGTATCTTGCTTATTGGACTATGATCACAAAGTCCTTAATAGATACAAGAGGCCTAAGATGATGGCTTTCTCTAAAGAATGGGAGAGCCATAACCTCTGTACGTTAAAGAGCACACTGAATGGCTTTGAAGGTGACTATCGTCTGTCTCCTAATAGCTGTCCATTTTGTATCTTTCTCTGAGCCGTTGAGGCCCTTTTGACTTGGCAATTTAACCCATTGTGTGCAAAAAATTAATACGCATCCGACGCATCCGACGGACGTTGGCTTTCCAAGCCCATCGGTGTCCCCTACTGACCGTGGGCAGGGCAGGGAATTTTGCGGAGATAAATCTCAACGCTGATCTAGCTGGGATATATTCAAGGGAGTGAGCTCACTAAATCAACTATTCTCAATGGGGTTCAGATCCGGGCTTTGTGGTGGCCGATTGATGTCATGCTCGCAGAACCACTAGTAAACATATCCGATACACTAAAATTTTTTCTGTTGCATGATAATTCTGAATGTTTGAGTTCCGGATAACCGTGAATTTACTGTATATTTTTTTATACCGCGACTCGTCGGACCACGTGACTTTTTTCCAGTCTTCCAGTGTCCAGTCACGGTGTTCCTGACACCACTGTAGACGAACTTTTCAGTTCATCGCAGAAAACAGGGTTCCCATGTAGGCATGCGACTGCTAATACCAGTCCCCTTTAGTTCCCTGCACATAGTTTGCTGAGATATGGGTTGGAAACAGACTTCGTTGAATTCTTTTATTAATTGTTGCACATAAAAAGTCCTGTTTCTCCGTATAAGCCTTTTCAGAGGACGACGATCTCGTTCTGAGAGTTTATCGTCGCGCCACACTTACGCCTCTTAGACAAGCAATGTGGGCTATTTCTCCACTGATTCAAGACTCTTGCTATCTAACCTTTTGAGAAAACAGTCAGTTCTGCTGTTTTTAAAATCGTCGCCCCACCCAGTCCCACATGTGCACAGGGTATGGCTCTCCCGCACACGGGGTTATGGCTTAACGTCCCATCCGACGGACAGTGCCTTTCCAAGCCCATCGGTGTCTCCTACTGACTGTGGGCAAGGAGGGGAGTTTTGCGGAGATAAAACTCAACGCTGACCCAGCTGGGTCTCGAACCTGGGAACTGCAGATTACGAGCCTGGTCTGGAGCCCGCCTCTTCGTTCATGGAGGACATTTCGAACACCTAAGAGACTAAACATCACCCAATTCGCACTGCATACTTACTTTTGGCCCACCCTGTATAACTAGGTAAGAATATTTTCGCCTCCATTACCCTTATTAGCATTCTGAAAGAGGGGCATGCCGCATTACTTCCCCCCTCCAAGATCCAGCGATATCTATGCTTAACCACATAAAGTCAAGAAATTTTATAATATAGATGAGAAAGAAATGCAAGAATTTCTAAATGTAAATATTTTTAAGAGAAATCAATCGCAGATTAGAGTGCCTCTTTTTGACTTTGAACTCAATTTAGGCGACCTGTAATTAACCTTGCATGCAGAATCGGATCGAAAATTTCTTAAATCTACGACCTGAAATGCTCCTATGCAAGAGTTCTCAGTTTTGTTGCACAGGTTTAATCTCTGAACTATCATATGAGAAATCTCGCAACGATTATAAGATGTAAGAACAAAAGTGTCCGTAGACACCATTTTCCAAGTCCGTATCGCACGTTGATAAAAAATTTGACCTGTGACCTCGATGAAATGGTGAGATTCGAAATTTAGTAACTCTTCTCAGATATAGGATCGAAATAATCCGAGTCACCAGTTTTTAGCTCTCTAATATCAGTAGAATGAAATTTCACCTTTGACCTCGAAGGTCCCCCTCCCCCTCCAAAATAATCGAAGATAATGTTTCGTAAGATCTACAACAGTTTGGGTTGTTTTATCTCTGAGCAGCACTTTTTTGCACACAATGAGCTAAATGGCCAGGTCACTAATGTCTAAAAAAATCGTTGCCAGATATTTTTTCTGAATTCTGTTATAAACCATAGTGTTCGGATACTTTTTTGAGCGACTGTACCTCCTCCTGATGTGGCTTATATTTTTGCATAATAAAATTGTCCATTTTTTTTAATTAATCATCCCTTCCTTGCCTCCCACAGTGCTTCGTATGAGAGAATACGAAATTTCCCGCTGTGTCTTCGTGTTGCAATTTCAATGTCAGTGAGTGAATTCTCCCGTTTCTCCAGCATTCGTGGGGAATGGAAATTGCCGGTTAGATTTTTATACAAAACAAATACCGTAAATACAATATTCTATTCAAGTCAGTATTACCGTATTTCTTCCATTCTAAGACGCACCCCGTTTTTAGAGACGTTTATATGGGAAAAAAGTGCGTCTTAGAATCAAAGAAATACGATAATAAAAATGCCCTTAAAAACTATAAAAATGATATATAATACCCTTAATACAAATGTAAATATCTGAAAAGCAATTTTCGGGAACTACGCAAACTGCTTCACTGAAAGCTACCATAGAACGAGTTTTAATATTTATCACCAGATGGCGGTGACTACGGAAGTGTCGAATTTTACCTAATAACGAAACGTGAAATACAATTTTTTGAAATTTAGTCAGTGGAATCCGAGAGACGAGAACAGTGAAACGAAGTTAAACTTTAATTTCAGAAAATTTATTATTTCGATTTAAAATTTAATCTAGTTGCATGACAGTTCTGGATGTTTGTGAACCAGATAACCGGTTCCCAAACAGCCTGTATAATTCTGTATAACATCTTTATAATTGTTTCCTCTAACCACCTTATAGGGGTGGGGATGGCTCAGTCGGTAGCGCTCCAGGTTCGTAATCTGTAGTTCTCGGGTTCGAGTCCCAGCTGGGTCAGAATTGAAATTTATCTCCACAAAATTTCTCGCCCTGCCCACAGTCAGTAGGGGACTCCGATGGGCTTGAAAAGGCCGCCGTCCGTCGGATGGGAAGTTAAGACTTGGCTCCGTGTGCAGGAGAGCCATACCCTGTGCACGTTAAAGAACACGCTGGATGGCACTGATGGGAGGCTACCCTCTCTCTCCCAACAACTGTTCCAGTGGGTCCCCTCTCCCAGCCTTATTCTGAATCTTCGGGGTCCAAGTGACCTGGCCATTTAGCCCATTGTGTGCCGGTCAGAGGCCAAAAAAGTGCCGCTCAGAAATAAAAATCCCACCCTTACCGCCTCTGTTTTAGTGATAAATTGTTAATAAGAAATTCTTCCAGTTTGTACAATTTGTTGATTTGAATGAAAGAAGTTGGTCTGGAACATTTGAAGGAGAACACGAGGGTGAATGAGAGATTGGATGATTCGTGGACTGCCGTCGCAAACAAATAGCGACTTTTCTTATGAGTCAATGCACGATATGTGGCAATTTAGCGACTCTTCTTCGGTGCCGCTCTGAGCGGCACTTTTTTTATAACGGAATGGGCTAAATATCCAGATCACAAGGACCCCAAAGGCTCAGAGAAGTTTGGGGGAGAAAACCAACTGAAACAGCAGTTGGGAGACAGATGGTATCCTCCCATCACAACCATCCAGCGAATTTTTTAACGTGCACAGAGTATGGCTCTCTCGCACACGGAACCTAGGATTTACATCCCATCCGATGGACTGCGTCCTTTCCGAACCCATTAATCTCTCCTATTGACCGTAGGCAGGACAGGAAGTTGTGTGGAGAAAATTTCTCAACACGGAACAGTTGCAAACTGCATGGTGTGATACAAAGCGTACTTCGCTCTTCGACTGAGCCTCTACTCTGATAGGATTCCGGCGGCACAACCCATATCACGTAACATCAGGCTTTCTCTACAGACGGCTTTGTCTAGTCCGATGAATCTCGTTTCCTGTTGCACCATGTGAATGGCCGGGTATATGTGCGTCTTTTACCTGGTGTAAGTATTGGCACCAGGATGCACCATTGGACGAAAACTAGCCGGTGGAGGAAGTGTAATGCTTTGGCCAATTATTCCGCTGAGAAACCCTGGGTCCGGTCATTCATGTGCAGGAGACTATGACGTCTATCACCTACCTAAACATCATTGCAAATCAGGTATATCTTTTCATGGCAATGGTATATCCCTCCAGTAATGTCTTCTTTCAGTAGGATAATGCGCCATGCCACACTGCCCGGATTGTTCGAGAATGCTTCGCGGAACATGAGGAAGATTTCCTGTTATTGCTCTGGCCTCCAAATTCCCCACACATCAGTCCAATCGAGCATCTGTGGTTTGTGTTGGAACAGCATATCCAATCTGCGGCGGCTTGACCACGTAACTTATAAGAGTTAGAGAACCTTCTAGTTACGTGTTGGTACCAGATACCACAACTTTAGAAATCTTGTAGCATCCATGCCTCGCCGTGTAAGAGCTGTTTTGGCGTCACGTGGATGACCAACATCATACTGGGCAGGTGGTCATAATGTTCTGGTTCTTCGCTGTATACTTAGAGCGCAATCTAATGCAAAGTGTAAAAAACAGGGTGCTTGAAAAATATCGACTTTGAAATTGTTATACAATCTGTATTCTATGATGATATATTTTCTCAGATTGAATATTAATGTAGATAATACCAAGGTTAACTGAACCTTATTACAGTATGGAAGCATTTCTAAAATTGTGCTTCGTGAAACCCTAAGATTCTGTAAGCACATATTAAGAAACGCGGAGTTACTGAAGATGCATTTCTTTTCATTTCGATAGAACAAATCTTATAATTGCAATATCCACTTGTTACAGGTTGGGTTGTTTTACCTCTGAGCGGCACTTTTTTGTACACAATTGTCTAAATGGCCATAGGTTGAGGAAGGGACCCATAGGAATAGCTGTTGGGAGACAGCCATCTAGTCGAGCCATGGCTTAATGGCTTATCCGATGGAAGGTGTAATTTCCAAGCCGAGCGATGTTCCTTACTGACCATGGACAGCACGAGGAGTTTTGCGGAGATAAATCTCAACACTGGCCCAGATGGAACTCGAATCTGGGAATTAAAGATTACGAGCCTGGAGCACTACCGACTGATCCATCCCTCCAAACTATTTTTCACACGACTGGCTCATATTCTTTCTTGATTTTATTTGGATATATGTAGGCAGGACCGAACTTAGGAAGGGGAGCATGCCAACCATCTTTCATAATGCTAATAAATGAAATAGGGGCAAATATATTATTACGCTTATTTATATTTAATGCATTTTTCAATAATCAATCATTCAATTTTATTTCATCGTCATATACATTTTATCACATAGCAAAATATGAGGGAACCCAAAAACCGCATTGTCTGCCTGGGCCACTAAAGGAAATGAATACAAAAGCCAATAAGGACTTATTAAAAAGATTTCAACTGATATCGGTCATTCTTCCGATATATGTACAGTCGCTCAAAAAAGTATCCGAACACTATGGTTGATTACAAAATTCAAAAAAAATATCTGGGAACAATTTTTTTAGAAATTAGTGATCTGGCAACCTTCGTGTCACGTGATTGCAGAATTCAGGAAAATATCTGGAGCGTGTACAGCAACTGTACACGCTCCAGTTACCGTTCACAGCAAACTGTGCAGTTACTGCACACGCTCCAGTTTGCTGTGAACGGTAACTGCACACGCTCAATATTTCCGTGAGTGAGCCCACACGATCCCAGCTATGCTCATACTTTGTCTTGTACAGTCGCTCGAAAAAGTATCCGAACACCATGGTTGATTACAGAATTCATGAAAAATATCTGGCAACGATGTTTTTTAGAAATTAGTGATCTGGTAACCTTCGTGTCACGTGACACGAAGATTGCCAGATCACTAATTTCTAAAAAAAATCATTGCCAGATAACTTTTTTGAATTCTGTAATCAACCATAATGTTCGGATACTTTTTTGAGCGACTGTACAATACATTTTCACTTTGCACTTGATTATTTAACTAAGGTGCGACATCTTCCAAAGAAAAGAGACGGACCTGTAAAACAGACGGGGAAATGTTATAATGCATTGAACATTTTTCCCCCCACTGTTACATTTTTCCGGCTCGATTGTGTTCCCCCCCCCCTCGATTTTATTCCAGATCCGAACCTGTACTCAAGTGTGAGTGCCGATCCCTTGTGGTCCGAGGTCTCGCCGAAGAAAAATCAACACTATGACCTTATTTTCAGTTTCCAGAACAGTTTCCATGTTTGAATACAGTAACGTTTTCTACCCAGAGAATTGAGCCTGCAACAGTTCATAATTATTGTTCCTTGCAGGCAATGCCCTCGACAATGCAGATTCACAATGAAACACGCCGAATAGAAGCTCGCGTCGATTCCTTTAATATTTGAAAAGTTGCTGTCTTTTCGTAAGAGACAAGTTAAGTTGTTGTTTCAGAAGTTGTCTCCCTACGATATAACCCGCATTTACATTGAAACACTGCAACTGAGTGGAAATAGGATGACGTGCTTTATAGTGATTAACGAGAATTATTTCTGAGAAAGAAAGTATCGGAACGGCGTTCTGATTTAATATTGCCACTTAAACATATCCTCACTTCCCCGTTCTCTACTTTGAAAATCATCCGTCTACTCGAGATTTTATTATATTTGTTTTACATATAATTGTATCTGGAAGATACATACTGGATTAGACTTTTCATCTATTTACTTAACAATTAAAGGGAAAGTATCTTTTATTAAATATATAAAATTGTATCATGGGCGGTAGTAAATTCATACAGTGATTTGTCGTGTAAAATTACTAGTATAACCAAATCGAACATAATGGAATGCAACTAAAAATTGCTATGTCAGAAACGTAGTACAGAATCATTATTATGAGAGATATTTACCTTGTATAAGAGTAATGGTGACTAGGCATAAACGGAAAGGAGAGCTGTGTACCATTCCCCACTGATGATGCATAGAACCGGCCAGGACTAGCCAGCACTTAATGTCCGACCCCGACTTCTCGTGGTACAGACCGATAGGGTTAGTACATTTCAAAGGTTACTTTTGTAACCATTAGGGTAGGTACCTTATCAAAAGGTTAGTACTTTTCAAAGGAGATATTCTCTTTTGGAAGGACGTGGAAGGGAAGGGCTGCAAGATCAGTGTAGCCTACTGTGATCTGGTGATCAATGGCCACTTTATGTGTATGTATGTTATTTATTTCTACCCTACTGAGGAGTGGTCAACTTCTCAGGATCCTGGTGCTGACCATTTATACCTATAGATTGTACTGGTTTATGACTTTGAGCTTGATTATAGATCCTGGACTTGCTGCTCTGGTTGGTTTATTAAGACAAAATCCGCGGTTATGTTTTGTGGGTTGTCAGCCCTGTAGTGGTGTTGAGTTATCAGCCCTGTAGTGAACAAAGGGTTGTCAGCCAATGGGTTGTCAGCCCTGTAGTGAACAAAGGCACAGGGTACCTTATATCAACTGGAGGATAATCCCGATCAGAGGTCATCACAGATATCTGAATCCTCACTTAGCTAGATAGCGTGCGATCAGGGGGCTGTTTGATATTGTTGGTCCTACTTCTTTCAATAAACCTAATTTCTATAACAAAAACCTATTAACCACTTTCTCTCTTTTAAGATACGTGGAACGTGAGAAGCTTGCATAGAGGTTATTCTCTTGAAGTCCACACACAGGAATTCCGGCATTATAACCTAGATATTTTAGGCTTCCAAGGGATCAGATGGAGGTTAAGGTTAGATATTTAAAAATAACTTTAAATTTCTTTTTTCAGGGAGCGAGGATGGAAAGCATTTCCAAGGGGAAGGTTTGCTTCTCAGCAGACATGACACTGATGCTATTCTAGGACATGACGGTATTAATGAAAGATTTCTTATAGTCAAATTTAAAGCAAAAATTAAACATTTGAATGTCATCTGTTGTTACGCCCCCACAGACGACTCGGATGAGAACGAGAATGATAAATTTCAGAGCCAGCTTCAGGACAAATTGAAATCTGTGAAGAAAGGAGATATTTCTCTTGTGCTATGTGAATTCAATGCTCAAGTTGGTACTGACTCTAACCTTTGAGAAGGAGTTTTAGGTCTCTTTGGCATTAGTTGTTCCAATAGTTCCAAACCATGTCCCTGTCTGTAGGAGACACTTTTTAACCACATTTCGATGGACATTCATGCAATATTCGTTCTAGGCACTATAAACTTGCCTTTAAATTTTTTCTTGACTTTAGTTTGTAAATGTCAGCAAAAGCGAAATTCTAATATATGTTCACTTAAATATTACATGTACCAGGAAATATACATTCCAGAGGGTTGCTATATCGAATTGCTACTGATGCAGTGATGTCTAATATCTGATATCTTTAATTAATTTTATGAGCTCCAAGCCTAGGGCTTATATCTCGAAGTCTAATATACTGCCTGATTGGTAATAACAAAAGTTAAAAAAAAATAAACCCCAAAGGGGTCACAAGGACAAAACAAATTTGCTAAAAAAGCACAACTAAAAGGAAAACAAGCGAGTATCAAACACCATTATCTTTGGACGCTTGAATTGATTTAAAATCAAGGGATCGTAATTGATCAAGGATCTGATTATACCATAAGGATGATCTCCCACTGCCTCAAAAAAGGTCTTCACGAGCTTCCGAATAAGAGTAAATGTGATCAGTGCTCAAATCAGAGTAAATGGTTTTGTTTTTCACAAAACAGGAAGCACTGGCAACAGATATGAGGATTTTATTTTGGAAGATCTGAAGCCTCCTGACATTGGTGTTGGTAGTGTTGACCCATACTGATGTGGTATATGTCAGGACTGATATGTCAGGACTATGGTATATGACCGGAACCAAGCTCATCTTGAATCAAATAATAATACTCTTCTTACGTAGTATCAGACAACACTAATTTAATAAGATACATCCTTATTACTTCACTACTCCACTACACCTTTTTGATTTTCCTCAACAAATCTTATTATTCAAAGCATCAACGTTCTAAACCAGTGTCTCGCAAACTGTGTGCCGCGGCACAGTAGTGTGCCGCGGGAGATTCCAAGTGTGCCGCGAGAGATTTTCAAATTGACACTAGATATTCCAAAGATTTCATTTTGACTTGACTTGTGTTATCGACGTGCTTTAATAAAAATCTTTCAGATTTTATCAACTGGGATCTTGTAAGTATTTATCAAGCTTTTTCCAAATTTTGGTATTAATTTTTGATTATTTCAAGCCATAGAATGGACAAATATTTAAAACAAACACAGAGTTATGAATTAAAGAACGAGAGCAAATCTTCAAGTAAAACCAGGCTGATGACTTCAACAAAGCGCAAATATAATGACAATTATATAGAGTTTGCTTTTATTCTTTTTTAGGTGTACCGCGGAAAAAAATTAGATTCAGTGTGCCGCGGAAAAAAAATTAGATTCGGTGTGCCGCAGAGTAAAAAAGTTTGCGAGACACTGTTCTAAACAGTTGATAACGTAATTGTCACGCTGAAGCATAGGCGAGCGTTCATGACACGTCTACCATAAGCCCATTGTAGCACGTTAATCTGTCGTATCAATATTATTTGTTATTGATGTTATACTATAGTTTAGTACGTATTCAGTAAATTTAGTATTATTTAGTTGATAAATAATAAATGGGTTCATTAATGTATTTATAAATAGTTTGTTTTTAAAATAAATAACCTCTCGAACAGCTGCTTACCACAGAGGTCTGACAGGAGACTGTTCGTTCAATACACTATAATAGGTCTGTGAGGATGACGGCACGTCAGCAGGAAAACGACACAAACATCCATACCTTACCCGGGGATCGAATTCAGGTTACTTTGATCGGTAGCCAAGCACGCTAACCACTAGGCCAACATTGTAGAAAATGCTATTGGGATATTAATTGTAATATTTTGATCAAATTAAATATATTACATGAAAAGTATTTATTAACGGTTTCCACACTGATTTTTCATATTCAGAAGGGTTCTTCGGGTTTCTCAAGTTTGAAGACCACTGGTTTAGACCAAATCTAGAAAAAAAGGTAGGGCGCGAGGGGAAGGGTGAGGGGCACGATATTCAGTCTAGCCTGAAAAAAGTATAAGGATGTGTATGTGGGGAGTGGAGGGAATTAAGAGACTGTATTTCCATTGTAATTCGACATTTCCCCCTCCATTTTAGAGATGGATTTCATTCTTACGGAAATGCGTTAAGAATTCAGAAGTTTAATCATTTTTGCCTGTATTATTTTTACCAGCATTTTCAAAGGGAGGGGGAAATGAACCCTCCCCCCAGCTATGGCCATCGATGCAAATATGGAAGCAATGTTCAGTTCTTTTTATTGTATACCAGTCTTATGTCCGTATGAAAAAGAAAGAGGCCCCCCAACACTCGCAAGAATGTAGGGAAGCACAGCCGAAAAATATTTTCTGAACCTATTTTTTTAATGAGGGATAGCATTAACCTAATCTTTCAGGATCTCATAATCATATATGAAAATCTATAGCATAGGTCGGCAGCGCGGCTCCCATGGGGCCACGCCCGGTGTGTCATTCACGGAATTCCCCATGCCACTTTGGGCGGGGGTGGCTCAGTCGGTAGCGCGCCAGGCTCGTAATCTGTAGTTCCCAGGTTCGAGTCCCAGCTGGGTCAGCGTTGAGATTTATCTCCGCAAAATTCCCCGCCCTGCCCACAGTCAGTAGGGGACACCGATGGGCTTGGAAAGGCCGCCGCCCGTCGGATGGGACGTTAAGCCGTGGTCGAGTGTGCAGGAGAGCCATACCCTGTGCAAGTTAAAGAACACGCTGGATGGCCTTGATGGGAGGCTACCATCTGTCTCCCAACAGCTGTTCCAGTGGGTCTCCTCCCCCCAACCTTCTCTGAGCCTTCGGGGTCCATGTGACCTGGCCATTTAGTCCATGGTGTGCAAAAAATTGCCGCTCAGAGGTAAAACAACCCAACCCCATGCCACACATGGTGCTTAAAATATGATATTCCGATTTGCAACGTAACTCGATTGAGAACCAGGATCTAACTTTCCTCCTTCTAATTTTTACAGTTTATGGTTTAAAATTTTAATGCTCTGTTACATACCAAACATTATTAATTATTAAGTAATAACCCCTGTGTTGCATACCAAATATTAGATGCAGTTGCTCCTTATATTCTCTGTAATTTTCTTACTGGTTTTTTCCATAGCTGCCATCGTTGTGTTGAAATGAATCCTTTTTTTACGATAGAACTAGAGTTGAAACTGGATCACTGGAATTCAGGGGAAGTAGAATTATGTGCTTTGCATTAATTAACGAGTGTTTTTCGGAGTAAAGTACTATTAGAAAGATGTTCCGATTCAATACTATAACTTACACATCTCTCATGTCCTTCAGTTTTTTTCACTTTGACTTAAAGGCAGTGTTATGTTGTGCGACGCTTTATAGCTTCCTTTTCATTAGAAGTAAATTGTACCTGAAAAGATACATTCTAGAACATTCCCACGATCACCAGCAGGTTGTGGATTAAAACGAAAATATATTATATTAATTATTTGTAATTATAAGAGCGGCGGTAACAATATATATATATATTATTTTTTGATTTGCGTATAAGATGTTTAGGTAGAAATCTATGACAAATTACATAAAACGAGATATTTTGAGGAAAATCTACTTTTAAATTTACAATTTTTTTATACAATTGCTGACATTTTCAATAAATATCATATCGAGTTTTTACTTGTATAAACGTTCAACAGATGGCAGCAGGCACTTCCCGTATCAACCAAAAAAAAAAGAATTACACTGTTAGAACAAAGTGCAGAAGCCAATGTACATCGATATGCTCCAGGGAACACAAACCTGCAACATACATTGACTTATATATATTCGCAAGATGATTAAATGTATTAATTTACATATTAATTTTAAAAATTCTGCAAAATTACTCAAAATCAACGTACAACGGCTTTTCCAGGTATCGTAAAATGTACTCCTGAACGGGATAAAACACTCATTGAATAACTTTAGGGTCAGCTACCACTGTACCCAACAGCCATGGCTGTTAGACATTTGGAAACACCGTTTAAATTGCAATACATATATACCAATAGTAAGACAAACCAGAGCTGCAGTGGGCTAAAATAATTACACTGCGCATGCGCAGATCGCCCCTTACAGTTGTTTTTGTGCCTGAGAACAAAGCCTTAAATTAAAATGGATATATATATAATATTAATTATTTGTAATTATAAGAGAGGCGTAGTAATATATATTGTTTCAATGCTTTGATTTGCGTATATTGAGATGCATAGGGAGCAAATTATGGCAAATTACGTAAAACGGGATATTTTCAGAAAAATCCACTTTTAAATATTTGTACAAACTATAATTCTCTTTTCTAATATTTTGTAAAAATGTTTACAAAAGCAAATGCAATATATGATAATTCATGTCAATATAACGAACACAAGAATAACCAAACATTCAGCACTGCGAATTTTCTTCGAACCCAACAAATTTTTTCATGTATTTTTATGTAAAATATTTCATTTTGATGATTACCATTTTAAGGAAAATATCAATTTAATGTAATAAAAATTTATTCCGATAAAAAAAATATGATCAGTATTGCGAAATTTGTAAAACGAAAATCTTGTACATTTTGTCATCTGGAAACACTGCGAAATATGTAATCACAGCGTTATGAATTATATGCCATTTATTGCACATTGTCCCCGTGCAATTTTGCCGATTACACTACATGGCATAGATGCTCTCTAAATATGCTGGCCGAGATGTTTTCTACACGTGTTGGCATAGATGCTCTCTAAATATGCTGGCCGAGATGTTTTCTACACGTGTTGGCATAGATGCTCCCTACACGGGCTTGCAAAGATTCTCTCTATTCGTGCTGGAAAAGATGCTCTCTACATGCGCTGGCATAGATGCCCTCTACATGTCCTGTCATAGATGCCCTCTACATGTCCTGTCATAGATGCCCTCTACATGTCCTGGCATAGAAGCTCTTTATATGTGCTGGCATAGATGCTCTCTACACGTTCTCGCATAGATGCTCTTTATATGTGCTGGCATAGATGCTCTCTACACGTTCTCGCATAGATGCTCTTTATATGTGCTGGCATAGATGCTCTCTACACGTTCTCGCATAGATGCTCTTTACATGTGCTGGCATAGATGCTCTCTACACGTTCTCGCATAGATGCTCTTTATATGTGCTGGCATAGATGCTCTCTACACGTTCTCGCATAGATGCTCTCTACACGTTCTCGCATAGATGCTCTCTACATGCGCTGGCATAGATGCCCTCTACATGTCCTGGCATAGATGCTCTCTACAGGCACTGGCATAGATGCTCTCTACACGTTCTCGCATAGATGCTCTCTACACGTTCTCGCATAGATGCTCTTTATATGTGCTGGCATAGATGATCTCTACACGTTCTCGCATAGATGCTCTTTATATGTGCTGGCATAGATGCTCTCTACATGTGCTGTTATAGATGCTCTCTACATGTGCTGGCACAGATGCACTCTTCATGCGCTGCCAAAATGCTTTAAAATGGTATTGCCACAACATCCTAATTTCACAGAGTATTTTGAAACTTGGATAACTCCTTGATTCTGACTGTATTGTAAATAACGGTAGTGTCGGCGATAAGTTCTTTAAAATCAGTTCAAATACACGCTTTTCATTTTGCGATTCTTTACGTTTGAGTTACTTTATAATTGTTCGTTATTATTATTGTTGGTTAAGTTCGATAAATAACCGCATGAAGTCTTCGCCGTTTCTTAATCATACGGGAGATATTCCGATAATATGTTGGAGAGTTTCTGCGTCCTTTAAAAGAATTCTCGGAGAGACGCTTGTTGGATCAGATATTTAAAAAAAAATACCCATTGTTTTAAGAAGAAAATTCTAATTCGTGGTTTCCAACAATATTAGGGTTGGGTTGTTTTACCTCTGAGCGTCACTTTTTTTGCACACCATGGGCTAAATTGCCAGGTCACATGGACCCCGAAGTCTCAGAGAAGGTTGGGGGAGGGGACCCACTGGAACAGCTGTTGGGAGACAGATGGTAGCCTCCCGTCAATGCCATCCAGCGTGTTCTTTAACGTGCACAGGGTATGGCTCTCCCGCACACGGGGCCACGGCTTAACGTCCCATGCGACGGACGGCGGCCTTTCCAAGCCCATCGGTGTCCCCTACTGACCGTGGGCAGGGCGTGGAATTTTGCCGAGATAAATCTCAACGCTTACCCAGCTGGGACTCGAACCTGGGAACTACATATTACGAGCCTGACGCGCTACCGACTGAGCCACCCCCGCCCCAAATAGTAGTGGATTCTGCACACGTGGACAACTAACGATTCCTCTCTCTTGGTACCTTCTCCCCATATTTGACACCACGGATTGGTGCACACCTATCTCCCTGACAACATTATTCTATGTTCGGCCTGATTCCGAAATCCCGATAACCCCACCAACTGCAAAGACATCGATTTGCTCTTCGATTGACATGTTACAGCAACAAATGGGTTCGACAACAAACAGAATGCGCTGGCCATAAGAAATGCGGTTTTCGACATCTCTTCCGATTTTCAATCCGTTATAGATTTGAATTTCTTGTATCTTATACAAATTATATATGGTCATGTGTTATTGCATATTATTCCCACATTTGCATGTGCCTTCCGTTATCTGCACATTCCTTTCGTTGCTGTTTTTGACGATTGTTTGTTCAACATAATCCATTCTGTCAGTTAGATTAACTTTCTGATAGCAGTATACCTCTTGGACACTATGATTCTTTGGATAAAGATTTATTTTTAGAAGTTTAATGGGGAGGGGGATAATGAAACTGCGTTGACCGGGGGCATGTTACTAGGGAGTATTCTAATCTGTTTTTCGTCACAAATTTGCTTTTTTTTCTGCAGGAGAATTTCTAGAACATGACTGGGGCTGGATTCGTAAACGCGGTGTCAGAAAACGTAATGAACGTCTTCCGTATTTAACTATTTCTAAAATATTACTGGTACTGAGGAGAAATTGACTTTTATCACACAAATTGACGAAAAAAAAATTTAGAAAGGAAGATTATTAAAAGAGCCTAATGATTCACTCTAAAGATGTACAGTAGCTCAAAAAAGTATCCGAACAAGGTTGCCAGATCACTAATTTCTAAAAAAATTGTTGCCAGATTTTTTTATGAATTCTGTAATCAACCATGATCTTCGCATACTTTTTTAATATATATAATGCGTATGAATATATAATGCAATGAATATGGAGCGTGTGCAGTTACCGTTCACAGCAAACTGGAACTGTTGCGGTTAATGTTCACAGCACATTGGATCGTGTGAGCTCACAAAGACCTGGATCGTGTGGGCTCACTCACGGAAATATTGAGCGTGTGCAGTTACCGTTCACAGCAAACTGGAGCGTGTGCAGTAACTGCACAGTTTGCTGTGAACTGTAACTGGAGCGTGTACAGTTGCTGTACACGCTCCAGATATTTTTCTTGAATTCTGTAATCACGTGACACGAAGGTTGCCAGATCACTAATTTCTAAAAAAATCGTTGCCAGATATTTTTTCTGAACTTTTTAATCAACCACTCATATCCTAGAAGAGCATCACTAGCGTGTCTGCTGAGAAGCAGACCCACGCCTTGGTGATGCTTATTGTCGTCCCTCGCTGAAAAGAGAAATTTAAGATTATTTTTAAGAATATGACCTTTATCTGTCCATCTGGTCTCTTGCAAGCCGAGAATATCTAAATCATAACGGTGGAATTCTTGTGTGAGGACATCAAGAGAAAAAGCTCTGTGCAGAGTCCTCATATTCCAACTACCTATGGAGAGAAAATGGTTAGTGGGATGTTTAAAGAAACTATGTTTATTAAGAGAGGGAATGCCGACAATATCAAACAGCCCCCTAATCGCAGACATGGGGCAAAGACCCGTTCCCCCACTACTAAAGGCTGAAGCCATCTACACTGGAAGACTTCCTCCAATGTAGAATTTGACGATGCCAATAGAAGCAAAGAATTCAGGTGCCTGCGATGACTTCTGCTCAGGATTATCCACCAGCTGATAAACAATGCCAAAGTTGGTACTGACTCTAACCTTTGGGAGGAGTAATAGGCCCTTTTGGTATTGGTAGCTGCAATGGCAATGGGCAACGTCTCCTACAGGTAAGTAAACTTAATGGATTCAGAATAACTAACACTTATTACAAACACCGCGACATACATAAGTACACATGGGTTTCACCTGATGGGCTGCATAAGAATATGATTGATTACATATTAATTAACAGCAAATGGGCTAGTTCTGTTAGGAATACCAGGGCATATAGGGGAGCTGAAATTGGATCTGACCATTACCTTGTTAAAAGTGTCTTGCAACTTAAACTTAAAAAGTGTTGTGCTAGGGTTAAAAAATTTACTTTTAATACTGAAGCTCTGAAAGATCCAGTTGTAGCCAAAGCTTACCATGATAGGTTACTTAGTGATTATGACAGTCATGGTTTGCTTACTACTGAAGTTGAGGAAGAATGGGATCATTTTAAACATGCTTTTTTGGACACTAACAGTACTCTTTTAGGAAAAAAGGAGCAGAAGAGACAGAATTATCTGAGTGATAAGGCACTTGAGCTTATTTTGGAAAGAAAGAACTGCAGGAATGTCTTTAATCAATACCCTACTAGTCCTAATAGAAAGCATTACAGAGAACTTAATAAACGTGTAAAAGATCAGTTAGCTGCTGATAAGAATCTTTGGCTTGATAGTTTGGCTGACAAAGCCGAGGAAGCAGTTAGACAGCACAACAGCAGAGAGCTGTACCAGATAGTTAATGTTTTGTGTGGTAGAAAACGGATAGGTATACAAGGATTGAAGGATAAGCAAGGTAAGGTTATAGAAGGGGAGGATTCTGTCATGGCTAGGTGGGCTGAGCATTTCAGTGATGTTCTAAACAATGTAGTTAGTTCTACTCCCATTGTTTGCAATGATGATAGATGCATTGGTGGCTTTAATGTTGGCCCTATAACACAATCTGAAGTTATTTTGGCTGTTTCTAAACTTAAACTACATAAATCCCCAGGGGTAGATGAAATTACTACCGAAATGCTTAGAGCTGGGAATGTTTTGGTTACCACTTGGATGACTGAAATTCTGAATATCTTTTATGATAAAGGCATGGTTCCTAAGGATTTTACCAGAGCTATTTTTATCCCTATTTTCAAAAAAGGTGATCGCAGTTCTTGTGATAACTATAGGGGTATCAGCCTACTCTCTGTTCCAGGTAAAGTTCTTTCCATGATTGTGCTTAATAGAATTAAGAATCTGGTTGACAGTCAATTGCGTGATGAGCAATGTGGATTCAGAAGTGGTAGGAGATGTGTGGATCAGATAATTTCACTTAGACAGATTCTTGAGAAATGTTTAGAGTTTCAGAAACCTTTGGTTGCTAGTTTTGTTGATTTCAAAAAGGCTTTCGACTCTGTTGATCGTCATAATTTGTGGTTGATTGTGAGATCATATGGTATACCTGACAAGTTAGTTAATATAATGAAAGCTCTCTATAATAACACTGAGTCGTGTGTGAGAGTTGGTAAGGCTTGTAACGATTGGTTTAGCATTACTTCTGGTGTTCGACAAGGGTGCATTTTGTCTCCTTTTCTCTTTAGCTTGGTTATTGATTATGTTATGCGAAATTCACTTCAAGGGAAAGATTTTGGCCTTAAATGGACTGGAGATACAAAAATTTCTGATTTAGATTTTGCTGATGATTTAGCCCTTTTGGCAAATGATGTTGATGAGATGAACTCTTTCATTCGAGCTGTTGATGAGACTGGTAGTAGAATAGATTTGGTTATAAACAGAGAGAAAACTAAAGTGATGAAAATTGGTCAGGCAGGCTGTGATTCAGTTAATCTGCATGGTTGCAGTCTTGAGCAGGTGTCACAGTTTAATTATCTTGGGAGCTATGTAACGGATAATGGTGATGTGCGGCATGAGATTAACAGACGAATAGGGATTGCTGCTGGGACTTTTAAGAATCTATGGAGAGTGTGGAGAAATAGGCGTATACACCTAAAGACTGAAATTAGACTGTATAATAGTTTGGTTCTTTCTGGGGTTAGTTATGGTAGTGAAACTTGGACACTTTGTAAACAAGATAACAGGATACTAGATGCTTTTGATTCCAGATGCTTACGCAGTATCTTGGGCATTAGGTGGTTCAACTTTGTAACTAATGATGAGGTTAGGCAAAGGGGTTTGCAACCTCCTTTAAGCAGCATATTGTGCAGAGAGGGACTCCGTTGGTTTGGCCATGTTGCCCGTATGAATAATTATAGATTGGCGAATAGGGTTATGAACAGTGTGCCTAAAGGCCTCAGAAAGAGGGGGAGACCTAGGATGCAGTGGGCCGACAATGTCAAAGAGGACCTTGTTAGAATTGGTGTGCAGTGGCCAGATGCAGTAGATGTAGCTCAGGATAGACTTGCTTGGAGAATTAAATTGCACGGTCTGGTTGGACCTCCGTAGCCCATGGCTGCTTGAGGATGATGATGAGGATGATGATGATGTAATCAACCGTAGTGTTCGGATACTTTTTTGAGCGACCGTAGGTGGTCTGCAGTAACTGCACACGCTCCAGTTTGCTGTGAACGGTAACTGGAGCGTGTACAGTTTCTGTACACGCTCCAGATATTTTTAATGAATTCTGTAATCACGTGACACGAAGGTTGCCAGATCACTAATCTTTAAAAAAAATCGTTGCCAGATATTTTTTCTGAATTTTGTAATCAACCGTAGTGTTCGGATGCTTTTTTGAGCGACAGTACTCTGCCATATTTCTCTTTGAATGATGACCTTTGATGAATAATGATGTTAGGATGATATTACAGATAAAAGGAAATTTATAAACCTTTTTTTGCAACTTTCTGCCATTGAGTTTATTGTAAAATTTTCCGTTAAATCAAAAACTTATTCATATTAATGTTAAAACCAAAATTAAAACAAATCATTCTCATAACTCGTACGGCATACGTACTGACCTCAATGCACGTCAGAACATGAACAGAGCAGCTCTGCGTTTAGAAACCACTCTACTGAAATGATTGTTATTGAAGGCAAAATGCGCATGCTTAAGTGCCAGAAGTAAAATAACAAAGGTTTGAGAATCACTGATGTACACCAGAGGTTCTCAAACCTTTGGCCTGGGGACCCCTTTATTCTCTTGAAACGTTCCCCTTCGTTCATTTTCGAAAAACTGGCTGCCAAATACCCAATTCTAAATAATCCGCCAATCGTTCTTTGAAGTAGAAATCTTGTTTGATGAAGAAAGCAGCTAGTTCAGCTCGCAACTGAAACAGTCGGACAACTGCTTTCCTCCGAGACAACTATTGTACTTAGGTGTGCAGCAGAAGTTTTTTTTTATTATAATAATAGTTGGGTTGTTTTACCTCTGAGCGGCACTTTTTTGCACACCATGGGCTAAATGGCCAGGTCACATGGACCCCAAATGCTCAGAGAAGGTTGGGGGAGGGAACCCACTGGAAGAGCTGTTGGGAGACAGATGGTAGCCTCCCGTCAATGCCATCCAGGGTGTTGTTTAACGTGCACAGGGTATGGCTCTCCCGCACACGGGGCCACGGCTTAACGTCCCATCCGACGGACAGTGGCCTTTCCAAGCCCATCGGTGTCCCGTACTGACCGTGGGCAGGGCGGGGAATTTTGCGGAGATAAATCTCAACGCTGACCCAGCTGGGACTCGAACATGGGAACTACAGATTACAAGCCTGGTGCGCTACCGACTGAGCCACCCCCGCCCCATATTATAATAACAAGGTTACAAACAACATATATTTGTAATACTCTTATTAACCCAAGAGCATCTAAGCTCATGTAGGTTAATTTACAAATTATTTAAATACGTAATTTTGGCAACACTGACACTCAACTTTACATAAAGAAAAAATATATATATATACAAAAACAACACAGAATTTATAAAACTTTTTTTTTACTTTAACACTGAAAACAGCTGTCAGCATTTGTAATGGTCATTTGATAATTAGCAGTGAGAGATCTGAAATGCATAAAATTAGTTTCATTTCGAATTATAATCGGTAAAGAATTAAAAAATTTAGGGGCCAAATAATCAAAGTGTTTGTGCATAATGTCTTTATTAGCAAGTGGTAACAGGAACCCTTTCCCATTATCTCGCATAGAATAATTTGTATAATGCAGCACTGCATTATTGTTTTTAAAGAAGAAATTTAATGTTCTATAAACAAAAAAATGTTTCAGTGGAAATACACCTGAAATGGTATACTTACAAAAGATGGTAACAGTTTTATATTTATTTGGTAAAATTTGAAATATAAATTTATTTTCCAATGAGATTAGACTCCTGAATGATGAAATGTATGTTCCTCCCTAACTTGTAATACCATACTGTATAGCAGACTGGACCCAAGATTTGTATAACATTATTAACATTTTATTACTGAGGATTTTTTTTTAATAATAAAATTTATATAACATCTGTCTAAGTGTGTTAGTTTTCCAATGTGCATTTTCCAACTTAGGGAGCTATCAATATAAACGTCTAGGTATAGTATACTTTGAACCTGATCAATTTCTTCACAGCAACAAGCTGAGAAATTATTGCATGAAAAGTTATGCAATTTTAATTCAATCGAATGTGAATTGTTTGCTTTCTTTTTTAGGTTAAATAAAATATACTTGGTCTTTTTCGTATTTAAATATAATCCATTTAAATCCAACCATTTCATCACACATTTTAGATCAGTGTTGATATTATAAAGGAGATTTTCCAGAGAATCAGCACATAAAGTTAATGATGAATCATCTGCAAAAGTGTTGACATAGCTATTTATTTTTAATTTACATAGATCATTTTTGAATATCAGAAACAAGGTTGGTCCCAGGACTGAACCTTGTGGTACGCCACATGAAATATGTTTTGGGTTGGGTTGTTTTACCTCTGAGCGCACTTTTTTGCATACCATGGGCTAAATGGCCAGGTCACATGGACCCGAAAGGCTCAGAGAAGGTTGGGGGAGGGGACCCACCGGAACAGCTGTTGGGAGACAGATGGTAGGCTCTCGTCAAGGCCATCCAGCGTGTTCTTTAACGTGCATAGGGTATGTCTCTCCCGCACACGAGGCCACGGCTTAACGTCCCATCCGAAGGACGGCGGTCTTTCCAAGCCCATCGGTGTCCCCTACTGACCGTGGGCAGGGCGGAGAATTTTTGTGGAGATAAATCTCAACGCTGACTCAGCTGGGACTCGAACCTGGGAACTACAGATTACGAACCTGGCGCGCTACCGACTGAGCCACCCCCGCCCCATGTTTTGGGTTACTAAGTGTATTAAAAAGACTAACACATTGCTTTCTGTGCTGTAAGTAGTCTTTTAACCATTTTAATATCACACCACGAATGCCAATATTTTCTAGTTTGCTGATTAAAATTTCGTGATCAACGGTGTCAAAAACTTTCTCCAAGTCCATAAATACGGACAGAGTAAATTGATTATTGTCTATGGAATGAAACACCTTTGACGTATAATTCAACAATGCAGTTTCTGTACCTCTACCCTTCCTAAACCCAAATTGGTTTTCAGAGAGAAAATTAAAACTATCTAAAAAATTATCAGTCTATTATTAACTAGTTTTTCTAATATTTTTGAAAATACTGGGAGAAGAGATATCAGTCGATAATTCTTAAAATCATTTTTTTCCCATTTTGTAAACTGGAATTACAATAGCTTTCTTCATTAAATCTGGAAAAGTTCCAATTTCGAAGGATAAATTACAAATGTGAACCAATGATTGAATGAAGTTAAAAGAACATGTTTTAACAGCAATAATGGAAATATTGTCACACCCAGCAGATTTTTTATTTTTAAATCCTTTTATAATGTCAGTCAATTCTTCCCATTTCTTCACATCGAATATTAACAAGATGCATACTCAAGGCTCGAGATTCAATATAACTAAGAATGTTCTTGATGAAGCAGTAAAACTTTTTAAGTGAATCTGTAATTCCACAAGTTACTCTATCGTTGGAAAGTGGTACTGCCGCTTGATTATGACCTCGCGGACCCCTTGAAAAGAAAAGAAAGTGACGTACGGTTTCGCGAACCACACTTTGAGAACCATGGATATAGACAATTTGTGACTGAATATCATGCTAAATCCAACTATGACGCATAAATGGTACAACTCTGAAACTATGAATCTAGGGGTAATACGAGTCGTAGATCTTTCCAAAAATCCTAAATTTGACCTCCAATATGTCCTTCAAGTTCAAATAGATGTCTCGTAGTGGTAAAATCTCGATCTAGAATGACTAGAAACGTGAAAATTGGTATCTGTGGGGTGTTTCTGGCTACAGATTTTGGAAACGTTACGAAATTTCGGATACTAAATGTCGTTCGAGGTCAAACGTGAAATTTATATCTATCACTGCTAGAGAGCTGAAAATTGGTTCGTAAGAGTATTTTCGGTCATAGATCTGTGAAATGTTGTGAAATTTTGGTTGCGAGGTCAAATACTATCTATTGGTTCTGGAGCGTTAAACAATGCTGCCTGTGGGTATTTTGAGTCGTAGATCTCGGTGAGTTTCTCAAAATTTGGATAAAGTGTGTCCTTTGAAGTCAAAAATCAAATTTCAGTATACTAGTGCTAGAAAGTTAAATATTGGTGAATAGGGTTATTTCGGCAATACAACTCAGAAATAAGGGGAATTTTCAGATCCGGTGTAGCTGTAAAAGTCAAATAGGGATAGGGTTGGGTTGGGTTGTTTTACCTCTGAGCGGCACTTTTTTGTACATCATGGGCTAAATGGCCAGGTCACATGGACCCCGAAGGCTCAGAGAAGGTTGGGGGAGGGGACCCACTGGAACAGCTGTTGGGAGACAGATGGTAGCCTCCCGTCAAGGCCATCCAGCGTGTTCTTTAACGTGCACAGGGTATGGCTCTCCCGCACACGGGGCCACGGCTTAACGTCCCATCCGACGGACGGCGGCCTTTCCAAACCCATCGGTGTCCCCTACTGACCGTGGGCAAGGCGGGGAATTTTACGGAGATAAATCTCAACGCTGACCCAGCTGGGACTCGAACCTGGGAACTACAAATTACGAGCCTGGCGCGCTACCGACTGAGCCACCCCCTCCCCCAAATAGCGATAGAAGTGACGGTCTAGAAATGAAAAGGTGCCGAAATCACCGATTAGTTTTTTCGCAACGACTATAAGATGTAAAAGTAAAAGTATCTAGAGACACCATTTTTCAAGTGCATGTAGGTACAGTCGCACGTAGATGGAAATTTGACCTTCGACTTCAATGAAATGGTGAGATCCGAAATTTCAAAACTCTTCTGAAATATAGGATCGAAATAATCCGAGTCATTAGTTTTTAGCTCTCTAGTATCAATAGAACGAAATTTCACTTTTGTCCTAAAAAGATCCCCCCACTGCAATATTTCTTAAGATCTACAACAATTTCGGTTGTTTTATCTCTGAGCGTCCCATTTTTTGCACACAATTAGCTAAATGGCCAGGTCATAATGAATCCGAAGGCTCAGGGAAGGATTGGAAACAGGACCCACTGGAACAGCTGTTAGGAGACAGATGACAGTCTCCCGTCAAGTGCATTAAGCGTGTTCTTTAACATGCACAGGGTATGACTCTCCCGCACAGGGAAAGACGGCAAAACGTCCCATCCGACGAACGATGGCCTTTCCAAACCCATCAATGTCATGTACTGACCGTGGGCTGTTCGGAGAGTTTTGTGATATATCCCAACGCTGACCCAGCTAGGACTGTAGATTACGAGCCTGGCGCGTTACCGACTGAGGTACCCCCCGCCCGTGCAGGAAGCGTGGTTAACAGTGCCACAGGAATATCTACGACTCACTGCCTCGAAGCACTGTTCAATGTATTGCCAATAGATGTGGTTATACCTCCTAGTGATGTGGCTTAATTTTGTATGATAAAATTGTCCATTTGGTTCGAAATATTTGTCATGTCTTCCTTGTCTCCTATACTGCTTCATATATGAATATCAGTTGAATTTTGTCACCTCTTTTTGGTGTTTCATCTCAACGTTACAGGATTTGACAATGCTCCCGATTATCCGACATTTATGGGGAATGGAATTTGCCGGTTAGATGAATCCTGCGGTTGCGTGGGAAATACTTTTATGCAAAACAAATATCGTAAATGCAATTTGTATTCAAGCCTTAGTTATAATAAAAATGCAGTGAAAAACAATGAAAATGAAGTACAATGCCCTTAATACAAATCTAAATATTTAAAATATAATTATCAGGAATTTTAGCAACTGCTTCCCAAAGTCCAATAGCTAAGTGCTCTAAGAGCTCGCCGTCCCGTAGCCGAGTAGTTAGTGCGCCTAGCTACTGATCAAGGGACCAGGGTTCGAGCCCCGAATAAGACAAGGGTGTTTGAATTTTTATTTTGCTTTGATCCCAATATCCTCAGAGAACCTTCTACTATGGCATAAAAACCGTGAGGCTCATTTGTCAGACATCTGTGGTAAGCAGCTGCTTGAGGAGATATTTCTTTATTTTCATTTATTCACTGAAAGCCACCATAGAAAAATTGTAATATTGGTCGCCAGATGGCGCTGTTTACTGAAGTGTCGAAGTTTTTCTAATAACGAGATGTGAAGGCAAATTCTTAAAAAACTCAGGGGAATCCGGGATAGGAGAACGATGAAACTAACCTAAACTTTAATTTCAAAAAGTTTCTCAAACTGACAATTTCAGTTTCAAAATTTTCCCCGTTGTATGAGAATTCATTATATTTGAATACTAGGTAACCGGGAAATTATAATATTTTTCCTACCGCACGAATTATAGAAAGAAATAAGTGATAAAATATTCTTCCGTTTAAATATGCAATATTATTTTTTCTCTCTTCCTTAGTTCTAGAACGTATCTTTTTAAGGTACAATATCATATCTAAAGAAAACTACGAGAATGGATAATTCGTGAACTGCGGTCTCAAACAAATAGCGACTTTTCTTACCAGTCAATACGTGATACAACATGTGGCAACTTACCGACTCTACAAGGTAGGGAGCAGTGGTGTTAGTTTGGGTTGTTTTGCCTCTGAGCGGCACTCATATTTGGCGTCCTTGTAACTCCAATTATGTTTGGAATCCTTATGACCCCAAAAATTGTGAATATATATATATGTGACAAACAGCTGCTTGAGGGGGTATTTATTTTTGTTATATATATGAATACAGTAAACTTCTGGTTTTCCGGCATTTATGGGGAATGGAAGTTGCCGGTTAGATGAATAGATGTTGCATGAGAAATATTTTGATACAAAACAAAAACCGTAAGTGCAATCTTGTATTCAGGCATTAATTGAAATAAAAATGTAGTTAAAAACAACCAAAATGAAGTATAATGATCTAAATGCAAAGGTAAATATCTAAAATATAATTATCAGGTACTTCGGGAACTGCTTCACTGAAACCCACCGTAGAAAACCATGGAAAGAGTTGTAATATTGGCCTGAAACAATGTGAGGAATAAGAAACACGATTGTTGCAGGAAATGAGAGGAGTAAGAAACACAAATGTGCCGTAAAATGTGAGGGAAATACAAACACAAAAACAACGGAAAATGTGAGAGGTAAGAAACACAAACGTAGCGGGAAATGTGAGGGATAAGACACAAAACTGAGCTAGAAAATGTGAGGGGTAAAAAATACAATTGTGCCGAAAGAATAAGAGGAATAACAAATACAATTGAGCCGGGAAATATGAGGGATAAGAAATACAATTAAGCCAAATGATGTGATGGATAAAAAACAGAATTATGCCAGAAAATGTAAGGGATAAAAAACAAAATTGGTCCAGATAATGTTACTGATAAGAAACACAATTGAGCCGGAAAATATGAGGGTTAAGAAACACAATTGAGACGCAAAACGTGATGTATAAGAAACACAATTGTGCCGGAAAATGTGACGGGTTATAAACACAATTGAGCCCAAAATATGAGGGGTAAGAAACAGAATTCTGTCCGAAAATGTGATGAGTAAGAAACATAATTAAGCCCGATAACATGAGGGATAAAAAACACAATTTTGCCTGGAAATTTGGTAGATAAAAAACACAATTGAGCTGGGAAATATGAGGGGTAAGAAACACAATATAGCCGGGAGATATGAGGGGTAAGTAACAGAATTGTGTCGGAAAATATAAGGTTTAAGAAACACAATTGAGTCGGAAAAATGTGGGGGAGAAGAAGCACAATTGAGCCGGAAAATGTGAGGGTGTGTCGGATGAGAAATTTCGCATCGATTATAAGTTATAAAAGCAGAAGAATCCATAGACAAAATTTTTCAAGTCCATATCACCGTAGATAGAAATTTGACCTTCGATCCTGATGAAATGGTGAGATTCGAAATTTCGTACATCTTCTGAAATATAGAATCAAAATAATCCGAGTCATCAGTTTTTAGCTCTCTAGTATCAGTAGAACTAATTTTCATCTCTGAACTAAGAGGATCACCCCTCTCCTTATCACGGCGGGGGTCGCTCAGTTGGTAGCGCGCCACGCTCGTAATCTGTAGTTCCCAGGTTCCAGTCCCAGCTGGGTCAGCGTTGAGATTTATCTCTGCAACATTCCACGCTCTGCCCAAGGTCAGTAGGGGACACCGATGGGCTTGGAAAGGCCTCCGTCCTTCGGATGGGACGTTAAGCCGTGGCCCCGTGTGTGGGAGAGCCATACCCTGTGCACGTTAAAGAACACGCTCGATGGCTTTGACGGGAGGCTACCATATGTCTCCCAACAGCTGTTCTAGTGGGTCCCCTCCCCCAACCTTCTCTGAGCCTTCGGGGACTATTTGACCTGGTCATTTACCACATGGTGTGAAAAAAAGTGCCGCTCAGAGGTAAAACAACCCATCACGTTAAAGAACACGCTGGATGGCCTTGACGGGAGGCTACCATCTGTCTCCCAACAGCTGTTCCAATGGGTCCCCTCCCCCAAAATTCTGTGAGCCTTCGGGGTCCATGTGACCTGGCCATTTAACCCATGGTGTGCAAAAAAGTGCCGCTCAGAGGTAAAACAACCCATCACGTTAAAGAACACGCTGGATGGCCTTAACGGGAGGCTACCATCTGTCTCCCAACAGCTGTTCCAATGGGTCCCCTCCCCCAACCTTCTCTGAGCCTTCGGGGTCCATGTGACCTGGCCATTTAGCCCATGGTGTGCAAAATAGTGCCGCTCAGAGGTAGAACAACCCAACACTCCCCCTATTGCAATGATCGTAAAATATTGCTTCGTAAGATCTACAACAATATGGGTTGTTTCATCTCTGAGCTACACTTTTTTGCACACAAGGGGCTAAATGGCCAAGTCCCAAGGACTTCGAAGGCTCAAAGGAGGTTGGGGGAGGGGATTCGCTAGAACAGCTGTTGTGACACACATGGTAGCCTTCCGTCAAGACCATTCAGCGTGTTCTTTAAGGTGCAGAGTGTCTCTCCTGTACACGGGTCCCCTCCCCCAACCTTCTCTGAGCCTTCTTTCTCTGACCATCTGTCTCCCAACAGCTGTTCCAATGGGTCCCCTCCCCCAAAATTCTGTGAGCCTTCGGGGTCCATGTGACCTGGCCATTTAACCCATGGTGTGCAAAAAAGTGCCGCTCAGAGGTAAAACAACCCATCACGTTAAAGAACACGCTGGATGGCCTTAACGGGAGGCTACCATCTGTCTCCCAACAGCTGTTCCAATGGGTCCCCTCCCCCAACCTTCTCTGAGCCTTCGGGGTCCATGTGACCTGGCCATTTAGCCCATGGTGTGCAAAAAAGTGCCACTCAGAGGTAAAACAACCCATCACGTTAAAGAACACACTGGATGGCATTGACGGGAGGCTACCATTTGTCTCCCAATAGCTGTTCCAATGGGTCCCCTCCCCCAACCTTATCTGAGCCTTCGGGGTCCATGTGACCTGGCCATTTAGCCCATGGTGTGCAAAAAAGTGCCGCTCAGAGGTAAAACAACCCAACACTCCCCCTATTGCAATGATCGTAAAATATTGCTTCGTAAGATCTACAACAATATGGGTTGTTTCATCTCTGAGCTACACTTTTTTGCACACAAGGGGCTAAATGGCCAAGTCCCAAGGACTTCGAAGGCTCAAAGGAGGTTGGGGGAGGGGATTCGCTAGAACAGCTGTTGTGACACACATGGTAGCCTTCCGTCAAGACCATTCAGCGTGTTCTTTAAGGTGCAGAGTGTCTCTCCTGTACACGGAGACACGGCTCAACATCCCATCCGATGGACGGCGGTCTTTTCAAATCCATCGGTGTCTTCTACTAACCGTAGTCAAGGCAAGGAGTTTTGCGATAAATCTCAAGGCTGACCCAGCTCGGACTCGAACCTGGGAACTGTAGATTACGAACCTTGCGCGCTACCTCCTGAGCACCCCCCCCCCCCGCCCCGTGCAGGAAGCGTGGTGAACATTCCGACTGGAATCTCTACGACTAACTGCCATGAAGAATTGTTCAATGTATTGCCAACAGCAAACCTCCTAATGACATGGCTTATATTTTGTATTATAAAATTGTCCATTGTTTTGAAATATTAGTAATGTCTTCCTAGTCTCCTATACTGCTTCATATGTGAATATCAGTTGAATTTTGCCACCTCGTTTTGGATTTGAAAATTTTTTTTGTTGTAATTTCAACCTCACAGGATATCACAATGCTCCCATTTATCCGGATTGGGTTGGGTTGTTTTACCTTTGAGCGGCACTTTTTTGCACACCATGGGCTAAATGGCCAGGTCACATGGACCCCGAATACTCAGAGAAGGTTGGGGGAGGAAACCCACTGGAACAGCTGATGGGAGACAGATGGTAGCCTCCCGTCAAGGCCATCCAGCGTGTTCTTTAACGTGCACAGGGTATGGCTCTCCTGCACACGGGGCCACGGCTTAACGTCCCATCCGACGGACGGCGGCCTTTCCAAGCCCATCGGTGTCCCCTAATGACCGTGGGCAGGGCGGGGAATTTTGCGGAGATAAATCTCAACGCTGACCCAGCTGGGACTCGAACCTGGGAAGTACAGATTACGAGCCTGGCGCGCTACCGACTGACCCCCACCCCCCACCCTCGTTAATCCGGCACTTATGGGGAATGGAAGTTGCCGGTTACATGAATCTGTCGGTTTGAAGGCAAATAATTTTATACAAATGAAATGTCGTAAATGTAATTTGTATTCAAATATTAGTTTGCAATAAAAATGCAATTAAAATTTAAAACATGCAATTAATAAAAATGCAATTAAAAGAAATGAAATATAATGCCCTTAATACAAATCTAAATATCTAAAATATAAATGTCACGAATTTTCGCAATTGGTTCCCAAAGTTACAAAGCCAAGCGTGCTAACAAACTCAGCCGTCCCGTGGCCGCTTGTTACTAATCAATGGACCTGGGTTCGAGCCCAGGCGTAAGGCATGGATGTTTGTATTGTTTTTTATGCTGAGGTCCAGATATCTTCACAGACCTTCTACTATGGCGTAAAAACTGACAGGCTCCTTTCAGACCTCTGTGGTGAGCAGCTGCTTGAGGGTATATATTTATTTATGGAAACATACATTATACCGATTATGTATGTTTATTTATTCACTGAAAGCCACGATGGAGAGAGTTGTAAAACTGGTCACCAGATGGCGCTGATTACCGAAGTGTCGTATTTTTGCCCTAATAACGAAATGTGAAAGAGAATTTTTGAAAGTCAAAAGTCAATGGAATCAGAGGTATGTCAGCAGTGAAACTAACCTAAACTTTAATTTCAGAAAGTTTATTATTTTGATTTCAAATTTTTTCTGGTTGCAGCAGAATTCTGGATGTTTGATCATCCGATAGCCGATAATTTAATGTTTATTTGTTTCTACCGCCTATATTATAGAAAGTAATAACTCATAAATTATTTTTGCCTTTTAATATACTACACCTCGAGGTTTAGTTTTTAGATCTGGAAAGCATCTTTTTAAGGTACATTATTATATCTAAAGCGAAATACGAGGATGGATAATTCATGGACTGCCGTCAAAAACAGTTAGGGACTTTTCTTACGAGTAAATATATTATGATTACCTGCCTAATATGATGTTGTTCGCCCACATGCCGCCAAAACAACCCTTACCGAGTTATTTATGGATGCTACAGGATTTTTCAACGTGTCTTGTGGTATCTGGTAAGAACACGTTACCAGCAGATTCTTTAATTAACGTTAAATTACGTGGTTAAGCCGCCGAAGATAGGATATGCTGTTCCAACACAAACCATAGGTGCTCGATTGGATTGATGTCTTGGGAATTTGGGGGCCAGGGCAATACCTGGAAGTCTCCCTCAGGTTCCGCGAACCATTCTCAAACAATCCAGGCAGTGTGGCATGGCGTATTATTCTGCTGAAAGAAGGCACTTCTAGAGGGATATACCGTTGCCTTGAAAGGATGTAACTGATCTGCAATGATGTTTGGCTAGGTGGTAGACGTAATAGTTTCCTGAACATTAATGACTGGACCCAGGGTTTCCCAGCAGAACATTGACCAAAGCATTACATTTCCTCCATCGGCTTGTTTTAATTGATCGGACCACACTACTTTCTTCCAATCATTCAAGGTCCAGTTTTTATACTCGTGTGCCCATTGTAGATGCTTTCGATGGTGAACCGAGGTTAGCATGACCACTCGGAGTGGTCTGCAGCCATGCAGCCCCATTTTCAGCAGATTTCGATGTACTGTGTATGGTGACACATTACCCCAGTCACAAACATTCAAATTACGGGTGAGTTGCGCCACAGTATCCCTTCTGTTGGCTCGTACAGTCGCTCAAAAAAGTATCCGAACACTACGGTTGATTGCAGAATTCAGAAAAAATATCTGACAACGACTTTTTTTAGAACTTAGTGATCTGTAACCTTCGTGTCACGTGACACGAAGGTTCCCAGATGACTAATTTCTAAAAAAAAGTTGCCAAATATTTTTTATGAATTCTGCAATCAACCATGATGTTCGTATACTTTTTTAATATATGTAATGGGTATGAATATATCATGCAATGAATATGGAACGTGTGCAGTTACCGTTCACAGCAAACTAGAGAGTGTACAGTTGCTGCATACGCTATAGATATTTTTCCTGAATTCTGTAATCACATGACACGAAGGTTGCCAGATCACTAATTTCTTAAAAAAATCGTTGCCAGATATTTTTTCTGAACTCTATAATCAACCGTAGTGTTCGGATACTTTTTTGAGCGACTTTACCATATGGGATAGCCTTCACTCATCTCTAGCATTGATGAGACATGGTCAGCCCACATCTCGTCTGTGGTTCGTGGTTCTTCCCTCCTCGGACCACTTTTTCCAGGTACTAACCACGACTAACCATGAGCACTCCACAAGTCTTGCCTTTTCGGAAATGCTATGACCCAGTCGTCTGGCCATTACAATTTGGCCTTTGTCAAACTCACTTAGGTCCGCTGTCGTTCCCATCCGAAAAACAAAAATAAGAATGATTAACAGAGCTTAGTATCAGTTGTTATTTATACCGTTTCATGACCTTCACATGTACCGTCGTTTACCTGCAGTTTTTTGCATAAACATGAGCTGGCCGCAATGTTTTGGCTCTTCAGTGTATGTGGCAACTTAGCGACTCTTCAAGGTAGGGAGCAATGTGTTGGCTTGGGTTGTTTTACCTCTGAGCAACACCTTTTTTCACAGAACAGGCTAAATAGTCAGTTCACAAGGACACCGAAGGCTCGGGGGTGGAGACCCACTGGAATAGCTGTTGGGAGACAGATGTTAGCCTCCCGTCAATGCCATGTGTGTGTGTTGTTTAACGTTCACAGGTTATGCCCCCTCCCCTGCACATGGAACCACAGTTTACCGTCCCATTCAACGGACGGCGGCATTTCCAAGCCCATCTGTTTCTCCTACTCAACTTCAGCCTAGCGGTGAGTGTGTGGAGAAAAATCTCAACTCTGGTTCAGGTGGGACTCGAACTTGTGAATGTAGATTACGAGCCTAACGCTCTACCGACTGAGCCCTGTGCACGAAGTGTGATTGAGAGTGTCACACGAGGTTATCAGCAGTCTCTACGATTCATTCCCCCGCAGCATTGTTCAATGTACTGGGAGTTGCTAATAGTGGTTGTACCCTCTTCTTATGTCGCTTATATTTTATATAATAGAAATGTCAATTTGTTGTCAAAAATTAGTCACCTCTTCGTTGTCTCTCAAAGTTTTTCTTCATTTGCATATACGAATTTTCCCACCACGTCTTGTTGTTGCAATTTCAATGTTACAGAATATATATATATAAAACAGTATATATAGAGAGGGTGTCTCAAAAATATACATAAAAACTTTTAGGGGAGGTAGATAACATCTAAAAGAATGAGAATTGCATAGGAACCCACAACCGGAAACGTCATGGGAAAGTGGTAGCAGAGGTACAAGATCTGAACGGACACAAGACAGTGATTAATGGAAAAATATTTATTACATAATTATTACAAATTGCGTACTAGATGATACATTTCATAATGTTACAGTTTCATATGTGTGTGGGAAATGGTGGCCCGGTACATGTCTGTGTGGGAAGAGTTCTTGATACATCCGCTGACTTCAACTATTCCATACACTAAGTGCATGTCTGTCAGCTCCCTGTTCGAATACTTTTGCATGCTCTTCGTAAGCCGACATATACATATATTTTATAACGTTACAGCAGGTGCTCGAAGTTTCCACCATGAGACGCGATGCATGCGTGACACCGACGGAGCATTGATTGCTGGACACAGTTGAACACACCTGGAGTTTCTTTGATAGTAGCAGCAGCGCAGACGAGCCTTGCCACGAGATCCATGTCAGACTCCACAGGTGATTCATACTCGGTAGCTTTTCGCGCCCCCTACGGAAAGAAATCAACGCTCGTTAAATCAGGTGAGTGTGGGGGCCAGGCAACTGGTCCAGCACTCCCAATCCATCGTTGCCCAAAACACAGGTTGAAATGCGCACGAACACACCTTCCATAATAGGGAGGTGCTCCATCATGTTGAGACCACATGTTGCGTCTCACATTTGTTGGAACATGGGCAAGTAAGCCTGGTAGAACCTGTTCCAGAAAGATCAGATACTTCGCAGAGGTCATGCGGGATGGTGAAAGGTATGGCCCGACTAAGCAGTCACCGTCCAAACCTGTCCACACATTTACTGCGAAACGATGTTGTGCCGCATGGGTGCGCACACCGTGAGGGTTCTCGTAAGCCCACAAATGCGCATTGTGCTGATTGAATACTCCATCCCGAGTGAAACTGGCCTCATCAGTAAACGAAACATAAGCTGCGAAATTCACATCTTGGGCACTTTCTTGGATATACCACTGCGCAAAACGCACACGTGCAGGATGATTTGCGAAGAGAAGTAACTGAACACTTTGGAGATGAAAGGGGTATAAGAACTCGCCGTGCAAAACACGCTGTACACTGCAACGAGGCACTCCTAAGGCAGAGGCAACGGTACGTGTGCTGGTACTAGGATTAGTCTCCACAGCATCCAACACACTTTCTTCCATTGGCGGGAGTACGCGTCGATTGTGGCCTGCCCTCACTTCTGCTGCCTCTTAATGACCCATAATCGCATAAATTTTGATGCACTCGCGCAGACAAACGGTGGCCCGGTACATGTCTGTGTGGGAAGCGTTCTTGATACATTCGTTGAGCGACTCGTCCTTGCCCTCAGCTATTCCATACACTAAGTGCATGTCTGCCAGCTCCCTGCATGCTCTTCATAAGCCGACTACCTCTCGAATGAGGAAATCCGAAATTTCCCCTTAGCGCACTGATGAACAGCGCCAACTATTGACTTACGGTGACGTTTCCGGTTATGGGTTGCTATGCAATTCTCATTCTTTAGATGTTATCTACCTCCCCTAAAAGCTTGTACCTATATTTTTGAGACACCCTGTATACTGTGTAGAAGTAAACTTCTGGTTATCTGGCATTTATGTGGAATGAAAGTTGCCAGTTAGATAAATAAAAGAATCTGACGGTTGCATGAGAAACATTTTGATACAAAACAAACATCTTAAGTGCAATCTTGTATTCAAGACTTAATTGAAATAAAAATGCAGTTAAAAACAATGAAAATGAAGTACAATGCCCTTAATGCAAATCTAAATATTTAAAATATAATTATCAGGAATTTTAGCAACTGCTTCCCAAAGTCCAATAGCTAAGTGCGCTAATAACTCGCCGTCCTGTAGCCGAATAGTTAGTGCGCTTAGCTACTTATCAAGGGACATGGGTTCGAGCCCCGAATAAGGCATGGTTATTTGTATTTTCTATTTTTTTTGCTTAGATCCCAATATCCTCACAGACCTTCTACTATGGCGTAAAAACTGTGAGGCTCATTTGTCAGACCTCTGTGGTAAGCAGCTGCTTGAGGAGATATTTCTTTATTTTTATTTATTGACTGAAAGCCACCATAGAGAGAATTGTAATATTTGTCGCCAGATGGCGCTGTGTACTGAAGTGTAAAAATTTTTCTAATAACGAGATGTGAACGCAAATTTTTCAAAAAGTCAGGGGAATCCGGGGTAGGAGAACGATGAAACTAACCTAAACTTTAATTTCAAAAAGTTTTTCAAACTGACAATTTCAGTTTCAAAATTTACCCCGTTGTATGAGAATTCAGGACATTTAATACCAGTTAACCGGGAAATTATAATATATTTTCTACCGCCTGAATTATAGAAAGAAAGAAGTGATAATATGTTCTTCCGTTTTATTTCATTGACGAATTCTTCTTCTGCTGATAGGTCTGGAACGTATCTTTTCAAGGTACAATATCATATCTAAAGAAAAATCCGAGAATGGATAATTCGTGGACTGCGGTCTCAAACAATTAGCGACTTTTCTTACCAGTCAATACGTGATACAACATTTGGCAACTTACCGACTCTACAAGGTAGGGAGCAGTGGTGTTGGTTTGGGTTGTTGTGCCTCTGGCGGCACCCATATTTGGCGTCCTTGTAACTCCAATTATGTTTGGAATCCTTATGACCCCAAAAATTGTGAATATATATATATATGTGACAAACAGCTGCTTGAGGGGGTATTTATTTTTATTATATATATGTATACAGTAAATTTCTGGTTTTCCGGCATTTATGGGGAATGGAAGTTGCCGGTTAGATGAATAGATGTTGCATGAGAAATATTTTGATACAAAACAAAAACCGTAAGTTCAATCTTGTATTCAGGCATTAATTGAAATAAAAATGTAGTTAAAAACAACGAAAATGAAGTATAATGCTTTAAATGCAAAGGCAAATATCCAAAATATAACTATCAGGAACTGCTTCACTGAAACCCACCATAGAAAATCATGGAAAGAGTTGAAATATTGGCCTCCGGATGGCGCTGACTACGGAAGTGTCTAATTTTCTCTAATAACGAAATATGAAAGAGAAATTTTACATAAGTAAAGCAAGTGGAATCCGAGACACGAGCATAAGGAAACTAAATTAAACGTTAATTTCAGAAAATTTATTCCGGTTGCGTGAGAATTCTGGAAGTTTGAATGCCGGATAACCGGGAGTTTACTGTAAATTTATTTTCCTATCGAAACAGTTATAGTGATAAATATGGAATAAAATATTATTCCATCGGAATCCAAAGTTCAGTGTCTGTGGCAAGAGTCGGTGGGGAAAGTATCTTTTTCAGGTACCATATTACATGGAAAGAAAAATACGGGGATGGATAATTCACGGACTACCGTCGGAAAATATTATTACTATATGACATGGTCATCCGACCTATGATTTGACATGCTTCCCCAATTTGGGCGAACACCACTTCTCAGAACATTCGCAAGATCCAATTCTTGCAGAATAAGATTCTGCGATATGGGGTCGATGCCCCTGGTTTGTAACCAACAGACAGTTACATAAAGACCTGGGCATCGACCATATTTATTCTTACATCGAGTCTGTCTCAAGACATTTCTTTGAGGCAGTTCAGAGTAACCCTCATGAGATCATATCTTGCTTATTGGACTATGATCACGAAGTCCTTAATAGATACAAGAGGCCTAAGATGATGGCTTTCTCTAAAGAATGGGAGAGCCATAACCTCTGTACGTTAAAGAGCACAATGAATGGCTTTGAAGGTGACTATCGTCTGTCTCCTAATAGCTGTCCATTTTGTATCCTTCTCTGAGCCGTTGAGGCCCTTTTGACTTGGCCATTTAACCCATTGTGTGCAAAAAAGTGTCTCTCAGAGATAAAATACCCCAAACAATGCAACGCTGTCTTCAGCAACCGACCATAATTCTCACTTTCCCCGCCAACTTTCAAAGTGTGTAGGAATTTTGTTTTGCAGTTATTCCTCACTTTGGAGTTATTTCTATCTCCTTTGTTATGTTATTTCTTACTTCAACTGCTTTAGTCATATATTTGGGTATGCCCGGAGACCGTATTCGTAAGTGTGACGCAGAATTTTGTTAGAATACTTCATATAACTTCACGCTAACGTTCTTTAAAGTTCCATACGATCAAGAAACGTAATCGGTTTCTTTGAATTGCGAATATCGTTCCAATTGTTATACATTTATGTTTGTTGATTTTAATTCTCTTCATTCTTTTCTATTTTATTATTGGATTTTTTTTCATTTTTATTTAACAAAATACATGTTTAAGGGGTTGGGTTGTTTTACCTCTGAACGGCACTTTTTTGCACACCATGGACTAAATGGCCAGGTCACATGGACCCCGTAGTCTCAGACAAGGTTTGGGGAGGGGACCCACTGGAATAGCTGTTGGGAGACAGATGGTAGCCTCCCGTCCAGGCCATCCAACGTATTCTTTAACGTGCATAGGGTATGGCTCTTCCGCACACGGTGCCACGGCTTAACGTCGCATCCGACGGACATTGCATTTCCAAGCCCATCGGTGTCCCCTACTGACCGTGGGCAGGGCAGGGAATTTTGCGGAGATAAATCTCAACGCTGATCTAGCTGGGATATGTTCAAGAGAGTGAGCTCACTAAATCAACTATTCTCAATGGGGTTCAGATCCGGGCTTTGTGGTGGCCGATTGATGTCATGCTCGCAGAACCACTAGTAAACATATCCGATACGGTAAAATTTTTTCTGTTGCATGATAATTCTGAATGTTTGAGTTCCGGATAACCGTGAATTTACTGTATATTTTTTTATACCGCGACTCGTCGGACCACGTGACTTTTTTCCAGTCTTCCAGTGTCCAGTCACGGTGTTCCTGACACCACTGTAGACGAACTTTCCAGTTCATCGCAGAAAACAGGGTTCCCCTGTAGGCATGCGACTGCTAATACCAGTCACCTTTAGTTCCCTGCACATAGTTTGCTGAGATATGGGTTGGAAACAGACTTCGTTGAATTCTTTTATTAATTGCTGCACATAGAAAGTCCTGTTTCTCCGTATAAGCCTTTTCAGAGGACGACGATCTCGTTCTGAGAGTTTATCGTCACTTACGCCTCTTAGACAAGCAATGTGGGCTATTTCTCCACTGATTAAAGACCCTGGCTATCTCACCTTTTGAGAAACCAGTCAGTTCTGCTGTTTTTAAAATCGTCGCCCCACCCAGTCCCACATGTGCACAGGGTATGGCTCTCCCGCACACGGGGTTATGGCTTAACGTCCCATCCGACGGACAGTGCCTTTCCAAGCCCATCGGTGTCTCCTACTGACTGTGGGCAGGGAGGGGAGTTTTGCGGAGATAAAACTCAACGCTGACCCAGCTGGGTCTCGAACCTGGGAACTGCAGATTACGAGCCTGGTCTGGAGCCCGCCTCTTCTTTCATGGAGGACATTTCGAACACCTAAGAGACTAAACATCACCCAATTCGCACTGCATACTTACCTTTGGCCCACCCTGTATAACTAAGTAGAATATTTTCGCCTCCATTACCCTTATTAGCATTCTGAAAGAGGGGCATGCCGCATTACTTCCCCCATCCAAGATCCAGCCATATCTACGTTTACCCACAGAAAGTCAAGAAATTTTATAATATAGATGAGAAAGAAATGCAAGAATTTCTAAATGTAAATATTTGTAAGAGAAATCAATCGCAGAGTAGAGTGCCTCTTTTTGACTTTGAACTCAATTCAGACGACCTGTAATTAACCTTGCATGCAGAATCGGAACGAAAATTTCTTAAATCTACGACCTGAAATGCTCCTATGCAAGAGTTCTCAGTTTTGTTGCACAAGTTTAATCTCTGAACTATCATATGAGAAATCTCGCAACGATTATAAGATGTAAGAACAAAAGTGTCCGTAGACACCATTTTCCAAGTCCATATCGCACGTTGATAAAAAATTTGACCTGTGACCTCGATGAAACGGTGAGATTGGAAATTTAGTAACTCTTCTCAGATATAGGATCGAAATAATCCGAACCACCAGTTTTTAGCTCTCTAATATCAGTAGAATGAAATTTCACCTTTGACCTCGAAGGTCCCCCTCCCCCTCCAAAATAATCGAAGATAATGTTTCGTAAGATCTACAACAGTTTGGGTTGTTTTATCTCTGAGCGGCACTTTTTTGCACACAATGAGCTAAATGGCCAGGTCACTAATTTCTAAAAAAATCGTTGCCAGATATTTTTTCTGAATTCTGTTATAAACCATAGTGTTCGGATACTTTTTTGAGCGACTGTACCTCCTCCTGATGTGGCTTATATTTTTGCATAATAAAATTGTCCATTTTTTTATTTAATCATCCCTTCCTTGCCTCCCACAGTGCTTCGTATGAGAGAATGCGAAATTTCCCGCTGTGTCTTCGTGTTGCAATTACAATGTCAGTGAGTGAATGCTCCCGTTTGTCCAGCAATCGTGGGGAATGGAAATTGCCGGTTAGATTTTTATACGAAACAAATACCGTAAATACAATATTGTATTCAAGTCTTAGTATTACCGTATTTCTTCGATTCTAAGACGCACCCCGTTTTTAGAGACGTTTATATGGGAAAAAAGTGCGTCTTAGAATCGAAGAAATAAGGTAATAAAAATGCCCTTAAAAAACAATAAAAATGATATATAATACCCTTAATACAAATGTAAATATCTGTAAAACAATTTTCGGGAACTACGCAAACTGCTTCACTGAAAACTACCATAGAACGAGTTTTAATATTTATCACCAGATGGCGGTGACTACGGAAGTGTCGAATTTTACCTAATAACGAAACGTGAAATACAATTTTTTGAAATTTAGTCAGTGGAATCCGAGAGACGAGAACAGTGAAACGAAGTTAAACTTTAATTTCAGAAAATTTATTATTTCGATTTGAAATTTAATCTAGTTGCATGACAGTTCTGGATGTTTGTGAACCAGATAACCGGTTCCCAAACAGCCTGTATAATTCTGTATAACATCTTTATAATTGTTTCCTCTAACCACCTTATAGGGGTGGGGATGGCTCAGTCGGTAGCGCGCGAGGCTTGTAAATCTGTAGTTCTCGGGTTCGAGTCCCAGCTGGGTAAGAGTTGAAATTTATCTCCTCAAAATTCCTCGCCCTGCACACAATCAGTAACGGACACAGATTGGCTTAAAAAGGCCGCCGTCCGTCGGATGGGAAGTTAAGACTTGGCTCCGTGTGCAGGAGAGCCCATACCCTGTGCACGTTAAAGATCACGCTGGATGGCACTGATGGGAGGCTACCCTCTCTCTCCCAACAACTGTTCCAGTGGGTCCCCTCTCCCAGCCTTATTCTGAGTCTTCGGGGTCCAAGTGACCTGGCCATTTAGCCCATTGTGTGCCGCTCAGAGGCCAAAGAAGTGCCGCTCAGAAATAAAAATCCCACCCTTACCGCCTCTGTTATAGTGATAAATTGTTAATAAGAAATTCTTCCAGTTTGTACAATTTGTTGATTTGAATGAAAGAAGTTGGTCTGGAACGGGTACATTTGAAGGAAAACACGAGGGTGGATGAGAGGTTGGATGATTCGTGGACTGCCGTCGCAAACAAATAGCGACTTTTCTTACGAGTTAAATCATGATTTGTGGCAATTTAGCGACTCTTCTTCGGTACCCCTCTGAGCGGCACTTTTTTTTGAACGGAATGTGCTAAATATCCAGATCACAAGGACCCCAAAGGCTCAGAGAAGTTTGGGGGAGAAAACCAACTGAAACAGCAGTTGGGAGACAGATGGTATCCTCCCATCACAACCATCCAGCGAATTTTTTAACGTGCACAGAGTATGGCTCTCTCGCACACGGAACCTAGGATTTACATCCCATCCGATGGACTGCGTCCTTTCCGAACCCATTAATCTCTCCTATTGACTGTAGGCAGGACAGGAAGTTGTGTGGAGAAAAATTCTCAACACGGAACAGTTGCAAACTGCATGGTGTGATACAAAGCGTACTTCGCTCTTCGACTGAGCCTCTACTCTGATAGGATTCCGGCGGCACAGCCCATATCACGTGACATCAGGCTTTCTCTACAGACGGCTTTGTCTGGTCCGATGAATCTCGTTTCCTGTTGTACCATGTGAATGGCCGGGTATATGTGCGTCTTTTACCTGGGGGAAGTATTGGCACCAGGATGCACCATTGGACGAAAACAAGCCGGTGGAGGAAGTGTAATGCTTTGGCCAATTATTCCGCTGGGAAACCCTGGGTCCAGTCATTTATGTGCAGGAAACTATGACGTCTATCACCTACCTAAACATCATTGCAAATCAGGTATATCTTTTCATGGCAATGGTATATCCCTCCAAGTAATGTCTTCTTTCAGTAGGATAATGCGCCATGCCACACTGCCCCATATTGTTCGAGAATGCTTCGCGGAACATGAGGAAGATTTCCAGTTATTGCTCTGGCCACCAAATTCCCCACACATCAGTCCAATCGAGCATCTGTGGTTTGTGTTGGAACAGCATATCCAATCTGCGGCGGCTTGACCACGTAACTTATAAGAGTTAGAGAACCTGCTAGTTACGTGTTGCTACCAGATACCACAACTTTAGAAATCTTGTAGCATCCATGCCTCGCCGTGTAAGAGCTGTTTTGGCGTCACGTGGATGACCAACATCATACTGGGCAGGTGGTCATAATGTTGTGGTTCTTCGCTGTATACTTAGAGCGCAATCTAATGCAAAGTGTAAAAAACAGGGTGCTTGAAAAATATCGACTTTGAAATTGTTATACAATCTGTATTCTATGATGATATATTTTCTCATCTTTTTTACAGATTGAATATTAATGTAGATAATACCAAGGTTAACTGAACCTTATTACAATATAGAAGTATTTCTAAAATTGTGCTTCGTGAAACCCTAGGATTCTGCAAGCACATATTAAGAAACGCGGAGTTACTGAAGATGTATTTCTTTTCATTTCGATAGAACAAATCTTATAATTGCAATATCCACTTGTTACAGGTTCGGTTGTTTTACCTCTGAGCGGCACTTTTTTGTACACAATTGTCTAAATGGCCATTGGTTGAGGAAGGGACCCATAGGAATAGCTGTTGGGAGACAGCCATCTAGTCGAGCCATGGCTTAATGGCTTATCCGATGGAAGGCGTCATTTCCAAGCCGAGCGATGTTCCTTACTGACCATGGACAGTACGAGGATTTTTGCGGAGATAAATCTCAACACTGACCCAGATGGAACTCGAATCTGGGAATTAAAGATTACGAGCCTGGAGCACTACCGACTGATCCATCCCTCCAAACTATTTTTCACACGACTGACTCATATTCTTTCTTGATTTTATTTGGATATATGTAGGCAGGACCGAACATAGGAAGGGGAGCATGCCAACCATCTTTTATAATGCTAATAAATGAAATAGAGGCAAAATATTATTACGCTTATTTATATTTAATGCATTTTTCAATAATCAATCATTCAATTTTATTTCATCGTCATATACATTTTATCACATAGCAAAATGTGAGGGAACCCAAAAACCGCATTGTCTGCCTGGGCCACTAAAGGAAATTAATACAAAAGCCAATAAGGACTTATTAAAAAGAATACAACCAATATGGGTCATTTTTCCGATATATGTACAGTCGCTCAAAAAAGTATCCGAACACTATATGTTGATTACAAAATTTCTAAAAAAAAAATCATTGCCAGATATCTTTTCTGAATTCTGTAATCAACCATAGTGTTCGGATACTTTTTTGAGCGACTGTACAATACATTTTCACTTTGCACTTGATTATTTAACTAAGGTGCGACATCTTCCAAAGAAAAGAGACGGATCTGTAAAACAGACGGGGAAATGTTATAATGCATTGAACATTCTTCCCCCAAGTGTTACATTTTTCCGGCTCGATTGTGTTCCCCCCCCCCCCCCTCGATTTTATTCCAGATCCGAACCTGTACTCAAGTGTGAGTGCCGATCCCTTGTGATCCGAGGTCTCGCGGAAGAAAAATCAACACTATGACCTTATTTTCAGTTTCCAGAATAGTTTCCATGTTTGAATACAGTAACGTTTTCTATCCAGAGAATTGAGCCTGCAACAGTTCATAATTATTGTTCGTTGCAGACAATGCCCCTCGACAATGCAGATTCACAATGAAACACGCCGAATAGAAGCTCGCGTCGCTTCCTTTGATATTTGAAAAGTTGCTGTCTCTTCGTAAGAGACAGAAGTTAAGTTGTTGTTTCAGAAGTTGTCTCCCTACGATATAACCCGCATTTACATTGACACACTGCAACTGAGTGGAAATAGGATGACGTGCTTTATAGTGATTAACGAGAATTATTTCTGAGGAAGAAAGTATCGCAACGGCGTTCTGATTTAATATTGCCACTTAAACATATCCTCATTTCCCCGTTCTCTACTTTTAAAATCATCCGTCTACTCGAGATTTTATTATATTTGTTTTACATATAATTGTATCTGGAAGATACATACTGGATTAGACTCTTCGATCTGTTTATTTTGCAATTAAAAGGAAAGTATCTTTTATTAAATATATAAAATTGTATCTTGGGCGGTAGTAACTTCATACAGTGATTTGTCGTGTGAAATTACTAGTATAACCAAATTGAACATAATGGAATGCAACAAAAAATTGCTATGTTAGAAACGTAGTACAGAATCATTATTATGAAAAATATTTACCCTGTATAAGAGTAATGGTGACTAGGCATAAACGGAAAGGAGAGTTGTGTACAATTCCCCAGTGATGATGCATAGAACCGGCCAGGACTAGCCAGCACTTAATGTCCGACCCCGACTTCTCGTGATACAGGCCGATAGGGTTAGTACATTTCAAAGGTTACTTATGTAACTGTTAGGGTTAGTACCTTATCAAACGGTTAGTACTTTTCAAAGGAGATATTCTCTTTTGGAAGGACGGGGAAGGGAAGGGCTGCAAGATCAGTTTAGCCTACTGTGATCTGGTGATCAATGGCCACTTTATGTGTATGTATGTTTTTTTTTTCTACCCTGCTGAGGAGTGGTCAACTTCTCAGGATCCTGGTGCTGACTATTTATACCTGTAGATTGTACTGGGTTTTGACTTTGAGCTTGATTATAGATCCTGGACTTGCTGCTCTGGTTGGTTTATTAAGACAAAATCCGCGGTTATGTTTTGTGTTTGCCAATGGGTTGTCAGCCCTGCAGTGAACAGAGACACAGGGTACTTTATATCAGCTGGAGGATAATCCCGATCAGAGGTCATCACAGATATCTGAATCCTCACTTAGCTAGATAGTCAGAGCCAATTCTACAATGCAGTAATATGTCTCAAGAAGGTCAGTTTCTATTTAGATTTTGTTTCTTGAATAGGTCCACTTGGAAAGGTGGTGTCTGAAGTTCCTACGAGAACGGGAGAGTTCGGCACTCTAGCAATGCGGGAACAGATCTCCACCCCATATCTATCAGGGGGCTGTTTGATATTGTTGGTCCTACTCTTTCAATAAACCTAATTTCTATAACAAAAACCTATTAACCACTTTCTCTTTTAAGATACGTGGAACGTGAGAAGCATGCATAGAGGTTATTCTCTTGAAGTCCACACACAGTAATTCCGGCATTAAAACCCAGATATTCTAGGCTTCCAAGGGATCAGATGGAGGTTAAGGTTAGATAATTAAAAATAACTTTAAATTTCTTTTTTCAGGGAGCGAGGATGGAAAGCATCTCCAAGGGGAAGGTTTGCTTCTCAGCAGATATGCCACTGATGCTATTCTAGGACATGACTGTATTAATGAAAGATATCTTACAGTCAAATTTAAAGCAAAAATTAAACATTTGAATGTCATCTGTTGTTACGCCCCCACAGACGACTCAGATGAGAACGAGAATGATAAATTTCAGAGCCAGCTACAGGAAATATTGAAATCTGTGAAGAAAGGAGATATTTCTCTTGTGTTATGTGAATTCAATGCTCAAGTTGGTACTGACTCTAACCTTTGAGAAGGAGTTTTAGGTCTCTTTGGCATTAGTTGTTCCAATAGTTCCAAACCATGTCCCTGTCTGTAGGAGACACTTTTTAACCACATTTCGATGGACATTCATGCAATATTCGTTCTAGGCACTATAAACTTGCCTTTAAATTTTTTCTTGACTTTAGTTTGTAAATGTCAGCAAAAGCGAAATTCTAATATATGTTCACTTAAATATTACATGTACCAGGAAATATACATTCCAGAGGGTTGCTATATCGAATTGCTACTGATGCAGTGATGTCTAATATCTGATATCTTTAATTAATTTTATGAGCTCCAAGCCTAGGGCTTATATCTCGAAGTCTAATATACTGCCTGATTGGTAATAACAAAAGTTAAAAAAAATAAACCCCAAAGGGGTCACAAGGACAAAACAAATTTGCTAAAAAAGCACAACTAAAAGGAAAACAAGCGAGTGTCAAACACCATTATCTTTGGACGCTTGAATTGATTTAAAATCAAGGGATCGTAATTGATCAAGGATCTGATTATACCATAAGGATGATCTCCCACTGCCTCAAAAAAGGTCTTCGCGAGCTTCCGAATAAGAGTAAATGTGATCAGTGCTCAAATCAGAGTAAATGGTTTTGTTTTTCACAAAACAGGAAGCACTGGCAACAGATATGAGGATTTTATTTTGGAAGATCTGAAGCCTCCTGACATTGGTGTTGGTAGTGTTGACCCATACTGATGTGGTATATGTCAGGACTGATATGTCAGGACTATGGTATATGACCGGAACCAAGCTCATCTTGAATCAAATAATAATACTCTTCTTACGTAGTATCAGACAACACTAATTTAATAAGATACATCCTTATTTCTTCACTACTCCACTACACCGTTTTGATTTTCCTCAACAAATCTTATTATTCAAAGCATCAACGTTCTAAACCAGTGTCTCGCAAACTGTGTGCCGCGAGAGATTCCAAGTGTGCCGCGAGAGATTTTCAAATTGACACTAGATATTCCAAATATTTCATTTTGACTTGACTTGTGTTATCGACGTGCTTTAATAAAAATCTTTCAGATTTTATCAACTGGGATCTTGTAAGTATTTATCAAGCTTTTTCCAAATTTTGGTATTAATTTTTGATTATTTCAAGCCATAGAATGGACAAATATTTAAAACAAACACAGAGTTATGAATTAAAGAACGAGAGCAAATCTTCAAGTAAAACCAGGCTGATGACTTCAACAAAGCGCAAATATAATGACAATTATATAGAGTTTGCTTTTATTCTTTTTAGGTGTACCGCGGAAAAAAAATTAGATTCGGTGTGCCGCAGAGTAAAAAAGTTTTTGCGAGACACTGTTCTAAACAGTTGATAACGTAATTTTCACGCTGAAGCATAGGCGAGCGTTCATGACACGTCTACCATAAGCCCATTGTAGCACGTTAATCTGTCGTATCAATAATATTTGTTATTGATGTTATACTATAGTTTAGTACGTATTCAGTAAATTTAGTATTATTTAGTTGATAAATAATAAATGGGTTCATTAATGTATTTATAAATAGTTTGTTTTTAAAATAAATAACCTCTCGAACAGCTGCTTGCCACAGAGGTCTGACAGGAGCCTGTTCGTTCAATACACTATAATAGGTCTGTGAGGATGACGGCACGTCAGCAGGAAAACGACACAAACATCCATACCTTACCCGGGGATCGAATTCAGGTTACTTTGATCGGTAGCCAAGCACGCTAACCACTAGGCCAACATTGTAGAAAATGCTATTGGGATATTAATTGTAATATTTTGATCAAATTAAATATATTACATGAAAAGTATTTATTAACGGTTTCCACACTGATTTTTCATATTCAGAAGGGTTCTTCGGGTTTCTCAAGTTTGAAGACCACTGGTTTAGACCAAATCTAGAAAAAAAGGTAGGGCGCGAGGGGAAGGGTGAGGGGCACGATATTCAGTCTAGCCTGAAAAAAGTATAAGGATGTGTATGTGGGGAGTGGAGGGAATTAAGAGACTGTATTTCCATTGTAATTCGACATTTCCCCCTCCATTTTAGAGATGGATTTCATTCTTACGGAAATGCGTTAAGAATTCAGAAGTTTTATCATTTTTGCCTCTATTATTTTTACCAGCATTTTCAAAGGGAGGGGGAAATGAACCCTCCCCCCAGCTATGGCCATCGATGCAACTATGGAAGCAATGTTCAGTTCTTTTTATTGTATACCAGTCTTATGTCCGTATGAAAAAGAAAGAGGCCCCCCAACACTCGCAAGAATGTAGGGAAGCACAGCAGAAAAATATTTTCTGAACCTATTTTTTTAATGAGGGATAGCATTAACCTAACCTTTCAGGATCTCATAATCATATATGAAAATCTATAGCATAGGTCGGCAGCGCGGCTCCCATGGGGCCACGCCCGGTGTGTCATTCACGGAATTCCCCATGCCACTTTGGGCGGGGGTGGCTCAGTCGGTAGCGCGCCAGGCTCGTAATCTGTAGTTCCCAGATTCGAGTCCCAGCTGGGTCAGCGTTGAGATTTATCTCCGCAAAATTCCCCGCCCTGCCCACGGTCAGTAGGGGACACCGATGGGCTTGGAAAGGCCGCCGCCCGTCGGATGGGACGTTAAGCCGTGGTCGAGTGTGCAGGAGAGCCATACCCTGTGCAAGTTAAAGAACACGCTGGATGGCCTTGATGGGAGGCTACCATCTGTCTCTCAACAGCTGTTCCAGTGGGTCCCCTCCCCCCAACCTTCTCTGAGCCTTCGGGGTCCATGTGACCTGGCCATTTAGTCCATGGTGTGCAAAAAATTGCCGCTCAGAGGTAAAACAACCCAACCCAACCCCATGCCACACATGGTGCTTAAAATATGATATTCCGATTTGCAACATAACTCGATTGAGAACCAGGATCTAACTTTCCTCCTTCTAATTTTTACAGTTTATGGTTTAAAATTTTAATGCTCTGTTACATACCAAACATTATTAATTATTAAGTAATAACCCCTGTGTTGCATACCAAATATTAGATGCAGTTGCTCCTTATATTCTCTGTAATTTTCTTACTGGTTTTTTCCATAGCTGCCATCGTTGTGTTGAAATGAATCCTTTTTTTACGATAGAACTAGAGTTGAAACTGGATCACTGGAACTCAGGGGAAGTAGAATTATGTGCTTTGCATTAATTAACGAGTGTTTTTCGGAGTAAAGTACTATTAGAAAGATGTTCCGATTCAATACTATAACTTACACATCTCTCATGTCCTTCAGTTTTTTTCACTTTGACTTAAAGGCAGTGTTATGTTGTGCGACGCTTTATAGCTTCCTTTTCATTAGAAGTAAATTGTACCTGAAAAGATACATTCTAGAACATTCCCACGATCACCAGTAGGTTGTGGATTAAAACGAAAATATATTATATTAATTATTTGTAATTATAAGAGCGGCGGTAACAATATATATATATTATTTTTTGATTTGCGTATAAGATGTTTAGGTAGAAAACTATGACAAATTACATAAAACGAGATATTTTGAGGAAAATCTACTTTTAAATTTACAATTTTTTTTATACAATTGCTGACATTTTCAATAAATATCATATCGAGTTTTTACTTGTATAAACGTTCAACAGATGGCAGCAGGCACTTCCCGTATCAACCAAAAAAAAAAAGAATTACACTGTTAGAACAAAGTGCAGAAGCCAATGTACATCGATATGCTCCAGGGAACACAAACCTGCAACATACATTGACTTATATATATTCGCAAGAAGATTAAATGTATTAATTTACATATTAATTTTAAAAATTCTGCAAAATTACTCAAAATCAACGTACAACGGCTTTTCCAGGTATCGTAAAATGTACTCCTGAACGGGATAAAACACTCATTGAATAACTTTAGGGTCAGCTACCACTGTACCCAACAGCCATGGCTGTTAGACATTTGGAAACACCGTTTAAATTGCAATACATATATACCAATAGTAAGACAAACCAGAGCTGCAGTGGGCTAAAATAATTACACTGCGCATGCGCAGATCGCCCCTTACAGTTGTTTTTGTGCCTGAGAACAAAGCCTTAAGTTAAAATGGATATATATATATATATAATATTAATTATTTGTAATTATAAGAGAGGCGGTAGTAATATATATTGTTTCAATGCTTTGATTTGCGTATATTGAGATGCTTAGGGAGCAAATTATGGCAAATTACGTAAAACGGGATATTTTCAGAAAAATCCACTTTTAAATATTTGTACAAACTATAATTCTCTTTTCTAATATTTTGTAAAAATGTTTACAAAAGCAAATGCAATATATGATAATTCATGTCAATATAACGAACACAAGAATAACCAAACATTCAGCACTGCGAATTTTCTCCGAACCCAACAAATTTTTTCATGTATTTTTATGTAAAATATTTCATTTTGATGATTACCATTTTAAGGAAAATATCAATTTAATGTAATAAAAATTTATTCCGTTAAAAAAAATATGATCAGTATTGCGAAATTTGTAAAACGAAAATCTTGTACATTTTGTCATCTGGAAACACTGCGAAATATGTAATCACAGCGTTATGAATTATATGCCATTTATTGCACATTGTCCCCGTGCAATTTTGCCGATTACACTACATGGCATAGATGCTCTCTAAATATGCTGGCCGAGATGTTTTCTACACGTGTTGGCATAGATGCTCCCTACACGGGCTTGCAAAGATTCTCTCTATTCGTGCTGGAAAAGATGCTCTCTACATGCGCTGGCATAGATGCCCTCTACATGTCCTGGCATAGATGCCCTCTACATGTCCTGTCATAGATGCCCTCTACATGTCCTGGCATAGAAGCTCTTTATATGTGCTGGCATAGATGCTCTCTACACGTTCTCGCATAGATGCTCTTTATATGTGCTGGCATAGATGCTCTCTACACGTTCTCGCATAGATGCTCTTTATATGTGCTGGCATAGATGCTCTCTACACGTTCTCGCATAGATGCTCTTTACATGTGCTGGCATAGATGCTCTCTACACGTTCTCGCATAGATGCTCTTTATATGTGCTGGCATAGATGCTCTCTACACGTTCTCGCATAGATGTTCTTTATATGTGCTGGCATAGATGCTCTCTACACGTTCTCGCATAGATGCTCTCTACATGCGCTGGCATAGATGCCCTCTACATGTCCTGGCATAGATGCTCTCTACACGTTCTCGCATAGATGCTCTTTACATGTGCTGGTATAGATGCTCTCTACACGTTCTCGCATAGATGCACTTTATATGTGCTGGCATAGATGCTCTCTACACGTTCTCGCAAAGATGCTCTCTACATGCGCTGGCATAGATGCCCTCTACATGTCCTGGCATAGATGCTCTCTACATGTCCTGGCATAGATGCTCTCTACAGGCACTGGCATAGATGCTCTCTACACGTTCTCGCATAGATGCTCTCTACACGTTCTCGCATAGATGCTCTCTACACGTTCTCGCATAGATGCTCTTTATATGTGCTGGCATAGATGATCTCTACACGTTCTCGCATAGATGCTCTTTATATGTGCTGGCATAGATGCTCTCTACATGTGCTGTTATAGATGCTCTCTACATGTGCTGGCACAGATACTCTCTATATGTGCTGGCACAGATGCACTCTTCATGCGCTGCCAAAATGCTTTAAAATGGTATTGCCACAACATCCTAATTTCACAGAGTATTTTGAAACTTGGATAACTCCTTGATTCTGACTGTATTGTAAATAACGGTAGTGTCGGCGATAAGTTCTTTAAAATCAGTTCAAATACACGCTTTTCATTTTGCGATTCTTTACGTTTGAGTTACTTTATAATTGTTCGTTATTATTATTGTTGGTTAAGTTCGATAATTAACCGCATGAAGTCTTCGCCGTTTCTTAATCATACGGGAGATATTCCGATAATATGTTGGAGAGTTTCTGCGTCCTTTAAAAGAATTCTCGGAGAGACGCTTGTTGGATCAGATATTTAAAAAAAAATACCTATTGTTTTAAGAAGAAAATTCTAATTCGTGGTTTCCAACAATATTAGGGTTGTGTTGTTTTACCTCTGAGCGTCACTTTTTTTGCACACCATGGGCTAAATTGCCAGGTCACATGGACCCCGAAGGCTCAGAGAAGGTTGGGGAAGGGGACCCACTGGAACTGCTGTTGGGAGACAGATGGTAGCCTCCCGTCAAGGCCATCCAGCGTGTTCTTTAACGTGCACAGGGTATGGCTCTCCCGCACACGGGGCCACGGCTTAACGTCCCATCCGACGGACGGCGGCCTTTCCAAGCCCATCGGTGTCCCCTACTGACCATGGGCAGGGCGTGGAATTTTGCTGAGATAAATCTCAACGCTGACCCAGCTGGGACTCGAACCTGGGAACTACATATTACGAGCCTGACGCGCTACCGACTGAGCCACCCCCGCCCCAAATAGTAGTGGATTCTGCACACGTGGACAACAAACGATTCCTCTCTCTTGGTACCTTCTCCACAGATTTGACACCACGGATTGGTGCACACCTATCTCCCTGACAACATTACTCTATGTTCGGCCTGATTCCGAAATCCCGATAACCCCACCAACCTCAAAGACATCGATTTGCTCTTCGATTGACATGTTACAGCAACAAATGGGTGCGCTGGCCATAAGAAATGCGGTTTTCGACATCTCTTCCGATTTTCAATCCGTTATAGATTTGAATTTCTTGTATATTATACAAATTATATATGGTTATGTGTTATTGCATATTATTCCCACATTTGCATGTGCCTTCCGTTATCTGCACATTCCTTTCGTTGCTGTTTTTGACGATTGTTTGTTCAACATAATCCATTCTGTCAGTTAGATTAACTTTCGGATAGCAGTATACCTCTTGGACACTATGATATTTTGGATAAAGATTTATTTTTAGAAGTTTAATGGGGAGGGGGATAATGAAACTGCGTTGACCGGGGGCATGTTACTAGGGAGTATTCTAATCTGTTTTTCGTCACAAATTTGCTTTTTTTTTTGCAGGAGAATTTCTAGAACATAACTGGGGCTGGATTCGTAAACGCGGTGTCAGAAAACGTAATGAACGTCTTCCGTATTTAACTATTTCTAAAATATTACTGGTACTGAGGAGAAATTGACTTTTATCACAAAAATTGACGAAAAAAAATTTAGAAAAGAAGATTATTAAAAGAGCCTAATGATTCACTCTAAAGATGTACAGTAGCTCAAAAAAGTATCCGAACAAGGTTGCCAGATCACTAATTTCTAAAAAAATCGTTGCCAGATATTTTTTATTAATTCTGTAATCAACCATGATCTTCGCATACTTTTTTAATATATATAATGCGTATGAATATATAATGCAATGAATATGGAGCGTGTGCAGTTACCGTTCACAGCAAACTGGAACTGTTGCGGTTAATGTTCACAGCACATTGGATCGTGTGAGCTCACAAAGACCTGGATCGTGTGGGCTCACTCACGGAAATATTGAGCGTGTGCAGTTACCGTTCACAGCAAACTGGAGCGTGTGCAGTAACTGCACAGTTTGCTGTGAACGGTAACTGGAGCGTGTACAGTTGCTGTACACGCTTCAGATATTTTTCTTGAATTCTGTAATCACGTGACACGAAGGTTGCCAGATCACTAATTTCTAAAAAAATCGTTGCCAGATATTTTTTCTGAACTTTGTAATCAACCACTCATATCCTAGAAGAGCATCACTAGCGTGTCTGCTGAGAAGCAGACCCACGCCTTGGTGATGCTTATTGTCGTCCCTCGCTGAAAAGAGAAATTTAAGATTATTTTTAAGAATATGACCTTTATCTGTCCATTTGGTCTCTTGCAAGCCGAGAATATCTAAATCATAACGGTGGAATTCTTGTGTGAGGACATCAAGAGAAAAAGCTCTGTGCAGAGTCCTCACATTCCAACTACCTATGGAGAGAAAATGGTTAGTGGGATGTTTAAAGAAACTATGTTTATTGAGAGAGGGAATGCCGACAATATCAAACAGCCCCCTAATCGCAGACATGGGGCAAACACCCGTTCCCCCACTACTAAAGGCTGAAGCCATCTACACTGGAAGACTTCCTCCAATGTAGAATTTGACGATGCCAATAGAAGCAAAGAATTCAGGTGCCTGCGATGACTTCTGCTCAGGATTATCCACCAGCTGATAAACAATGCCAAAGTTGGTACTGACTCTAACCTTTGGGGAGGAGTAATAGGCCCTTTTGGTATTGGTAGCTGCAATGGCAATGGGCAACGTCTCCTACAGGTAAGTAAACTTAATGGATTCAGAATAACTAACACTTATTACAAACACCGCGACATACATAAGTACACATGGGTTTCACCCAATGGGCTGCATAAGAATATGATTGATTACATATTAATTAACAGCAAATGGTCTAGTTCTGTTAGGAATACCAGGGCATATAGGGGAGCTGAAATTGGATCTGACCATTACCTTGTTAAAAGTGTCTTGCAACTTAAACTTAAAAAGTGTTGTGCTAGGGTTAAAAAATTTACTTTTAATACTGAAGCTCTGAAAGATCCAGTGTAGCCAAAGCTTACCATGATACGTTACTTAGTCATTATGACAGTCATGGTTTGCTTACTACTGAAGTTGAGGAAGAATGGGATCATTTTAAACATGCTTTTTTGGACACTAACAGTACTCTTTTAGGAAAAAAGGAGCAGAAGAGACAGAATTATCTGAGTGATAAGGCACTTGAGCTTATTTTGGAAAGAAAGAACTGCAGGAATGTCTTTAATCAATACCCTACTAGTCCTAATAGAAAGCATTACAGAGAAATTAATAAACGTGTAAAAGATCAGTTAGCTGCTGATAAGAATCTTTGGCTTGATAGTTTGGCTGACAAAGCCGAGGAAGCAGTTAGACAGCACAACAGCAGAGAGCTGTACCAGATAGTTAATGTTTTGTGTGGTAGAAAACGGACAGGTATACAAGGATTGAAGGATAAGCAAGGTAAGGTTATAGAAGGGGAGGATTCCGTCATGGCTAAGTGGGCTGAGCATTTCAGTGATGTTCTAAACAATGTAGTTAGTTCTACTCCCATTGTTTGCAATGATGATAGATGCATTGGTGGCTTTAATGTTGGCCCTATAACACAATCTGAAGTTATTTTGGCTGTTTCTAAACTTAAACTACATAAATCCCCAGGGGTAGATGAAATTACTACCGAAATGCTTAGAGCTGGGAATGTTTTGGTTACCACTTGGATGACTGAAATTCTGAATATCTTTTATGATAAAGGCATGGTTCCTAAGGATTTTACCAGAGCTATTGTTATCCCTATTTTCAAAAAAGGTGATCGCAGTTCTTGTGATAACTATAGGGGTATCAGCCTACTCTCTGTTCCAGGTAAAGTTCTTTCCATGATTGTGCTTAATAGAATTAAGAATCTGGTTGACAGGCAATTGCGTGATGAGCAATGTGGATTCAGAAGTAGTAGGGTATGTGTGGATCAGATATTTTCACTTAGATAGATTCTTGAGAAATGTTTAGAGTTTCAGAAACCTTTGGTTGCTAGTTTTGTTGATTTCAAAAAGGCTTTCGACTCTGTTGATCGTCATAATTTGTGGTTGATTGTGAGATCATATGGTATACCTGACAAGTTAGTTAACATAATGAAAGCTCTCTATAATAACACTGAGTCGTGTGTGAGAGTTGGTAAGGCTTGTAACAATTGGTTTAGCATTACTTCTGGTGTTCGACAAGGGTGCATTTTGTCTCCTTTTCTCTTTAGCTTGGTTATTGATTATGTTATGCGAAATTCACTTCAAGGGAAAGATTTTGGCCTTAAATGGATTGGAGATACAAAAATTTCTGATTTAGATTATGCTGATGATTTAGCCCTTTTGGCAAATGATGTTGATGAGATGAACTCTTTCATTCGAGCTGTTGATGAGACTGGTAGTAGAATAGGTTTGGTTATAAACAGAGAGAAAGCTAAAGTGATGAAAATTGGTCATGCAGGCTGTGATTCAGTTAATCTGCATGGTTGCAGTCTTGAGCAGGTGTCACAGTTTAATTATCTTGGGAGCTATGTAACGGATAATGGTGATGTGCGGCATGAGATTAACAGACGAATAGGGATTGATGCTGGGACTTTTAAGAATCTATGGAGAGTGTGGAGAAATAGGCGTATACACCTAAAGACTGAAATTAGACTGTATAATAGTTTGGTTTTTTCTAGGGTTAGTTATGGTAGTGAAACTTGGACACTTTGTAAACAAGATAACAGGAAACTAGATGCTTTTGATTCCAGATGCTTACGCAGTATCTTGGGGTGGTTCAACTTTGTAACTAATGATGAGGTTAGGCAAAGGGGTTTGCAACCTCCTTTAAGCAGCATATTGTGCAGAGAGGGACTCCATTGGTTTGGCCATGTTGCCCGTATGAATAATTATAGATTGGCGAATAGGGTTATGAACAGTGTGCCTAAAGGCCTCAGAAAGAGGGGGAGACCTAGGATGCGGTGGGCCGACAATGTCAAAGAGGACCTTGTTAGAATTGGTGCGCAGTGGCCAGATGCAGTAGATGTAGCTCAGGATAGACTTGCTTGGAGAACTAAATTGCACGGTCTGGTTGGACCTCCGTAGCCCATGGCTGCTTGAGGATGATGATGATGATGATGTAATCAACCGTAGTGTTCGGATACTTTTTTGAGCGACCGTAGGTGGTCTGCAGTAACTGCACACGCTGCAGTTTGCTGTGAACGGTAACTGGAGCGTGTACAGTTTCTGTACACGCTCCAGATATTTTTCCTGAATTCTGTAATCACGTGACACGAAGGTTGCCAGATCACTAATCTTTAAAAAAAATCGTTGCCAGATATTTTTTCTGAATTTTGTAATCAACCGTAGTGTTCGGATGCTTTTTTGAGCGACAGTACTCTGCCATATTTCTCTTTGAATGATGACCTTTGATGAATAATGATGTTAGGATGATATTACAGATAAAAGGAAATTTATAAACCTTTTTTTGCAACTTTCTGCCATTGAGTTTATTCTAAAATTTTCCGTTAAATCAAAAACTTATTCATATTAATGTTAAAACCAAAATTAAACAAATCATTCTCATAACTCGTACGGCATACGTACTGACCTGAGTGCAAGTCAGAACATGAACAGAGCAGCTCTGCGTTTAGAAACCACTCTACTGAAATGACTGTTATTGAAGGCAAAAGGCGCATGCGTGTACTGCCAGAAGTAAAATAACAAAGGTTTGAGAATCACTGATGTACACCAGAGGTTCTCAAACCTTTGGTCTGGGGACCCCTTTATTCTCTTGAAACGTTCCCATTCGTTCATTTTCGAAAAACTGGCTGCCAAATACCCAATTCTAAATAATCCGCCAATCGTTCTTTGAAGTAGAAATCTTGTTTCATGAAGAAAGCAGCTAGTTCAGCTCGCAACTGAAACAGTCGGACAACTGCTTTCCTCCGAGACAACTATTGTACTTCGGTGTGCAGCAGTTTTTTTTTATTATAATAATAGTTGGGTTGTTTTACCTCTGAGCGGCACTTTTTTGCACACCATGGGCTAAATGGCCAGGTCACATGGACCCCAAAGGCTCAGAGAAGGTTGGGGGAGGGGGCTCACTGGAACAGCTGTTGGGAGACAGATGGTAGCCTCCCGTCAATGTCATCCAGGGTGTTGTTTAACGTGCACAGGGTATGGCTCTGCCGCACACGGGGCCACGGCTTAACGTCCCATCCGACGGACAGCGGCCTTTCCAAGCCCATCGGTGTCCCCTACTGACCGTGGGCAGGGCGGGGAATTTTGCGGAGATGAATCTCAACGCTGACCCAGCTGGGACTCGAACATGGGAACTACAGATTACGAGCCTGGCGCCCTACCGACTGAGCCACCCCGCCCCATATTATAATAATAAGGTTACAAACAACATATATTTGTAATACTCGTATTAACCCAAGAGCATCTAAGCTCATGTAGGTTAATTTACAAATTATTTAAATACGTAATTTTGGCAACACTGACATTCAACTTTACATAAAGAAAAAAAATATATATATACAAAAACAACACAGAATTTATAAATTTTTTTTTTCCTTTAACACTGAAAACAGCTGTCAGCATTTGTAATGGTCATTTTATAATTAGCAGTGAGAGATCTGAAATGCATAAAATTAGTTTCGTTTCGAATTATAATCGGTACAGAATTGAAAAATTTAGGGGCCAAATAATCAAAGTGTTTGTGCATAATTTCTTTATTAGCAAGTGGTAACAGAAACCTTTTCCCATTATCTCGCATAGAATAATTTGTATAATGCAGCACTGCATTATTGCTTTTAAAGAAGTAATTTAATGTTCTATAGCAAATAAATGTTTCAGTGGAAATACACCTGAAATGGTATACTTACAAAAGATGGTAACAGTTTTATATTTATTTGGTAAAATTTGAAATATAAATTTATTTTGCATTGAGATTAGACTCCTTAATGATGAAATGTATGTTCCTCCCCAACTTGTAATACCATACTATATAGCAGACTGGACCCAAGATTTGTATAACATTATTAACATTTTATTACTGAGGATTTATTTTTTAATAATAAAATTTATATAACATCTGTCTAAGTGTGTTAGTTTTCCAATGTGCATTTTCCAACTTAGGGAGCTATCAATATAAACGCGTAGGTATAGTATACTTTGAACCTGATCAATTTCTTCACAGCAACAAGCTGAGAAATTATTGCATGAAAAGTTATGCAATTTTAATTCAATCGAATGTGGATTGTTTGCTTTCTTTTTTAGGTTAAATAAAATATACTTGGTCTTTTTCGTATTTAAATATAATCCATTTAAATCCAACCATTTCATCACACATTTTAGATCAGTGTTGATATTATAAAGGAGATTTTCCAGAGAATCAGCACATAAAGTTAATGATGAATCATCTGCAAAAGTGTTAATATAGCTATTTATTTTTAATTTACATAGATCATTTATGAATATCAGAAGCAAGGTTGGTCCCAGGACTGAACCTTGTGGTACGCCACATGAAATATGCTTTGGGTTGTTTTACCTCTGAGCGGCACTTTTTTGCACACCATGGGCTAAATGGCCAGGTCACATGGACCCGAAAGGCTCAGAGAAGGTTGGGGGAGGGGACCCACTGGAACAGTTGTTGGGAGACAGATGGTAGCCTCTCGTCAAGGCCATCCAGGGTGTTCTTTAACGTGCAGAGGGTATGTCTCTCCCGCACACGGCGCCACGGCTTAACGTCCCATCCGACGGATGGCGGCCTTTCCAAGCCCATCGGTGTCCCCTACTGACCGTGGGCAGGGCGGAGAATTTTTGTGGAGATAAATCTCAACGCTGACTCAGCTGGGACTCGAACCTGGGAACTACAGATTACGAACCTGGCGCGCTACCGACTGAGCCACCCCCGCCCCATGTTTTGGGTTACTAAGTGTATTAAAAAGACTAACACATTGCGTTCTGTGCTGTAAGTAGTCTTTGAACCATTTTAATACCACACCACGAATGCCAATATTTTCTAGTTTGCTAATTAAAATTTCGTGATCAACGATGTCAAAAACTGTCCCCAAGTCCATAAATACGGACAGTGTAAATTGATTACTGTCTATGGAATGAAACACCTTTGACGTATAATTCAACAATGCAGTTTCTGTACCTCTACCCTTCCTAAACCCAAATTGGTTTTCAGAGAGAAAGTTAAAACTATCTAAAAAATTTATCAGTCTATTATTAACTAGTTTTTCTAATATTTTTGAAAATACTGGAGGAAGAGATATCGCTCGATAATTCTTAAAATAATTTTTTTCCCTTTTTGTATGACTGGAATAATAGCTTTCTTCATTAAATCTGGAAAAGTGCCAGTTTCGAAGGATAAATTACAAATGTGAACTAATGGTTGAATCAAGTTAAAAGAACATGTTTTAACAGCAATAATGGAAATATTGTCATACCCAGCAGATTTTTTATTTTTAAATCCTCTTATAATGTCAGTCAATACTTCCCATTTCTTCACATCGAATATTAACAAGATGCGTACTCAAGGCTCGAGATTCAATAAAACTAAGAATGTTCTTGATGAAGCAGTTATACTTTTTAAGTGAATCTGTAATTCCACAAGTTACTCTATCGTTGGAAAGTGGTACTGCCGCTTGATTATGACCTCGCGGACCCCTTGAAAGGAAAAGAAAGTGACGTACGGGTTCGCGAACCACACTTTGAGAACCATGAATATAGACAATTTGTGACTGAATATCATGCTAAATCCAACTCTGACGCATAAATGGTACAACTCTGAAACTATGAATCTAGGGGTAATACGAGTCGTAGATCTTTCCAAAAATCCTAAATTTGACCTCCAATATGTCCTTCAAGTTCAAATAGATGTCTCGTAGTAGTAAAATCTCGATCTAGAATGGCTAGAAACGTGAAAATTGGTATCTGTGGGGTGTTTCTGGCTACAGATTTTGGAAACGTTACGAAATTTCGGATACTAAATGTCGTTCGAGGTCAAACGTGAAATTTATATCTATCACTGCTAGAGAGCTGAAAATTGGTTCGTAAGAGTATTTTCGGTCATAGATCTGTGAAATGTTGTGAAATTTTGGTTGCGAGGTCAAATACCATCTATTGGTTCTGGAGCGTTAAACAATGCTGCCTGTGGGTATTTTGAGTCGTAGATCTCGGTGAGTTTCTCAAACTTTGGATAAAGTGTGTCCTTTGAAGTCAAAAATCAAATTTCAGTATACTAGTGCTAGAAAGTTAAATATTGGTGAATAGGGTTATTTCGGCAATACAACTCAGAAATAAGGGGAATTTTCAGAGACGGTCTAGCTGTCAAAGTCAAATAGGGATAGGGTTGGGTTGTTTTACCTCTGAGCGGCACTTTTTTGCACACCATGGGCTAAATGGCCAGGTCACATGGACCCCGAAGGCTCAGAGAAGGTTGGGGAACGGGACCCACTGGAACACCTGTTGGGAGACAGATGGTAGCCTCCCGTCAAGGCCATCCAGCGTAATCTTTAACGTGCACAGGGTATGGCTCTCCCGCACACGGGGCCACGGCTTAACGTCCCATCCGACGGACGGCGGCCTTTCCAAGCCCATCGGTGTCCCCTACTGACCGTGGGGAAGGCGGGGAATTTTGCGGAGATAAATCTCAACGCTGACCCAGCTGGGACTCGAACCTGGGAACTACAGATTACGAGCCTGGCGCGCTACCGAATGAGAGACCCCCGCCCCCAAATAGGGATAGGAGTGACGGTCTAGAAATGATAAGGTGCCGAAATCACCGATTAGTTTTTTTGCAACGATTATAAGATGTAAAAGTAAACGTATCTAGAGACACCATTTTTCAAGTGCATGTAGGTACAGTCGCACGTAGATAGAAATTTGACCTTCGACTTCAATGAAATGGTGAGATCCGAAATTTCAAAACTCTTCTTAAATATAGGATCGAAATAATCCGATTCATTAGTTTTTAGCTCTCTAGTATCAATAGAACGAAATTTCACATTTGTCCTAAAAAGATCCCCCCACTGCAATATTTCTTAAGATCTACAACAATTTCGGTTGTTTTATCTCTGAGCGTCCCATTTTTTGCACACAATTAGCTAAATGGCCAGGTCATAATGAATCCGAAGGCTCAGGGAAGGATTGGAGACAGGACCCACTGGAACAGCTGTTAGGAGACAGATGACAGTCTCCCGTCAAGTCCATCAAGCGTGTTCTCTAACGTGCACAGGGTATGACTCTCCCGCACAGGGAAAGATGGCAAAACGTCCCATCCGACGAACGGTGGCCTTTCCAAACCCATCAATGTCATGTACTGACCGTGGGCTGTTCGGGGAGTTTTGCGATTAATCTCAACGCTGACCCAGCTAGGACTGTAGATTACGAGCCTGGCGCGTTACCGACTGAGGTACCCCCGCCCGTGCAGGAAGCGTGGTTAACAGTGCCACAGGAATATCTACGACTCACTGCCACGAAGCATTGTTCAATGTATTGCCAATAGATGTAGTTATACCTCCTAGTGATGTGGCTTATATTTTGTATGATAAAATTGACCATTTGGTTCGAAATATTTGTCATGTCTTCCTTGTCACCTATACTGCTTCATATGTGAATATCAGTTGAATTTTGTCACCTTTCATCTCAACGTTACAGGATTTGACAATGCTCCCGATTATTCGACATTTATGGGGAATGGAATTTGCCGGTTAGATGAATCCTGCGGTTGCATGGGAAATACTTTTATGCAAAACAAATATCGTAAATGCAATTTGTATTCAAGCCTTAGTTATAATAAAAATGCAGTGAAAAACAATCAAAATGAAGTACAATGCCCTTAATACAAATCTAAATATTTAAAATATAATTATCAGGAATTTTAGCAACTGCTTCCCAAAGTCCAATAGCTAAGTGCGCTAATAACTCGGCCGTCCCGAAGCCGAGTAGTTAGTGCGCCTAGCTACTGATCAAGGGACCAGGGTTCGAGCCCCGAATAAGACAAGGGTGTTTGAATTTTTTTTTTTTGCTTAGATCTCAATATCCTCAGAGAACCTTCTACTATGGCATAAAAACCGTGAGGCTCATTTGTCAGACCTCTGTGGTAAGCAGCTGCTTGAGGAGATATTTCCTTTTTTTTTATTTATTCACTGAAAGCTACCATAGGAAGAATTGTAATATTGGTCGCCAGATGACGCTGTTTACTGAAGTGTCGAAATTTTTTTAGTAACGAGATGTGAAGACAAATTTTTCAAAAAGTCAGGGAAATCCGCGTAGGAGAACAATGAAACTAACCTAAACTTTAATTTCAAAAAGTTTCTCAAACTGACAATTTCAGTTTCAAAATTTTCCCCGTTGTATGAGAATTCAGGATATTTGATACTAGGTAACCGGGAAATTTATAATATTTTTCCTACCGCACGAATTATAGAAAGAAATTAGTGATAAAGTATTCTTTCGTTTTAATTTGTAGTATTACCTTTTCCTTTTCGTTAGTTCTGGAACGTATCTTTTTAAGGTACAATATTATATCTAAAGAAAAATCCGAGAGTGGATAATTCGTGGACTGCGGTCAATTAGCGACTTTTCTTACGAGTCAATACGTGATACAATATGTGGCAACTTAGCGACTCTTCAAGGTAGGGAGCAGTGGTGCTGGTTTGGGTTGTTTTGCCTCTGAGCGGCACTCATATTTGGCGTCCTTGTAACTCCAATTATGTTTGGAATCCTTATGACCCCAAAAATTATGAATATATATATATGTGAGAAACAGCTGCTTGAGTGGGTATTTATTTTTATTATATATAAGTATACGGTAAACTTCTGGTTTTCCGGCATTTATGGGGAATGGAAGTTGCCGGTTAGATGAATAGATGTTGCATGAGAAATATTTTGATGCAAAACAAAAACCGTAAGTGCAATCTTGTATTCAGGCATTGATTGAAATAAAAATGTAGTTAAAAACAACGAAAATGAAGTACAATGCTCTAAATGCAAAGGTAAATATCTAAAATATAATTATCAGGAACTTCGGGAACTGCTTCACTGACACCCACCGTAGAAAATCATGGAAAGAGTTGTAATATTGTCCTGAAAAATTGTGAGGAATAAGAAACACGATTATTCCGGGAAATGAAAGGAGTAAGAAACACAAATGTGCCGGGAAATATGAGGAATACAAACACAAATGTGTCGTAAAATGTGAGGGATAAGAAACACAACGGAAAATGTGAGGGGTAAGAAATACAAAGGTACTGGGAAATGTGAGGGGTAAGAAATACAAAGGTACTGGGAAATGTGGGGGATAAGACACACAACTGAGCTAGAAAATGTGAGGGGTAAGAAATACAATTGTGCCGAAAGAATAAGAGGTATAACAAACACAATTGAGCAGGGAAATATGAGGAATAACAAACACAATTGAGCAGGGAAATATGAGGGATAACAAACACAATTGAGCAGGGAAATATGAGGGATAACAAACACAATTGAGCAGGGAAATATGAGGGATAACAAACACAATTGAGCAGGGAAATATGAGGGATAACAAACACAATTGAGCAGGGAAATATGAGGAGTAAGAAACACAAATGTGCCGTAAAATGTGAGGGATAAGAAACCCAACGGAAAATGTGAGGGGTAAGAAACACAAACTTACCGGGAAATGTGAGGGATAAGAAACACAACTGAGCTAGAAAATGTGAGGGGTAAAAAATACAATTGTGCCGAAAGAATAAGAGGAATAACAAATAAAATTGAGCCGGGAAATATGAGGGATAAGAAATACTATTAAGCCAAATGATGTGATGGATAAAAAACAGAATTATGCCAGAAAATTTAAGGGATAAAAAACAAAATTTGTCCAGATAATGCTACTGATAAGAAACACAATTGAGCCGGAAAATATGAGGGTTAAGAAACACAATTGAGCCGAAAAACGTGCTGTATAAGAAACACAATTGTGCCGGAAAATGTGACGAGTAATAAACACAATTGAGCCCAAAATATGAGGGGTAAGAAACAGAATTCTGTCCGAAAATATGAGGGGTAAGAAACACGATTGACTGGGAAAATGTGAAGGATAAGACACGTAATTGAGCCGGAAAATGTAAGGGATGAGAAACACAGTTGTGCAGGAAAATGTGAGGGTAAGAAACACAATTGAGCAGAAAAATATGAGGGATACGAAACGCAGTTGAGCCGGAAAATGTGAGGCATAAGAAACACAAATGAGCCGGAAAATGTGAGGCATAACAAACACAATTGAGCCGGGAAATGTGATGGTAATAAACACAATTGAGCTCAAAATATGAGGGGTAAGAAACGCAATTGTTCCGGAAAATGTGATGATTAAGAAACACATTTGAGCCGGAACATGTGAGAGGTAAGAAACACAATTGTTCCGGAAAATGTGATGACTAAGAAACATAATTGAGCCCGATAATATGAGAGATAAAAAACACAATTGTGCCGGGAAATGTGGTGGATAAAAAACACAATTGAGCTGGGAAATGTGAGGGGTAGGAATCAAAATGGAGCCGGAGGATATGAGGGGTAAGTAACAGAATTGTGTCGGAAAATTTAAGGTTTAAGAAACACAATTGAGTCGTAAAAATGTGGGGGAGAAGAAACACAATTCAGCCGGAAAATGTGAGGGTGTGTCGGATGAGAAATTTCACAACGATTATAAGTTATAAAAGCAGAAGTATCCATAGACAAAAATTTTCAAGTCCATATCACCGTAGATAGAAATTTGACCTTCGATCCTGATGAAATGGTGAGATCCGAAATTTCGTACCTCTTCTGAAATATAGAATCAAAATAATCCGAGTCATTAGTTTTTTGCTCTCTAGTATCAGTAGAACTAATTTTCATCTCTGAACTAAGAGGATCACCCCTCTCCCTATCGGGGCGGGGGTGGCTCAATCGGTAGCGCGCCACGCTCGTAATCTGTAGTTCCCAGGTTCCAGTCCCAGCTGGGTCAGCGTTGAGATTTATCTCCGAAAATTCCACGCTCTGCCCACGGTCAGTAGGGGACACCGATGGGCTTGGAAAGGCCGCCGTCCGTCGGATGGGACGTTAAGCCGTGTCCCCGTGTGTGGTAGAGCCATGTCTCATCAATGCTAGAGGTGAGCGAAGTGCAAAAACAAGACGTGTTGAGAAAATTCATATATGCAAATGAAGAAGAACTCTGTTAATCATTCTTATTCTTGTTTTTCGGATGGGAAAAAAACGTTAAAGAACACGCTCGATGTCTTTGACGGGAGGCTACCATCTGTCTCCCAACTGCTGTTCCAGTGGGTCCCCTCCCCCAACCTTCTCTGAGCCTCCGGGGCAATGTGACCTGGCCATTTAGCCCATGGTGTGCAAAAAAGTACGCTCAGAGGTAAAACAAACCATCACGTTAAAGAACACGCTGGATGGCCTTGACGGCAGGCTACCATCTGGCAACCTTCGTGGCACATGACACGAAGGTTGTCAGATCGCTAATTTCTAAAAAAATATCGTTGCCAGATATTTTTTATGAATTTTGTAATCAACCATGATGTTCGGATAATTTTTAAATATATATAATGCGTATGAATATATAATGCAATGAATATGGAGCGTGCGCAGTTACCGTTCACAGCAAACTGGAACGTGTACAGTTGCTGTACACGATCCAGATATTTTTCCTGAATTCTGTAATCACGTGACACGATGGTTGCCAGATCAATAATTTCTAAAATAATCGTTGCCAGATATTTCTTCTGAATTCTGTAATCAACCATAGTATTCGGATACTTTTTTGAGCGACTGTAGGTGGTCATATTATTTTGATACTAGATCGTGTGGGCTCACTCACGGAAATATTGATCGTGTGCAGTTACCGTTCACAGCAAACTGGAGCATGTGCAGTTACTGCACACGCTCCAGTTTGCTGTGAACGGTAACTGGAGTGTGTACAGTTGCTGTACACGCTGCAGATATTTTTCCAAAATTCTGTAATCACGTGACAGGAAGGTTGCCAGATCACTAATTTCTTAAAAAAATCGTTGCCAGATATTTTTTCTGAATTCTGTAATCAACTGTAGTGTTCGGATACTTTTTTGAGCGACTGTACCATATGGGATAGCCTTCGCTCACCTCTAGCATTGATGAGACATGGTCAGCCCACATCTTGTCCGTGGTTCGTGGTTTTTCCCTCCTCGGACCACTTTTTGCAGGTACTAACCACGGCTAACCATGAGCACTCCACAAGTCTTGCCTTTTCGGAAATGCTATGACCCAGTCGTCTGGCCATTACAATTTGGCCTTTGTCAAACTCACTTAGGTCCGCTGTCTTTCCCATCCGAGAAACAAGAATAAGAATGATTAACAGAGCTCAGTATCAGTTGTTATTTATACCGTTTCATGACCTTCACATGTACCGTCGTTTACCTGCACTTTTTTGCATAAACATGAGCTGGCCGCAATGTTTTGGCTCTTCAGTGTATGTGGCAACTTAGCGACTCTTCAAGGTAGGGAGCAATGTGTTGGCTTGGGTTGTTTTACCTCTGAGCAACACCTTTTTTCACAGAACAGGCTAAATAATCAGTTCACAAGGACCCCGAAAGCTCGGGGGAGGAGACCCACTGCAATAGTTGTTGGGAGACAAATATTAGCCTCCCGTCAATTCCATGTGTGTGTTGTTTAACGTTCACAGGTTATAGCCTCCCCCCCCCTGCAAACACGGAACCACAGATTATCGTCCCATTAGACGGACGGCGGCCTTTCCAAGCCCATCTGTTTCTCCTATTTAATTTCAGCATAGCTTGGAGTGTGTGGAGATAAATCTCAACTCTGGTTCAGGTAGGACTCGAACTTGTGAATGTAGATTACGAGCCTGACGCTCTACCGACTGAGCCACCCCGCCCTGTGCATCAAGTGTGATTGAGGGTGTCACAGGAGGTTATCAGAAGTCTCTGCGATTCATTCCCCCGAAACATTGTTCAATGTATTGGCAGTTGCTAATAGTGGTTGTACCCGCTACTTATATGGCTTATATTTTATATAATAGAAATGCCAATTTGTTGTCAAAAATTAGGCATCTCTTCGTTGTCTCTCAAAGTTCTTCTTCATTTGCATATATGAATTTTCCCAACACGTCTTGTTGTTGCAATTTCAATGTTACAGAGTATATAAATATATAAATAAAAAAAATAAATAATTACCCCCTCAAGCAGCTGCTTGCCACAGAGGTCTGACAGGAGCCTGTCAGTTATATGCCACAGTAGAAGGTCTGAGAGGATGGCAGGACCTCAGCAGAAAAACGACACATACATCCATGCCTTACCCGGGGCACGAACCCAGATCCCTTAGATTTGCAGCCAAGCGCGCTAACCACTCGACCACGGAAGCACTATATATATATAGAGGTGTCTCAAAAATATAGGTACAAACTTTTAGGGGAGGTAGATAACATCTAAAAGAATGAGAATTCATAGGAACCCGCAACCGGAAACGTCATGGGAAAGTGGTAGCAGAGGTACAAGATCTGAACGCACACAAGACAGTGATTAATGGAAAAATATTTATTACATAATCATTACAAATGGCGTACTAGATGATGCATTTCATAATGTTACAGTTTCATATGTGTGTGGGAAATGGTGGCCCGGTACATGTCTGTGTCGGAAGCGTTGTTGATAAATTCGTTGAGCGGCTCGTCCGTTGACCTCAGCTATTCCATACTCAGCTATTCCATTCTAAGTGCATGTCTGCCAGCTCCCTGTTCGAATACCTTTGCATGCTCTTCGTAAGCCGACATATACATATATTTTATAACGTTACAGCAGATGCTAATATGGTAGCTAGGCGTAAACTTGAAGGAGAGCTGTGTACTAATCCCTAGTGATGATGCACAGAACCGGCCAGGTCTAGCACCTAATGTCCGACTCGCCTTCTCGTAGTGCAGGCCGTTAGTACCTTTCAAAAGAGATATGTTTATTTTTTCAAATAAGTTATATTTATAACTAAGCATTAGTATAAATGTATACCATGCGTTGGTTCTTGGTGACACTGGTGACATCAAAAGAATAATGTTTTTTTCCAAAAAAGATATATTTATAACTAAGCATTAGCATAAATGTATACCATGCGTTGGTTCTTGGTGACAGTGGTGACATCAAAAGAACAATGTTTTTTTCCAAAAAAATATATTTATAACTAAGCATTAGTATAAATATATACCATGCGTTGGCTCTTGGTGACACTGCGAGTACGGAAGTCCCGGTTCGAGACCTTGTGTAGATGGCATGTTTGTTTGTTTTGTCCTCTCTGTTGTGATTGTTCCTCAGTATCAAAAAGTGTTCAATTATTGACAGATCATAAAAATCTGTTCTCTCATTGGAACATAAAGCATAAAAAATGGCTATAAGTCCCAGCATCCAAATTTAAAAACAACGTACACCACTGATAATAATAGAAAGAAATATATAAGAATTATCTACATTACAGCACTACTTATACCTACGTCATAACTTTATCCACAGGCCTTCTGTTCCAGGAGGTGTTGGTTGAGGCAACACCTCCTGTAAGAGTAGGCCAATGTACCAAATTTATGACGTCACTTACGTAGTCCTACCACATAGACACTTCTCATGTTTTTTATTCTAATATTATTACTTGTAAATTCTATGCTAAACTTTATACTAATACTTGTCTACAAAAATATTTTATCTAGGAAAAAAATTATTTATATTAATCAGCCTTATTATATTTGATAATAAATACGAAAAGATTTCTTTCTAAATAAAATATATTTATAATTAAGCATTATTATAAATATTAACACTAGAATCCATCAGTAACAATCTTCGAATAAAAAATATAATATTTGTCCATAACGTAGGCGTATTAGGTGATGTCAGACATTTCGTAGGCCTAATAGGTCTGTAAATGGTAGCTAGTTAGTCACTGGAAGGAGAGCTATGCACCAATATGGCTACTTTTCTTTTTTTCCACCCTGCTGAGGAGTGGTCAATCACAGAGGGTCCTGGTGCTGACCATATAAACCCACTGGACTGGACAGATATATGGCTCTGAGCTTGATTATGGATCCTGATTTTGCTGCACTGGTGGGCTTCTGTGGAGGGAAATTCTTCCGCTGTGTTTTCTGTTGGTTTGTGGGTTGACAGCCCCAAGTGAATAGATTCACAGGATATGTTTATCAGCTGGTGGATAATCCCGAGCAGAGGTCATCGCAGGCATCTGAACTCTTTGCTTGTATTGGTATCTTAAAATTCTACATTGGAGGAAGTCTTCCAGTGTAGATGGCTTCAGCCTTTAGTAGTGGGGGAACGGGTCTTTGCCCCATGTCTGCGATTAGGGGGCTGTTTGATATTGTCGCCATTCCCTCTCTCAATAAACATAGTTTCTTTAAACATCCCACTAACCATTTTCTCTCCATAGGTAGTTGGAATGTCAGGATTCTGCACAGAGCCTTTTCTCTTGATGTCCTCACACAAGAATTCCACCGTTATAATTTAGATATTCTCGGCTTGCAAGAGACCAGATGGACAGATAAAGGTCAGATTCATAAAAATAATCTTAAATTTCTCTTTTCAGGGAGAGACGACAATGAGCATCATCAAGGCGTGGGTCTGCTTCTCAGCAGACACGCTAGTGATGCTCTTCTAGGATATGAGTGCATTAATGAAAGGTTTCTTACAGCAAAAATTTCAGACAAGCGTTAAAGACTTGAATGTTATCTGCTGTTATTAGGTAATTGCTTTAGGGGTAATTGAACCAGGCCTTCTGTTGCAGGAGGTGTAGGTTGAGGCAACACCTCCTATAACAGAAGGCCAATGTACCAAATTTCTGACGTCACCTGGTAGGCCTATGATATGGATAATGTTTATATTTTTATAATAATAGAGAGAAAATATAAGAATGTGCTACATTACAGTACTACTTATACGTACGTCACAACTTTGTTCACAGGCCTTCTATTGCTTGTTGGTTGAGGCAACACTTCCTATAACAGAAGGCCAATGTACCAAATTTCTGACATCATCTAGTCATCGTCGTCGTCATCGTCGTCATCATCATCGTCGTCGTCATCGTCGTCGTCGTCGTCATCATCATCATCATCGTCATCATCATCATCATCATCATCATCATCATCATCATCATCATCATCATCATCATCATCATCATCATCATCATCATCATCATCATCATCATCATCATCATCATCATCATCATCATCATCATCATCATCATCATCATCCTGAAGCAGCCATGGTCTACAGAGGTCCAAACAGACCATGCAATTTAGTTCTCCAAGCAAGTCTATCCTGAGCTACATCTACTGCATCTGGCCACTGCCCACCAATTGTAACAAGGTCCTGTTTGACGTTGTCTGCCCACCGCATCCCAGGTCTCCCCTTCTTTCTGAGGCCTTTAGGCACACTGTTCATAACCCTATTCGCCAATCTATAATTATTCATACTGTCAACATGGCCAAACCAACGGAGTCTCTCTCTGCACAATATGCTGCTTAAAGGAGGTTGCAAACTCCTTTGCCTAACCTCATCATTAGTTACAAAGTTGAACCACCTAATGCCCAAGATACTGCGTAAGAATCTGGAATCAAAAGCATCTAGTTTCCTGTTATCTTGTTTACAAAATGTCCAAGTTTCACTACCATAACTAACCCTAGAGAGAACCAAACTATTATACAGTCTAATTTTAGTCTTTAGGTATATATGCCTATTTCTCCACACTCTCCATAGACTCTTAAAAGTCCCGGCAGCAATCTCTATTCGTCCGTTAATCTCATGCCACACATCACCATTATCTGTTACATAGCTCCCAAGATAATTAAACTGTGACACCTGCTCAAGACTGCAACCATTCAGATTAACAGAATCAAAGCCTGCCTGACCAATTTTCATCACTTTAGTTTTCTCTCTGTTTATAACCAAACCTACTCTACTACCAGTCTCATCAACAGCTCGAATGAAAGAGTTCATCTCATCAACATCATTTGCCAAAAGGGCTAAATCATCAGCATAATCTAAATCAGAAATTTTCGTATCTCCAGTCCATTTAAGGCCAAAATGTTTCCCTTGAAGTGAATTTCGCATAACATAATCAATAACCAAACTAAAGAGAAAAGGAGACAAAATGCACTCTTGTCGAACACCAGTAGTAATGCTAAACCAATTGCTACAAGCCTTACCAACTCTCACACACGACTCAGTGTTATTATAGAGAGCTTTCATTATGTTAACTAACTTGTCAGGTATACCATATGATCTCACAATCAACCACAAATTATGACGATCAACAGAGTCGAAAGCCTTTTTGAAATCAACAAAGCTAGCAACCAAAAGTTTCTGAAACTATAAACATTTTTCAAAAATCTGCCTAAGTGAAAATATCTGATCCACACATACCCTACTACTTCTGAATCCACATTGCTCATCACGCAATTGCCTGTCAACCAGATTCTTAATTCTATTAAGCACAATCATGGAAAGAACTTTACCTGGAACAGAGAGTAGGCTGATACCCCTATAGTTATCACAAGAACTGCGATCACCTTTTTTGAAAACAGGGATAATAATAGCTCTAGTAAAGTCTTTAGGAACCATGCCTATATCATAAAAGATATTCAAAATTTCAGTCATCCAAGTGGTAACCGAAACATTCCCAGCTCTAAGCATTTCCGTAGTAATTTCATCTACCCCTGGGAATTTATGTAGTTTAAGTTTAGAAACAGCCAAAATAACTTCAGATTGTGTTATAGGGCCAACATTAAAGCCACCAATGCATCTGTCATCATTGCAAACAATGGGAATAGAATTAACCACATTGTTTAGAATATCACTGAAACGCTCAGCCCACCTACCATGATAGAATCCTCACCTTCTATAACCTTACCTTGTTTATTCTTCAATCCCTGTATACCTGTCCGTTTTCTACCACACAAAACATTAACTATTTGATACAGCTCTCTGCTGTTGTGCTGTCTAACTGCTTCCTCGGCTTTGTCAGCCAAACCATCAAGCCAAAGATTCTTATCAGCAGCTAACTGATCTTTTACACGTTTATTACGTTCTCTGTAATGCTTTCTATTAGGACTAATAGGGTATTGATTAAGGACATTCCTGCAGTTCTTTCTTTCTGAAATAAGCTCAAGTGCCTTATCACTCAGATAAGTCTGCCTCTTCTGCTCCTTGTTTCCTAAAAGAGTACTGTTAGTGTCCAAAAAAGCCTGTTTAAAATGATCCCATTCTTCCTCAACTTCAGTAGTAAGCATACCATGACTGTCATAATGACTAAGTAACCTATCATGGTAAGCTTTGGCTGTAACTGGGTCTTTCAGAGCTTCAGTATTAAAAGTAAATTTTTAACCCTGGCACAACACTTTTTAAGTTTAAGTTGGAAGACGCTTTTAACAAGGTAATGGTCAGATCCAATTTCAGCTCCCCTATATAACCTGGTATTCCTAACAGAACTAACTAATTTGCTGTTAATTAATATATAATCAATAAATATTCTTATGCAGACCATCGGGTGAAACCCATGTGTATTTATGTAATACACATGGTTTTGTAATAAGTGTTAGTTATTCTGAATCCATTGAGTTTACTTACCTGTAGGAGACATTGCCCATTGCCATTGCAGCTACCGATACCAAAAGGGCCTATTACTCCTCCCGAAAGGTCAGAGTCAGTACCAACTTTGGCATTGAAGTCACCAAGAACAAGGGTAATATCTCCTTTCTTGACAGAATTCAAAATATCTTGAAGTTGTCCATAAACCCTATCCTTCTCATCCTCATCGGCATCCTTGTTTTTTCGGCATCCTCATTTTTTCGGCATCCCCTAAAGCAATTGAGGATCCTCATCGGCACCTCAATTGCTTTAGGGGTACTGCTTTAGGGGTAATTGATTATTGTTTTTCCACCTGAAAGTATAAATACGAGTTTTAAATGTGCTCCAGGTTAAAAAAAAACAACTTTATAATTTTCCGTTGTAAACAAAATTTCATAATCCTACCATTATCTTAAAATGACGGAAATAAAGAGAAATCTCTGTTGAATATTTGAGGCACACCCTACTATTAAGGTCGAGTAATCTCCGATTATTGCGTCGATTATTCTCCGATTATTACGTCGATTATTCTCCGATTATTACGTCAATTATTTTCCGATTATTACGTCGATTGTTCTCTGATTATTACGTCGATTATTCTCCGATTATTACGTCGATTATTCTCCGATTTTTACGCCGATTGCTTCGGAGAAAATATTTATAATATTACTATTACTCTGAGATATAATTATCGTCTGGGAGATGTCTGGATATATTTCCATGTTCATTCATAATATTGGTGATCTAACATGAATCGTCACATTTACATGCACTTACAATTTGGTTGTTGGATTGTTTTACGTCTGAGTGGCACGTTTTTTTGCCCACAATGGGGCTAACGACTAGGTCACAAAGATTCCGAAGGCTCAAAGAAAGTTGGGAGAGGGGACCCACTGGAACAGCTGTTGGGAGACATGATGGCGGCCTTTCCAAGAGCATCGGTGTCCAATACTGACCATGAGCAGGGCGGGGACTTTTTCCGGAGATAACTTTCAACGCTGACATTAATCAGAGTTGAAATTTATCGTGATATTTAATTTGGGTCCTGTCGAAATTTCCAGAATATAACTTTACAAAGATCTTTAAATAAAAATTAATTTCATATCTTTCATTTAATAAATAACGAAATTATTAAGACTTGTTTTGAATTTTAGTTGTTTAAAAGTTAAAGTAAATCAATATTAACTCCGAATTTTATTATGATTTTTTTTGGCCATATCAGTTACCGCCCTGTTATTTATTTAAAGAATTATAAAATTAAAGATCTTGTTGCAATTATAAACGGTTGTAGTAAAGTATTTTAACTTCTAGTATCGTTTTCTACTATTAGAAAAACGAATTATTTAAATCCAAGCACAGGGAAACAATACTGGATGTTATATTAAACGCGCCCGTAGTTCATATGCTTCCAAATTTCAAAATAATCATATAAAAATGCTATCATGAACTCTTTCAGAGTAGAATGCAGCAAAAACTCGAAATATTATTACTGATAATCATGAAGTTTGCTCTCAATTCAAAGATGAAATTTTTCAAAAGCATTTTCCCTACTGGCGTATAGAAACGAAGTTAAAGATAATCAAAGATATTCGTCAAATTTTCTTTCACGTGGCTGATCCACTCTTTAGTGCAACTTTCAGACGTAGTTTGCAATTTGAATGATTTTTCCTTGCTGACCTAAAAGGCTTGAAAACTAGATATAGATTGTTTGTAAAAAACATCTGAAATTAGGCTCTGTAGAAGAAGTTGTCTGAAAACGCTCTGTGAATTCCCAAAATAATGTAATCAGGATTATAAAATACATCATTTAATGACTCTCAACGCAATTTCTTGATTTCTCCAAAAGCAAATTTAGGTTTTGGTGTACTTACTAATTTCAGTTTTAAAATTCAGCTTAAAAATGACTTGAAGATCAGATTGAAACACACTGATCTTTAATGTATATTAATTGTGGCAGAATTTGGACTTACCATTGCATCTGATTTTGCTGCTCACGTTATAAAATATGGAAAGTAATGATTTATTGATTTTCTAAGTTTGTGCTGAGCCAATTAGCTTAATTTTACGTATCACATAAAGAGAACAAAATAAATACCTGGACCAAACCAAAAATGATGGCGCACCACCGAATTAGAGTTTGGAGAAATAATTAGAGTTATAGAGTGACACCTCCTAGTATTGTGTTACCACTGGTATTGCATTACTCTAATTCATTTTAAATGACACACCTCCTCCTACATCACAAAGTGGACCAGTATAACAAACCTGTTACCTGAAGCTCTGATTGTGCTTCTTAAATCCTTCAATAATTCCTGGACCACGTGCACAGTACCTGATTCATGGAAGGCAACACACATCATGACTATCTTGAAGCAGGGAAAACCCACCACTGAGCTGTCCTCTTACAGGTCCATTGCTCTATCATCTTTCCTCTGCAAGACCCTAGAGAGACTAGTCCTTGACGTCGAGAATGGTATGTAGAGTCCAAGGGCCTCCTCCCTGAGAGCCTCTTGGGTTTCCGCAAAGGGATATACATGTCCGATAATCTTATCGACTTCACCTCCTCTGCTGAACAGGCACTGTCCAAGGCACAGACTAATCGGTGTCTTCTTCGACATTCAGAAGGCATTCGACTCCCTGTCCCATTCGGATATTCTCTATAGGCTCCATGATCTCGGCCTCAGAGGCAATAAGATCCACTGGATCTGGCATGACTCTCCAAAAGGATGGTTCATGTGAAGCTGAGCAACATGCTCAGTTCTTCCCACACTGTCAATCATGGAGTGTCTCAAGAGAGTGTCCTAAGTCCCATGTTACTGAGCATCTTGTTATCAGGCCTACACTCTCGACTCGAGAATAGTGAGTATTTCCCTCTACAAGGATGACATCTGCTTCTGGTTTCAAGGATGACACCCCTTCTGAGCTGAGCATATCTATGCTCTATGCTCAGCTCAAGAAAAAACTAGCTGTGGCCACAGTCATCAAGTTCTTCGACAAGGTCTCATTCTCTCCACCGATAAGACTATATCAATAGTTCTTGCAATGAGATGTCTTCTGCCCTCCTTCCCTAGCCTCATGCTTGGACCAGACCACATCAAGGTCGTCAAAAAGCATAAGTTCCTTGGTGTGGTCCTGGACAACAGGAAGACCTGGGGACCTCATATCCAGCACCTTAAGACAGGTTCCACAGTGCAGAGAAATATACTGTCTTTCCTTGTTGGTATTGGGGAAGTTCCTGCAAGACCCTCCTCGTTTTACACCGGCACTTGATCCTCTCCCACGCCAACTACAGTGGCCACCTTTTGAGCAATGCCTCTGCTTCACTGCTGAGCAAGTTGACCACTGAATACACTATATCTCTGCGCCTCTGTCTCGGACTCTGCCCTAACACACCAAATCCGTCTGTCATAGCAGAGGCTGATGACATGCCTTTCCGCCTGCACCGGAAGAGAGCTATACTGTGTCATCTCTCGAGGCTTCATTCCCTCCACTTTAACCACGAACTTCTCAGGAAGTTGCAAGATAGACCTGATTGTGCCATCGCCGTGACTGCCACCGACTTTTACGACGGCGTCGTCCCTGCTAGCTCCAATGCAGGCAATACGCTCTTCCCTGACTTTCCCCCTGGAGGAACAGTGATCTTATCATCAATGTTAATATTATCATCAATGTACATCACGTCCTGCGCAACTGCTCCGGCTATAATGCCGAAAGAGAAGCTTTGTCGTGGGAGCTTCATGCTATCGGAAACATTGACTATTTCATCACCTCTCTACTTGGTAACCACCAGAATCTGAAGCTGCAGCGAACCCCCTTCTGACTTGTCACTGATTTCTTTCAGAACGTTGGCCTCTTCTACAAAGTCTAATGTTTATTTTTTCTCCTTCTACGAGATTAGCACTCTTAATAGTCCCGAGAGATAGCTGAGAGGCAGTCTCTTCTGTCTCTGCTTTCTCATCCTCTTGTTATGACTGGTGTAGGGAGCTCCTCATTGTAGGTTAAATTCACCATGAACTAACAACACCTTGAACCTTGAAACAAAATGGCAGTAATGTCGCCTAATTTGCTAGAAAGCCGCACTTACCGTTTGCACCTGACAACCATATTTTTTGTTATGGGATTATTAGAAAAGCAGAGTTTACCAAGGCATTGTTGAATCGCTTGCTGAACTAAAGGCAAGAATAACACAGCATGTTGCCACCATTTCCCGAGACATGTCACTAACAACTGTGGACCATGCCGTATTACATTTTCACCACATTTTAGCATACGAATGGTTCACATATGGCCGGTACGTTTGAACACACCTGCAAAGGCAGTAAATTCTTGTACACTATGCCCTTTGGCTCGGTCAAAAGCAGTAACACTTTTTTTGCCTCTCTTTCACATATTTGTCACAGCTTATGTTCAGGAAGCGATTAACACACACGTGACACACAACCACTTCTTGTCACTCTATGAACCCCGTAACAGAATGCGAAGCTATTTGTAGGACGCGTTTATTACTCGTGCACCTTCTGTTACTCTCGAACGTATGCAACTCTCTGACGGTGGGAGAGGACTAATTTTTCGTCCGTTGAGCTCATTTGTCTCTATAACTGAGGTGGTAGGGCAAATTATACTCTAACTTCCGGATATCCAGAACATAAACATCCAGAATTCTCATGAAACCGAAATAAATTTCAAATTGAAACAATAAATTTTCTGAGATTAAAGTTTAGGTTAGTTTCACTGTTCTCGTGTCTAGGATTCCACTGACTTTCAACTTTCAAAAATTCTCTTTCACATTTCGTTATTAGGGAAAATTCAACAATTCGGTATTCAGCGCCATATGGCGACCAATATTACAATTATTTCTATGAAAGTTTTAATGGAATAAACGTAAATAAATATCTCCCCAAGCAGCTGCTTACCGCAGAGATATGATAGTAGCCTGTCAGTATATACGCCATAGGAGAAGGTCTATGAGGATGGCGGGACCTCAGGAGAAAAAACAATACAAGCAGCAGGAGCTCGAACCCAGGTCCCTTTCTCAGTGACCAATCGCGCTAACCGTTCGGTCAAGGACGGCCGAGTGATTACCGCGCTTTGCTATTGAACTTTGGGAAGCACTTGCTAAAATCCCTGACAATTATATTTTAGATATGTGTTAAGGGCATTATACTTCATTTTCATTTTCTTTAAATGCATTTTATTACAACAAAGACTTCAACATAAATTGCACTTACGGTATTTGCTTTGCATAAAAGTATTTCCCGTGCAACCGGCAGATTCCTCTAAACGGCAACTTCCATTCACCATAAATGCCAGATAACCGGGAGCATTGTCACATCCTGTAACGTTGAAACTACAACACCAGAAAGAGGTGACAAAATTCAACTGATATATACATATTAAGCAATATAGCAGACAATGAAGACAAGATTAACATTTCAAAACGAATGGACAATTTTATTATACAAAATATAAGTCACATAAGTAGTAGGTACAACCACAGCTATTGGGAATAAATTGAACAAAGCTTCGAGTCATTGAGCAGTACACTGCTCAAACCTCTAAGGGATCAGCACTCATACTTAACTACAGGCCCGAATCTAGAATAAAATCGAGGGGGGAGGAGAAACACAATATAGGGTCAAATATATAAAATGTCAAAGGTCAAATATGTAAAACCCCAAAAATGTGAGGGGTAAGAAACACAATTGAGCGGGGAAAATGTGACGGATAAGAAACACAACTGTGCCGGAAAAAAATGTAGGAGGGGGAGAATAAACACAGTTGAACCGGAGGGAAATATAGGGGGGGGGGGGAAACATTGAGCAGTAAAACTGATTGAACCGTAAAAATGCAACGAGAAGGGCGGCAAAACTCTGGATATCCATTGCATTATAACATTTCTCCCTCTGTTTTACAGGTGTAAATTTATTGCAAAATGCATGAAATATAACTAAGTGTCAGAATCTTTTGTCTCCATTACATTTATTAGCATTCTGAGAGGGGGTATCACCCATCTTAGATCTCGCCCTGCCTACGTTTATCCAAATAAATTAAAATATAGATGAGAAGCATGAATTTCTAATTTAAACATTTATAAGAGAAATCAATCGCAGCCTTCAGCGCCACGCGATATCCACGTGGCACTGCTTTCTCTGTTTCACCTTACGCTACAACGGATCTAAAATTTCCTGAAATGCTCCTATGCAGCAATGTTCAGTTTTCTTTCTTGCACAGGTTTGACATCTGAACTATCAGATGAGAAATTTCGCAACGATTATAAGATATAAAAGCAGAAATATACAGAGACACCATTTTTCAAGTGCATGTAGGTACAGTCGCACGTAGCGAAAAATTTGACCTTCGACTTTAATGAAATGGTGAGATCCGAAATTTCAAAACTCTTCTAAAATATAGGATCGAAATAATCCGAGTCATTAAGTTTTCAGCTCTCTAGTCCCAATAGAACGAAATTTCACTTTTCTCCTAAACAGATCCTCCCACTCCAATATTTCTTAAGATCTACAACAATTTCGGTTGTTTTTTCTGAGTGTCACATTTTTTGCACACAATTAGCTAAAAGGCCAGGTCATAATGAATCCGAAGGCTCAGGGAAGGATTGGAGACAGGACCCACTGGAACAGCTGTTAGGATACAGATGACAGTCTCCCGTTAAGTCCATCAAGCGTGTTCTTTAACGTGCACAGGGTATGACTCTCCCGCACAGGGAAAGACGGCGCAACGTCCCATCCGACGAACGGTGGCCTTTCCAAACCCATCAATGTCATGTACTGACCGTGAGCTGTTCGGGGAGTTTTGCGATAAATCTCAACGCTGACCCAGCTAGGACTTAGAGCCTGGCGCGATACCGACTGAGGTACCCCCGCCCGTGCAGGAAGCGTGGTTAACAGTGCCACAGGAATATCTACGACTCACTGCCACGAAGCATTGTTCAATGTATTGCCAATAGGTGTGGTTATACCTCCTAGTGATATGGCTTATATTTTGTATGATAAAATTGACCATTTGGTTCGAAATATTTGTCATGTCTTCCTTGTCACATATACTGCTTCATATATGAATATCAGTTGAATTTTGTCACCTCTTTTTGGTGTTGCAATCTCAACGTTACAGGATGTGACAATGCACCCGATTATCCGACATTTATGGGGAATGGAATTTGCCGGTTAGATGAATCCTGCGGTTGCATGGGAAATACTTTATGCAAAACAAATATCGTAATGCAATTTGTATTCAAGCCTTAGTTATAATAAAAATGCAGTGAAAAACAATCAAAATGAAGTACAATGCCCTTAATGCAAATCTAAATATTTAAAATATAATTATCAGGAATTTTACCAACTGCTTCCCAAAGTCCAATAGCTAAGTGCGCTAATAACTCGCCGTCCCGTAGCCGAGTAGTTAGTGCGCCTAGCTACTTATCAAGGGACATGGGTTCGAGCCCCGAATAAGACAAGGGTGTTTGCATTTTTTTTTTTTTTGCTTAGATCCCAATATCCTCAGAGAACCTTCTACTATGGCATAAAAACCGTGAGGCTCATTTGTCAGACCTCTGTGGTAAGCAGCTGCTTGAGGAGATATTTCTTTATTTTTATTTAGTGACTGAAACCACCATAGAGAGAATTGTAATATTGGTCGCCAGATGGCGCTGTTTACTGAAGTATCGAAATTTTCCTAATAACGAGATGTGAAGGCAAATTTTTCAAACAGTCAGGGGATTCCGGGATAGGAGAACGATGAAACTAACCTAAACCTTAATTTCAAAAACTTTCTCAAACTGACAATTTCAGTTTCAAAATTTTCCCCGTTGTATGAGAATTCAGGATATTTGAATACTAGGTAACCGGGGAATTATAATATATTTTCTACCGCCTGAATTATAGAAAGAAAAAAGGGATAAAATATTTTTCCGTTTTAACTTAAACAGCCATTTTCTCCACATTCACAAGTCTGGAACGTATCTTTTTTAAGGTACAATATCATATCTAAAGAAAAATCCGAGAATGTATGATTCGTGGACTGCGGTCTCAAACAATTAGCGACTTTTCTTACCGGTCAATACGTAATACAATATGTGGCAAATTGCAACTCTTCAAGGTAAGAAGCAGTGGTGGTTTGGGTTGTTTTGCCTCTGAACGGCACTGATATTTGGCGTTCTTGTGACTCCAATTATGTTTGGAATCGTTATGACCCCAAAAATTGTGACTATACCTGTGTGTGACAAACGGCTGCTTGAGGGGGTATTTATTTTATATGTGAGACAAACAGATGCTTGAGGGGGTATTTATTTTTATTATATATATTTATACAGTAAACTTCTGGTTTTCCGGCTTTTATGGGGAATGGAAGTTGCCGGTTAGATGAATAGATGTTGCATGAGAAATATTTTGATACAAAACAAAAACCGTAAGTTCAATCTTGTATACAGGCATTAATTGAAATAAAAATGTAGTTAAAAAAAACGAAAATGAAGTATAATGCTCTAAATGCAAACGTAAATATCTAAAATATAATTATCAGGAACTTCGGGAACTGCTTCACTGAAACCCACCGTAGAAAATCATGGAAAGAGTTGTAATATTGGCCTGAAACAATGTGAGGAATAAGAAACACGATTGTTCCAGGAAATGAAAGGAGTAAGAAACACAAATGTGCCGTAAAATGTGAGGGATAAGAAACACAACGGAAAATGTGAGGAGTAAGAAACACAAACGTAGCGGGAAATGTGAGGGATAAGACACACAACTGAGCTAGAAAATGTGAGGGGTAAAAAATACAATTGTGCCGAAAGAATAAGAGGAATAACAAATACAATTGAGCCGGGAAATATGAGGGATAAGAAATACAATTAAGCCAAATGATGTGATGGATAAAAAACAGAATTATGCCAGAAAATGTAAGGGATGAAAAACAAAATTGGGCAGATAATGCTACTGATAAGAAACACAATTGAGACCCAAAACGTGATGTATAAGAAACACAACTGTGCCGGAAAATGTGACGGGTTAAAAACACAATTGAGCCCAAAATATGAGGGGTAAGAAACAGAATTCTGTCCGAAAATATGAGGGGTAAGAAACACAATTGAGACGCAAAACGCGATGTATAAGAAACACAATTGTGCCGGAAAATGTGACGAGTTATAAACACAATTGAGCCCAAAATATGAGGTGTAAGAAACAGAATTCTGTCCGAAAATGCGATGAGTAAGAAACATAATTGAGCCCGATAATATGAAGGATAAAAAACACAATTGTGCCGGGAAATGTGGTGGATAAAAAACACAATTGAGCTGGGAAATGTCAGGGGTAACAAACACAATGGAGCCGGAAGATATGAGGGATAAATAACAGAATTGTGTCGGAAAATATAAGGTTTAAGAAACACAATTGAGTCGGAAAAATGTGGGGGAGAAGAAACACAATTGAGTCGGAAAAATGTGGGGGAGAAGAAACACAATTGAGCCGGAAAATGTGAGGGTGTGTCGGATGAGATATTTCGCAACGATTATAAGTTATAAAAGCAGAAGTATCCGTAGACAAAATTTTTCAAGTCCATATCACCATAGATAGAAATTTGACCTTCGATCCTGATGAAATGGTGAGATTCGAAATTTCGTACATCTTCTGAAATATAGAATCAAAATAATCCGAGTCATCAGTTTTTAGCTCTCTAGTATCAGTAGAACTAATTTTCATCTCTGAACTAAGAGGATCACCCCTCTCCCTATCGAGGCGGGGGTGGCTCAGTCGGTAGCGCGCCACGCTCGTAATCTGTAGTTCCCAGGTTCCAGTCCCAGCTGAGTCAGCGTTGATATTTATCTCCGCAACATTTCACGCTCCGCCCACGGTCAGTAGGGGACACCTATGGGCTTGGAAAGGCCGCCGTCCGTCGGATGGAACGTTAAGCCGTGGCCCCGTGTGCGGAAGAGCCATACCCTGTGCACTTTAAAGGACACGTTCGATGGCTTTGACGGGAGGCTACCATAAGTCTCCCAACAGCTGTTCTAGTGGGTCCCCTCCCTCAACCTTCTCTGAGCCTTCGGGGTCTATGTGACCTGGCCATTTAGCCCATGGTGTGCAAAAAAGTGCCTCTCAGAGGCAAAACAACACATCACGTTAAAGAACACACTGGATGGCATTGACGGGAGGCTACCATCTGTCTCCCAACAGCTGTTCCAATGGGTCCCCTCCCCCAACCTTCTCGGAGCCTTCGGGGTCCATGTGACCTGGCCATTTAGTCCATGGTGTGCAAAAAGTGCCGCTCAGAGGTAAAACAACCCAACCCTCCAGCTATTGCAATGATCGTAAAATATTGTTTCGTAAGATCTACAACAATTTGGGTTGTTTCATCTCTGAGCTACACTTTTTTGCACACAAGGGGCTAAATGGCCAGGTCACAAAGACTTCGAAGGCTCAAAGGAGGTTGGGGGAGGGGATTCGCTAGAACAGCTGTTGTGACACACATGGTAGCCTTCCGTCAAGACCATTCAGCGTGTTCTTTAAGGTGCAGAGTGACTCTCCTGTACACGGCGACACGGCTCAACATCCCATCCGATGGACGGCGGTCTTTTCAAATCTATCGGTGTCTTCTACTAACCGTAGTCAAGGCAAGGAGTTTTGCGATAAATCTCAAGGCTGACCCAGCTCGGACTCGAACCTGGGAACTGTAGATTACGAACCTTGCGCGCTACCGTCTGAGCACCCCCCCCCCACTCCCCTCCCGCCCCGTGCAGGAAGCGTGGTGAACAGTCCGACTGGAATCTCTACAACTCACTGCCATGAAGAATTGTTCAACGTATTGCCAACAACAATGACCTCCTAATGACTTATATTTTGTATTATAAAATTGTCCATTGTTTTGAAATATTAGTAATTTCTTCCTAGTCTCCTATACTGCTTCATATGTGAATATCAGTTGAATTTTGCCACCTCTTTTTGGACATGAAAATTTTTGGTGTTGTAATTTCAACCTTACAGGATATGACAATGCTTCCGTTTATCCGGATTGGGTTGTGTTGTTTTACCTCTGAGCGGCACTTTTTTTGCACACCATGGGCTAAATGGCCAGGTCACATGGACCCCGAAGGCTCAGAGAAGGTTAGGGGAGGGGACCCACAGGAACAGCTGTTGGGAGACAGATGGTAGCCTCCCGTCAAGGCCATCCAGCGTGTTCTTTAACGTGCTCAGGGTATGGCTCTCCCGCACACGGGGCTACGGCTTAACGTCCCATCCGACGGACGGCGGCCTTTCCAAGCCCATCGGTGTCTCCTACTGACCGTGGGCAGGGCGGGGAATTTTGCGGAGATAAATCTCAACGCTGACCCAGCTGGGACTCGATCCTGGGAAGTACAGATTACGAACCTGGCGCGCTACAGACTGACCCTCCCCCTCGTTAATCCGGCACTTATGGGGAATGGAAGTTGCCGGTTACATGAATCTGCCGGTTTGAAGGCAAATAATTTTATACAAATGAAATGTCGTAAATGTAATTTGTATTCAAATATTAGTTTGCAATAAAAATCCAATTAAAATTTAAAACATGCAATTAATAAAAATGCAATTAAAAGAAATGAAGTATAATGCCCTTAATATAAATCTAAATATCTAAAATATAAATGTCAGGAATTTTGGCAATTGGTTCCCAAAGTTACAAAGCCAAGCGTGCTAACAAACTCAGCCGTCCCGTGGCTGCTTGTTACTAATCAATGGACCTGGCTTCGAGCCCAGGGGTAAGACATGGATGTTTGTATTGTTTTTTATGCTGAGGTCCAGATATCTTCACAGACCTTCTACTATGGCGTAAAAACTGACAGGCTCCTTTCAGACCTCTGTGGTAAGCAGCTTCTTGAGGGGATATATTTATTTATGTAAACATACATTATACCGGTTATGTATGTTTATTTATTCACTGAAAGCCACGAAGGAGAGAGTTGTAAAATTGGTCACCAGATGGCGCTGATTACCGAAGTGTCGTATTTTTCCCTAAAAACGAATTATGAAAGAGAATTTTTGAAACTCAAAAGTCAATGGAATCAGAGGTGTGTCAGCAGTGAAACTAACCTAAACTTTAATTTCAGAAAGTTTATTATTTTGATTTTCAAATTTATTCTGGTTGCATGAGAATTTTAGATGTTTGATCACCGGATAGCCGAGAATATAATGTTTATTTGTTTCTACCGCATATATTATAGAAACTACTAACTCATAAAATATTTTTCCCTTTTAATATGATATGGTTTATTCTCAGCTTTCAGATTTGGAAAGTATCTTTTTAAGGTACATTATGATATCTAAAGAGAAATACGAGGATGGACAATTCGTGAACTGCCGTCAAAAACAATTAGGGACTTTTCTTACGAGTCAATATCTTATGACTACCTGCCTAATATGATGTTGTTCCCCCACGTGCCGCCAAAACAGCCCTTACCGAGTTATTTATGGATGCTACAGGATTTCTCAACGTGTCTTGTGGTATCTGCTAACAACACGTTATCAGCAGATTCTTTAATTAATGTTAAGTTACGTGGTTTAGCCGCCGAAGATAGGATATGCTGTTCCAACACAAACCATAGATGCTCGATTGGATTGATGTCTTGGGAATTTGGAGGCCAGGGCAATACCTGGAAGTCTCCCTCAGGTTCCGCGACCCATTCTCAAACAATCCAGGCAGTGTGGCATGGCGTATTATTCTGCTGAAAGGAGGCCCTTCTAGAGGGATATACCGTTGCCATAAAAGGATGTAACTGATCTGCAATGATGTTTAGCTAGGTGGTAGGCGTAATAGTTTCCTGCACATTAATGACTGGACCCAGGGTTTCCCAGCATAACATTGACCGAAGCATTACATTTCCTCCATCGGCTTGTTTTAATTGTTCGGACCACACTACTTTCTTCCAATCATTCAAGGTCCAGTTTTTATACTCGTGTGCCCATTGTAGATGCGTTAGATGGAGAACCGAGGTTAGCATGACCACTCGGAGTGGTCTGCAACCATGCAGCCCCATTTTCAGCAGATTTCGATGTACTGTGCGTTGGAACACATTACTCCAGTCACAAACATTCAAATTACGGGTGAGTTGCGCCACAGTATCCCTTCTGTTGGCTCTTACAGTCGCTCGAAAAAGTATCCGAACACTACGGTTGGTTACAGAATTCAGAAAAAATATCTGGCAACGAATTTTTTTCGAAATTAGTGATCTGCAATCTTCGTGTCATTTGATCACAGAATTCAGGAAAAATATCTGGAGCGTGTACAGCAACTGTACACGCTCCAGAACTGTATTGCTCCTGATCTGGCAACCTTCGTGTCACGTGACACGAAGGTTGCCAGATCACTAATTTCTAAAAAAAATCGTTGCCAGATATTTTTTATGAATTCTGTAATCAACCATGATGTTCGGATATTTTTTTAATATATATAATGCGTATGAATATATAATGCAATGAATATGGAGCGTGTGCAGTTACCGTTCATAGCAAACTGGAGCGGTTGTGGTTCACAGCACATTGGATCGTGTGAACTCACAAAGACCTGGATCGTGTGGGCTCACTCACGGAAATATTGAGCGTGTGCAGTTACCGTTCACAGCAAACTGGAGCGGTTGCGGTTAATGTTCACAGCACATTGGATCGTGTGAACTCACAAAGACCTGGATCGTGTGGGCTCACTCACGGAAATATTAAGCGTGTGCAGTTACCGTTCACAGCAAACTGGAGCGGTTGCGGTTAATGTTCACAGCACGTTGGATCGTGTGAACTCACAAAGACCTGGATCGTGTGGGCTCACTCACGGAAATATTGAGCGTGTTCAGTTACGTTCACAGCAAACTGGAGCGGTTGCGGTTAATGTTCACAGCACATTGGATCGTGTGAACTCACAAAGACCTGGATCGTGTGGGCTCACTCACGGAAATATTCAGCGTGTGCAGTTACCGTTCACAGCAACACGGAGCGTGTACAGTTGCTGTACACGCTCCAGATATTTTTCATGAATTCTGTAATCACGTGACACGAAGGTTGCCAGATCACTAATTTTTTAAAAAAATCGTTGCCAGATATTTTTTCTGAATTCTGTAATCAACTGTAGTGTTCGGATACTTTTTTGAGCGACTGTACCATATGGGATAGCCTTCACTCACCTCTAGCATTGATGAGACATGGTCAGCCCACATCTTGTCCGTGGTTCGTGGTTTTTCCCTCCTCGGACCACTTTTTGCAGGTACTAACCACGGCTAACAATGAGCACTCCACAAGTTTTGCCATTTCGGAAATGCTATGACCCAGTCGTCTGGCCATTACAATTTGGCCTTTGTCAAACTCACTTAGGTCCGCTTTCTTTCCCATCCGAAAGACAAGAATAAGAATGATTAACAGAGCTCAGTATCAGTTGTTATTTATACCGTTTCATGACCTTCACATGTACCGTCGTTTACCTGCAGTTTTTTGCATAAACATGAGCTGGTCGCGATGTTTTGGCTCTTCAGTGTATGTGGCAACTTAGCGACTCTTCAAGGTAGGGAGCAATGTGTTGGCTTGGGTTGTTTTACCTCTGAGCAACACCTTTTTTCACAGAACAGGCTAAATAGTCAGTTCACAAGGACCCCGAAAGCTCAGGGGAGAAGACCCACTGCAATTGCTGTTGGGACACAGATATTAGCCTCCGGTCAATGCCATGTGTGTGTGTTGTTTAACGTTCACAGGTTATAGCCCCCCCCCCCTGCACACGGAACCACAGTTTACCGTCCCATTCAACGGACGTCGGCCTTTCCAAGCCCATCTGTTTCTCCTACTTAACTTCAGCATAGCGGGGAGTGTGTGGAGATAAATCTCAACTCTGGTTCAGGTGGGACTCGAACTTGTGAATGTAGATTACGAGCCTGACGCTCTACCGACTGAGCCACCCCACCATGTGCATCAAGTGTGATTGAGAGTGTCACAGGAGGTTATCAGCAGTCTCTACAATTCATTCCCCCGAAGCATTGTTCAACGTATTGGCAGTTGCTAATAGTGGTTGTACCCGCTTATTATATGGCTTATATTTTATATAATAGAAATGCCAATTTGTTGTCAAAAATTAGTCATCTCTTCGTTGTCTCTCAAAGTTCTTCTTCATTTGCATATATGAATTTTCCCAACACGTCTTGTTGTTGCAATTTCAATGTTACAGAGTATATATATATATAAATAAAAAAAATAAATAAATACCCCCTCAAGCAGCTGCTTGCCACAGAGGTCTGACAGGAGCCTGTCAGTTTACATGCAACAGTAGAAGGTCTGAGAGGATGGCAGGACCTCAGCAGAAAAACGACACATACATCCATGCCTTACCCGGGGCACGAACCCAGATCCCTTAGATTTGCAGCCAAGCGCGCTAACCACTCGACCACGGAAGCAGTATATATATATAGAGGTGTCTCAAAAATATAGGTACAAACTTTTAGGGGAGGTAGATAACATCTAAAAGAATGAGAATTCATAGGAACCCGCAACCGGAAACGTCATGGGAAAGTGGTAGCAGAGGTACAAGATCTGAACGCACACAAGACAGTGATTAATGGAAAAATATTTATTACATAATCATTACAAATGGCGTACTAGATGATGCATTTCAAAATGTTACAGTTTCATATGTGTGTGGGAAATGGTGGCCCGGTACATGTCTGTGTCGGAAGCGTTCTTGATACATTCGTTGAGCGGCTCGTCCGTTGACCTCAGCTATTCCATACTCAGCTATTCCATTCTAAGTGCATGTCTGCCAGCTCCCTGTTCGAATACCTTTGCATGCTCTTCGTAAGCCGACATATACATATATTTTATAACGTTACAGTAGATGCTAATATGGTAGCTAGGCGTAAACTTGAAGAAGAGCTGTGTACCAATCCCTAGTGATGATGCACAGAACCGGTCAGGTCTAGCACCTAATGTCCGACTCGCCTTCTCGTAGTGCAGGCCGTTAGTACCTTTCAAAAGAGATATGTTTTTTTCTCAAATAAGGTATATTTAAAACTAAGCATTAGTATAAATGTATACCATGCGTTGGTTCTTGGTGACACTGTTGACATCAAAAGAATAATGTTTTTTTTCCAAAAAAGATATATTTATAACTAAGCATTAGTATAAATGTATACCATGCGTTTGCTCTTGGTGACACTGCGAGTACGGAAGTCCCGGTTCGAGACCTAGTGTAGATGGCATGTTTGTTTGTTTTGTCCTATCTGTTGTGATTGTTCCTCAGTATCAAAAAGTGTTCAATTATCGACAGATCATAAAAATCTGTTCTCTCATTGGAACATAAAGCATAAAAAATGGCTATAAGTCCCAGCATCCAAATTTTAAAACAACGTACACCACTGATAATAATAGAAAGAAATATATAAGAATTATCTACATTACAGCACTACTTATACCTACGTCATAACTTTATCCACAGGCCTTCTGTTCCAGGAGGTGTTGGTTGAGGCAACACCTCCTGTAAGAGTAGGCCAATGTACCAAATTTATGACGTCACTTAGGTAGTCCTACCACATAGACACTTCTCATGTTTTTTATTCTAATATTATTACTTGTAAATTCTATGCTAAACTTTATACTAATACTTGTCTACAAAAATATTTTATCTAGGAAAAAAATTATTTATATTAATCAGCCTTATTGTATTTGATAATAAATACGAAAAAATTTCTTTCTAAATACAATATATTTATAATTAAGCATTATTATAAATATTAACACTAGAATCCACCAGTAACAATATTGGAATAAAAAATATAATATTTGTCCATAACGTAGGCGTATTAGGTGATGTCAGACATTTCGTAGGCCTAATAGGTCTGTAAATGGTAGCTAGGTAGTCACTGGAAGGAAAGCTATGCACCAGTCCCCTGTGATGATGCATAGAACCGGCCAGGCCTAGCACCTAATGTCCGACCCCGCCTTCTCGTGGTGCAGACCGTTAGTACCTTTCAAATGTGATACTCTCTTTGGAAGTGAACGGAAGGGGAGGGCTGCCAGATTAGTGTGGCCTACTTATCTGGACAACTATGGCTACTTTTCTTTTTTTCTACCCTGCTGAGGAGTGGTCAACCACAGAGGGTCCTGGTGCTGACCATATAAACCCACTGGACTGGACAGATATATGGCTCTGAGCTTGATTATGGATCCTGATTTTGCTGCACTGGTGGGCTTCTGTGGAGGGAAAATCTTCCGCTGTGTTTTCTGTTGGTTTGTGGGTTGACAGCCCCAAGTGAATAGATTCACAGGATATGTTTATCAGCTGGTGGATAATCCTGAGCAGAGGTCATTGCAGGCATCTGAACTCTTTGCTTGTATTGGTATCTTAAAATTCTACATTGGAGGAAGTCTTCCAGTGTAGATGGCTTCAGCCTTTAGTAGTGGGCGAACGGGTCTTTGCCCCATGTCTGCGATTAGGGGGCTCTTTGATATTGTCGGCATTCCCTCTCTCAATAAACATAGTTTCTTTAAACATCCCACTAACCATTTTCTCTCCATAGGTAGTTGGAATGTGAGGACTCTGCACAGAGCTTTTTCTCTTGATGTCCTCACACAAGAATTCCACCATTATAATTTAGACATTCTCGGCTTGCAAGAGACCAGATGGACAGTTAAAGGTCAGATTCTTAAAAATAATCTTAAATTTCTCTTTTCAGGGAGGGACGACAATAAGCATCACCAAGGCGTGGGTCTGCTTCTCAGCAGACACGCTAGTGATGCTCTTCTAGGATATGAGTGCATTAATGAAAGATTTCTTACAGCAAAATTTTAGACAAGCGTTAAAGATTTGAATGTTATCTGCTGTTAATAGGTAATTGCTTTAGGGGTAATTGAACCAGGCCTTCTGTTGCAGGAGGTGTTGGTTGAGGCAACACCTCCTATAATAGTAGGCCCATGTACCAAATTTCTGACGTCACCTGGTAGGCCTATGATATGGATAATGTTTATATTTTTATAATAATAGAGAGAAAATATAAGAATCTGCTACATTACAGTACTACTTATACGTACGTCACAACTTCGTTCACAGGCCTTCTATTGCTTGTTGGTTGAGGCAACACTTCCTATAACAGAAGGCCAATGTACCAAATTTCTGACATCACCTAGTCGTCGTCATCATCATCGTCATCGTCATCATCATCATCATCATCATCATCATCATCATCATCATCATCATCATCATCGTCGTCGTCGTCGTCGTCGTCGTCACCACCACCACCACCACCCACATCATCATCATCATCATCATCATCATCATCATCATCGTCGTCGTCGTCGTCGTCGGCGTCGTCGTCGTCGTCATCATCATCATCATCATCATCATCATCCTGAAGCAGCCATGGGCTACGGAGGTCCAAACAGACCATGCAATTTAGTTCTCCAAGCAAGTCTATCCTGAGCTACATCTACTGCATCTGGCCACTGCCCACCAATTGTAACAAGGTCCTGTTTGACATTGTCTGTCCACCGCATCCCAGGTCTCCCCTTCTTTCTGAGGCCTTTAGGCACACTGTTCATAACCCTATTCACCAATCTATAATTATTCATACGGGCAACATGGCCAAACCAGCGGAGTCTCTCTCTGAACAATATGCTGCTTAAAGGAGGTTGCAAACTCCTTTGCCTAACCTCATCATTAGTTACAAAGTCGAACCACCTAATGCCCAAGATACTGCGTAAGCATCTGGAATCAAAAGCATCAAGTTTCCTGTTATCTTGTTTACAAAGTGTCCAGGTTTCACTACCATAACTAACCCTAGAAAGAACCAAACTATTATTCAGTCTAATTTTAGTCTTTAGGTGTATATGCCTATTTCTCCACACTCTCCATAGACTCTTAAAAGTCCCGGCAGCAATCTCTATTCGTCTGTTAATCTCATGCCGCACATCACCATTATCTGTTACATAGCTCCCAAGATAATTAAACTGTGACACCTGCTCAAGACTGCAACCATTCAGATTAACTGAATCACAGCCTGCCTGACCAATTTTCATCACTTTAGTTTTCTCTCTGTTTATAACCAAACCTACTCTACTACCAGTCCCATCAACAGCTCGAATGAAAGAGTTCATCTCATCAACATCATTTGCCAAAAGGGCTAAATCATCAGCATAATCTAAATCAGAAATTTTCGTATCTCCAGTCCATTTCAGGCCAAAATGTTTCCCATGAAGTGAATTTCGCATAACATATTCAATAACCAAACTAAAGAGAAAAGGAGACCAAATGCACCCTTGTCGAACACCAGAAGTAATGCTAAACCAATTGCTACAAGCCTTACCAACTCTCACACATGATTCAGTGTTATTATACAGAGCTTTCATTATGTTAACTAACTTGTCTGGTATACCATATGATTTCACAATCAACCACAAATTATGACGATCAACAGAGTCGAAAGCCTTTTTGAAATCAACAAAGCTAGCCACCAAAAGTTTCTGAAACTCTAAACATTTCTCAAGAATCTGCCTAAGTGAAAATATCTGATCCACACATACCCTACTACTTCTGAATCCACATTGCTCATCACGCAATTGCCTGTCAACCAGATTCTTAATTCTATTAAGCACAATCATGGAAAGAACTTTACCTGGAACAGAGAGTACGTTGATACCCCTATAGTTATCACAAGAACTGCGATCACCTTTTTTGAAAACAGGGATAATAATAGCTCTAGTAAAGTCTTTAGGAACCATGCCTATATCATAAAAGATATTCAAAATTTCAGTCATCCAAGTGGTAACCGAAACATTCCCAGCTCTAAGCATTTCCGTAGTAATTTCATCTACCCCTGGGAATTTATGTAGTTTAAGTTTAGAAACAGACAAAATAACTTCAGATTGTGTTATAGGGCCAACATTAAAGCCACCAATGCATCTGTCATCATTGCAATAAATTGGAATAGAACTAACCACATTGTTTAGAATATCACTGAAATGCTCAGCCCACCTAGCCATGATAGAATCCTCACCTTCTATAACCTTACTTTGTTTATCCTTCAATCCCTGTATAGCTGTCCGTTTTCTACCACACAAAACATTAACTATTTGATTCAGCTCTCTGCTGTTGTGCTGTCTAACTGCTTCCTCGGCTTTGTCAGCCAAACCATCAAGCCAAAGATTCTTATCAGCAGCTAACTGATCTTTTACACGTTTATTACGTTCTCTGTAATGTTTTCTATTAGGACTAGTAGGGTATTGATTATGGACATTCCTGCAGTTCTTTCTTTCTGAAATAAGCTCAAGTGCCTTATCACTCAGATAAGTCTGCCTCTTCTGCTCCTTGTTTCCTAAAAGATTACTGTTAGTGTCCAAAAAAGCCTGTTTAAAATGATCCCATTCTTCCTCAACTTCAGTAGTAAGCATACCATGACTGTCATAATGACTAAGTAACCTATCATGGTAAGCTTTGGCTGCAACTGGGTCTTTCAGAGCTTCAGTATTAAAAGTAAATTTTTAACCTTGGCACAACACTTTTTAAGTTTAAGTTGGAAGACGCTTTTAACAAGGTAATGGTCAGATCCAATTTCAGCTCCCCTATATAACCTGGTATTCCTAACAGAACTCGGGTGAAACCCATGTGGTGACACCATCGGTCACCATCGGGTGAAACCCATGTGTATTTATGTAATACACATGGTTTTGTAATAAGTGTTAGTTATTCTGAATCCATTGAGTTTACTTACCTGTAGGAGACACTGCCCATTGCCATTGCAGCTACCGATACCAAAAGGGCCTATTACTCCTCCCGAAAGGTCAGAGTCAGTACCAACTTTGGCATTGAAGTCACCAAGAACAAGGGTAATATCTCCTTTCTTGACAGAATTCAAAATATCTTGAAGTTGTCCATAAACCATATCCTTCTCATCCTCATCGGCATCATCGTTTTTTCGGCATCCTCATTTTTTCGGCATCCCCTAAAGCAATTGAGGATCCTCATCGGCACCTCAATTGCTTTAGGGGTACTGCTTTAGGGGTAATTGATTATTGTTTTTCCACCTAAAAGTATAAATACGAGTTTTAAATGTGCTCCAGGTTAAAAAAAAACAACTTTATAATTTTCCGTTGTAAGCAAAATTTCATAATCCTACCATTATCTTAAAATGACGGAAATAAAGAGAAATCTCTGTTGAATATTGAGGCACACCCTACTATTAAGGTCGATTAATCTCCGATTATTACGTCGATTATTCTCCGATTATTACGTCGATTATTCTCAGATTATTGCGTCAATTATTTTCCGATTTTTACGTCGATTATTCTCCGATTATTACTTCGATTATTATCCGATTTTCACGCCGATTGATTCGGAGAAAATATTTATAATATTACTATTACTCTGAGATATAATTATCGTCTGGGAGATGTCTGGATATATTTCCATGTTCATTCATAATATTCGTGATCTAACATGAATCGTCACACTTACATGCACTTACTATTTGGTTGTTGGATTGTTTTGTCTCTGAGTGGCCCCCTTTTTTTGCACACAATTGGGCTAACGACTAGGTCACAAAGTTTCCGAAGGCTCAAAGAAAGTTGGGAGAGGGAACCCACTGGAACAGCTGTTGGGAGACATGATGGCGGCCTTTCCAAGAGCATCGGTGTCCACTACTGACCATGAGCAGGGCGTGGGAATTTTTCCGGAGATAACTTTCAACGCTGACATTAATCAGAATTGAAATTTATCGTAATATTTAATTTGGGTCCTGTCGAAATTTCCAGAATATAACTTTACAAAGATCTTTAAATAAAAATTAATTTCATATCTTTCATTTAATAAATAACGAAATTAGTAAGACTTGTTTTGAATTTTAGTTGTTTAAAAGTTAAAGTAAATCAATTTTAACTCCGAATTTTATTATGATTTTTTTGGCCAGATCAGTAACCGCCCTATTATTTATTTGAAGAATTATAAAAATAAAGATCTTGTTCCAATTATAAACGGTGTAGTCGAATATTTAAACTTCTAGTCGCGTTTTCTACTATTAGAAAAACGAATTATTTAAATCCAAGCACAGGGAAACAATACAGGATGTTATATTAAACGCGCCCGTAGTTCATATGCTTCCAAATTTCAAAATAATCATATAAAAATGCTATCATGAACTCTTTCAGAGTAGAATGCAGCAAAAACTCGAAATATTATTACTGATAATCATGAAGTTTGCTCTCAATTCAAAGATGAAATTTTTCAAAAGCATTTTCCCTACTGGCGTATAGAAACGAAGTTAAAGATAATCAAAGATATTCGTATAAGAGAAGCTTTGTCCTGGGAGCTTCATGCTATCGGAACCACTGACTACTCCATCACCTCTCTACTTGGTAACCACCACAATCTGAAGCTGCAGCGAACCTCCTTCCGACTTGTCACTGATTTCTTTCAGAACGTTGGCCTCTTTTGCAAAGTCTAATGTTTATTTTTTCTCCTTCCACGAGATTAACACTCTTAATAGTCCCGAGAGATAGCTGAGAGGCAGTCTCTTCTGTCTCTGCTTTCTCATCCTCTTGTTATGACTGGTGCAGGGAGCTCCTCATTATAGGTTAATTTCACCATGAACTAACAACACCTTGAACCTTGAAACAAAATGGCAGTAATGTCGCCTAATTTGCTAGAAAGCCGCACTTACCGTTTGCACTTGACAACCATATTTTTTGTTATGGGATTATTTGAAAAGCAGAGTTTACCAAGGCATTGTTGAATCGCTTGCTGAACTAAAGGCAAGAATAACACAGCATGTTGCCACCATTTCCCGAGACATGTCACTAACAACTGTGGACCATGCCGTATTACATTTTCACCACATTTTAGCATACGAATGGTTCACATATGGCCGGTACGTTTGAACACACCTGCAAAGGCAGTAAATTCTTGTACACTATGCCCTTTGGCTCGGTCAAAAGCAGTAACACTTTTTTTGCCTCTCTTTCACATATTTGTCACAGCTTATGTTCAGGAAGCGATTAACACACACGTGACACACAACCACTTCTTGTCACTCTATGAACCCCGTAACAGAATGCGAAGCTATTTGTAGGACGCGTTTATTACTCGTGCACCTTCTGTTACTCTCGAACGTATGCAACTCTCTGACGGTGGGAGAGGACTAATTTTTCGTCCGTTGAGCTCATTTGTCTCTATAACTGAGGTGGTAGGGCAAATTATACACTAACTTCCGGATATCCAGAACATAAACATCCAGAATTCTCATGAAACCGAAATAAATTTCAAATTGAAACAATAAATTTTCTGAGATTAAAGTTTAGGTTAGTTTCACTGTTCTCGTGTCTAGGATTCCACTGACTTTCAACTTTCAAAAATTCTCTTTCACATTTCGTTATTAGGGAAAATTCAACAATTCGGTATTCAGCGCCATATGGCGACCAATATTACAATCATTTCTATGAAAGTTTTAATGGAATAAACGTAAATAAATATCTCCCCAAGCAGCTGCTTACCGCAGAGATATGATAGTAGCCTGTCAGTATATACGCCATAGGAGAAGGTCTATGAGGATGGCGGGACCTCAGGAGAAAAAACAATACAAGCAGCAGGAGCTCGAACCCAGGTCCCTTTCTCAGTGACCAATCGCGCTAACCGTTCGGTCAAGGACGGCCGAGTGATTACCGCCCTTGGCTATTGAACTTTGGGAAGCATTTGCGAAAATCCCTGACAATTATATTTTAGATATGTGTTAAGGGCATTATACTTCATTTTCATTTTCTTTAAATGCATTTTATTGCAACAAAGACTTGAATATAAATTGCACTTACGGTATTTGCTTTGCATAAAAGTATTTCCCATGCAACCGGCAGATTCCTCTAAACGGCAATTTCCATTCACCATAAATGCCAGATAACAGGGAGCATTGTCACATCCTGTAACGTTGAAACTACACCAGAAAGAGGTTCAACTGATATACACATATTAAGCAGTATAGCAGACAATGAAGACAAGATTAACATTTCAAAACGAATGGACAATTTTATTATACAAAATATAAGGCACATAAGTAGTAGGTACAACCACAGCTATTGGGAATAAATTGAACAATGCTTTGAATCACTGAGTCGTACACTGCTCAAACATCTAAGGGATCAGCACTCACACTTAATTACAGGCCCGAATCTAGAATAAAATCGAGGTGGGGGGGGGGGCGAGAAACACAATATAGGGTCAAATATATAAAATGTCAAAGGTCAAATATGTAAAACCCGAAAAATGTGAGGGGTAAAAAACACAATTGAGCGGGGAAAATGTGACGGGTTAGAAACACAACTGTGTCGGGAAAAAATGTAGGAGGGTGAGAATAAACACAGTTGAACCGGAGGGAAATATAGGGGGGAAAACATTGAGCCGTAAAAATGTAACGAGAAGGGCGGCAAAACTCTGGATTTCCATTGCATTATAAAATTTCTCCCTCTGTTTTACCCCCGTGTGTGGGAGAGCCATACCCTCTGCACGTTAAAGAACACGCTGGATGGCCTTGACGGGAGGCTACCATCTGTCTCCCAACAGCTGTTCCAGTGGGTCCCCTCCCCCAACCTTTTCTGAGCCTTCGGGGTCCATGTGACCTGGCCATTTAGCCCATGGTGTGCAAAAAAAGTGTCGCTCAGAGGTAAAACAACCCAACCCTCTGTTTTACAGGTGTAAATGTATTGCAAAATGCATGAAATATAACTAAGTCTCAGAATTTTTTGTCTCCATTACGTTTATTAGCATTCTGAGAGGGAGCATCACCCATCCTAGATCTCGCCTTGCCTACGTTTATCCAAATAAATTAAAAATATAATACAGATGAGAAGCATGAATTTCTAATGTAAATATTTATAAGAGAAATCAATCGCAGCCTTCAGCGCCACGCGATATCCACGTGGCGCTGCTTTCTCAGTTTCACCCTACGCTACAACGGATCTAAAATTTCGTCAAATGCTCCTATGCAGCAATGTTCATTTTTCTTTCTTGCACAGGTTTGACATCTGAACTATCAGATGAGAAATTTCGCAACGATTATAAGATGTAAAAGCAGAAGTATACAGAGACACCATTTTTCAAGTGCATGTAGGTACAGTCGCACGTAGATAGAAATTTGACCTTCGACTTTAATGAAATGGTGACATCCGAAATTTCAGAACTCTTCTGAAATATAGGATCGAAATAATCCGAGTCATTAGTTTTTAGCTCTCTAGTCTCAATACAACGAAATTTCACTTTTCTCCTAAACAGATCCTCCCACTCCAATATTTCTTAATATCTACAACAATTTCGGTTGTTTTATCTGAGTGTAACATTTTTTGCACACAATTAGCTAAATGGCCAGGTCACAATGAATCCGAAGGCTCAGTGAAGGATTGGAGACAGGACCCACTGGAACAGCTGTTAGGAGACAGATGACAGTATCCCTTCAAGTCCATTAAGCGTGTTCTTTAACGTGCACAGGGTATGATTCTCCCGCACAGGGAAAGACGGCGTAACGTCCCATCCGACGAACGGTGGCCTTTCCAAACCAATCAATGTCATGAACTGACCGTGGGCTGTTCGGGGAGTTTTGCGATAAATCTCAACGCTGACCCAGCAAGGACTGTAGATTACGAGCCTGGAGCGCTACCGACTGAGATAACCCCGCCCGTGCAGGAAGCGTGGTGAACAGTGCCACAGGAATATCTACGACTCACTGCCACGAAGCATTGTCCAATGTATTGCCAATAGATGTGGTTATACCTCCTAGTGATGTGGCTTATATTTTGTATAATAAAATTGTCCATTTGTTTTGAAATATTTGTCATGTCTTCCTTGTCACCTACACTGCTTCATATGCGAATATCAGTTGAATTTTGTCACCTCTTTTTGGTGTTGCAATCTCAATGTTACAGGATGTGACAATGCTCCCGATTATCCGACATTTATGGGGAATGGAATTTGCCGGTTAGATGAATCCTGCGGTTGCATGGGAAATACTTTTATACAAAACAAATATCGTAAATGCAATTTGTATTCAAGCCTTAGTTATAATAAAAATGCAGTTAAAAACAATGAAAATGAAGTACAATGCCCTTAATGCAAATCTAAATATTTAAAATATAATTATCAGGAATTTTACCAACTGCTTCCCAAAGTAATAGCTAAGTGCGCTAATAACTCGTTGTCCCGTAGCCGAGTAGTTAGTGCGCCTAGCCACTGATCAAGGGACCAGGGTTCGAGCCCCGAATAAGGCACAAACATCCATATTTTTATTTTTTTTGCTTAGATCCGAATATCCTCAGAGACCTTCTACTATGGCGTAAAAACTGTGAGGCTCATTTGTCAGACCTCTGTGGTAAGCAGCTGCTTGAGGAGATATTCCTTATTTTTATTTATTCACTGAAAGTCACCTCAGCGAGAATTGTAATATTGGTCGCTAGATGGCGCTGTTTACTGAAGTGTCGATATTTTTCTAATAACGAGATGTGAAGACAAATTTTTCAAAAAGTCAGGGGAATCCGGGGTAGGAGAACGATGAAACTAACCTAAACTTTAATTTCAAAAAGTTTTTCAAACTGACAATTTCAGTTTCAAAATTTTCCCCGTTGTATGAGAATTCAGGATATTTGAATACTAGGTAACAGGGAAATTATAATATTTTTTCTACCGCCTGAATTATAGAAAGAAACAAGTGATAAAATATTCTTCCGTTTTAATTCAATCGCCAATTTGCTCTGCATTGGCAGGTCTCGAGCGTATCTTTTTTAAGGTACAATATCATATCTAAACAAAAATCCGAGAATGGATAATTCGTGACTGCGGTTTCAAACAATTAGCGACTTTTCTTACGAGTCAATACGTGATACAATATGAGGCAACTTAGCGACTCTTCAAGGTAGGGAGCAGTGGTGTTGGTTTGGGTTGTTTTGCCTCTGAACGGCACTGATATTTGGCGTCCTTGTGACTCCAATTATGTTTGGTATCCTTATGACCCCAAAAATTGTTACTATATATATATGTGTGACAAACAGCTCCTTGAGGGGGTATTTATTTTATTTGTGTGACAAACAGCTGCTTGAGGGGATATTTATTTTTATTATATATATGTATAGAGTAAACTTCTGGTATTCCAGCATTTACTGGGAATGGAAGTTGCCGTTTAGATGTATAGATGTTGCATGAGAAATATTTTGATACAAAACAAAAACCGTAAGTGCAATCTTGTATTCAGGCATTAATTGAAATAAAACTGTAGTTAAAAACAACGAAAATGAAGTATAATGCGCTAAATGCAAAGGTAAATATCTAAAATATAATTATCAGGAACTTCGGGAACTGCTTCACTGAAACCCACCACAGAAAATCATGGAAAGAGTTGTAATATTTAATGAAAAAATGTGAGGAATAAGAAACACGATTGTTCCGGGAAATCAAAGGAGTAAGAAACACAAATGTGCCGGGAAATATGAGGAGTAAGAAACACAAATGTGCCGTAAAATGTGAGGGATAAGAAACACAACGGAAAATGTGAGGGGTAAGAAACACAAACGTTCCGGGAAATGTGAGGGATAAGAAACACAACTGAGGTAGAAAATGTGAGGAGTAAGAAACACACAATTGTGCCGAAAGAATAAGAGGAATAACAAACACAATTGAGCCGGGAAATATGAGAGATAAGAAACACAATTAAGCCAAATGATGTGATCGATAAAAAGCAGAATTATGACAGAAAATATAAGGGATAAAAAACAAAATTGTTCCAGATAATGCTACTGATAAGAAACACAATTCAGCCGGAAAATATGAGGGTTAAAAAACACAATTGAGACGCAAAACGTGTAATGTAAGAAACACAATTGTGCCGGAAAATGTGACGGGTAATAAACACAATTGAGCCCAAAATATGAGGGGTAAGAAACAGAATTCTGTCCGAAAATATGAGGGGTAAGAAACACAATTGAGCTGGGAAAATGTGACGGTAAAGAAACACAATTGAGGCGGAAAATGTAAGGGAATAGAAACACAGTTGTGCAGGAAAATGTGAGGGTAAGAAACACAATTAAGCCGGAAAACATGAGGGGTACGAAACACAGTTGAGCCGGAAAATGTGAGGCATAGCAAACACAATTGAGCCGGAAAATGTGAGGGTGATAAACACAATTGAGCTCAAAATATGAGGGGTAAGAAACACAATTGCTCCGGAAAATGTGATGACTAAGAAACACAATTTAGCCGGAAAATGTGAGAGGTAAGAAACATAATTGAGCCGGAAAATGTGAGAGGTAAGAAACATAATTGAGCCCGATAATATGAGGGATAAACACAATTGTGCCGGGAAAAGTGGTGGATAAAAAACACAATTGAGCTGTGAAATGTGAGGGGGGAAAAACATAATGCAGCCGGTTGATATGAGGGGTAAGTAACAGAATTGTGTCGGAAAATATAAGGTTTAAGAAACACAACTGAGTGGGGAAAATGTGGAGGAGAACAAACGCAATTGAGCCGGAAAATGTGACGGTTATGAAACGCTATTGTGCCCGGAAAAGTTTAGAGGGGGGGATGGAATAACTTTGTGTGTGGGGTAATAAACAGAATTGAGCCGAAAAAATGTAACGAGTAGGGGAGAAAAACACTGGATTTCCAATTCATTAAAGATTTCTCCCTCTATTTTACAGCTCTAAATTTATTGAAAAATTCATGAAATATAACTAAGAATTTTTGCCTCCATTATCCTTCTCAGCAATCTTAAAGGGAGCATCCCCCATCCTAGATCCAGCCCTTTCTACGTTTACCCAAATGATGTAAAAAAATATAGCAAATATGGATGAGGAAGCATGAATTTCTAATGTAAATATTTATAAGAGAAATCAGTCGCAGCCTTCAATGTCTCTTTTTAACTATGAACGCGATTCCCGCGACCTCTGTTTGACCTTGTCTAAAATTTCTTTTATCTACTAAGGGAATTGCTTCTATGTAAAAATTTTCAGTTTCTTTCTTGCACAGGTTTGACCTCTAAACTATCGGATGAGAAATTTCGCCACGATTATAAGTTATAAAAGCAGAAGTATCCATAGATAAAACTTTTCAAGTCCATATCACCGTAGAGAGAAATTTGACCTTCGACCTTGACGAAATGGTGAGATCCGAAATTTCGTACCTCTTCTGAAATATAGAATCAAAATAATCCGAGTCATCAGTTTTTAGCTCTCTAGTATCAGTAGAACTAATTTTCACCTATGAACTAAGAGGATCACCCCTCCCCCTATCGGGGCGGGGGTGGCTCAGTCGGTAGCGCGCCAGGCTCGTAATCTGTAGTTCCCAGGTTCGAGTCCCAGCTGGGTCAGCGTTAAGATTTTTCTCCGCAAATTTCCCCGCCCTGCCCATGGTCAGTAGGGGACACCGGTGGGCTTGGAAAGGCCGCCGTCCGTCAGATGGGACGTTAAGCCGTGGCCCCGTGTGCGCGAGAGCCATACCCTTTGCACGTTAAAGAACACGCTGGATGGCCTTGACGGGAGGCTACCATCTGTCTCCCAACAGCTGCTCCAGTGGGTCCCTTCCCCCAAACTTCTCTGAGCCTTCGGGGTCCATGTGACTTGGCCATTTAGCACATGGTGTGCAAGAAAGTGCCGCTCAGAGGTGAAACAATCCAACGTTAAAGAACACGTTGGATGGCCTTGACGGGAGGCTACCATCTGTCTCCCAACAGCTGTTCCAGTGGGTCTCTTCCCCCAACCTTCTCTGAGTCTTCGGGATCCATGTGACCTGGCCATTTAGCCCATGGTGTGCAAAAAAGTGCCGCTCAGAGGTAAAACAACCCAACACTATTACTTTCCAATTGGTGACTTGCCCGTAAGTGATTTTACGGGTCCCTCTTCCGTGCTATTTGTGAAAGCGCAAACCATGCAGCCAAAGAATGTAGAGGGAGAAGAAGTTCAGCTTCCATAGAGATTAATGTAAAATAAATTATCGTGCATTTGGCGTATAGGTGAACATTACAGGGGACGAACGCTTTTGTAATTACATGTTACTGTCAACTTCCATTCTCTTCGCTTTTCCTATGTAATAAATTTCACATTGATATCCTTGCAAAGTATATTAATGTAAATTCTGTTTCCTATTTGTATGCAACCCAGAAAGCTCATAATTGTAATAAGTTATTCTATAAATTGACTTCAGGCTAATTTCAAATCTTCTCTTTCCGTTCAATATATAATTGTTGGTTCAACGAAAAATAATTCCAATGGAGAAAATAAACCTTTGTTAAAATCATGATATTATTTTTTCCAAATACAAAGTGCAGTTACTTTTTTTTCCTTTTTTAAAATATAAATTTTTTGATGCATAATTCCTTTGCCCCTTGTTGTTTGCTTCCCAGCTTAAACAAAATGCACGACACTAATCGAAACACCACTTGAGGTCGCCACTTACGCTTTGTCAAAGCTGAACTTCTTTTCCTTATACGTTCTTTGATGGAGCTGACCTTCTTCCTAGAAACCAGCGTCTGATGGCAGACTCAACTCCGTTGTCCATTCAACTTAAAGTGGAATCCGATCCCGGGAAGCGAACTGAAATCTCTTTCCTGCGATCAAATTCCATATCCAAACATGTACAGTCGCTCAAAAAATTATCCGAACACTATGGTTCATTGCAGAATTCAGAAAAAATATCTGGCAATGATTTTTTTAGAAATCAGTGATTTGGCAACCTTCGTGTCACGTGACACGAAGGTTGCCAGATAACTAATCTCGAAAAAACCTCGTTGCCAGATATTTTTTCTGAATTCTGTGATCAACTTTGTTGACTTTGTTGTCTTTGTTGTCTTTGTTGTCTTTGTCAACTTTGTTGTCTGTGAACAACTTTGTTGTTCGCATACTTTTTTGAGCGACTGTAGGTGGTCATATTATTTTGATACTAGATCGTGTGGGCTCACTCACGGAAATATTGAGCGTGTGCAGTTACCGTTCAGAGCAAACTGTACTTTGCAGTAACTGCACACGCTCCAGTTTGCGTAAACGTGTGCAGTAACTGCACACGCTCCAGTTTGCTGTGAACGGTAATTGGAGCGTGTACAGTTGTTGTAAACGCTCCAGATATTTTTCCTGAATTCTGTAATCACGTGACACGAAGGTTGCCAGATCACTAATCTCTAAAAAATATTGTTGCCAGATAATTTTTCTGAATTCTGTAATCAACCATAGTGTTCGGATACTTTTTTGAGCGACTGTACAGGACATGATATCCAGATCATTAATAAGTATGAAAATCAGAAATAAACAATATATATGGTGGAGAAATATCACAATCCACCATCCTTTACTTTTTTAATTCTTTTTTACGTGGTGCCTAAAGGAATCGGGATGTACCGTATTTTCCCGTAAATTTTTTAGACCAAAAATTAGGGTCGGCCGGGGATAACCAAATAAAACAAGGACCCCGCGGTTGCCGTGGGGAAACTGCCGGTACCTTGTCTCCGCGAACAGGGTTCCGCCAATCACTAGCCTTTGTTAACTCTGTCGATTGACGTCATTAACGGCTGATTCTGAATAAATCAATCGTTAATATTACCTAATTACTAAATATACTTTGAATATTAACAAAAATATCAAATGTGTTCTGTTTTATGGTTAAAATATTGATTTCTTATAGTAGATCTGTAGTCTTATAACTAATCTGTAATTCCTAGGTTCGAGTCCCAGCTGGCTCAGCATTGAGATTTATCTCCGCAAAATTCCCCGCCCTGCTCACGGTCAGTAGGGGACACCGATGGGCTTGGAAAGACCGCCGTCCGTCGAATGGGACGTTAAGCCATGGCTCCGTGTGCGGGAGAGCCATACCCTGTGCACGTTAAAAACACGCTGGATGGCCTTGACGGGAGGCTACCATCTGTCTCCCAACAGCTGTTCCAGTGGGTCCCCTCCCCCAACCTTCTCTGAGCCTTCGGGATCCATGTGACCTGGCCATTTAGCCCATGATGTGCAAAAAAGTGCCGCTCAGAGGTAAAACAACCCAACCCAAACCAGTTCATCTTATATACGGAAAAATACGGTATATAAGATGACTCTTTACGATTTATTTTAGATAAATATTGTACCTAAAAAGATACGTTCTAGAACACATTGTTATCATCATCAACTGTAAATTGAAACGAAAGTTGATTTATTAATTATTTAAAACTATAAATGTAGTGGTAGAAAAAAAAACTATATACTTATATACATCGAATTTATATAAACTCGATTTTTCATCAATATTCGTTCAGCCTTTAAAGAATTATAGATACATAATACATCTCACAATGCAATACAAACACAATGCAAAATACTTATACAGTACAAATACAATAAAAGTAACTGATAAAAGGAAGAAACCACAATTATTTTCATAACTATTTTGAGCCAAGGAGGTTTACATCCCGTCCAGGTTCAAAAGACTTGCCTACTTGAAACAGCAAGTTTCATTAAGTAGGTCGGTTGTTGGTTGGTCGTTTTACCTCTGAACGGCACTTTTTTGTACACAATTAGCTAAATGGCAAGGTCACAAGAACCCCGAAGGCTCAGAGAAGGTTGGATGAGGAACCACTGGAACGGCTGTTGGGAGACAGATGGAAGCCTTCCGTCAAGGCCATCCAGTGTGTTCTTTAACCTGTGTTGTTCTTAACCACAGGGTATGGATATCCCACACAGGGAGCCACGGTTTAACGTCCCATCCACACAGGGAGCCACGGCTTAACGTCCCAGCCGATGGACCTCGCCCTTTCCAAGACCATCGGTGAAACAGTAGTAGGAACAGATAATTGGCTAGTACTATTTTGAAATCAAAATTTAATATGCTATGCTGCATAAATTGTAATATTCCAAGCTCATTGAATCTCAGAAAATTTTCAATATTTTCAATATTTTACAAAAAATCTCTAATTTTTTCCTTAAAGCTTCTCAATTTAGTTTCATTTTTATGCCATTTTCTAAAAAATTATAAATCCTTGTGCAAGGAAACGAAATGTTTTTTGAAAATATTTTTATGAGGTAAAGGTACAGTCGCTCAAAAAAATATCCGAACAATATGGTTGATAACAGAATTCAGAGAAAATATCTGGCAAAGATTTTTTTAGAAATTGATCTTCGTGTCACGTGACACGAAGGTTGCCAGATAACTAATTTTTTTAAAAAATCGTTGCCAGATATTTTTTCTGAATTCTATAGTCAACCATATTGTTCGGATACTTTTTTGAGCGACTGTAGGTGGTCATATTATTTTGATACTAGATCGTGTGGGCTCCCTCACGGAAATATTGAGCGTGTGCAGTTACCGTTCACAGCAAACTGGAGCGTGTGCAGTAACTGCACACGCTCCAGTTTGTACGAATATTTCCGTGAGTGAGCCCCACGGATAACTGTACACGCTCCAGATATTTTTCCTGAATTCTGTAATCACGTGACACAAAGGTTGCCAGATCACCAATTTCTAAAAAAATCTTTGCCAGATATTTTTTCTGAATTCTGTAATCAACCATAGAGTTCGGATATTTTTTTGAGCGACTGTACTATACATTGATTATTTTTCCTGCTATTGTAGGGACGCTTTGCACTATCTAGCCAATCATGTGCACAAACAGGAGAATTTTCACAACAGGGTTCACATGAACAAACGGATGAATTTTAAAACTGGATATCACAATATATTTGTAGTATATTATAAAAATGAATTAATTTCAGGGATTTAATATCTTTGTAACTTTTTACATTCAATAAACAGTGAACCATCCCCGCCCCAGTGTAAAAAGTGTTTTTAGTAATTGTCCAATGAAATAACAGCTTGTAGACAACTGAGAATTTGTGAACATACACGTCCCTCGAATAGCTGACGAAAAATACTCTGTAACATTGAAATTGCAACACCCAGAAGGAATGATTGGAAGGTGTTTGCAAATCAGCAGGCAGCAATTTGTATCGAGATATGCAAATGATTAAACTATGTGACCAATCAGGCTGCAGCTTTTGCCGATATCAGCGAGAACATCTCTGCCATAATGTTACAACTGAGACCTGTTTCCTCATCATTAGGGGGCAGGTTTCGGTTGGGTTGTTTTACCTATAAGCGGCACTTTTTTGCACACCGTGGGCTAAATGTCCAGGTCACATGGACCCCGAAGGCTCAGAGAAGGTTGGGGGAGGGGACCCACTGGAACAGCTGTTGGGAGACAGATGGTAGCCTCCCGTCAAGGCCATCCAGCGTGTTCTTTAACGTGCAGAGGGTATGGCTCACCCGCACACGGGGCCACGGCTTAACGTCCCGTCCGACGGACGGCGGCCTTTTCAAGCCCAACGGTGTCTCCTACTGACCATGGGCAGGGCTAGTAACAAAGTAAAAATAACCATTGTTATGCTATAATTATAGTTTTATCTTTCTATGGAGTATGTACAGTTACATACACAATTCCAGGGTACATGGAGTACGCCAGTTACATACACAATTCCAGGGGGTACGTGAAGCATAAAAGGTTGAGAAACGCTGCTGTAGGGTTTCGCGACAAATGTTTAACATTGCTTAAAATCTATCATAGCTCTAGAAACATCATAGTTTGCTGGAGAAACGTTCTTTCTTTAGGTAGGGACATAAAAGGCTGGTCTTCCTTAGGCAATATATGTTCACTATTTTTATTCAATGTTTATATTCAGGATGTAACACAACATATCCAACCACACTGCGAAATAGCATTTTATGTCGAAGATAAGGGACGGGGTCAGTCGGTAGCGCACCAGGCTTGTGATCTGCTGTTCCCAGCTTCAAGTACCTCTCTTTAATACGGAGTGGGAAGTGGGTCCCGAAGGACCCACTCCCCATGGGGAAAGCACGTACTCCGTCTCACGACACTACACATGCATAGCAAAGAGAAGCCTGGAAGTAGAAGATGAAGTTTGTCTCAGAGGAGACCAGTAGGGACTTGGAGTATGTGTGGTGTTAAAGGGGATGTTGAGTGCAGCCCGGGAGGAGATTTGGAAAATAAGTAAGAGAGAGAAAGCAGCTACGGACCTCAAAGAAGCGAGTCCCGGAGCCGGCAGACGAGCCAGCCTATGTCCCTCAAGTGCGCCCTGACACGGGCACTCTCAATGGACACTGAGACCAATTCGCCTGCTATCTAATTGATCGCTTGGGAGTCCCTGAGTTCGTTAGCGAACCCTTCCGTAATCGGACACCTGAGGATGTTGTGCCCGACATCTGCGTCTGGAGCCCCACAGCCGCAGTAGCTATGGACAGAGATTTTGAACCGCTCAGGTATTTGGGGAAACTCCCATGTCCTGTTAGGACCTGCGTCAAATAGTGGTCAGAGGACATCAGGGATAGACTGACCCTTTTCAAGAATGTCTTTGTTTGAAGACCATTCTCATTCGTATCCCAGAGCCTCTGCCACTCCTTAATGGTACCTTGGCTAATTATAGACTTCAGGGTAGTTTTTGAAGTCTTTACCGCTATCACAGGTTGAGTATTATTACCTGCGGAACGGGCCAGTTGGTCGGCCCGCTCATTCCCTTCATGCCCTACATGCGCCTTGATCCAGGAGAAGGAAACCCTGGGCATGCTCTGATTGCCCAGGATGCACTTGATCTCCTTCACAATCTGATGCCTGTTGTTTGCATCTTCAAGTGCATGCAGAGCTGCTTGGCTGTCCGTGTACAGCCGTATGTCGCTGTCCAGACCGCCGTCATTGAGGGCCCAGTTAAGGGCCTCTCTGATAGCGAGCAGCTCTGCTTGGAAGGCTGAACCATTATTAGAAACCTTCCTCTGAAAATCATACACTTTGGCCCCTTGATTGAAGACAGTGAAGGCTAAGCCTACACCCTCCTCTCTCTTGGAACCGTCGGTGTATATTTCAATATCTGTACCTGATGATATCTGTCCGTGGACCAGGGCACACATAGTCTCCTTGTGGGACGTAGATCCCACTTAGCGGTATTTACCTCATAATCCTCAGGGTCATACTGGACTCCGAGGAATGTTGCTTTTTCCTTAGCCTGCAGGACTCTAAATATGGTCGCTTCTTTACCGACCGTCAAAAATAGCGGAGGGATCCCTGCGAGCACCAGGAGGGCATCCGTAGATGTTGTCCTGTAGGCCCTGGTGATTCGCAGTAAAGCCGGTCGTTTGGCAGCGAGCAGCTTTCTACACATTATGGAATGGTCCGTCGGGCGCCACCAGGCGCCCGCACCATAGGTTAGGATCCGCTCCGTTCCCCTTAGATAAATTCCCTTGAGGACCTCGCTTCTGAGTCCCCATGAGACGCGAACCATACGCCCCAGCTTGCACATAACATTGGTGCATTTAGCTTTCAAGTCCTGCAGGTGCGGGATCCAGCTCATCCTCTCATCCAGAGTGATCCCCAAGTACTTTAAAGTTGTCATAAGGCGGATGTTTTCGCCTTTTAGTTTAAAAATTGGGTACCTCTTCTTGAGGACACCCTCTTTTGCAATAGTCATTGATGTTGTTTTCGCAACGCTGAACCCAAGCTTATTGCGAAGACACCATCCTTCTAGTATTTTAATTGCTGCGTTGCCAGCAACTTCCAGCTTAGCTCTGGAGGATGTTGTTATGGCAAGCAGCAAGTCATCCGCATAGGCCTGGAGCCAGACTCCCTCGGGTAGGGTCAACTCCAGAGCAATATCAGCGACTAAATTCCAGAGGAACGGTCCGCTGCACGACTCTTGTGGACAGCCTCTTTCCAAGTTTCTTGAAGCTGTCCCTCTAGCATGGAAATATTTGACCAGCCTCTCACTGAGGTAATTGGCCACTAAGACAAAGATATTCCTTGGGCAGGAACAATCTTTTAATTTTGCCAGGATTGCAAGCACTAGACATTGTCGAATGCGCCCGTCACATCTAAGGTGATAAGAGAGGTATGCAACTTGTGCACTTTTATTCACCTGAGCAATGTCCACCACTTGTTTGATAGCGGCAGTGGTGGACTGGTCTGTCCTGAACCCGAATTGCTTCGGATTCAGGAACTCGTTCTTATGGCAGTGGAAGTACATCCTGTTAGTCAGGAGTTTATCCAGCACTTTTCCCAGCACTGGCAGCAGATGTATTGGTCTCCTCAGGAGAAAAAACAATGCAAGCAGCAGGAGCTCGAACCCAGGTCCCTATCTCAGTGACCAAGCGCGCTAACCGTTCGGTCAAGGACGGCCGAGTGATTACCGCGCTTGGCTATTGAACTTTGGGAAGCATTTGCTAAAATCCCTGACAATTATATTTTAGATATGTGTTAAGGGTATTATATTTCATTTTCGTTTTCTTTAAATGCATTTTATTACAACAAAGACTTAAATACAAATTTCACTTACGGTATTTGTTTTGCATAAAAGTATTTCCCATGCAACCGGCAGATTCCTCTAAACGGCAACTTCCATTCACCATAAATGCCAGATAACCGGGAGCATTGTCACATCCTGTAACATTCAAACTACAACACCAGAAAGAGGCGGCAAAATTCAACTGATATACACATATTGAGCAGTATAGCAGACAATGAAGACAAGATTAATATTTCAAAACGAATGGACAATTTTATTATACAAAATATAAGTCACATAAGTAGTAGGTACAACCACAGCTATTGGGAATAAATTGAACAAAGCTTCGAGTCATTGAGCCGTACACTGCTCAAACCTCTAAGGGATCAGCACTCACACTTAACTACAGGCCCGAATCTAGAATAAAATCGAGGGGGGGGCAAGAAACAAAATATAAGGTCAAATATGTAAAACCCGAAAAATGTGAGGGGTAAGAAACACAATTGAGCGGGGAAAATGTGACGGGTAAGAAACCCAACTGTGCTGGAAAAAAATGTAGGAGGGGGAGAATAAACACAGTTGAACCGGAGGGAAATATATGGGGGGGAAACATTGAGCAGCAAAATTTATTGAGCCGTAAAAATGTAACGAGAAGGGCCGCAAAACTCTGGATATCCATTGCATTATAACCTTTCTCCCTCTGTTTTACAGGTGTAAATTTATTGCAAAATGCATGAAATATAACTAAGTGTCAGAATCTTTTGTCTCCATTACATTTATTAGCATTCTGAGAGGGGGCATCACCCATCCTAGATCTCGCCCTGCCTAGGTTTATCCAAATAAATTAAAATATAATATAGATGAGAAGCATGAATTTCTAATGTAAACATTTATAAGAGAAATCAATCGCAGCCTTCAGCGCCATGCGATATCCACGTGGCGCTGCTTTCTCTGTTTCACCTTGTGCTACAACGGATCTAAAATTTCCTGAAATGCTCCTATGCAGCAATGTTCAGTTTTCTTTCTTGCACAAGTTTGACATCTGAACTATCAGATGAGAAATTTCGCAACGATTATAAGATATAAAAGCAGAAATATACAGAGACACCATTTTTCAAGTGCATGTAGGTACAGTCGCACGTAGATAAAAATTTGACCTTCGACTTTAATGAAATGGTGAGATCCGAAATTTCAAAACTCTTCTGAAATATAGGATCGAAATAATCCGAGTCATTAGTTTTTAGCTCTCTAGTCCCAATAGAACGAAATTTCACTTTTCTCCTAAACAGATCCCCCCCACTCCAATATTTCTTAAGATCTATAACAATTTCGGTTGTTTTATCTCTGAGTGTCACATTTTTTGCACACAATTAGCTAAATGGCCAGGTCACAATGACTCCGAAGGCTCAGGGAAGGATTGGAGACAGGACCCACTGGAACCTCTGTTAGGAGACAGATGACAGTCTCCCGTCAAGTCCATCAAGCGTGTTCTTTAACGTGCACAGGGTATGACTCTTCCGCACAGGGAAAGACGGCAAAACGTCCCATCCGACGAACGATGGCCTTTCCAAACCCATCAATGTCATGTACTGACCTTGGGCTGTTCGGGGAGTTTTGCGATAAATCTCAACGCTGACCCAGCTAGAACTGTAGATTACGAGCCTGGCCAACACCACCTAGAGGAGAAGGCCGTACCACTGATTTGTGACGTCAGCATTACTAGACCGGACTGCCGGCAGAATAGATTGAGAGATAGCTTATCCTTGTTAATAGAACTTCCCATTTAGATTTTGAATATTCACTAATAAATCATTAAAATAATTTGTTTTCATATAATTAAAAGAAAAATCCCACATTTTTCTAATTTTTTTTTAGAGATAACTTTTTTTTTTGCTTTGACTAGTATTGTAAACCATTAATTACCGTTTCCGATTATACAGATAGCTTTAAATTATTATTTAGATAATAACACTCTTTAAATGTTCGAAAATTTCAAAACTTTTAACGAGTTTTGCAAACGATCGATTAATGTATTGAACAAGTACTAAATTTTCACTCTTAAAGGATTCTAGAAGAGCGAAATATATTTTTAAAAAAAACTACTTGTTACAAAATACCACAGATATCTATTTTTTTCACAAATATGTATGTATATATATATATGAGGTCTAAAACATTATTTAATGAAAACAGTGTTTCAATATTGCATATTTTAAGAAAAACAACTAACAAATTCCACATTAAAAATACTTTTATTTACAATATGAGAAAACAAATATATATAGGATACACATTACAATGAAACAAATATTTCATTGTTTACTTTATTTTTAAGAAAATTGTGCAATTAAAACAGGAAAATTCACCAATCATATGGGAGAATTTTTAAGCAATATGAAGGAACTTAATATTGTGCAATACTATTTAAATGGAAAAGGAAAATTTTATGATATTCCCTTCATCCCAGTTGAACTCTTTTTTTTTTTAAATAGTTTAATAATGAAAGCTGTTTTTAAAATGCATCACATTAATAAAAACTGTTTCTAGGACAACTATGACTTTTAAATAAAAAGAAAAGAAAAATTGCTTTCCCAAACTTTTTCACCTTAATGCATATTAAAACTAATTTCTTCACATAACATAGAATTTTTTATTCTTTTTGCTATCATAATAAACTTTAATAATAGGAAAACAAAATTCTGAAGAAACATGAAAGCAACGTCTAAATACAAGTGGTCAAAAGGTTTGAACAGATTCAAAATACAACAGAAATATAAAATACAATTAGTATTATACAATGTAAAGGTCACATTGAAATATCCATATACACTCAGTAATTATGAAACCTAATTCCATGTTATGTCAATGGAAAGCTAATTTCAAACCTTTGTAACTTTTAAAATGAGCTTTTATGAAAAAAAAAATGAAATGAAGATCAATTAAAGATCTCAATCAAATTTGTCTAAATCTATGTTCATTAAAAATCAAAGAATTCTGAAAACTGGGATATTTAATATGAACAATGGGTGTTTTAAAATATTGATCTGGGAAGTAGTTGAAATAAGTTACTCTCAAAACAGTATCCCATATTAAATTTTATTAGCATAGTTTTAGCAGAAAATGTAACAATTATTTAAATTTTCACCAACTCTGCAGAATGCGCATTACTGTTTAAGATGTTGATATATAATAAAATACCCCTTCAAACAGCTGCTTACAACAGAGGTCTGACATGAGCCTGTAAGTTTATATGCCATAGTAGGTCTGTGAGGATGGCGGAAACCCGGCAGAGAAATAACACGAACAACCATGCCTTACCTAGGGCTCGAACCCAGGTTAGTAACCAAGCGAAGCCTCTTTAAATACTAAATGAATATTATTGGAATATAGAAAATTAAGATAGATTTTTAACTTATATATATTCAGTCATATTTTCCCATGAAAGTTTATTTTAGAAATTACAGAGCTTTGAAATTATCTTTCCATTGACATAACATGGGATTGGTTGGTCATAATTAACAGAGTGTATATGGGGGAGTTTCATGGCAGCAAACACAGACTTTTATAACACAGAATTGAAAATATTTATGATAATATATTTGTACATACATGTAATAAGAAAAGATTTAGCTTGTAAAATTTGCAGCTATATATATATAATTAGTAGAATTGTAGCATCATCAGCAACTCAGATTTAATGACATTGCAAAACTTGAATTAAGTAAAAATAAAGTACTACAAGCAATATATATCAACTATTGAACATTTTACTAACATTGAATAGATAGAATTAACATCTAAAATTTTCTTATATTTTTATAGAGGTCAAGCTGTTTCAAATGATTCAGTATACTCCAAATGTGCAAATCAAATTGAAGAATTAAACAAATATCTAGATGTCATTTACATAAAGGTTGATGAAGTGGCAAAAATAAACTACACCAGTAGGTTCTTAATAGGATTCCTTCCCAAAGGCAAGTCGACAAAATAACTTTAAATTTGTATGGGGTCAAAAATATACAGAACAGAAAAAAATGTTTTGCTATTTTGTAAAGAGCATATACTTAACATTCCTGGAAACATATTAAATAAAAACATTATTCTAATCTTGACCTTCTGCAGAGTTTTCTAATTTAAGTCATTAACTATTATGCATATCTTAACTGCCATATCTGGTGAAGATGCTTTCAAATGCTAAGAGCAACAGGGTATATTTCCTTTATAAACAGATATCCTTACACTAAAATTTTAATATTACTTGAACTCACTATCAGTGTGAAACCAATTATTAACAAAGAACTTGGAAGAAGAAAATATGTATCAGAACCAGTACAAGGTTTCTAATAACATAGTCAATCATCTCCCTCCAAGCAGAAACTGACATCCCCCAATGATACAGAAAACCTTATTGATCTGTTGACCAGGCTAGTTCATAGGCATATCAAACACCCATTGGCAATCACTATTAGAAATTTAAAAAATCCTACATTTGCAAGGCAGAAGAAGCCACAAGATATGCATATATATTAAAGAAAATCAAGGAATAAATTAACTTCCTAAATCTCCCATGGCTTTTACAAAAACCAAAGATTGACACTTAAGGTTTCTGCTTATAATGTTCTCAATTTAAAGTAAGGAAGGAAAAATAATATTCAGAAAATTCTATTTGCAGTTTAATGAGTTTCAGTTGATCATTTCATCCAGAAACTGGTGGTATATGTTCCAACAGAAAATTATAAATTTCATACCCCACTAAATGGATGTATAACAGAAGCAATGAAATGGATTGGAAAGAAAACCATATACTGTCACATACTGCATCCATACTAAATAGCTGTCCAAACAAAAGCATCCACCCCAAGTATTTGATACATTGATAAAAAAATTTAAAGACAACCAAAAATATAATTTATCTTCAGGGGTCCAGCCATAAGACTATAGTGGGAAGTGAAAATGTTGTGGAATTGGCAAAAGATCACTCAAAAGTAACACTAAACACAATATTAAGAAAAAATCTACTGACAAGTGCAGGTAGAGATTCCCTTTGATCATAGATTTAGCCACAAAAGACATGAAATCAGTAAAATAAAAATGAAATAAATCTAGTAGACCCTGTACAGTAGCAAAATAGAGTTAAAGGAACTGAAAATAGCTATTGTAGCTTGCATGTAATAAAATTTCCACTAAAATATTGCAAAACATTTGACAATAAAGTTAACCAGTTTTTGTGTCTAAAAAAACAATGGTTGAAACAATAGCACACCATTCCAAAGGGTTTTCCACCATTGTATTTATTGGGCTATAATAATTTGAAGGTGGGTCTATGATGTTGTGGAGACTTTTCCATTACAGTGTATCATTACTTTCCAAAAAGCTTCATGCTAACTGATGAAAATGACAACCAGCTATTTTTACCTCCCTCCAAATTTGATATTTCTTAACCTACTTTTTAACATTAGGTACTTTCAGGTACTTGCAGACTAACCAAGTGCACGAGCAGATGGACAATCCAAAGACTCGTGTAATAAGAAAAATCAAACAGCATGCTTTATAGAAGATCCATGTTCAATTACTGGCTCAAAGCCTGTGGAAATTGTTTTCCAGATATTAAAGATGAATGAAGATTAATAATTTCTTTATTTAATTATCTTTATTTAACAGTTTAAAATAAATTATCTGCATTGGGTGAAATTAAGACATTGGATTCTGGACTCAATAAAATATTTACTTAAAAATATATTTACTTAAAAATATCAACCACTGATATCAAATTTGTAACATGATTGAGATTACCAAACATAAATTTTTGAATTATATTAAATCTCATAAGAGTAATTTTTAAGGTGTGAAATTAGACAATCAGCATTTTGACTTTAACACAATATCAAATTGCATAAAAATCTTAATATAATTTTCTCAAAGTGAAAGTAACATACACAAATTAATCCACAGTACCTCATTGATTTACTAACATTTAATCACTATCAAACTCCTTAAGTATTATGATGATAATAATGAGTATAGTGGAAAAATTACCTTGAGCTAGGTGAGATCCAAACACATAACCACCAGACGTAGGGTTCCTCGATGCCAGTGTTATAAAAGGAGGATATACTTTCTTTGTGAAATAAAATCAGTTTTTTCATACTAAGTTTTTTGCCAAGTACTAACAGTTGAGTCAAAAAAACAATACTCATTAAATATACTATAAAATATATGGTGCAGTGATTTTTATTCCTATTTCATAAACAATCAAAGGTTATTTCTCCTAAAGTGTCATAATGATTAGTAACTATGCACTGTCATAAAAGGTAAACTTTCTGTTACTTCAAACTCTGACTGAGGTAGTGGTCAGCAATGATTTCAGTTTTTGGGCGTAATATTTTTTTAAAGTGTATTTGTGGATGCTTTAAAAGTAGTTGAACAGTACCTCTCCATCAATATATGGATACTTTAGAGGTCAGAAAACTTTCTCCCAGTTTTCATGTCAAACATGCTGGTTTCTCTTTCAACATCAGATGGTGCAAAGTGGAGTTCACACACCTATGTATGCAAAAGAAATATTGAGAATATGTACAAAAAAACCTCTGATGAATGATAAACAAAAATCCAAACACCAGGAATACTGTTCACCATACACTAAAAAATTTTATTCAAAACTGAAGACTTTTTGCCTTCGAAAGTAAAAGCTATAATTGTATTCAAAACAATTCTATAATCAGTGTATTTTCTAAGATTTCAATAAAAATCCATGGTTAAAAGAATGAATTCTCCCAAGGAATGCACCTATTCTACCAGTAAGCTGGTTTTTCTCAATATTTCTAGCACTTCTTTTATCATATATAGTTCACCTTGAAAGCTAATGCTAACCATCTAATAGCATTCCACTGCTAGTACTAACCATAAAGTGCTTTTGATAATGCCACTATAAGGTGATAATGTAAAATAAAATGCGAAAAATCATACTGAGCTGAAAATCATTTAAAACAACACTCTTATGAATGAAAGTTTAAAGGTTTGAAACATTCCAGTCCAGGAATTGAGCCTGAAAACAACTCCAGTAATAAGTTTATTGTTTCAGACAATTTTCTCTTACTGTAATTTTCAGTTTATTAGGCATAAATTTGTTTATATAGACAGCACCTGGTATTATACTAATGCTGAAAGGTATTTAGGAATTGATTGGTCAGGAAGTTTACTGTTGTCGACAGTTTCTACAATAAACTTTTACCATTACATATCAGTAAAATCAAAAAACCTCAAATTTTTGTGATAATTTCTGGATTTCTTCAGTTGTAAAATCCAAACCAGTGGTCAGTACAGAGGATAAACTTTGACGTTAACTCGAAAACAATATTGTATGCATTTGTGGTGTTTAACATATTTATATTCACATAATAGATGAAATGACAGATATCCCCTCAAATATTCTCTAATATGATTATAGAATACATTTGTAACAAAATTAAAACAAAATCTGCAGTCACATGCAATAAAGATATGACAGTAGACTGTTATACCTTTATTATAATACCTGACTTATCTCGTTTTACAATGAGAGTGATTGGAAATATATGCACTTTTAATTACTCCTTTGAAAGTAAAAAATTCTTTAATTTTACTATTAAATCCTTTTTCAAAATATCCTTTCATTTATTAATCCATATGTACGCTAGATGTAGCCCACCCATTCTTTAATATCTCTATAACTTGACCTGATTTCAGAGATATAATTATGCAGAATAATTTAATGCTGAAAGTTATTAGGAATTGATTGGTCAGGAAGTTTACTGTTGTCGACAGTTTCTACAATGAACTTTTACCATTACCTGTCCTGCTTTTATTAAAAAAATAGCTGATGTGTGAGGTAGGCAAAACTTCAGCAGGAAAATAATACATATTCACAAAGCCATCTCTAGGCTTTGAACATGGGTCCAATTTGTATCCAAGTATACTAGTAATAGCACCAAAATAATTTCTAATACTTATGCAGAGATTTTATATTTAAAAGCAGGTTTTCCCATGATCTTGCCTTTGGCTTATATATGTATTTCAAGTTTAACAGTATTATCGTATTAACTTATACGAGATATATTTGAACTCTATGGATATATAAATATAGTGATATAACATTAGACCCTGAAACTATCCCAACAAAAGTACCAATTTCTTAACTTACTACTGTAATCTGTTAAATAAAAAGTCTGGTCACTGTGAAATATTCTTTTCTATTTAAGCATTTTAGCATATGTACATTCGACATTTTTTATTCCAGCATATTAGGTCTCTTACTTAATAAAAATAACGTCAAATTAATCCATAACAGATCAATGATATTATATATGTATATTATGTAAACGTAACATACAATAGTTAAAAGGATAATTTTTACTTTAGAAGTTCATAAGTATGACAACAGATATTAATACAGAATAAAGTTCTTCTTACCTTGGATGCTTTCGTTGGACAGAAGTTTTGCCTTGGTATTGAACTTTCTGAACTTGCCATTTCTGTCGCAAATCGATATCTTCTGGAAATTTAAAAACTGAGAATATTTGTTCCCCATCGTAATTGCTCCTGCACTGAGGAACGCAGCAGCGCGATGGCATTTCGCTAAAAAAAATCAATGAACGTAATAACAAACCACACTAAATCATACGTTTTGCCGAACTAGCTAAACACTAACAAAGGCAGGATGGAGGCGACGCTACTAGCTACGGGTCGACTAAAATTGACGTCATCAGAATCGCTTCACTGACTGGTAAGGCCTTCTCCTCTAGGTGGTGTTGGCCTGGCGCGCTACCGACTGAGTTACCCCCGCCCGTGCAGGAAGCGTGGTGAACAGTGCCACAGGAATATCTACGACTCACTGCCACGAAGCATTGTTCAATGTATTGGCAATAGATGTGGTTATACCTCCTAGTGATGTGGCTTATATTTTGTATAATAAAATCGTCCATTTGTTTTGAAATATTTGTCATGTCTTCCTTGTCTCTTATACTGCTTCATATGTGAATATCAGTTGAATTTTGTCACCTTCAATCTCAACGTTACAGGATGTGACAATGCTCCCGATTATCTGACATTTATGGGGAATGGAATTTGCCGGTCAGATGAATCTGGCGGTTGCATGGGAAATACTTTTATACAAAACAAATATCGTAAATGCAATTTGTATTCAAGCCTTAGTTATAATAAAAATGCAGTTAAAAACAATGAAAATGAAGTACAATGCCCTTAATACAAATCTAAATATTTAAAGTATAATTATCAGGAATTTTAGCAACTGCTTCCTAAAGTTCAATAGCTAAGTGCGTTAATAACTCGCCGTCCCGTAGCCGAGTAGTTAGTGCGCTTAGCTACTTATCAAGGGACATGGGTTCGAGCCCCGAATAACGCATGGTTGTTTGTATTTTTTTTTCTTTGCTTAGATCCCAATATCCTCAGAGACCTTCTACTATGGCGAAAAAACTGTGAGGTTCATTTGTCAGACCTCTGTGGTAAGCAGCTGCTTGAGGAGATATTTCTTTATTTTTATTTATTGACTGAAAGCCAACATAGAGAAAATTGTAATATTGGTCGCCAGATGGCACTGTTTACTGAAGTGTCGAAGCTTTTCTAATAACGAGATGTGAAGAAAAATTTTTCAAAATGTCAGTGGAATCGGGGATAGGAGAACGATGAAACTAACCTAAACTTTAATTTCAAAAAGTTTCTCAAACTGACAATTTTAGTTTCAAAATTTTCCCCGTTGTATGAGAATTCAGGATATTTGAATACTAGGTAACCGAGAAATTATAATATTTTTCCTACCGCACGAATTATAGAAAGAAATAAATGATAAAATATCATTCCGTTTTAATTTATAGCCTCTTACTTAATTGTGCTAATTCTGGAACGTATCTTTTTAAGGTACAATATCATATCTAAAGAAAAATCCGAGAATGGATAATTCGTGGACTGCGGTCTCAAACAATTAGCGATACAATATGTGGCAACTTAGCGACTCTACAAGGTAGGGAGCAGTGGTGTTGGTTTGGGTTGTTTTGCCTCTGAGTGGCACTAATATTTGGCGTCCTTGTAACTCCAATTATGTTTGGAATCGTTATGACCCCAAAAATTGTGAATATATATATATGTGATAAACAGCTGCTTGAGGGGATATATATTTTTATTATATATATGTATACGGTAAACTTCAGGTTTTCCGACATTTATGGGGAATGGAAGTTGCCGGTTAGATGAATAGATGTTGCATGAGAAATATTTTGATACAAAATAAAAACCGTAAGTTCAATCTTGTATTCAGGCATTAATTGAAATAAAAATGTAGTTAAAAACAACGAAAATGAAGTATAATGGCCTAAATGCAAAGGCAAATATCTAAAATATAATTCTCAGGAACTTCGGGAACTGCTTCACTGAAACTCACCGTAGAAAATCATGGAAAGAGTTGTAATATTGGCCTGAAAAAATGTATTGAATAAGAAACAATATTTTTCCGGGAAATGAAAGGAGTAAGAAACACAAATGTGTCGTAAAATGTGAGGGATAAGAAATACAACTCAGTTGCAAAATGTGAGGGGTAAGAAACACAAACGTACTCGGAAATGCGAGGGATAAGAAACACAACTGAGCTAGAAAATGTGAGGGGTAAGAAACACACAATTGTGCCGAAAGAATAAGAGGAATAACAAAAACAATTGAGCCGGGAAATATGAGGGATAAGAAACAAAATTAAGCCAATTGATGTGATGGATAAAAAACATAATTATGCCAGAAAATGTAAGGGATTAAAAACAAAATTTCTCCAAATAATGCTACTGATAAGAAACACAATTGAGCCGGAAAATATGAGGGTTAAGAAACACAATTGAGACGCAAAACTTGATGTATAAGAAACACAATTGTGCCGGAAAATGTGACGGGTAATAAACACAATTGAGCCCAAAATATGAGGGGTAAGAAACAGAATTCTCTCCGAAAATATGAGGGGCAAGAAACACAATTGAGCTGGGAAAATGTGAGGGATAAGAAACACAATTGAGCCGGAAATGTAAGACATTAGAAACACGGTTGTGAGGCATAAGAAACACAATTGAGCCGGAAAATGTGAGGCATAAGAAACACAATTGAGCCGGAAAATGTGAGGCATAACAAGCACAATTGAGCCGGTATTTGAGCCGGAATTGAGGGTAATAAACATAATTGAACTCAAAATATGAGAGGTAAGAAACACAATTGTTCCGGAAAATGTGATGAGTAAGAAACACAATTGAGCCGGAAAATATGAGAGGTAAGAAACATAATTGAGCCCGATAATATGAAGGATAAAAAACACAATTTTGCCGGAAATGTGGTGGATAAAAAACGTAATTGAGCTGGAAATGTGAGGGGTAAGAAACACAATGGAGCCGGAAAATGTAAAGGTTATGAAACGCAATTGTGTGCCCGGAAAAGTGTAGAGGGGGGGGGGGGAATACCTTTGTGTCGTGGGGTAATGAACAGAATTGAGCCGAAAAAATGTAACGAGTAGGGGAGCAAAACACTGGATTTCCAATGCATTAAATATTTCTCCCTCTATTTTACAGGTCTAAATTTATTGAAAAATTCTTGAAATATAACTAAGAATTTTTGCCTCCATTATCCTTTTCAGCAATCTTAAAGGGAGCATCCCCATCCTAGATCCAGCCCTGTCTACGTTTAATCAAATGAAGTAAAGAAATATTGTAAATATAGATGAGGAAGCATGAATTTCTAATGTAAATTTTTATAAGAGAAATCAGTCGCAGCCTTCAGTGCCTCTTTTTAACTATGAACGCGATTCCCGCGACCTCTGTTTGACCTTGCATGCGACACCGGATCTAATATTTCTTGTATCTACTGCCGGAAATCCTTCTATGTAAAAATTTGCAGTTTTCTTTCTTGCACAGGTTTGACCTCTGAACTATCGGATGAGAAAATTCGCAACGATTATAAGTTATAAAAGCAGAAGTATCCATAGACAAAATTTTTGAAGTCCATATCACCGTAGATAGAAATTTGACCTTCGATCCTGATGAAATGGTGAGATCCGAAATTTCGTAACTCTTCTGAAATATAGAATCAAAATAATCCGAGTATTCAGTTTTTAGCTCTCTAGTAGCAGTAGAACTAATTTTCACCTCTGAACTAAGAGGATCACCCCTCCCCGTATCGGGGCGGGGGTGGCTCAGTCGGTAGCACGCCAGGCTCGTAATCTGTAGTTACCAGGTTCGAGTCCCAGATGGGTCAGCGTTGAGATTTATCTCCGCAAAATTCCCCCGCACTGCCCACGGTCAGTAGGGGACACCGATGGGCTTGAAAAGGCCGCCGTCCGTCGGATGGGACGTTAAGTCGTGGCCCCGTGTGTGGGAGAGTCATACCCTGTGCACGTTAAAGAACACGCTGGATGGTCTTGACGGGAGACTACCATCTGTCTCCCAACAGCTGTTCCAGTGGGTCCCCTCCCCCAACCTTCTCTGAGCCTTCGGGGTCTAAGTGACCTGACCATTTAGCCCATAGTGTGCAAAAAAAGTGTCGCTCAGAGGTAAATCAACTCAACCCTTCCCCTATTGCAATGATCGTAAAATATTGTTTCGTAAGATCTACAACAATTTGGGTTGTTTCATCTCTGAGCTACACTTTTTTGCACACAAGGGGCTAAATGGCCAGGTCACAAGGACTTCGAAGGCTCAAAGGAGGTTGGGGGAGGGGACTCACTAGAACAGCTGTTGTGACACACATGGTAGCCTTCCGTCAAGACCATTCAGCGTGTTCTTTAAAGTGCAGATTGTCTCTCCTGTACACGGAGACACGGCTCTACGTCTCATCCGATAGACGGCGGTCTTTTCAAATCCATCAGTGTCTTCTACTAACCGTAGTCAAGGCAAGGAGTTTTGCGAGAAATCTCAAAGCTGACCCAGCTCGGACTCGAACCTTGGAACTGTAGATTACGAACCTTGCGCGCTACCGTCTGAGCACCCCCCTCCCCTCTCGCCCCGTGCAGGAAGCGTGGTGAACAGTCCGACTGGAATCTCTACGACTCACTGCCATGAAGAATTGTTCAATGGATTGCCAACAGCAATACCTCCTAATGACATGGCTTATATTTTGTATTATTAAATTGTCCATTGTTTAGAAACATTAGTAATGTCTTCCTAGTCTCATATACTGCTTCATATGTGAATATCAGTTGAATTTTGCCACCTCTTTTTGGACTTGAAAATTTTTGGTGTTGTAATTTCAACCTTACAGGATATGACAATGCTCCCGTTTATCCGGATTGGGTTGGGTTGTTTTACCTCTGAGCGGCACTATTTTTGCACACCATGGGCTAAATGGCCAGGTCACATGGACCCCGAAGGCTCAGAGAAGGTTGGGGGATGGGACCCACTGGAACAGCTGTTGGAAGACAGATGGTAGCCTCCCGTCAAGGCCATCCAGCGTGTTCTTTAACGTTGCACAGTGTATGGCTCTCCCGCACACGGGGCCACGGCTTAACGTCCCATCCGACGGACGGCGGCCTTTCCAAGCCCATCGGTGTCCCCTACTGACCGTGGGCAGGGCGGCGAATTTTACGGAGATAAATCTCAACGCTGACCCAGCTGGAACTCGAACCTGGGAAGTACAGATTACGAGCCTGGCGCGCTACCGACTGAGCCCCCCCCCTCGTTAATCCGGCACTTATAGGGTATGGAAGTTGCCGGTTACATGTATCTGCCGGTTTGAAGGCAAATATTTTTATACAAATGAAATGTCGTAAATGTAATTTGTATTCAAACATTAGTTTGCAATAAAAATCCAATTAAAATTTTAAACATGCAATTAATAAAAATGCAATTAAAAGAAATGAAGTATAATGTCCTTAATACAAATCTAAATATCTAAAATGCAAATGTCAGCAATTTTCGCAATTGGTTCCCAAAGTTACAAAGCCAAGCGTGCTCACAAACTCAGTCATCCCGTGGCCGAGTGGTTAGCGCGCTTAGTTACTAATCAAGTGACCTCTGTTGGAGCCCCGGGGTAAGACATGGATGCTTGTATTGTTTTTTATGCTGAGGTCCAGATATCTTCCCAGACCTTCTGATATGGCGTAAAAACTGACAGGCTCCTTTCAGACCTCTGTGGTAAGCAGCTGCTTGAGGGGATATATTTATTTATGTAAACATACATTATACCGAGTATGTATGTTTATTTATTCACTGAAAGCTACGATAGAAGGAATTGTAAAATTGGTCACCAGATGGCGCTGATTAGCGAAGTGTCGTATTTTTTCCCTAATAACGAAATGTGAAAGAGAATTTTTGAAAGTCAAAAGGCAATGGAATCAGAGGTATGTCAGCAGTGAAACTAACCTAAACTTTAATTGCCGAAAGTTTATTATTTTGATTTCAAATTTGTTCTGGTTGCATGAGAATTCTGGATGTTTGATCATCGGAGAGCCGAGAATTTACTGTTTATTTTTTTCTACCGCCTATATTATAGAAAGAAATAACTAATAAGGTATTTTTCCTTTTAATATGTTAGAAGGACAATTCATGAAATATCTTTAAATTGTGCTGTGATCAACATTGTGCTCATCATTGCCTGGATCAAGTATTCTCCTTTTCACAGGAAAACCGACTTGGAAAAAACGATCTACAATGTGATCTTTTGTGCCATTTTGTGCTAGTGTTTTGTGCCAGTGCTATATAGGAAAGTGCAATTGGAAGTCGACGTTGCAGCGGGTATATTGCATATATACCCCACTGCTATTGCCTGTTTAGGCAATATCTTCCTTGTTTAGTCCACCTATTATTTGCATTTAGCGCTTCTTTTATGCTAGATGTTTCTTCAGCATTGCTAGCGATCTAGTTACTTCTGTGTTGCTGACCTTTCTTCGTTTTTCGGCAAATTCGTGAGATTCGATCTGTGAGCTGTTCTGACTGCCACTGCCTGCTGAATTCGTCTGGTCTTCCCTGCTCTCACCTCACCTACCGCTGAAACTCTCTTTCGCTCAACTCAACTTATCGCCACTTGTACGACTCCACTACATTTTTAATTTCTGCCTTCAACCCGCTTTTCTTTCAGCTTTCAAGTCAGCGCTCTTGAAGCGCAGATTTCCAGGTAAGTGGTTGTTCAACCGCTTGAATCGCAGCTGCAAGGAAGGCATTCCTTGTGCAAGCTTCGTTTTGCGATTCTCTGCTAGGGTTTTTAAAATTGTAGCAGGAGACTCCCCCTGCTTTTATACTAGATAGTTTATAGCTAGGGTTAATAAATTGTAGCAGGAAGTTTCCCCCTGCTCTTCATTTTAGACAGGTGATTAGCTCCTAAATTTTAAATATTCCGTTTTCATTAAGCATTGCACCCTGTTTGATGAAACTCGCTTCTCGCTGTATATTTTTACTAGGATCTCAGGCAATCAAGAGTTAGATAGTTTTTAACTTTCTGAGCAGCATTGCATACAAGCTGCTCCTATATTTTTATTAGCGAGGGGTTTGTGGCAAAACACTCTTGCCTTATTGCCTTTTTATTTTAAACCTTTTGCATTTCTCCTATCTGCCACTAAGTGCTTTTAGAATTATTTTGCATTAGTGTATTTTACATTTTCCTTTTTATTATTTTCCTCCCCTTCCCACATCATTGCTTCTATTTTCTGCCCCCATCTCTCTACCTTACTGCCCTGGGACTGCAAAGTACTAGTTGGCCAATTCACTAGCCTCCTTTTGTGTTGCCACCTGCAGTTACATAAATTGTTTTAATTAATTATTCCAACATTAGCCTTCCCATAACTTTGCTTATTTTCTTCCCTCTCTACATCTCCACACAACTTCCAACTTTCTCTTCCTTTCCTCCAGACGTTATATCACTAGTATCTGTTTGATTCTGGGATATCTACAATTGCCACATCATGGCCTCTACCTCTTCTGCTACCCCCATCACTAAGCTCACTGAGTTACCCCCAAACTTTGACTCGCTCCCTGACCAGCAGCGAATTGATCTTCTTAATCGGCTTACTGTTAACATCTTAGCCACCTCTCCCACTGTCCCCTCCGACCACAATTTACTCTTGGACTCTCCCCCCTCTCTACAGGTCATCACCGACTTAAATCCTGAGGACTCGGACAGACTTCCTTCCGCCAACAACTTGGATGGTTTCACAACGCCCGAACGAAGACATAACTTAACTAAGCGAACACTCCCTGACTCCTCCCACCCCCTCCCTCCCCCTGTTCCTACCTCAAATCATTTCACTCCTCTCTCCGAGCTCCCACTCGACCCCCCTGACTCAGACATCACATCTCCTCCCTCCTCCGGATCCAAATCTATACAAATCCCTCCTATCATGCTCAAAACCCCCACCAACTGGTCCCAGATCCACAAATACCTCACTCTTAACTCCAAAGGTAAATTCACAGCCAGGATAACAGGAGATATTGTAAAAATCAAGACAGATTGCATTGAGGACTACAGGACCTTCAGCAAGCACCTCGAAACTCATGAAATAGCTTTCCACTCGTACTCCCTACCCACAGATAAAAACCTAAAGGTCGTTATTAAAAACCTCCCAACTAACACTCCCATTGAAGACATGAAACACGAACTTGAATTACTGCACATTCCTGTTATTAAAATAGTCCAATTCTCCCGAGGCCCTGAAAAATCTCCCCTCCCCATCTTTTTCGTGGAAACTGAGAAAAACGACATCGGAAATAAAATCTTTAAAGTTGAGTCTCTCTTCCACTTGCTGATCAAAGTAGAACCCTAGAAATGCAATAACGCCCCCACACAATGTCATTGTTGCCAATCTTTTGGCCATTCACAGTTAAACTGCCATCACCCCCCTCCCACTGTGCAAAGTGTGCAGGCAAGCATCTTATATCTCATTGCTCTCGTGTCACAAGAGACACGCCTCCCAAATGTGCAAACTGTTCCGGGGACCATACAGCAAACTTCCGAGGATGCCCCAAATTCCCCAAACCCCGTCCTCCTCCTCTTCCCACCACTTCCACCCATGGCTTCAGACAATCCAACTCCTCACCTCCCACTCTACTTCCATATACCCCTGCACCTACATGCCCCACTCTTGCCCCTGCAACTACACGTCCCACCTATGCCTCCACTGTTTCAAGAAATTTACCTCAACACTCCCGCACCTCCGCACCCCCCACCACATCCCTCCATTCCAACCCATCCACCCCCACTTTTCCTTTCTCCACAATCCTGAATTTGCTACAAAAAATCAATTTGACTGAAATCCTTGCTTTCGCTTCCAACATCTTCGCAAAATTTTCCGCCGCCACCAATTCTGCAGACAAATTTAGCATCCTACTCGAAGACGCCAATTATATCGTGACCACCTTCTTCGATGGCCACTAACTACCCCCCTCCTCCCCACTCTAGATTCTGTATTGGAATGCACATGGATTAAAGTCAGACTTCCTTGAATTTCAGCATTTTCTCTCTGAACACCTTATCGACATTGCTCTCATTCAAGAATCGCACCTCAAACCAGGGGAAACCTCTAAGGTACCTAATTTCAGCTGCTATAGATCCGATCGTCTCCACAACAAAGGTGGGGGTACTGCTATTTTCGTCAAAAACTCTATTCCACATGCACCTTTATCCTGCTCTGGTCTCACCTCCCTTGAGGCTACGGGGATTCTTCTCACGAAAACTCCCATAGGCCACGTGCAACTTGCGAGTGTCTACAAACCACCACGAGCAACTATTTTAGATTCTGATTTCAACATCATCTTCAACTCTCTCCCCTGCATTGCAGCTGGAGATCTCAACTCCAAACATCCCATTTGGAGAAGCCGCTCATCCAATATCTCAGGCAGGCGCCTCCTTAAATACACTTCCACTAAAGGAATTGCCATTGACACTCCTACCACCCCCACATACTACTCTTTCAACACCAACGTCAAGCCCGACTTCCTTGATTTGGCCCTTTTCCATAACATTTTTGTCTCTTACGACCTTAAAACCATTTACTCACTCTCTTCCGATCACTGCCCCGTCATCCTTTCACTAAATTTAGCTATCCCTCAATCCTCCTCCTCTCGCATACACACCCATTGGAATAAATTTAGAATTTCTCTCCTTCAAAATTTAAACTGCCACATGTCTCCTTCCTCCACCTCTGACATTGATGAACTCATACATAATTTCCAAACAAATATCCACACATCATTACACTCTGCATCTAAAATTCTACCTACCTCTTCCAATTATAATAAGCTTCCTAATTACCTCATTGATGAGATTCGACTTAAAAATCAGGCACGCAAACAATGGCAACACACACGTAATAAACAAGACAAGACACTTTACAACACACTACTCACTCGTCTCAGAGCTCACTTAAACGACTTTCGTTACGAGCAATGGCGAGACAAAGTTTCCTCCCTAAACCCCCAAGATAACTCTATTTGGCACATGGTTCGTGCCCTTAAAGGCTCCGCCAAAAGAATTGGCGCACTTCACGGACTGACAGGCTTGGTGTACTCAGATTCGGACAAAGCTGATGCTTTTGCTGATTCCCTTGAATCACAATTTTCTCCGAATGATGAGTACACCGACGAGGACTTCATCCAGGAGGTGGGCCACTCTCTTTCAAAATTCTTTAATGAATCTCATCATGACACCCTCCCATTTATCTCCTTCACTGAACTCAACCAACCTTCTCTGAGCCTTCCGGGTCCATGTGACCTGGCCATTTAGCCCATGGTGTGCAAAAAAGTGCCGCTCAGAGGTAAAACAACCCAACGTTAGAGAACACGCTGGATGGCCTTGACGGGAGGCTACCATCTGTCTCCCAACAGCTGTTCCAGTGGGTCCCCTCCCCCAACCTTCTCTGAGCCTTCCGGGTCCATGTGACCTGGCCATTTAGCCCATGGTGTGCAAAAAAGTGCCGCTCAGAGGTAAAACAACCCAACTAAACAACTTTGGCACGTGACACTGATTGGCTTCATGCACGCTTCTTTGCATAACGTAGAGGTGGTTTAAATATATTGGCTGATCGGTGTATATCTAAATCTATTCTACTATCTTTCTAGGCACAATTTAATCTAAAAACAAATGTAATAAAATCCCGCCAATGGAGCAGTTACCGACACATTGAGTCTCGGGTAGAAGGATAAATTTAAAATTAGAAAACAGGGGGTGGGGGGAGTTGTCTAAATGAGAATATTAAATCAGAATGCCTTCCTATAGTTTATTCCTCAGAAATAATTCTCCTTAACAAGTATAAAGCCCATCATCGTATTTCCCCTGAGATCCAGTGATTCAGTTGAATTACGGGTTCTATCATAGGGAGACATCTGAATTTTTAAAACAACTAGGAGAGCTAAGGCGAAAACCCGTAAGTAAAATTTTGGGGAGGCTGTCTAACACTGTAAAGTAATTCCCACTTTATATATACACACGCCCGGTACTTACCAAATATTAGATTTTAGAATTTAAAAAATTAGAATAGCTTGAAAAATTTTCCCCAAGATCTCTCATTACAGAGGATCAGCACATATATCAAAGAATTTTTATTATATAAAAGAGGAAGAGAATAACGAAATTAGATTATAATTTTATCACATTTCAACTGGTTTAAACGAAAAGCTATATAATGATCTACGATCTGAAATGCTCCTATGCAACAGTTCTCAGTTTCCTTTCTTCTACAATGGGGGCGGGGGTGGCTCAGTCGGTAGCGCGCCAGGCTCGTAAATCTGTAGTTCCCAGGTTCGAGTCCCAGCTGGATCAGCGTTGAGATTTATCTCCGCAAAAATTCCCCGCCCTGCCCACGGTCAGTAGGGGACACCGATGGGATTGGAAAGGCCGCCGTACGTCGGATGGGACGTTAAACCGTGGTTCCGTGTGCGGGAGAGCCATACCCTGTGCACGTTAAAGAACACGCTGGATAGCCTTGACGGGAGGCTACCATCTGTCTGCCAACAGCAGTTACAGTGGGTCCCTTCCTTCAACATTCTCTGAGCCTTCGGGGTCCATGTGACCTGGCCATTTAGCCCATGGTGTGCAAAAAAGTGCCGCTCAGAGGTAAAACAACCCAACCTTTCTTGCACAGGTTTAACCTCTGAATTATCAGATGAGAAATTTCGCAATGATTATAAGATGTAAAAGCAGAAAAATCCATAGACACCATTTTTCAAGTCGATATCAGATATAGATAGAAATTTGACCTTCGACCTCGATGAAATGGTGAGATCCGAAATTTCGTTACCCTTCTGAAATATTGGATCGAAACAATCCGAGTCATCAGTTTTTAGCTCCCTAGTATCAGTAGAATGAAATTTCACCTATGACCAACTTGAAGGACCCCGTAAAGGTCGAAAATATTGTTTTGTACGATCTACAATAATTTCGGTGGTTTTATCTCTGAGCGGCACCTTTTTGCACACAAATGGCTAAATAGCCATGTCACAAGTACCCCGAAGACACAGAGATGGTTGGGAGAGGAGAACTACTCGAGCCTCCCGTCAAAGCCATCGAACGTGTTCTTTAATGTGCACATAGTATGGCTATCCTGAACACTGCGACACGGCTTAACGTCCCATCCGATGCGGGGCGATCTTTCCAAGCCCATTGCAGTTCACCAATTCTGACTGAGAGCAAGGCGAGGGGGTTGTGCGGAGATAAATCTCAACGCTGGTCCAGCTGGGTCACGAACCTTGGAATTGCAGATTACGAGTCTGACACCCTCCCTACTGAGCCCACCCTCCGCTCAGTGCAGGAAGCATGGTGAACAGTGCCACAGGAGGTTATCAGGTTGGGTTGTTTTACCTCTGAGCGAAGGCTCAGAGAAGGTTGGGGGAGGGGACCCACTGGAACAGCTGTTGGGAGACAGATGGTAGCCTCCCGACAAGGCCATCCAGCGTGTTCTTTAACGTTGGGCTCTTTTACCTCTGAGCGGCACTTATTTGCACACCATGGGCTAAATGGCCAGGTCACATGAACCCCGAAGGCTCAGAGAAGGTTGGGGGAGGGGACCCACTGGAACAGCTGTTGGGAGACAGATGGTAGAATCCCGACAAGGCCATCCAGCGTGTTCTTTAACGTGCACAGGGTATGGCTCTCCCGCACACGGGGCCACGACTTAACGTCCAATCCAACGGACGGCGGCTTTTCCAAGCCCATCGGTGTCCCCTACTCACCGTGCGCAGGGCGTGGAATTTTGCGGAGATAAATCTCAACGCTGACCCAGCTGGGACTCGAACCTGGGAACTACAGATTACGAGCCTGGCCGTAACCATCGAGAATCAAGGCCTTTTCACTGGTGACGTCATACGTTCTGACGTCATCCTTCGTCGATCTAGCCATCTAGCTTCTTGATACCCCGTAGTTGTTGGTTAAGAACTGTTTTAGTGCGTTAACGAGTAGTTTTTGTGCGAAATTCTAAATCTTTGAAGTGGCGATAAGTTTTCGAAGAAATGCCTCACCCTTGTAGTGTTCCCGGCTGTAGAGGCAACTATAAAAATTCAACCAAAGTGCGCGTTTACAGTTTTCCCAGGATGAAGAATTGTGCAGAAAATGGCTGCTAGCAATAAGAAGAGAAAACTTCACAGTAACAAAATTTAGCAAGGTATGTCAATTTTTTTTTGCCTTTTTATAATAGCAAGTATACTTGTGATGAAAATTTTAGATTGCTGAAATCCTAGCAAAATTCCAATATTTGGCAAGAGTATATAAAATGGTTTGAATTGTGAAGAATATATTGTGCCATACATTCATATAAGTTAACTGCTATACGTACGGTGACCATATTTGTTTGGAGAAAATAAAGGACAATCAGAAATTGTTTCATAATAAAAAAAAGCAGGTTGCGTTTATTTGTTTCACTAAAACTAAAAAGCTTTATAACATTTATTATAAAATATAAGCATATGCATAGCATTTTAAACAATCATATTATTACTTAAAAATTTAATTTTGATACTTTTCACAAGAAAACATTTTTAATAAATCAGGTTTGTGCTTTAAAAATTCTTAAAACTGTATACAATTCATATCAAAGTTGCATTTGGTATAAATGCATGCTTTCAATGTTTGGATTTTTAATTTGGTTTTTTCACTGGTCCACATATTGTTCGCTAATCAAAATACTCATTCAGTGGGGGCATTAGATCCAGGGACACAAGCAAAATTCAACGTTTCTTTAAATGTTTTTAAAAAATATGTGCTTATCTGTGGAATATTTTAAAATTTCAACCCATCTACTGCGTTTCAATATTCAGTTTACTATATTCATTCAGAAAAAAAAGGACAAAATGGTCATTTTAGAAAAAAATAAATATAATAGTGAAATAAAGGACGTATGGTCACCGTAGCTATATGTTTAATCACAATTAGTTTATTTATCCTTCCTGTTTGCATCGTGGTTGTTTTTTGCTGAGGAAGGGTATTGAATATGAGTTTTTTATTTAGTTATGTGAAATATAGTTTTAAGAAATAGTGATCACAAACCAACATATGCTATAGAGAACAGAGCATTTGTCACTCATTAATAATTTGGATGACATGTATATTTAAGGTTTATTTTCATAATACCCTTGGGAAATATTAGAATCTGATTTTCACAGTTTCCTCAGAGATTTAATGTTTTAGTTTCAATCATTTTTCAAGAGAACAGGTTATATATCATTCATTAGTTAATGTTTGAATGCCATAGTCGTAAGGTAAAATTTGTGCATTATGAATAAATAATGAATGCCTGTGTAACGTAAATTATGTAGCGAGTGATCATTTCCCAAAAAAATATACATAACAGAATTGTTTATATACAGAAATCATAGAGGTGAAAAAGGAAATTTTTTACTGGATCATTATAAGTCAACTGTAAAATATGTCTCAAATTAGGTTTCTGCAAGATATATAAAGTTTCTAGTATTAGTGTTTCTTAAACAGATACCATAAATACTGTAGGAATAAACTAATGCATAATGCAAATTCATCATTGTGTTATATTTATAATTCAAGTTATTTTTGAATGCATCCAATACTTTTTCCAATTATTCAAATCACTTGAACAATACAATTCAAGTTTGCATCTCTTGAAACACAGAGAAACTTTATTTGTTGACATATTTGGACTTTTGACCATTTACAATAATTTTTACTTTTCTTACTATTTTTTATAAAATATATACATACATACAAAATCCTCATGCAGCCATGGGCTATGGAGGTCCAACCAGACGGTGTAATTTTCCACACCAGACTTGTCTTTTTTGAGCTACAGCTGCTACATTTTTGGCAACTCTATAGTCCTGTTTGACATTGTCTGCTCATAACGTATATTTATTCTGCTCTTTGCCAATCTTAGCAATTTATAATGCTCTTTGCCAATCTGCAGCTATGTATACGGGCAACATGGCCAAACTAACAGTCTCTCTCTCTGCACAATATGCTGCTCAAAAGACTCCCTTCATCTAACCTCATCATTGCTTTCAAAGTCAAACCACGTAATGCCCAAGATACTGTGTAAGCATCCAGAATCAAAGGCATCAAGTTTCTTGTTATCCTGCTAACAAAGGGTCATGTTTCGCCACCATAACTAACCTTAGAAAGAACCAAACTATTATACAGCCTAATTTTAGTCTTAAAGGTGTATACGCCTATTTTTCCATACTCTCCATAGATTCTTAAAAGTCCCAGCAGCAATCCCTATTCTTCTATTTATCTCATACTGCACATCACTACATGTTACGTAGCTCCTAAGATAACTAAACTGATACACTTGCTCAATAGTACAGCCATTCAAAGCCTCTAAAGCACCATCTACCTGACTATTTTCATCACTTTAGTTTTTTCTCTGTTAATCACCAAACCTACTCTATTACCAGTCTGATCAACATCCCTAATGAACGAATTCATCTCATCAACATCAGTAGCCAACAGGGCCAATCATCTGCATAACCTAAATCAGAAATTTTGAAATCTCTAGACCATTTAAGGCCAAAATCTTTCCCTTGCAATGAATTTCGCATTACATAATCAATAACTAAAGAGAAAAGGTCCTGTCTGTTTCTTCCCACATTAAACATTAACAATCTGGTACAATCCTCTGCTGTTGTGCTGTCTAACTGCTTCCTCTGCTTTGTTAGCCAAGCTATCAAGCCAAAGATTCTTAAGCTGTTAACTGATCTTTTACATGTTTATTAAGCTAGTTGTAATGCCTCCTATTAGGACTAGTAGAGTGTTGATTCATATTAATCCTGCACTTCCTTCATTCAGAAATAAGTTCTGTAGACTTATCACTCAAATAATTTTGTTTCCTCTGTTCCCTTTTACCCAAAAGATTACTGTTGGTTTCAAGAAAAGCCTGTTTAAACTGATCCCATTCCTTCTCGACTTCAACAGTAAGCAAACCACGATTGTCGTAATGACTAAGTAGCCTATCATGGTATGCTTTGGTTATATCTGGATCTTTCAGACCTTCAGTGTTGAAGGTAATTTTCTTAACCTTAGCACAACATTTCTTAAGCTTCAGCTGTAAGACACTTGACCAATGGTCAGACCTAATTTCTACTCCCCTGTGCGATCTGGTATTCCTAACTGAACTAGCCCATATGCTGTTAATTAAAATATACTGCTCACAAAAATTAGGGGATATTTTTATGGCTTCATATTCATTTTGAAATATTCCCTAATTTTTGTGAGCAGTATATAATCTCTCATATTCCTGTGCAACTCATCAAGTGAAACCGACGTATATTTATAAATACCCTGATGTTTGTAGTATGTGTTAGTTATTCATAAACCATTACGTTTACTTACCTGTATGAGACTTTCCTATTGCCATTGAAACGTCCAATGCCAAAGGGACCTAAAACTCCTGCCCAAAGGGCAGAGTCAGTATCAACTTTAGCATTGAAGTCAACTAGCACAATAGAAATATCTCCTTTCTTCACAGAATTCAAAATATCCTGAAGCTTGTTGTAAAACATCCTTCTCATTAGAGTCCTCTGGGGGGGATGGCATTCAAGTCTTTAACTTTTGTTTTAAATTTTGCTATAACTGGAGTAACACAACAGTGTTGCAGATTAAGCTTAATTGATCAGTAACAATCAGACAAAAAAATTTAACATATAAAGCACAACACACTTAATGGTATTCATCTTTCTCTCTAGGTTTGTGAATTACACTTCAAAGAGAGTGATATTCAAAGATGTTCAAGTGCATTCGATGAGAAAACTGGTAAGACGGTTACTGTGCAATTGAAAGTCCCCAGACTAATTCCTGGTAGCATTCCTTCAAAACTCCCAAATTTACCTGCATATCTCTCTGCTACTCCTACATCCAGCAGAGAAAGTCCTGAAAGCAAAAGGAAACAACGTGAAGAATCTTCACTCAAAAAAGCACTAGAATGTAGTGCAAGGGAAAAAGCTGAATATGACACTCAAAGAACCTTTTTATCCATTCGTAATTTATTTTCCAAAGTGCACTTCATAGACGTTCACACATGGACTGTATTATGTAAAAATGATTTGCTTTTGATATTAAATGTTGTAAGTGATCCAGCTCCTATAGTAAAATTTTCTCTTGTTGTTAATTCTGAGCTTATGGTGAGAACATATAATAAAGATAATGAGCAATCCAAAGTTGGAAAATATACTTTTCCTCTAAAAATCAGTCATATTGATGTTTTAAATGACCTTTTAAATTGTTTAATAAGGGTTAAAACTCCTGAAAGTAATATTAGATATAGTATTGATTTAATGTGTAATATTTTGAAAGCACTTCGTACATCTGATGAAAATAACACTAATCATTTAAAATTCATTGAGGAACAGTTGATACTATTTGGGTTAAATAAGTATGGTTCAAGGTATTCATCAGATATGATGATTTTTGCATCAGTCTTTTTTAGCATGGCTCCTCATGCATATAATTGTGTTAGAGAAAGTGGAAACATTAGATTACCACATCCTAGTACAATTCGACGCATTTGTCTTCGGTTTAATGTCAACCCTGCTATAGAGAAAGTAGATTCAAATTTTTTATCATATGTCAGGCAAAAATATTCTTTTTTGAATGATACAGATAAAAAGGTGATTTTAATGCTTGATGAAATTCATCTTAAATAGTATTTGGATTACAAATGTGGTAACCTTGTTGGTCTGTCATTTGACACACAAAACATGGCAACCAGTGCCCATGTATTTATGATAACTAGTTTGCTTTCCAACTATAAAGATGTAGTTCATATATTACCAGCCAAAACAATAAATGCTGATATTCTCTACAGTATTATTAAAAAAATTATCATTGGTTTGGAAGAAATTGGTTTTTTTGTGATATGTGTCGTAGCTGACAATAATTCCATCAATCGTAAGAGTATGTCATTATGTCTTTCTCCCCCTAAAGTTCGAATTGTATATCCTCATCCATCAGATAAATCAAGACCTTTATTTTTTCTTACTGACCCAGTTCATTTGTTGAAGTGTATCAGAAATAACTGGCTAAATCAAAAAATGTTGAAAAATGCATGTACTATCCACACTTTGTAAATAATGGAAATAGTATTTCATCATTCAAAACTGCATCATTATCAACCCTTAAAGAACTGCATAAAATTGAAGCAAACTCATTGTTAAAATATGGATTTAATCTGTCGTATAAAGCTTTGAGCCCAAGTAACCTTGAGAGACAAAATGTTAAATTAGTCTTAAATGTTTTTAATGATTTCGTAGTTAATGGACTTTTAGAAATAGGAGAAAAGCACAAATTGTTACATTACCAAGATACATCAGATTTCATTAAGATTATTTTAACATGGTGGCATATTGTAAATGTAAAATCACCTTTTAAAGGTGAACGCTTGAATAACAAACACCAAATGCTATTAACGTGTTCAGAGTCAGATGAAAATGTCTCATTTCTGAATTCTTTCCTGAATTGGCTTGATAAATGGGAGCAGATGAGTTGCACAACTGGTATGCTAACGAAAGAAACCCATTCTGCATTAAGACTTAGTACATATTCATTGCTTGAAATTGCTTCATATTGTACTTCTGAACTTAAATTAAAATATATTTTACCAGGTAAGTTTCAAACTGATAATTTAGAGAGTCGTTTCGGCCTCTACAGGCAGTTAGCTGGATGCCAATATAATATAAGTGTACGTCAATTATTTGAATGTGAAACAAAATTAAGAGTGCAGTCACTGTTGAAACTTCCCACTAAGTCAAGTGGCAAAATTAAAATAACTGATTTGGATTTTAAAGATGATTTTAAGGAAATGAATTTTACGTCTATTAGCTTAAAGTTTAATATTACAGTGCTTCCTTCAGATTTGTCTGATTGTGATAACTCTCTTCCTGTAATTGCATATATAGCAGGATATTGTGTATTTTCAGTTTTGAAAAGTTTGAAATGTGACCATTGTAAACATTTATTATTACTTGATAAAAAAGTAGAATTGGATGCAAAATTTAAGTATTTACAAAAACTTGATAGAGGCAGTCTTTTTTGCCCAAATGAGATAGTAATTAATGTTGTATTGTTAAATTATATTACTATGAAAAAATTGTGTATTGAATTCGAACAAGAATTTATACAAATGGCAAATCAAAGAAATGTTGTTACTTTAATCACTACCAGTCTTTTACATGATGCAGAATTACTTGATTATCACACAAGTTGTGAATTTGGCCACTGTATTGGAAAAACTCTAGAAATGATTATCTGGTGTTCATCCAATATATTTTTAAACAATTTTTGCAAACTTAAAAATGATAGTTTGTTAGAGAATTTGGGAAATAAGAAAAAATGTCTTAGTGCCAAAAAAAGAAAGTTGTCTACCCTCAATAAATAGTATCCACAGAGTTAACTGTTTGAAGTTAATAGTTTTGTGACAGTTTTTCTGGCATGTGGGATTTGAACCATATCTCTCCAGGTGTATGCCACAGTATTCTAAGACCATTAAACTAATAAATTATATTAGTGGAAAAAAAGGTAGAGCCGTGTTAGTTTAGTGGTCTTACACCACTGGCTTATAACTGGAAAGATGTATGCCTAAATGATTTAATCTTTCTTTACCAGGCTGCATAGAATTATATTTTTAACAATCGAAGATTGATTAGAGACTATTTTCTTTACATTTGGGAGGTTAGTTGAGCGATATATTATCAAATGTTAAGTCGATAGATTTACAGGTAGCTTTGTAAACTAAAATGTGTATGTAAATTGTAGTTTGTAAAGTTTAGATGCACTTTTCCTGCTAGTTTTTAAATATGTATTCCATCAAAAGGTATCCATGTCCTATAAATTCAGTCTAATCACTAAGAAAAAGTATTTCAATTAAATCATAGCTGCAATTGTTACAGTTAAACCTATTACAGTATATCACTAATTTGTAGTTCACATTTGTCAATAAAATTGTTCTGAAGAATTTTTGTGTGTGTGTTTTTTTTTTCTTTTAATATAACAGACTAATTTTCCATAGCAGTTTATGTCACGATTATATTATCAATGGTTTAAAAAACTGGATAAGTTATTGACCATTTATCAGGAAAAATATGTGAAGGAAATGATTTTATTTTTGTAAATATATAACCGAGTAATTATTCGCATTTTACCTTATTTTTAAACGTATTGTGTCAATGCAATTATATGTAGAACCTGAATATGACACTTCTGCTAATTTATATACCGTTATACATGTTCAGAGAACGTTAAACAACGATTACTTTGCATTTTGAGTCATCAATTTAGCACAATTAGAAATCAAGATCTATTTTAGTTTCAACGTCTTCCTTATTTGAAGGTTTGTCAGAAATATTACACTAATGTACATATATACAATATAATCATACAATGTCAATCAGTTTTTGAGCACATTATCAAACAAAAATGCCCACCGAACTTATAAAAAAAAGTAAATGCTCGATTTGCGACGGTAGTTCTACGTACGCAGGAAGCACTGTAGATTCACAGGATGTGACGTCAATTTAGACTTCAAAGGCCTTGAGTCTCGAAGGTCACGGTATGGCTCTCCCGCACACGGCGCCACGACTTAACGTCCCATCCAACGGACGGCGGCCTTACCAAGCCCATCGGTATCCCCTACTGACCGTGGGCAGGGCGGGGAATTTTGCGGAGATAAATCTCAACGCTGACCCAGCTGGGACTCGAACCTGGGAACTACAGATTACGAGCCTGGCGCGCTACCGACTGAACAACCCTCCCCCCCCCGTTTATCCGGCACTTATGGGGAATGGAAGTTGCCGGTTACATGAATCTGCCGGTTTGAAGGCAAATATTTTTATACAAATGAAATGTCGTAAATGTAATTTGTATTCAAACATTAGTTTGCAATAAAAACCCAATTAAAATTTAAAACATGCAATTAATAGAAATGCAATTGAAAGAAATGAAGTATAATGTCCTTAATACAAATCTAAATATCAAAAATGTAAATGTCAGCAATTTTCGCAATTGGTTCCCAAAGTTACAAAGCCAAGCGTGCTAACAAACTCAGCCATCCCGTGGCCGAGTGGTTAGCGCTCTTAGTTACTAATCAAGTGACCTGGGTTCGAGCCCCGGGGTAAGGCATGGATATTTGAATTGTTTTTTATGCTGAGGTCCAGATATCTTCACAGACCTTCTACTATGGCGTAAAAAACTGACAGGTTCCTTTCAGACCTCTGTGGTAAGCAGCTGCTTGAGGGGATATATTTATTTATGTAAACATACATTATACCGAGTATGTATGTTTATTTATTCAGTGAAAGCCACGATAGAAAGAGTTGTAAAATTGGTCACCAGATGGTGCTGATTAGCGAAGTGTCGTATTTTTTCCTAATAACGAAATGTGAAAGAGAATTTTTGAAAGTCAAAAGTCAATGGAATCAGAGGTATGTCCGCAGAGAAACTAACCTAAACTTTAATTTCAGAAAGTTTATTGTTTTTTTATTTCAAATTTATTCTGGCTGCATGAGAATTCTGGATGTTTGATCATCGGATAGCCGAGCATTTACTGTTTATTTTCTTCTACCGCGTGTATTATAGAAAGAAATAATTAATAAAATATTCTTCCTTTTTATTATCGTAGTGTTTGTTTATCCAAATTGTCGATCTGGAAAGTATCTTTTTAAGGTACATTATTATATCTAAAGAGAAATACGAGGATGGATAATTCGTGGACTGCCGTCAAAAAGAATTAGGGACTTTTCTTACGAGTCAATATCTTATGATTACCTGCCTAATATGATGTTGTTCCCCCACGTGCAGCCAAAACAACCCTTACCGAGTTATTTATGGATGCTACAGGATTTCTCAACGTGTCTTGTGGTATCTGGTAACAACACGTTACCAGCAGATTCTTTAATTAACGTTAAGTTACGTGGTTAAGCCGACGAAGATAGGATATTGCCAACACATCCGCGAACCATTCTCAAACAATCCAGGCAGTGTGGCATGGCGTATTATTCTGCTGAAAGGAGGCCCTTCTAGAGGGATATATCGTTGCCATGAAAGGACTTCTAGAGGGATATACCGTTGCCATGAAAGGATGTAACTGATCTGCAATGATGTTTAACTAGGTGGTAGACGTAATAGTTTCCTGCACATTAATGACTGGACCCAGGGTTTCCCAGCAGAGCATTGACCGAAGCATTACATTTCCTCCATCGGTTTGTTTTAATTGATCGGACCACACTACTTTCTTCCAATCATTCAAGGTCCAGTTTTTATACTCGTGTGTCCATTGTAGATGCTTTCGATGGAGAACCGAGGTTAGCATGACCACTCGGAGTGGTCTGCAGCCATGCAGCCCCATTTTCAGCAGATTTCGATGTACTGTGTGTTGGGACACATTACTCCAGTCACAAACATTCAAATTACGGGTGAGTTGCGCCACAGTATCCCTTCTGTTGGCTCGTACAGTCGCTCAAAAAAGTATCCGAACACTACGGTTGATTACAGAATTCAGAAAAAATATCTGGCAACGACTTTTTTTAGAAATTAGTGATTGCCAGATATTTTTTAGGAATTCTGCAATCAACCATGATGTTCGGATACTTTTTTAATATATATATAATGCGTATGAATATATAATGCAATGAATATAGAGCGTGTGCAATTATCGCTCACAGCAAACTAGAGCGTGTACAGTTGCTGCCTACGCTCCAGATATTTTTCCTGAATTCTGTAATCACATGACAGGAAGGTTGCCAGATCACTAATTTCTTTAAAAAATCGTTTCCAGATGTTTTTTCTGAATTCTGTAATCAACCGTAGTGTTCGGATACTTTTTTGAGCGACTGTACCATATGGGATAGCCTTCGCTCACCTCTAGCATTGATGAGACATGGTCAGCCCACATCTCGTCTGTGGTTCGTGGTTTTTCCCTCCTCTGACCACTTTTTGCAGGTACTAACCACGGCTAACAATGAGCACTCCACAAGTGTTGCCTTCTCGGAAATGCTATGACCCAGTCGTCTGGCCATTACAATTTGGCCTTTGTCAAACTAACTTAGGTCCGATGTCTTTCCCATCCGAAAAACAAGAATAAGAATGATTAACAGAGCTCAGTATCAGTTGTTATTTATACCGTTTCATGACCTTCACATGTATCGTCGTTTACCTGCAGTTTTCTGCATAAACATGAGCTGGCCGCAATGTTTTGGCTCTTCAGTTTATGTGGCAACTTAGCGACTCTTCAAGGTAGCGAGCAATGTGTTGGCTTGGGTTGTTTTACCTCTGAGCAACAACTTTTTTCACAGAACGGGCTAAATAGTCAGTTCACAAAGACCCCGAAGGCTCGAGGGAGGAGACCCACTGGAATAGCTAATGGGAGACAGATATTAGACTCCCGTCAATGCCATGTGTGTTGTTTAACGTTCACAGGTTATAGCCCCCCCCCCCTGCACACGGAACCACACTTTACCATCCCATTCAACGGACGTCGGCCTTTCCAAGCCCATTTGTTTCTCCTACTTAACTTCAGCATAGCGGGGAGTGTGTGGAGATAAATCTCAACTCTGGTTCAGGTGGGACTCGAACTTGTGAATGTAGATTACGAGCCTGACGCTCTACCGACTGAGCCACCCCGCCCTGTGCACGAAGTGTGATTGAGAGTGTGACAGGAGGTTATCAACAGTCTCTACGATTCATTCCCCCGAAGCATTGTTCAATGTATTGGCAGTTGTTAATAGTGGTTGTACCCGCTACTTATGTGGCTTATATTTTATATAATAGACATGCCAATTTGTTGTCAAAAATTAGTGATTTCTTCGTTGTCTCTCAAAGTTCTTCTTCATTTGCATATATGAATTTTCCCAACACGTCTTGTTGTTGCAATTTCAATGTTACAGTGTTATATATACATAAAAAGCAGTATATATATAGAGAGAGAGAGTGTGTCTCAAAAATATAGGTAAAAACTTTTAGGGAAGGTAGATAACATCTAAAAGAATGAGAATTCCATAGGAACCCACAACCGGAAACGTCATGGGAAAGTGGTAGTAGAGGTACAAGATCTGAACGCACACAAGACAGTGATTAATGGAAAAATATTTATTACATAATCATTACAAATGGCGTACTGGATGATACATTTCATAATGTTACAGTTTCATATGTGTGTGGGAAATGGTGGCCTGTACATGTCTGTGTGGGAAGCGTTCTTGATACATCCGTTGTCCTCAACTATTCCATACACTAAGTGCATGTCTGCCAGCTCCCTGTTCGAATACCTTTGCATGCTGTTCGTAAGCCGACATATACATATATTTTATAATGTTACAGCAGGTGCTCGAAGTTTCCACCATGAGACGCGATGCATGCGTGATACCGACGGAGCATTGATTGCCGTACACTGTCGAACACACCTGGAGTTTCTTTGATAGTAGCAGCAGCACAGACGAGCCCTGCCACGAGATCCATGTCAGACTCCACAGGTGATTCATACACGTTAGCTTTGATGGCCCCCTACAAAAAGAAATCAACGCTCGTTAAATCAGGTGAGTGTGGGGACCAGGCAACTGGTCCGACACTCCCAATCCATCGTTGCCCAAAACACATGTTCAAATGCGCACGAACACACCTTCCATAATAGGGAGGTGCTCCATCATGTTGAGACCACATGTTGCGTCTCACATTTGTTGGAACATGGGCAAGTAAGCCTGGTAGAACCTGTTCCAGAAATATCAGATACTTCGCAGAGGTCATGCGGGATGGTAAAAGGTATGGCCCGACTAAGCAGTCGCCGACCAAACCTGTCCACACATTTACTGCGAAACGATGTTGTGCCGCATGGGTGCGCACACCGTGAGGGTTCTCGTAAGCCCACAAATGCGCATTGTGCTGATTGAATACTCCATCCCTAGTGAAACTGCCCTCATCAGTAAACGAAACATAAGCAGGGAAATTCACATCTTGGGCACTTTCTTGGATATACCACTGCGCAAAACGCACACGTGCAGGATGATTTGCGAAGAGAAGTAACTGAACACTTTGGAGATGAAAGGGGTATAAGAACTCGCCGTGCAAAACACGCTGTACACTGCAACGAGGCACTCCTAAGGCAGAGGCAACGGCACATGTGCTGGTACTAGGATTAGTCTCCACAGCATCCAACACACTTTCTTCCATTGGCGGGAGTACGCGTCGATTGTGGCCTGCCCTCACTTCTGCTGCCTCTTAATGACCCATAATCGCATAAATTTTGATGCACACGCGCAGACAAACGGTGGCCCGGTACATGTCTGTGTGGGAAGAGTTCTTGATACATTCGTTGAGCGACTCGTCCGTTGCCCTCAGCTATTCCATACACTAAGTGCATGTCTGCCAGCTCCCTGCATGCTCTTCATAAGCCGACTACCTCTCGAATGAGGAAATCCGAAATTTCCCCTTAGCGCACTGATGAACAGCGCCAACTATTGACTTACGGTGACGTTTCCGGTTATGGGTTCCTATGCAATTCTCATTCCTTTACATGTTATCTACCTCCCCTAAAAGTTTGTACCTATATTTTTGAGACACCCTATATACTGTGTAGAAGTGAACTTCTGGTTATCTGGCATTTATGGGGAATGGAAGTTGCCAGTTAGATAAATAAAAGAATCTGACGGTTGCATGAGAAACATTTTGATACAAAACAAACATCTTAAGTGCAATCTTGTATTCAAGGCTTAATTGAAATAAAAATGCAGTTAAAAACAATGAAAATGAAGTACAATGCCCTTAATGCAAATCTAAATATTTAAAATATAATTATCAGGAATTTTAGCAACTGCTTCCCAAAGTCCAATAGCTAAGTGCGCTAATAATCGGCCGTCCCGTAGCAGTGTAGTTAGTGTGCCTAGCTACTGATCAAGGTACCAGGGTTCGAGCCCCGAATAAGGCATGGATGTTTGTATTTTTTATTTCTTTTTGCTTAGATCCCAATATCCTCACAGACCTTCTACTATGGCGTAAAAACTGTGAGGCTCATTTGTCAGACTTCTGTGGTAAGCAGCTGCTTGAGGAGATATTTCTTTATTTTTATTTATTGACTGAAAGCCACCAAAGAGAGAATTGTAATATTTGTCGCCAGATGGCGCTGTGTACTGAAGTGTCAAATTTTTCCTAATAACGATATCTGAACGCAAATTTTTCAAAAAGTCAGGGGAATCCGGGGTAGGAGAACGATGAAACTAACCTAAACTTTAATTTCAAAAAGTTTTTCAAACTGACAATTTCAGTTTCAAAATTTTCCCCGTTGTATGAGAATTCAGGATATTTGATACCAGTTAACCGGGAAATTATAATATATTTTCTACCGCCTGAATTATAGAAAGAAATAAGTGATAATATGTTCTTCCGTTTTATTTCATTGACGAATTCGTCTTCTTCTGATAGGTCTGGAACGTATCTTTTCAAGGTACAATATTATATCTAAAGAAAAATCCGAGAATGGATAATTCGTGGACTGCGGTCTCAAACAATTAGCGACTTTTCTTACGAGTCAATACGTGATACAATATGTGGCAACTTAGCGACTCTACAAGGGGGTTGTTTTGCCTCTGAGCGGCACTCATATTTGGCGTCCTTGTAACTCCAATTATGTTTGGAATCCTTATGACCCCAAAAATTATGAATATATATATATGTGAGAAACAGCTGCTTGACGGGGTATTTATTTTTATTATATATATGTATACAGTAAACTTCTGGTATTCCGGCATTTATGGGGAATGGAAGTTGCCGGTTAGATGAATAGATGTTGCATGAGAAATATTTTGATACAAAACAAAAACCGTAAATGCAATCTTGTATTCAGGCATTAATTAAAATAAAAATGTAGTTAAAAACAACGAAAATGAAGTATAATGCTCTAAATGCAAAGGTAAATATCCAAAATATAACTATCAGGAACTGCTTCACTGACACCCACCATAGAAAATCATGGAAAGAGTTGTAATATTGTCCTCCGGATGGCGCTGACTGCGGAAGTGTCTAATTTTCTCTAATAACGAAATGTGAAAGAGAAATTTTACATAAGTAAAGCCAGTGGAATCCGAGACACAAGAATAAGGAAACTAAATTAAACGTTAATTTCAGAAAATTTATTCCGGTTGCGTGAGAATTCTGGAAGTTTGAATACCGGATAACCGGGAGTTTACTGTACATTTATTTTCCTATCGAATCAGTTATAGTGATAAATATGGAATAAAATATTATTCCATCGGAATCCAAAGTTCAGTGTCTGTGGCAAGAGTCAGTAGGGAAAGTATCTTTTTCAGGTACCATATTACATGGAAAGAAAAATACGGGGATGGATAATTCATGGACTACCGTCGGAAAATATTATTACTATATGACATGGTCATCCGACCTATTATTTTACATGCTTCCCCAATTTGGGCGAACACCACTTCTCAGAACATTCGCAAGATCCAATTCTTGCAGAATAAGATTCTGCGATATGGGGTCGATGCCCCTGGTTTGTAACCAACAGACAGTTACATAAAGACCTGGGCATCGACCATATTTACTCTTACATCGAGTCTGTCTCAAGACATTTCTTTGAGGCCGTTCAGAGTAACCCTCGTGAGATCATATCTTGCTTATTGGACTATGATCACGAAGTCCTTAATAGATAAAAGAGGCCTAAGATGATGGCTTTCTCTAAAGAATGGGAGAGCCATAACCTCTGTACGTTAAAGAGCACACTGAATGGCTTTGAATGTGACTATCGTCTGTCTCCTAATAGCTGTCCATTTTGTATCCTTCTCTGAGCCGTTGAGGCCCTTTTGACTTGGCCATTTAACCCATTGTGTGCAAAAAAGTGTCTCTCAGAGATAAAATACCCCAAACAATGCAACGCTCTCTTCAGCAACCGACCATAATTCTCACTTTCCCCGTCAACTTTCAAAGTGTGTAGGAATTTTGTTTTGCAGTTATTCCTCACTTTGGAGTTATTTCTATCTCCTTTGTTATCTTATTTCTTACTTCAACTGCTTTAATCATATATTTGGGTATGCCCGGAGACCGTATTCGTAAGTGTGACGCAGAATTTTGTTAGAATACTTCATATAACTTCACGCTAACGTTCTTTAAAGTTCCATACGATCAAGAAACGTAATCGGTTTCTTTGAATTGCGAATATCGTTCCAATTGTTATACACTTATGTTTGTTGACTTTAATTCTCTTCATTCTTTTCCATTTTATTATTGGATTTTTTTTCATTTTTATTTAACAAAATACATGTTGAAGGGGTTGGGTTGTTTTATCTCTGAACGGTACTTTTTTGCACACCATGGACTAAATGGCCAGGTCACATGGACCCCGTAGTCTCAGACAAGGTTTGGGGAGGGGACCCACTGGAATAGCTGTTGGGAGACAGATGGTAGCCTCCCGTCCAGGCCATCCAACGTGTTCTTTAACGTGCATAGGGTATGGCTCTTCCGCACACGGTGCCACGGCTTAACGTCGCATCCGACGGACATTGGCTTTCCAAGCCCATCGGTGTCCCCTACTGACCGTGGGCAGGGCAGGGAATTTTGCGGAGATAAATCTCAACGCTGATCTAGCTGGGATATGTTCAAGGGAGTGAGCTCACTAAATCAACTATTCTCAATGGGGTTCAGATCCGGGCTTTGTGGTGGCCGATTGATGTCATGCTCGCAGAACCACTAGTAAACATATCAGATATGGTAAAATTTTTTCTGTTGCATGATAATTCTGAATGTTTGAGTTCCGGATAACCGTGAATTTACTGTATATTTTTTTATACCGCGACTCGTCGGACCACGTGACTTTTTTCCAGTCTTCCAGTGTCCAGTCACGGTGTTCCTGACACCACTGTAGACGAACTTTCCAGTTCATCGCAGAAAACAGGGTTCCCCTGTAGGCATGCGACTGCTAATACCAGTCCCCTCTAGTTCCCTGCACATAGTTTGCTGAGACATGGGTTGGAAACAGACTTCGTTGAATTCTTTTATTAATTGCTGCACATAGAAAGTCCTGTTTCTCCGTATAAGCCTTTTCAGAGGACGACGATCTCGTTCTGAGAGTTTATCGTCACTTACGCCTCTTAGACAAGCAATGTGGGCTATTTCTCCACTGATTAAAGACCCTAGCTATCTCACCTTTTGAGAAACCAGTCAGTTCTGCTGTTTTTAAAATCGTCGCCCCACCCAGTCCCACATGTGCACAGGGTATGGCTCTCCCGCACACGGGGTTATGGCTTAACGTCCCATCCGACGGACAGTGCCTTTCCAAGCCCATCGGTGTCTCCTACTGACTGTGGGCAGGGAGGGGAGTTTTGCGGAGATAAAACTCAACGCTGACCCAGCTGGGTCTCGAACCTGGGAACTGCAGATTACGAGCCTGGTCTGGAGCCCGCCTCTTCTTTCATGGAGGACATTTCGAACACCTAAGAGACTAAACATCACCCAATTCGCACTGCATACTTACTTTTGGCCCACCCTGTATAACTAAGTAAGAATAATTTCGCCTCCATTACCCTTATTAGCATTCTGAAAGAGGGGCATGCCGCATTACTTCCCCCATCCAAGATCCAGCCATATCTACGTTTACCCACAGAAAGTCAAGAAATTTTATAATATAGATGAGAAAGAAATGCAAGAATTTCTAAATGTAAATATTTGTAAGAGAAATCAATCGCAGACTAGAGTGCCTCTTTTTGACTTTGAACTCAATTCAGACGACCTGTAATTAACCTTGCATGCGGAATCGGATCGAAAATTTCTTAAATCTACGACCTGAAATGCTCCTTTGCAAGAGTTCTCAGTTTTGTTGCACAGGTTTAATCTCTGAACTATCATATGAGAAATCTCGCAACGATTATAAGATGTAAGAACAAAAGTGTCCGTAGACACCTCTTCCAAGTTCATATCGCATGTTGATAAAAAATTTGACCTGTGACCTCGATGAAATGGTGAGATTCGAAATTTAGTAACTCTTCTCAGATATGGGATCGAAATAATCCGAGCCACCAGTTTTTAGCTCTCTAATATCAGTAGAATGAAATTTCACCTTTGACCTCGAAGGTCCCCCTCCCCCTCCAAAATAATCGAAGATAATGTTTCGTAAGATCTATAACAGTTTGGGTTGTTTTATCTCTGAGTGGCACTGTTTTGCACACAATGAGCTAAATGGCCAGTCACTAATTTCTAAAAAATCGTTGCCAGATATTTTTTCTGAATTCTGTTATAAACCATAGTGTTCGGATACTTTTTTCAGCGACTGTACCTCCTCCTGATTTGGCTTATATTTTTGCAGAATAAAATTGTCGATTTTTTTTAATTAATCATCCCTTCCTTGCCTCCCACAGTGCTTCGTATGAGAGAATACGAAATTTCCCGCTGTGTCTTCGTGTTGCAATTTCAATGTCAGTGAGTGAATGCTCCTGTTTGTCCAGCATTCGTGGGGAATGGAAATTGCCGGTTAGATTTTTATACAAAACAAATACCGTAAATACAATATTGTATTCAAGTCTTAGTATTATCGTATTTCTTCGATTCTAAGACGCACCCCGTTTTTAGAGACGTTTATATGGGAAAAAAGTGCGTCTTAGAATCAAAGAAATACGATAATAAAAATGCCCTTAAAAAACTATAAAAATGATATATAATACCCTTAATACAAATGTAAATATCTGAAAAGCAATTTTCGGGAACTACGCAAACTGCTTCACTGAAAGCTACCATAGAACGAGTTTTAATATTTATCACCAGATGGCGGTGACTACGGAAGTGTCGAATTTTACCTAATAACGAAACGTGAAATAGAATTTTTTGAAATTTAGTCAGTGGAAACCGAGAGACGAGAACAGTGAAACGAAGTTAAACTTTAATTTCAGAAAATTTATTATTTCGATTTGAAATTTAATCTAGTTGCATGAGAGTTCTGGATGTTTGTGAACCAGATAACCGGTTCCCAAACAGCCTGTATAATTCTGTATAACATCTTTATAATTGTTTCCTCTAACCACCTTATAGGGGTGGGGATGGCTCAGTCGGTAGCGCTCCAGGTTCGTAATCGGTAGTTCTCGGGTTCGAGTCCCAGCTGTGTCAGAATTGAAATTTATCTCCTCCAAATTCCTCGCCCTGCCCACAGTCTACTGACTGACACCGATGGGCTTGAAAAGGCCGCCGTCCGTCGGATGGGAAGTTAAGACTTGGCTCCGTGTGCAGGAGAGCCATACCCTGTGCACGTTAAAGAACACGCTGGATGGCACTGATGGGAGGCTATCCTCTCTCTCCCAACAACTGTTCCAGTGGGTCCCCTCTCCCAGCCTTATTCTGAGTCTTCGGGGTCCAAGTGACCTGGCCATTTAGCCCATTGTGTGCCGCTCAGAGGCCAAAGAAGTGCCGCTCAGAAATAAAAATCCCACCCTTACCGCCTCTGTTTTAGTGATAAATTGTTAATAAGAATTTCTTCCAGTTTGTACAATTTGTTGATTTGAATGAAAGAAGTTGGTCTGGAACGGGTACATTTGAAGGAAAACACGAGGGTGAATGAGAGGTTGGATGATTCGTGGACTGCCGTCGCAAACAAATAGCGACTTTTCTTACGAGTCAATGCACGATATGTGTCAATTTAGCGACTCTTCTTCGGTGCCGCTCTGAGCGGCACTTTTTTTTAACAGAATGGGCTAAATATCCAGATCACAAGGACCCCAAAGGCTCAGAGAAGTTTGGGGGAGAAAACCAACTGAAACAGCAGTTGGGAGACAGATGGTATTATCCCATCACAACCATCCAGCGTATTTTTTAACGTGCACAGAGTATGGCTCTCTCGCACACGGAACCTAGGATTTACATCCCATCCGATGGGCTGCGTCCTTTCCGAACCCATTAATCTCTCCTATTGACCGTAGGCAGGACAGGGAGTTGTGTGGAGAAAAATTCTCAACACGGAACAGTTGCAAACTGCATGGTGTGATACAAAGCGGACTTCGCTCTTCGACTGAGCCTCTACTCTGATAGGATTCCGGCGGCACAGCCTATATCACTTGACATCAGGCTTTCTCTACAGACGGCTTTGTCTGGTCCGATGAATCTCGTTTCCTGTTGCAACATGTGAATGGCCGGGTATATGTGCGTCTTTTACCTGGGGGAAGTATTGGCACCAGGATGCACCATTGGACGAAAACAAGCCGGTGGAGGAAGTGTAATGCTTTGGCCAATGTTTCGCTGGGAAACCCTGGGTCCAGTCATTCATGTGCAGGAAACTATGACGTCTATCACCTACCTAAACATCATTGCAAATCAGATATATCTTTTCAAGGCAATGGTATATCCCTCAAGTAATATCTTCTTTCAGTAGGATAATGCGCCATGCCACACTGCCCGGATTGTTCGAGAATGCTTCGCGGAACATGAGGAAGATTTCCAGTTATTGCTCTGGCCACCAAATTCCCCACACATCAGTCCAATCGAGCATCTGTGGTTTGTGTTGGAACAGCATATCCAATCTGCGGCGGCTTGACCACGTAACTTATAAGAGTTAGAGAACCTTCTAGTTACGTGTTGGTACCAGATACCACAACTTTAGAAATCTTGTAGCATCCATGCCTCGCCGTGTAAGAGCTGTTTTGGCGTCACGTGGATGACCAACATCATACTGGCAGGTGGTCATAATGTTGTGGTTCTTCGCTGTATACTTGTATATTTTTTGGTGCTTAGGGCGCAATCTAATGCAAAATGTAAAAAACAGGGTGCTTGAAAAATATCGACTTTGAAATTGTTATACAATCTGTATTCTATGATGATACATTTTCTCATCTTTTTTACAGATTGAATATTAATGTAGATAATATCAAGGTTAACTGAACCTTATTACAATATAGAAGCATTTCTAAAATTGTGCTCCGTGAAAACCTAGGATTCTGTAAGCACATATTAAGAAACGCGGAGTTACTGAAGATGTATTTCTTTTCATTTCGATAGAACAAATCTTATAATTGCAATATCCACTTGTTACAGGTTGGGTTGTTTTACCTCTGAGCGGCACTTTTTTGTACACAATTGTCTAAATGGCCATAGGTTGAGGAAGGGACCCATAGGAATAGCTGTTGGGAGACAGCCATCTAGTCGAGCCATGGCTTAATGGCTTATCCGATGGAAGGTGTAATTTCCAAGCCGAGCGATGTTCCTTACTGACCATGGACAGTACGAGGATTTTTGCGGAGATAAATCTCAACACTGACACAGATGGAACTCGAATCTGGGAATTAAAGATTACAAGCCTGGAACACTACCGACTGATCCATCCCTCCAAACTATTTTTCACATGACTGGCTCATATTCTTTCTTGATTTTATTTGGATATATGTAGGCAGGACCGAACTTAGGAAGGGGAGCATGCCAACCATCTTTCATAATGCTAATAAATGAAATAGAGGCAAATATATTATTACGCTTATTTATATTTAATGCATTTTTCAATAATCAATCATTCAATTTTATTTCATCGTCATATACATTTTATCACATAGCAAAATATGAGGAAACCCAAAAACCGCATTGTCTGCCTGGGCCACTAAAGGAAATGAATACAAAAGCCAATAAGGACTTATTAAAAAGATTTCAACCGATATCGGTCATTCTTCCGATATATGTACAGTCGCTCAAAAAAGTATATGAACACTATCATTGATTACAAAATTCAAAAAAAATATCTGGGAACGATTTTTTTAGAAATTAGTGATCTGGCAACCTTCGTGTCACGTGATTACAGAATTCAGGAAAAATATCTGGAGCGTGTACAGCAACTGTACACGCTCCAGTTACCGTTCACAGCAAACTGGAGCGTGTGCAGTTACTGCACACGCTCCAGTTTGCTGTGAACGGTAACTGCACACGCTCAATATTTCCGTGAGTGAGCCCACACGATCCCAGCTATGCTCATACTTTGTCTTGTACAGTCGCTCAAAAAAGTATCCGAACATCATGGTTGATTACAGAATTCATGAAAAATATCTGGCAACGATGTTTTTTAAAAATTAGTGATCTTGCAACGATGTTTTTTAGAAATTAGTGATCTGGCAACCTTCGTGTCAGGTGACAACGAAGATTGTCAGATCACTAATTTCTAAAAAAAAATCATTGCCAGATATCTTTTCTGAATTCTGTAATCAACCATAGTGTTCGGATACTTTTTTGAGCCACTGTACAATACATTTTCACTTTGTACTTGATTATTTAACTAAGGTGCGACATCTTCCAAAGAAAAGAGACGGATCTGTAAAACAGACGGGGAAATGTTATAATGCATTGAACATTCTTCCCCCCACTGTTACATTTTTCCGGCTCGATTGTGTTCCCCCCCCCCCTCGATTTTATTCCAGATCCGAACCTGTACTCAAGTGTGAGTGCCGATCCCTTGTGATCCGAGGTCTCGCGGAAGAAAAATCAACACTATGACCTTATTTTCAGTTTCCAGAACAGTTTCCATGTTTGAATACAGTAACGTTTTCTATCCAGAGAATTGAGCCTGCAACAGTTCATAATTATTGTTCGTTGCAGACAATGCCCCTCGACAATGCAGATTCACAATAAAACTCGCCGAATAGAAGCTCGCGTCGCTTCCTTTGATATTTGAAAAGTTGCTGTCTCTTCGTAAGAGACAGAAGTTAAGTTGTTGTTTCAGAAGTTGTCTCCCTACGATATAACCCGCATTTACATTGACACACTGCAACTGAGTGGAAATAGGATGACGTGCTTTATAGTGATTAACGAGAATTATTTCTGAGGAAGAAAGTATCGCAACGGCGTTCTGATTTAATATTGCCACTTAAACATATCCTCACTTCCCCGTTCTCTACTTTTAAAATCATCCGTCTACTCGAGATTTTATTATATTTGTTTTACATATAATTGTATCTGGAAGATACATACTGGATTAGACTCTTCGATCTGTTTATTTTGCAATTAAAAGGAAAGTATCTTTTATTAAATATATAAAATTGTATCTTGGGCGGTAGTAACTTCATACAGTGATTTGTCGTGTGAAATTACTAGTATAACCAAATTGAACATAATGGAATGCAACAAAAAATTGCTATGTTAGAAACGTAGTACAGAATCATTATTATGAAAAATATTTACCCTGTATAAGAGTAATGGTGACTAGGCATAAACGGAAAGGAGAGTTGTGTACAATTCCCCATTGATGATGCATAGAACCGGCCAGGACTAGCAGCACTTAATGTCCGACCCCGACTTCTCGTGATACAGACCGATAGGGTTAGTACATTTCAAAGGTTACTTATGTAACTGTTAGGGTTAGTACCTTATCAAAAGGTTAGTACTTTTCAAAGGAGATATTCTCTTTTGGAAGGACGGGGAAGGGAAGGGCTGCAAGATCAGTTTAGCCTACTGTGATCTGGTGATCAATGGCCACTTTATGTGTATGTATGTTTTTTTTTTCTACCCTGCTGAGGAGTGGTCAACTTCTCAGGATCCTGGTGCTGACTATTTATACCTGTAGATTGTACTGGGTTTTGACTTTGAGCTTGATTATAGATCCTGGACTTGCTGCTCTGGTTGGTTTATTAAGACAAAATCCGCGGTTATGTTTTGTGTTTGCCAATGGGTTGTCAGCCCTGCAGTGAACAGAGACACAGGGTACTTTATATCAGCTGGAGGATAATCCCGATCAGAGGTCATCACAGATATCTGAATCCTCACTTAGCTAGATAGTCATAGCCAATTCTACAATGCAGTAATGTGTCTCAAGAAGGTCAGTTTCTATTTAGATTTTGTTTCTTGAATAGGTCCACTTGGAAAGGTGGTGTCTGAAGTTCCTACGAGAACGGGAGAGTTCGGCACTCTAGCAATGCGGGAACAGGTCTCCACCCCATATCTATCAGGGGGCTGTTTGATATTGTTGGTCCTACTCTTTCAATAAACCTAATTTCTATAACAAAAACCTATTAACCACTTTCTCTTTTAAGATACGTGGAACGTGAGAAGCATGCATAGAGGTTATTCCTCTTGAAGTCCACACACAGTAATTCCGGCATTAAAACCCAGATATTCTAGGCTTCCAAGGGATCAGATGGAGGTTAAGGTTAGATAATTAAAAATAACTTTAAATTTCTTTTTTCAGGGAGCGAGGATGGAAAGCATCTCCAAGGGGAAGGTTTGCTTCTCAGCAGACATGCCACTAATGCTATTCTAGGACATGACTGTATTAATGAAAGATATCTTACAGTCAAATTTAAAGCAAAAATTAAACATTTGAATGTCATCTGTTGTTACGCCCCCACAGACGACTCGGATGAGAACGAGAATGATAAATTTCAGAGCCAGCTACAGGAAATATTGAAATCTGTGAAGAAAGGAGATATTTCTCTTGTGTTATGTGAATTCAATGCTCAAGTTGGTACTGGCTCTAACCTTTGAGAATGAGTTTTAGGTCTCTTTGGCATTAGTTGTTCCAATAGTTCCAAACCATGTCCCTGTCTGTAGGAGACACTTTTTAACCACATTTCGATGGACATTCATGCAATATTCGTTCTAGGCACTATAAACTTGCCTTTAAATTTTTTCTTGACTTTAGTTTGTAAATGTCAGCAAAAGCGAAATTCTAATATATGTTCACTTAAATATTACATGTACCAGGAAATATACATTCCAGAGGGTTGCTATATCGGATTGCTACTGATGCAGTGATGTCTAATATCTGATATCTTTAATTAATTTTATGAGCTCCAAGCCTAGGGCTTATATCTCGAAGTCTAATATACTGCCTGATTGGTAATAACAAAAGTTAAAAAAAATAAACCCCAAAGGGGTCACAAGGACAAAACAAATTTGCTAAAAAAGCACAACTAAAAGGAAAACAAGCGAGTGTCAAACACCATTATCTTTGGACGCTTGAATTGATTTAAAATCAAGGGTACGTAATTGATCAAGGATCTGATTATACCATAAGGATGATCTCCCACTGCCTCAAAAAAGGTCTTCGCGAGCTTCCGAATAAGAGTAAATGTGATCAGTGCTCAAATCAGAGTAAATGGTTTTGTTTTTCACAAAACAGGAAGCACTGGCAACAGATATGAGGATTTTATTTTGGAAGATCTGAAGCCTCCTGACATTGGTGTTGGTAGTGTTGACCCATACTGATGTGGTATATGTCAGGACTGATATGTCAGGACTATGGTATATGACCGGAACCAAGCTCATCTTGAATCAAATAATAATACTCTTCTTACGTAGTATCAGACAACACTAATTTAATAAGATACATCCTTATTTCTTCACTACTCCACTACACCTTTTTGATTTTCCTCAACAAATCTTATTATTCAAAGCATCAACGTTCTAAACCAGTGTCTCGCAAACTGTGTGCCGCGGCACAGTAGTGTGCCGCGGGAGATTCCAAGTGTGCCGCGAGAGATTTTCAAATTGACACTAGATATTCCAAAGATTTCATTTTGACTTGACTTGTGTTATCGACGTGCTTTAATAAAAATCTTTCAGATTTTATCAACTGGGATCTTGTAAGTATTTATCAAGCTTTTTCCAAATTTTGGTATTAATTTTTGATTATTTCAAGCCATAGAATGGACAAATATTTAAAACAAACACAGAGTTATGAATTAAAGAACGAGAGCAAATCTTCAAGTAAAACCAGGCTGATGACTTCAACAAAGCGCAAATATAATGACAATTATATAGAGTTTGCTTTTATTCTTTTTTAGGTGTACCGCGGAAAAAAATTAGATTCAGTGTGCCGCGGAAAAAAAATTAGATTCGGTGTGCCGCAGAGTAAAAAAGTTTGCGAGACACTGTTCTAAACAGTTGATAACGTAATTGTCACGCTGAAGCATAGGCGAGCGTTCATGACACGTCTACCATAAGCCCATTGTAGCACGTTAATCTGTCGTATCAATATTATTTGTTATTGATGTTATACTATAGTTTAGTACGTATTCAGTAAATTTAGTATTATTTAGTTGATAAATAATAAATGGGTTCATTAATGTATTTATAAATAGTTTGTTTTTAAAATAAATAACCTCTCGAACAGCTGCTTGCCACAGAGGTCTGACAGGAGCCTGTTCGTTCAATACACTATAATAGGTCTGTGAGGATGACGGCACGTCAGCAGGAAAACGACACAAACATCCATACCTTACCCGGGGATCGAATTCAGGTTACTTTGATCGGTAGCCAAGCACGCTAACCACTAGGCCAACATTGTAGAAAATGCTATTGGGATATTAATTGTAATATTTTGATCAAATTAAATATATTACATGAAAAGTATTTATTAACGGTTTCCACACTGATTTTTCATATTCAGAAGGGTTCTTCGGGTTTCTCAAGTTTGAAGACCACTGGTTTAGACCAAATCTAGAAAAAAAGGTAGGGCGCGAGGGGAAGGGTGAGGGGCACGATATTCAGTCTAGCCTGAAAAAAGTATAACGATGTGTATGTGGGGAGTGGAGGGAATTAAGAGACTGTATTTCCATTGTAATTCGACATTTCCCCCTCCATTTTAGAGATGGATTTCATTCTTACGGAAATGTGTTAAGAATTCAGAAGTTTAATCATTTTTGCCTCTATTATTTTTACCAGCATTTTCAAAGGGGGGGGGGAATGAACCCTCCCCCCAGCTATGGCCATCGATGCAACTATGGAAGCAATGTTCAGTTCTTTTTATTGTATACCAGTCTTATGTCCGTATGAAAAAGAAAGAGGCCCCCCAACACTCGCAAGAATGTAGGGAAGCACAGCAGAAAAATATTTTCTGAACCTATTTTTTTAATGAGGGATAGCATTAACCTAACCTTTCAGGATCTCATAATCATATATCAAAATCTATAGCATAGGTCGGCAGCGCGGCTCCCATGGGGCCACGCCCGGTGTGTCATTCACGGAATTCCCCATGCCACTTTGGGCGGGGGTGGCTCAGTCGGTAGCGCGCCAGGCTCGTAATCTGTAGTTCCCAGGTTCGAGTCCCAGCTGGGTCAGCGTTGAGATTTATCTCCGCAAAATTCCCCGCCCTGCCCACGGTCAGTAGAGGACACCGATGGGCTTGGAAAGGCCGCCGCCCGTCGGATGGGACGTTAAGCCGTGGTCGAGTGTGCAGGAGAGCCATACCCTGTGCAAGTTAAAGAACACGCTGGATGGCCTTGATGGGAGGCTACCATCTGTCTCTCAACAGCTGTTCCAGTGGGTCCCCTCCCCCCAACCTTCTCTGAGCCTTCGGGGTCCATGTGACCTGGCCATTTAGTCCATGGTGTGCAAAAAATTGCCGCTCAGAGGTAAAACAACCCAACCCAACCCCATGCCACACATGGTGCTTAAAATATGATATTCCGATTTGCAACATAACTCGATTGAGAACCAGGATCTAACTTTCCTCCTTCTAATTTTTACAGTTTATGGTTTAAAATTTTAATGCTCTGTTACATACCAAACATTATTAATTATTAAGTAATAACCCCTGTGTTGCATACCAAATATTAGATGCAGTTGCTCCTTATATTCTCTGTAATTTTCTTACTGGTTTTTTCCATAGCTGCCATCGTTGTGTTGAAATGAATCCTTTTTTTACGATAGAACTAGAGTTGAAACTGGATCACAGGAATTCAGGGGAAGTAGAATTATGTGCTTTGCATTAATTAACGAGTGTTTTTCGGAGTAAAATACTATTAGAAAGATGTTCCGATTCAATACTATAACTTACACATCTCTCATGTCCTTCAGTTTTTTTCACTTTGACTTAAAGGCAGTGTTATGTTGTGCGACGCTTTATAGCTTCCTTTTCATTAGAAGTAAATTGTACCTGAAAAGATACATTCTAGAACATTCCCACGAACACCAGCAGGTTGTGGATTAAAACGAAAATATATTATATTAATTATTTGTAATTAAAAGAGCGGCGGTAACAATATATATATATTATTTTTTGATTTGCGTATACGATGTTTAGGTAGAAATCTATGACAAATTACATAAAACGAGATATTTCGAGGAAAATCTACTTTTAAATTTACAATTTTTTTATACAATTGCTGACATTTTCAATAAATATCATATCGAGTTTTTACTTGTATAAACGTTCAACAGATGGCAGCAGGCACTTCCCGTATCAACCAAAAAAAAAAGAATTACACTGTTAGAACAAAGTGCAGAAGCCAATGTACATCGATATGCTCCAGGGAACACAAACCTGCAACATACATTGACTTATATATATTCGCAAGATGATTAAATGTATTAATTTACATATTAATTTTAAAAATTCTGCAAAATTCCTCAAAATCAACGTACAACGGCTTTTCCAGGTATCGTAAAATGTACTCCTGAACGGGATAAAACACTCATTGAATAACTTTAGGGTCAGCTACCACTGTACCCAACAGCCATGGCTGTTAGACATTTGGAAACACCGTTTAAATTGCAATACATATATACCAATAGTAAGACAAACCAGAGCTGCAGTGGGCTAAAATAATTACACTGCGCATGCGCAGATCACCCCTTACAGTTGTTTTTGTGCCTGAACATAATGCCTTAAATTAAAATGGATATATATAATATTAATTATTTGTAATTATAAGAGAGGCGGTAGTAATATATATTATTATAATGCTTTGATTTGCGTATATTGAGATGCTTAGGGAGCAAATTATGGCAAATTACGTAAAACGGGATATTTTCAGAAAAATCCACTTTTAAATATTTGTACAAACTATAATTCTTTTTTCTAATATTTTGTAAAAATGTTTACAAAAGCAAATGCAATATATGATAATTCATGTCAATATAACGAACACAAGAATAACCAAACATTCAGCACTGCGAATTTTCTCCGAACCCAACAAATTTTTTCATGTATTTTTATGTAAAATATTTCATTTTGATGATTACCATTTTAAGGAAAATATCAATTTAATGTAATAAAAATTTATTCCGATAAAAAAAATATGATCAGTATTGCGAAATTTGTAAAACGAAAATCTTGTACATTTTGTCATCTGGAAACACTGTGAAATATGTAATCACAGCGCTATGAATTATGTGCCATTCATTGCACATTGTCCCCGTGCAATTTTGCCGATTACACTACATGGCATAGATGCTCTCTAAATATGCTGGCCGAGATGTTTTCTACACGTGTTGGCATAGATGCTCCCTACACGGGCTTGCAAAGATTCTCTCTATTCGTGCTGGAAAAGATGCTCTCTACATGCGCTGGCATAGATGCCCTCTACATGTCCTGGCATAGATGCCCTCTACATGTCCTGTCATAGATGCCCTCTACATGTCCTGGCATAGAAGCTCTTTATATGTGCTGGCATAGATGCTCTCTACACGTTCTCGCATAGATGCTCTTTATATGTGCTGGCATAGATGCTCTCTACACGTTCTCGCATAGATCCTCTTTATATGTGCTGGCATAGATGCTCTCTACACGTTCTCGCATAGATGCTCTTTACATGTGCTGGCATAGATGCTCTCTACACGTTCTCGCATAGATGCTCTTTATATGTGCTGGCATAGATGCTCTCTACACGTTCTCGCATAGATGCTCTCTACACGTTCTCGCATAGATGCTCTCTACATGCGCTGGCATAGATGCCCTCTACATGTCCTGGCATAGATGCTCTCTACAGGCACTGGCATAGATGCTCTCTACACGTTCTCGCATAGATCCTCTTTATATGTGCTGGCATAGATGCTCTCTACACGTTCTCGCATAGATGCTCTTTACATGTGCTGGCATAGATGCTCTCTACACGTTCTCGCATAGATGCTCTTTATATGTGCTGGCATAGATGCTCTCTACACGTTCTCGCATAGATGCTCTCTACACGTTCTCGCATAGATGCTCTCTACACGTTCTCGCATAGATGCTCTCTACACGTTCTCGCATAGATGCCCTCTACATGTCCTGGCATAGATGCTCTCTACAGGCACTGGCATAGATGCTCTCTACACGTTCTCGCATAGATGCTCTTTATATGTGCTGGCATAGATGCTCTCTACACGTTCTCGCATAGATGTTCTTTATATGTGCTGGCATAGATGATCTCTACACGTTCTCGCATAGATGCTCTTTATATGTGCTGGCATAGATGCTCTCTACATGTGCTGTTATAGATGCTCTCTACATGTGCTGGCACAGATACTCTCTATATGTGCTGGCACAGATGCACTCTTCATGCGCTGCCAAAATGCTTTAAAATGGTATTGCCCCAACATCCTAATTTCACAGGGTATTTTGAAACTTGGATAACTCCATGATTCTGACTGTATTGTAAATAACGGTAGTGTCGGCGATAAGTTCTTTAAAATCAGTTCAAATATACGCTTTCCATTTTACGATTCTTTACGTTTGAGTTACTTTATAATTGTTCGTTATTATTATTGTTGGTTAAGTTCGATAATTAACCGCATGAAGTCTTCGCCGTTTCTTAATGATACGGGAGATATTCCGATAATATGTTGGAGAGTTTCTGCGTCCTTTAAAAGAATTCTCGGAGAGACGCTTGTTGGATCAGATATTTAAAAAAAAATACCTATTGTTTTAAGAAGAAAATTCTAATTCGTGGTTTCCAACAATATTAGGGTTGGGTTGTTTTACCTCTGAGCGTCACTTTTTTTGCACACCATGGGCTAAATTGTCAGGTCACATGGACCCCGAAGTCTCAGAGAAGGTTGGGGGAGGGGACCCACTGGAACAGCTGTTGGGAGACAGATGGTAGCCTCCCGTCAATGCCATCCAGCGTGTTCTTTAACGTGCACAGGGTATGGCTCTCCCGCACACGGGGCCACGGCTTAACGTCCCATCCGACGGACGGCGGCCTTTCCAAACCCATCGGTGTCCCCTACTGACTGTGGGCAGGGCGTGGAATTTTGCCGAGATAAATCTCAACGCTTACCCAGCTGGGACTCGAACCTGGGAACTACATATTACGAGCCTGACGCGCTACCGACTGAGCCACCCCCCCCCCCAAATAGTAGTGGATTCTGCACACGTGGACAACTACGATTCCTCTCTCTTGGTACCTTCTCCCCATATTTGACACCACGGATTGGTGCACACCTATCTCCCTGACAACATTATTCTATGTTCGGCCTGATTCCGAAATCCCGATAACCCCACCAACTGCAAAGACATCGATTTGCTCTTCGATTGACATGTTACAGCAACAAATGGGTTCGACAACAAACAGAATGCGCTGGCCATAAGAAATGCGGTTTTCGACATCTCTTCCGATTTTCAATCCGTTATAGATTTGAATTTCTTGTATCTTATACAAATTATATATGGTCATGTGTTATTGCATATTATTCCCACATTTGCATGTGCCTTCCGTTATCTGCACATTCCTTTCGTTGCTGTTTTTGACGATTGTTTGTTCAACATAATCCATTCTGTCAGTTAGATTAACTTTCTGATAGCAGTATACCTCTTGGACACTATGATTCTTTGGATAAAGATTTATTTTTAGAAGTTTAATGGGGAGGGGGATAATGAAACTGCGTTGACCGGGGGCATGTTACTAGGGAGTATTCTAATTTGTTTTTCGTCACAAATTTGCTTTTTTTTTTGCAGGAGAATTTCTAGAACATGACTGGGGCTGGATTCATAAACGCGGTGTCAGAAAACATAATGAACGTCTTCCGTATTTAACTATTTCTAAAATATTACTGGTACTGAGGAGAAATTGACTTTTATCACACAAATTGACGAAAAAAAAATTTAGAAAGGAAGATTATTAAAAGAGCCTAATGATTCACTCTAAAGATGTACAGTAGCTCAAAAAAGTATCCGAACAAGGTTGCCAGATCACTAATTTCTAAAAAAATCGTTGCCAGTTATTTTTTATGAATTCTGTAATCAACCATGATCTTCGCATACTTTTTTAATATATATAATGCGTATGAATATATAATGCAATGAATATGGAGCGTGTGCAGTTACCGTTCACAGCAAACTGGAACTGTTGCGGTTAATGTTCACAGCACATTGGATCGTGTGAGCTCACAAAGACCTGGATCGTGTGGGCTCACTCACGGAAATATTGAGCGTGTGCAGTTACCGTTCACAGCAAACTGGAGCGTGTGCAGTAACTGCACAGTTTGCTGTGAACTGTAACTGGAGCGTGTACAGTTGCTGTACACGCTCCAGATATTTTTCTTGAATTCTGTAATCACGTGACACGAAGGTTGCCAGGTCACTAATTTCTAAAAAAATCGTTGCCAGATATTTTTTCTGAACTTTGTAATCAACCACTCATATCCTAGAAGAGCATCACTAGCGTGTCTGCTGAGAAGCAGACCCACGCCTTGGTGATGCTTATTGTCGTCCCTCGCTGAAAAGAGAAATTTAAGATTATTTTTAAAAATATGACCTTTATCTGTCCATCTGGTCTCTTGCAAGCCGAGAATATCTAAATCATAACGGTGGAATTCTTGTGTGAGGACATCAAGAGAAAAAGCTCTGTGCAGAGTCCTCATATTCCAACTACCTATGGAGAGAAAATGGTTAGTGGGATGTTTAAAGAAACTATGTTTATTAAGAGAGGGAATGCCGACAATATCAAACAGCCCCCTAATCGCAGACATTGGGCAAAGACCCGTTCCCCCACTACTAAAGGCTGAAGCCATCTACACTGGAAGACTTCCTCCAATGTAGAATTTGACGATGCCAATAGAAGCAAAGAATTCAGGTGCCTGCGATGACTTCTGCTCAGGATTATCCACCAGCTGATAAACAATGCCAAAGTTGGTACTGACTGTAACCTTTGGGAGGAGTAATAGGCCCTTTTGGTATTGGTAGCTGCAATGGCAATGGGCAACGTCTCCTACAGGTAAGTAAACTTAATGGATTCAGAATAACTAACACTTATTACAAACACCGCGACATACATAAGTACACATGGGTTTCACCTGATGGGCTGCATAAGAATATGATTGATTACATATTAATTAACAGCAAATGGGATAGTTCTGTTAGGAATACCAGGGCATATAGGGGAGCTGAAATTGGATCTGACCATTACCTTGTTAAAAGTGTCTTGCAACTTAAACTTAAAAAGTGTTGTGCTAGGGTTAAAAAATTTACTTTTAATACTGAAGCTCTGAAAGATCCAGTAGTAGCCAAAGCTTACCATGATAGGTTACTTAGTCATTATGACAGTCATGGTTTGCTTACTACTGAAGTTGAGGAAGAATGGGATCATTTTAAACATGCTTTTTTGGACACTAACAGTACTCTTTTAGGAAAAGAGGAGCAGAAGAGACAGAATATCTGAGTGATAAGGCACTTGAGCTTATTTTGGAAAGAAAGAACTGCAGGAATGTCTTTAATCAATACCCTACTAGTCCTACTAGAAAGCATTACAGAGAACTTAATAAACGTGTAAAAGATCAGTTAGCTGCTGATAGAATCTTTGGCTTGATAGTTTGGCTGACAAAGCCGAGGAAGCTGTTAGACAGCACAACAGCAGAGAGCTGTACCAGATAGTTAATGTTTTGTGTGGTAGAAAACGGATAGGTATACAAGGATTGAAGGATAAGCAAGGTAAGGTTATAGAAGGGGAGGATTCTGTCATGGCTAGGTGGGCTGAGCATTTCAGTGATGTTCTAAACAATGTAGTTAGTTCTACTCCCATTGTTTGCAATGATGATAGATGCATTGGTGGCTTTAATGTTGGCCCTATAACACAATCTGAAGTTATTTTGGCTGTTTCTAAACTTAAACTACATAAATCCCCAGGGGTAGATGAAATTACTACCGAAATGCTTAGAGCTGGGAAAGTTTTGGTTACCACTTGGATGACTGAAATTCTGAATATCTTTTATGATAAAGGCATGGTTCCTAAGGATTTTATCAGAGCTATTTTTATCCCTATTTTCAAAAAAGGTGATCGCAGTTCTTGTGATAACTATAGGGGTATCAGCCTACTCTCTGTTCCAGGTAAAGTTCTTTCCATGATTGTGCTTAATAGAATTAAGAATCTGGTTGACAGTCAATTGCGTGATGAGCAATGTGGATTAAGAAGTGGTAGGAGATGTGTGGATCAGATAATTTCACTTAGGCAGATTCTTGAGAAATGTTTAGAGTTTCAGAAACCTTTGGTTGCTAGTTTTGTTGATTTCAAAAAGGCTTTCGACTCTGTTGATCGTCATAATTTGTGGTTGATTGTGAGATCATATGGTATACGTGACAAGTTAGTTAACATAATGAAAGCTCTCTATAATAACACTGAGTCGTGTGTGAGAGTTGGTAAGGCTTGTAACAATTGGTTTAGCATTACTTCTGGTGTTCGACAAGGGTGCATTGTGTCTCCTTTTCTCTTTAGCTTGGTTATTGATTATGTTATGCGAAATTCACTTCAAGGGAAAGATTTTGGCCTTAAATGGACTGGAGATACAAAAATTTCTGATTTAGATTTTGCTGATGATTTAGCCCTTTTGGCAAATGATGTTGATGAGATGAACTCTTTCATTCGAGCTGTTGATGAGACTGGTAGTAGAATAGATTTGGTTATAAACAGAGAGAAAACTAAAGTGATGAAAATTGGTCAGGCAGGCTGTGATTCAGTTAATCTGCATGGTTGCAGTCTTGAGCAGGTGTCACAGTTTAATTATCTTGGGAGCTATGTAACGGATAATGGTGATGTGCGGCATGAGATTAACAGACGAATAGGGATTGCTGCTGGGACTTTTAAGAATCTATGGAGAGTGTGGAGAAATAGGCGTATACACCTAAAGACTGAAATTAGACTGTATAATAGTTTGGTTCTTTCTAGGGTTAGTTATGGTAGTGAAACTTGGACACTTTGTAAACAAGATAACAGGATACTAGATGCTTTTGATTCCAGATGCTTACGCAGTATCTTGGGCATTAGGTGGTTCAACTTTGTAACTAATGATGAGGTTAGGCAAAGGGGTTTGCAACCTCCTTTAAGCAGCATATTGTGCAGAGAGGGACTCCGTTGGTTTGGCCATGTTGCCCGTATGAATAATTATAGATTGGAGAATAGGGTTATGAACAGTGTGCCTAAAGGCCTCAGAAAGAGGGGGAGACCTAGGATGCAGTGGGCCGACAATGTCAAAGAGGACCTTGTTAGAATTGGTGTGCAGTGGCCAGATGCAGTAGATGTAGCTCAGGATAGACTTGCTTGGAGAATTAAATTGCACGGTCTGGTTGGACCTCCGTAGCCCATGGCTGCTTGAGGATGATGATGAGGATGATGATGATGTAATCAACCGTAGTGTTCGGATACTTTTTTGAGCGACCGTAGGTGGTCTGCAGTAACTGCACACGCTCCAGTTTGCTGTGAACGGTAACTGGAGCGTGTACAGTTTCTGTACACGCTCCAGATATTTTTAATGAATTCTGTAATCACGTGACACGAAGGTTGCCAGATCACTAATCTTTAAAAAAAATCGTTGCCAGATATTTTTTCTGAATTTTGTAATCAACCGTAGTGTTCGGATGCTTTTTTGAGCGACAGTACTCTGCCATATTTCTCTTTGAATGATGACCTTTGATGAATAATGATGTTAGGATGATATTACAGATAAAAGGAAATTTATAAACCTTTTTTTGCAACTTTCTGCCATTGAGTTTATTGTAAAATTTTCCGTTAAATCAAAAACTTATTCATATTAATGTTAAAACCAAAATTAAAACAAATCATTCTCATAACTCGTACGGCATACGTACTGACCTCAATGCACGTCAGAACATGAACAGAGCAGCTCTGCGTTTAGAAACCACTCTACTGAAATGATTGTTATTGAAGGCAAAATGCGCATGCGTAAGTGCCAGAAGTAAAATAACAAAGGTTTGAGAATCACTGATGTACACCAGAGGTTCTCAAACCTTTGGCCTGGGGACCCCTTTATTCTCTTGAAACGTTCCCCTTCGTTCATTTTCGAAAAACTGGCTGCCAAATACCCAATTCTAAATAATCCGCCAATCGTTCTTTGAAGTAGAAATCTTGTTTCATGAAGAAAGCAGCTAGTTCAGCTCGCAACTGAAACAGTCGGACAACTGTTTTTTCTCCGAGACAACTATTGTACTTCGGTGTGCAGCAGAAGTTTTTTTTTATTATAATAATAGTTGGGTTGTTTTACCTCTGAGCGGCACTTTTTTGCACACCATGGGCTAAATGGCCAGGTCACATGGACCCCAAATGCTCAGAGAAGGTTGGGGGAGGGGACCCACTGGAAGAGCTGTTGGGAGACAGATGGTAGCCTCCCGTCAATGCCATCCAGGGTGTTGTTTAACGTGCACAGGGTATGGCTCTCCCGCACACGGGGCCACGGCTTAACGTCCCATCCGACGGACAGTGGCCTTTCCAAGCCCATCAGTGTCCCGTACTGACCGTGGGCAGGGCGGGGAATTTTGCGGAGATAAATCTCAACGCTGACCCAGCTGGGACTCGAACATGGGAACTACAGATTACAAGCCTGGCGCGCTACCGACTGAGCCATCCCCGCCCCATATTATAATAACAAGGTTACAAACAACATATATTTGTAATACTCTTATTAACCCAAGAGCATCTAAGCTCATGTAGGTTAATTTACAAATTATTTAAATACGTAATTTTGGCAACACTGACACTCAACTTTACATAAAGAAAAAATATATATATATACAAAAACAACACAGAATTTATAAAACTTTTTTTTACTTTAACACTGAAAACAGCTGTCAGCATTTGTAATGATCATTTGATAATTAGCAGTGAGAGATCTGAAATGCATAAAATTAGTTTCATTTCGAATTATAATCGGTAAAGAATTAAAAAATTTAGGGGCCAAATAATCAAAGTGTTTGTGCATAATTTCTTTATTTTCAGGTGGTAACAGAAACCTTTTCCCATTATCTCGCATAGAATAATTTGTATAATGCAGCACTGCATTATTCTTTTTAAAGAAGTAATTTAATGTTCTATAAACAAAAAAATGTTTCAGTGGAAATACACCTGAAATGGTATATTTGCAAAAGATGGTAACAGTTTTATATTTATTTGGTAAAATTTGAAATATAAATTTATTTTCCAATGAGATTAGACTCCTGAATGATGAAATGTATGTTCCTCCCCAACTTGTAATACCATACTGTATAGCAGACTGGACCCAAGATTTGTATAACATTATTAACATTTTATTACTGAGGATTTTTTTTAATAATAAAATTTATATAACATCTGTCTAAGTGTGTTAGTTTTCCAATGTGCATTTTCCAACTTAGGGAGCTATCAATATAAACGCCTAGGTATAGTATACTTTGAACCTGATCAATTTCTTCACAGCAACAAGCTGAGAAATTATTGCATGAAAAGTTATGCAATTTTAATTCAATCGAATGTGAATTGTTTGCTTTCTTTTTTAGGTTAAATAAAATATACTTGGTCTTTTTCGTATTTAAATGTAATCCATTTAAATCCAACCATTTCATCACACATTTTAGATCAGTGTTGATATTATAAAGGAGATTTTCCAGAGAATCAGCACATAAAGTTAATGATGAATCATCTGCAAAAGTGTTGACATAGCTATTTATTTTTAATTTACATAGATCATTTTTGAATATCAGAAACAAGGTTGGTCCCAGGACTGAACCTTGTGGTACGCCACATGAAATATGTTTTGGGTTGGGTTGTTTTACCTCTGAGCGCACTTTTTTGCACACCATGGGCTAAATGGCCAGGTCACATGGACCCGAAAGGCTCAGAGAAGGTTGGGGGAGGGGACCCACTGGAACAGCTGTTGGGAGACAGATGGTAGGCTCTCGTCAAGGCCATCCAGCGTGTTCTTTAACGTGCATAGGGTATGTCTCTCCCGCACACGAGGCCACGGCTTAACGTCCCATCCGACGGACGGCGGTCTTTCCAAGCCCATCGGTGTCTCCTACTGACCGTGGGCAGGGCGGAGAATTTTTGTGGAGATAAATCTCAACGCTGACTCAGCTGGGACTCGAACCTGGGAACTACAGATTACGAACCTGGCGCGCTACCGACTGAGCCACCCCCGCCCCATGTTTTGGGTTACTAAGTGTATTAAAAAGACTAACACATTGCTTTCTGTGCTGTAAGTAGTCTTTTAACCATTTTAATATCACACCACGAATGCCAATATTTTCTAGTGTGCTGATTAAAATTTCGTGATCAACGGTGTCAAAAACTTTCTCCAAGTCCATAAATACGGACAGAGTAAATTGATTATTGTCTATGGAATGAAACACCTTTGACGTATAATTCAACAATGCAGTTTCTGTACCTCTACCCTTCCTAAACCCAAATTGGTTTTCAGAGAGAAAATTAAAACTATCTAAAAATTTATCAGCCTATTATTAACTAGTTTTTCTAATATTTTTGAAAATACTGGGAGAAGAGATATCAGTCGATAATTGTTAAAATCATTTTTTTCCCATTTTGTAAACTGGAATTACAATAGCTTTCTTCATTAAATCTGGAAAAGTTCCAATTTCGAAGGATAAATTACAAATGTGAACCAATGGTTGAATGAAGTTAAAAGAACATGTTTTAACAGCAATAATGGAAATATTGTCACACCCAGCAGATTTTTTATTTTTAAATCCTCTTATAATGTCAGTCAATTCTTCCCATTTCTTCTCATCGAATATTAACAAGATGCGTACTCAAGGCTCGAGATTCAATAAAACTAAGAATGTTCTTGATGAAGCAGTAAAACTTTTTAAGTGAATCTGTAATTCCACAAGTTACTCTATCGTTGGAAAGTGGTACTGCCGCTTGATTATGACCTCGCGGACCCCTTGAAAGGAAAAGAAAGGGACGTACGGTTTCGCGAACCACACTTTGAGAACCATGGATATAGACAATTTGTGACTGAATATCATGCTAAATCCAACTATGACGCATAAATGGTACAACTCTGAAACTATGAATCTAGGGGTAATACGAGTCGTAGATCTTTCCAAAAATCCTAAATTTGACCTCCAATATGTCCTTCAAGTTCAAATAGATGTCTCGTAGTGGTAAAATCTCGATCTAAAATGGCTAGAAACGTGAAAATTGGTATCTGTGGGGTGTTGCCTGCTACTGATTTTGGAAAAGTTACGAAATTTCGGATACTAAATGTCGTTCGAGGTCAAACGTGAAATTTATATCTATCACTGCTAGAGAGCTGAAAATTGGTTCCTGAGAGTATTTTCGGTCATAGATCTGTGAAATGTTGTGAAATTTTGGTTGCGAGATCAAATACCATCTATTGGTTAACAATGCTGCCTGTGGGTATTTTGAGTCGTAGATCTCGGTGAGTTTCTCAAAATTTGGATAAAGTGTGTCCTTTGAAGTCAAAAATCAAATTTCAGTATACTAGTGCTAGAAAGTTAAATATTGGTGAATAGGGTTATTTCGGCAATACAACTCAGAAATAAGGGGAATTTTCAGAGACGGTCTAGCTGTCAAAATCAAATAGGGATAGGGTTGGGTTGTTTTACCTCTGAGCGGCACTTTTTTGCACACCATGGGCTAAATGGCCAGGTCACATGGACCCCGAAGGCTCAGAGAAGGTTGGGGAACGGGACCCACTGGAACACCTGTTGGGAGACAGATGGTAGCCTCCCGTCAAGGCCATCCAGCGTAATCTTTAACGTGCACAGGGTATGGCTCTCCCGCACACGGGGCCACGGCTTAACGTCCCATCCGAAGGACGGCGGCCTTTCCAAGCCCATCGGTGTCCCGTACTGACCGTGGGCAAGGCGAGGAATTTTGCGGAGATAAATCTCAACGCTGACCCAGCTGGGACTCGAACCTGGGAACTACAGATTACGAGCCTGGCGCGCTACCGACTGAGCCACCCCCGCCCCCAAATAGGGATAGGAGTGACGGTCTAGAAATGAAAAGGTGCCGAAATCACCGATTAGTTTTTTCGCAACGATTATAAGATGTAAAAGTAAAAGTATCTAGAGACACCATTTTTCAAGTGCATGTAGGTACAGTCGCACGTAGATAGAAATTTGATCTTCGACTTTAATGAAATTGTGAGATCCGAAATTTCAAAACTCTTCTGAAATATAGGATCGAAATAATCCGAGTCATTAGTTTTTAGCTCTCTAGTCCCAATAGAACGAAATTTCACTTTTCTCCTAAACAGATCCTCCCACTCCAATATTTCTTAAGATCTACAACAATTTCGGTTGTTTTATCTCTGAACGTCCGAATTTTTGCACACAATTAGCTAAATCGCCAGGTCACAATGAATCCCAAGGCTCAGGGAAGGATTGGAGACAGGACCCACTGGAACAGTTGTTAGGAGAGAGATGACAGTCTCCCGTCAAGTCCATCAAGCGTGTTCTTTAACGTGCACAGGGTATGATTCTCCCGCACAGGGAAAGACGGCGCAACATCCCATCCGACGAACGGTGACCTTTCCAAACCCATCAATGTCATGTACTGACCGTGAGCTGTTCGGGGAGTTTTGCGATAAATCTCAACGCTGACCCAGCTAGGACTGTAGATTACGAGCCTGGCGCGCTACCGACTGAGGTACCCCCGCCCGTGCAGGAAGCGTGGTGAACAGTGCCACAGGAATATCTACGACTCACTGCCACGAAGCATTGTTCAATGTATTGCCAATAGATGTGGTTATACCTCCTAGTGAGGTGGCTTATATTTTGTATCATAAAATTGTCCACTTGTTTTGAAATATTTGTCATGTCTTCCTTGTCACTTATACTGCTTCATATGTGAATATCAGTTGAATTTTGTCACCTTCAATCTCAACGTTACAGGATGTGACAATGCTCCCGATTATCCGACATTTATGGGGAATGGAATTTGCCGGTTAGATGAATCCTGCGGTTGCATGGGAAATACTTTTGAACAAAACAAATATCGTAAATGCAATTTGTTTTCAAGCCTTAGTTATAATAAAAATGAACTGAAAAACAATGAAAATGAAGTACAATGCCCTTAATACAAATCTAAATATTTAAAATATAATTATCAGGAATTTTAGCAACTGCTTCCCAAAGTCCAATAGCTAAGTGCGCTAATAACTCGGCCGTCCCGTAGCCGAGTAGTTAGTGTCCCTAGCTACTGATCAAGGGACCAGGGTTCGAGCCTTGAATAAGACAAGAGTGTTTGTATTTTTTTTTTTGCTTAGATCCCAATATCCTCAGAGAACCTTCTACTATGGCGTAAAAACCGTGAGGCTCATTTATCAGACCTCTGTGGTAAGCAGCTGCTTGAGGAGATATTTCTTTATTTTTATTTATTCACTGAAAGCCACCATAGAAAGAATTGTAATATTGGTCGCCAGACGGCGCTGTTTACCGAAGTGTCGAAGTTTTTATAATAAAGAGATGTGAAGGCAAATTTTTCAAAAAGTCAGGGGAATCCGGGATAGGAGAACGATGAAACTAACCTAAACTTTAATTTCAAAAAGTTTCTCAAACTCACAATTTCAGTTTCAAAATTTTCCCCGTTGTATGAGAATTCGGGATATTTGAATACTAAGTAATTAGGAAATTATAATATTTTTCCTACCGCACGAATTATAGAAAGAAATAATTGATAAAATATTCTACCGTTTAATTTTCAGTACAGTTTTACTTTTCGTTAGCTCTGGAACGTATCTTTTTAAGGTACAATATCATATCTAAAGAAAAATCCGAGAATGGATAATTCGTGGACTGCGGTCACAAACAATTGGCGACTTTTCTTACCAGTCAATACGTGATACAATATGTGGCAACTTTGCGACTCTTCAAGGTAGGGAGCAGTGGTGTTGGTTTCGGTTGTTTTGCCTCTGAGCGGCACTCATATTTGGCGTCCTTGTAACTCCAATTATGTTTGGAATCCTTATGACCCCAAAAATTGTGAATATATATATATGTGACAAACAGCTGCTTGAGGGGGTATTTATTTTTATTATATATATGTATACAGTAAACTTCTGGTATTCCGGCATTTATGAGGAATGGAAGTTGCCGGTTAGATGAATAGATGTTGCATGAGAAATATTTTGATACAAAACAAAAACCGTAAGTTCAATCTTGTATTCAGGCATTAATTGAAATAAAAATGTAGTTAAAAACAACGAAAATGAAGTATAATGCCCAAAATGCAAAGGTAAATATCTAAAATATAATTATCAGGAACTTCGGGAACTGCTTCACTGAAACTCACCATAGAAAATCATGGAAAGAGTTGTAATACTGGCCTCCGGAATAAGAAACACGATTTTTCCGGGAAATGAAAGGAGTAAGAAACACAAATGTGCCTGGAAATATGAGGAGTAACAAACACAAATGTGCTGTAAAAGGTGAGGGATAAGAAACACAGCAGAAAACGTGAGGGGTAAGGAACACAAACGTACCGGGAAATGTGAGGGATAAGAAACACAACTGAGCTAGAAAATGTGACACGTAAGAAACACAATTGTGCTGAAAGAATAAGAGGAATAGCAAACACAATTGAGCCGGGAAATATGAGGGATAAGAAATACAAATAAGCCAAATCATGTGATGGATAAAAAACAGAATTATGCCAGAAAATGTAAGGGATAAAAAACAAAATTGGTCCATATAATGCTACGGATAAGAAACACAATTGAGCCGGAAAATATGAGGGTTAAGAAACACAATTGAGCCGGAAAAATTGATGCATAAGAAACACAATTGTGCCGGAAAATGTGACGGGTAATAAACACAATTGAGCCCAAAATATGAGGGGTAGGAAACAGAATTCTGTTCGAAACTATGAGGGGTAAGAAACACAATTGAGCTGGGAAAATGTGAGGGATAAGTAACACAACTGAGCCGGAAAATGTAAGGGATTAAAAACACAGTTGTGCAGGAAAATGTGAGGGTAAGAAACACAACTGAGCCAGAAAATATGAGGGGTACGAAATGCAATTGAGCCGGAAAATATGAGGGGTACGAAAAGCAATTTGAGCCAGAAAATATGAGGGGTACGAAAAGCAATTGAGCCGGAAAATATGAGGCATAAGTAATACAATTGAGCGGGAAAATATGAGGGTGATAAACATAATTGAGCTCAAAATATGAGGGGTAAGAAACTCAATTGTTCCGGAAAATGTGATGAGTAAGAAACACAATTGATCCGGAAAATGTGAGAGGTAAGAAACATAACTGAGCCGGAAAATGTGAGAGGTAAGAAACAGAATTGAGCCGATAATATGAGGGATAAAAAACACAATTGTGCCGGGAAATGTGGAGGATAAAAGACACAATTGAGCTGGGAAATGTGAGGGGTAAGAAACACAATGGAGCCGGAAGATATGAGGGGTAAGTAACAGAATTATGTCGGAAAATATAAGGTTTAAGAAACACAATTGAGTCGGGAAAATGTGGGGGAGAAGAAACACAATTGAGACGGAAAATATGAGGGTTATAAAACGCAATTTTGCCCGGAAGAGTGTAGAAGGGGGGGGGATACCTTTGAGTCGTGGGATAATAAACAGAATTGAGCCGAAAAAATGTAACGAGAAGGGGAGCAAAACACTGGATTTCCAATGCATTAAAGATTTCTCCCTCTATTTTACAGGTCTAAATTTATTGAAAAATTCATGAAATATAACTAAGAATTTTTGCCTCCATTATCCTTATCAGCAATCTTAAAGGGAGCATCCCCCATCCTACATCCAGCCCTGTCTACGTTTGCCCAAATGAAGTAAAGAAATATTGTAAATACAGATGAGGAAGCATGAATTTCTAATGCAAATATTTGTAAGAGAAATCAGTCGCAGCCTTCAATGCCTCTTTTTAACTATGAACGCGATTCCCGCGACCTCTCTTTGACCTTGCATGCGACACCGGATATAAAATTTCTTGTATCTAGTGCCGGAAATGCTTCTATGTAAAAATTTTAAGTTTTCTTTCTTACACAGGTTTGACCTCTGAACTATCGGATGAGAAATTTCGCAACGATTATAAGTTATAAAAGCAGAAGTATCCATAGACAAAATTTTTCAAGTCCATATCACCGTACATAGAAATTTGACCTTCGATCTTGATGAAATGGTGAGATCCGAAATTTCGTAACTCTTCTGAAATATAGAATCAAAATAATTCGAGTCATCAGTTTTACCTCTCTAGTATCAGTAGAACTAATTTTCACCTCTGAACTAAGACGATCACCTCACCCCCCTAACGGGGCGGGGGTTGCTCAGTCGGTAGCGCGCCAGGCTCGTAATCTGTAGTTCCCAGGTTCGAGTCCCAGCTGGGTCAGCGTTGAGATTTATCTCCGCAAAATTCCCCGCCCTGCCCACGGTCAGTAGGGGACACCGATGGGCTTGGAAAGGCCGCCGTCGGTGGGATGGGACGTTAAGTCGTGGCCACGTGTGTGGGAGAGCCATACCCTGTGCACGTTAAAGAACACGCTGGATGGCCTTGACAGGAGGCTACCATCTGTCTCCCAACAGCTGTTCCAGTGAGTCCCCTCCCCCAACTTTCTCTGAGCCTTCGGGGTTCATGTGACCTGGCCATTTAGCCCATGGCGTGCAAAAAAGTGCCACTCAGAAGTAAAAGAACCCAACGTTAAAGAACACGCTGGATGGTTTTGACGGGAGGCTACCATCTGTCTCCCAACAGCTATTCCAGTGGGTCCTCTCCACCAACCTTTTCTGAGCCTTCGGGGTCCATGTGACCTGGCCATTTAGCCCATTGTGTGCAAAAAAAGTACCGCTCAGAGATAAAACAACCCAACGTTAAAGAACACACTGAATGGCCTTGACGGGAGGCTACCATCTGTCTCCCAACTGCTGCTCCAGTGGGTCCCCTCCCCTAACCTTCTCTGAGCCTTCGGGGTCCATGTGACCTGGTAATTTAGCCCATGGTGTGCAAAAAAGTGCCTCTCAGAGGTAAAACAACCCAAGCCAACCCATTTTTTAATGCTATTCTTGATTTTGTCCTTACTCCTTTTCTTCATATTGCGATTTTCATAATGTCTTTCTTCACCCTTTTTCAAACTAATATTTATCCATAGTAATCGTCCAAATTTAAATTCATTTCATAGGGCAATTACGTTTTTTACCATTATTCTTCGAACTTTTGTACTTAGTTGACCCACTTTTTTGTAATTTTGTTCAGCAACGTTTAGGAACTTTTTTCTTTCATTTTTTCATAACGACGGAATGTATCTCTTCCTTATATGTATATTTTTAGACATTCCTTTAAGAATTTTAGTGGGTGTATCGCTTGGTTCAACCTTATTTTTCGTAATCTGTAGTTCCCAGATTCGACTCCCAGCTGGGTGAACGTTGAGATTTATCTCCGCAAAATTCCCCGTCCTGCCCACGGTCAGTAGGGGACACCGATGGGCTTGGAAAGGCCGCCGTTCGTCGGATGGAACGTTGAGCCGTGGCCCCGTGTACGGGAGAGCCATACCCTGTGCACGTTAAAGAACACACTGGATGGCCTTGACGGGAGGCTACCATCTGTCTACCAACAGCTGTTCCAGTGGGTCCCCTCCCCCAACCTTCTCTGAGCCTTCGGGGTCCATGTGACCTGGCCATTTAGCCCATGGTGTGCAAAAAAGTGCCGCTCAGAGGTAAAACAACCCAACCCAACTCGTAAAATATTGTTTCGTAAGATCTGCAACAATTTGGGTTGTTTCATTTCTGAGCTACACTTTTTTGCACACAAGGGGCTAAATGGACAGGTCACAAGGGTTGGGTTTGGTTGTTTTACCTCTGAGCGGCACTTTTTTGCACACCATGGGCTAAATGGCCAGGTCACATGGACTCCGAAGACTCAGAGAAGGTTGGGGGAGGTGACCCACTGGAACAGCTGTTGGGAGACAGATGGTAGCCTCCCGTCAAGGCCATCCAGCGTGTTCTTTAACGTGCACAGGATATGGGTCTCCTGCACATGGGGCCACGACTTAACGTCTCACCCGACGGACGGCGGCCTTTATAAGCCCATCGGTGTCCCCTACTGACCTTGGGCAGGGCGGGGAATTTTGAGGAGATAAATCTCAACGCTGTCCCAGCTGGGACTCGAACCTGGGAACTAAAGATTACGAGCCTGGCGCGCTACCGACTGAGCCACCCCTGCCCCCAGGTCACAAGGACTTCGAAGGCTCAAAGGAGGTTGGGGGAGGGGACTCACTAGAACAGCTGTTGTGACACACATGGTAGCCTTCCGTCAAGAACATTCAGCGTGTTCTTTAAGGTGCAGAGCGTGTCTCACCTATACCCCGAGACACGGCTCAACGTCCCATCCGATGAACGTCGGTCTTTTCAAATCCATCGCTGTTGTCTACTAACCGTAGTCATGGCAAGGAGTTTTGCGATAAATCTCAAGGCTGACCCAGCTCGGACTCGAACCTGGGAACTGTAGATTACGAACCTTGCGCGCTACCGTCTGAGCACCCCCCCCCCCCGCCCCGTGCATGAAGCGTGGTGAACAGTCCGACTGGAATCTCTACGACTCACTGCCATGAAGAATTGTTCAATGAATTGCCAACAGCAATACCTCCTAATGACATGTGTTATATTTTGCATTATAAAATTGTCCATTGTTTTGAAATATTAGTAATGTCTTCCTAGTCTCCTATACTGCTTCATATGTGAATATCAGTTGAATTTTGCCACCTCTTTTTGAACTTGAAAATTTTTGGTGTTGTAATTTCAACCTTACAGGATATGACAATGCTCCCGTTTATCCGGATTGGGTTGTTTTACCTCTGAGAGGCACTTTTTTGCACACCATGGGCAAATGACCAGGTCACAAGGACCCCGAAGGCTCAGAGAAGGTTGGGGTAGGGGACCCACTGGAACAGCTGTTGGGAGACAGATTATAGCCTCCCGTCAAGGTCATCCAGCGTGTTCTTTAACGTGCACAGGGTATGGCTCTCCCGCACAGGGGGCCACGGCTTAACGTCCCATCCGACGGACGACCGCCTTTCCAAGCCCATCGGTGACCCTACTGACCGTGGGCAGGGCGGGGAATTTTGCGGAGATAAATCTCAATGCTGACCCAGCTGGGACTCGAACCTGGGAACTACAGATTACGAGCCTCTCGCGCTACCGACTGAGCCACCCCCCTCCTCGTTAATCCGGCACTTATGGGGTATGGAAGTTGCCGGTTACATGAATCTGCCGGTTTCAAGGCAAATATTTTTATACAAATGAAATGTCGTAAATGTGATTTGTATTCAAACATTAGTTTGCAATAAAAATGCAATTAAAATTTAAAACATGGAATTAATAAAAATGCATTTAAAAGAAATGAAGCATAATGCCCTTAATACAAATCTAAATATCTAAAATGTAAATGTCAGCAATTTTCGCAATTGGTTCCCAAAGTTACAAGGAAAAAAGTGCTAACAAACTCAGCCATCCCGTGGCCGAGTGGTTAACGCGCTTAGTTACTAATCAAGTAACCTGGGTTCGAGCACCGGGGTAAGATATGGATGTTTGTATTGTTTTTTATGCTGAGGTCCAGATATCTTCACAGTCCTTCTGCTATGGCGTAAAAACTGTCAGGCTCCTTTCAGACCTCTGTGGTAAGCAGCTGCTTGAGGGGATATATTTATTTATGTAAACATACATTATACCGAGTATGTATGTTTATTTATTCACTGAAAGAAACGAAAGAGAGAGTTGTAAAATTGGTCACCAGATGGCGCTGATTACCGTAGTGTCGTATTTTTCCCTAATAACGAAATGTGAAAGAGAATTTTTGAAAGTCAAAAATCAATGGAATCATAGTTATGTCAGCAGTGAAACTAACCTAAACTTCAATTTCAGAAAGTTTATTATTTTGATTTCAAATTTATTCTGGTTGCATGAGAATTCTGGATGTTTGATCATCGGATAGCCGAGAATTTACTGTTTATTTTTTTTACCGCCTATATTATAGAAAGAAATAACTAATAAAATATTTTTTTTTAATATGTTGCTATGGTTTTTCTTTATGCAGATCTGGAAAGTATTTTCTTAAGGTAGATTATTATATCTAAAGAGAAATACGATGATGCGATGATGATATGTGGACTGCCGTCAAAAACAATTAGGGACTTTTCTTACGAGTAAATATATTATGATTACCTGCCTAATATGATGTTGTTCCCCCACGTGCCGCCGAAACAGCCCTTACCGAGTTATTTATTGATGCTACAGGATTACTCAACGTGTCTTGTGGTATCTGGTAAGAACACGTTACCAGCAGATTCTTTAATTAACGTTAAGTTATGTGGTTAAGCCGCCGAAGATAGGATATGCTGTTCCAACACAAACCATAGATGCTCAATTGGATTGATGTCTTGGGAATTTGGAGGCCAGGGCAATACCTCTAAGTCTCCCTCAGGTTCCGCGATCCATTCTCAAACAATCCAGGCAGTGTGGCATGGCGTATTATTCTGCTGAAAGAAGGCACTTCTAGAGGGATATACCGTTGCCTTGAAAAGATGTAACTGATCTGCAATGATGTTTAGCTAGGTGGTAGACGCAATAGTTTCCTGCACATTAATGACTGGACCCAGGGTTTCCCAGCAGAACATTGACCGAAGCATTACATTTCCTCCATCGGCTTGTTTTAATTGATTGGACCACACTACTTTCTTCCAATTATTCAAGGTCCAGGTTTTATACTCGTGTGCCCATTGTAGATGCTTTCGATCGTGAACCGTGGTTAGCATGACCACTCGGAGTGGTCTGCAGCCATGCAGTCCCATTTTCAGCAGATTTCGATGTACTGTGTGTTGGGACACATTACTCCAGTCACAAACATTTAAATTACGGGTAAATTGCGCCACAGTATCCCTTCTGTTGGCTCGTACAGTCACTCAAAAAAGTATCCGAACATTACGATTGATTACAGAATTCATAAAAAATATCTGCCAACGATTTTTTTTTAGAAATTACTGATCTGGCAATCTTCGTGTCACGTGACACGAAGGGTGCCAGATCACTAATTTCTAAAAAAAAATTGTTGGCAGATATTTTTAATGAATTCTGTAATCGACCATGATGTTCGGATACTTTTTTTAATATATATAATGCGTATGAATATATAATGCAATGAATATGGAGCGTGTGCAGTTACCGTTCACAGCAAACTGGAGCGGTTGCGATTAATGTTCACAGCACATTTGATCGTGTGAGCTCACAAAGACCTGGATCGTGTAGGCTCACTCACAAAAATATTGAGCGTGTGCAGTTAACGTTGACAGCAAACTGGAGCGTGTGCAGTAACTGCACACGCTCCAGTTTCCTGTGAACGGTAACTGGAGCGTGTACAGTTGCTGTACACGCTCCAGATATTTTTCCTGAATTCTGTAATCACATCACAGGAAGGTTGCCAGATCACTAATTTCTTAAAAAAATCGTTGCCGGATATTTTTTCTGAATTCTGTAATCAACCGTAGTGTTCGGATACTTTTTTGAGCGACTGTACCATATGGGTTAGCCTTCGCTCACCTCTAGCATTGATGAAACATGGTCAGCCCACATCTTGTCTGTGGTTCGTGGTTTTTCCCTCCTCGGACCACTCTTTGCAGGTACTAACCAGGGCTAACCATGAGCACTCCACAAATCGTGCCTTTTCAGAAATGCTATGACCCTGTCGTCTGGCCATTACAATTTGTCCTTTGTCAAACTCACTTTGGTCCGCTGTCTTTCCCATCCGGAAAACAAGAATAAGAATGTTTAACAGAGCTCAGTATCAGTTGTTATTTATACCGTTTCATGACCTTCACATGTACCGTCGTTTACCTGCAGTTTTTTGCATAAACATGAGCTGGACGCAATGTTTTGGCTCTTCAGTGTATGTGGCATCTCAGCGACTCTTCATGGTAGAGAGCAATGTATTGGCTTGGGTTGTTTTACCTCTGAGCAACACCTTTTTTCACAGAACAGGCTAAATAGTCAGTTCACAAAGACCCTTAAGGCTCGGGGGAGGAGACCCACTGGTATAGCTGTTGGGAGACAGATATTAGCCTCCCGCCAATGAAATGTGTGTGTGTTGTTTAACGTTCACAGATTATAGCACCCCCCCCCCCCACCACCTACACACGGAACCACAGCTTACCGTCCCATTAGACGGACGGCGGCATTTCCAAGCCCATCTGTATCTCCTACTTAACTTGAGCATAGCGAGGAGTGTGTGGAGATAAATCTCAACTCTGGTTCAGGTGGGACTCGAACTTGTGAATGTAGAATACGAGCCTGACGCTCTACCGACTGAGCCACCCCGCCCTGTGCATCAAGTGTGATTGAGAGTGTCACAGGAGGTTATCAGCAGTATCTACGATTCATTCCCCCGAAGCATTGTTCAATGTATTGGCAGTTGCTAATAGTGGTTGTATCCCCTACTTATGTGGCTTATATTTTATATAATAGAAATGTCAAGTTGTTGCCAAAAATTAGACATCTCTTCGTTGTCTCTCAAAGTTATTCTTCATTTACATATACGAATTTTCCCACCACGTCTTGTTGTTGCAATTTCAATGTTACAGAGTATATATATATATATAAAGCAGTATATACAGGGTGAATCTGAAAAAGTGGGCAAAACTTTAGGGGTGGTAGAACGCAGCTATACGAACAATATTCGTCATAGAATGTATGATCGGAACGCAAGCGGTGAGATGTTAAAAGGTAGTTTTCCACTGTCACATTTAAAGAATGAACACAAGAAGGAGAGAAGATACTTCAGAAAACATTTTATTAACAGGAATGTAATTGAGGTACATGCTCAAAGAAACTGCTCAAAAGAGCTGCCGCCAGCTGTAATGCAGGCTTCACACCTGGGGGATAGGGACCGACGCACATTTGCGAAGACACCAGGCATTTCCCGAATATCGCCGGCAACAACGGTGATCCTGGCGACTAGATCCATATCGGTTTCAATGGGGCACTCGTAGATTAGGCTTATCCGCCATTTCGTGGTTAGTATAACCAGCCATCCTGTCGGCAGTTCACGGTAGAAATGCCGTTGGGTGCGAGGACCGACACTTTTATACCATTTCCAACGCCACCTAGCTGCTCGCCGTTTGCGTTCCGACAATACATTCTATGACGAATATTGCTCATATAGCTGCGTTCTACCACCCCGCAAAGTTTTGCCCACTTTTTCAGATTCACCCTGTATATATATATATATACAGGGCGTCTGAAAAATATAGGTACAATCGTTTAGGGGAGGTGGATAACATCAAAAAGAATGAGATTCCACAGGAATCCACAACCGGAAACGTCATGGGAAAGTGGTGGCAGAGGTACAAGATCTGAACGGACACAAGACAGTGATTAATGGAAAAATATTTATCACATAATTATTACAAATGGCGTACTAGATGATACATTTCATAATGTTACAGTTTCATATGTGTGTGGGAAATGGTGGCCCGGTACATGTCTGTGTGGGAAGCGTTCTTGATACATCCGTTAACTTCAACTATTCCATACACTAAGGGCATATCTGTCAGCTCCCTGTTCGAATACTTTTGCATGCTCTTCGTAAGCCGACATATATATATATACTTTATAACATTACAGCAGGTGCTCGAAGTTTCCACCATGAGACGCGATGCATGCGTGACACCGACGGAGCATTGATTGCTGGACACAGCTGAACACACCTGGAGTTTCTTTGATAGTAGCAGCAGCGCAGACGAGCCTTGCCACGAGATCCATGGCAGACTCCACAGGTGATTCATACACGTTAGCTTTGAGGGCCCCCTACAGAAAGAAATCAACGCTCGTTAAATCAGGTGAGTGTGGAGGCCAGGCAACTGGTCCAGCACTCCCAATCCATCGTTGCCCAAAACACAGGTTCAAATGCGCACGAACACACCTTCCATAATAGGGAGGTGCTTAATCATGTTGAGACCACATGTTGCGTCTCACATTTGTTGGAACATGGGCAAGTAAGCCTGGTAGAACCTGTTCCAGAAAGATCAGATACTTCGCAGAGGTCATGCGGGATGGTAAAATGTATGGCCCAACTAAGCAGTCGCCGACCAAACCTGTCCACACATTTACTGCGAAACGATGTTGTGCCGCATGGGTGCGCACACTGTGAGGGCACTCGTAAGCCCACAAATGCACATTGTGCTGATTGAATACTCCATCCCGAGTGAAACTGGCCTCATCAGTAAACGAAACATAAGCAGGGAAATTCACATCTTGGGCACTTTCTTGGATATACCACTGCGCAAAACGCACACGTGCAGGATGATTTGCGAAGAGAAGTAACTGAACACTTTGGAGATGAAAGGGGTATAAGAACTCGCCGTGCAAAACACGCTGTACACTGCAACGAGGCACTCCTAAGGCAGAGGCAACGGCACGTGTGCTGGTACTAGGATTAGTCTCCACAGCATCCAACACACTTTCTTCCATTGGCTGGAGTACGCGTCGATTGTGGCCTGCCCTCACTTCTGCTACCTCTTAATGACCCATAATCGCATAAATTTTGATGCACACGCGCAGAAAAACGGTGGCCCGGTACATGTCTGTGTGGTAAGCGTTCTTGATACATTCGTTGAGCGGCTCGTCCGTTGCCCTCAGCTATTCCATACACTAAGTGCATGTCTGCCAGCTCCCTGCATGCTCTTCGTAAGCGGATTACCTCTCGAATGAGGAAATCCGAAATTTCCGTTCTAGCGCATTGATGAACAGCGCCGCCTATTGACTTACGGTGACGTTTCCGGTTATGGGTTCCTATGCAATTCTCATTCCTTTAGATGTTATCTACCTCCCCAAAAAGTTTGTACCTATATTTTTTAGACACCCTGTATATTTTATATAAGTAAACTTCTGGTTATCCGGCATTTATGGGGAATGGAAGTTGCCAGTTAGATAAATAGAAGAATCTGACGGTTGATGAGAAACATTTTGATACAAAACAAACACCTTAAGTGCAATCTTGTATTCAAGGCTTAACTGAAATAAAAATGCAGTTAAAACAATGAAAATAAAGTACAATGCCCGTAATACAAATCTAAATATTTAAAATATAATTATCAGGAATTTTAGCAACTGCTTTCCAAAGTCCAATAGCTAAGTGCGCTAATAACTCGGCCGTTCCGTAGCAGTGTAGTTAGTGCGCCTAGCTACTGATCAAGGGACCAGGGTTCGAGCCCCGAATAAGACATGGTTGTTTGTATTTTTTATTTTTTTTGCTTAGATCCCAATATCCTCACAGACCTTCTACTATGGCGTAAAAACTGTGAGGCTCATTTGTCAAACCTCTGTGGTAAGCAGCTGCTTGAGGAGATATTTCTTTATTTTTATTTATTGACTGAAAGCCACCATAGAGAAATTGTAATATTTGTCGCCAGATGGCGCTGTTTACTGAAGTGTCGAATTTTTTCTAATAACGAGATGTGAAGGCAAATTTTTCAAAAAGTCAGGGGAATCCGGGGTACGAGAACGATGAAACTAACCTAAACTTTAATTTCAAAAAGTGTTTCAAACTGACAATTTTAGTTTCAAAATTTTCCCCGTTGTATGAGAATTCAGGATATTTGAATACCAGGTAACCGGGAAATTATAATATATTTTCTACCGCCAGAATTATAGAAAGAAATAATTGATAACATATTCTTCCGTTTTAATTCAATAACCTGTATCGCTTCTTTTAGTGGATCTGGAGCGTATCTTTTTAAGGTACAATATCATACCTAAAGAAAAATCCGAGAATGGATAATTCGTCGACTGCGGTCTCAAACAATTAGCGACTTTTCTTACGAGTCAATACGTAATACAATATGTGGCAACTTAGCGACTCTACAAGGTAGGGAGCAATGGTGTTGGTTTGGGTTGTTTTGCCTCTGAGCGGCACTCATATTTGGCGTCCTTGTAACTCCAATTATGTTTGGAATCGTTATGACCCCAAAAATTGTGACTATATATATATATGTGAGAAACAGCTGCTTGAGGGGATATTTATTTTTATTATATATTTGTATACAGTAAACTTCTGGTTTTCCGGCATTTATGGGGAATGGAAGTTGCCGGTTACATGACTAGATGTTGCATGAGAAATATTTTGATACAAAACAAAAACCGTAAATGCAATCTTGTATTCAGGCATTAATTGAAATAAAAACGTAGTTAGAAACAACGAAAATGAAGTATAATGCCCTAAATGCAAAGGTAAATATCCAAAATATAACTATCAGGAACTTCGGGAACAGCTTCACTGAAACCCACCATAGAAAATCATGGAAAGAGTTGTAATATTGGCCTCCGGATGGCGCTGACTACGGAAGTGGCGAATTTTCTCTAATAACGAAATGTGAAAGAGAAATTTTAGATAAGTAAAGCCAGTGGAATCCGAGACACGAAAATAAGGAAACAAAATTAAACGTTAATTTCAGAAAATTTATTCCGGTTGCGTGAGAATTCTGGAAGTTTGAATACCGGATAACCGGGAGTTTACTGTACATTTATTTTCCTATCGAATCAGTTATAATGATAAATATGGAATAAAATATTATTCCATCGGAATCCAAAGTTCAGTGTCTGTGGCAAGAGTCGGTGGGGAAAGTATCTTTTTCAGGTACAATATTACATGGAAAGAAAAATACGGGGATGGATAATTCATGGACTACAGTCGGAAAATATTATTACTTTTTGACATGGTTATCCGACCTATTATTTTACATGCTTCCCCAATTTGGGCGAACACCACTCTCAGAACATTCGCAAGATCCAAGTCTTGCAGAATTGGTATTTTCTAGTTAGCTGATTTTTATGTATTTTGTTTTGTGGATTTATTTGATGTACACCATTTTTGTGGCTGAATGACCTATGTTTAATATAATTTATTTATTTTCCTGCAGATAAGCTATTTAGCTTTGCGGATCAAAGTGTAAATGTACTTGTATTCTTTACTCTTATGAATAAAAATTATATTCTAAAAAAAATATAAGATTCTGCGATGTGGGGTCGATGCCCCTGGTTTGTAAACAACAGGCAGTTACATAAAGACCTGGGCATCGACCATATTTACTCTTACATCCAGTCTGTCTCATGACATTTCTTTGAGGCAGTTCAGAGTAACCCTCATGAGATCATATCTTCCTTATTGGACTATGATCACGAAGTCCTTAATAGATACAAGAGGCCTAAGATGATGGCTTTCTCTAAAGAATGGGAGAGCCATAACCTCTGTACGTTAAAGAGCACACTGAATGGCTTTGAAGGTGACTATCGTCTGTCTCCTAATAGCTGTCCAGTGGTCCATTTCGTATCCTTCTCTGAGCCGTTAGGGCCCTTTTGACCGGCCATTTAGCCCATTGTGTGCAAAAAAGTGTCGCTCAGAGATAAAATAACCCAAACAATACAGCGCTGTCTTCAGCAACCGACCATAATTCTCACTTTCCCCACCAAATTTCAAAGTGTATAGGAATTTTGTTTTGCAGTTATTCCTTACTTTGGAGTTATTTCTATCTTCTTTGTTATCTTATTTCTTACTTGAACTGCTTTAATCATATATTTGGATATGCCCGGAGACTGTATTCGCAAGTGTGACGCAGAATTTTGTTAGAATACTTCACGCTAACGTTCTTTAAAGTTCCATAAGATCAAGAAACGTAATCGGTTTCTTTGAATTGCGAATATCGTTCCAATTGTTATACACTTATGTTGGTTGACTTTAATTCTCTTCATTCTTTTCCATTTTATTATTGGATTTTTTTTTTTCATTTTTATTTTACAAACTATATGTTCAAAGGAGTGAGCTCACTAAATCAGCTATTCTCAATGGGGTTCAGATCCGGGCTTTGTGGTTGCCGATTGATGTCATGCTCGCAGAACCACTACTAAACATATCTTGCGCGATGGGCAGAAGCATTGTCGTCCATGAAACTGCCGTCATCTGCTGCACAAAAAGTCAACATTTGCATGATGGACATTATCGCCAACAATGTTCAGATAATCCTTGGAGAACACCCGATCTACCATCAATATCAGGTTCCCTAACAACAGAACGTGCCCCACATCATTACAACTGCCTCCAAAACCTTGAGTTGTGTTTACAAGTTGGGTCCATTGCTTCATGAAGCTTACGCCAAACTCTCTGCCTACCGTCGGTAGAGAACAAGGTGTACCGCGACTCGTCGGACCACGTGACTTTTTTCTAGTCTTCCAGTGTCCAGTCACGGTGTTCCTGACACCACTGTAGACGAACTTTCCAGTTCATCGCAGAAAACATGGTTCCGCTATAGGCATGCGACTGCTAATACCAGTCTTCTTTAATTCCCTGCGCATAGTTTGCTGAGATATGGGTTGGAAACAGACTTCATTGAATTCTTCTATTAATTGCTGCATATAGGAATTCCTGTTTCTCCGTATAAGCATTTTCAGAGGACGACGATCTCGTTCTGACGGATTATCGTCGCGCCACACTTACGCCTCTTAGACAAGCAATGTGGGCTATTTCTCCACTGATTAAAGACCCGGGCTATCTCACCTTTTGAGAAACCAGTCAGCTCTGCTCTTTTTGAAATCGTCGCGCCACCCAGTCCCACAATAGTCCGTTTTGCCCTTAGATATTTAGAGTATATTCAGAACGTAAAACAATCCAGAGTTTTCCGAAATTTGGTTAGAGCTAATCTGAAGTGGCGAATTTTGAGGTAGTATTTGTTTTCAGGTATTGTATCTATGATACATTTCAGATTGCAGAGTGCTGCATATTTAGGATTTTTTTCAAATAAAGCGGGAATAAATTTTATAAAATTTTGAAACTGTATCTAAGATGGCAGTATATATATATATATTGTTCACTTACATGGGTATGTGGAGTTCTTTTGACATAATCATTGGTTAAATACGAAAAACAACAAATTTTTTTGAAATTCTTATGCAACATGCAATTCAACGATATTTCCTAAAAAAATTTTTTCAAAATGGACTAGTAAGTACATAATAATGACGATAAATAAATCCTTATTACAGTGCATGAAGTTGGTTGGCTGTTTTACCTCTGAGCGGCACTTTTTTGCACACAATGGGCAGGTCTCAAGAACCCCAAGGTTCAGAAAAGGTTAGGGGAGGGGACCTACTGGAACAGCTGTGGGAAATAAATGGTAGCCTACCGTCGAGGCCGTCCAGCTTGTTCTTTAATGTGCACAGGGTATGCCTCTCCCGTACATGATGACACGACTTAACATCCCATCCGAAGGACGGCGGCCTTTTCAAGACAATCGGTACCCCATACTGACCATGGGTAGGGTGGGAAGTTCGCCGAGAAAAATCTCAACCGTGACTCAGCTGGGGTTCGAACTTGGGAACTGCAGATTACGAGCCTGGCGCGCTCCCGACTGAGCCATCACCTCCCCAGTGTAAAAACAGTTTTTAGTAACTGCCCAATGTAGTAACAGCTTCCAGACAACTGAAGGTGTGTAAACATACATGTCCCCCGAATAGCTGCCGAAAAATACTCTGTAACATTGAAATTGCAACACCCAGAAGGAAGGGGGCGGGGGTGGCTCAGTCGGTAGCGCGCCAGGCTCGTAATCTGTAGTTCCCAGGTTCGAGTCCCAGCTGTGTCAGCGTTGAGATTTATCTCCTCAAAATCCCCCGCCCTGCGCACGGTCAGTAGGGGACACCGATGGTCTTGGAAAGGCCGCCGTCCGTCGGATGGGACTTTAATCCGTGGCCGCGTGTGAGAGAGAGACATACACTGTGCACGTTAAAGAACACACTGGATGGCCTTGACGGGAGGCTACCATCTGTCTCCCAACAGCTGTTCCTGTGGGTCCCCTCCCCTAACATTCTCTGAGCCTTCGGGGTTCGTGACCTGGCGATTTAGCCCATGGTGTGCAAAAAAGTGCCGCTCAGAGGTAAAACAATCCAACCCAACCCAGAAGGAATGATTGGAAGGTGCATACAAATCAGCAGGCAGCTGAGTTGCCTCGATATATGCAAATGGTGAAGCTATGTGATATGCCCATGCCTCTGCAATAATGTTACAACTGAGACCTGTTTCCTCATGACAAGGGGGCAGGGGTGGCTCAGTTGGTAGCGCGCGCGAGGCTCGAAATCTGCAGTTCCGAGTTTCGAGTCCCAGCAGAGTCATCGTTGAGATTTATCTCTGCTAAAGCTTGCCCATGGACAGTAGGAGCACCAATGGGCTTGGAAAGGTCACCATCCGTCGGCTAGGAGGTTAAGCCGTGGCCCGGTGTCCTGGATGCCCCTGACAGTAAAACCCACCCACGGACCGTAGGAGCACCGATCGGCTTGGAAAGGTCATTATCCGTCGATAGCAGGTTAAGCCGTGGCCCCGTGTCCTGGATGCCCTTGACAGTAAAACCCACCCATGGACAGTAGGAGCACCGATGGGCTTGGAAAGGTCACCATCCGTCGGCTAGGAGGTTAAGCCGTGGCCCCGTGTCCTGGATGCCCCTGACAGTAAAACCCACCCACGGACCGTAGGAGCACCGATCGGCTTGGAAAGGTCATTATCCGTCGATAGCAGGTTAAGCCGTGGCCCCGTGTCCTGGATGCCCTTGACAGTAAAACCCACCCATGGACAGTAGGAGCACCGATGGGCTTGGAAAGGTCACCATCCGTCGGCTAGGAGGTTAAGCCGTGGCCCCGTGTCCTGCATGCCCTTGACAGTATAACCCACCCATGGACAGTAGGAGCACCGATGGGCTTGGAAAAGTCACCATCCGTCGGATAGGAGGTTAAGCCGTGGCCCCGTGTCCTGCATGCCCTTGACAGTATAACCCACCCATGGACAGTAGGAGCACCGATGGGCTTGGAAAAGTCACCATCCGTCGGATAGGAGGTTAAGCCGTGGCCCCGTGTCCTGCATGCCCTTGACAGTATAACCCACCCATGGACAGTAGGAGCACCGATGGGCTTGGAAAAGTCACCATCCGTCGGATAGGAGGTTAAGCCGTGGCCCCGTGTCCTGCATGCCCCTGACAGTAAAACCCACCCACGGACCGTAGGAGCACCGATGGGCTTGGAAAGGTCACCATCCGTCGATAGGAGGTTAAGCCGTGGCCCCCTGTCCTGGATGCCCTTGACAGTATAACCCACCCATGGACAGTAGGAGCACCGATGGGCTTGGAAAAGTCACCATCCGTCGTATAGGAGGTTAAGCCGTGGCCCCGTGTCCTGGATGCCCTTGACAGTAAAACCCACCCATGGACAGCAGGAGCACCGATGGGCTTGGAAAAGCCACCGTCTGTCGGATAGTACGTTAAGCCGCGGCACTGTGTTTTGGATGACCTTGACAGAAGGCTATCATGTCTCTCAACAGCTGTCCAGTGGATCCCCCTCCCAAAATTTCTTTGAGCCTTCGGGGTCATTGTGACCTGGCCATTTAGTCCATTTTCTGCAAGAAAAGTGCCTCTCAGAGGTAAAAAAAACAACCTCGTGAGAAGACTCTTCCGATTCGAGCTGCGAGTTCTAAGAGGCGGTGAAGTTTGTATCAAATGACAACAGATTCGCCGACCATATTGCCAGCTGAGCGAAATAAGAAAGGACAGATTATTGTTCAGGGTTAATGGTCAGGTCACAAGGGCTCAGAGTTAATGGTCAGGTCACAAGGGGAGAGGACTAACTGGACAGCTGATGGGAGACAGATGGTAGCCTCCAGTCAAGGCCATCAAGCGTGTTCTTTAACGTGCACAGGGTGACTCTCCCGACACGGAGCCATGGCTTAACGTCCCATCCGACGGACGGTGGTTTTTCCAACCCCTTCGCCCTACTGTGCTTGGGCAGGAAGTTCAGTTGGGTGGAAATAAATCTCAACTCTGGGTCAGCTGGGACTCGAACCTGGGAATTGCAAAATACGAGCCTTGTGCGCTAACGACTGAGCAACACCTGACCTTATCACATCTTGCCAAAATAATGGAAAGGCTAATTTGATATCATGCTACTTTGATCATCAATCATTACTCGTTGTTCCTAGAGACAATTCATGAACTTATTTCCCATAATGGCATACTTCATATATTGGCACCTATTATTTTCACGATTAGACAAACAATTGAACTACGCCAATACTCTATTGTAATAAAATTAGTTCAATCTGATGCCTACAATTCTGTCAACGTGGATGTTTGCTGGAGAAAATTTTTTTAAATAGAGATCTGAAACGTTGGTCCTCCTCAGGAAGTATATTATCACCATTTTTTTTTCAATGTTCATATTCAGGATGTAACACAACATATCCAACCACACAGCAAAATAGCAGTTTATGCCGAAGATAAGGGGCGAGGGTGGCTCAGTCAGTAGCACAGCAGGCTCGTAATCTGCTGTTCCCAGGTTCAAATCCCAGCTGGGTCAGCGTTGTGATTTATGTTCGCTAAACACCCCGCCCTACCGACGGTCAATAGGGGACACTGATGAGCTTGGAAAGGCCGCCGTTCGTTGGATGAGTCGTTTTTAAGCCGTGGCGTCATGGGCAGGAGAGCCATGCCCTTTTCACATTAACGAATACGCTGGATGGCCTTGACGGAAGGCTACCATCTGTCTCCCAACAACTGTTCCACTAGGTCTCTTACCCCAATCTTCTCTAAGTCTTCTGGATTCTTGTGACTTGGCCATTTAGTCCATTGTGTGCGAAAAACAACCCAACTCTAGTTCCTTCCGTTCATAGACAACCCTTTTATTGAGTTATATTTGTATTCAGAGAACTGAAGAAAACTATCTAGACAATTGAGAGACAGAGAGTCCACTCACTTTTCTGGTAATTATTAGCGCCAACAACGCCTGACTATAGAACTAATTTTATCAGTCGTGACCTTGGGCAGAGCCACAAATTCTATGTTACGTAAAGTTAAAAACCAGTATAAAAGAGAAAAATTTATTTGTCAAGGTTTTATCATATAAGATCAGATAATCTGAAAATATTTACTTGCTCTTTAAAATACCTATAACTTGGGGTAAAATTTTTTAAAACTTTCTATATTTTTAAATTATTTACGCAAGGTTTGGTACAAGAAATAAACAAAAACAATGCTATCCGTTTTTGTAGTTCTCGACTTTTGTAGTCTGAGACTTAGTTCATAATTCCGCCACAGGAGCGCTGCTCTATGAGTGTTTAACATTGTGAAAATGTTGCCATTAGTGGTATAAGAAATGTGACCTCTGCACTCTCCTTGCACTGTGTTGCGGACAATGCGTTGGCCAGTTGTGAAATCATTAAAGAGTTCACAGAGAGATGCTTGTTGAAACAGTTAAAGAAGCTATAGAATTTTTAGAAATAAACTTCAATACAAGATAAGTAGTTTTCAGAATGTTTTTTGTATAGCATATTTTTATTGCATTTTACTATGCTCGATTTAATTATACACGTAATTCACATGTCATTTCACAATATACAAATTCTACCGCCTAACTTACAATTCTGAAAAATTAATAAGGCATATTTTGGCTTTGATACGCGAAGAACTGTATGTCGGGATCTACTATACTATGTGTGTTTCAAGATACAATTATATCTAAATCAAATATATTAAATTCCCGCCGATTTAGCAGCTAGCGACATATTGAGCCTCGGGTAGAGGGATAAAATTAAAATTAGAAAACAGGGGGTGGGGGGAAGATGTCAAAGGGAGAATATTATATCAGAACGCCTTCCGATAGTTTTTTCCACAGAAATAAATCTCCTTAACTAGTATAAACAACTGTTCCACTAGGTCTCTTACCCCAATCTTCTCTAAGTCTTCTGGATTCTTGTAACTTGGCCATTTAGTCCATTGTGTGCGAAAAACAACCCAACTCTAGTTCCTTCCGTTCATAGACAACCCTTTTATTGAGTTATATTTGTATTCAGAGAACTGAAGAAAACTATCTAGACAATTGAGAAACAGAGAGTCCACTCACTTTTCTGGTAATTATTAGCGCCAACAACGTCTGACTATAGAACTAATTTTATCAGTCGTGACCTTGGGCAGAGCCACAAATTCTATGTTACGTAAAGTTAAAAACCAGTATAAAAGAGAAAAATTTATTTGTCAAGGTTTTATCACATAAGATCAGATAACCAGCAGAGGAAAGGCGAAATTCCGTAAGTAAAATTTTGGGGTGATCTCTCTAGTATTGGAAAGCAATCCCCACTAAATACACACACACACACCCGGTACTTACCAAATATTAGACTCCAGAATTAAAAAAAATTAGAATTCCTAGAATAGTTTTCCCCATGATACCTTATAACAGAGAATCAGTACACAGATATAAGAATTTTTATTTATACAAGAGGAAAAAAATAACGAAATTAGATTATAATTTTAACACTTTTCAATTTGTTTAAACGAAAATCTCTACAATGGTATTGATGTAGGAAAAAGCTTTTCATGGTTCTAAATCGGGTTTTATTTGTAAATCGAGACAAGAACGTTGTCAGCATGGGCGGCAAGAGAGAAAATTTGTGTGGGAAATATGGGATTGGGCAGTGAGGGAATTTACAGAACATCCAAGTCTCTTACGAAGTGGCAGCAACTTTCAAATATCAAAGGAAGCGACACTAGCTTTTATTCGCCCATGTTTCATTGTGAATCTATGATGAACTATGTCACCATGTATTGTCGAGGGTATTGTCTGCAAGGGACAAAAATTTTGAAATGTTGCAGTTCAATTCTCTCGACAGAAAAGGTTACTGTACTCAAACATGGAAACTTTTCTGAAAAGCTGAAAATAAGGTCATAGTATGGATTTTTTTTTTCGCGAGATATCGCACCACAAAGGATCGACACTCACACGTACACAGGTCCGGATATAGGATAAACTAGAGAGAGAGGGGGGGGGGGGGGGGGCGGACGAGAAACGCAACTGAGCGCGAAAAATGTAAAGGGGATGGGGGAAGAAACACAATTGACCCGGAAATATATGAGCGGTAAAAAACGAAAGTGAGGTGGAAAATGTGAGGCGTGAGAAAAACAATTGTGCCGGAACTTCGAGGCATAAGAAACACAATTCTACCAGAAATAATGTAGGAGGGGGGAAGGGGAAGAAACATAATTGAGCCGGGGGGAAATGTAAGGGGGAACATTAAACACAATTCAGCCAAAAATTGTGTTTAATGCACTCGTTGGCACTAGGCCCTGATAGCGTCAGCATAACTCAGTTAACAAACCTGTCGATTAAATATTGAATAATCTCGACTTTTTTGGTATACAATAAGTAATTATCACTTTTGAGTCGATTCAAATTTTAAAGGAAAAATTGTCTTGAGCCTGGTGGGATACGAACCCACGACCTCCTGATAACATGTCAAGTGCTCTGGACCACTCAACTACCGGCCACCGATCAAGATCTTTAATTGATCATATCCCACCCGGATCAAGACAATTTTTCCTCTAAAATTTGAATCGACTCAGAAGTGTTAATTACATAGTGTATAACAAACCTGTTTCTTGAAGCTCTGATTGTGCTTCTTAAATCCTTCAATAACTCCTGGACCACTTGCATAGTACCTGATTCATGGAAGGCTACTCACATCATATCTATCTTGGAGCAGGGAAAACCCACCACTGAGCTGTCCTCTTACAGGCCCATTGCTCTATCATCTTTCCTCTGCAAGACCCTAGAGAGACTAGTCCTTGACGTCTAGAATGGTATGTAGAGTCCGAGGGTCTCCTCCCTGGCAGCAAAGAGATGTACACGTCCGATAATATTATCGACTTCACCTCCTCTGCTGAACAGGCACTTTCGAAGGGACAGACTAGTCCCTGTCTTCTTCGACATTCAGAAGGCATTCGACTCCCTATCCCATTCGGATATTCTCTATAGGCTCCATGATCTCGGCCTCAGAAGCAATATGATCCACTGGATCTGGCATGACTCTCCAAAAGGATGGTTCGTGTGAAGCTGGGCAACATGCTCAGTTCCTCCCACACTATCAATCAGGATTGTCTCAAGAGGGTTCCTAAGTCCCATGTTACTGAGCATCTTGTTATCAGGCCTACACTCTCGACTCGAGAATAGTGAGTATTTCCCTCTACAAGGATGACATCTGCTTCTGGTTTCACGGAGGACACCCCTTCTGAGCTGAGCATATCTATGCTCTATGCTCAGCTCAAGATAAAACGAGCTGTGGCCACAGTCATCAAGTTCTTCGACAAGGTCTCATTCTTTCCACCGATAAGACTATATCAATGCTTCTTACAAAGAGATGCCTTCTGCCCTCCTTCCAAGGGTTCATGCTTGGACCAGACCACATCAAGGTCATCAAAAAGCATAAGTTCCTTGGTGTGGTCCTGTACAACAGGATGACCTGGGGACCTTACATCCAACATCTTAAGACAGTTGCCACAGTGCAGAGAAATATATGTCTTTCCTTGTTGGTACTGGGGAAGTTCCTGCAAGACCCTCCTCGTTTTATACCGGCACTTGATCCTCTCCCGCGCCAACTACAGTGGCCACGTTTTGAGCAATGCCTCTGCTTCACTGCTGAGCAAGTTGACCACTGAATACACTATATCTCTGCGCCTCTGTCTCGGACTCTGCCCTAACACACCAAATCCGTCTGTCATAGCAGAGGCTGAAGACACATGCCTTTTCGTCTGCACCGGAAGACAGCTATACTCTGTCATCTCTCGAGGCTTCATTCCCTCCACTTTAACCACGAACTTCTCAGGAAGTTGCAAGATAGACCAGACTGTGCCATCGCCGTGACTGCCACCGACTTCTACGACCGAGTCTTCCCTGCTGGCTCCACTGCTGGCAATACGCTCTTCCCTAACCTTCCACCTGGAGGAACAGTGATCTTATCATCAATGTCACTGTCCCTTCCCCAGGTCGAAAGACCGACTCAGATCCAGTGGCCGTTAGATTTGCCACATGCAGCACACCCGAGACTGTATCTCACGTTCTGCGCAACTGCTCCGGCTATAATGCCGAAAGAGAAGCTTTGTCCTGGGAGCTTCATGCTATCGGAACCACTGACTACTTCATCACCACTCTACTTGTTAACCACAAGAATCTGAAGCTGCAGCGAACCCCCATCCGACTTGTCACTGATTTCTTTCAGAACGTTGGCCTCTTCTGCAAAGTCTAATGTTTTTTTGATCCTTCTACGAGATTAGCACTCTTAATAGTCCCGAGAGATAGCTGAGAGGCAGTCTCTTCTGTCTCTGCTTTCTCGTCCTTTTGTTATGACTGGTGTAGGGAGCTCCTCATTGCAGGTTAATTTCACCATGAACTAACATCTTGAACCTTGAAACAAAATGGCAGTCATGTCGTCTAATTTGCAAGAAAGCCGTCCTTACCGTTTGCACCTGACAACCATATTTTGGGTTATGGGATTATTTGAAAAGTAGAGTTTACCAAGGCATTGTTGAATCGCTTGCTGAACTAAAGGCAAGAATAACACAGCATGTTGCCACCATTTCCTGAGACATGTCTCTAACAACTGTGAACCATGCCGTATTACATTTCACCACATTTTAGCATACGAATGGTTCACATATTGAGAATCTTGATTTGTAAAATAAAGGTTATGTTTGTTCAACTTGGTATTTTCTTTATTTTAACGCACTCACGCCACCTGGTGGCACTAACACCACCTAATTATTTTTATTCGCAAATCCTCTACCTCATCTTCTTATTAAGGTATCCACCACATTTCGCTATGATCCGTCGAGTAGATACTTTTCTACATCGCTCTGAGTACAGTCGCTCAAAAAAGTATCCGAACGCTATGGTTGCATACAAAATTCAGAAAAAAATCTGGCAGCGATTTTTTTTAGAAATTAATGATCTGGCAACCTTCGTGTACGGTACACGAAGGTTGCCAGATCATTAATTTCTAAAAAATATCGTTGCCAGTTGTTTTTTCTGAACTTTGTATACAACCATAGCGTTCGGATACTTTTTTGACCGACTGTACTGTCAGTTTAATCATTACCACCCTATATATTTCCGTAATTGGGAAGAAATTTTCTGTAAAAAATATCAGAACAGTCTTCTGATTCATTCTAGTCAGACAACACGTCCCACATTCACACACACCTACTCTTAAATTTATATCACCTGGGTTTATATGTGACATTCTATTATATCCCCATTCAAATACGGAAATTACAGTAAATACGCTATTAATTGGAATCATTACCTGAAAAGATGTATTCTTGATTAGTGGGCTGCTGAATTGAAACATTGAATTAAAGAAAAGCTTTAATATTTATTTATATTTCTAACTATTATTATGCTGCTGATGAATATGTGACATCCACTAACATACAATTATGAAGTGGTTTGAGCACAAGTTGTTAACTTGTTAGGATATGTATATGAGATAATCGACTTTTGAATTTCTAAAGAATCTGTACATCTCTGGTGAAATATCTCCAAATCTTTCATTTTTAAGAAAGTAGTAATTATTTCAGCCGTCCCGTGGCCGAGTGGTTAGCGCGCTTGCCTACTGGTCTACGGGACCTGGGTTCGAGCCCCGGGTAAGGCATGGATGTTCGTGTTGTTTTTCTGCTCAGGTCCTGCCATCCTCTCAGACCTTCTACTCTGGCACATACACTGACAGGCTCCTGTCAGACCTCTATGGCAAGCAGCTGCTTGAGGGGGTATTTATTTATTTTTTTATTTATTAGTAATTATTTCTACTCATAATCCACACATATAACATATATCACAAAAATTCATACATGTAACAATACAAATTGTGGAAACACAAATACACAAATCCAACAAAAATAGAGCAACCAAAGTAGAAACCACACACATACATTTAGTTATTACATGCCGAAACCAAGGGGATGAATTGCCCGTCCAGGTTCCGTTTTAATTAGCAACAACATATTAAATCTCTAGGCAACCAATGGTGGCAATAGCAATCAATTCTTAATATAATTCGATACATCAATAATAAAGGAAAAGGATAAATTAGTATTCATTAATTATAAATAAAAGATTTGAACGATTGACTAAAAGTAGGATTCCTAACAATCAAAATATGTGCATGCATTTTCATTCTGAAGACAGTCAAATTAAGCTCACTGGACAAAGTATTAGTCACCCCTGGCTGAATGTTACCTAATACCGTGTAACGTCTCCGTGCGACCGAAGAACAGCCGAATCTCTGTCTGGCATGGATACCACCAGTGTGAGGATGTAGTGCACAACAATATGCATCGTCTCTTCCAGCAGCAAATGCCGTAGTTCAGCCAGATTGGCCTGATAGCTGGGACGTCGTTTCACTCGTTGACCCAAATATTCCCATAAGTTTTATATGGGATTCAAATCCCGGGATTTGGCGGGCCAGTCGAGATGTTCGAAGGCTTCAGAATGCTCGTCGTGCCAATCTGACACACTTCGAGCCCTGTGCACGCGACAATTGTCATCTTGGAAGACTAGGGTATCCTTCTGGTGTCACTGTGGATATGCTGCAAATGGTCGTCCAGTAGGCAACATGTGGTAGTCCGGTAGCTCCATATAGCTCTTCTGGTTCAAGTGTGACGTCACCGCAACCAAAGGACCTATTCCGTCGTATGTGAAACACCCACAGAACATCACAGAGCCTCCTCCAGCTTGAACAGAACCTTGCACACAGTCTGCATGGAAGACTTCATGCGGCTTATTATATACCCGTCGCCTCGCATCATTCGAGTACAAGCAAAAACGTCGCTCATCCGACCAGATCACACGCTTCCAAGAGTTGACAGAGAAATCCAGTCTTTGTGGCGCAGCACCCACTGTAGCCGTGGAGTCCTGTCCACAGCTGTTAACATGGGTCACTTCCGCGGTACCCTGTTCCAGATATCCATGGCATCCAGTTCCTTTCAGAGTGCTCATTCAGAAACAGCTTGTTGTAGGCCTGCATTGATTGACTGGAGTATTTCCTGCCTTGTTGAAAAGCGGTTTGCCCTTATAGTGCAGGGCGGGGGTGGCTCAGTCGGTAGCGCGCCAGACTCGTTATCTGTAGTTCCCAGGTTCGAGTCCCAGCTGGGTCAGCGTTGAGATTTATCTCCGCAAAATTCCCCGCCCTGCCACGGTCACTAGGGAACACCGATGGGCTTGGAAAGACCGCCGTCCGTCGGATGGGACGTTAAGCCGTGGCCCCGTCTGCGGGAGAGCCATACCCTGTGCACGTTAAAGAACACGCTGGATTGACGGGAGGCTACCATCTGTCTCCCAACAGCTGTCCCAGTGGGTCTCCTCCCCCAACCTTCTCTGAGCCTTCGGGGTCCATGTGACCTGGCCATTTAGCCCAAGGTGTGCAAAAAAGTGCCGCTCAGAGGTAAAACAACCCAACAACCCAATAGAACGAAATTTCACTTTTGTTCTAAAAAGATCCCCCCCCCCACTCCAATATTTCTTAAGATCTACAACAATTTCGGTTGTTTTATCTCTGAGCGTCACAATTTTTCCACACAATTAGCTAAATGGCCAGGTCACAATGAATCCGAAGGCTCAGGGAAGGATTGGAGAGAGGACCCACTGGAACAGCTGTTAGAAGACAGATGACACCCTCCATCAAGCGTGTTCTTTAACGTGCACAGGGTATGACTCTCCCGCACAGGGAAAGACGGCGCAACGTCCCATCCGACGAACGGTGGCCTTTCCAAACCCATCAATGTCATGTACTCACCGTGGGCTGTTCGGGGAGTTTTGCGATAAATCTCAATGCTGACCCAGCTAGGACTTAGAGCCTGGCGCGTTACCGACTGAGGTACCCCCGCCCGTGCAGGAAGCGTGGTGAACAGTGCCACAGGAATATCTACGACTCACTGCCGCGAAGCTTTGTTCAATGTATTGCCAATAGCTGTGGTTATACCTCCTAGTGATGTGGCTTATATTTTGTATGATAAAATTGTCCATTTGTTTCGAAATATTTGTCATGTGTTCCTTGTCTCCTATACTGCTTCATATATGAATATCAGTTGACTTATATCACCTCTTTTTGGTGTTGCAATCTCAACGTTACAGGATGTGACAATGCTCGCGGTATCCGACATTTATGGCGAATGGTATTTGCCGGTTAGATGAATCCTGCGGTTGCATGGGAAATACTTTTATACAAAACAAATATCGTAAATGCAATTTGGATTCAAGCCTTAGTTATAATAAAATGCAGTTAAAAACAATGAAAATGAAGTACAATGCCCTTAATACAAATCTAAATATTTAAAATATAATTATCAGGAATTTTAGCAAATGCTTCCCAAAGTCCAATAGCTAAGTGCGAAAAACTCGGCCGTCCCGTAGCCGAGTAGTTAGTGCGCCTAGCTACTGATCAAGGGACCAGGGTTCGAGCCCTGAATAAGACAAGGATGTTTGTATTTTTTATTTTTTTTGCTTAGATCCCAATAACCTCACAGACCTTCTATTCTGGCGTAAAAACTGTGAGGCTCATTTGTCAGACCTCTGTGGTAAGCAGCTGTTGAGGAGATGTTTCTTTATTTTTATTTATTCACTGAAAGCTACCATAGAAAGAAATGTAATATTGGTCGCCAGATGGCGGTGTTTACTGAAGTGTCGAATTTTTTCTAATAACGAGATGTGAAGGCAAATTTTTCAAAAAGTCAGTGGAATCGGGGATAGGCGAACGATGAAACTAACCAAAACTTTAATTTCAGAAAGTTTTTCTAACTGACAATTTCAGTTTCAAAATTTTCCGGTTGCATGAGAATCAGGATATTTGAATACTAGGTAACCGGGAAATTATGATATTTTTTCTACCGCCTGAATTATAATAAGAAATAAGTGATAAAATATTCTTCCGTTTTTATTCAACAGTTCGTCCATCGACATCAGTAAATCTGGAGCGTATCTTTTTAAGGTACAATATCATATCTAAAAAAAATCCGAGAATGGATAATTCGTGGACTGCGGTTTCAAACAATTAACGATAAAATATCTGGCAACTTAGCAGTTTCAGTTAGCGGTATGTTGGCAACTTCAACGTTTCAGTGGTGTTGGTTTGGGTTGTTTTGCTCTGAGCGGCACTCATATTTGGCGTCCTTGTAACTCCAATTATGTTTGGAATCCTTATGTCCCCAAAAAGTATGAATATATATGTGAGAAACAGCTGCTTGGGAGGGTATTTATTTTTATTATATATATGTATACAGTAAACATCTGGTTTTCCGGCATTTATGCGGAATTGAAGTTACCGGTTAGAAGAATAGATGTTGCATAAGAAATATTTTGATACAAAACAAAAACCACCGTAAGTGTAATCTTATTTTCAGGCATTAATTGAAATAAAAAAGTAGTTGAATACAACGAAAATGAAGTATAATGCCCTAAATACAAAGGAAAATATCTAAAATATAATTATCAGGAACTTCGGGAACTGCTTCACTGAAACCCACCATAGAAAATCATGGAAAGAGTTGTAATATTGGCCTGAAAAAATGTGAGGAATAAGAAACACGATTGTTCCGGGAAATGAAAGGAATAAAGGAACACAAATGTGCCGTAAAATGTGAGGGATAAGAAACACAACGGAAAATGTGAGGGGTAAGAAACACACAACTGTGCCGAAAGAATAAGAGGAATAACAAACACAAATGAGCAGTGAAATATGAGGGATAAGAAATACAATTAAGCCAGATGATGTGATGGATAAAAAACAGAATTATGCCAGAAACTGTGAGGGATAAAAAACGAAATTGGTCCAGATAATGCTACTGATAAGAAACACAATTGAGCCGGAAAATATGAGGGTTAAGAAACACAATTGAGACGCAAAACGTGATGTATAAGAAACACAATTGTGCCGGAAAATGTGACGGGTAATAAACACAAATGAGTCCAAAATATGAGGGCTAAGAAACAGAATTCTATCCGAAAATATGAGGGGTAAGAAATACAATTGAGCTGGGAAAATGTGAGGGATAAGAAACACAATTGAGCCAGAAAATGTAAGGGATCAGAAACACAGTTGTGCAGGAAACTGTGAGGGTAAGAAACACAATTGAGCCGGAAAATATGACGGGTACGAAACGCAGTTGAACCGGAAAATGTGAGGCGTAAGAAACACAATTTAGCCGGAAAATGTGAGAGGTAAGAAACACAATTTTTCCGGAAAATGTGATGAATAAGAAACACAATTGAGCCGGAAAATGTGAGAGGGAAGAAACATAATTGAACCCGATAATATGAGGGATAAAAAACACAATTGTGCCGGGAAATGTGGTGGATAAAAAACACAGTTGAGTTGGGAAATATGAGGGGTAAGAAACACAATGGAGCCGGAAGATATGAGGGGTAAGTAACAGAATTTTGTCGGAAAATATAAGGTTTAAGAAACACAATTGAGTGGGAAAAATGTGGGGGAGAAGAAACACAATTGAGCCGGAAAATATGAGAGTTATGAAACGCAATTGTACCCGGAGGAGAGTAGAAGTGGGGGGGGGGAATACCTTTGAGTCGTGGGGTAATAAACAGAATTGAGCCGAAAAAATGTAACGAGTAGGGGAGCAAAACACTGGATTTCCAATGCATTAAAGATTTCTCCCTCTATTTTACAGGTCTACATTTATTGAAAAATTCATGAAATATAACTAAGAATTTTTGCCTCCATTATCGTTATCAGCAATCTTAAAGGGAGCATCCCCCTTCCTAGATCCAGCCCTGTCTACGTTTACCCAAATGAGGTAAAGAAATATTGTGAATATAGATGAGGAAGCATGAATTTCTAATGTAAATATTTGTAACAGAAATCAGTGGCAGACTTCAATGCTTCTTTCTAACTATGAACGCGATTCCCGCGACCTCTGTTTGACCTTGCATGCGACACCGGATCTAAAATTTCTTGCATCTACTGCCGGAAATGCTTCTATGTAAAAATTTTCAGTTTTCTTTCTTCCACAGGTTTGACCTCTGAACTATCGGATGAGAAATTTCGCAACGATTGTAAGTTATAAGAGCAGAAGTATCCATAGACAAAATTTTTCAAGTCCATATCACCGTAGATAGAAATTTGACCTTCGATCCTGATGAAATGGTGAGATCCGAAATTTCGTAACTCTCCTCAAATATAATAATAAATAAATAAATACCCCCTCAAGCAGCTACTTGCCACAGAGGTCTGATAGGAGCCTGTCAGTTTATATGCCATAGTAGAAGGTCTGAGAGGATGGCAGGACCTCAGCAGAAAAACGACACGTACATCCATGCCTTACCCGAGGCTCGAACCCAGGTCCCTTAGATCAGTAGTCAAGCGCGCTAACCACTCGGCCACGGGACGGCTAAAAATAAATACCCCCTCAAGCAGCCGCTTGCCACAGAGGTCTGACAGGAGCCTGTCAGTTTATATCTCATAGTAGGAGATCTGAGAGGATGGCAGGAACTCAGCAGAAAAACGACACACACATCCATGCCTAATCCGGGGCTCAAACCCAGGTCCCTTAGATCAGTAGCCAAGCGTGCTAACCACTCGGCCATGGGACAGCACGTAATTGCAATTTGTATTCAAGCCTTATAAAAATAAAAAAATAAATACCCCCTGAAGCAGCCGCTTGCCACAGAGGTCTGACAGGAGCCTGTCAGTTTATGTGCCATAATAGGAGATCTGAGAGGATGGCAGGCCCTCAGCAGAAAAACGACACAAACAGCCATGTCTTATCCGGGGCTCGAAACCAGGTCCCTTAGATCAGTAGCCAAGCGCGCTAACCACTTGGCCATGGGACAGCATGTAATTGCAATTTGTATTCAAGCCTTATAAAAATAAAAAAAAAAATACCCCCTCAAGCAACTACTTGCCACAGAGGTCTGACAGGAGCCTGTCAGTTTATATGTCATAGTAGGAGATCTGAGAGGATGGCAGGCCCTCAGCAGAAAACGACACAACCAGCCATGCCTAATCTGGGGCTCGAACCCAGGTCCCTTAGATCAGTAGAATCAAAATCATCCGAGTCATCAGTTTTTAACTCTCTAGTATCAGTAGAACTAATTTTCACCTCTGAACTAAGAGGATCACCCCTCCCCCTATAGAAATGATCATAAAATATTGGGGCGGTGGTGGCTCAGTCGGTGGCGCGCCAGGCTCATAATCTGTAGTTCGCAGGTTCGAGTCACAGCTGGGTCAGCGTTGAGATTTCTCTCCGCAAAAATTACCCGCCCTGCCCACGGTCAGTAGGGGACACCGATGGGCTTGGAAAGGCCGCCGTCCGTCGGATGGGACGTTAAGCCGTGGCAGGGCGGGAAATTTCGCGGAGATAAATCTCAACACTGACCCAGCTGGGACTCGAACCTGGGAATTACAGATTACGAGCCTGGTGCGCTACCGACTGAGTAGTGATGGAAGTTGCCGGTTACATGAATTTGCCGGTTTGAAGGCAAATATTTTTATACAAATGAAATGTCGTAAATGTGATTTGTATTCAAACATAAGTTTGCAATAAAAATGCAATTAAAATTTAAAACATGCAATTAATAAAAATGTAATTAAAAGAGATGAAGTATAATGCCCTTAATACAAATCTAAATATCTAAAATATAAATATCAGCAATTTTGGCAATTGGTTCCCAAAGTTACAAAGCCAAGCGTGCTAACAAACTCAGTCATCCCGTGGCCGAGTGGTTAGCGAGCTAGTTACTAATTAAGGGACCTATGTTCGAACCCCGGGGTAAGGCATGGACGTTTGTATTGTTTTTTATGCTGAGGTCCAGATATCTTCACAGACCTTCTACTATGGCGTAAAAACTGACAGGCTCCTTTCAGACCTCTCTGGTAAGCAGCTGCTTGAGGGGATATATTTATTTATGTAAACATACATTATACCGAGTACGTATGTTTATTTATTCATTGAAAGCTACGATAGAAAGAGTTCTAAACTTGGTCAACAGATGGCGATGATTACCGAAGGGTCGTAGTTTTCCCTAATAACGAAATGTGAAAGAGAATTTTTGAAAGTCAAAAGTCAATGGAATCAGAGGTATGTCAGCAGTTTAACTAACCTAAACTTTAATTTCAGAAAGTTTATTATTTTGATTTCAAATTTATTCTGGTTGCATGAGAATTCTCGATGTTTAATCATCGGATAGCCGAGAATATACTGTTTATTTTTTTTCTACCGCCTCTATTATAGAAAGAAACAACTAATAAAATATTTATCTCTTTCTAACACTATGAAAAACTGTTTCCAATTTGTCGATCTGGAAAGGTACATTATTATATCTAAAGAGAAATATGATGATGGATCTCGATCTTTAAATTGTGCAAATTTCTGGCCCTACTTTAAGGCCTCCCCATATAAGGGGGTCTATTCAAACGGGCCATACGAGGATAGATAATTCGTGGACTGCCGTCAAAAACAATTAGGGACTTTTCTTACGAGTCAATATCTTATGACTACCTGCCTAATATGATGTTCCCCCACGTGCCGCTAAAACAGCCCTTACCGAGTTATTTATGGATGCCACAGGATTTCTCAACGTGTCTTGTGGTATCTGGTAACAACACGTTACCAGCAGATTCTTTAATTAACGTTAAGTTACGTGGTTTAGCCGCCGCAGATAGGATATGCTGTTCCAACAAAAACCACAGATGCTCGATTGGATTGATGTCTTGGGAATTTGGAGGCCAGGGCAATACCTGGAAGTCTCTCTCAGGTTCCGCGAACCATTCTCAAACAATCCAGGCAGTGTGGCATGGCGTATTATTCTGCTGAAAGGAGGCCCTTCTAGAGGGATATATCGTTGCCATGAAAGGATGTAACTGATGTGCAATGATGTTTAGCTAGGTGGTAGACGTAATAGTTTCCTGCACATTAATGACTGGACCCAGGGTTTCCCAGCAGAACATTGACCGAAGCATTACATTTCCTCCATCGGCTTCTTTTAATTGATCGGACCACACTACTTTCTTCCAATCATTCAAGGTCCAGTTTTTATACTCGTGTGCGCATTGTAGATGCTTTCGATGGCGAACCGAGGTTAGCATGATCACTCGGAGTGGTCTGCAGCCATGCAGCCCCATTTTCAGCAGATTTCGATGTACTCTGTGTTGTGACACATTACTCCAATCACAAACATTCAAAATACGGGTGAGTTGAGCCACAATATCCCTTCTGTTGGCTCGTACAGTCGCTCAAAAAAGTATCCGAACACTACGGTTGATAACAGAATTCAGAAAAAATATCTGGCAACGATTTTTTTTTAGAAATTAGTGATCTGCAACCTTCGTGTCACGTGACACGAAGGTTGCCAGATCGCTAATTTCTAAAAAAAAATCGTTGCCAGATATTTTTAATGAATTCTGTAATCAACCATGATGTTCGGATACTTTTTTAATATACATAATGCGTATGAATATATAATGCAATGAATATGAAGCGTGTGCAGTTACCGTTCACAGCAAACTGGAGCGGTTGCGGTTAATGTTCGCAGCACATTGGATCGTGTGAAGTCACAAAAACCTGGATCGTGTGGGCCCACTCACAGAAATATTGAGCATGTACAGTTACCGTTCACAGCAAACTGGAGCGATTGCGTTTAATGTTCACAACACATTGGATCGTGTGAGCTCACAAAGACCTGGATCGTGTGGGCTCACTCACGGAAATATTGAGCGTGTGCAACTACCGTTCACAACAAACTGGAGTGGTTGCGGTTAATGTTCACAGCGCATTGGATCGTGTGAGCTCACAAAGACCTGGATTTTGTGGGCTCACTCACGGAAATATTGAGCGTGTGCAGTTACCGTTGACAGCAAATGGAGCGTATGCAGTAACTGCACACGCTCCAGTTTTCTGTGAACGGTAACTGGAGCGTGTACAGTTGCTGTACACGCTATAGATATTTTTCCTGAATTCTGTAATCACATCACAGGAAGGTTGCCAGATCACTAATTTCTTAAAAAAATCGTTCCCAGATATTTTTTCTGAATTCTGTAATCAACCGTAGTGTTCGGATACTTTTTTGAGCGACTGTACCATACGGGATAGCCTTCGCTCACCTCTAGAATTGATGAGATATTGTCAGCCAACATCTTGTCTGTGGTTCGTGGTTTTTCCCTCCTCGGACCACTTTTTTCAGGTACTAACCACGGCTACCATGAACACTCCACAAGTCTTGCCTTTTCGGAAATGCTATGACCCAGTCGTCTGGCCATTACAATTTGGCCTTTGTCAAACTCACTTAGGTCCGATGTCTTTCCCATCCGAAAAAAAGAATAGGAATGATTAACAGAGCTCTGTATCAGTTGTTATTTATACCGTTTCATGACCTTCACATGTACCATAGTTTACCTGCAGTTTTTTTGCATAAACATGAGCTGGTCGCAATGTTTTGGCTCTTCAGTGTATGTGGCAACTTAGCGATTCTTAAAGGTAGCGAGCAAAGTGTTGGCTTGGGTTGTTTTACCTCTGAGCAACACCTTTTTTCACAGAACAGGCTAAATATTCACTTCATAAGGACCCCAAAGGCTCGAGGGAGGAGACCTACTGGAATAGCTGTTGGGAGACAGATGTTAGCCTCCCGTCAATGCCATGTGTGTTGTTTAACGTTCACAGGTTATAGCCCCCCCCTCCCTGCACACGGAACCATAGCTTACCGTCCCATTAGACTGACGGCGGCCTTTCCATGCCCATCTGTTTCTCCTACTTAACTTGAGCATAGCGGGTAGTGTGTGGAGATAAATCTCAACTCTGGTTCAGGTGGGACTCGAACTTGTGAATGTAGATTACGAGCCTGACGCTCTACAGACTGAGCCACCCCGCCCTGTGCATCAAGTGTGATTGAGAGTGTCACAGGAAGTTATCAGCAGTCTCTATGATTCATTCCCCCGAAGCATTCTTCAATGTATTGGCAGTTGCTAATAGTGGTTGTACCCACTACTTATGTGGCTTATATTTTATATAATAGAAATGCCAATTGGTTGTCAAAAATTAGTCATTTCTTCGTTGTCTCTCAAAGTTCTTCTTCATTTGCATATATGAATTTTCCCAACACGTCTTGTTGTTGCAATTTCAATGTTACAGAGTATATATATATATAAAACAGTACATATATATAGAGGGTGTCTCAAAAATATACATACAAACTTTTAGGGGAGGTAGATACGGCAACACGCAACCGGAAACGTCATGGGAAAGTGGTAGCAGAGGTACAAGATCTGAACGCACACAAGACAGTGACTAGTGGAAAAATATTTATTACATAATTATTACAAATGGCGTACTAGATGATACATTTCATAATGTTACAGTTTTATATGTGTGTGGGAAATGGTGGCCCGTACATGTCTGTGTGGGAAGCGTTCTTGATACATCCGTTGACCTCAACTATTCCATACACTAAGTGCATGTCTGCCAGCTCCCTGTTCGAATACTTTTGCATGCTCTTCGTAAGCCGACATATACATATATTTTATAATGTTACAGCAGGTGCTCGAGGTTTCCACCATGAGACGTGATGCATGCATGATACCGACGGAGCATTGATTGCAGTACACTGTCGAACACACCTGGAGTTTCTTTGATAGTAGCAGCAGCACAGACGAGCCTTGCCACGAGATCCATAGCAGACTCCACAGGTGATTCATACACGGTAGCTTTGAGGGCCCCCTACAGAAAGAAATCAACGCTCGTTAAATCAGGTGAGTGTGGAGGCCAGGCAACTGGTCCAGCACTCCCAATCCATCGTTGCCCAAAACACATGTTCAAATGCGCACGAACACACCTTCCATAATAGGGAGGTGCTCCATCATGTTGAGACCACATGTTGCGTCTCACATTTGTTGGAACATGGGGAAGTAAGCCTGGAAGAATCTGTTCCAGAAAGATCAGATACTTCGCAGATGTCATGCGGGATGGTAAAAGGTATGGCCCGACTAAGCAGTCGCCGACCAAACCTGTCCACACATTTACTGCGAAACGATGTTGTGCCGCATGGGTGTGCACACCGTGAGGGTTCTCGTAAGCCCACAAATACGCATTGTGCTGATTGAATACTCCATTCCTAGTGAAACTGGCCTCATCAGTAAACGAAACATAAGCAGGGAAATTCACATCTTGGGCACTTTCTTGGATATACCACTGCGCAAAACGCACACGTACAGGATGATTTGCGAAGAGAAGTAACTGAACACTTTGGAGATGAAAGGGGTATAAGAACTCGCCGTGCAAAACACGCTGTAAACTGCAACGAGGCACTCCTAAGGCAGAGGCAACGGTACGTGTGCTGGTACTAGGATTAGTCTCCACAGCATCCAACACACTTTCTTCCATTGGCGGGAGTACGCGTCGATTGTGGCCTGCCCTCACTTCTGCTGCCTCTTAATGACCCATAATCGCATAAATTTTGATGCACACGCGCAGACAAACGGTGGCCCGGTACATGTCTGTGTGGGAAGAGTTCTTGATACATTCGTTGAGCGACTCGTCCTTGCCCTCAGCTATTCCATACACTAAGTGCATGTCTGCCAGCTCCCTGCATGCTCTTCATAAGCCGACTACCTCTCGAATGAGGAAATCCGAAATTTCCCCTTAGCGCACTGATGAACAGCGCCAACTATTGACTTACGGTGACGTTTCCAGTTATGGGTTGCTATGCAATTCTCATTCCTTTAGATGTTATCTACCTCCCCTAAAAGTTTGTACCTATATTTTTGAGACACCCTATATACTGTGTAGAAGTGAACTTCTGGTTATCTGGCATTTATGTGGAATGGAAGTTGCCAGTTAGATAAATAAAAGAATCTGACGGTTGCATGAGAAACATTTTGATAAAAAACAAAATTCTTAAGTGCAATCTTGTATTCAAGGTTTAATTGAAATAAAAATGCAGTTAAAAACAATGAATATGAAGTAAATGCCCTTAATGCAAATCTAAATATTTAAAATATAATTATCAGGAATTTCAGCAACTGCTTCCCAAAGTCCAATAGCTAAGTGCGCTAATAACTCGCCGTCCTGTAGCCGAATAGTTAGTGCGCTAATAACTCGCCGTCCTGTAGCCGAATAGTTAGTGCGCTTAGCTACTTATCAAGGGACATGGGTTCGAGCCCCGAATAATGCATGATTATTTGTATTTTTTATTTTTATTTTGCTTAGATCCCAATAAATATCCTCACAGACCTTCTACTATGGCGTAAAAACTGTGAGGCTCATTTGTCAGACCTCTGTGGTAAGCAGCTGCTTGAGGAGATATTTCTTTATTTTTATTTATTGACTGAAAGCCACCAAAGAAAGAATTGTAATATTGGTCGCCAGACGGCGCTGTGTACTGAAGTGTCAAAATTTTTCTAATAACGAGATATGAACGCAAATTTTTCAAAAAGTCAGGGGAATCCGGGGTAGGAGAACGATGAAACTAACCTAAACTTTAATTTCAAAAAGTTTTTCAAACTGACAATTTCAGTTTCAAAATTTTCCCCGTTGTATGAGAATTCAGGATATTTGATACCAGTTAACCGGGAAATTATAATATATTTTCTACCGCCTGAATTATAGAAAGAAATAAATGATAACATATTCTTCCGTTTTAAATCATTGTCCGATACGCCTCTTTCTGATAGGTCTGGAACGTATCTTTTCAAGGTACAATATCATATCTAAAGAAAAATCCGAGAATGGATAATTCGTGGACTGCGTCTCAAACAATTAGCGACTTTTCTTACCAGTCAATACGTGATACAATATGTGGCAACTTAGCGACTCTTCAAGGTAGGGAGCAGTGGTGTTGGTTTGGATTGTTTTACCTCTGAGCGGCACTCATATTTGGCGTCCTTCTAACTCCAATTACATTTGGAATCCTTATCACCCCAAAAATTGTGAATATATATATATGACAAAGAGCTGCTTGAGGGGGTATTTATTTTTATTATATATATGTATACAGTAAACTTCTGGTATTCCGGCATTTATGGGGAATGGAAGTTGCCGGTTAGATGAACAGATGTTGCATGAGAAATATTTTGATACAAAACAAAAACCGTAAGTTCATTATTGTATTCAGGCTTTAATTGAAATAAAGATGTAGTTAAAAACAACGAAAATGAAGTATAATGCTCTAAATGCAAAGGTAAATATCCAAAATATAACTATCAGGATCTTCGGGAACTGCTTCACTGAAACCCACCGTAGAAAATCATGGAGAGAGTTGTAATATTGGCCTCCGCATGGCGCTGAGTACGGAAGTGTCTAATTTTCTCTAATAACGAAATGTGAAAGAGAAATTTTACATAAGTAAAGCCAGTGGAATCCGAGACACGAGAATAAGGAAACTAAATTAAACGTTAATTTCAGAAAATTTATTCCGGTTGCGTGAGAATTCTGGAAGTTTGAATACCGGATAACCGGGATTTACTGTACATTTATTTTCCTATCGAATCAGTTATAGTGATAAATATGGAATAAAATATTATTCCATCGGAATCCAAAGTTCATTGTCTGTGGCAAGAGTCGGTGGGGAAAGTATCTTTTTCAGGTACAACATTACATGGAAAGAAAAATACGGGGATGGATAATTCATGGACTACAGTCGGAAAATATTATTACTTTATGACATGGTCATCCGACCTATTATTTTACATGCTTCCCCAATTTCGGCGAATACCACTTCTCAGAACATTCGCAAGATCCAAGTCTTGCAGAATAGGATTCTGCGATGTGGGGTCGATGCCCCTGGTTTGTAACCAACAGACAGTTACATAAAGAACTGGTCATCGACCATATTTATTCTTACATCGAGTCTGTCTCACGACATTTCTTTGAGGCAGTTCAGAGTAACCCTCATGAGATCGTATCTTGCTTATTGGACTATGATCACAAAGTCCTTAATAGATACAAGAGGCCTAAGATGATGGCTTTCTCTAAAGAATGGGAGAGCCATAACCTCTGTACGTTAAAGAGCACACTGAATGGCTTTGAAGGTGACTATCGTCTGTCTCCTAATAGCTGTCCATTTTGTATCCTTCTCTGAGCCGTTGAGGCCCTTTTGACTTGGCCATTTAACCCATTGTGTGCAAAAAATTATTACGCATCCGACGCATCCGACGGACGTTGGCTTTCCAAGCCCATCTGTGTCCCCTACTGACCGTGGGCAGGGCAGGGAATTTTGCGGAGATAAATCTCAACGCTGATCTAGCTGGGATATATTCAAGGGAGTGAGCTCACTAAATCAACTATTCTCAATGGGGTTCAGATCCGGGCTTTGTGGTGGCCGATTGATGTCATGCTCGCAGAACCACTAGTAAACATATCCGATACACTAAAATTTTTTCTGTTGCATGATAATTCTGAATGTTTGAGTTCCGGATAACCGTGAATTTACTGTATATTTTTTTATACCGCGACTCGTCGGACCACGTGACTTTTTTCCAGTCTTCCAGTGTCCAGTCACGGTGTTCCTGACACCACTGTAGACGAACTTTTCAGTTCATCGCAGAAAACAGGGTTCCCCTGTAGGCATGCGACTGCTAATACCAGTCCCCTTTAGTTCCCTGCACATAGTTTGCTGAGATATGGGTTGGAAACAGACTTCGTTGAATTCTTTTATTAATTGTTGCACATAAAAAGTCCTGTTTCTCCGTATAAGCCTTTTCAGAGGACGACGATCTCGTTCTGAGAGTTTATCGTCGCGCCACACTTACGCCTCTTAGACAAGCAATGTGGGCTATTTCTCCACTGATTCAAGACTCTTGCTATCTAACCTTTTGAGAAACCAGTCAGCTCTGCTGTTTTTAAAATCGTCGCCCCACCCAGTCCCACATGTGCACAGGGTATGGCTCTCCCGCACACGGGGTTATGGCTTAACGTCCCATCCGACGGACAGTGCCTTTCCAAGCCCATCGGTGTCTCCTACTGACTGTGGGCAAGGAGGGGAGTTTTGCGGAGATAAAACTCAACGCTGACCCAGCTGGGTCTCGAACCTGGGAACTACAGATTACGAGCCTGGTCTGGAGCCCGCCTCTTCGTTCATGGAGGACATTTCGAACACCTAAGAGACTAAACATCACCCAATTCGCACTGCATACTTACTTTTGGCCCACCCTGTATAACTAGGTAAGAATATTTTCGCCTCCATTACCCTTATTAGCATTCTGAAAGAGGGGCATGCCGCTTTACTTCCCCCCTCCAAGATCCAGCGATATCTACGCTTAACCACATAAAGTCAAGAAATTTTATAATATAGATGAGAAAGAAATGCAAGAATTTCTAAATGTAAATATTTTTAAGAGAAATCAATCGCAGATTAGAGTGCCTCTTTTTGACTTTGAACTCAATTTAGGCGACCTGTAATTAACCTTGCATGCGGAATCGGATCGAAAATTTCTTAAATCTACGACCTGAAATGCTCCTATGCAAGAGTTCTCAGTTTTGTTGCGCAGGCTTAATCTCTGAACTATCATATGAGAAATCTCGCAACGATTATAAGATGTAAGAACAAAAGTGTCCGTAGACACCATTTTCCAAGTCCGTATCGCACGTTGATAAAAAATTTGACCTGCGACCTCGATGAAATGGTGAGATTCGAAATTTAGTAACTCTTCTCAGATATAGGATCGAAATAATCCGAGGCACCAGTTTTTAGCTCTCTAATATCAGTAGAATGAAATTTCACCTTTGACCTCGAAGGTCCCCCTCCCCATCCAAAATAATCGAAGATAATGTTTCGTAAGATCTACAACAGTTTGGGTTGTTTTATCTCTGAGCAGCACTTTTTTGCACACAATGAGCTAAATGGCCAGGTCACTAATTTCTAAAAAAATCGTTGCCAGATATTTTTTCTGAATTCTGTTATAAACCATAGTGTTCGGATACTTTTTTGAGCGACTGTACCTCCTCCTGATTTGGCTTATATTTTTGCATAATAAAATTGTCCATTTTTTTAAATTAATCATCCCTTCCTTGCCTCCCACAGTGCTTCGTATGAGAGAATACGAAATTTCCCGCTGTGTCTTCGTGTTGCAATTTCAATGTCAGTGAGTGAATGCTCCCGTTTGTCCAGCATTCGTGGGGAATGGAAATTGCCGGTTAGATTTTTATACAAAACAAATACCGTAAATACAATATTCTATTCAAGTCAGTATTTCCGTATTTCTTCGATTCTAAGACGCACCCCGTTTTTAGAGACGTTTATATGGGAAAAAAGTGCATCTTAGAATCAAAGAAATACGATAATAAAAATGCCCTTAAAAACTATAAAAATGATATATAATACCCTTAATACAAATGTAAATATCTGAAAAGCAATTTTCGGGAACTACGCAAACTGCTTCACTGAAAGCTACCATAGAACGAGTTTTAATATTTCTCACCAGATGGCGGTGACTACGGAAGTGTCGAATTTTACCTAATAACGAAACGTGAAAGAGAATTTTTTGAAATTTAGTCAGTGGAATCCGAGAGACGAGAACAGTGAAACGAAGTTAAACTTTAATTTCAGAAAATTTATTATTTCGATTTGAAATTTAATCTAGTTGCATGACAGTTCTGGATGTTTGTGAACCAGATAACCGGTTCCCAAACAGCCTGTATAATTCTGTATAACATCTTTATAATTGTTTCCTCTAACCACCTTATAGGGGTGGGGATGGCTCAGTCGGTAGCGCTCCAGGTTCGTAATCTGTAGTTCTCGGGTTCGAGTCCCAGCTGGGTCAGAATTGAAATTTATCTCCTCAAAATTCCTCGCCCTGCCCACAGTCAGTAGGGGACTCCGATGGGCTTGAAAAGGACGCCGTCCGTCGGATTGGGAAGTTAAGACTTGGCTCCGTGTGCAGGAGAGCCATACCCTGTGCACGTTAAAGAACACGCTGGATGGCACTGATGGGAGGCTACCCTCTCTCTCCCAACAACTGTTCCAGTGGGTCCCCTCTCCCAGCCTTATTTTGAGTCTTCGGGGTCCAAGTGACCTGGCCATTTAGCCCATTGTGTGCCGCTCAGAAATAAAAATCCCACCCTTACCGCCTCTGTTTTAGTGATAAATTGTTAATAAGAAATTCTTCCAGTTTGTACAATTGTTGATTTGAATGAAAGAAGTTGGTCTGGAACGGGTACATTTGAAGGAAAACACGAGGGTGAATGAGAGGTTGGATGATTCGTGGACTGCCGTCGCAAACAAATAGCGACTTTTCTTACGAGTCAATGCACGATATGTGACAATTTAGCGACTCTTCTTCGGTGCCGCTCTGAGCGGCACTTTTTTTTTAACGGAATGGGCTAAATATCCAGATCACAAGGACCCCAAAGGCTCAGAGAAGTTTGGGGGAGAAAACCAACTGAAACAGCAGTTGGGAGACAGATGGTATCCTCCCATCACATCCATCCAAAGTATTTTTTAACGTGCACAGAGTATGGCTCTCTCGCACACGGAACCTAGGATTTATATCCCATCCGATGGACTGCGTCCTTTCCCTACCCATTAATCTCTCCTATTGACCGTAGGCAGGACAGGGAGTTGTGTGGAGAAAAATTCTCAACACGGAACAGTTGCAAACTGCATGGTGTGATACAAAGCGTACTTCGCTCTTCGACTGAGCCTCTACTCTGATAGGATTCCGGCGGCACAACCCATATCACGTAACATCAGGCTTTCTCTACAGACGGCTTTGTCTAGTCCGATGAATCTCGTTTCCTGTTGCACCATGTGAATGGCCGGGTATATGTGCGTCTTTCACCTGAGGGAAGTATTGGCACCAGGATGCACCATTGGACGAAAACAAGCCGGTGGAGGAAGTGTAATGCTTTGGCCAATTATTCCGCTGAGAAACCCTGGGTCCGGTCATTCATGTGCAGGAGACTATGACGTCTATCACCTACCTAAACATCATTGCAAATCAGGTATATCTTTTCATGGCAATGGTATATCCCTCCAGTAATATCTTCTTTCAGTAGGATAATGCGCCATGCCACACTGCCCGGATTGTTCGAGAATGCTTCGCGGAACATGAGGAAGATTTCCAGTTATTGCTCTGGCCTCCAACTTCCCCACACATCAGTCCAATCGAGCATCTGTGGTTTGTGTTGGAACAGCATATCCAATCTGCGGCGGCTTGACCACGTAACTTATAAGAATTAGAGAACCTGCTAGTTACGTGTTGGTACCAGATACCACAACTTTAGAAATCTTGTAGCATCCATGCCTCGCCGTGTAAGAGCTGTTTTGGCGTCACGTGGATTACCAACATCATACTGGGCAGGTGGTCATAATGTTGTGGTTCTTCGCTGTATACTTGTATATTTTTTGGTGCTTAGGGCGCAATCTAATGCAAAGTGTAAAAAACAGGGTGCTTGAAAAATATCGACTTTGAAATTGTTATATAATCTGTATTCTATGATGATACATTTTCTCATCTTTTTTACAGATTGAATATTAATGTAGATAATACCAAGGTTAACTGAACCTTATTACAATATAGAAGCATTTCTAAAATTGTGCTCCGTGAAACCCTAGGATTCTGCAAGCACATATTAAGAAACGCGGAGTTACTGAAGATGTATTTCTTTTCATTTCGATAGAACAAATCTTATAATTGCAATATCCCCTTGTTACAGGTTGGGTTGTTTTACCTCTGAGCGGCACTTTTTTGTACACAATTGTCTAAATGGCCATAGGTTGAGGAAGGGACCCATAGGAATAGCTGTTGGGAGACAGCCATCTAGTCGAGCCATGGCTTAATGGCTTATCCGATGGAAGGCGTCATTTCCAAGCCGAGCGATGTTCCTTGCTGACCATGGACAGCACGAGGAGTTTTGCGGAGATAAATCTCAACACTGACCCAGATGGAACTCGAATCTGGGAATTAAAGATTACGAGCCTGGAACACTACCGACTGATCCATCCCTCCAAACTATTTTTCACACGACTGGCTCATATTCTTTCTTGATTTTATTTGGATATATGTAGGCAGGACCGAGCTTAGGAAGGGGAGCATGCCAACCATCTTTCATAATGCTAATAAATAAAATAGGGGCAAATATATTATTACGCTTATTTATATTTAATGCATTTTTCAATAATCAATCATTCAATTTTATTTCATCGTCATATACATTTTATCACATAGCAAAATATGAGGGAACCCAAAAACCGCATTGTCTGCCTGGGCCACTAAAGGAAATGAATACAAAAGCCAATAAGGACTTATTAAAAAGATTTCAACCGATATCGGTCATTCTTCCGATATATGTACAGTCGCTCAAAAAAGTATCCGAACACTATGGTTGATTACAAAATTCAAAAAAAATATCTGGGAACAATTTTTTTAGAAATTAGTGATCTGGCAACCTTCGTGTCACGTGATTGCAGAATTCAGGAAAATATCTGGAGCGTGTACAGCAACTGTACACGCTCCAGTTACAGTTCACAGCAAACTGTGCAGTTACTGCACACGCTCCAGTTTGCTGTGAACGGTAACTGCACACGCTCAATATTTCCGTGAGTGAGCCCACACGATCCCAGCTATGCTCATACTTTGTCTTGTACAGTCGCTCAAAAAAGTATCCGAACACCATGGTTGATTACAGAATTCATGAAAAATATCTGGCAACGATGATTTTTAGAAATTAGTGATCTGGTAACCTTCGTGTCACGTGACACGAAGATTGCCAGATCACTAATTTCTAAAAAAAATCATTGCCAGATAACTTTTTTGAATTCTGTAATCAACCATAATGTTCGGATACTTTTTTGAGCGAGTGTACAATACATTTTCACTTTGCACTTGATTATTTAACTAAGGTGCGACATCTTCCAAAGAAAAGAGACGGACCTGTAAAACAGACGGGGAAATGTTATAATGCAGTAAACATTTTTCCCCCCACTGTTACATTTTTCCGGCTCGATTGTGTTCCCCCCCCCCTCGATTTTATTCCAGATCCGAACCTGTACTCAAGTGTGAGTGCCGATCCCTTGTGGTCCGAGGTCTCGCCGAAGAAAAATCAACACTATGACCTTATTTTCAGTTTCCAGAACAGTTTCCATGTTTGAATACAGTAACGTTTTCTATCCAGAGAATTGAGCCTGCAACAGTTCATAATTATTGTTTCTTGCAGGCAATGCCCTCGACAATACAGATTCACAATGAAACACGCCGAATAGAAGCTCGCGTCGATTCCTTTGATATTTGAAAAGTTGCTGTCTTTCCGTAAGAGACAAGTTAAGTTGTTGTTTCAGAAGTTGTCTCCCTACGATATAACCCGCATTTACATTGAAACACTGCAACTGAGTGGAAATAGGATGACGTGCTTTATAGTGATTAACGAGAATTATTTCTGAGGAAGAAAGTATCGGAACGGCGTTCTGATTTAATATTGCCACTTAAACATATCCTCGCTCCCCCGTTCTCTACTTTGAAAATCATCCGTCTACTCGAGATTTTATTATATTTGTTTTACATATAATTGTATCTGGAAGATACATAGATTAGACTTTTCATCTATTTACTTAACAATTAAAGGGAAAGTATCTTTTATTAAATATATAAAATTGTATCATGGGCGGTAGTAAATTCATACAGTAATTTGTCGTGTAAAATTACTAGTATAACCAAATCGAACATAATGGAATGCAACTAAAAATTGCTATGTCAGAAACGTAGCACAGAATCATTATTATGAAAGATATTTACCTTGTATAAGAGTAATGGTGACTAGGCATAAACGGAAAGGAGAGCTGTGTACCATTCCCCACTGATGATGCATAGAACCGGCCAGGACTAGCCAGCACTTAATGTCCGACCCCGACTTCTCGTGGTACAGACCGATAGGGTTAGTACATTTCAAAGGTTACTTTTGTAACCATTAGGGTAGGTACCTTATCAAAAGGTTAGTACTTTTCAAAGGAGATATTCTCTTTTGGAAGGACGTGGAAGGGAAGGGCTGCAAGATCAGTGTAGCCTACTGTGATCTGGTGATCAATGGCCACTTTATGTGTATGTATGTTATTTATTTCTACCCTACTGAGGAGTGGTCAACTTCTCAGGATCCTGGTGCTGACCATTTATACCTATAGATTGTACTGGTTTATGACTTTGAGCTTGATTATAGATCCTGGACTTGCTGCTCTGGTTGGTTTATTAAGACAAAATCCGCGGTTATGTTTTGTGGGTTGTCAGCCCTGTAGTGGTGTTGAGTTATCAGCCCTGTAGTGAACAAAGGGTTGTCAGCCAATTGGTTGTCAGCCCTGTAGTGAACAAAGGCACAGGGTACCTTATATCAACTGGAGGGTAATCCCGATCAGAGGTCATCACAGATATCTGAATCCTCACTTAGCTAGATAGCGTGCGATCAGGGGGCTGTTTGATATTGTTGGTCCTACTTCTTTCAATAAACCTAATTTCTATAACAAAAACCTATTAACCACTTTCTCTCTTTTAAGATACGTGGAACGTGAGAAGCTTGCATAGAGGTTATTCTCTTGAAGTCCACACACAGGAATTCCGGCATTATAACCCAGATATTTTAGGCTTCCAAGGGATCAGATGGAGGTTAAGGTTAGATATTTAAAAATAACTTTAAATTTCTTTTTTCAGGGAGCGAGGATGGAAAGCATTTCCAAGGGGAAGGTTTGCTTCTCAGCAGACATGCCACTGATGCTATTCTAGGACATGACGGTATTAATGAAAGATTTCTTATAGTCAAATTTAAAGCAAAAATTAAACATTTGAATGTCATCTGTTGTTACGCCCCCACAGACGACTCGGATGAGAACGAGAAGAATGAATTTCAGAGCCAGCTTCAGGAAATATTGAAATCTGTGAAGAAAGGAGATATTTCTCTTGTGCTATGTGAATTCAATGCTCAAGTTGGTACTGACTCTAACCTTTGAGAAGGAGTTTTAGGTCTCTTTGGCATTAGTTGTTCCAATAGTTCCAAACCATGTCCCTGTCTGTAGGAGACACTTTTTAACCACATTTCGATGGACATTCATGCAATGTTCGTTCTAGGCACTATAAACTTACCTTTAAATTTTTTCTTGACTTTAGTTTGTAAATGTTAGCAAAAGCGAAATTCTAATATATTTTCACTTAAATATTACATGTACCAGGAAATATACATTCCAGATGGTTGCTATATCGGATTGCTACTGATGCAGTGATGTCTAATATCTGATATCTTTAATTAATTTTATGAGCTCCAAGCCTAGGTCTTATATCTCGAAGTCTAATATACTGCCTGATTGGTAATAACAAAAGTTAAAAAAAAAAACCCAAAGGGGTCACAAGGACAAAACAAATTTGCTAAAAAAACACAACTAAAAGGAAAACGAGCGAGTGTCAAACACCATTATCTTTGGACGCTTGAATTGATTTAAAATCAAGGGATCCTAATTGATCAAGGATCTGATTATACCATAAGGATGATCTCCCACTGCCTCAAAAAAGGTCTTCGCGAGCTTCCGAATAAGAGTAAATGTGATCAGTGCTCAAATCAGAGTAAATGGTTTTGTTTTTCACAAAACAGGAAGCACTGGCAACAGATATGAGGATTTTATTTTGGAAGATCTGAAGCCTCCTGACATTGGTGTTGGTAGTGTTGACCCATACTGATGTGGTATATGTCAGGACTGATATGTCAGGACTGTGGTATATGACCGGAACCAAGCTCATCTTGAATCAAATAATAATACTTTTCTTACGTAGTATCAGACAACACTAATTTAATAAGATACATCCTTATTTCTTCACTACTCCACTACACCTTTTTGATTTTCCTCAACAAATCTTATTATTCAAAGCATCAACGTTCTAAACCAGTGTCTCGCAAACTGTGTGCCGCGGGAGATTCCAAGTGTGCCGCGAGAGATTTTCAAATTGACACTAGATATTCCAAAGATTTCATCTTGACTTGTGTTATCGACGTGCTTTAATAAAAATCTTTCAGATTTTATCAACTGGGATCTTGTAAGTATTTATCAAACTTTTTCCAAATTTTGGTATTAATTTTTGATTATTTCAAGCCATAGAATGGACAAATATTTAAAACAAACACAGAGTTATGAATTAAAAAACGAGAGCAAATCTTCAAGTAAAACCAGGCTGATGACTTCAACAAAGCGTAAATATAATGACGGTTATATACAGTTTGTTTTTATTCTTTTTTAGGTGTGCCGCGGAAAAAAAAATAGATTCAGTGTGCCGCGGAAAAAAAAATAGATTCAGTGTGCCGCGGAAAAAAAATTAGATTCGGTGTGCCGCAGAGTAAAAAAGTTTGCGAGACTGTTCTAAACAGTTGATAACGTAATTGTCACGCTGAAGCATAGGCGAGCGTTCATGACACATCTACCATAAGCCCATTGTAGCACGTTAATCTGTCGTATCAATATTATTTGTTATTGATGTTATACTATAGTTTAGTACGTATTCAGTAAATTTAGTATTATTTAGTTGCTAAATGATAAATGGGTTCATTAATGCATTTATAAATAGTTTGTATTTAAAATAGATAACCTCTCGAACAGCTGCTTGCCACAGAGGTCTGACAGGAGCCTGTTCGTTCAATACACTATAATAGGTCTGTGAGAATGACGGCACGTCAGCAGGAAAACGACACAAACATCCATACCTTACCCGGGGATCGAATTCAGGTTCCATTGATCGGTAGCCAAGCACGCTAACCACTAGCCCAACATTGTAGAAAATGTTATTGGGATATTAATTGTAATATTTTGACGAAATAAAATATATTACATGTAAAGTATTTATTAATGGATTCCACACCGATTTTTCGTATTCAGAAGGGTTCTTCGGGTTTCTCAAGTTTCAAAACCACTGGTTTAGACCAAATCTAGAAAAAATGGTAGGGCGCGAGGGGAAGGGGGAAGGGCACGATATTCAGTCTAGCCTGAAAAAAGTATAAGGGTGTGTATGTGGGGAGTGGAGGGAATTAAGAGACTGTATTTCCATTGTAATTCGACATTTCCCCTTCCATTTTAGAGATGGATTTCATTCTTACGAAAATGCGTTAAGAATTCAGAAGTTTAATAATTTTTGCCTGTTATTTTTACCAGCGTTTTCAGATACGGCCATTATACGGCCATTGATGCAACTATGGAGGCAATGTTCAGTTCTTTTTATTGTATACCAGTCTTATGTACGTTTGAAAAAGAAAGATGACCCCAACACTCGCAAGAATGTAGGGAAGCACAGTAGAAAACTATTTTCTGAACCTATTACTTTAATGAGGGATAGCATTAACAAAACCTTTCAGGATCTCATAATCATATATCAAAATCTATAGCATAGATCGGCAGCGCGGCTCCCATGGGGCCACGCCCGGTGTTTCATTCACGGATTTCCCCATGCCACTTTGGGCGGGGGTGGCTCAGTCGGTAGCGCGCCAAGCTCATAATCTACAGTTCCCAGGTTCGAGTCCCAGCTGGGTCAGCGTTGAGATTTATCTCCGCAAAATTCCCCCCTGCCCACGGTCAGTAGGGAACACCGATGGGCTTGGAAAGGCCGCCGCCCGTCGGATGGGACGTTAAGCCGTGGTCCCGTGTGCAGGAAAGCCATACCCTGTGCACGTTAAAGAACACGCTGGATGGCCTTGACAGCAGTCTACCATCTGTCTCCCAACAGCTGTTCCAGTGGGTCCCCTCCCCCCAACCTTCTCTGAGCCTTCGGGGTCCATGTGACTTGACCATTTAGCCCATGGTGTGCAAAAAAGTGCCGCTCAGAGGTAAAACAACCCAACCCCAAGCCACACATGATGCTTAAAACAGGATATTCCGATTTGCAACATAACTAGATTAAGAACCAGGATCTAACTTTCTTCCTTCTAACTTTTATAGTTTATGGTTTAAAATTTTAATGCTCCGTTACATACCAAACATTATTAATTATTAAGTAATAACCCCTGTGTTACATACCAAATATTAGATGTAGTTGCCCCTTCTATTCTCTGTAATTCTCTTACCGGATTTCCCCTTAGCTGCCATTGTTGTATTGAAATGAATCCTTTATTTACGATAGAACTAGAGCTGAAACTGGATCACTGAAATTCAGGGGAAGTAGAATTATGTGCTTTGCATTAATTAACGAGTGTTTTTCGGAGTAAAGTACTATTAGAAAGATGTTCCGATTCAATACTATAACTTACACATCTCTGATCTGTTTTTTTCACTCTGACTTAAAGGCAGTGTTATGTTGTGGACGCTTCATACATTCCATTTTTTATTAGAAGTAAATTGTACCTGAAAAGATACATTCTAGAACACCTTGTGTCATTTTAATTATATGAATTAAAGCGAAAATATATCATATTAATTATTTGTAATTATAAGAGCGGCGGTAACAATATATATATTATGCTTTGATTTGCGTATAAGGTGTTTAGGGAGAAAACTATGACAAATTACGTAAAACGAGATATTTTGAGGAATAAAATTTTTATACAAACTATAATTCTCTGGTGTGATATTTTCTAAAATTTTTGCAAATGCCATATATATTAACCTATTGGTTAAGATGATAATTTAACGAACATAAGAGTAACGAAACATTCAGAATTGCGAATTTTCTCCGAATCCGGCAAATTTTTTGTGCATTTTTATGCAAAGCATTTCATTTTGATGATTACCATTTTAAGGAAAATATCAGTCTAAGGTAATAAAAATTTATTCCGATATAAAATATGATTATTACGAAATTTGTAAAACGAAATCCCTGTACATTTTAGCATCTGGAAACGCTGCGAAATATCTAATCACAGCGCTGTGAATTACATGCCATTTATTTCACATTGTCCCAGTGCAATTTTGACGATTACAATACAGGGCAATACAGGGCATAGATGCTTACAATACAGGGTATAGATGCTCTCTAAATATGTTGACAGAGATGCTCTCTACACATTTTGACATACATGCTCTCTAGAGGTGCTGGCAAAGATGCTCTTTACATGCGCTGGCAAAGATGCTCCTTACATGTGCTGGAATAGATGTTCTCTACACATGCTATCAAACATGCTCTCTTCACGTGCTCGAAAAGATCATCTCTACACGTGCTGGAAAAGATTATCTCTACATGCGCTGGCATAGATGCCCTCTACATATCTTGGCATAGATGCTCTCTATAGGCACTGGCATAGATGCTCTCTATAGTCACTGGCATAGATGCTCTCTACACGTTCTCACATAGATGCTCTTTATATGTGCTGTTATAGATGCTCTCTACAGGTGCTGTTATAGATGCACTCTATTTGTGCTGGCACAGATGCACTCTACATGCCCTGCCAAAATGCTTTAAAATGGTATTGCCACAACATCCTAACTTCACAGAGTATTTTGAAACTTCGATAACTCCTTGATTCTGACTGTATTGTAAATAACGGTAGTGTCAGCGAAAAGTTCTTTAAAAACGGTTCTAATAAAGGCTTTTCATTTTACGATTCTTTACGTTTGAGTTACTTTATAATTGTTCGTTATTATTATTGTTCATTAAGTTCGGTAATTAGCCGCATGAAGTCTTCGCCGTTTCTTAATGATACGGAAGATATTCCGATAATACGTTGGAGAGTTTCTGCGTCCTTTAAAAGAATTCTCGGAGAGACGCTTGTTGGATCAGATATTTAAAAAAAAAATACCCATTGTTTTAAGAAGAAAATTCTAATTCGTGGTTTCCAACAATATTAGGATTGGGTTATTTTACCTCTGAGCGGCACTTTTTTGCACACCATGGGCTAAATGGTCAGGTCACAAGGACCCCGAAGGCTCAGAGAAGGTTGGGGCAGGGGACCCACTGGAACAGCTGTTGGGAGACAGATGGTAGCCTCTCGTCAAGGCCATCCAGCGTGTTCTTTAACGTGCACAGGGTATGGCTCTCCCGCACACGGGGCCACGGCTTAACGTCCCATCCGACGGACAGCGGCCTTTCCAAGCCCATCGGTGTCCCCTACTGACCGTGGGCAGGGCGGGGAATTTTTGCGGAGATAAATCTCAACGCTGACTCAGCTGGGACTCGAACCTTGGAACTACAGATTAGGAGCCTGGCGCGCTATCCACTGAGCCACCCCCGCCCCGACGTTTGGGTTACTAAGTGTATTAAAAAGACTAACACATTGCGTTCTGTGCTGTAAGTAGTCTTTAAACCATTTTAATACCACACCACGAATGCCAATATTTTCTAGTTTGCTGATTAAAATTTCGTGATCAACGGTGTCAAAAACATTCTCCAAGTCCATAAATACGGACAGAGTAAATTGATTATTGTCTATGGAATGAAACACCTTTGACGTATAATTCAACAAATGCAGTTTCTGTAGCTCTACCCTTCCTACACCCAAATTTCAAGAGAAAATTAAAACTACCTAAAAAATTTATCAGTCTATTATTAACTAGTTTTTCTAATATTTTTGAAAATACTGGAAGAAGAGATATCGCTCGATAATTCTTAAAATCATTTTTTTCCCTTTTTGTAAACTGGAATTACAATAGCTTTCTTCATTAAATCTGGAAAAGTGCCAGTTTCGAAGGATAAATTACAAATGTGAACTAATGGTTGAATCAAGTTAAAAGAACATGTTTTAACAGCAATAATGGAAATATTGTCACACCCAGCAGATTTTTTATTTTTAAATCCTCTTATAATATCAGTCAATACTTCCCATTTCTTCACATCGAATATTAACAAGATGCCTACTCAAGGCTCGAGATTCAATAAAACTAAGAATGTTGTTGATCAAACAGTAAAACTTTTTAAGTGAATCTGTAATTCCACAAGTTACTCTATCGTTGGAAAGTGGTACTGCCGCTTGATTATGACCTCGCGGACCCCTTGAAAGGAAAAGAAAGAGACGTACGGTTTCGCGAACCACACTTTGAGAACCATGGATATAGACAATTTGTGACTGAATATCATGCTAAATCCAACTATGACGCATAAATGGTACAACTCTGAATCTATGAATCTAGGGGTAATACGAGTCGTAGATATTTCCAAAAATCCTAAATTTGACCTCCAATGTGTCCTTCAAGTTCAAATAGATATCACGTAGTGGTAAAATCTCGATCTAGTATGGCTAGAATCGTGAAAATTGGTATCTGTGGGGTGTTTCTGGCTACAGATTTTGCGAAACGTTACGAAATTTCGGATACTAAATGTCGTTCGAGGTCACACGTGAAATTTATATCTATCACTGCTAGAGAGCTGAAAATTGGTTCCTGAAAGTATTTTCGGTCATAGATCTGTGAAATGTTGTGAAATATTGGTTGCGAGATCAAATACCATCTATTGGTTAACAATGCTGCCTGTGGGTATTTTGAGTCGTAGATCTCGGTGAGTTTCTCAAAATTTGGAAAAAGTGTGTCCTTTGAAGTCAAAAATCAAATTTCAGTATACTAGTGCTAGAAAGTTAAATATTGGTGAATAGGGTTATTTCGGCAATACAACTCACAAATAAGGGGAATTTTCAGATCCAGTGTAGCTGTCAAAGTCAAATAAGGATAGGGTTGGGTTGGATTGTTTTACCTCTGAGCGGCAATTTTTTGCACACCATGGGCTAAATGGCCAGGTCACGTGGACCCCGAAGGCTCAGAGAAGGTTGGGGGAGGGGAACAGCTGTTGGGCCCACTGGAACAGCTGTTGGGAGACAGATGGTAGCCTCCCGTCAAGGCCATCCAGCGTGTTCTTTAACGTGCACAGGGTATGTCTCTCCCGCACACGGGGCCAAGGCTTAACGTCCCATCCGACGGACGACGGCCTTTCCAAGCCCATCGGTGTCCCGTACTGACCGTGGGCAAGGCGGGTAATTTTGCGGAGATAAATCTCAACACTGACCCAGCTGGGACTCGAACCTGGGAACTACAGATTACGAGCCTGGCGCGCTACCGACTGAGCCACCCCCGCCACCAAATAGGGATAGGAGTGACGGTCTAGAAATGAAAAGGTCCCGAAATCACCGATTAGTTTTTTTGCAACGATTATAAGATGTAAAAGTAAAAGTATCTAGAGACACCATTTTTCAAGTGCATGTAGGTAGAGTCGCATGTAGATAGAAATTTGACCTTCCACTTCAATGAAATGGTGAGATCCGAAATTTCAAAACTCTTCTGAAATATAGGATCGAAATAATCCGAGTCATTAGTTTTTAGCTCTCTAGTATCAATAGAACGAAATTTCACTTTTGTCCTAAAAAGATCCCCCCACTGCAATATTTCTTAAGATCTACAACAATTTCGGTTGTTTTATCTCTGAGCGTCCCATTTTTTGCACACAATTAGCTAAATGGCCAGGTCATAATGAATCCCAAGGCTCAGGGAAGGATTGGAGACAGGACCCACTGGAACAGTTGTTAGGAGACAGATGACAGTCTCCCGTCAAGTCCATCAAGCGTGTTCTTCAACGTGCACAGGGTATGACTCTCCCGCACAGGGAAAGATGGCGCAACGTCCCATCCGACGAACGGTGGCCTTTCCAAACCCATCAATGTCATGTACTGACAGTGAGCTGTTCGGGGAGTTTTGCGATAAATCTCAACGCTTACCCAGCTAGGACTTCGAGCCTGGCGCGTTACCGACTGAGGTACCCCCGCCCGTGCAGCAAGCGTGGTGAACAGTGCCACAGGAATATCTACGACTCACTGCCGCGAAACATTGTTCAATCCATTGCCAATAGATGTGGTTATACCTCCTAGTGATATGGCTTATATTTTGTATGATAAAATTGTCCACTTGTTTTGAAATATTTGTCATGTCTTCCTTGTCACCTATACTGCTTCATATGTGAATATCAGTTGAATTTTGTCACCTATTTTTGGTGTTGCAATCTCAACGTTACAGGATGTGACAATGCTCCCGATTATCCGACATTTATGGCGAATGGAATTTGCCGGTTAGATGAATCCTGCGGTTGCATGGGAAATAGTTTTATACAAAACAAATATCGTAAATGCAATTTGTATTCAAGCCTTAGTTATAATAAAAATGCAGTGAAAAACAATGAAAATGAAGTCCAATGCCCTTAATACAAATCTAAATATTTAAAATATAATTATCAGGAATTTTACCAATTGCTTTCCAAAGTCCAATAGCTAAGTGCGCTAATAACTCGGCCGTCCCGTAGCAGAGTAGTTAGTTCGCCTAGCTACTGATCAAGGGACCAGGGTTCGAGCCCCGAATAAGACATGGATGTTTGTATTTTTTATTTTTTTGCTTAGATCCCAATATCATCACAGACTTTCTACTATTGCGTAAAAACTGTGAGGCTCATTTGTCAGATCTCTGTGGTAGTCAGCTGCTTGAGGAGATGTTTGTTTATTTTTATTTATTCACTGAAAGCCACCAAAGAAAAAATTGTAATATTGGTCACCAGATGGCGCTGTTTACTGAAGTGTCGAAGCTTTTGTAATAACGAGATGTGAAGGCAAATTTCTCAAAAAGTCAGGGGAATCCGGGATAGGAGAACGATGAAACTAACCTAAACTTTAATTTCAAAAAGTTTCTCAAACTGACAATTTCAGTTTCAAAATTTTCCCCGTTGTATGAGAATTCAGGATATTTGAATACTAGGTAACCGGGAAATTATAATATTTTTTCTACCGCAAGAATTTTAGAAAGAAACAAGTGATAAAATATTCTTCCGTTTTAATCTATATCTTTATTTTCTTTTAGTTAGTTCTGGAGCGTATCTTTTTAAGGTACAATATCATATCTAAAGAGAAATGCGAGAATGGATAAATCGTGGACTGCGGTCTCAAACAATTAGCGACTTTTCTTACGAGTCAATACGTAATACAATATGTGGCAACTTAGCGACTCTTCAAGGTAGGGAGCAGTGGTGTTGGTTTGGGTTGTTTTGCCTCTGAGCGGAACTCATATTTGACGTCCTTGTAACTCCAATTATATTTGGAATCCTTATAACCCCAAAAATTGTGAATATATATATATGTGACAAACAGCTGCTTGAAGGGGTATTTATTTTTATTATATACATGTATACCGTAAACTTCTGTTTTTCCGGCATTTATGGGGAATGGAAGTTGCCGGTTAGATGAATAGATGTTGCATGAGAAATATTTCGATACAAAACAAAAACCGTAAGTTCAATCTTGTATTCAGGCATTAACTGAAATAAAAATATAGTTAAAAACAACGAAAATGAAGTATAATGCTATAAATGCAAAGGTAAATATATAAAATAAATTATCAGGAACTTCGGGAACTGCTTCACTGAAACCCACCACAGAAAATCATGGAAAGAGTTGTAATATTGGCCTGAAACAATGTGAGGAATAAGAAACACGAATGTTCCGGGAAATGAAAGGAGTAAGAAACACAAATGTGCCGGAAAATATGAGGAGTAAGAAACACAAATGTGCCGTAAAATGTAAGGGATAAGAAACACAACGGAAAATGTGAGGGGTAAGAAACACAAACGTACCGGGAAATGTGAGGGATAAGACATACAACTGAGCTAGAAAATGTGAGGGGTAAAAAATACAATTGTGCCGAAAGAATAAGAGGAATAACAAATACAATTGAGCCGGGAAATATGAGGGATAAGAAATACAATTAAGCCAAATGATGTGATGGATAAAAAGCAGAATTATGCCAGAAAATGTAAGGGATAAAAAACAAAATTGGTCCAGATAATGCTACTGATAAGAAATACAATTGAGCCGGAAAATATGAGGGTTAAGAAACACAATTGAGACGCAAAACCTGATGTATAAGAAACACAATTGTGCCGGAAAATGTGTCGGGTAATAAACACAATTGAGCCCAAAATATGAGGGGTAAGAAACAGAATTCTGTCTGAAAATATGAGGGGTAAGAAACACAATTGAGCTGGGAAAATGTGAAGGATAAGAAACACAATTGAGCCGGAAAATATGAGGTGTACGAAACGCAGTTGAGTCAGAAAATGTGAGGCATAACAAACACAATTGACCCGGAAAATGTGAAGCATAACAAACACAATTGAGCCGGAAAATGTGACGCATAAGAAACAAAACTGAGCCGGAAAATGTGAGGGTGATAAACACAATTGAGCTCAAAATATGAGGGGTAAGAAACACAATTCTTCCGGAAAATGTGATGAGTAAGAAACACAATTCAGCCGGAAAATGTGAGAGGTAAGAAACACAATTGTTCCGGAAAATGTGAGAATTAAGAAACATAATTGAGCCCGATAATATGAGGGATAAAAAACACAACTGTGCCGGGAAATGTGGTGGATAAGAAACGCAATAGAACTGGGAAATGTGAGGGGTAAGAAACACAATGGAGCCGGAAGATATGAGGGGTAAGTAACAGAATTGTGTCGGAAAATATAAGGCTTAAGAAACACAATTGAGCAGGAAAATGTGAGGGTTATGAAAAGCAATTGTGCCCGGAAAAGTGTAGAGAGGGGGGGGGGGGGGAGCTTTGAGTCGTGGGGTAATAAACAGAATTGAGCCGAAAAAATGTAACGAGTAGGGGAGCAAAACACTGGATTTCCAATGCATTAAAGATTTCTCCCTATATTTTACAGGTCTAAATTTATTGAAAAATTCATGAAATATAACTAAGAATTTTTGCCTCCATTATCCTTATCAGCAATCTTAAAGGAGCATCCCCCATCTTAGACCCAGCCCTGTCTACGTTTACCCAAATGAAGTAGAGAAATATTGTAAATATGGATGAGGAAGCATGAATTTCTAATGCAAATATTTATAAGAGAAATCAGTCGCAGCCTTCAATGCCTCTTTTTAACTATGAACGCGATTCCCGCGACCTCTGTTTGACCTTCTCTAAAATTTCTTTTATCTACTGCCGGAAATGCTTCTATGTAAAAATTTTCAGTTTTCTTTCTTGCACAGGTTTGACCTCTGAACTGTCGGATGAGAAATTTCGCAACGATTATAAGTTATATAAGCAGAAGTATCCATAGACAAAATTTTTCAAGTCCATATCACCATAGATAGATATTTGACCTTCGATCCTGATGAAATGGTGAGATCCGAAACTTCGTAACTCTTCTGAAATATAGAATCAAAATAATCTGAGTCATCTGTTTTTAACTCTCTAGTATCAGTAGAAATAATTTTCACCTCTGAACTAAGAGAATCACATCACTCCCCTATCGGGGCCGGGGTTGCTCAGTCGGTAGCGCGCCAAGCTCGTGATCTGTAGTTCCCAGGTTCGAGTCCCAGCTGGCTCAGCGTTGAGATTTATCTCCGCAAAATTCCCCGCCCTACCCACGGTCAGTAGGGGACACCGATGGGCTTCGAAAGGTCGCCGTCCGTCGGATGGGACGTTAAGCCGTGGCCCAGTGTGTGGGAGAGCCATACCCTGTGCACGTTAAAGAACACGCTGGATGGCCTTGACGGGAGGCTACCATCTGTCTCCCAACAGCTGTTCCAGTGGGTCCCCTCCCCCAACCTTCTCTGAGCCTTCGGGGTCCATGTGACCTGACCATTTAGCCCATGGTGTGCAAAAAAAGTGCCGCTCAGAGATAAAACAACCCAACCCTCCCCCTATTGGGATGATCGTAAAATATTTTTTCGTAAGATCTACAACAATTTCGGTTGTTTCATCTCTGAGCTACACTTTTTTGCACACAAGGGGCTAAATGGCCAGGTCACAAGGACTTCGAAGGCTCAAAGGAGGTTGGGGGAGGGGATTCACTAGAACAGCTGTTGTGACACACATGGTAGCCTTCCGTCAAGACCATTCAGCGTGTTCTTTAAGGTGCAGAGTATCTCTCCTGTACACGGCGACACGGCTCAACGTCCCATCCGATGGACGGCGGTCTTTTCAAATCCATCAGTGTCTTCTACTAACCGTAGTGAAGGCAAGGAGTTTTGCGATAAATCTCAAAGCTGACCCAGCTCGGACTCGAACCTGGGAACTGTAGATTACGAACCTTGCGCGCTACCGTCTGAGCACCCCCCTCCCCTCCCGCCCCGTTCAGGAAGCCTGGTGAACAGTCCGACTGGAATCTCTACGACTCACTGCCATGAAGAATTGTTCAATGTATTGCCAACAGCAATACCTCCTAATGAAATGGCTTATATTTTGTATTATAAAATTGTCCATTGTTTTGAAATATTAGTAATGTCTTCCTAGTCTCCTATACTGCTTCATATGTGAATATCAGTTGAATTTTGCCACCTCTTTTTGGACTTGAAAATTTTTGGTGTTTTAATTTCAACCTTACAGGATATGACAATGTTCCCGTTTATCCGGATTGGGTTGGGTTGTTTTACCTCTGAGCGGCACTTTTTTTGCACACCATGGGCTAAATGGCCAGGTCACATGGACCCCGAAGGCTCAGAGAAGGTTGGGGGAGGGGACCCAGAGGAACAGCTGTTGGGAGACAGATGGTAGCCTCCCGTCAAGGCCATCCAGCGTGTTCCTTAACCTGCACAGGATATGGCTCTCCCGCACACGGGGCCACGGCTTAACGTCACATCCGACGGACGGCGGCCTTTCCAAACCCATCGGTGTCCCCTACTGACCATGGGCAGGGCAGGGAATTTTGCGGAGATAAATCTCAACGCTGACATAGCAGGGACTCGAACCTGGGAAGTACAGTCGCTCAAAAAACTATCCGAACGCTATGGTTGATTACAGAATTCAGAAAAAATATCTGGCAACGATTTTTTTTAGAAATTAGTGATCTGGCAACCTTTGTGTCACATGACACGAATGTTGCCAGATCACTAATTTCTAAAAAAATCGTTGCCAGATATTTTTTCTGAATTCTGTAATCAACCATAGCGTTCGGATACTTTTTTCAGCGACTGTACAGATTACGAGCCTGGCGCGCTACCGACTGAGCCCCCCCCCCCCCCCTCGTTAATCCGGCACTTATGGGGAATGGAAGTTGCCGGTTACATGAATCTGCCTGTTTGAAGGCAAATAATTTTATAGAAATGAAATGTCGTAAATGTAATTTGTATTCAAACATTAGTTTGCAATAAATATGCAATTAAAATTTAAAACATGCAATTAATAAAAATGCATTTAAAAGAAATGTAGTATAATGCCCTTAATACAAATCTAAATATCTAAAATATAAATGTCAGGAATTTTGGCAATTGGTTCCCAAAGTTACAAAGCCAAGCGTGCTAACAAACTCAGCCGTCCCGTGGCCGCTTGTTACTAATCAATGGACCTGGGTTCCAGCCCAGGCGTAAGGCATGGATGTTTGTATTGTTTTTTATGCTGAGGTCCAGATATCCTCACAGACATTCTACTATGTCGTAAAAACTGACAGGCTCCTTTCAGACCTCTGTGGTGAGCAGCTGCTTGAGGGGATATATTTATTTATGTAAATATACATTATACCGAGTATGTATGTTTATTTATTCACTGAAATCTACGATAGAGTTGTAAAATTGGTCACCAGATGGCGCTGATCACCGAAGTTTCATATTTTTCCCTAATAACGAAATGTGAAAGAGAATTTTTGAAAGTCAAGAGTAAATGGAATCAGAGGTATGTCAGCAGTAAAACTAACCTAAATTTTAATTTCAGAAAGTTTATTTTTTTTTATTTCAAATTTATTCTGGTTGCATGAGAATTCTGGATGTTTGATCATCGGATAGCCGAGAATTTACTGTTTATTTGTTTCTACCGCCTACATTATAGAAAGAAATAACTAATAAAATATTTTTCCCTTTTAATATGTCGATACATGTTACTTAATCTTGCAAATCTGGAAAGTATCTTTTTAAGGTACATTATTATATCTAAAGAGAAATACGAGGATGGACAATTCGTGGATTGCCGTCAAAAACAATTAGGGACTTTTGTTACGAGTCAATATATTATGACTACCTGCCTAATATGATGTTGTTCCCCCACGTGCCGCCAAAACAGCCCATACCTAGTTATTTATGGATGCTACAGGATTTCTCAACGTGTCTTGTGGTATCTGGTAACAACACGTTACCAGCAGATTCTTTAATTAACGTTAAGTTACGGGGTTAAGCCGCCGCAGATAGGATATGCTGTTCCAACACAAACCATAGATGCTCGATTGACTTGATGTCTTGGGAATTTGGAGGCCAGGGCAATACCTGGAAGTCTCCCTCAGGTTCTGCGAACCATTCTCAAACAATCCAGGCAGTGTGGCATGCCGTATGATTCTGCTGAGAGAAAACACTTCTAGAGGGAAATACCTTTGCCATGAAAGGATGTAACTGATCTGCAATGATGTTTAGCTACGTGGTAGACGTAATAGTTTCCTGCACATTAATGACTGGACCCAGGGTTTCCCAGCAGAACATTGACCGAAGCATTACATTTCCTCCATCGGCTTGTTTTAATTGATCGGACCACACTACTTCCTTCCAATCATTCAAGGTCCAGTTTTTATACTCGTGTGTCCATTGTAGATGCTTTCGATGGTGAACCGAGGTTAGCATGACCACTCGGAGTGGTCTGCAGCCATGCAGCCCCATTTTCAGCAGATTTCGATGTACTGTGTGTTGGGACACATTACTCCAGTCACAAACATTCAAATTACGGGTGAGTTGCGCCACAATATCCCTTCTGTTGGCTCGTACAATCGCTTGAAAAAGTATCCGAACATTACGATTGATTACAGAATTCATAAAAATTATCTGCCAACGATTTTTTTTTAGAAATTAGTGATCTGACAACCTTCGTGTCACGTGACACGAAGGTTGCCACATCACTAATTTCTAAAAAAAAGTTGCCAGATATTTTTAATGAATTCTGTAATCAACCATGATGTTCGGATACTTTTTTTAATATATATAATACGTATGAATATATAATGCAATGAATATGGAGCGTGTGCAGTTACCATTCACAGCAAACTGGAGCGGTTGCCGTTAATGTTCACAGCACATTTGATCGTGTGAGCTCACAAAGACCTGGATCGTGTGGGCTCACTCACGGAAATATTGAGCGTGTGCAGTTGACGTTGACAGCAAACTGGAGCGTGTGCAGTAACTGCACACGCTCCAATTTGCTGTGAACGGTCTTCAACTTAACGACTCTTCAAGGTAGGAAGCAATGTGTTGGCTTGGGTTGTTTTATTTCTCAGCAACACCTTTTTTCACAGAACGGGCTAAAGAGTCAGTTCACAAGGACCCCGAAAGTTCGGGGGAGGAGACCCACTGCAATAGCTGTTGTGAGACAGATGTTAGCCTCCCGTCAATGCCATGTGTGTGTGTTGTTTAACGTTCACAGGTTATGCCCCCCCCTGCACACGGACCACAGCTTACCGTCCCATTCAACGGACGGCGGCCTTTCCAAGCCCATCTGTTTCTCCTACTTAACTTCACCATAGCGGGGAGTGTGTGGAGATAAATCTCAACTCTGATTCAGGTGGGACTCAAACTTATGAATGTAGATTACGAGCCTGACGCTCTACCGACTGAGCCACCCCGCCCTGTGCATCAAGTGTGATTGAGAGTGTCACAGGAGGTTATCAGCAGTCTCTACCATTCATTCTCCCGAAGCATTGTTCAATGTATTGGCAGTTACTAATAGTGGTTGTACCCGCTACTTATGTAGCTTATATTTAATATAATAGAAATGCCAATTTGTTGTCAAAAATTAGACATCTCTTCGTTGTCTCTCAAAGTTCTTCTTCATTTGCATAAACGAATTTTCCCACCACGTCTTGATGTTGCAATTTCAATGTTCAGAGTATATATATATATAAAGCAGTATATACAGAGTGAATCTGAAAAAGTGGGCAAAACTTTACGGGGTGGTAGAACGCAGCTATATGAGCAATATTCGTCATAGAATGTATGGTCGAAACGCAAGCGGTGAGAAGTTAAAAGGTAGTTTTCCACTGTCACATTTAAAGAATGAACACAAGAAGGAGAGGAGATACTTCAGAAAACATTTTATTAACAGGAATGTAATTGAGGTACATGCTCAAAGAAATTGCTCAAAAGAGCTGCCGCCAGCTGTAATGCAGGCTTCACACCTGCGGGATAGGGACCGACTCAAATTTACAAAGACACCAGGCATTTCCCGAATATCGCCGGCAACAACGGCGATCCTGGCGACTAGATCCATATCGGTTTCAATGGGGCACTCGTAGATTAGGCTTATCCGCCATTTCGTGGTTAGTATAACCAGCCATCCTCTCGGCAGTCCACGGTAGAAATGCCGTTGGGTGCGAGGACCGACCCTTTTATACCATTTCCAACTCCACCTAGCAGCTCGCCGTTTGCGTTCCGACCATACATTCTATGACGAATATTGCTCGTATACCTGCGTTCTACCACCGCGTAAGGTTTTGCCCACTTTTTCATATAGGTACAAACTTTTAGGGGAGGTGGATAACATCTAAAAGAATGAGAAATCCATAGGAACCCACAACAGGAAACGTCATGGGGAAAGTGGTAGCAAAGGAACAAGATCTGAACGGACACAAGACAGTGATTAATGGAAAAATATTTATCACATAATTATTACAAATGGCGTACTAGATGATATATTTCATAATGTTACAGTTTCATATGTGTGTGGGAAATGGTGGCCCGGTACATGTCTGTGTGGGAAGCGTTCTTGATACATCCGTTGACTTCAACTATTCCATACACTAGGTGCATATCTGCCAGCTCCCTGTTCGAATACTTTTGCATGCTCTTCATAAGCGGACATATACATATATTTTATAACGTTACAGCAGATGCTCGAAGTTTCCACCATGAGACGCGATGCATGCATGACACCGACGGAGCATTGATTGCTGGACACGGTTGAACACACCTGGAGTTTCTTTGATAGTAGCAGCAGCGCAGACGAGCCTTGCCACGACATCCATGTCAGACTCCACAGGTGATTCATACACGTTAGCTTTTAGGGCCCCCTACAGAAAGAAATCAACGCTCGTTAAATCAGGTGAGTGTGGAGGCCAGGCAACTGGTCCAGCACTCCCAATCCATCGTTGCCCAAAACACAGGTTCAAATGCGCACGAACACACCTTCCATAATAGGGAGTGCTCCATCATGTTGAGACCACATGTTGCGTCTCATATTTGTTGGAACATGGGCAAGTAAGCCTGGAAGAACCTGTTTCAGAAAGATCAGATACTTCGCAGAGGTCATGCGGGATGGTAAAAGGTATGGGCCGACTAAGCAGTCGCCGACCAAACCTGTCCACACATTTACTGCGAAACGATGTTGTGCCGCATGGGTGCGCACACTGTGAGGGTTCTCGTAAGCCCACAAATGCACATTGTGCTGATTGAATACTCCATCCCGAGTGAAACTGGCCTTATCAGTAAACGAAACATAAGCAGGGAAATTCACATCTTCAGCACTTTCTTGGATATACCACTGCGCAAAACGCACACGTGCAGGATGATTTGCGAAGAGAAGTAACTGAACACTTTGGAGATGAAAGGGGTGTAAGGATTCGCCGTGCAAAACACGCTGTAAACTGCAACGAGGTACTCCTAAGGCAGAGGCAACGGCACGTGTGCTGGTACTAGGATTAGTCTCCACAGCATCCAACACACTTTCTTTCATTGGCGGGAGTACGCGTCGATCGTGGCCTGCCCTCACTTCTGCTGCCTCTTAATGACCCATAATCGCATAAATTTTGATGCACTCGCGCAGACAAACGGTGGCCCGGTACATGTCTGTGTGGGAAGCGTTCTTGATACATTCGTTGAGCGACACGTCCGTTGCCCTCAGCTATTCCATACACTAAGTGCATGTCTGCGAGCTCCCTGCATGCTCTTCATAAGCCGACTACCTCTCGAATGAGGAAATCCGAAATTTCCACTTAGCGCACTGATGAACAGCGCCACCTATTGACTTACGGTGACGTTTCCGGTTATGGGTTCCTATGCAATTCTCATTCCTTTAGATGTTATCTACCTCCCCTAAAAGTTTGTACCTATATTTTTGAGACACCCTGTATACTGTATATAAGTAAACTTCTGGTTATCTGGCATTTATGTGGAATGGAAGTTGCCAGTTAGATAAATAAAAGAATCTGACGGTTCCATAAGAAACATTTTGATACAAAACAAACACCTTAAGTGCAATCTTGTATTCAAGGTTTAATTGAAATAAAAATGCAGTTAAAAACAATGAAAATGAAGTACAATCCCCTTAATGCAAATCTAAATATTTAAAATATAATTATCAGGAATTTTAGCAACTGCTTCCCAAAGTCCAATAGCTAAGTGCGCTAATAACTCGCCGTCCTGTAGCCGAATAGTTAGTGCGCTTAGCTACTTATCAAGGGACATGGGTTCGAGCCCCGAATAAGGCATGGTTATTTGTATATTTTATTTTTTTTGCTTAGATCCCAATATCCTCACAGACCTTCTACTATGGCGTAAAAACTGTGAGGCTCATTTGTCAGACCTCTGTGGTAAGCAGCTGCTTGAGGAGATATTTCTTTATTTTTATTTATTGACTGAAAGCCACCAAAGAAAGAATTGTAATATTGGTCGCCAGATGGCGCTTGTACTGAAGTGTCAAAATTTTTCTAATAACGAGATGTGAACGCAAATTTTTCAAAAAGTCAGGGGATTCCGGGGTAGGAGAACGATGAAACTAACCTAAACTTTAATTTCAAAAAGTGTTTCAAACTGACAATTTCAGTTTCAAAATTTTCCCCGTTGTATGAGAATTCAGGATATTTGATACCAGTTAACAGGGAAATTATAATATATTTTCTACCGCCTGAATTATAGAAAGAAATAAGTGATAACATATTCTTCCGTTTTAATTCATTACTTATCTCTTCTTCTTCCGATAGGTCTGGAACGTATCTTTTCAAGGTACAATATCATATCTAAAGAAAAATCCGAGAATGGATAATTCGTGGACTGCGTCTCAAACAATTAGCGACTTTTCTTACGAGTCAATACGTGATACAATATGTGGCAACTTAGCGACTCTTCAAGGTAGGGAGCAGTGGTGTTGGTTTGGATTGTTTTACCTCTGAGCGGCACTCATATTTGGCGTCCTTGTAACTTCAATTATGTTTGGAATCCTTATGACCCCATAAATTGTGAATATATATATATATGAGAAACAGCTGCTTGAGGTGGTATTTATTTTTATTATATATATGTATACAGTAAACTTCTGGTATTCCGGCATTTATGGGGAATGGAAGTTGCCGGTTAGATGAACAGATGTTGCATGAGAAATATTTTGATACAAAACAAAAACCGTAAGTTCATTATTGTATTCAGGCTTTAATTGAAATAAAAATGTAGTTAAAAACAACGAAAATGAAGTATAATGCTCTAAATGCAAAGGTAAATATCTAAAATATAACTATCAGGATCTTCGGGAACTGCTTCACTGAAACCCACCGTAGAAAATCATGGAGAGAGTTGTAATATTGGCCTCCGCATGGCGCTGAGTACGGAAGTGTCTAATTTTCTCTAATAACGAAATGTGAAAGAGAAATTTTACATAAGTAAAGCCAGTGGAATCCGAGACACGAGAATAAGGAAACTAAATTAAACGTTAATTTCAGAAAATTTATTCCGGTTGCGTGAGAATTCTGGAAGTTTGAATACCGGATAACCGGGAGTTTACTGTACATTTATTTTCCTATCGTATCAGTTATAGTGATAAATATGGAATAAAATGTTATTCCATCGGAATCCAAAGTTCAATGTCTGTGGCAAGAGTCGGTGGGGAAATTATCTTTTTCAGGTACAATATTACATGGAAAGAAAAATACGGGGATGGATAATTCATGGACTACCGTCGGAAAATATTATTACTTTATGACATGGTCATCCGACCTATTATTTTACATGTTTCCCAAATTTGAAAGTAGTTTAGCTTTGACAAAGCGTAAGTGGCGACCTCAAGTGGTGTTTCGATTCGTATCGTGCATTTTTTAAGCTGGGAAGCAAACAATAAGGGGCAAAGGAATTATGCATCAAAAAATTTATATTTTAAAAACGGAAAAAGAGTAACTGCACTTTGTATTTGAAAAAAATAATATCATGATTTTAATAAAGGTATATTTTCTCCATTGGATTTTCGTTGAACCAACAATTATAAATTGAACGGATAGAGAAGATTTGAAATTAGCCTTAAGTTAATTTATAGAATAAATTATTACAATTAGAAGCTTCCTTGGTTGCATAGAAACAGGAAACAGAATTGATATTAATATTCTCTGCAAGGATATCTATGGGAAATTATTACACAGGAAAAGCGAAGAGAATGGAAGTTGACAGTAACATGTAATTACAAAAGCGTTAGTCCCCTGTAATGTTCGTTTCACCTCTACGCCAAATGCACGATACTCGATTTTACATTAATCTCTATGGAAGCTTAACTTCATCTCCCTCTACATTTTTTGGCAAGGATATCAATGGGAAATTATTACATAGGAAAAGCGAAGAGAATGGAAGTTGACAGTAACATGTAATTACAAAAGCGTTCGTCCCCTGTAATGTTCGTTTCACCCTCTCTACGCCAAATGCACGATACTCGATTTTACATTAATCTCTATGGAAGCTTAACTTCTTCTCCCTCTACATTCTTTGATCCAGGTCTTGCAGAATAAGATTCTGCGATGTGGGGTCGATGCCCCTGGTTTGTAACCAACAGACAGTTACATAAAGACCTGGGCATCGAACATATTTACTCTTACATCCAGTCTGTCTCTCGACATTTCTTTGTGGCAGTTCAGAGTAACCCTCGTGAGATCATATCTTGCTTATTGGACTATGATCACGAAGTCCTTAATAGATACAAGAGGGTTAAGATTATGGCTTTCTCTAAAGAATGGGAGAGCCATAACCTCTGTACGTTAAAGAGCACACTGAATGGCTTTGAAGGTGACTATCGTCTGTCTCCTAATAGCTGTCCAGTGGTCCATTTCGTATCCTTCTCTGAGCCGTTGGGGCCCTTTTGACTTGGCCATTTAACCCATTGTGTGCGAAAAAGTGTCTCTCAGAGATAAAATAACCCAAATACTGCAGCGCTGTCTTCAGCAACCGACCATAATTCTTAATTTCCCCGCCAACTTTCAAAGTGTGTAGGAATTTTGTTTTGCAGTTATTCCTCACTTTGGAGTTATTTCTATCTTCTTTGTTATCTTATTTCTTACTTGAACTGCTTTAATCATATATTTGGATATGCCCGGAGACCGTATTCGTAAGTGTGACGCAGAATTTTGTTAGAATACTTCATATAACTTCACGCTAACGTTCTTTAAAGTTCCATACGATCAAGAAACGTAATCGGTTTCTTTGAATTGCGAATATCGTTCCAATTGTTATACACTTACGTTGGTTGATTTTAATTCTCTTCATTCTTTTCCATTTTATTATTGGATTTTTTTCATTTTTATTTAACAAACTATATATTCAAGGGAGTGAGCTCACTAAATCAGCTATTCTCAATGGGGTTCAGATCCGGGCTTTGTGGTGGCCGATTGATGTCATGCTCGCAGAACCACTACTAAACATATCTTGCGCGATGGGCAGAAGCATTGTGGTCCATGAAACTGCCGTCATCTGCTGCACAAAAAGTCAACATTTGCATGATGGACATTATCGCCAACAATGTTCAGATAATCCTTGGAGAACACCCGATCTACCAACAATATCAGGAGACCGGTTCCCTAACAACAGAACGTGCCCCACAACATTACAACTGCCTCCAAAACCTTGAGTTGTGTTTACAAGTTGGGTCCATTGCTTCATGGAGCTTCCGCCAAACTCTCTGCCTACCGTCGGTACAGAACAAGGTGTACCGCGACTCGTCGGACCACGTGACATTTTTCTAATCTTCCAGTGTCCAGTCACGGTGTTCCTGACACCACTGTAGACGAACTTTCCAGTTCATCGCAAAAAACAGGGTTCCCCTCTAGGCATGCGACTGCTAATACCAGTCCTCTTTAATTCCCTGCGCATAGTTTGCTGAGATATGGGTTGGAAACAGACTTCGTTGAATTCTTCTATTAATTGCTGTACACAGGAATTCCTGTTTGTCCGTATAAGCATTTTCAGAGGACGACGATCTCGTTCTGAGAGATTATCGTCGCGGCACACTTACGCCTCCTAGACAAGCAATGTGGGCTATTTCTCCACTGATTCAAGATCCGTGCTATCTCACCTTTTGAGAAACCGGTCAGCTCCGCTGTTTTTGAAATCGTCGACCCACCCAGTCCCAAAATAGTCCGTATTGCCCTTAGATATTTAGACTATATTCAGAACGTAAAACAATCCAGAGTTTTCCGAAATTTGGTTAGAGCTAACTTAAAGTGGCGAATTTTGAGGTTGTATTTGTTTTCCGGTATTGTATCTATGATACATTCCAGATTGCAGAGTGCTGCATATTTAGGATTTTTTTCAAATACAGCGGGAATGAATTTTATAAAATTTTGAATCTGTATCTAAGGTGGCAGTATATATATATATTGTTCACTTACATGGGTATATGGAGTTCCTTGGACATAATCATTGGTTAAAACAACAAATTTTTTTGAAATTCTTATGCAACATGCAATTCAACGATATTTCCTAAAATTTTATTTTCAAAATGGACTAGTAAGTACATAATAATGACGATAAATAAATTCTTATTACAGTGTATGAAGTTGGTTGGCTGTTTTACCTCTGAGCGGCACTTTTTTCCACACAATGTGCAGGTCTCAAGAACCCCAAGGGTTCAGAAAAGGTTAGGGGAGGTGACCTACTGGAACAGCTGTGGGAAATAAATGGTAGCCTACCGTCGAGGCCATCCTGCTAGTTCTTTAATGTGCACACGGTATGCCTCTCCCGTACATGGTGACACGACTTAACATCCCATCCGAATGACGGCGGACTTTTCAAGACCATCGGTACCCCATACTGACCATGGGTAGGGTGGGAAGTTCGCCGAGAAAAATCTCAACAGTGATTCAATTGGGGTTCGAACTTGCGAACTGCAGATTACGAGCCTGGCGCGCTCCCGACTGAGCCATCACCTCCCCAGTGTAAAAACAGTTTTTAGTAACTGCCCAATGTAGTAACAGCTTCCAGACAACTGAAGGTTTGTAGACATACATGTCCCCCGAATAGCTGCCGAAAAATACTCTGTAACATTGAAATTGCAACACCCAGAAGGAAGGGGGCGGGGGTGGCTCAGTCGGTAGCGCGCCAGGCTCGTAATCTGTAGTTCCCAGGTTCGAGTCCCAGCTGGGTCAGCGTTGAGATTTATCTCCGCAAAATTCCCCGCCCTGTGCACGGTCAATAGGTGACATCGATGGGCTTGGAAAGGCCGCCGTCCGTCGGATGGGACGTTAAGCCGTGGCCCCGTGTGTGGGAGAGACATACCTTGTGCACGTTAAAGAACACGCTGGATGGCCTTGACGGGAGGCTACCATCTGTCTCCCAACAGCTGTTCCTGTGGGTCCCCTCCCCCAACATTCTCTGAGCCTTCGGGGTTCGTGACCTGGCGATTTAGCCCATGGTGTGCAAAAAAGTGCCGCTCAGAGGTAAAACAACCCAACCCAGAAGGAATGATTGGAAGGTGCATACAAATCAGCAGGCGGCTGAGTTGCTCGATATATGCAAATGATGAAGATATGTGATATGCCTATGCCTCTGCAATAATATTACAACTGAGACCTGTTTCCTCATGACAAGGGGGCAGGGGTGGCTCAGTTGGCAGCGCGCGAGGCTCGAAATCTGCAGTTCCCAGTTTCGAGTCCCAGCTGAGTCATCGTTGAGATTTATCTCCGCTAAAGCGCGCCCATGGACAGTAGGAGCACCAATAGGCTTGGAAAGGTCACCATCCGTCGGCTACGAGGTTAAGCCGTGGCCCCGTGTCCTGGATGCCCCTGACAGTAAAACCCACCCACGGACCGTAGGAGCACCGATGGGCTTGGAAAGGTCACCATCCGTCGGATAGGAGGTTAAATCGTGGCCTCGTGTCCTGGATGCCCTTGACAATAAAACCCACCCATGGACAGCAGGAGCACAGATGGGCTTGGAAAGGTAACCATCCGTCGGATAGGAGGTTAAGCCGTGGCCCCGTGTCCTGGATGCCCTTGACAGTAAAATCCACCCATGGACAGCAGGAGCACCGATGGGCTTGGAAAAGCCACCGTCCGGCGGATAGGACGTTAAGCCGTGGCACTGTTTCTTGGATGACCTTGACAGAAGGCTATCATGTCTCTCAACAGCTGTCTAGTGGATCCCCCTCCCAAAATTTCTTTGAGCCTTCGGGGTCATTGTGACCTGGCCATTTAGTCCATTTTCTGAAAGAAAAGTGCCTCTCAGAGGTAAAAAAAACAACCTCGTGAGAAGACTCTTCCGATTCGAGCTGCGAGTTCTAAGAGGCGGTGAAGTTTGTATCAAATGACAACAGATTCGCCGACCATATTGCCAGCTGAGCGAAATGAGAAAGGACAGATTATTGTTCAGGGTTAAGGGTCAGGTGACAAGGGCTCAGAGAAGGTTAAGGGGAGAGGACTAACTGGACAGCTGATGGGAGACAGATGGTAGCCTCCAGTCAAGGCCATCAAGCGTGTTCTTTAACGTGCACAGGGTGACTCTCTCGTACACGGAGCCATGGCTTAACGTCCCATCCGACGGACGGTGATTTTTCCAACTCCTTCGCCCTACTGTGCTTGGGCAGGAAGTTCAGTTGGGTGGAGATTAACCTCAACTCTGGGTTATCTGGGACTCGAACCTGGGAACTGCAAAATACGAGCCTTGTGCGCTACCGACTGAGCAACTCCTGACCTTATCACATCTTGGCAAAATAATGGAAAGGCTAATTTGATACCATGATACTTTGATCATCAATCATTACTCGTTGTTTATAGAGACACTTCATGAATTTATTTCCCATAATGGCATACTTTATATATTGGCACCTATTATTTTCACGATTAGACAAACAATTGAACTACGCCAATACTCTATTGTAATAAAATTAGTTCAATCTGATGCCTACAATTCTGTCAACGTGGATGTTTGCTGGAGAAAATCTTTTTAAGTAGAGATCTGAAACGTTGGTCTTCCTCAGGAAGTATATTATCACCATTTTTTTTCAATGTTTATATTCAGGATGTAACACAACATATCCAACCACACAGCAAAATAGCAGTTTATGCCGAAGGTAAGGGGCGGGGGTGGCTCAGTCGGCAGCACAGCAGGCTCGTAATCTGCTGTTCCCAGGTTCAAATCCCAGCTGGGTCAGCGTTGTGATTTATGTTCGCTAAACACCAAGCCCTACCGACGGTCAATAGGGGACACCGATGAGCTTGGAAAGGCCGCCGTTCGTTGGATGAGTCGTTTTTAAGCCGTGGCGTCATGGGCAGGAGAGCCATGCCCTTTTCACATTAACGAATACGTTGGAATGCCTTGACGGGAGGCTACCATCTGTCTCCCAACAACTGTTCCACTAGTTCTCTTACCCAAATCTTCTCTGAGTCTTCTGGATTCTTGTGACTTGGCCATTTAGTCCATTGTGTTCAAAAAATTGCAGCTCAGAAATAAAACAACCCAACTCTAGTTCCTTCCGTTCATAGACAACCCTTTTATTGAGTTATATTTGTATTCAGAGAACTGAAGAAAATTATCTAGACAATTGAGAAACAGAGAGTCCACTCACTTTTCTGGTAATTATTAGCGCCATCAACGTCTGACTATAGAACTAATTTTATCAGTCGTGAACTTGGGCAGAGCCACAAATTCTATGTTACGTAAAGTTAAAAACCAGTATAAAAGAGAAAAATTTATTTATCGAGGTTTTATCATCTAAGATCAGATAATCTGAAATTATTTACTTGCTTTTTAAAATACCTATAACTTGGGGTAAAATTTTTAAAACTTTCTATATTTTTAAATTATTTACGCAAGGTTTGGTACAAGAAATAAACAAAAACAATGCTATCCGTTTTTGTAGTTCTCGACTTTTGTAGTCTGAGACTTAGTTCATAATTCCGCCACAGGAGCGCTGCTCTATGAGTGTTTAACATTGTGAAAATGTTGCAATTAATGGTATAAGAAATGCGACCTCTGCACTTTCCTTCTCTGTGTTGCGGACAATGCGTTGGCCAGTTGTGAAAGAATTCACAGAGAGATGCTTGTTGAAACAGTTAAATAAGCTATAGAATTTTTAAGAAATAAACTTTAAAACAAGATAAATATTTTTCAGAATGTTTTTTGTATAGCATATTTTTTATTGCATTTTACTATGCTCGATTTAATTATACTGGTAATTCACGTGACATTTCACAATATACAAATTCTACCGCCTAACTTACAATTCTGAAAAATTAATAAGGCATATTTTGGCTTTGATACGCGAAGAACTGTATGTCGAGATCTACTATACTGTGTCTTTCAACATACAATTATATCTAAATCAAATATATTAAATTCCCGCCGATGGAGCAGCTAGCGACATATTGAGCCTCGGGTAGAGGGATAAAATTAAAATTAGAAAACAGTGGGTGGGGGGAAGATGTCTAAGGGAGAATATTAATTCAGAACGCCTTCCGATAGTTTCTTCCTCAGAAATAAATCTCCTTAACTAGTATAACGCCCCTGAGTTCCAGTAGTTTAGTTTCATTACGGGTTCTATCATAGGGGAACATCTGATTTTTAAATGAACCAGGAGGGCAGAGGCGAAATTCCGTAAGTAAAATTTTGGGATGATCTCTCTAGTATTGGAAAGCAATCCCCACTAAATACACACACACCCGGTACTTACCAAATATTAGACTTCAGAATTAAAAAAAAATTATAATTGCTAGAACAGTTTTCTCCATGATACCTTATAACAGAGAATCAGCACACAGATATAAGAATTTTTACTTCTACAAGAGGAAGAAAAGAACGAAATTAGATTATAATTTTAACACTTGTTAATTTGTTTAAACGAAAATCTCTATAATGATATTGATGTAGGAAAAAGCGTTTCATGGTTCTAAATCGGGTTTTATTTGTAAATCGAGACAAGAACATTGTCAGCATGGGTGGCAAGAGAGGAAATTTGTGTAGGAAATATGGGATCGGGCAATGAGAGAATTTACAGAACATCCAAGTCTCTTACGAAGTGACAGCAACTTTTCAAAATCAAAGGAAACGACATGAGCTTTTATTCGCGCGTGTTTCATTGTGAATCTGTGATGAACTATGTCACCATGTATTGTCGAGGGTATTGTCTGCAAGGGACAAAAATTTTGAAATGTTGCAGTTCAATTCTCTCGACAGAAAAGGTTACTGTACTCAAACATGGAAACTTTTCTGAAAAACTGAAAATAAGGTCATAGTATGGATTATTTTTTTCGCGAGATATCGCACAACAAAAGGATCGGCACTCACACGTACACAGGTCCGGATATAGGATGAACTAGAGAGGGGGGGGGGCGCGGACGAGAAACGCAAGTGAGCGCGAAAAATGTAAAGGGGAAGGGGGAAGAAACACAATTGACCCGGAAATATATGAGCGGTAAAAAACGAAAGTGAGGTGGAAAATGTGAGGGGTGAGAAAAACAATTGTGCCGGAAACTGCGAGGCATAAGAAACACAATTCTGCCAGAAATAATGTAGGAGGGGGGAAGGGGAAGAAACATAATTGAGGCGGTGGGAAATGTAGGGTGGAGCATTAAACACAATTCAGCCAAAAATTGTGTTTAATGCACTCGTTGGCACTAGGCCCTGATGACGTCAGCATAACCCAGTTAACAAACCTGTCTTACATATTAAATAAACTCGACTTTTTTGGTATACACTAAGTAATTATCACTTTTGAGTCGATTCAAATTTTAAAGGAAAAATTGTCTTGAGGCTGGTGGGATACGAACCCACGACCTCCTGATAACATGTCAAGTGCTCTGGACCACTCAGCTACCGGCCGCCGATCAAGATCTCCTCTAATTGATGATATCCCACCCGGATCAAGACAATTTTTCCTCTAAAATTTGAATCGACTCAGAAGTGTTAATTACATAGTATATAACAAACCTGTTACCTGAAGCTCTGATTGTGCTTCTTAAATCCTTCAATAACTCCTGGACCACTTGCATAGTACCTGATTCATGGAAGGCTACTCACATCATATCTATCTTGGAGCAGGGAAAACCCACCACTGAGCTGTTCTCTTACAGGCCCATTGCTCTATCATCTTTCCTCTGCAAGACCCTAGAGAGACTGGTCCTTGACGTCTAGAATGGTATGTAGAGTCCGAGGGTCTCCTCCCTGGCAGCAAAGAGATGTACACGTCCGATAATATTATCGACTTCACCTCCTCTGCTGAACAGGCACTTTCGAAGGGACAGACTAGTCCCTGTCTTCTTCGACATTCAGAAGGCATTCGACTCCCTGTCCCATTCGGATATTCTCTATAGGCTCCATGATCTCGGCCTCAGAGGCAATATGATCCACTGGATCTGGCATGACTCTCCAAAAGGATGGTTCATGTGAAGCTGGGCAACATGATCAGTTCCTCCCACACTATCAATCATGGATTGTCTCAAGAGGGTGTCCTAAGTCACATGTTACTGAGCATCTTGTTATCAGGCCTACACTCTCGACTCGAGAATAGTGAGTATTTCCCTCTACAAGGATGACATCTGCTTCTGGTTTCAAGGATGACACCCCTTCTGAGCTGAGCATATCTATGCTCTATGCTCAGCTCAAGATGAAACGAGCTGTGGCCACAGTCATCAAATTCTTCGACAAAGCTCATTCTTTCCACCGATAAGGCTATATCAATGGTTCTTACAAAGAGATGCCTTCTGCCCTACTTCCATAGCCTCATGCTTGGATCAGACCACATCAAGGTCGTCAAAAAGCATAAGTTCTTTGATGTGGTCCTGGACAACAGGAAGACCTGGGGACCTCACATCCAACATCTTAAGAGAGTTACCACAGTGAAGAGAAATATACTGTCTTTCCTTGTTGGTACTGGGGAAGTGCCTTCTAGACCCTCCTCGTTTTATAACGGCACTTGATCCTCTCCCGCGCCAACTACAGTGGCTACCTTTTGAGCAATGCCTCTGCTTCACTGCTGAGCAAGTTGACCACTGAATACACTCTATCTCTGCGCCTCTGTCTCGGACTCTGCCCTAACACACCAAATCCGTCTGCCATAGCATAGGCTGATGGCATGCCTTTCCGCCTGCACCGGAAGAGAGCTATACTGTGTCATCTCTCGAGGCTTCATTCCCTCCACTTTAACCACGAACTTCTCAGAAAGTTACAAGATAGACCAGACTGTGCCATCGCCGTGCCTGGAACCGACTTCTACGACCGAGTCGTCCCTGCCAGCTCCACTGCTGGCAATACGCTCTTCCCTGACCTTCCACCTGGAAGAACAGTGATCTTATCATCAATGTCACTGTCCCTTCCCCAGGTCGAAAGACCGACTCAGATGCAGTGGCCTATAGATTTGCCACATGCAGCACACCCGAGACTGTATCTAACGTTCTGCGCAACTGCTCCGGCTATAATGCCGAAAGAGAAGCTTTGTCCTGGGAGCTTCATGCTATCGGAACCACTGACTACTTCATCACCACTCTACTTGTTACCACCAGAATCTGAAGCTGCAGCGAACCCCCATCCGACTTGTCACTGATTTTTTTCAGAACGTTCTTCTTCTGCAAAGTCTAATGTTTTTTGATCCTTCTACGAGATTGGCACTCTTAATAGTCCCGAGAGATAGCTGAGAGGCAGTCTCTTCTGTCTCTGCTTTCTCATCCTTTTGTTATGACTGGTGTAGGGAGCTCCTCATTGCAGGTTAATTTCACCATGAACTAACAACACCTTGAACCTTGAAACAAAATGGCAGTAATGTCGCCTAATTTGCAAGAAAACCGCTCTTACCGTTTGTACCTGACAACCATATTTTTGGTTATGGGATTATTAGAAAAGCAGAGTTTACCAAAGCATTGTTGAATCGCTTGCTGAACTAAAGGCAAGAATAACACAGCATGTTGCCACCATTTCCCGAGACATGTCACTAACAACTGTGGACCATGCCGTATTACATTTTCACCACATTTTAGCATACGAATGGTTCACATATTGAGAATCTTGATTTGTAAAATAAAGGTTATGTTTGTTCAACTTGGTATTTTCTTTATTTTAGCGCACCCACGCCACCTGGTGGCATTAACACCACCTAATTATTTTTATTCGCAAATCCTCTACCTCATCTTCTTATTAAGGTATCCACCACTTTTCGCTATGATCCGTAGATACTTTTCTACATCGCTCTGAGTACTGTCAGTTTTTTTTTAGAATATAATTTTTATTCATAAGAGTAAAGAATACAATTACATTTACAATTTGACCCGCAAAGCTAAATAGCTTATCTGCAGGAAAATGAATAAATTATATTAAACCTAGATCATTCAGCCACAAAAATGGTGTACAGCAAATAAATCCACAAAACACAACACATAAAAAACAGCTAACTAGAAAATACCAAATAATTTTTTAATTCCATTTTAAGTCTTCTAAAAGAATCTATATTTAGTAATTCTTTTGGAATAGATTCCCCTAATCGGGAAGAAATTTTCTGTAAAAAATGTCAGAACAGTCTTCTGATTCATTCTACACGGACAACACGTCCCACACTCACACACACCTACTCTTAAATTTATATCACGTGGGTTTATGCGTGATATTCTATTATATCCCCATTCAAATACGGAAATTACAGTAATTACGCTATTAATTAGAATCATTACCTGAAAAGATGTATTCTTGATTAGTGGGCTGCTGAATTAAAACATTGAATTAAAGAAAAGCTTTAATATTTATTTATATTTCTAACTATTATTATACTGCTGATGAATATGTGACATCCACTAACACACAATTATGAAATGCTTTGAGCACAAGTTGTTAACTTGTTAGGATATGTATATGAGATAATCGACTTTTGAATTTCTAAAGAATCTGTACATCTCTGGTGAAATATCTCCAAATCTTTCATTTTTAAGAAAGTAGTAATTATTTCTACTCATAATCCATTCAAATAACATATATCACAAAAATTCATACATGTAACAATACAAATGGTGGAAACACAAATACACAAATCCAACAAAAATAGAGCAACAAAAATAGAAACCACACACATACATTTAGTTATTACATTACGAAACCAAGGGGATGAATTGCCCGTCCAGGTTCCGTTTTAATTAGCAACAACATATTAAACCTCTAGGCAACCAATGGTGGCAAGAGCAATCAATTCTTAATATAATTTGATACATCAATAATAAAGGAAAAGGATACATTATTATTTATTAATTATAAATAAAAGATTTGAACGATTGACCAAAAGTAGGATTCCTAACAATCAAAATATGTGCATGCAATTTCTTTTTGAAGACAGTCAAATTAAGCTCACTGGACAAAACATTAGTCACCCCTGGCTGAATGTTACCTAATAGCGTGTAACGCCTCCGTGCGACCGAAGAACAGACGAATCCCTGTCTGGCATGGATGCCACCAGTGTGATGATGTAGTGCACATCAATATTCATCGACTCTTCCAGCAGAATGTGCCGCAGTTCAGCCAGATTGGCCTGATAGCTGGGACGTCGCTTCACTCGTTGCCCCAAACATTCCTACAAGTTTTATATGGGATTCAAATCCGGGGATTTGGCGGGCCAGTCGAGATGTTCGAAGGCTTCAGAACGCTCGTCGTGCAAATCTGACACACTTCGAGCCCTGTGCACGCGACAATTGTCATCTTGGAAGACTAGGGTATCCTTCTGGTGTCACTGTGGATATGCTGCAAATGGTCGTCCAGTAGGCAACATGTGGTAGTCCGGTAGCTCCATATAGCTCTTCTGGTTCAAGTGTGACGTCACCGCAATCAAAGAACCTATTTCGTCGTATGTGAAACACCCACAGAACATCACAGATCCTCCTCCAGCTTGAACAGAACCTTGCACAGTCTTCATGGAAGACTTCATGCGGCTTATTATATACCCGTCGCCTCGCATCATTCGAGTACAAGCAAAAACGTCGCTCATCCGACCAGATCACACGCTTCAAAGGGTTGACAGAGAAATCCAGTCTTTGTGGCGCAGGCCCACTGTAGCCATGCAGCCTTGTGCAGAGCTGTTATGCAGTCTTGTGCAGAGCTTCCGCGGTACTCTGCTCCAGATATCCATAGCATGCAGTTCCGTTCAGAGTGTTCATTCAGAAACAGCTTATTGTAGGCCTGCATTGACTGACTGGAGTATTTCCTGCCTTGTTGAAATGCGGTTTGCCCTTATAGTGAGTGACACACTGTGGCGGTCCCTATGTATGCACAGTCTTTCTGCCGCAGTTCTGGAGACAATTAGCGGTGGACAGCGACGTACGCCGCAGCTGGAAAACCATTTGACCAGTACGTTTGAACACACCTGCAAAGGCAGTAAATTCTTGTACACTATGCCCTTTGGCACGGTCAAAAGCAGTAACACTTTTTTTGCCTCTCATTCACATTTTTGGCACAGCTTATGTTCAGGGAACGATTAACATACACGTGACACACAACCACTTTTTGTCACTCTACGAACCCGTAACACAATGCACAGCAATTTGTAGGACGCGTTTATTACTCGTGCACCTTCTGTTACTCTCGAACGGACCTAACCCTCTGACGGTGAGATGACTAATTTTTTGTCCGTTGACCTCATTTGTCTCTATAACTGAGGTGGTAGGGCAAATTATACACTAACTTCCGGATATCCAGAACTTAAACATCCAGAATTCTCATGAAATTGGAATAAATTTCAAATTGAAATAATAAATTTCTGAGATTAAAGTTTAGGTTAGTTTTACTGTTCTCGTGTCTAGGATTCCACTGACTTTTAACTTTCAAAAATTCTCTTTCACATTTCATTACTAGGGAAAATTCAACATTTCGGTATTCAGCGCCATATAGCGACCAATATTGCAATTATTTCTATGAAAGTTTTAATGGAATAAACGTAAATAAATATCTCCCCAAGCAGCTGCTTACCGCAGAGATATGATAGTAGCCTGTCAGTATATACGCCATAGGAGAAGGTCTATGAGGATGGCGGGACCTCAGGAGAAAAAACAATACAAGCAGCAGGAGCTCGAACCCAGGTCCCTATCTCAGTGACCAAGCGCGCTAACCATTCGGTCAAGGGCGGCCGAGTGATTACCGCGCTTGGCTATTGAACTTTGGGAAGCATTTGCTAAAATCCCTGACAATTATATTTTAGATATGTGTTAAGGGCATTATACTTCATTTTCATTTTCTTTAAATGCATTTTATTACAACAAAGGGTTGAATACAAATTGCACTTACGGTATTTGTTTTGCATAAAAGTATTTCCCATGCAACCGGCAGATTCCTCTAAACGGCAACTTCCATTCACCATAAATGCCAGATAACCGGAGCATTGTCACATCCTGTAACATTGAAACTACAACACCAGAAAGAGGTGGCAAAATTCAACTGATATACATACATTAGGCAGTATAGCAGACAATGAAGACAAGATTGATATTTCAAAACGAATGGACAATTTTATTATACAAAATATAAGTCACATAAGAGTAGGTACAACCACAGCTATTGGGAATAAATTGCACAATACTTCGAGTCATTGAGTCGGTACCTGCTCAAACCTCTAAGGGATCAGCACTCACACTTAACTACAGGCCCGAATCGAGAATAAAATCGAGGGGGGGGGGGGGAAGAAACACAATATGGGGTCAAATATATAAAATGTCAAAGGTCAAATATGTAAAACCCGAAAAATGTGAGGGGTAAGAAACACAATTGAGCGGGGAAAATGTGACGGGTGAGAAACACAACTGTGCCGGAAAAAAATGTAGGAGGGGGAGAATAAACACAGTTGAACCGGAGGGAAATATAGGGGGGAAACATTGAGCCGTAAAACTAATTGAGCCGTAAAAATGTAACGAGAAGGGCGGCAAAACTCTGGATTACCAATGCATTATAACATTTCTCCCTCTGTTTTACAGGTGTAAATTTATTGCAAAATGCATGAAATATAACTAAGTGTCAGAATCTTTTGTCTCCATTACATTTATTAACATTCTGAGAGGTGCATCACCCATCCTAGATCTCGCCCTGCCTACGTTTATCCAAATAAATTAAAATATAATATTGATGAGAAGCATGAATTTCTAATGTAAACATTTATAAGAGAAATCAATCGCAGCCTTCAGCGCCACGCGATATCCACGTGGCGCTGCTTTCTCTGTTTCACCTTATGCTACAACGGATCTAAAATTTCCTGAAATACTCCTATGCAACAATTTTCAGTTTTCTTTCTTCCACAGGTTTGACATCTGAACTATCAGATGAGAAATTTCGCAACGATTTTAAGATGTAAAAGCAGAAGTATACAGAGACACCATTTTTCATGTGCATGTAGGTACAAGTCACACGTAGATAGAAATTTGACCTTCTACTTTAATGAAATGGTGAGATCCGAAATTTCAGAACTCTTCTGAAATATAGGATCGAAATAATCCGAGTCATTAGTTTTTAGCTCTCTAGTATCAATAGAACGAAATTTCACTTTTCTCCTAAACAGATCCCCCCCACTCCAATATTTCTTAAGATCTACAACAATTTCGGTTGTTTTATCTCCGAGCGTCATATTTTTTGCACACAATTAGCTAAATGGCCAAGTCACAATGAATCCGAAGCCTCAGGGATGAATTGGAGACAGGACCCACTGGAACAGCTGTTAGGTAACATATGACAGTCTCCCGTCAAGTCCATCAAGCGTGTTCTTTAACGTGCACAGGGTATGACCCTCCCGCACAGGGAAAGACGGCAAAACGTCCCATCCGACGAACGGTGGCGTTTCCAAACCCATCAATGTCATGTACTGACCGTGGGCTGTTCGGGGAGTTTTGCGATAAATCCCAACGCTGATCCAGCAAGGACTGTAGATTACGAGCCTGGCGCGTTACCGACTGAGGTACCCCCGCCCGTGCAGGAAGCGTGGTGAACAGTGCCACAGGAATATATACGACTCACTGCCACGAAGCATTATTCAATGTATTGCCAATAGATGTGGTTATACCTCCTAGTGATGTGGCTTATATTTTGTATAATAAAATTGTCCATTTGTTTTGAAATATTTGTCATGTCTTCCTTGTCTCCTACACTGCTTCATATGTGAATATCAGTTGAATTTTGTCACCTTCAATCTCAACGTTACAGGATGTGACAATGTTCCCGATTATCCGACATTTATGGCGAATGGAATTTGCCGGTTAGATGAATCCTGCGTTTGCATGGGAAATACTTTTATGCAAAACAAATATCGTAAATGCAATTTGTATTCAAGCCTTATTTATAATAAAAATGAAGTCCAATACCCTTAATACAAATCTAAATATTTAAAATATAATTATCAGGAATTTTAGCAACTGCTTCCCAAAGTCCAATAGCTAAGTACGCTAATAACTCGCCGTCCCGTAGCAGAGTAGTTACTGCGCCTAGCTACTGATCAAGGGACCAGGGTTCGAGCCCCGAATAAGACATGGATGTTTGTATTTTTCATTTTTTTGCTTAGATCCCAATATCCTCACAGACCTTCTACTATTGCGTAAAAAGTGTGAGGCTCATTTGTCAGATCTCTGTGGTAAGCAGCTGCTTGAGGAGAAGTTTGTTTATTTCTATTTATTCACTGAAAGCGACCATAGGAAAAATTGTAATACTGGTCGCCAGATGGCGCTGTTTACTGAAGTGTCGAAATTTTTCTAATAACGAAATGTGAAAACAAATTTTTGAAAAAGTCAGGGGAATCGGGAATAGGAGAACGATGAAACTAACCTAAACTTTAATTTCAAAAAGTTTTTCAAACTCACAATTTCAGTTTCAAAATTTTCCCCGTTGTATGAGAATTCAGGATATTTGAATACTAGGTAACCGGGAAATTATAATATTTTTCCTATCGCCTGAATTATAGAAAGAAATAACTGATAAAATAATCTTCCATTTAAAATCAATCACCAGTGTTTTCTACATTGACAGGTCTCGAGCGTATATTTTTTAAGGTACAGTATCATATCTAAAGAAAAATCCGAGAATATATAATTCGTGGACTTCGGTCTCAAACAATTAGCGATACAATATGTGGCAAATGGCAACTCTTCAAGGTAGGGAGCAGTGGTGTTAGTTTGGGTTGTTTAGCCTCTGAACGGCACTGATATTTGGCGTCGTTGTGACTCCAATTATGTTTCGAGTCCTTATGACTCCAAAAATTGTGACTATATATATATGTGTGACAAACAGCTGCTTGAGGGGGTATTTATTTTATATGTGTGACAAACAGCTGCTTGAGGGGGTATTTATTTTTATTATATATATGTATACAGTAAACGTCTGGTATTCCGGCATTTATGAGGAATGGAAGTTGCCGGTTAGATGAATAGATGTTGCATGAGAAATATTTTGATACAAAACAAAAACCGTAAGTGCAATCTGGTATTCAGGCATTAATTGAAATAAAAATGTAGTTAAAAACAACGAAAATGAAGTATAATGCCCTAAATGCAAAGGTAAATATCTAAAATATAATTATCAGGAACTTCGGGAACTGCTTCACTGAAACCCACCACAGAAAATCATGGAAAGAGTTGTAATAGTGGCCTAAAAAAATGTGAGGAATAAGAAACACAATTGTTCCGGGAAATGAAAGGAGTAAGAAATACAAATGTGTCGGGAAATATGAGGAGTAAGAAACACAAATGTGCCGTAAAATGTGATGGATAAGAAATACAACTCAGTTGGAAAATGTGAGGGGCAAGAAACACAAACGCACTGGGAAATGTGAGGGATAAGAAACACAAACGTACCGGGAAATGTGAGGGATAAGAAACACAACTGAGCTAGAAAATGTGAGGGGTAAGAAACACAAACGTACTGGGAAATGTGAGGGATAAGAAACACAAACGTACCGGGAAATGTGAGGGATAAGAAACACAACTGAGCTAGAATGTGAGGGGTAAGAAACACAACTGAGCTAGAAAATGTGAGGGGTAAGAAACACACAATTGTCCCGAAAGAATAAGAGGAATAACAAACACAACTGAGCCGGGAAATATGAGGGATAAGGAACACAATTAAGTCAAATGATGTGATCGATAAAAAACAGAATTATGCCAGAAAATGTAAGGGATAAAAAATAAAATTGGTCCAGATAATGCTACTGATAAGAAACACAATTGAGCCGAAAAATATGAGGGTTAAGAAACACAATTGAGACGCAAAACGTGATGTATAAGAAACACAATTGTGCCGGAAAATGTAACGGGTAATAAACACAATTGAGCCCAAAATATGAGAGGTAAGAAACACAATTGAGCTGGGAAAATGTGAGGCATAAGAAACACAATTGGGCCGGGAAATGTGAGGCTGATAAACACAATTGAGCTCAAAATATGAGGGGTAAGAAACACAATTGTTCCGGAAAATGTGATGAGTAAGAAACACAATTGAGCCGGAAAATGTGAGAGGTAAGAAACACAATTGTTAGGGAAAATGTGATGAGTAAGAAACACCATTGAGCCGGAAAGTGTGAGAGGCAAGAAACACAATTGTTCCGGAAAATGTGATGAGTAAGAAACACACAATTGTTCCGAAAGAATAAGAGGAATAACAGACACAACTGAGCCGGGAAATATGAGGGATAAGGAACACAATTAAGTCAAATGATGTGATCGATAAAAAACAGAATTATGCCAGAAAATGTAAGGGATAAAAAACAAAATTGGTCCAGATAATGCTACTGATAAGAAACACAATTGAGCCGGAAAATATGAGGGTTAAGAAACACAATTGAGACGCAAAACGTGATGTATAAGAAACACAATTGTGCCGGAAAATGTAACGGGTAATAAACACAATTGAGCCCAAAATATGAGGGTAAGAAACACAATTGAGCTGGGAAAATGTAAGGCATAAGAAACACAATTGAGCCGGGAAATGTGAGGCTGATAAACACAATTGAGCTCAAAATATGAGGGGTAAGAAACACAATTGTTCCGGAAAATGTGATGAGTAAGAAACACAATTGAGCCGGAAAATGTGAGAGGTAAGAAACACAATTGTTAGGGAAAATGTGATGAGTAAGAAACACAATTGAGCCGGAAAATGTGAGAGGCAAGAAACACAATTGTTCCGGAAAATGTGATGAGTAAGAAACACAATTGAGCTGGAAAATATGAGAGGTAAGAAATATAATTGAGCCCGATAATATGAGGGATAAAAAACACAAGTGTGCCGGGAAATGTGGTGGATAAAAAAACACAATAGAGCTGGGAAATGTGAGGCGTAAGAAACACAATGGAGCCGGAAGACATGAGGGGTGATTAACAGAATTGTGTCGGAAAATATAAGGTTTAAAAAACACAACTGAGCCGAAAAATGTGGGGGAGAAGAAACACAATTGAGCCGGAAAATGTGAGGGTTGTGAAACGCAATTGTACCCGGAAGAGTGTAGAAGTGGGGGGGGGGAATACCTTTGAGTCGTGGGGTAATCAACAGAATTGAGCCGAAAAAATGTAACGAGTAGGGGAGCAAAACACTGGATTTCCAATGCATTAAAGATTTCTCCCTATATTTTACAGGTCTAAATTTATTGAAAAATTCATGAAATATAACTAAGAATTTTTGCCTCCATTATCCTTATCAGCAATCTTAAAGGGAGCATCCCCCATCCTAGATCCAGCGCTGTCTACGTTTACCCAAATGAAGTAAAGAAATATTGTAAATATGGATGAGGAAGCATGAATTTCTAATGTAAATATTTATAAGAGAAATCAGTCGCAGCCTTCAATGTCTCTTTTTAACTATGAACGAGTTTCCCGCGACCTCTGTTTGACCTTGTCTAAAATTTCTTTTATCTACTGCCGGAAATGCTTCTACGTAAAAATTTTCAGTTTTCTTTCTTGCACAGGTTTGGCCTCTGAACTGTCGGATGAGAAATTTCGCAACGATTATAAGTTATAAAAGCAGAAGTATCCATAAACAAAATTTTTCAAGTACATATCACCGTAGATATAAATTTGACCTTCGATCCTGATGAAATGGTGAGTACCGAAATTTCGTAACTCTTCTGAAATACAGAATCAAAATAATCCGAGTCATCTGTTTTTAGCTCTCTAGAATCAGTAGAACTAATTTTCACCTCTGAACTAAGAGGATCACCCCACCCCCCTATCGGGGCCGGTGTTGCTCAGTCGGTAGCGCGCCAGGCTCGTAATCTGTAGTTCCCAGGTTCGAGTCCCAGCTGGGTCAGCGTTGAGATTTATCTCCGCAAAATTCACCGCCCTGCCCACGGTCCGTAGGGGACACCGATGGGCTTGGAAAGGCCGCCGTCCGTCGGATGGGATGTTAAGCCGTGGTCCCGTGTGCGGGAGAGCCATACCCTGTGCACGTTAGAGAACACGCTGGATGGCCTTGACAGGGGGCTACCATCTGTCTCCCAAGTGCTGTTCCAGTGGGTCCCCTCCCCCAACCTTCTCTGAGCCTTCGGGGTCAATGTGACCTGGCCATTTAGCCAATGGTGTGCAAAAAAGTGCCGCTCAGAGGTAAAACAATACAACGTTAAAGGACACGCTCGATGACCTTGACGGGAGGCTACCATCTGTCTCCCAACAACTGTTTCAGTGGGTCCCCTCCCCCAACCTTCTCTAAGCCTTCGGGGTCCATGTGACCTGGCCATTTTGCCCATAATGTGCAAAAAAGTGCCACTCAGAGGTAAAACAATACAACGTTAAAGAACACGCTGGATGGCCTTGACGGGAGGCTACCATCTGTCTTCCAACAACTGTTCCATTGGGTCCCCTCCCCCAACCTTCTCTGAGCCTTCGGGGTCCATGTGACCTGACCATTTACCCCATGGTGTGCAAAACAAGTGCCGCTCAGAGGTAAATCAACTCAATATTGTTTCATACTATGTACAACAATTTGGGTTGTTTCATCTCTGAGCTACACTTTTTTGCACACAAGGGGCTAAATGGCCAGGTCACAAGGACTTCGAAGGCTCAAAGGAGGTTGGGGGAGGGGACTCACTAGAACAGCTGTTGTGACACACATGGAAGCCTTCCGTCAAGACCATTCAGCGTGTTCTTTAAGGTGTAGAGTGTCTCTCCTGTACACGGAGACACGGCTCAACGTCCCATCCGATGGACGGCGGTATTTCAAATCCATCAGTGTCTTCTACTCACCGTAGTCAAGGCAAGGAGTTTTGCGATAAATCTCAAAGCTAACCCAGCTCGGACTCGAAGCTGGGAACTGTAGATTAAGAATCTTGCGCGCTACAGTCTGAGCACCCCCCTCTCCTCCCGCCCGTGCAGGAAGCGTGGTGAACAGTCCGACTGGAATGTCTACGACTCACAGCCATGAAGAATTGTTCAATGTATTACCAATAGCAATACCTCCTAATGACATGGCTTATATTTTGTATTATAAAATTGTCCATTGTTTTGAGATATTAGTAATGTCTTCCTAGTCTCCTATACTGCTTCATATGTGAATATCAGTTGAATTTTGCCACCTCTTTTTGGACTTGAAAATTTTTGGTGTTGTAATTTCAACCTTACAGGATATGACAATGCTCCCGTTTATCCGGATTGGGTTGGGTTGTTTTACCTCTGAGCGGCACTTTTTTTGCACACCATGGGCTAAATGGCCAGGTCACATGGACCCCGAAGGCTCAGAGAAGGTTCGGGGAGGGGACCCACTGGAACAGCAGTTGGGAGACAGATGGTAGCCTCCCGTCAAGGCCATCAAGCGTGTTCTTTAACGTGCAGAGAGTATGGCTCTCCCGCACACGGGGCCACGACTTAACGTCCCATCCGACAGACGGCGGCCTTTCCAAGCCCATCGGTGTCCCCTACTGACCGTGGGCAGGGCGGGGAATTTTGCGGAGATTTTGGTGGGGTTGTTTTACCTCTGAGCGGCAATTTTTTGCACACCATGGGCTAAATGGCCAGGTCACATGGACCCCGAAGTCTCAGAGAAGATTGGGGGAGGGGACCCACTGGAAATCTGTTGGGAGACAGATGGTAGCCTCCCGTCAAGGCAATCCAATGTGTTCTTTAACGTGCACAGGGTATGGCTCTCCCGCAAACGAGGCCACGGCTTAACGTCCCATCCGACGGACGGCGGCCTTTCCAAGCCCATCGGTGTCCCCTACTGACTGTGGGCAGGGCGGGGAATTTTGCGGAGATAAATCTCAACGCTGACCCAGCTGGGACTCGAACCTGGGAAGTACAGATTACGAGCCTGACGCGCTAACGACTGACCCCCCCCCCCTCTCGTTAATCCGGCATTTATGGGGAATGGAAGTTGCCTGTTACATGAATCTGCCGGTTTGAAGGCAAATATTTTTATACAAATGTAATGTCGTAAATGTAATTTGTATTCAAACATTAGTTTGCAATAAAAATGTAATTAAAATTTAAAACATGCAATTAATAAAAATGCAATTAAAAGAAATGAAGTATAATGCCTTTAATACAAATCTAAATATCTAAAATGTAAATGTCAGCAATTGGTTCCCAAAGTTACAAAGCCAAGCGTGCTAACAAACTCAGCCATCCCGTGACCGAGTGGTTAGCGCGCTTAGTTACTAATCAATGGACCTGGGTTCGAGCCCCGGGAAAAGGCATGGATGTTTGTATTGTTTTTTATCCTGAGGTCCAGATATCTTCCCAGACCTTCTACTATGGCGTAAAAACTGACAGGCTCCTTTCAGACCTCTGTGGTAAGCAGCTGCTTGAGGGGATATATTTATTTATGTAAACATACATTATACCGATTATGTATGTTTATTTATTCAGTGAAAGCTACGATAGAAAGAATTGTAAAATTGGTCACCAGACGGCGCTGATTCCCGAAGTGTGGTATTTTTCCCTAATAACGAAATGTGAAAGAGAATTTTTGAAAGTCAAAAGTCAATGGAATCAGAGGTATGTCAGCAGTGAAACTAGCCTAAACTTTAATTTCAGAAAGTTTATTATTTTGATTTCAAATATATTCTGGTTGCATGAGAATTCTGGATGTTTGATCATCGGATAGCCGAGAATTTACTGTTTATTTTCTTTCTACCGCCTGTATTATAGAAAGAAATACTTAATAAAATATTTTTCCCTTTTAATATGTTAATTCACATTTCATCATTTTGCAGATCTGGAAAGTATCTTTTTAAGGTACATTATGATATCTAAAGAGAAATACGAGGATGGATAATTCGTGGACTGCCGTCAAAAACAATTAGGGACTTTTCTTACGAGTCAATATATTATGATTACCTGCCAAATATGATGTTGTTCCCCCACGTGCGCCAAAACAGCTCTTACCGAGTTGTCTATGGATGCTACAGGATTTCTCAACGTGTCTTGTGGTATCTGTTAACAACACGTTACCAGCAGATTCTTTAATTAACGTTAAGTTACCTGGTTTAGCCGCCGAAGATAGGATATGCTGTTCCAACACAAACCATAGATGCTCGATTGGATTGATGTCTTGGGAATTTGGAGGCCAGGGCAATACCTGGAATTCTCCCTCAGGTTCCGCGAACCATTCTCAAACAATCCAGGCAGTGTTGTATGGCGTATTATTCTGTTGAAAGAAGGCACTTCTAGAGGGATATACCGTTTCCTTGAAAGGATGTAACTGATCTCCAATGATGTTTAGCAAGGTGGTAGACGTAATAGTTTCCTGCACATTAATGACTGGACCCAGGGTTTCCCAGCAGAACATTGACCGAAGCATTACATTTCCTCCATCGGCTTGTTTTAATTGATCGGACCACACTACTTTCTTCCAATCATTCAAGGTCCAGTTTTTATAATCGTGTGCCCATTGTAGATGCTTTCGATGGTGAGCCGAGGTTAGCATGACCACTCGGAGTGGTCTGCAGCCATGCAGCTCCATTTTCAGCAGATTTCGATGTACTGCGTGTCGTGATACATTACTCCAGCATTCAAATTACGGGTCAGTTGCACCACAGTATCCCTACTGTTGGCTCGTACAGTCGCTCAAAAAAGTATCCGAACACTACGGTTGATTAGAAAATTCATAAAAAATATCTGGCAACGTTTTTTTTTAGAAATTCAGAGTGTCACTTGACACAAAGTTGCCAGATCACTAATTTCTAAGAAAAACATCGCTGCCATATATTTTTTATGAATTCTGTAATCAACCATGATGTTCGGATACTTTTTTAATATATATAATGCGTATGAATATATAATGCAATGAATATGAAGCGTGTGCAGTTACCGTTCACAGCAAACTAGAGCGTGTACAGTTGCTGTACACGATCCAGATATTTTTCCTGAATTCTGTAATCACGTGAGAGGAAAGTTGCCAGATCACTAATTTCTTTAAAAATCTTTGCCAGATATTTTTTCTGAATTCTGTAATCAACCGTAGTGTTCGGATAATTTTATGAGCGACTTTACCATATGGGGTAGACTTCGCTCACCTCTAGCATTGATGAGAGACATGGTCAGCCACATCTTGTCTGTGGTTCGTGGTTTTTCCCTCCTCGGACCACTTTTTGCAGGTACTAACCACGGCTAACCATGAGCACTCCACAAGTCTTGCCTTTTCGGAAATGCTATGACCCAGTCGTCTGGCCATTACAATTTGGCCTTTGTCAAACTCACGTAGGTCCATTGTCTTTCCCATCCGAAAAACAAGAATAAGAATGATTAACAGAGCTCAGTGTCAGTTGTTATTTATACCGTTTCATGACCTTCACATGTACCGTCGTTTACCTGCAGTTTTTTGCATAAACATGAACTGGCCGCAATGTTTCGGCTCTTCGGTGTATGTGGCAACTTCGCTACATCTTCAAGGTATAGTCGAACTTGTGAATGTAGATTACGAGCCTGACGCTCTACCGACTGAGCCACCCCGCCCTGTGCATCAAGTGTGATTGAGAGTGTCACAGGAGGTTATCAGCAGTCTCTACAATTCATTCCCCCGAAGCATTGTTCAATGCACTGGCAGTTGCTAATAGTGGTTGTACCCGTTACTTATGTGGCTTATATTTTATATAATAGAAATATCAATTTGTTGTCAAAAATTAGTCATCTCTTCTTTGTCTCTCAAAGTTCTTCTTCATTTGCATATACGAATTTTCCCACCACGTCTTGTTGTTGCAATTTCAATGTTATAGAGTATATATATATTTTGGGTTGTTGGGTGGTTTTACCTCTGAGCGGTAATTTTTTGCACACCATGGGTTAAAGGCCAGGTCACATGGACCCCGAAGGCTCAGAGAAGGTTGGGGGAGGGGACCCACTGGAACAGCTGTTGGGAGACAGATGGTAGCCTCCCGTCAAGGCCACCCAGCGTGTTCTTTAACGTGCACAGGGTATGTCTCTCCCGTACACGGAATCACGGTTTAACGTCCCATCCGACGGACGGCGGTATTTCCAAGCCTATCGGTGTCCCCTACTGACCGTGGGCAGGGCGGGGAATTTTTGCGGAGATAAATCTCAACGCTGACCCAGCTGGGACTCGAACCTGGGAACTACAGATTAATATATATATATATAAAGCAGTACATATATAGAGGGTGTCTCAAAAATATAGGAAAATGTGAGGGATAAGAAGTACAATTTTGTCGGAAAATGTGAGAGATAAGAAACACAATTGAACCGGAAAATGTGAGGGGTAAGAAATACAATCGGGCTTGATAATATGAGGGGTAAGGAACACGATTCATCCGGAAAAATGTGAGGGACAAGAAACACAAATGAACCGGGAAATGTGAGAGGTAATAAACCCAACTGTGCCGAAAAACGTGAGGAATAGAAAACACAATTGATCCAGAAAATGCTACTGATAAGAAACACAATTGAACCGAAAAATATGAGGGGGGAAAAACACAATTGAAAGGGAAAATGGGAGACATCAGACACACAATTTTGTCGGAAAATGTGAGGGGTAAGAAAACTGAAAAGAGCTGAAAATATGAGGGGTAAGAAACAGAATTATATCCGAAAATATGAGGGATAAGAGACAGAATTGTTTCCGAAAATATGAGAGGTAAGAAACACAGTTGAGCTGAAAAAATGTGAGGAATAAGAAACACAAATGTGTCAGGAAATATGAGGAGTAAGAAACACAAATGAGTCGGGAAATATGAGGAGTAAGAAACACAAATGTGCTGGGAAATATGAGGAGTAACAAACACAAATGTGCTGGGAAATATGAGGAGTAAGAAACACAAATGTGTCGTAAAATGTGAGGGATAAGTAATACAACTGGAAAATGTGAGGGGTAAGAAACACAAACGTACTGGGAAATGTGAGGGATAAGAAACACAAACGTACCGGGAAATGTGAGGGATAAGAAACACAACTGAGCTAGAAAATGTGAGGGGTAAGAAACACAATTGTGCCGAAAGACTATGAGGAATAACAAACACAATTGAGCCGGGAAATATGACGGATAAGAAACACAATTAAGCCAGATGATTTGATGGATAAAAAACAGAATTATGCCAGAAAATGTGAGGGATAAAAAATTCAATTGGTCCAGATAATGCTACGGATAAGAAACACAATTGAGCCTTAAAATATGAGGGTTAAGAAACACAATTGAGACGCAAAACCTGAGGTATAAGAAACACAATTGTGCCAGAAAATATGACGGGTAATTAACACAACTGAACCCAAAATATGAGGGGTAAGAAACAGAATTCTGTCCGAAAATATGAGGGGTAAGAAACAGAAATCTGTCCGAAAATATGAAGGGTAAGAAACACAATTGAGCTGGGAAAATGTGAGGGATAAGAAACACAATTGAGCCGGAAAATGTAAGATATTAGAAACACAGTTGTGCAGGAAAATATGAGGGTAAGAAACACAATTGAGCCGGAAAATGTGAGGGGTAAGAAACGCTGTTGAGCTGGAAAATGTGAGGGTAATAAATACAATTGAGCTCAAAATATGAGGGATAAAGAACACAATTAAGCTGGGAAAATACGAGGGGTAAGAAACACAATTGAGCCGAAAAATGTAAGACATTAGAAACACAATTGTGCAGGAAAATGTGAGGGTAAGAAACACAATTGAGCCGGAAAATGTGAGGGGTAAGAAACGCAGTTGAGCCGGAAAATGTGAGGGTAATAAACACAATTGAGCTCAAAATATGAGGGATAAAGAACACAATTAAGCTGGGAAAATACGAAGGGTAAGAAACACAATTGAGCCGGAAAATGTAAGGGATTAGAAACACAGTTGTACAGGAAAATGTGAGGTTAAGAAGCACAATTGAGCCGGAAAATGTAAGACATCAGAAACACAGTTGTGCAGGAAAATGTGAGGGTAAGAAACACAATTGAGCCGGAAAATGTGAGGGGTAAGAAAAGTAGTTGAACCGGAAAATGTCAGGCATAACAAATACCATTGAGCCGGAAAATGTGATGGTAATAAACACAATTGAGCTCAAAATATGAGGGATAAAGAACACAATTAAGCTGGGAAAATACGAGGGGTAAGAAACACAATTGAGCCGAAAAATGTAAGACATTAGAAACACAGTTGTGCAGGAAAATGTGAGGGTAAGAAACACAATTGAGCCGGAAAATGTGAGGGGTAAGAAACGCAGTTGAGCCGGAAAATATGAGGGTAATAAACACAATTGAGCTCAAAATATGAGGGATAAAGAACACAATTAAGCTGGGAAAATACGAGGGGTAAGAAACACAATTGAGCCGGAAAATGTAAGGGATTAGAAACACAGTTGTGCAGGAAAATGTGAGGGTAAGAAGCACAATTGAGAAGGAAAATTTAAAGACATCAGAAACACAGTTGTGCAGGAAAATGTGAGGGTAAGAAACACAATTGAGCCGGAAAATGTGAGGGTAAGAAACGTAGTTCAGCCGGAAAATGTCAGGCATAACAAATACCATTGAGCCGGAAAATGTCAGGCATAACAAATACCATTGAGCCGGAAAATGTGATGGTAATAAACACAATTGAGCGCAAAATATGAGGGATAAAGAACACAATTAAGCTGGGAAAATACGAGGGGTAAGAAACACAATTGAGCCGGAAAATGTAAGGGATTAGAAAAACAGTTGTGCATGAAAATGTGAGGGTAAGAAGCACAATTGAGCCGGAAAATTTGATGAGTAAGAAACACAATTGAGCCGTAAAATGTGAGAGGTGAGAAACATAATTGAGCCCGATAATATGAGGGATAAAAAGCACAATTGTGCCGGGAAATGTGATGGATAAAAAACACAATTGAGCTGGGAAATGTGAGGAGTAAGAAACACGATGAAGCCGGAAGATATGAGGGGTATGTAACAGAATTGTGTCGGAAAATATAAGGTTTAAGAAACACAATTGAGTCGGAAAAATGTGGGGGAGAAGAAACACAATTGAGCCGGAAAATGTGAGGGTTATGAAACGCAATTGTGCCCGGAAAAGTGTAGAGGGGGGGTATACCTTTGAGTCGTGGGGTAATCAACAGAATTGAGCCAAAAAAAATGTAACGAGTAGGGGAGCAAAACCCTGGATTTCCAATGCATTAAAGATTTCTCCCTCTATTTTACAGGTCTAAATTTATTGAAAAATTCATGAAATATAACTAAGAATTTTTGCCTCCATTATCCTTATCAGCAATCTTAAAGGGAGCATCCCCCATCCTAGATCCAGCGCTGTCTACGTTTACCCAAATGAAGTAAAGAAATATTGTAAATATGGATGAGGAAACATGAATTTCTAATGTAAATATTTATAAGAGAAATGAGTCGCAGCCTTCAATGTCTCTTTTTAACTATGAACGCGATTCCCGCGACGTCTGTTTGACCTTGTCTAAAATTTCTTTTATCTACGTCTAAAATTTCTTTTATCTACTAAGGGAATTGCTTCTATGTAAAAATTTTCAGTTTTCTTTCTTGCACATTTTTGACCTCTGAACTATCTGATGAGAAATTTCGCAACGATTATAAGTTATAAAAGCAGAAGTAACCATAGACAAAATTTTTCAAGTCCATATCTCCGTAGATAGAAATTTGACATTCGATCCTGATGACTCTTCTGAAATATAGAATAAAAATAATCCCAGTTATCAGATTTTAGCTCTCTAGTATCAGTAGAACGAATTTTCACCTCTGAACTCTAAACGAATTTTCACCTCTGAACCCTCTTTCAACTGTGTTTCTAATGTCTTACATTTTCCGGCTCAATTGTGCTATGAGGATCACCCCTCCCCCAATTGCAATGATCGTAAAATATTGTTTCGTAAGATCTACAACAATTTGGGTTCTTTCATCTGTGAGCTACACTTTTTTGCACACAAGGGGCTAAATGGCCAGGTCACAAGGACTTCGAAGGCTCAAAGATGTTGGGGGAGGGGACTCACTAGAACTGCAGTTGTGACACATATGATAGCCTTCCGACAAGACCATTCAGCGTGTTCTTCAAGGTGCAGAGTGTGTGTCTCCTGTACACGGAGACACGGCTCAACGTCCCATCCGATGGACGGCGGTCTTTTCAAATCCATCGGTGTCTTCTACTAACCGTAGTCAAGGCAAGGAATTTTGCGATAAATCTCAAGGCTGACCCAGCTCGGACTCGAACCTGGGAACTGTAGATTACGAACCTTGCGTGCTACCATCTGAGCACCCCCCTCGCCCCGTGCTGCAAGGGTGGTGAACAGTCCGACTGGAATGTCTACGACTCACTGCCATGAAGAATTGTTCAATGTATTGCCAACAGCAATACCTCCTAATGACATGGCTTATATTTTGTATTATAAAATTGTCCATTGTTTTGAAATATTAGTAATGTCTTCCTAGTCTCCTATACTGCTTCATATGTGAATATCAGTTGAATTTTGCCACCTCTTTTTGGACTTGAAAATTTTTGGTGTTGTAATTTCAACCTTACAGGATATGACAATGTTTCCGTTTATCCGGTTTGGGTTGGGTTGTTTTACCTCTGAGCGGCACTCTTTTGCACACCATGGGCTAAATGGCCAGGTCACATGGACCCCGAAGGCTCAGAGAACGTTGGGGGAGGGGACCAACTGGAACAGCTGTTGAGAGACAGATGGTAGCCTCCCGTCAAGGGGGTGGCTCAGTCGGTAGAGCGCCAGGCTCGTAATCTGTAGTTCCCAGGTTCGAGTCGCAGCTAGGAGAGCGTTGAGATTTATCTCCGCAAAATTCCTCGCCCCGCCCTCGGTCAGTAGGGGACACCGATGGGCTGACAAATTCCGCCGTCCGTCGGGTAGGATGTTAAGCCGTGGCTCCGTGTGTGGGAGAGCCATGCCCTGTGCACGTTAAAGAACACGCTGGATGGCCTTGACGGGAGGCTACCATCTGTCTCCCAACAGTTGTTCCAGTGGGTCCCCTCCCCCAACCTTCTCTGAGCCTTCGGGGTCCATGTGACCTGGCCATTTAGCCCATGATGTGCAAAAAAAGTGCCGCTCAGAGGTAAAACAACCCAACCCAACTCCCGTCAAGGCCATCCAGCGTGTTCTTTAACGTGCACAGGGTATGGCTCTCCCGTACACGGGACCACGGTTTAACGTCCCATCTGACGGGCGGCGGCCTTTCCAAGCTCATCGATGTCCCCTACTGACCGTGGGCAGGGCGGGGAATTTTGCGGAGATAAATCTCAACGCTGACCCAGCTGGGACTCGAACCTGGGAACTACAGATTACGAGCCTGGCACGCTACCGACTGAGCATCTCCCCCCCCCCCCGTTTATCCGGCACTTATGGGGAATAGAAATTGCCGGTTACATGAATCTGCCGGTTTGAAGGCAAATATTTTTATACAAATGAAATGTCGTAAATGTAATTCGTATTCAAACATTAGTTTGCAATAAAAATGCAATTAAAATTTAAAACATGCAATTAATAAAAATGCAATTAAAAGAAATGAAGTATAATGCCCTTAATACAAATCTAAATATCTAAAATGTAAATGTCAGCAATTTTCGCAATTGGTTCCCAAAGTTACAAAGCCAAGCGTGCTAACAAACTCAGCCATCCCGTGGCCGAGTGGTTAACGCGCTTAGTTACTAATCAAGTAACTTGGGTTCGAGCCCCGGGGTAAGACATGGATGTTTGTATTGTTTTTTATGCTGAGGTCCAGATATCTTCACAGTCCTTCTGCTATGGCGTAAAAACTGACAGGCTCCTTTCAGACCTCTGTGGTAAGCAGCTGCTTGAGGGGATATATTTATTTATGTGAACATACATTATACCGAGTATGTATGTTTATTTATTCATTGAAAGCTACGATAGGAAGAGTTGTAAATTTGGTCACCAGATGGCGCGGATTACAGAAGTGTCGCATTTTTCCCTAATAACGAAATGTGAAAGAGAATTTTTGAAAGTCAAAAGTCAATGGAATCAGAGGTATGTCAGCAGTGAAACTAACCTAAACTTTAATTTCAGAAAGTTTATTATTTTGATTTCAAATATATTCTGGTTGCATGAGAATTCTGGATGTTTGATCATCGGATAGCCGAGAATTTACTGTTTATTTTTTTTCTACCGCCTGTATTATAGAGAGAAATAATTAATAATGTATTTTTCCGTTTTTATATGTTAATTCACATTTCATCATTTTGCAGATCTGGAAAGTATCTTTTTAAGGTACATTATGATATCTAAAGAGAAATACGAGGATGGATAATTCGTTGACTGCCGTCAAAAACAATTAGGGACTTTTCTTACGAGTCAATATATTATGACTACCTGCCTAATATGATGTTGTTCCCACACGTGCCGCCAAAACAGCTCTTACCGAGTTATTTATAGATGCTACAGGATTTCTCAACGTGTCTTGTGGTATCTGGTAACAACACGTTACCAGCAGATTCTTCAATTAACGTTAAGTTACGTGGTTAAGCCGCCGAAGATAGGATATGCTGTTCCAACACAAACCATAGGTGCTCGATTGGTTTGATGTCTTGGGAATTTGGAGGCCAGGGCAATACCTGGAAGTCTCCCTCAGGTAACGCGAACCGTTCTTAAACAATCCAGGCAGTGTGGCATGGCGTATTATTCTACTGAAAGAAGGCACTTCTAGAGTGATATACCGTTGCCATGAAAGGATGTTATTATGTTAGTGATCTGAAATTAGTGGTCTGCAACCTTCGTGTCACGTGACACGAAGGTTACCAGATCACTAATTTCTAAAAAAAATCGTTGCACATATTTTTTATGAATTCTCTAGTCAACCATGATGTTCGGATACTTTTTTAATATATATAATGCGTATGAATATATATTTCAATGAATATGGAGCGTGTGCAGTTACCGTTCACAGCAAACTGGAGCGGTTGCGGTTAATGTTCACAGGAGATTCGATCGTGTGAGCTCACAAAGACCTGGATCGTGTGGGCTCACTCACGGAAATATTGAGCGTGTGCAGTTACCGTTCACAGCAAACTGGAGCGAGTGCAGTAACTGCACATGCTCCAGTTTGCTGCGAACGGTAACTGGAGCGAGTACAGTTGCTGTACACTCTCCAGATATTTTTCCTGAATTCTGTAATCACATGACAGGAAGGTTGCCAGATCACTAATTTCTTTAAAATATCGTTGCCAGATATTTTTTCTGAATTCTCTAATCAACCGTAGTGTTCGGATACTTTTTTGAGCGACTGTACCATATGGGATATCCTTCGCTCATCTCTAGCATTGATGGGACATGGTCAGCCCACATCTTGTCTGTGGTTCGTGGTTTTTCCCTCCTCGGACCACTTTTTGCAGGTACTACCCATTGTTAACCATGAGCACTCCAAAAGTCTTGCCTTTTCGGAAATGCTATGACCCAGTCGTCTGGCCATTACAATTTGGTCTTTGTCAAACTCACTTAGGTCCGCTGTCTTTCCCATCCGAAAAACAAGAATAAGAATGATTAACAGAGTTGTTATTTATACCGTTTCATGACCTTCACATATACCGTCGTTTACCTGCAGTTTTTTGCATAAACATGAGCTGTCCGCAATGTTTTGGCTCTTCGGTGTATGTGGCAACTTAACGACTCTTCAAGGTAGGGAGCAATGTGTTGGCTTGGGTTGTTTTACTTCTGAGCAACACCTTTTTTCACAGAACAGGCTAAATAATCAGTTCACAAGGACCTTTAACGCTCGGGGGAGGAGACCCACTGGAATAGCTGTTGGAAGACATATATTAGCCTCCTGTCCAATGCCGTGTGTGTGTTGTTTAACATTCACAGGTTATAGCCCCCACCCCCTGCACTCGGAATCACAGCTTACCGTCCCATTAGACGGACAGCGGCTTTTCCAAGCCCATCTGTTTCTCCTACTTAATTTCAGCATAGCGGGGAGTGTGTGGAGATAAATCTCAACTCTGGTTCAGGTGGGACTCGAATTTGTGAATGTAGATTACGAGCCTGACGCTCTACCGACTGAGCCACCCCGCTCTGTGCATGAAGTGTGATTGGAAGTGTCATTGACATTAATGCAGCAGTCTCTACGATTCATTCCCCCGAAGCATTGTTCAATGTATTGGCAGTTGCTAATAGTGGTTGTACCCGCTATTTATGTGGCTTGTAGTTTATATAATAGAAATGTCAATTTTTTGTCAAAAATTAGTCGTCTCCTCGTTATCTCTCAAATTTCTTCTTCATTTTCATATATGAATTTTCCCACCACTCTTGCTGTTGCAATTTCAATGTCACAGAGTTATATATATATATAATTTGGGTTGTTGGGTTGTTTTACCTCTGAGCGGCACTTTTTTGCACACCATGGGGTAAATGGCCAGGTCACAAGGACCCCGAAGTCTCAGAGAAAATTGGGGGAGGGGACCCACCGGAACAGCTGTTGGGAGACAGATGGTAGCCTCCCGTCAAGGCCAACCAGCGTGTTCTTTAAAGTGCATAGGGTATGGCTCTCCCGCACACGGGGCCACGGCTTAACATCCCATCCGACGGACGGCGGCCTTTCCAAGCCCATCGGTGTCTCCTACTCACCGTGGGCAGGGCGGGTAATTTTGCTGAGATAAATCTCAACGCTGACCCAGCTGGGACTCGAACCTGGGAACTACAGATTACGAGCCTGGCGCGCTACCGACTGAGCCACCCCTGCCCCTATATATATATATATAAAAAGCAGTATATATAGAGAGAGGGTGTCTCAAAAATATAGGTACAAATTTTAGGGGAGGTAGATAACACCTAAAAGAATGAGAATTGCATAGGAACCCACAACCGGAAACGTCATGGGAAAGTGGTAGCAGAGGTACAAGATCTGAATGCACACAAGACAGTGATTAATGGGAAAATATTTATTACATAATTATTACAAATGGCGTACTAGATGATACATTTCATAATGTTACAGTTTCATATGTGTGGGAAATGGTGGCCCGTACATGTCTGTGTGGGAAGCGTTCTTGATACATCCGTTGACCTCAACTATTCCATACACTAAGTGCATGTCTGCCAGCTCGCTGTTCGAATACCTTTGCATGCTCTTCGTAAGCCGACATATACATATATTTTATAATGTTACAGCAGGTGCTCGAAGTTTCCACTATGAGACGCGATGCATGCGTGACACCGACGGAGCATTGATTGCTGGACACGGGCGAACACACCTGGAGTTTCTTTGATAGTAGCAGCAGCGCAGACGAGCCTTGCCACGAGATCCATGTCAGACTCCACAGGTGATTCATACACGTTAGCTTTGAGGGCCCCCTACAGAAAGAACTCAACGCTCGTTAAATCAGGTGAGTGTGGAGGCCAGGCAACTGGTTCAGCACTCCCAATCCATCGTTGCCCAAAACACATGTTCAAATGCGCACGAACACACCTTCCATAATAGGGAGGTGCTCAATCATGTTGAGACCACATGTTGCGTCTCACATTTGTTGGAACATGGGCAAGTATGCCTGGTAGAACCTGTTCCAGAAAGATCAGATACTTCGCAGAGGTCATGCGGGATGGTAAAATGTATGGCCCAACTAAGTAGTCGCCGACCAAACCTGTCCACACATTTACTGCGAAACGATGTTGTGCCGCATGGGTGCACACACCATGGGGGTTCTCGTGAGCCCACAAATGCGCATTGTGCTGATTGAATACTCCATCCCGAGTGAAACTGGCCTCATCAGTAAACGAAACATAAGCAGGGAAATTCACATCTTGGGCACTTTCTTGGATATACCACTGCGCAAAACGCACACGTGCAGGATGATTTGCGAAGAGAAGTAACTGAACACTATGGAGATGAAAGGGGTGTAAGGATTCGCCGTGCATAACACGCTGTACACGGCAACAAGACACTCCTAAGGCAGAGGCAACCGCACCTATTCTGGTACTAGAATTAGTCTCCAGGGCATCCAACACACTTTCTTCCATGGCGGGAGTACGCGACGATCGTGGCCTGCCCTCACTTCTGCTACCTCTTAATTACCAATAATCGCATAAATTGTGATGCACACGCGAAAAACAAACGGTGGCCCGGTACATGTCTGTGTGGGAAGCGTTCTTGATACATTCGTTGAGTGGCTCGTCCGTTACCCTCAGCTATTCCATACACTAAGTGCATGTCTGCCACCTCCCTGCAATTTTTCATAAGCCGACTACCTCTCGAATGAGAAAATCCGAAATTTCCCCTCTAGCGCACTGATGAACAGCGCCGCCTATTCACTTACGGTGACGTTTCCGGTTATGGGTTCCTATGCAATTCTCATTCCTTTAGATGTTATCTATATCCCCTAAAAGTTTGTACCTATATTTTTGAGACACCCTGTATATTGTATATAAGTAAACTTCTGGTTATCCGGCATTTATGGGGAATGGAAGTTGCCAGTTAGATAAATAAAAGAATCTGACGGTTGCATGAGAAACATTTTGATACAAAACAAACATCTTAAGTGCAATCTTGTATTCAAGGCTTAATTGAAATAAAAATGCAATTAAAAACAATGAAAATGAAGTACAATGCCCTTAATACAAATCTAAATATTTAAAATATAATTTCAGGAATTTTAGCAACTGTTTCCCAAAGTGCAAAAGCTAAGTGCGCTAATAACTCGCCTTCCGTAGCCGAGTAGTTAGTGCGCTTAGCTACTTATCAAGGGACATGGGTTCGAGCCACGAATAAGGCATGGTTATTTGTATTTTTTATTTGTTTTGCTTAGATCCCAATATCCTCACAGACCTTCTACTATGGCGTAAAAATTGTGAGGCTCATTTGTCAGACTTCTGTGGTAAGCAGCTGCTTGAGGAGATATTTCTTTATTTTTTTTTATTGACTGAAAGCCACCATAGAGAGAATTGTAATATTGGTCGCCAGATGGCGCTGTGTACTGAAGTGTCAAAATTTGCTAATAACGAGATGTGAAGACAAATTTTTCAAAAAGTCAGGGGAATCCGGGGTAGGAGAACGATGAAACTAACCTAAACTTTAATTTCAAAAAGTTTTTCAAACTGACAATTTCAGTTTCAAAATTTTCCCCGTTGTATGAGAATTCAGGATATTTGATACTAGTTAACCGGGAAATTATAATATATTTTCTACCACCTGAATTATAGAAAAAAATAAATGATAATATATTCTTCCGTTTTAATTCAATAATGTGTTCTTCTGCTTCTGATAGGTCTGGAAATATATCTTTTCAAGGTACAATATCATATCTAAAGGAAAATCCGAGAATGGATAATTCGTGGATTGCGGTCTCACACATTTAGCGACTTTTCTTACGAGTCAATACGTGATACAATATGTGGCAACCTAGCGACTCTTCAAGGTAGGGAGCAATGGTTTTCGTTTGGGTTGTTTTGCCTCTGAGCGGCACTCATATTTGGCGTCCTTGTAACTCCATTATGTTTGGAATCCTTATGACCCCCAAAATTATGAATATATATGTGTGAGAAACAGCTGTTTAAGGGGGTATTTATTTTTATTATATATATTGTTACGACAGAGTGAATCTGGCAACCGAAAGCAAAGTTTCAGCCGGCGAGTAAGAACTTTGGGAGAATTTGAAGAAGAACAGTGGAGCGTGAAACGGTCGTGTTTCTAACGGTCTAGAGTTCGAAAATGGACGGTTAGCTGTTCTGAGACAGTGCACGTTAAATATAAAGAATTATCTTTATGTGTTGTGTACGCGGGAAGTATAAAAGTGGTACCTTTTATGTGATGTGTACGCGGATGTTCAAGCGACATGGTAATCGAGTAAAAAGATAATATTTAGTGGAATAGACAGAGCTGGTGTTGTGTACTCTGTGCAGGAGGGTTGGTGACTTGTGCATGTTGGTAGTTGATTTGTGTATAAGATACTTCGTCCATATATTCTTTGTAACAGTTTGCCTCGTATTTAATTCGGTTTCAAAATATAGTTTTTAATACTCACGCTCAGTGGCTATCCATTTTTGTAATCCGCAACAATATGTATACAGTAAACTTCTGGTATTCCGGCATTTATGGGGAATGGAAGTTGCCGGTTAGATGAATAGATGTTGCATGAGAAATATTTTGATACAAAACAAACACCGTAAGTGCAATCTTGTATTCAGGCATTAATTGAAATAAAAATGTAGTTATAAACAACGAAAATGAAGTATAATGCTCTAAATGCAAAGGTAAATATCTAAAATATAATTATCAGGAACTTCGGGAACTGCTTCACTGAAACCCACCATAGAAAATCATGGAAAGAGTTGTAATATTGGCCTCCGGATGGCGGTGACTACGGAAGTGTCGAATTTTCTCTAATAACGAAATGTGAAAGAGAAATTTTACATAAGTAAAGCAAGTGGAATCCGAGACACGAGAATAAGGAAACTAAATTAAACGTTAATTTCAGAAAATTTATTCCGGTTGCGTGAGAATTCTGGAAGTTTGAATACCGGATAACCGGGAATTTACTGTACATTTATTTTCCTATCGAATCAGTTATAGTGAAAAATATGGAATAAAATATTATTCCATCGGAATCCAAAGTTCAGTGTCTGTGGCAAGAGTCGGTGGGGAAAGTATCTTTTTCAGGTACAATATTACATGGAAAGAAAAATACGGGGATGGATAATTCATGGACTACCGTCGGAAAATATTATTACTTTATTACATGGTCATCCGACATATTATTTTACATGCTTCCCCTATTTGGGCGAACACCACTTCTCACAACATTCGCAAGATCCAAGTCTTGCAGAATAAGATTCTGCGATGTGGGGTCGATGCCCCTGGTTTGTAACCAACAGACAGTTACATAAAGACCTGGGCATCGACCATATTTACTCTTACATCGAGTCTGTCTCAAGACATTTCTTTGAGGCAGTTCAGAGTAACCATCATGAGATCATATCTTGCTTATTGGACTATGATCACGAAGTCCTTAACAGATACAAGTTTCCTAAGATGATGGCTTTCTCTAAAGAATGGGAGAGCCATAACCTCTGTACGTTAAAGAGCACACTGAATGGCTTTGAAGGTGTCTATTGTCTGTCTCCTAATAGCTATCCAGTGGTCCATTTCGTATCCTTCTCTGTGCCGTTGGGGTCCTTGTGAGCTGGCCATTTAACCCATTGTGTGCAAAAAAGTGTCTCTCAGAGATAAAATAACCCAAACACTGCTGCGCTGTCTTCAGCAACCGACCATAATTCTCACTTTCCCCGCCAACTTTCGAAGTGTGTAGGAATTTTGTTTTGCAGTTATTCCTCACTTTGGAGTTATTTCTATCTACTTTGTTATCTTATTTCTTACTTGAACTGCTTTAATCATATATTTGGGTATGCCCGGAGACCGTATTCGTAAGTGTGAAGCGTAAGTAAGTAGAATACTTCATATAACTTCAAGCTAACGTTCTTTAAAGTTCCATACGATCAAGAAATTTAATCGGTTTCTTTGAATTGCGAATATCGTTCCAATTGTTATACACTTATGTTTGTTGACTTTAATTCTCTTCATTCTTTTCCATTTTATTATTGGATTTTTTTCATTTTTATTTAACAAACTACATGTTCAAGGGGTTGGGTTGTTTTACCTCTGAGCGGCACTTTTTTTGCACACCATGGACTAAATGGCCAGATCACATGGACCCCGTAGACTCAGACAAGGTTGGGGGAGGGGACCCACTGGAACAGCTGTTGGGAGAGAGATGGTAGCCTCCCGTCCAGGCCATCCAGCGTGTTCTTTAACATGCACAGGGTATAGCTCTCACGCACACGGTGCCACGGCTTAACATCGCATCCGACAGACGTTGGCTTTCCAAGCCCATCGGTGTCCCCTACTGACCGTGGGCAGGGCAGGGAATTTTGCGGAGATAAATCTCAACGCTGATCTAGCTGGGATATGTTCAAGGGAGTGAGCTCACTAAATCAACTATTCTCAATGGGGTTCAGATCCGGGCTTTGGGGTGGCCGATTGATGTCATGCTCGCAGAACCACTACTAAACATATCCGATACGGTAAAATTTTTTCTGTTGCATGATAATTCTTAATGTTTGAGTTCCGGATAACCGTGAATTTACTGTATATTTTTTTATACCGCGACTCGTCGGACCACGTGATTTTTTTCCAGTCTTCCAGTGTCCAGTCACGGTGTTCCGTACACCACTGTAGACGAACTTTCCAGTTCATCGCAGAAAACAGGGTTCCCCTATAGGCATGCGACTGCTAATACCAGTCCTCTTTAATTCCCTGCGAATAGTTTGCTGAGATATGGGTTGGAAACAGACTTCGTTGAATTCTTCTATTAATTGCTGCACACAGAAAGTCCTGTTTCTCCGTATAAGCCTTTCATAGGACGACGGATCTCGTTCTGAGAGATTATCGTCGCGGCACACTTACGCCTCTTAGACAAGCAATGTGGGCTATTTCTCCACTGATTCAAGACTCGTGCTATCTCACCTTTTGAGAAACCAGTCAGCTCTGCTGTTTTTAAAATCGTCGCCCCACCCAGTCCCACATGTGCACAGGGTATGGCTCTCCCACACACAAAGCCACGGCTTAACGTCCCATCCGACGGACAGTGCCTTTCCAACACCATCGGTGTCTCCTACTGACTGTGGGCAGGGAGGGGAGTTTTGCTGAGATAAATCTCAACGCTGACCCAGCTGGGTCTCGAACCTGGGAACTGCAGATTACGAGCCTGGTCTGGAGCCCGCCTCTTCTTTCATGGAGGACATTTCGAACACCTAAGAGACTAAACATCACCCAATTCGCACTGCATACTTACTTTTGGCCCACCCTGTATAACTAAGTAGAATATTTTCGCCTCCATTACCCTTATTAGCATTCTGAAAGGGGGGCATGCCGCATTACTTCCCCCATCCAAGATCCAGCCATATCTACGTTTACCCACATAAAGTCAAGAAATTTTATAATATAGATGAGAAAAAAATGCAAGAATTTCTAAATGTAAATATTTGTAAGAGAAATCAATCGCAGACTAGAGTGCCTCTTTTTGACTTTGAACTCAATTCAGACGACCTGTAATTAACCTTGCATGCGGAATCGGATCGAAAATTTCTTAAATCTACGACCTGAAATGCTCCTATGCAAGAGTTCTCAGTTTTGTTGCACAGGTTTAATCTCTGAACTATCATATGAGAAATCTCGCAACGATTATAAGACGTAAGAACAAAAGTGTCCGTAGACACCATCTTCCAAGTTCATATCACACGTTGATAAAAAATTTGACCTGTGACCTCGATGAAATGGTGAGATTCGAAATTTAGTAACTCTTCTCAGATATAGGATCGAAATAATCCGAGCCACCAGTTTTTAGCTCTCTAATATCAGTAGAATGAAATTTCACCTTTGACCTCGAAGGTCCCCCTCCCCCTCCAAAATAATCGAAGATAATGTTTCGTAAGATCTACAACAGTTTGGGTTGTTTTATCTCTGAGCGGCACTTTTTTGCACACAATGAGCTAAATGGCCAGGTCACTAATTTCTAAAAAAATCGTTGCCAGATATTTTTTCTGAATTCTGTTATAAACCATAGTGTTCGGATACTTTTTTGAGGGACTGTACCTCCTCCTGATGGGGCTTATATTTTTGCATAATAAAATTGTCCATTTTTTTTTAATTAGTCATCCCTTCCTTGCCTCCCACAGTGCTTCGTATGAGAGAATACGAAATTTCCCGCTGTGTCTTCGTGTTGCAATTTCAATGTCAGTGAGTGAATGCTCCCGTTTGTCCAGCATTCGTGGGGAATGGAAATTGCCGGTTAGATTTTTGTACAAAACAAATACCGTAAATACAATATTGTATTCAAGTCTTAGTATTACCGTATTTCTTTGATTCTAAGACGCACCCCGTTTTTAGAGACGTTTATATGGGAAAAAAGTGCGTTTTAGAATCGAAGAAATACGGTAACAAAAATGCCCTTAAAAAACAATAAAAATGATATATAATACCCTTAATACAAATATAAATATCTGAAAAGCAATTTTCGGGAACTACGCAAACTGCTTCACTGAAAGCTACCATAGAACGAGTTTTATTATTTATCACCAGATGGCGGTGACTACGGAAGTGTCGAATTTTACCTAATAACGAAACGTGAAATAGAATTTTTTGAAATTTAGTCAGTGGAATCCGAGAGACGAGAACAGTGAAACGAAGTTAAACTTTAATTTCACAAAATTTATTATTTCGATTTGAAAATTAATCTAGTTGCATGAGAGTTCTGGATGTTTGTGAACCAGATAACCGGTTCCCAAGCAGCCTGTATAATTCTGTATAACATCTTTATAATTGTTTCCTCTAACCACCTTATAGGGGTGGGGATGGCTCAGTCGGTAGCGCTCCAGGTTCGTAATCGGTAGTTCTCGGGTTCGAGTCCCAGCTGGGTCAGAATTGAAATTTATCTTTTCAAAATTCCTCGCCCTGCCCACAGTCAGTAGGGGACACCGATGGGCTTGAAAAGGCCGCCGTCCGTCGGATGGGAAGTTAAGACTTGGCTCCGTGTGCAGGAGAGCCATACCCTGTGCACGTTAAAGAACACGCTGGATGGCATTGATGGAAGGCTACCCTCTCTCTCCCAACAACTATTCCAGTGGGTCCCCTCTCCCAGCCTTATTCTGAGTCTTCGGGGTCCAAGTGACCTGGCCATTTAGCCCATTGTGTGCCGCTCAGAAATAAAAATCCCACCCTTACCGCCTCTGTTATAGTGATAAATTGTTAATAAGAAATTCTTCCAGTTTGTACAATTTGTTGATTTGAATGAAAGAAGTTGGTCTGGAACGGGTATATTTGAAGGAAAACACGAGGGTGAATAAGAGGTTGGATGATTCGTGGACTGCCGTCGCAAACAAATAGCGACTTTTCTTACGAGTCAATGCACGATATGTGGCAATTTAGCGACTCTTCTTCGGTACCCCTCTGAGCGGCACTATTTTTTAACAGAATGGGCTAAATATACAGATCACAAGGACCCCAAAGGCTCAGAGAAATTTAGGGGAGAAAAAAATAATACCTGAAAAATAATACTGAAACAGCAGTTGGCATAAAAAAATAATACTGAAACAGCAGTTGGCATAAAAAAATAATACTGAAACAGCAGTTGGGAGACAGATGGTATCCTCCCATCACAACCATCCAGCGTATTTTTGAACGTGCACAGAGTATGGGTCTCTCGCACACGGAACCTAGGATTTACATCCCATCCGATGGACTGCGTCCTTTCCGAACCCATTAATCTCTCCTATTGACCGTAGGCAGGACAGGGAGTTGTGTGGAGAAAAATTCTCAACACGGAACAGTTACAAACTGCATGGTGTGATACAAAGCGTACTTCGCTCTTCGACTGAGCCTCTACTCCGATAGGATTCCGGCGGCACAACCCATATCACGTAACATCAGGCTTTCTCTACAGACGGCTTTGTCTGGTCCGATGAATCTCGTTTCCTGTTGTACCATGTGAATGGCCGGGTATATGTGCGTCTTTTACCTGGGGGAAGTATTGGCACCAGGATGCACCATTGGACGAAAACAAGCCGGTGGAGGAAGTGTAATGCTTTGGCCAATTATTCCGCTGGGAAACAATGGGTCCGGTCATTCATGTGCAGGAAACTATGACGTCTATCACCTACCTAAACATCATTGCAAATCAGGTATATCTTTTCATGGCAATGGTATATCCCTCCAGTAATGTCTTCTTTCAGTAGAATAATGTGCCATGCCACACTGCCCGGATTGTTCGAGAATGCTTCGCGGAACATGAGGAAGATTTCCAGTTATTGCTCTGGCCTCCAAATTCCCCACACATCAGTCCAATCGAGCATCTGTGGTTTGCGTTCGAACAGCATATCCAATCTGAGACGGCTTGACCACGTAACTTATAAGAGTTAGAGAACCTGCTAGTTACGTGTTGGTACCAGATACCACAACTTTAGAAATCTTGTAGCATCCATGCCTCGCCGTGTAAGAGCTGTTTTGGCGTCACGTGGATGACCAACATCATACTGGGCAGGTGGTCATAATGTTGTAGTTCTTCGCTGTATACTTGTATATTTTTTGGTGCTTAGGGCGCAATCTAATGCAAAGTGTAAAAAACAGGGTGCTTGAAAAATATTGACTTTGAAATTGTTATACAATCTGTATTCTATGATGATACATTTTCTCATTTTTTTACAGATTGAATATTAATGTAGATAATACCAAGGTTAACTGAACCTTATTACAGTATGGAAGCATTTCTAAAATTGTGCTCCGTGAAACCCTAGGATTCTGCAAGCACATATTAAGAAACGCGGAGTTACTGAAGATGTATTTCTTTTCATTTCGACAGAACAAATCTTATAATTGCAATATCCACTTGTTACAGGTTGGGTTGTTTTACCTCTGAGCAGCACTTTTTTGTACACAATTGTCTAAATGGCCATAGGTTGAGGAAGGGACCCATAGGAATAGCTGTTGGGAGACAGCCATCTAGTCGAGCCATGGCTTAATGGCTTATCCGATGGAAGGCGTCATTTCCAAGCCGAGCGATGTTCCTTACTGACCATGGACAGCACGAGGAGTTTTGCGGAGAAAAATCTCAACACTGACCCAGATGGAACTCGAATCTGGGAATTAAAGGTTACGAGCCTGGAGCACTACCGACTGATCCATCCCTCCAAACTATTTTTCACACGACTGACTCATATTCTTTCTTGATTTTATTTGGATATATGTATGCAGGACCGAACTTAGGAAGGGGAGCATGCCAACCATCTTTCATAATGCTAATAAATGAAATAGAGGCAAAATATTATTACGCTTATTTATATTTAATGCATTTTTCAATAATCAATCATTCAATTTTATTTCATCGTCATATACATTTTATCACATAGCAAAATATGAGGGAACCCAAAAACCGCATTGTCTGCCTGGGCCACTAAAGGAAATGAATACAAGAGCCAATAAGGACTTATTAAAAAGATTACAACCAATATGGGTCATTTTTCCGATATATGTACAGTCGCTCAAAAAAGTATCCGAACACTATGGTTGATTACAGAATTCTGAAAAGATATCTGGCAACGATGTTTTTTAGAAATTAGTGATCTGGCAACCTTCGTGTCATGTGACACGAAGATTGCCAGATCACTAATTTCTAAAAAAAATCGTTGCCAGATATCTTTTCTGAATTCTGTAATCAACCATAGTGTTCGGATACTTTTTTGAGCGACTGTACAATACATTTTCACTTTGCACTTGATTATTTAACTAAGGTGCGACATCTTCCAAAGAAAAGAGACGGACCTGTAAAACAGACGGGGAAATGTTATAATGCATTGAACATTCTTCCCCCCACTGTTACATTTTTCCGGCTCGATTGTGTTCCCCCCCCCTCAATTTTATTCCAGATCCGAACCTGCACTCAAGTGTGAGTGCCGATCCCTTGTGGTCCGAGGTCTCGCGGAAGAAAAATCAACACTATGACCTTATTTTCAGTTTCCAGAACAGTTTACATGTTTAAATACAGTAACGTTTTCTATCCAGAGAATTGAGCCTGCAACAGTTCATAATTATTGTTCCTTGCAGGCAATGCCCCTCGACAATACAGATTCACAATGAAACACGCCGAATAGAAGCTCGCGTCGCTTCCTTTGATATTTGAAAAGTTGCTGTCTCTTCGTAAGAGACAGAAGTTAAGTTGTTGTTTCAGAAGTTGTCTCCCTACGATATAACCCGCATTTACATTGAAACACTGCAACTGAGTGGAAATAGGATGACGTGCTTTATAGTGATTAACGAGAATTATTTCTGAGGAAGAAAGTATCGGAACGGCGTTCTGATTTAATATTGCCACTTAAACATATCCTCGCTCCCCCGTTCTCTACTTTTAAAATCATCCGTCTACTCGAGATTTTATTATATTTGTTTTACATATAATTGTATCTGGAAGATACATACTGGATTAGATTCTTCGATCTGTTTATTTTTCAATTAAAGGGAAAGTATCTTTTATTAAATATATAAAATTGCATCTTGGGCTGTAGTAACTTCATACAGTGATTTGTCGTGTGAAATTACTAGTATAACCAAATCGAACATAATGCAATGCAACTAAAAATTGCTATGTTAGAAACGTAGTACAGAATCATTATTATGAAAAATATTTACCTTGTATAAGAGTAATGGTGACTAGGCATAAACGGAAAGGAGATCTGTGTACCATTCCCCACTGATGATGCATAGAACCGGCCAGGACTAGCCAGCACCTAATGTCCGATCCCGACTTCTCGTGGTACAGTTCTCTGAGCCTTCGGGGTAAATGTGACCTGGCCATTTAGCCCACTGTGTGCAAAAACGTGCTGCTCAGAGGTAAAACAACTCGTGGTACAGACCGATAGGGTTAGTACATTTCAAAGGTTACTTTTGTAACCGTTAGGGTTAGTACCTTACCAAAAGGTTAGTACTTTTCAAAGGAGATATTCTCTTTTAGAAGGACGTGGAAGGGAAGGGCTGCAAGATCAGTGTAGCCTACTGTGATCTGGTCATCAATGGCCACTTTATGTGTATGTATGTTTTTTCCTACCCTGCTGAGGAGTGGTCAACTTCTCAGGATCCTCTTGCTGACCATTTATACCTATAGATTGTACTGGGTTTTGACTTTGAGCTTGATTATAGATCCTGGACTTGCTGCTCTGGTTGTTTTATTAAGACAAAATCTGCGGTTATGTTTTGTGTTTGCCAATGGGTTGTCAGCCCTGTAGTGAACAGAGGAACAGGGTACAGTAGCTCAAAAAAGTATCCGAACACTACGGTTGATTACAGAATTCAGAAAAAATATATGGCAACGTTTCTTTTTAGAAATTATTGATCTGGCAACCTTCGTGTTACGTGACACGAAGGTTGCCAGATCATAAATTTCTAAAAAAATCGTTGCCAGATATATTTTCTGAATTTTGTAATCAACCATAGTGTTCGGATATTTTTTAATATATATAATGCGAATGAATATATAATGCAATGAATATGGAGCGTGTGCAGTTACCGTTCACAGCAAACTGGAGCGGTTGCGGTTAATGTTCACAGCACATTGGATCGTGTGAGCTTACAAAGACCTGGATCGTGTGGGCTCACTCACGGAAATATTGAGCGTGTGCAGTCACCGTTCACAGCAAACTGCACACGCTCCAGTTTGCTGTGAACGGTAACTGGAGCGTGTACAGTTGCTGTACATGCTCCAGATATTTTTCCTGAATTCTGTAATCACGTGACACGAAGGTTGCCAGAACACTAATTTCTAAAAAATCGTTGCCAGATAATTTCTCTGAATTTTGTAATCAACCGTAGTGTTCGGATACTTTTATGAACGACTGTACCTGATATCAGCTGGAGGATATTCCCGATCAGAGGTCATCACAGATATCTGAATCCTCACTTAGCTAGATAGTCAGAGCCAATTCTACAATGCAGTAATCTGTCTCAAGAAGGTCAGTTTCTATTTAGATTTTGTTTCTTGAATATGTCCACTTGGAAAGGTGGTGTCTGAAGTTCCTACGAGAACGGGAGAGTTCGGCACTCTAGCAGTGCGAGAACAGATCTCCACCCCATACCTGCGATCAGGGGGCTATTTGATATTGTTGGTCCTACTTCTTTCAATAAACCTAATTTCTATAACGAAAACCTATTAACCACTTTCTCTCTTTTAAGGTACGTGGAACGTGAGAAGCTTGCATAGAGGTTATTCTCTTGAAGTCCTCACACAGGAATTCCGGCATTATAACCCAGATATTCTAGGCTTCCAAGGGATCAAATGGAGGTTAAGGTTATATACTTAAAAATAACTTTAAATTTCTTTTTTCAGGGAGCGAGGATGGAAAGCATCTCCAAGGGGAAGGTTTGCTTCTCAGCAGACATGCCACTGATGCTATTCTAGGACATGACGGTATTAATGAAAGATTTCTTATAGTCAAATTTAAAGCAAAAATTAAACATTTGAATGTCATCTGTTGTTACGCCCCCACAGACGACTCGGATGAGAACGAGAAGGATAAATTTCAGAGGCAGCTTCAGGACAAATTGAAATCTGTGAAGAAAGGAGATATTTCTCTTCTGTTATGTGAATTCAATGCTCAAGTTGGTACTGGCTCTAACCTTTGAGAAGGAGTTTTAGGTCTCTTTGGCATTAGTTGTTCCAATAGTTCCAAACCATGTCCCTGTCTGTAGGAGACACTTTTTAACCACATTTCGATGGACATTCATGCAATATTCGTTCTAGGCACTATAAACTTACCTTTAAATTTTTTCTTGACTTTAGTTTGTAAATGTTAGCAAAAGCGAAATTCTAATATATTTTCACTTAAATATTACATGTACCAGGAAATATACATTCCAGATGGTTGCTATATCGAATTGCTACTGATGCAGTGATGTCTAATATCTGATATCTTTAATTAATTTTATGAGCTCCAAGCCTAGGGCTTACATCTCGAAGTCTAATATACTGCCTGATTGGTAATAACAAAAGTTAAAACAGATAAACCCCAAAGGGGCCACAAGGACAAAACAAATTTGCCAAAAAAGCACAACTAAAAGAAAAACAAGCGAGTGTCAAACTTATCTTTGGACGCTTGAATTGGTTTAAAATCAAGGGATCGTAATTGACCAAGGATCTGATTATATCATAAAGATGATCTCCCACTGCCTCAAAAAAGGTCTTCGCGAGCTTCCGAATATGAGTGTAAATGTGATCAGTGCTCAAATCAGAGTAAATGGTTTTGTTTTTCACAAAACAGGAAGCACTGGCAACAGATCTGAGGATTTTATTTTGGAAGATCTGAAGCCTCCTGACATTGGTGTTGGTAGTGTTGACCCACACTGATGTGCTCTATGTCAGGACTGATATGTCAGGACTGTGGTATATGACCGGAACCAAGCTCATCTTGAATCAAATAATAATACTCTTCTTACGTAGTATCAGACAACACTAATTTAATAAGATACATCCTTTTCTCTTCACTACTCCACTACACCTTTTTGTTTTTCCTCAACAAATCTTATTATTCAAAGCATCAACGTTCTAAACCAGTGTCTCGCAAACTGTGTGCCGCGGCACAGTAGTGTGCCGCGGGAGATTCCAAGTGTGCCGCAGGAGATTCCAAGTGTGCCGCGAGAGATTTTCAAATTGACACTATATATTCCAAAGATTTCATTTTGACTTCACTTGTGTTATCGACGTGCTTTAATATCGACGTGCTTTAATAAAAATCTTTCAGATTTTATCAACTGGGATCTTGTAAATATTTATCAAGCTTTTTCCAAATTTTGGTATTAATTTTTGATTATTTCAAGCCATAGAATGGACAAATATTTAAAACAAACACAGAGTTATGAATTAAAGAACGAGAGCAAATCTTCAAGTAAAACCAGGCTGATGACTTCAACAAAGCGCAAATATAATGACGATTATATAGAGTTTGCTTTTATTCTTTTTTAGGTGTGCCGCGGAAAAAAAATTAGATTCAGTGTGTCGCGGAAAAAAAATTAGATTCGGTGTGCCGCAGAGTAAAAAAGTTTGCGAGACACTGTTCTAAACAGTTGATAACGTAATTCTCACGCTGAAGCATAGGCGAGCGTTCATGACACATCTACCATAAGCCCATTGTAGCACGTTAATCTGTCGTATCAATATTATTTGTTATTGATGTTATACTATAGTTTAGTACGTATTCAGTAAATTTAGTATTATTTAGTTGATAAATAATAAATGGGTTCATTAATGTATTTATAAATAGTTTGTATTTAAAATAAATAACCTCTCGAACAGCTGCTTGCCACAGAGGTCTGACAGGAGCCTGTTCGTTCAATACACTATAATTGGTCTGTGAGGATGACGGCACGTCAGCAGGAAAACGACACAAACATCCATACCTTACCCGGGGATCGAATTCAGGTTCCTTTGATCGGTAGCCAAGCACGCTAACCACTAGGCCAACATTGTAGAAAATGCTATTGGGATATTAATTGTAATATTTTGATCAAATTAAATATATTACATGAAAAGTATTTATTAACGGTTTCCACACTGATTTTTCATATTCAGAAGGGTTCTTCGGGTTTCTCAAGTTTGAAGACCACTGGTTTAGACCAAATCTAGAAAAAAAGGTAGGGCGCGAGGGGAAGGGGGAGGGGCACGATATTCAGTCTAGCCTGAAAAAAGTATAAGGATGTGTATGTGGGGAGTGGAGGGAATTAAGAGACTGTATTTCCATTGTAATTCGACATTTCCCCCTCCATTTTAGAGATGGATTTCATTCTTACGGAAATGCGTTAAGAATTCAGAAGTTTAATAATTTTTGCCTCTATTATTTTTACCAGCATTTTCAAAGGGAGGGGGAAATGAACCCTCCCCCCAGCTACGGCCATCGATTCAACTATGGAGGCAATGTTCAGTTCTTTTTATTGTATACCAGTCTTATGTCCGTTTGAAAAAGAAAGAGGCCCCCCAACACTCGCAAGAATGTAGGGAATCACAGCAGAAAAATATTTTCTGAACCTATTTTTTTAATGAGGGATAGCATTAACATAACCTTTCAGGATCTCATAATCATATATCAAAATCTATAGCATAGGTCGGCAGCGCGGCTCCCATAGGGCCACGCCCGGTGTGTCATTCACGGATTTCCCCATGCCACTTTGGGCGGGGGTGGCTCAGTCGGTAGCGCGCCAGGCTCGTAATCTGTAGTTCCCAGGTTCGAGTCCCAGCTGGGTCAGCGTTAAGATTTATCTCCGCAAAATTCCCCGCCCTGCCCACGGTCAGTAGGGGACACCGATGGGCTTGGAAAGGCCGCCGCCCGTCGGATGGGACGTTAAGCCGTGGTCCAGTGTGCAGGAGAGCCATACCCTGTGCACGTTAAAGAACACGCTGGATGGCCTTGATGGGAGGCTACCATCTGTCTCCCAACAGCTGTTCCAGTGGGTCCCCTCCCCCCAACCTTCTCTGAGCCTTCGGGGTCCATGTGACCTGGCCATTTAGTCCATGGTGTGCAAAAAATTGCCGCTCAGAGGTAAAACAACCCAACCCAACCCCATGCCACACATGGTGCTTAAAATATGATATTCCGATTTGCAACATAACTCGATTAAGAACCAGGATCTAACTTTCCTCCTTCTAATTTTTACAGTTTATGGTTTAAAATTTTAATGCTCCGTTACATACCAAATATTATTAATTATTAAGTAATAACCCCTGTGTTGCATACCAAATATTAGATGCAGTTGCTCCTTATATTCTCTGTAATTTTCTTAGTGGTTTTTTCCATAGCTGCCATTGTTGTGTTGAAATGAATCCTTTATTTACGATAGAACTAGAGTTGAAACTGGATCACTGGAATTCAGGGGAAGTAGAATTATGTGCTTTACATTAATTTACGAGTGTTTTTCGGAGTAAAGTACTATTAGAAAGATGTTCCGATTCACTACTATAACTTACACATCTCTCACCTCCAGCAGTGTTATGTTGTGCGACGCTTTATAGCTTCCTTTTTATTAGAAGTAAATTGTACCTGAAAAGATACATTCTAGAACATCCGCAGAATCACCAGATGATTGTGAATTAAAACGAAAATATATTATATTAATTATTTGTAATTATAAGAGCGGCGGTAACAATATATATATTATGATTTGATTTGCGTATAAGGTGTTTAGGGAGAAAACTATAACAAATTACATAAAACGAGATATTTTGAGGAAAATCTACTTTTAAATTTACAATTTTTTTATACAATTGCTGACATTTTCAATAAATATCATATCGAGTTTTTACTTGTATAAACGTTCAACAGATGGCAGCAGGCACTTCCCGTATCAACCATAAAAAAAAGAATTACACAGTTAGAACAAAGTGCAGAAGCCAATGTACATCGATATGCTCCAGGGAACACAAACCTGTAACATACATTGACTTATATATATTCGCAAGAGGATTAAATGTATTAATTTACATATTAATTTTAAAAATTCTGCAAAATTACTCAAAATCAACGTACAACGGCTTTTCCAGGTATCGTAAAATGTACTCCTGAACGGGATAAAACACTCATTGAATAACTTTAGGGTCAGCTACCACTGTACCCAACAGCCATGGCTGTTAGACATTTGGAAACACCGTTTAAATTGCAATATATATATATACCAATAGTAAGACAAACCAGAGCTGCAGTGGGCTAAAATGATTACACTGCGCATGCGCAGATCGCCCCTTACAGTTGTTTTTGTGCCTGAGCACAAAGCCTTAAATTAAAATGGATATATATATATAATATTAATTATTTGTAATTACAAGAGAGGCGGTAGTAATATATATTATTATAATGCTTTGATTTGCGTATATTGAGATGCTTAGGGAGCAAATAATGGCAAATTACGTAAAACGGGATATTTGAGAAAAATCTACTTTTAAATATTTGTACAAACTATAATTCTCTTTTGTAATATTTTGTAAAAATGTTTACAAAAGCAAATGCAATATATGATAATTTATGTCAATATAACGAACACAAGAATAACCAAACATTCAGCACTGCGAATTTTCTCCGAACCCAACAAATTTTTTCATCTACTTTTATGTAAAATATTTCATTTTGATGATTACCATTTTAATTAAAATATGAATTTAATGTAATAAAAATTTATTCCGATACAAAATATGATCAGTATTACGAAATTTGTAAAACGAAAATCTTGAACATTTTGTCATCTGGAAACGCTGTGAAATATGTAATCACAGCGTTATGAATTATATGCCATTCACTGCACATTGTCCCCGTGCAATTTTGCCGATTACACTACATGGCATAGATGCTCTCTAAATATGCTGGCCGAGATGTTTTCTACACGTGTTGGCATAGATGCTCCCTACACGGGCTTGCAATGTTTCTCTCTATTCGTGCTGGAAAAGATGCTCTCTACATGCGCTGGCATAGATGCCCTCTACATGTCCTGGCATAGTTGCTCTCTACACGTTCTCGCATAGAAGCTCTTTATATGTGCTGGCATAGATGCTCTCTACACGTTCTCGCATAGATCCTCTTTTTATGTGCTGGCATAGATGCTCTCTACACGTTCTCGCATAGATCCTCTTTATATGTGCTGGCATAGATGCTCTCTACACGTTCTCGCATAGATGCTCTTTATATGTGCTGGTATAGATGCTCTCTACACGTTCTCGCATAGATGCTCTCTACATGCGCTGGCATAGATGCCCTCTACATGTCCTGGCATAGATGCTCTCTACAGGCACTGGCATAGATGCTCTCTACACGTTCTCGCATAGATGCTCTTTATATGTGCTGGCATAGATGCTCTTTATATGTGCTGGCATAGATGCTCTTTATATGTGCTGGCATAGATGCTCTCTACACGTTCTCGCATAGATGTTCTTTATACGTGATGGCATAGATGCTCTCTACACGTTCTCGCATAGATCCTCTTTATATGTGCTGGCATAGATGCTCTCTACACGTTCTCGCATAGATGCTCTTTATATGTGCTGGCATAGATGCTCTCTACACGTTCTCGCATAGATCCTCTTTTTATGTGCTGGCATAGATGCTCTCTACACGTTCTCGCATAGATCCTCTTTATATGTGCTGGCATAGATGCTCTCTACACGTTCTCGCATAGATGCTCTTTATATGTGCTGGCATAGATGCTCTCTACACGTTCTCGCATAGATGCTCTCTACATGCGCTGGCATAGATGCCCTCTACATGTCCTGGCATAGATGCTCTCTACAGGCACTGGCATAGATGCTCTCTACACGTTCTCGCATAGATGCTCTTTATATGTGCTGGCATAGATGCTCTTTATATGTGCTGGCATAGATGCTCTCTACACGTTCTCGCATAGATGTTCTTTATACGTGATGGCATAGATGATCTCTACACGTTCTCGCATAGATGCTCTTTATATGTGCTGGCATAGATGCTCTCTACATGTGCTGTTATAGATGCTCTCTACATGTGCTGGCACAGATACTCTCTATATGTGCTGGCACAGATGCACTCTACATGCGCTGCCAAAATGCTTTAAAATGGTATTGCCACAACATCCTAATTTCACAGAGTATTTTGAAACTTCGATAACTCCTTGATTCTGACTGTATTGTAAATAACGGTAGTGTCAGCGATAAGTTCTTTAAAAACGATTCTAATACACGCTTTTCATTTTACGATTCTTTACGTTTGAGTTACTTTATAATTGTTCGTTATTATTATTGTTCGTTAAGTTCGGTAATTAGCCGCATGAAGTCTTCGCCGTTTCTTAATGATACGGGAGATATTCCGATAATATGTTGGAGAGTTTCTGCGTCCTTTTAAAGAATTCTCGGAGAGACGCTTGTTGGATCAGATATTTAAAAAAAAAATACCCATTGTTTTAAGAAGAAAATTCTAATTCGTGGTTTCCAACAATATTAGGGTTGGGTTGTTTTACATCTGAGCGTCACTTTTTTTGCACACCATGGGCTAAATTGCCAGGTCACATGGACCCCGAATGCTCAGAGAAGGTTGGGGGAGGGGACCCACTGGAACAGCTGTTGGGAGACAGATGGTAGCCTCCCGTCAAGGCCATCCAGCGTGTTCTTTAACGTGCACAGGATATGGCTCTCCCGCACACGGGGCCACGGCTTAACGTCCCATCCGAAGGACGGCGGCATTTCCAAGCCCTTCGGTGTCCCCTACTGACCGTGGGCAGGGCGTGGAATTTTGCGGAGATAAATCTCAACGCTGACCCAGCTGGGACTCGAACCTGGGAACTACATATTACGAGACTGACGCGCTACCGACTGAGCCACCCCCGCCCCAAATAGTAGTGGATTCTACACACGTGGACAACTCACGATTCCTCTCTCTTGGTACCTTCTCCCCAGATTTGACACCACGGATTGGTGCACACCTATCTCCCTGACAACATTACTCTATGTTCGGCCTGATTCCGAAATCCCGATAACCCCACCAACTGCAAAGACATCGATTTGCTCTTCGATTGACATGTTACAGCAACAAATGGGTTCGACAACAAACAGAATGCGCTGGCCATAAGAAATGCGGTTTTCGACATCTCTTCCGATTTTCAATCCGTTATAGATTTCAATTTCTTGTATCTTATACAAATTATAAATGGTCATGTGTTATTGCATATTATTCCCACATTTGCATGTGCCTTCCGTTATCTGCACATTCCTTTCGTTGCTGTTTTTGACGATTGTTTGTTCAACATATCCATTCTGTCAGTTAGATTAACTATCGGATAGCAGTATACCTCTTGGGCACTATGATTCTTTGGATAAAGATTTATTTTTAGAAGTTTAATGGGAAGTTGGATAATGAAACTGCGTTGACCGGGGGCATGTTACTGTGGAGTAATCTAATCAGTTTTTCGTCACAAATTTGCATTTTTTTTTTGCAGGAGAATTCCTAGAATATAACTGGGACTGGATTCGTGAACGCGGTGGCAGAAAACATAATGAACGTCTTCCGTATATAACTATTTCTAAAATATTACTGGTACTGAGGAGAAATTGACTTTTATCACACAAATTGACGAAAAAAAAAATTGGAAAGGGAGATTATTAAAAGAGCCTAATGATTCACTCTAAAGATGTACAGTAGCTCAAAAAAGTTTCCGAACACTACGGTTGATTACAAAATTCAGAAAAAATATCTAGCAACGATTTTTTTAGAGATTAGTGATCTGGCAACCTTCGTGTCACGTGACACGAAGGTTGCCAGATCACTAATTTCTAAAAATATCGTTGCCAGATATTTTTTATGAATTCTGTAATCAACCATGATGTTCGCATACTTTTTTAATATATATAATGCGTATGAATATATAATGCAATGAATATGGAGCGTGCGCAGTTACCGTTCACAGCAAACTGGAGCGTGTACAGTTGCTGTACACGATCCAGATCTATTTCCTGAATTCTGTAATCACGTGACACGATGGTTGCCAGATCACTAATTTCTAAAAAAATCGTTGCCAGATATTTTTTCTGAATTCTGTAATCAACCATATTATTCGGATACTTTTTTGAGCGACTATAGGTGGTCATATTATTTTGATACTAGATCGTGTGGGCTCACTCACGGAAATATTGAGCGTGTGCAGTTACCGTTCACAGCAAACTGGAGCGTGTGGAGTAAGTGCACACGCTCCAGTTTGCTGTGAACGGTAACTGGAGTGTGTACAGTTGCTGTACACGCTGCAGATATTTTTTCAAAATTCTGTAATCACGTGACAGGAAGGTTGCCAGATCACTAAGTTCTTAAAAAAATCGTTGCCAGATATTTTTTCTGAATTCTGTAATCAACTGTAGTGTTCGGATACTTTTTTGAGCGACTGTACCATATGGGATAGCCTTCGCTCACCTCTAGCATTGATGAGACATGGTAAGCCCACATCTTGTCCGTGGTTCGTGGTTTTTCCCTCCTCGGACCACTTTTTGCAGGTACTAACCACGGCTAACCATGAGCACTCCACAAGTCTTGTCTTTTCGGAAATGCTATGACCCAGTCATCTGGCCATTGCAATTTGGCCTTTGTCAAACTCACTTAGGTCCGCTGTCTTTCCCATCCGAAAAACAAGAATAAGAATGATTAACAGAGCTTAGTATCAGTTGTTATTTATACCGTTTCATGACCTTCACATGTACCGTCGTTTACCTGCAGTTTTTTGCATAAACATGAGCTGGCCGCAATGTTTTGGCTCTTCAGTGTATGTGGCAACTTAGCGACTCTTCAAGGTAGGGAGCAATGTGTTGGCTTGGGTTGTTTTACCTCTGAGCAACACCTTTTTTCACAGAACAGGCTAAATAGTCAGTTCACAAGGACCCCGAAAGTTCAGGGGAGAAGACCCATTGCAATAGCTGTTGGGTGACAGATTTTAGCCTCCGGTCAATGCCAGGTGTGTGTGTTGTTTAACGTTCACAGGTTACCCCCCCCCCCCCCCCTGCACACGGAACCACAGTTTATCGTCCCATTAGAACGACGTCGGCCTTTCCAAGCCCATCTGTTTCACCTACTTAATTTCAGCATAGCGGGGAGTGTGTGGAGATAAATCTCAACTCTGGTTCAGGTGGGACTCGAACTTGTGAATGTAGATTACGAGCCTGACGCTCTACCGACTGAGCCACCCCGCCCTGTGCATCAAGTGTGATTGAGGGTGTCACAGGAGGTTATCAGCAGTCTCTACGATTCATTCCCCCGAAACATTGTTCAATGTATTGGCAGTTGCTAATAGTGGTTGTACCCGCTACTTATGTGGATTATATTTTATATAATAGAAATGTCAATTTGTTGTCAAAAATTAGGCTTCTCTTCGTAGTCTCTCAAAATTCTTCTTCATTTGCATATATGAATTTTCCCAACACGTCTTGTTGTTGCAATTTCAATGTTACAGAGTATATAAATATATAAATAAAAAAAATAAATAATTACCCCCTCAAGCAGCTGCTTGCCACAGAGGTCTGACAGGAGCCTGTCAGTTATATGCCACAGTAGAAGGTCTGATAGGATGGCAGGACCTCAGCAGAAAAACGACACATACATCCATGCCTTACCCGGGCAGGAACCCAGGTCCCTTAGATTTGCAGCCAAGCGCGCTAACCACTCGAACACGGAAGCAGTATATATATATATAGAGGTGTCTCAAAAATATAGGTACAAACTTTTAGGGGAGGTAGATAACATCTAAAAGAATGAGAATTGCATTGGAACCCGCAACCGGAAACGTCATGGGAAAGTGGTAGCAGAGGTACAAGATCTGAACGGACACAAGACAGTGATTAATGAAAAATATTTATTACATAATCATTACAAATGGCGTACTAGATGATGCATTTCATAATGTTACAGTTTCATATGTGTGTGGGAAATGGTGGCCCGGTACATGTCTGTGTCGGAAGCGTTGTTGATACATTCGTTGAGCGGCTCGTCCGTTGACCTCAGCTATTCCATTCTAAGTGCATGTCTGCCAGCTCCCTGTTCGAATACCTTTGCATGCTCTTCGTAAGCCGACATATACATATATTTTATAACGTTACAGCAGATGCTAATATGGTAGCTAGGCGTAAACTTGAAGGAGAGCTGTGTACCAATCCCTAGTGATGATGCATAGAACCGGCCAGGTCTAGCACCTAATGTCCGACTCGCCTTCTCGTAGTGCAGGCCGTTAGTACCTTTCAAAACAGATATGTTTTTTTTTCAAATAAGGTATATTTATAACTAAGCATTAGTATAAATGTATACCATGCGTTGGTTCTTGGTGACACTTGTGACATCAAAAGAATAATGTTTTTTTCCAAAAAAGATATATTTATAACTAAGCATTAGTAT